>OX369304.1:5422307-6910307 GCA_947284805.1 Coleophora flavipennella | reverse complement strand
TAAATACGTGTATTTATTACAAATAATACTTAAAATTATAATTACGTAAAGTACAAGATATTGTAGGTAAACATTAAATAATTGTTAAACAAAAACAAAATGTGGTATATTTTTTATAACATTTGATTTGCAAACCGCGGCAAAGGATGGTACATTAAAATACTCTTTTCTTGGTTTGTTTATCTAGACTGCAACAATGACAGATCTGATTACTGTGTTGTGGCGTCATCGTAGATTCAGCCAATCCTGACTGTTTTGTATCACGTGACAAAGGTGCGCACAATAGGTTGCGCGCGAAAAACGTGACACGATTACTAGATTTTACTCCTCATATTTTTTTTAATACCGGGCGCCTTATATGAAAATCGATTCTTAAGGAGTAAACTCCAAAACTATTATAACCTATGAAAAGTACACTGAAAAAAAAAATCGGTAATACTAACCGAAATTTCATTAAAAAGAACTGTTTTGTCCAGTAAAACTGGAGCCAACTGAAAGAAACAGTGATTCTGACTGAAAGAAAACAGTTAAGTCCTTACGGTTAATTTAACTGTTAAAGTCAGTAAAGTGAAACAGTAAAAACACACAGTAAGAGGAAACAGTAAAAACACACAGTAAGAGGAAACAGTAGCGCTTACTGATCGGTAAGCAGTAACTACTACTGTTTTAATCAGTAGCGCTTACTGATCGGTAAGCAGTAACTACTACTGTTTTAATCAGTAGCGCTTACTGATCGGTAAGCAGTAACTACTACTGTTTTATGAATACTTACTACTGCTTCTTAACAGTACTGGGCACTGCGTGGAGATGTGATTACTACTGTTGAAAACAGTGCCAGCTACTGTTGTTTAAGTAGGTAATACTGTTTGTCAACAGTAGTGGGTGCTGGATAGAAACGTTATTACTACTGTTGAAAACAGTGCCAGCTACTGTTGTTTAAGTAGGTACTACTGTTTGTCAACAGTATTGGGTGCTGGATGGAGACGTTATTACTACTGTTGAAAACAGTGCCAGCTACTGTGCCTTAAGTAGGTACTACTGTTGACGAACAGTAGCTGGCACTGTTTTAACGTTATTACTACTGTTGAAAACAGTGCCAGCTACTGTGCCGTAAGTAGGTACTACTGTTGACGAACAGTAGCTGGCACTGTTTTAACGTTATTACTACTGTTGAAAACAGTGCCAGCTACTGTGCCGTAAGTAGGTACTACTGTTGACGAACAGTAGCTGGCACTGTTTTAACGTTATTACTACTGTTGAAAACAGTGCCAGCTACTGTGCCGTAAGTAGGTACTACTGTTGACGAACAGTAGCTGGCACTGTTTTAACGTTATTACTACTGTTGAAAACAGTGCCAGCTACTGTGCCGTAAGTAGGTACTACTGTTGACGAACAGTAGCTGGCACTGTTTTAACGTTATTACTACTGTTGAAAACAGTGCCAGCTACTGTGCCGTAAGTAGGTACTACTGTTGACGAACAGTAGCTGGCACTGTTTTAACGTTATTACTACTGTTGAAAACAGTGCCAGCTACTGTGCCGTAAGTAGGTACTACTGTTGACGAACAGTAGCTGGCACTGTTTTAACGTTATTACTACTGTTGAAAACAGTGCCAGCTACTGTGCCGTAAGTAGGTACTACTGTTGACGAACAGTAGCTGGCACTGTTTTAACGTTATTACTACTGTTGAAAACAGTGCCAGCTACTGTGCCGTAAGTAGGTACTACTGTTGACGAACAGTAGCTGGCACTGTTTTAACGTTATTACTACTGTTGAAAACAGTGCCAGCTACTGTGCCGTAAGTAGGTACTACTGTTGACAAACAGTAGCTGGCACTGTTTTAATGTTATTACTACTGTTGAAAACAGTGCTAGCTACTGTTGCTTACGTAGGTACTACTGTTTGTCAACAGTAGTACCTACGTAAGCAACAGTAGCTGGCACTGTTTTCAACAGTAGTACCTACGTAAGCAACAGTAGCTGGCACTGTTTTCAACAGTAGTAATACTGTTTGTCAACAGTAGTGGATACTGCGTGGAAATGTAATTTCTACTGTTGAGGAACAGTACCACCTACTTACTACTCTTGGATAAGTAGAAGTTATTGTTTCTCAACTGTAGAAATGACATCCATGCAGTACCCACTATTTATGAGAAACAGTAATACTACTGTTCCCCATGAGTAGCATAAACTGCTTTTTAAGAGGCTGCACAGTGAGCTCTAGCGAAACTTCTAAAAAATAACTATTTGCTACTATCACAATTTATTTTAAATCTAATTACACGATTATTGCTTTATAGTTTATTGGTAAATCTCAATAAACTATACCACAAACTCAAAAACTGTATACAATTAAATAGGTTTTTGATAAATTGTGTTTATAGCGAATAAAATTTTATAAATTTTATTTTTACGTGGCGCTGGGGTCACAATGGAGCCTCTTAACAGTATCAGCTGAAAGTTAAATAACACGAAGCATGAAAAATGTGAAGGCCTTGTAAATAAAACCTTCATTTCGGTACTGCATTATATTTTTATTAGAAAAATACAAAAAAGACAGTGTCCCATATTGACTTCAAAGACTTATTTGTAGATAATAGGTGAAATAAAAATTAATGCTATCAACATTATAATAATAGGTACTTATCCTTAAAGTTACTTTTAAAATAATTTTATTTTACATGTAAATACTTACATGACAAGTAGGTACTATTGAAATTTTATTTACAAAATCGTTTCTATTCTATTTAAAAAAAAAATTAATTATTATTTCTTGAAAATGGATGGGGCCGATTCTAATGAAACTGTATACACATAAGCAAGTGACTAAATTCTAGTTTATGGATAGATTACATTATCAAAAATATAATGTCACTAAATAATAGCAATTTCAGGTTTTTACTAATCTTAAAATTCGCTAAAAAATCTTTTAATAATAAAGTATTATGTAAATGTGACCTATCCACAAAATAGAATTTCGTGACTTGCTTATGTGTAAGTATAGTTCCATTAGAAACGGCTCATCCATTTTCAAAAATTGAAATTTAAAGTTTGTAAGGGATTTTGTGAATTCGCTCTTAACTAGAACTTAACATTAAAGTAAATGTTAAAGAGGACTAACCGACAAAAAGTACACAGTAAATAACATATTCAGAGTTATTTCAAACTAGCTAACACTACACAACCCTAACCTACACTACATTACCCAACCCTACCCTACACTACACTACCCTACCTTACCCTACCCTAACTACACTACACCTACACTACATTAGCCTACCCTACACTACACTACCCTACCTTATACTACACTATCCTACCCTACACTACACTACGCTACCCTACACTACCCTAACCTACACTACATTGCCCAACCCTACCCTACACCACCCTACCCTACACTACACTACCCTACCCTACACTACACTACACTACCCTACACTACCCTACACTACACTACCCTACACTACACTACCCTACACTACACTACCCTACCCTAACTACACTACACTATCCTACCCTACCCTAACTACACTACACCTACACTACATTACCCTACCCTACACTACACTACCCTACCCTACCCTACACAACACTACCCAACCCTACACTACCCTACCCCACCCTATACTACACAGCCCTACCCTAACTACACTACACCTAAACTACACTACCCTACCCTAAAACCAATTAATATTTGACTGATATTTTTTTTATTTAATTCCAAGCATTTTCATATTTATTCACCTTTTAAACCTTCTCTAGACTTCAACAAATAATTCAATACCAAAATAAGCCAAATCGGTCCAGCCGTTATCGAGTTTTAACGAGACTAACGAACAGCAATTCAACTTAACAAAATTGACAAAATACAAAAAAGATAGTTATTAAAAAAATACAAAGAGGCATTTTCTTGTAAATTTTTGACAGTTAAAGTAGTTGCGTAAAACTTGCAGCATAAAGGCAATAGGAGAACCGTAAGCTATCACCAAACATGAATAGATGCTATTTATTTATTAGAATCGTCGATAAAAAAACCGCAATAATTTTACTATGGCTTCTACTTATGAAACTGAATAAATTTCGTCAAGAAACCTATACCTAGTCAATTAAATTTATTAGTTGTTTTTTAAAGGAACCGCTTGTTGGAGTGGGATGATTCCGATTTGCAAATGGCGTGCATTGCATCAAGCGGGCGTGCATCGCATTTATGTTTGTGAGTCCGCCAACCGCTCAACTCTCAAGTCGCGCGTGATCAATTTCATTATTTTTTTCAGAGATTTAAAAACCGTTTTAAAAAATTTTTACAATCCACAAGGTGCTCACTTGCAGGAAAGCTAGTGTACAATAAGTAGTGCGTGCAGGTAGTTTTTCTTTTAAATCTGCTGCCTTGGAAATATACACAGCTCTTTGCAAAAATTGCCAAACTGGCAAGCATTCACCTGCGTATTTCAGGTTTAATGCCCATATAATTTTAAAGCAAGTATCCACCGCATTACATATGTTTGGCAGTTCGTATATCAAGTTATCAACGATAACGTACCTTCCGGTATTTTTTTCCAGTGGACCGATGACAATGACATACGGTTGAACTGTAATACCGAAAGTCTTGTATGTGTCGTGTCGTTTACGACATTCTTCGTTTATCAAGGTTTCCGTTTCAATGCGTGTAATGAAGCTTTCTCGGACTTCTGCCACAGAACATTTCTTCTTCCTGATTTGCACTGCTCCCAGAAGATGTGGAATAGTGAGAAGTGTAGCAATATTGCTCGTCTCTGGATCAGAGTCTGTTAAAAAAAAGATTATTAAGTCTAAACATTGTAACTGGTTATTGGACAACAATGAATGTTCTTTCATATACCTATCCTAAAATTTAGAGTTTTTTCTTTGGGGATTTTGTAACCCTGGCTATGAACTGCTTACACAAACAAATACAATAAACTTTATTTAATCTTTACTTTAATAAAAATTAATAAATTTTGGATTTTACGAAAGTACTCAAATCAAAGGTAGGTATTTTTTAAGGTTCCCCTCGATTTATATGGGATGCCATCATCAGATCCTCGTTTCCTTATCATGGTACCACCCTTGGGATATCTCCTTTCCAACAAAAAAAGAATCATCAAAATCGGTTCATAAACGAGGAAGTTATCCACGAACAAACAAATTATATATATATATATATATATATATATATATATATATATATATACGGTCGAATTGATAAACCTCCTCCTTAATTGAAATCGTTTAATAACTCATACTCGGTGAGTATGTTTATATATAAAAAACAATTACGGTCAATTATTTGTTACCTACTACTTACGAAAAGGTTTTAGCAAACAAATAATTATTTATAAAAAATATAAAAATCAGTTTCAGTACACCCCTTTCTGAATCAGGGGTTAAGTAGGTAAAATAAAAGAAAGCAAAATAAAACTTACTTTTCACGAGATTCTTTAGTTCCTGAACAAATAGACTTCTGTTTGAGACATTTCCTAACAGTTGAATCAACTTCTTCTTCAAAAGTGGAAACTTATTTTCGAAGCTATTTTCATTTCCAGGGTACCACTGGTCAAAATCTGCTGTAAGCTGAAAGAATTTTTACTTTTAAAAATAAAATGTATTAATTGATGTTTAAAGAATCGCTTAGCCATTAGCTGAACCCACTAAAATCAGAAAAGACAACATAATCTTATGGCACCAATCAATAGGGTCCATCATCATCTCAGCAGCATGAATATTAAGAAGTCAAACCTTCCTTCGTTAGCTCACCTGAATAACCTGAAAAAAATCGACTAACGGTCCATACCTACCTAAGTATCTACGTATAATATTTAAAGAATTATCCTCCAACTCATAACCGTTGAGGAGTTGCACCTTCCATCATCAGCTCATAAACATAAAATTATTATCAGATGTAAAAAATTGAACACTTTTAGAAAATACATGAAACACGTTATACATGCCTATAAAATTTAAGGGTGCCCTCGATTTCCCCAGGATCCCATCATCAGATCCTGACTTGGTGAAAATGGGACCACCTTGGAAGTATACTTTTTGAAAATCGGTCCACAATTGACGAAGTAATCGGTGAACATACATTAAAAAAAACATACAGTGGAACGGAACCTACTCCTTTTTTGAAGTCGGATCCTAGGGAAATCGAGGGTAACTCTCAAAATTTACAGGCACGTATTGAGTGTGTGTTTCCTAAAGCTAATTGAGTTTCTGCGTCTGGTAGCCATCAATTCGTGTTGATGAGCTGATGATGGAAGGTACAACTCCTCAACAGTTAGGAGTTTGAGGATAATTCTTTAAATATTATATGTAGATACGTAGGTAGTTATAGACCGATTATTACTTTCGGCGTGACTAATATGTATACCCTTAGCAAATTACAACTTTCTAGTATTAATAGTCTCTGAGCTAAACCGCGGACAGACAGACATAGCAAAACTATAAGGGTTCCTTGTTGACTGACTATGGAACCTTAAAAATAACCCAATTCGGGTCTCCTTCTCGACCCTGTCACGTTAAAAATAAATTGCACAGCCAACCTGTGCATACTTTCTTGTCTTAACATAAAGCGAAGTCAGGCTTACACAAATCAACAATAAATTAAACATTACGCTTACTTAATGGCAAAGAATAAAGGCGTATCAGACTTGATGAAATATTTACAAATAATTTGGGTTTGTGTGGGAGGTACCATATTTATGTCATATATTAACTTACCAAAGAGTGCCCCCATGAACGCTTTAAACATGAAAACTCCAGGAGATAAGTGTGAGTTTCTTCCGATACGACACGCTGTAGTCGTCGTTTTCTTGTTTTAGACCACTTCTCAGTGCAAAGAGCTAAATTATCTGCAGAACAATGTAGCCACTCCAAACATTCCTCTACTTCAGCTGAATCGAGATCTTCTTCACTGGTTAAGGCAGAATCTTCTTCCGACAGCGAGGTTATCCTTTTGTTAGCATGTTCTTTGTTATGTGGTTCTGGAGTTAGTTTTTTCAAGAAGTGAACCGCGCGGCCTTGGCTGGTACACTTTGTTTCGGCGAAACTTTGCCTTTAGATTCGTTACTGCGTCATATAGCCGACCATGGGCTCGCCCGGGCCCTTCAGATGCTTTAGTGTAATAAATTGAGCAGTTTTCAGCAGGGAATACTTGTTCTGTTAAAATGACAGTTCTTTAAAATTGCTATAACATAGATTAACATAAAAGTAATTGCAGGTTAACTGACCCTAAGCATGGACACTGCTTGGATGGGTTTGAATGTTACTGGCATATTTCTCTAACTTTCTCGACCTTCTCCTAAGGGTTCCGTACGCCGTTTAAGGAGCAGTCTACCTTCTTGAGTAGTTTTGAGAAGTTTTGTTAAGTCCTGAATTGTGTTCTGAAAAATACAAATGAATATATTTTTTGAAGATAAAAAAACTTAAAATTTAAAAACCCCCAACAGAAACCTCTAAAAAGGATAAAATAAAACGTACTGGTCCTTTAATTTTAATATAAGTAGTAACATTTTGATCCAAGAGTCGTCGCGCACGGGGACCGCTAAGTTGTGAAATTATAAGTAATTAGTTGTAGTAAAGTAAATCAGTTGTATTCTGTTTTTATTTTAATCACTTACATACATACTTACCGATTGCTTTAACGGTGAAGGAAAACATTGTGAGGAAACCTGCACACGCCTGCGAAGAAACTCGAAGATTGTGTGTGAAGTCGACCAACCCGCACTGGGCCAGCGTGGTCGACTAAGGCCTAATCGCCCTGATTCAGGGTAGGCTCGAGCCCCTCGGTGGGGACGTATATGAGATATTATAATAATAAATAACAGGACACCAAATTTCGAACCGTTCAGTCCGGTGGAAGGTGCCCACACCCCTTCAAGTCACCTATCAAATAAAAAAACTAATCAAAACTGTTTCATCCATTTGGGAGCTACGATGCCACAGACAGATACACAAACACTTGAAACTTATAACACCTCACCCCTCTTTTTGCATCCGGGTTTGAACTTTTAACATCACCCCTCTTTTTGCATACGGGGTTGTCTTAACAAACATATTTGTCCTTATCCATACTAATATCATAAATGCCAAAGTAACTGTCTGTCTCTCTGTTGCCTTTTCACACTTAATCCCCTTAACGGATTTAGATGAAATTTAGTATGGACTGGACAAATTTATGTATTTTGAATGACTCAACACAGTTTAAATAGAATAGAATAGAATAAACATTTATTTAGCAGACCATAAATGAGAATGTGTAAACCTGGGACAAACAGTCCAGCTAAGTAGGTAAAACTTCAAGAAAGAGATCAATCGACGAATAAAACTCGGCCTGGCAGTGTTCGGAAAGCTTCGAAATATCTTCACATCCCAAATACTGCAGTGTCTTAAGACCAAGGTTTTTGACCAGTGTGTGTTGCCAGTGATGACATACGGAACTGAGACATGGTCGCTTACTATGGGCCTCATAAGAAGGCTCAAGGTCACCCAAAGGGCAATGGAGCGTTTCCCTGCATGATCGAATCATAAACGAGGAGATCCGTAGGAGAACCAAAGTAACCGACGTAGCTCACAGAATGGCTAAACTTAAATGGCAGTGGGCACATAGCTCGTAGAACAGATGGCCGTTGGGGCAGTAAAGTTCTCGAGTGGCGACCTCGCATCGGAAGACGTAGAGTAGGCAGCTCTCCCACACAGTGGACTGACGACCTGGTGAAGGTAGCGTGAAGCAACGGATGCGAGCAGCGCAGGACAGGTTGTCGTGGAAATCCTTGGGGAGGCCTTTGTCCAGCAGTAGATGTGTTTCGGCTGATATGATGATGAAATGACAACATAGCTAAGTATACTCACCAATTTTTCTGTTGAGAAGTCAAGCGAGCAAGAAGAATCACATGATTTGCTCGATGTAGGTGTGGACACTGGAGAAATGATGGGTGAACTTTCACTTGGAGTGAGACCTCCTACGTCTTTACCATAAATTTCTACTAGGTTATTAATATCTTCATTTTCTTCTCCCTCTTTTATCTTAAGGCTTTTCCAGTCTGCAAGAGCCTTTTTAAACTTTGCTTGTGGGCCAATGGCAGGAATTAACTCTTTTATTTGTCCATCGTCTAATAGTGGCAACGCAACTAAGTCAACTTCGTTTTCTGGAAAAACGAAGATTATGTAAGTTATAGGTACCTATGAAAACAGTTTAGTGAAATGTTAAATCAGTAACAGAAACAAGTAATAATAAATGTTAAAATGTAAATTACACTAGGTTAGTTTTGTGTTAACTCGAAGCGCTAACCGAAGATTAGTTCTACGACACAGTGACCCGCACCATAACCATCATGGGGCCTACACACGCTTGCCACAAGCCACAAGCGTCTACAAAAGCTCGGCAAACTGAGGCAAGCCTGTTTAGCCAAGTGCCTCGCTCTACATGCTTGTGCTTGTGGGCGCTAGCTGTGGCTTGGCAAGCATGTGGAGGGCACCTGTACAGCACAACACAAACATGCGCAAACACAAAATTACCGTCAGAATTCTGCTACAAATAGAAGAAGTAGACAGGTAGTCAGGTCAGGTCATGTAGCTTTACTCTCTAAAATTGTTTAGATAGGTAGTTTCTGAAATATACAAAGAACAAAGTAGGTTACCTAATTAGTAACATGTAAGTACTATGAGGTAATTCAGGATGCGGTACCTAGTACCTTAGATATGACCTAGTCCCCTCCCAAGCTTTGGGCTTTGAGGTTATGGAGCTTGTATGATACATAAATGTGCCAACTAGGTACTTACTTACCAATAAATTTTTCGATGTATTTATCGAGTTCCCATTTATGGAGAAGTTGCTCAATGTCTTCAGATGACATTGTTTTCGATTGTACCAGCACCCATCCACACCAATTAAATACACGCACTATTTATTTTACACTATTTTTCCTGCGAGTGAGCACCTTGTGGATTGTAAAAATATTTTAAAACGGTTTTTAAATCTCTGAAATAAGAAATGAAATTGATCACGCGCGATTGTGAGCCGCCACAAACATAAATGCGATGCACGGCACGCACGCATGATGCAATGCACGCCATTTGCAAATCGGAACAGTGTGACCATCTCGAAAATGATGAATCTGCCCGACACTGGCAAAAAATCCGCCAAAACCTGCCAGAATAAATATTCGCTTGTGTTTTCTACTTTGTTTTCTTGAAACCTTAACTTTTTTGTCACGGTTAGTTTTTTGTACTGGACCCAGAAGCTGATCAAGAGAGTGGTCCAACTTCAGACTTTGGAACCTACCTGCATCAAAGGACTCGTCAAGAAAAATAAAACAGGCCTAAATTCTAAGAAGATACTTATTGATTTGGCCCAGCCACATACTTCGTAGAACAGATATTATGGTCGTTAAGGTAGTAAAGTTCTTGAGTGGTGATCGCGTACTAAAACGCACCGCATTGAAAATGACCTGTCCTGCTCATTCGCATCTAGCGGCTTTGCGCAACCTTCACCAGGTCATCGGTCAACCGAGTGTGAAGCCTGTCTACGCTACGTTTTCCGGTGTGCGGTCGCCACTAGAGAACTTTACTGCCCTAACGCCCCAATGGTAGCTATTTGCCCCGGCCGTGAAGCTCGTAGAACAGATGGCCTTTGGGGTATTAAAGTTCTCGAGTGGCGACTACGCTCTAAAAGACTTATCGCAAAGAATGACCGGTCCTGCTCGTCCGCATCCAGCGGCTTTCCGCTTCCTACACCAGGTCATCGGTCCACCGAGTGGGGGCCTGCCTATGCTACGTCATCCAGTACGCGGTTACAACTTAAAAACTTTACTACCCAACAGTCACTTGTTCTACGAGCTATGAGGCCAGGGCACATATAGCTACCGTTGGGATAGTAAAGTTCTCTAGTGGGGACCGCGCACCCGAAGACGTGGCGTAGGAAGGCCTCACATTTGGTGGACCGATGACCTGGTGAAGGTCGCGGGAAGCCGCTGGATGTAGATGTGCAGGACCGTTAATTTCCAATGCGGTGTGCTGTGGGTCTTTTGGTGCGCGTTCACCACTCGGGAACTTTACTAACTTACTACGTGATATATGCGGGCCATATAGTTTGTAGAACAGATGATCGTTAGGGCAGTAAATTTCTCAGGTGTTGACCATGTACCGGCTGACGTAGCGTAGGCAGGCCTCCCATTTGGTGAAGGTCGCGGGAAGTCGCTGAATGTAGACAAGCAGGACCGGTTTTCAAAAGTAAATGAACTGAGAAGTTAAATTACGTAAATTTATCTTACTGGTAATAAATAAGTAACACAGCATCAGATCTTGGAAACTACCTGAGACCAAAGTTCTCACCAAGAAAAATCAAACGAGCTCAAATTCGAAGTGGATCGTTTTTAGAATTAAATAAATCTTTAAGATAAAACTAAAAACATATTTTAACTCTACCAATATTTTTATTACTGATATGATAACCGTTTTGCGGGCAGCTGGGAGTGGAGTCGCATATTGCGTATGAGTGTGTGAGCGCACACTTGCAAAAATGAAACCTACGCGCTGGCATAGAGCTTCATACGTGTTAAAATAATATCGAACGTAAGTCTATTCATTCTAAGTTCAAATCAATGCGGGCTTCAACGCGGCTATTACTTACTTTGAAGCCGAAGAACGTCCCATTCTCGTTTTTTTTTTAATTTTTCTTCATTTTCAAATAAGTTTAAAAAAAAGAGTTCAATTAAAATGGAAGGTCGAGAAATTTTGCAATCAATGCCAAACACAGGGTCTACATTATATTTTTTTACTTAAGTACATCCAAAGTGGTATTTTTTTTTATAATTGTATTCAATTAAATCGATTTTTTATTACTTTCAGTATATTATAATTTTTTTCCATGGTGATAGCTTTACACAATCTTTCAATAATTTGAATTCAATATTGTCATTTGACCCGTGTCACCGCGCGAGTGCGCGGCGCGAGCATGCGCTCTCTGCCCGCACCGCATGCATCCGGCCCGGCTCCATTACTGGCTTGCGCGTATTTTTAAATTAAATTTTCAATTTCATAAACGTCACATTAAGATGTTTAATTTTGATGAAAACAAGATTGTAGTGTACAAAAACATATTATTAAACGAAAATTTTACAGTTACGATTTTTAACTACTGAGAAATACATTATTATTAAAACATAAAAATTAAATGTTTAATTTTTGTCATAAATGACTAAAAAGACGCAATATAACTTAAAAAGATACAAACATTATAGTTACCATTTTTGCTTATCAAGATATTGCGATCAGATGAATACCGTGAAAAAAAACATACATGCGAAAGTGGTTTTAGTTTAATTTTGCTATTAGGTGACATCATTTGAATTCACCTCAAAATTATACTAACAAGGTATTTGGTTATCTATTTTGCTTTTAGGAAAAATTTAGGTAGTGTTCCAAATCTCATGTTTTTTATAAGAAACGGTTACCACCGCGAATTTTTTACATCATATATCTAATCAATATTTGATACTAATTATCAATATCCGATAAAATAATCAAAACAACTAGTTATCGAATTATGTCCAGGTTAAGCTAATTTGATGCGCCTATAGCACTAAAATTCTGTTCTGCTGTTTTCACTCTCTTTGAACTGAAATATCAAAAAACTGTTGCACCTGAAATAGTTGAATGAAATTAGTTTTTCAAAACTTACAATCTCCAGTAAAAAATGAATTAGAATAAAAAAACAAATAAGAACTAGGGAGGTAGGGAGCGCGCGGGTTACGCGGAGGGCTGGTAGTGTAGCGTAGATAGTAATTTTTATTTTCTTTGATACTGCACGCACGCATACACACAATTTGAGTTAAAATGACACGACAAATGTAGCCAGCTCAGTAAGTAAAATATTTTCCTAAATTTTCTTACCTAATATAATAACTAATAAGTCATGAAAATAAAGTAAGACATAGAAAATTATAAGTTTTCTCAATATCTATAAGGATTTCCTTGAAATCTGCCAAATTCTGCCCCTTTCTTTCTTGATATTTGCCAAATCGTGCCACTTTTTCTAAATCGTCCGCTTGTTCTGCCAGAGGTAAAATTTACAAGCCAAATCTGCCCAAATGGCAGAAATCTGCCATAAATGGTCACTCTGAATCGGAATCACCCCACTCCAACAAGCGGTTCCTATTGGTTGCCGGGCTCGCGCCGTGTCGGAGTCGCGGAAGATTCTAGAAATAACAGGTGTCCGGGGGGGTGAAGCCGGGGGGGTGTAGGAACTGATCGGTAGATATAACTGTTTGGAACATGTATATCTACCGATCAGTTTATATTATGTTTTATAGGGTACCGTACCCAAAGGGTAAAATGGGACCCTATTACTAAAGCTCCGCTGTCCGTCCGTCTATCTGTCTGTCCATCTGTCACCAGGCTGTATCTAATGAACTGTGATAGTAGTTGAAATTTTCACAGATGATGTATTTCTGTTGCCGCTATAACAACAAATACAAAAAAATTGCTAAAAACAATAAAATAAATATGTAATTAATTAGCCGTTCTAGTTACTACCAATCTTACTACCAGTTGTAATACCGTTACACCTATTATAATTCATGTGTGACGCATGCATCCACCGCCAAATTTTGGCGGTGGATGCATGCGTCACACATGATTAATTCATTTATTTATTATAATTAACTTGTAAGGAATTAACTTGTAATTAACCTTCAACTGGTGACGTGAATGTGAGTCACAGTATTGGAGAGGTGACGTCATTATGACGTATCAATAAAAAGCCATAAATACTGTAAATTAAGTGTAGAGGAAATAAAATAGATGATGTTATGTAAATGTAGGTTAGTTTGTTTCTAAAATTAAACACACTTTTGACATATTAAACGTAAACTTAACTTTATTCATACACTTGAACTTAATACTGAATTTTGGTCTGTGTTTTGGTAGACATGAGATCTATTGACATAAAATTAATGAAACTGAAAAGAAAAATAACAACCAGCCTTATTTTCTCATTAAGACTTAGGTAATTAATAAAAAAAATCAATTTTTGCATATTGATTACACACAAAAAATAATTTGATTCATTTTGAATGTAATTTTACAAGAACAGCTCACAAATAAAACATAACACTAAAGGTGACGTAACGTCAAAATGACGTCGGCTACCATCTAATACCTAAACTGTGCGCGTGCGACATCCGTTCTGTGTATCGGCCGACGCCAAACTGCACACGAGGCAGCTACTAGGGAGCGCGGTCGCGGGGAGCAAGCCGTTTCTGAGAAATACAGTGTTTTTGTCGTTGCGACGTCAAATTGACGGTACGTCACCAGTTGAAGGTTAACTTGTAAGGAATATACTCTGTCTACATTACGTAAAAAGTGCAATATGAAATAGACAAAAATAGGCAGCTTCTTCAGTCCTTTACAAATATAAGTACTAAGAGCTCGAAAATGCGTTGAATTGCTTCGAAAATTTGTTGAATTCGTGTGCAGCTGTGCTTGTCTGCTCGACTTGAAAAAGAGCACTGCCGTGCCCCCTGATACATAATATATTTTTTATGTTTAAAAGAGAACTATGGTGCAATTTGCTGAATATTCATAAAAAAAAAATACTGCCAGACTTGGCTCACCTTAGATCTCTCATATATTTTTAGGGGAGACTCACGAGTCTTGGCGAATTGGTACATAAAAATGATGTTTTTGATGGGACCTCATTTTTTGGTAGGATATCTCTTTTTTCCTTGTCATTTTTTTGTCTCACCATAATAGAAACCTATAAATATACATTAGGTATATTACAATGGTGGTGGTACGGAACCCCCAATGCGCGAGTCCGACTCGCACTTTGCTGTGTTTTTAATTATTTTTTTAACTGACTGGTTTTGGGTGCGGCAAAACGTTCGAATAACTACGAGTTTCAGTGAGTGCTACTGTTTCTTTTATTGTTCTAAAATTACAAAGAATTGTTACTAATCATTGAAACTAACTTTTTGGTATTGGGTGCGGCAAAACGTTCGAGTAACTGTGAGTTTCAGTGAGAGCTACTGTTTCGTTTAATGTTCTAACATTACAAAGAACTGTTTCTAATCATTAAAACTAACTTTTTGGTATTGGGTGCGGCAAAACGTTCGAGTAACTGTGAGTTTCAGTGAGAGCTACTGTTTCGTTTAATGTTCCAACATTACAAAAAACTGTTTCTAATCATTAAAACTAACTTTTTGGTATTGGGTGCGGCAAAACGTTCGAGTAACTGTGAGTTTCAGTGAGAGCTACTGTTTCGTTTAATGTTCTAACATTACAAAGAACTGTTTCTAATCATTAGAACAACTTTTTGGTATTAGGTGCGGCAAAACGTTCGAGTAACTGTGAGTTTCAGTGAGAGCTACTGTTTCGTTTAATGTTCTAACATTACAAAAAACTGTTTCTAATCATTAAAACTAACTTTTTGGTATTGGATGCGGCAAAACGTTCGAATAACTGAGAGTTTCAGTGAATGCTACTGTTTCGTTTAATGTTTCATTAGTAGAAATAATTGTTTCATCATTAAAACGTACTGTCGAGAAATCCGTGTAGGTAAAACGTTGTAGTTACTGAGCTTTTCAGTTACGACTAATGATTGGTCAGTTAAAATAACGTTTCAGCTTTTTACTGTTTTGGAACATTAATGGGCACTGTCTAAAACCGATAATTCTTACTGTAATTTACGTTAGACCAACTGTTTAAATTTTAACTGTGCTAAACATGCACACAGTAAGAAATTATTTTTTTCAGTGTGCATGCGGTACACGGCTTGTTCCACAAAACGTTGCCCATGCTGTGCACGAGCACGCGGCGAATTTTAGCTGCGTGGATTCATTTGTTCGTAGTGTTCTTTGTTTGTTATTCCGTGGATTGCACATTCTTACAAGAACACGTGCGTAGCCTCTCCGTAGGTCGTGGTGGGTCACGCTACAGTTGTACGTAGGTACCAAAATAGACGTGGGTTTCATATTAGTGTAAAGTGTGTTCTCAGACTCCTGCATGACGACATGCAAAGCGAAGTTCTGGGACGAGCTAATGTCGGTGGCATTGAAGCCTATTTATTGTGTCGGCAGCTTCAGTGGTGCGGTCATGTATCACGTACGAAGGAGGAGAGAGTGGCGAAGCACATCTTCTATTTTAAACTGGAGCAGGGTAAGCGGAAACATGGCGGCCAGATCCTCCGGTAAAAAGATGTTCTGAAGCGACTTAGGAAAGGATGCAACATAGAACCCTCTCAATGGGAGAGTTTGGCAGCAGAACGGCCACAATGATGGCGCAGGATTGTGAATAGGCAAGTGCGCGAGTTCGAGGATCAGCGTAAAGCTGAGCTTGATACCAAATGCGACCAGTTAAAGACCCGACCACCTGCGACCATTTCATACAATTACGAGGGTGGCAATCTTAAATGCCCTAAGTGCGCGAGGAGTTTCGCTGCGAAGATTGGCTACATAAACCATCTTTGAGCGCACGCGCGGCAAACCGACTAGGAGTCGAAGTGGTCACCATGACCGAAATCGGTCGGATAGATCATCATCATAGTGTGTTCTGCACTGGAAACGTAGACCTACGTTGTCGAACAAATGAATCCACGCAGATTATTAGTACTAACATACAGTATGGACACTCCCTGCAGCTCTCTAGATTGCGACCTCACCCCCTCGTCACCCAGATTAATTCAGATTGGTTATAATTTGGGTCTCGAACGTATAGGATTTCGCCGTGATTTTGTTTGCTCCGTCATTTGTTTTTAGATTGTCAATTCACGACCTTTGTATGCAGTATCCGGGGTGTGGCCTAACCATAGCACACCGATGGTTTATGGCTCGCGGGCAGCGAGTCTATAACTCCACTTTAGCTTAAAATTAGTCATTTACCTCTTGCGTGGAGGCAGCTAATGTTTACCACTATATTAATGTCAAAAATGTGGATTTATGGCGGCCATTGCGGTCATGAAAAAACTAACCTCTCAACTGTGCATGTCAAGAAAATTTACGAACATCTTATCTTTATATATAAAAATGAATCTCTATTTCCCTCGGTCATCGCATCACGCGTGAACGGCTGGACCGATTTCGCTAATAATTTTTTTGTTTAGTTCGTTATTGTTAGGAGAAGGTTCTTGTGTAGGGTAGGGTAGTGTAGTGTAGGATAGGATAGGGCAGGGTAAGGTAGGGTAGGGTAGTGTAGTGTAGTATAGTGTATGGCAGGTAGGGTAGGTTAAGGTAGGGTAGGTTAAGGTAGGGTAGGATAGGGTAGGGTACGGTAGGGTAGAGTAGGGTAGTGTAGTGTAGTGTAGGGTAAGGTAGGGTAGCTTGTGTAGGGTAGTGTAAGGTGGTACGAAGTTCGCCGGGACAGCTAGTTACTGATAATAATGAGCTTTTATGACTGTTAATAATGATAACCGCCTCCGTCACGTAATGATCAGTCCATTCGCTTCACACCAGGAGGTCGAGGATTCGATTCCCGGCGGGGTCAATTTTGTAAGACTCGGTTTGGTTGGTGGTAGGGCATTTTCAGAGCCCGCCTGGCTAGCTACCACCACTTTATCTAAGTCTTGCCGCCAAACATCAGTGTTAACAACATTGATGTGTTCCGGCTTGAAGATAAGATAGCCAGTACTCCATTGCGTTGGGGAATCTTGGTTAGCCCGCTTCCATCTTCGGCATCATCGTCACTTACCACAGGCGGGATGATGCCAAGTGCTTACCAATTGTGAACAAAAAAAAACCGCAAGCGACTCGCGAGCGTAAGCAGGCGTTTATTCCAGATCCCTCGCGAACTATCTTGGGCTATGCTAATTAGTATAACTAACTACCTATGTCATTTCCCACCCCCACAACTATCTCTGTGCAATAAATCACAACAATCCGTTGCTCCGTTGCTATTTAAAGCAATCAATCAAAAAGAGTTTTTTTTTATCGCGCTATGAGATAGTAGTGTTAGGAGTCGAAGATGATGGCGGGGATGGCGGGGCGTACCGTCACTATATAAGCAGTGAAGTTGAGGCGCCCTCTCTTTTTTTCGCTGCGAGTCGTCGTGCAAGTTGGACGTGCTTATTCTCTTTGTTAAATATTCTCTTTGTTGATCCAAATTACATATTTCAGCTGTACATAATCCTTTTTTTAAAAACTTAAACCTCTTCTGAAAGCTAATATCAGTAGTGGGATAAGAGAAACTCATTCCCACCATACCATTCTGACGATCTTTCACTTTGCATATTTCTTTTGAAAATACCTACCCACTCTTTGATTATTTACTCTCGAAGTAGTTAACCACCATTTTTATTTTTCTAATCAAGTTATTTTTGCACGTGTTTTGTTTTCGTTCGTGTTTGTTGTGTAATAGGTTAGAAAGAAGATGAATAGATCGAGTCGATCCCGATCCCGTGAGCTGCGTTCACGTAGTTCGAGGAGGCGAGTACGTTCGCGCAATCGGCACTCTCGTGGTCAGCGGTCGCGAAGTCACTCGCGCACACGTGGCCCGGAACGCCGCAGTCGCGCCGCCCGTAGCCGTAGTCCGGCGGCGTGGAGCCGCAGCCCGGCGCGGAGCCGCCTCCAACGCAGCCCCCGCGCCTGTAAGCGCTCTCGTGATGCCCACACGCCGATGCTCCCGCCGCCGCGCGAGCGCTGTCGTGACTCCTGGGATACCATTGTGTCTCGTCTCAACGCTTTGGAGAGGCGCTCACATGCACCTGTGTCCGTTGAGCAGTCTGCGGGCCATGGAACGGAGCTGATCGTCGAAGCCATTCAATCGCTAAAGTCAGTAAACACCCAAAGTTATTATGTTTCCAACTTCGACCCCAGATCCACGACGTAGACGTGTGGTTTAGTGAGGTAGACAGGGCTAAGTCTTCTAACCGCTGGACCGATCATTAATGCTTGTCTTGTATAGGAAATTGCTTGAAGGGAGACGCCATTACGTGGCTTAATGACTGGGTGTCGAACGACCGGTCGTGGACTAATTTTAAAAAGGATTTTAAGCCTTTGTGTGTAAATAAAATAGACGTGGCAAGCATTCTATACGAGGTTATGTCCACCAATTCAGATAGTTACCAAACCTTTGCCGAGTATGCACGTAAATCTCTTTTACGGTTACGTATCGTAAAGGGTCTCAGCGAGGAACTCATAGCAGCCATTGTTATTCGGGGCATCACGGACCCACAGGTAAAAGCATCCGCGACCAATGCTAATTTGCAGCCTAATGATTTGGTTAACTACCTCTCCACTTTTATAAAACCGTCAAAAGGTTTGATCGCAGATGCTAAAACCGGTAGTCGTGGGACATTTTCTGGTGTTCATCATTATAAAAACAGAGGACAGGGTTTTAAAAAGCCGTTGTCCCCGCGACCACCATGTAAATGTTTTACGTGTGGTGAGACTGGGCATAAACAGAGTTCGTGCCCTAAGAAATCGAAACCTCACGACGATTCTAGCCAGGTTAAGCCTGTAACCAAGCCCGAAACAAAACCTAGTTCCAGTACTGTCCCTTGTGCCTATTGTAAGAAGCAGGGCCATCACATAACTGCCTGTTTCGCTCAACAGAGGGCGGATAAACGCAATAACAGTAACGTGAACTTTTGCTCCGCTTCCTCGCAAAGGCGTAATGATGTTGTTGTAGGTATTATTCAGGGAATACCTGTAGATATTTTGATAGATAGTGGGGCGATTGACGTATCCTTGATATCTTCCGCGGTCGTTAATCACTTTTCATGTACTAAGAAGCCAATAAACAGCCAAATAAAAGGGGTAGGCGAGTCGATAACCCAAATAAATTCATACGTGACTTTGACGATTGAATTAGACGGTATCTCACTAGAAGTTGACTTGTTAGTAGTACCTAGCGAATGTATGAACGCGCCCATTATTATCGGTACGGACGTACTTAATAGGGACGGGGTAACTTATATTCGTACGAAAAATTCTCAAAGAATTACCCGAGAACCGTGTTCGATGGAAGTGTCTACTGCGGAGTCGGATGGGTACCCCGAGATCAATACTCCTTTGACGGGAGATGACCTGATTAAATTAAAAACTGTTTTGAATAAATATTCGGAACACATGATTTCGGGTACAGCGACATCTACCGTAAATACGGGAAGTATGCACATCCGACTTAACAGTGACGTCCCCGTTTACTATCGCCCGTACAAAATTTCACATGACGAGAAGTTGAGGGTACGCGAGATCGTCTGTGACCTTAAGTCTAAGGGCATCATACGCGAGTTGGAGCCACCTTATTCTAGCCCTGTTCTGCTAGTTAAAAAGAAGGACGGCTCCGACCGAATGTGCGTTGACTATCGCGCTCTGAATAGAATAACCATCAAAGATAGGTTTCCCTTGCCTTTGATTGAAGACTGTATCGACAGGTTGGGTAAAATTAAGCTCTTTACTACGATTGACATGGCCACAGGCTTCCACCAGATTAGGCTTACCGAAGGATCAATCCCTCTCACTGGTTTTGTCACGCCCGAAGGGCATTTCGAATACGTTAAAATGCCTTATGGCTTAGCCAACGCGCCCATAGTTTACCAACGTATTATCAGCTCAACTTTGCGAGATTTCATTGCATCCGGGAAGGTTTTAGTGTACATAGATGACGTTTTAATACTTCATGACACCGTTGATGAAGGTCTTCAGATCCTGAAGGAAGTCCTAGCCACTTTGACCGAAGCGGGCTTTTCAATCAACCTACGAAAATGTTCATTCATGTGCACCGAAATCGAATATTTAGGTCGAGTGATATCTAACGGCGAGGTCCGGCCAGCAATGAGTAAGGTTAATGCACTCGCTAACTCCCCTGCTCCACAGAATGTTAAACAGGTTCGGCAATTCCTGGGTTTTGCAGGCTATTTTAGAAAATATATCCCAAACTACTCTACTAAGACCGCGCCTATAGCGCAATTGACCCGTAAAGACACTCCATTTAAATGGGAACCCGAACACGAGTGCATTCGTCAAGATATTATAGCGACCTTGACTAGAGAGCCTGTGTTAGCCATATTTGATCCCGAGTTACCAACGGAGGTGCATACAGACGCGAGTAGCCTAGGTTATGGCGCAGTGCTTATGCACATACAAGAGGGTAAGAAACGCGTGGTGGGGTATTACAGTCAGGTTACTAAGGGGCCTGAGCCAAAATACCACTCGTATGAGCTTGAGACTCTGGCAGTGGTCAAATCTCTGCGTCACTTTAGGCATTACTTAATTGGTATTCATTTTATTGTGGTGACTGACTGCAACGCTTTGAAAGCTACACAGAATAAACGCGATTTAATACCGCGTGTGGCCAGATGGTGGATATACCTACAAGATTTTAACTTCACTATCTTTCATAGAAAGGGAGCCATGTTGCCTCATGCGGATTATTTCAGCCGTAATCCATGTCATGCCATAAATAATATTGAGAAGCCGCGTAATTGGGCACAAGTTGCTCAGTCAGCAGACGAGGACACCAAAAAAATGATGCAATCCTTAGAGCGAGGTGAGTTGGATCCGTCGCGGTATGTAGTTCGTAATGACATCCTTTACTACCGTTTTATCCGGATAGGTGAAGAGGCGAAACTCCTATGCTACATACCAAAGGGTCATCGTCTGAGTTTACTCAGAATTTTACATGACGAACATAGTCATATTGATGCTGATAAAACTTTAGATTTAATATTGCGACACTTTTGGTTTACAGGCCTTAGAGCCTTTGTTCGAAAACACATTGGGCACTGTCTGACTTGCATTGCGCACAAAAGGGTACCACGTGCCCCTCTTCAACCCATCACATCCTGGGAAAAACCTGACGTCCCATTTGATACTCTCCATGCTGATGTACTAGGTCCTCTCCCCGAGTCTTGACGCCGATTTTTCGCCAAGACTTAGAGGAACTAAAACGCACTTTCAAAAATGTGATTTCTTTATTTGGCACCCCTCGACTTATCGTATGCGACAGTTAATCCTCAACGTTCAAGGCGAGAGATAACTAGACAAAGGACGGCCGAACTTCTGCAGAGGAATCAAGAGGCACAAGATGCCACTGTTAACAAGGACAGGCGTCCTCCTCGTGTGTTTCAGACAGATGATCAAGTTTTTGTAATTAAGTACGCGCAGTCCAGAGGGAAGCTGGATCATGGCATACGCGGCCCCTGCCGCGTAGTCGGAGCCCTGCGCAACGGACGGTATGAGCTGAGGCTTCTTGCTGGCAGTATATGGTGCCTTGGAGAGGCGAATGGACGCCTGAGACTTGCTCTGCTTTCTTCGAGTTGTGATGTACTGAAAGGTCTTGTGTGATATGCTGTGGGCATAACCTTTCAGTACCTTTGGAATCTGGTCGGTATGCAAACTTTTGCGCCTCTGCCGAACAGTCACTGTGGGTGACGCTTTAGGCGTCCTTTCTTGCCTACAGTGTGTGCTGGAATCTGGTCGGTATGCAAACTTTTGCGCCTCTGCCGAACAGTCACTGTGGGTGACGCTTTAGGCGTCCTTTCTTGCCTACAGTGTGTGCTGGAATCTGGTCGGTATGCAAACTTTTGCGCCTCTGCCGAACAGTCACTGTGTGGTGACGCTTTGGGCGTCCTTTCTTACCAACAGTGCGCATGTACTTAAGGGTTATGGTTGTTGTAGTTACTTTGTCTTATTTTTATGTGCTATAGAGCGTTGCGTTTCAAAAACGATTTCAGAGAAAGCTACTTATGTATGACTAAAATAACGCTCTAAATCACAAAGTTTTGCTTGTTTGATATTAATTAACGTTACCTAACCTATCTAACCTTTTAACACTGTAAAAAACATAGCACTACGCTGCTTAAACTACATGCAAACAATTATTTTCTGCTGCACAGGTAACAGTGATAACGATTGCGATGATCTGTAGCTCGACAACCTGGATCTTCGAGGGGCCGAGACATGCCCTCACTCCATGAGCCTGGACCTTCTTCGAGACCTGATCATCCTGTGGACGGTCTTCGGTTGTCTGCTGATCCTGACGAGGACGTCAGGGTGTCAGGAGAGGCCGTGTTAGGAGTCGAAGATGATGGCGGGGATGGCGGGGCGTACCGTCACTATATAAGCAGTGAAGTTGAGGCGCCCTCTCTTTTTTTCGCTGCGAGTCGTCGTGCAAGTTGGACGTGCTTATTCTCTTTGTTAAATATTCTCTTTGTTGATCCAAATTACATATTTCAGCTGTACATAATCCTTTTTTTAAAAACTTAAACCTCTTCTGAAAGCTAATAGTAGTTACTTTATTTTGGCGGGATAAAAGTAACCTATGTCTTTTCCCATTACACAGGAATTGTTATATTGTAATACTGTGACACAGGCTACCTGTATAACAAATTTCGTCAAGATTGGTTGAGGTGTTGAAGTGTGAAACACATTTTCACATTTATAATATTGAGTAACGAAAGCAAATCCTATAATATTAAGTAAATCCTAGCTTTAGTTACCCATTTTGAATTAAATCTACAGAAACTACCTTCATAGTTTATTTAAAGTTAGTTTTAGTGTATTTAAATTAATTCTCATCCGCTTAAGCTGAATCCTAGCGCTTTCCGTGGACCAGTCTTGGTAAACAGCTCGTCAGAAATTTGGAGACAAATTGAATTAGCGACCTTTAAAAAGTGCTTTTGTTTTATTAAAATTTTAATTAGCAAATACGCAAACAAAAATAACAGATGTAAAAGGGCATGCCTTTAACTTTAACCTTTGAATAATTCTGCTGGAATAACCAATACTTGATGGTCAATCGTAATAAATGTTTTTTTTAAAATTTTTGTATTTTTAACCGGGCCAAAACTATGTCCAGCAGTGGACGTCCTTCGGCTGATATGATGATGATGAACCCAGCCAAAACTTTCTCAGAAACCATTGACAAATTATCATATAATTTAATTTTAAAATTTAATGTCAATTAATAAGCAGAACCGGTCATCGTGCTGGAGATCCTTGGGGGAGGCCTATGTCCAGCAGTGGACTTCCTTCGGCTGATATGATGATGATGATGAATAATTAGAGTCGTTGGTTTTAGACATGAGGACCACTTTTGGGCGGTATAATTTATTTTCTATTCTAGACCTGGTTGTTTGAGAGATATTATATTTTCTTACATAAGTTCTAAACTGTTTGTCTTCAAATTGTAAAAAAAAAATACATTTGAGTTTCTAACAAGTGAAGAAAAAAATATTAAAATGTGCTGGAATGTGTTCGGGGTCAACAAACTGCCGCGGGCGAGACCTATTGTTGCCTGGGTAACCTACGACGCTGTTATTCTTCCAGAACCCTTAAAAGTGAATTTCATATGTACGTTTATCTGACGCTCTTACCGTGAAGGAAGACATCGAGGGGAAACCTGCACACGCCTGCGAAGAAACTCGTAGGTTGTGCGTGAAGCCGACCAACCCGCACTGGGCCTGCGTGATGCTCGAACCCCTCGGTGGGGCCGTATATAAGCTGGTATAATGAATATCCACGAAAGAAGAACAAAACACCATGGTGCATTGGTAAAGTAGAATAGTACAGGTACCTACAGCTTCGGATCTTTCCGAACCGGGGTAAAAACCTGATACTGGCGCCTACAATAAAATTCTAATCACAAACCATATGATAAGTGGGTTTGGTTTTTATAATAAGAGAATCAAACCCGTTAATAAATTTGCACTCTATTACCTTTCCGAGCCCGAAAATTCTTGCATTTACAGCAGACCAGACCTTCTATTTATCTGTCCTTCTGTGCCATACCTACCTGAGACATGGTCACCTACTGTGGGCCTCTTAAGAAGGCTCGTCATATCAGCTCATATACGTCCCCATCGAGGGTCTCGAGCCTACCCTGAATTAGGGCGATCGGGTCTTAGTCAACCACGTGGGCCCAGTGCGAGTTGGTCGACTTCACATACAACCTTCGAGTTGATGAAACTAGCATTGTTCGAAGTTTCCTATACGTGATGGAATCGGAACTGAAGAGACTCGTAGGAGAACCAAAGTAGCAAACATATCTTACATAATTACAGCCTGGTGTAATAGGGTCCCGTTTTAACCTTTTGGTACGGAACCCTAAAAACCGACTTCAGTCACAAAAACCAGGTACAAATTCGCTTAATTTTATATTTTCGTTAATTTCCAAGAAAGTATTAAACCGATTTTGCTGAAATTTTTAAGAGACAAATCTGAAAGTATATCCTTAAAATTTTCCGAATCGGTCTATAAATAACAGAGTTCAAGGGTAACAAACATAAAAAGAATACAACCGTATTGAGAACCATTTCCTTTTTTTGAAGTCGAATGAAAATAGTTAAACTCAAGTGGCAGTGGGCGTAGCACATAGCTCGTAGTAGAAGTAGTAGTGTTTAAAGGGCTCCCGCTCAGTGGACCAACGACCTGGTGAAGGTATTGAGAAGCCACTTGATGCGGCCAGTGTAGGGCTAGTCGTAGCGGAAATTACTGAGGGCAGCCCAATATTTTTTTGAGTCGGTGCCAGCAAAGCCATCGAATCTAAAACTTGATACGTAACTATCTTCGATTTCGTTATTGTTGGTTGATTTCGTGTATTTATACAGTGTGTATCGGATACGGTTACCGATATTTTTAGGGGATGTAATGTACACCACATTTCACCGACGTAAAACCCCTAGTGGGGGGTCGCAACCTTCTCCCCTCTAAATGGCAACCATTTTTTTGTAGCTGTTCATGAAAAATATATTTTCTCTTAAACTAGCAGCATTACAGACTTCAAAATAGTCTTATTTGAAAGGTTGTTTAATTTTTCTGATAAAAAAAATAATAAAATAAATAAATAAATGATAAAATTAACCAAAAAATTCGAGAAAAAACACAAAAAAAGTTTTGGTATAATTTTTTTGAACCTACTGCAAAAACGAGGTCATTAATGTCTTGTTTTTTTCTTCTTAATCGATTTATTTTGAGCTAAGGTATAAAACGACACCAAATTATCTACCATTACGCAATGATGCTAATTGATGGTTAAGAAATTCTTGTGCTGGGTTGTGAAAATTCTTTAAATGTAATTTCACAACTATTTAACATTTTCACATGTTTTTAACTGAAACATAAAACAATTATTCAAAGTGACTGCATCCATGCTGCAGACACGCTGAAGCCCTCACTACAACCTGCTCTGTGGCCCTTCTGACCATTTCCAAGTAACAAACCGCGAAGGTCGCGTATTAACCATAATTTGTAGTCGTTTTATAGCTTAGCTCAAAATCAATCGATTAAGAAGAAAAAAAAGACGTTAATGACCTCGTTCTTGCAGTAGGTTGAAAAAAAGAAAAAGAAAATTTTTGCATTTTTTTTCTTTAGACTTTTTAGATTTTTTTCCTCAAATGTTTTGATTAATTTTATGTGTGGATCACCAGAGAAATTAAATTAACTTTCAAATGAGACAAATCAAATCAATTCAAATTTCAATAGGTGTTTACACTTTAAAATAGTCAAAAAATATGACAATAATGTCTGTAACAAATAATCTCATGATTCAGATTACAGTCTCAACTCTCAGGTAATGGTATTTTTTATAGAATTAACATAATATATATCTTCGTCATTTACATAATCTATTATATTATAATATCAATTTCGAAGTACTTAAACATATTTTACATGAACAGCTACAAAAAAAAATAAAAATGGCTGCCATTTAGAGGGGAAAACGATGCAACCCCGAATTGGGGGTTTTACGTCGATGCAATGTGGTGTTTTACATGCCCTTAAAATATCGTTAACGCTATCCGATACACACTGTATTTAAAAATATTATTTCATACTTTTAAGTGAATTTCTTTTTGAAGTCGGTTTTCATACCACTCGCACAATATAGGTGCTTCTTTTTGACCTCTAGGAGGAGTGTTAGGTACTTTTTTTTTAAATCTACCTTTGATTCGTAAGCCCTTGTCATCATCTCATCCGATGGTAAGTGACGATGATGCCGAAGATGGAAGCGGACTTACTAAAATTCCCACACGCAGTAAGAAATGCCCTGCCACCAACCAAAACCGAGGATTACAAAGTTGGACCCCGCCGAGACTCGAACCCGCGTCCTCCTGGTGTGCGGCGAGTGGAATACTACTCCAAGGAAGCGATACTTTTGTTTTTATATACGATAATTATATTTTTCATGCTAGAGTAATCGCTTATTAAAATTTACTACTTAAACCTATCTAAATCTAAACCTTAAATTCATGTTATCTAATTGAAGCCAAATTTCATAGCGGTCGTTTTAGTGTTCGTTATCAGTCAAATGTCGATTCCCAAGTATTGTTAGATCAACTCAACCTCAATTACAAAGTTCTAGAACCCTGTTAGCTAGGTAAAAGAGAGCACGTGGCTTTTGGTACCACGTAGGTTGTCCGTACCATCGCAAGCTCTGTTATATAGGCATTAGTAGCATATGTAAGTACCTCTAGATACTGTAGCACAGTATTACCACAGTCTAAGAATCTATACAGTCGTCCAACGGAGGGCGTCAAGACAGGCAATCGTGCGGGGGCTGCGGGGCGGGTAGGGCCCACTAGACCATTGTCACCGTTTGTATAGTGCGGTGGGCCCATTCAATAAAGGTCGTCACGTTGCATTTTTATTATCAATCATTCATGCACGGCTCATTTTCATCTTTTGATTTATATTGGTTCATATTTTTTTTAATTATTAAAGTTTTTTAATATAATTTAAATAAATATAAAACATTTTGTTACAGTTATTTTAATAATAAATTTAAAATTATTTATATTGCTATTTTTTTTAATAAATTTCAAATTATTAAAAAAATAATTGTAACAGTTTTTTAATAATTGAATTCATATATTAAATATTATGTTATTGTAGCAATATCGATATTTTTTTTAATTTAAAAATTTGTGTGCGTTAGACGACATCTCACCTGATGGTAAGTGATAATGTACTCGAGGATGGTACACGTAAACTCAAAATGTCTATTCACTCTCGCCTTGAAGATACTCATGTGGATAATTTTATAGGTATTAATGGGGTGTATTTTTACGAATATGACATATATTCTATAATCCGTTGTTAGAATTGAAAAAGTGGCCGCCATTTTGAAATTTTTATTTATTGGACAGATTGCTTCCAAAATCGATATATGAGGGTCCCTGAGGTCCCTTTATCACGAAACCATTGTCAGAGTTTAAAAAAGTGGCCGCCATTTTGAACTTTTTAGTTATTGGACCAATTGTTTCCAAAATTGATATATGAGGGTCCCTGAGGTCCCTTTATCACGAAACCATTGTCAGAGTTTAAAAAAGTGGCCGCCATTTTAAACTTTTTAGTTACTGGACCGATGACTTCCAAAATCGATATCGATTTATCTATTCATCTATTTATCGATAAACTTCCTAAGGGAACTGAAAAAAAATCTTTTTGATTGATTGCTTTAAATCGCAACGGAGCAACGGATTGTTGTGATTTTTTGCACAGAGATAGTTGAGGGGGTGGGAAATGACTTAGTTATACTAATTAGCATAACCCGAGATAGTTCGCGAGGGATCTGAAATAAACGCCTGTCTACGCTCGCGAGTCGCTTGCGGTTTGCGAACCACTCACCCTCAAAGATGAGTTTTTTTAAGCCCTTGGCATCATCCCGCCTGATGGTAAGTGACGATGATGCCTTAGACGGAGTTGGGCTTACCAAGATTCCCCAACGCAATGGGGAACTGGCTATCTTATCTTTAAGCCGGAACACATCAATATTCATAACACTGATGTTTGGTGGCAAGACTTAGATAAGATTAGACAGTTCGTTAGAGAAGATTAAACAATATGTCTTGCAAACTGATCGTGGTCTCATTTCTGAAACCTCGGAGGTAACAGAAGAATTTGAATCTTTCCTTACAAATGTTCCACTCAAAATAACCGAGAGATTACGACTGTGCCTGTCACTATTCAGTGAAAAGAGATGCAGATTTTTACGTACATACATTATATTTTCATAAGCATATAGTGACAGGGGAAAGTCATTATATTAATATCTTTGAACTTATCTCGGAGCGACTCATGAGAACGCATTCCATCAATCGCGCGGACCGCTCTTTTTTTGAATGCGGGCAGCGCAGGTTGTCGTGGAAATCCTTGGGAGAGGCTTTTGTTCAGCAGTTGACGTCTTTAGGCTGATATGAATATTTAATTTTTAAATCTTTGGAAAACCAGTGGCTTATACAATAACATCAATAGCACTCTATATAAATAATAAATGGCCTATTAAATATTTTCACAAGTAGTAATTGAATATAAACTAATTAAGTCAGTTAACAGAAGTCTACTGCTATACAAAATGTACACAATAATAGTAAAGGAGATATATCATGGGTAAACAAGAACACGCAATAAGCTAAAAATGAGATTTGAGAAAAGTTCGGTATTATATAATAATTATGTGTATGGAAAACAACTGACTTAACAACTATCTCGCACATATACAGCTAGTATTGAAGAGATCTAAATAACAGTTTAAAACATAAATTATTGAAGAGATCTATATAATATTTTTAACATATAAATTATTGAAATTTATAGAAATTCTTACTAGCTCCCCAAAGAAACTTATTCTGCCTGTACTTAAAAAAGTTTATGAAATGATGATAATGACACTGAATTGTTAGGAACCAAATGCCACTAGAACCAAAGGGTTCCTCTACACCTGCGCTTGATAGACCCAACATTTTATAAAGCAAAAATTCAAAAGTTTGAATAATTTATGAGCCAGATAAGTTTATGACATGATTTTGACGATAATGACACTAAATAGTTAGGGACCAAATGCCACTAGAACCAAAGGGTTCCTCTACACCTGCGCTTGCTAGACCCAACATTTTCTAAAGCAAAAACTCAATAGTTTGAATAATTTATGAGCGAGATAAGTTTATGAAATGATTTTGACGTTGAGAAAGATTCACCATTTTTATTCCCTTGAAATGGGCTTTATGATGATGAGATGCTATTACAATTTTTTCCGGCGCTTTTCATAAGCAAATATTATACCTACCTGTTCTTGTTGATCTAGATTTAACAAATCCATGTTCTAAGAACAATTTGATATAATTTTGTATAATGGCAGATTAAAGATTCATAAATTTTAGCGAAGCAAAACAGAATAGATATGTGGGCCTATAATTAGATATAAGATCTTCGATTTCACTTTTATGTATGGGGACTACTTTCGCTACCTTCCATTTCATAGGGAAAACGCAAGTCAGCAAGGACCTATTGTAAATCAACAACAGAGGCTCAACCAGTTCAGAAGCACATTTTATAATGAATACAGGCGCAATGCCATCAGGTCCAGCACCACAGATGAGATACACCAGCATCTTTCTTGTAGTCTAGACTTCGATTTTTTTTAAATAACGTTCCATAATCAATGCTAGATGTAGTCAGACATAGACTGCCACTCTAAAGCATCTTTAGCAAGTTTAAATTTTGTTGATATTTTAAGTTATCATCATCGCGATTATACACAGATACAACAAACATTTCGCATATTTCAGTGCTCTGAGAGAAGCTGGAAGAACCGTTTGTTATTGATGATGGATACGCGCTAGACCCTCTTCGCTTAGCTTTGACAACGTCCAAAATAATTTGGGATTATCTACTAGTTCTTTTTCTAAAAAATATCATGTAGGAATTATATCTAATAGTAACCAGTTTTTCGCAGCGCTTACCAAGTAACTTCAATTCTATTTGATCTATGGGATTATTATATTTGTTGTAACGTTGTTGTCTTTTTAAAGGTACAGGGTGACTGGTAAGTAGTGCAAATCCTTTTAAGAGGATAAACTACATCTAATTTAGAACAAAAAAAGTCATATTAACTGGGGGTCGGAAATCAACGGTTTTCGAGTTAAAGCCCATTTAATTTTTCAATTTTGTATGTAAAACGCATTTGTTTAAATGTTTTGTGATTTTCCAAAAAAAAACTAAAATATAGTTGACTTGCAAAATATGATAAAAACTTCCTTATTTTATCATATTTCCATTAAAATAAAAAAAGTTAAAAAAATACAAATAACATGTAACAAAAAACAATGATTCCTGTCAAAAGGTTGCCTCAAATCCCATACAAATGTTCAAGAATATATTTTTTTTAATTCCAAGATTTATGATGTTTTTCGCATTAACAGAAATCTATTACCATCTACCATCATCGACTAACTTTGATTCACAAGCTCATACGAAAATTCGAACTTGATTTTTTTCATACAAAATTGTTGGATAAATTAGTATGGGACTTGAGACACCCTTTTGAAAACAATCATTGTTTTTTGTTGCAATTAATTTGTATTTTTTAACTTTTTTTATTTTAATGGAAATATGATAAAATAAGGAAGTTTTTATCGTATTTTGCAAGTAAACACAGTTTTTTTTTGGAAAATCACAAAACATTTAAACAAATGCGTTTTACATACAAAATTGAAAAATTAAATGGGCTTTAACTCGAAAACCGTTGATTTCCGACCCCCAGTTAATATGACTTTTTTGTTCTAAATTAGATGTAATTTATCCCCTTAAAAGGATTTGCACTACTTACCAGTCACCCTGTATATTTCTCTATAATTATATTTTTAAGAGCTATATCATACCAGGAGAGACAGTAAGAATTCTTTTGTCTGCAAATTTTTTTATTTTAACGAATTTATGAATTGCTATTTGAAGAATTTCATAAAAGACACCAGGCATGTCAATAAAATTATCTAATTCCATAAATAACTCATATCAGTTCTGCTCCTTCAGGTAATTTACAATTGATTCGTAGTTGGCCTTAAAAATCTGCTGCCTTTTGATTGCATTATTTTAACAAAAAACAAAGTGTAAAAGATATTTGTAAAGTAGTGTAAATGCTATAGCGGGCACCATAGAAACGTATATTGTTTTCAGGTCTAATTTATGTATTATTATATCAGCTCATATACGTCCCCACCGAGGGGCTCGAGCCTACCCTGAATCAGGGCGATGAGGCCTTAGTCGACCACGCGGGCCCAGTGCGGGTTGGTCGACTTCACACACAACCTTCGAGTTTCTTCGCAGGCCTGTGCAGGTTTCCTCACGATGTTTTCCTTCACCGTTAAAGCAATCGGTAATAATATGTACGTAAGTTTTTGAAAAACTCATTGGTACATTGGCCGTCCAGATTTGAACCCGGTACCTCTGGTTAGATGGACCGAGTCGTTACCGGTTGAGCCACCGACGCTTTTTTTTAAATTTATGTATACAGGCTGTAAAATAATTGGTGAAGAACCAGTTAACTGGAGCTTCCACTCATCATACTGAACTACTTTCCCCGAGGAACCTATAGTAAATTCTCAAAAAATAAATAAATTGGACCATCCATACTAAAATGCACAAAATTGGTCGATCAGCTGATCGATTTGTATGAAAAGTAAAAACTTTTTTTTTGCGATTTCAGCTAAGTCGTAGAACAAAAGTTGTTCAGTATGAAAAGTAGAAACCCCAGTTAACGGGACCTACACCAATTTTGTTACATCTAATAAATGGCTTGATGGATTTTAAAGTACGAAGAACTATTAGGACTTATCAAATGTGGTTATAATAATTTAAACGCTAAACACGTTAAAAAACCGACTTCCATCGCAACAAATTAGTACGTTTTTGCATTATTATTTTTGGATTTTGTTGATTTTCTACTAAAGTACTACACCGATTTTGATAAAATTTATATGAGACCACACGGGAAGCACTAGCTTTCAAATAAAAAAAGAATCGTAAAAATCAGTTCACCCAGTCAAAATTTCTGAGGTAACAAACATAAAAAAAACATACAGATGAATTGAGAACCTCCTCCTTTTTGGAATTCGCTTGAAAATATAAAAGATTCGTCTTGATACCGTGAGTGACATACCCGACTTCCCAAAAAGGGGGGTAATGTTTTCACGCCGTCGTGTTTTTATTAAACTTTCAATTTAAAGTTATAATAATTTATAGCCTTTACTTTAGACAAGAGTAATAATAGAATTCCGTTAATTTGCATAGCTCGGTTCCGCTCCGCCTGCATATTTCGCCTGAAAATTGTTCATAACTTTATTACGGAAGTTTTACTTAACAATATTTTGAGATTAGCCAATCATACTTCATCGAACCTGAGTTAGGGTAACGAGGAAACTTTCGCCCCTTTTCGGACCCTTTTTAACTTTCTAGTCTGCTGTCGTCGTGGAGTTGATTGTACAGGGTGTCGGTGAAATACAACGCTTCTACAGGGTGGTAATTAATTACTTTCCTGGCTCATCGATCCGGAGCGGACAAACTAATGAAACAACTTTCTCCTGTCTTTCACCACTTCATGGCAATCGGCTCTTCTAAAATATTAATAAAAAACTGGGCAACAGCGAGTCGGGCTCACACAAATGGGTTCCGTATCAATATTTTCTCTACAACATAAAAAAAACAAGGACGTTTCATAAAGCTTTATCTCCCTTGGGTTAATAATGGCTTGCTTTACGTTGAGATTGCGTGATATATAGGACGTAAAAAATTGGTCTAACACCTGTTAACTTTGGCTTCTACTCATTATACTGAAAAAAAAAACGGGTGGGGCTGTGTCGGGCACACGGCCGTTGGTTTTAACGTGAATACGTCTCGTAACGGGTAATATGTAGTTTCTATATAAAATATTATTATTTATGTATGTCATAATCATAGATAATATAATATAATCGATAGATTTTGACGAGAGCTGACGATTGAAACTTGAATGAACGTCGTAGCTTCACCGAGTCGAAAGTTATACTAAATGGAAATCTCGATACTTATACTTACTTACTTAATACTTAGCGTAATAAATTCTTTGATTCTTTAGCTATCAAGTGGTGTAAACGAAATCTGGATGGAGATGATAGATATGTAGCTACAACACTAAACTGTATCCCCCGATTTTGTTATCATTCGTTTTTTTGGATTGCATCCCTATGGAGGTAATTTTAAAGACGTATTCACGTCAAAATTCCCCAAGGAACCCTTAATCAATTCGCAAGAAAATAATAATTGACGCTCCATACAAAAACGCACAAAATTGAGCAATCAGCTCATCGTTTTGTATTGAGTTCAAAAAAAATATTGCGATTTCAACAAACTTGTAGAACAAAAGTTGTTCAGTATGATGAATAGAAGCCCCAGGTAGCGGGACCTACACCATTTTTGCTACAGTATTGTCGAGCAGGTGGTGTGAAAAAAATATAATAATATGCTGTAGATCTGTGTACAATTGACGAATTTGAAGGATGACCCCCCCACCTTATGGTTATTTTCTTAGAGACATTCAAATACCAATAGGTCGAAATTCAAAAGAGTTAGTAAGTTTTGAAGCGATAATTAATTCGAAATTCAAATCATGATTACTGCTCTAAAACACATCTACTACATTGAAAATGGTTAAAATTTCATAGATCTCTGACTCCTATTTCTAAACGTCGTAAGTGCAACATTCACGGTAAAGGAGAAAATCTACTGTTTTTACGGTTTCAAGCTATTAATCTGCAGGTTTAATTTGGGCGATAGTATACTTGTAGGCAAATCGCTACCTGAAGGTTATATTATATAGTAGACTAGCTGTCCCGGCGAACTTCGTTCCACCTTACAATACACTACACTACCCTAACCTACACTACATTACTCTACCCTACCCTACCCTACACTACCCTACCCTACACTACCCTACCCTACACTACACTACCCATCTCTACACTACCCTACCCTACACTACACTACCCTAACCTACCCTACATACACTACTCTTCACTACCCTACCGTACACTACCCTACCCTACCCTACACTACACTACCCATCTCTACACTACCCTACTCTACACTACACTACCCTACCCTACACTACCCTACCCAACACTACAACACCCTACACTACACTACCCTACCCTACACTACCCTACCCAACACTACACTACTCTAACCTACCCTACATACACTACTCTACACTACCCTACCGTACACTACCCTACTGTACACTACCCTACACTACACTGCACTACCCTACCCAACCCTACACTACACTACCCAACCCTACCCTACCCTACCCTACACTACACTACCCTACCCTAAAACCAATTATTTTTTGACAGATTTTTTGTTTTTGTTTTTTTATTTAATTCCGAGTATTTTTATATTTATTCACATTTTAAACCTTCTCTGGACTTCCACAAATAATTCAATACCAAAATTAGCCAAATCGGTCCAGCCGTTCTCGAGTTTTAGCGAGACTAACGAACAGCAATTCATTTTTATATATATAGAAGATTGTTCGACATGAAATTTGTCAAAAACTTCAAATTCCTCGTTTGACTTTGTTCAAAAATTTTTGATACTTAATAGGATTCCACACGCATAGAGTGCCAACGGCTTTTATTAAATCTCCGTTTTCCGTCAGTCTGTCTGTCAGTGGACAGTATATTTCATGATCTGTAATTGGTAGACAGTTAAAATTATTACAGTGACAGAGTGTATTTCAATTGCCGCTATAACTGGAAATAATAAAAATAAAATGATATGGAAGGCCCTATACAAGAAAGGTTTTTTTTGTGTTATACTTGTACGACGGTACGGAACCATTCGTGTGCGAGTGCGACTAGCAATTGACCGGTTTTTTTTATTACTGAAGGCTCATCAACAAATATTAATTTACTTCCTGTTTACTTCGTTATCAGTTCAAATATTTTCAGTGAACTGGAATATTTATCGTAGAAAAGAAAATTAAAAGAATTCAGTTTTCCGCAGTTTCATTAAGCAAATTTATTCCTCTTAGCTAAGAAAAAAGTGGTTACACGAATAGAAACTATACTTCTTAATTCCAAAGTGCGTTTGTGTGGCTCGTCCTACAAGAGTAAGAAACTTTTACAACGAAACTAATGTCAACATTGACATAAGTGGTGCATGCTCGGTTAGAACTTATACTTTGGTTTGGTCGTAACGAGAGCCAGGTCATTCCTTTCCCTTTATTGTGGTTGAGGGGAGCGATGGCTGACTCTCGCGTTATGCTCGTGTCCAGGTTCTGTCCGTGTGAATTGCCCTTGTCTTGGTCAAAGGAATTTTACCTTATACACAGGTGGTCTGAAAAGTATCCGAACTCAACGTGAAGATGGCAGCACTTGTCTATAAAAATTAGGAAATGTAGTTGTGCATTTTTTGACAGGTACTCACTAAAGTTTCAGCCATTTTGGACGCGCAGTTGTTATTTGACAGTCGTTTGAGTAAGGCAATGTGAGATTTTTGGTGAAAATGAAAAAAAATCGAGTATCGAGCTGTCACAAAATATTTGTTTTTAAAAGGTAATACGCCTATTTAGATCAAAGATGAGTTGAAATCTGTTTAGGGGGACTGCACCATCATTTAACATAGTGAAATTTTGAGCTTGGGAGACGATCAACGTTCGAGAAGTCCAAAAACTGCAACAACTGACGATAACATCGCTAAAGTTCACCAAATGGTGCTAGAGAACCACCGAATTAAAATTAGAGAAATAGCAGAGGCTATGAAAATGTCCAAAGAACGTTGTCCGCGCGTTTGATGCCGCGTTTGCTAACGTTAAACCAAAAACGTGTTAAAATCCGAGTTTTGGAGCCGACTAATATTAATGTAGATGAAACTTGGATACACCATTTTACGCCTGAAACAAAAATACATTTAAAACAGTGGACTGCAAAGGGGAACCGGCTCCAAATATAGGAAAAACTGTTTTTTCGGCTGGGAAAGTGATGGCGACTGTTTTTTGGGATAAAAATGGAGTTATCTTAATCGATTATCTTCAAAAAGGGAAAACCATTACAGGAGCATACTACGCATCATTACTTGACAAGCTGAAAGCAGAAATTGTGGAAAAACGGCCACATTTGCGGAAGAAGAAAAACCTGTTTCACCGAAACAACGCGCCATCTCACACCTCTGCGGTTGCCATGGCGAAAATCCACGAATTACGGTTTGAACTGCTTGACCATTCACCTTACTCACCAGATCTAGGCCCAAGTGACTTATTTCTCTTCCCTCAGATAAAAATTGCGCTCGGAGGACAGAGATTTTCATCAAATAAGGAGGATATCAACTTCGTGAACAATAATTATTTTGCAGAGAAGAACGCTGAGTACTATTTGGACTGGTTAAAGAGAAGGGAGCATCGCTGGGAGAAGTGTGTAGAGTAACAAGGAGACTATGTAGAAATAAAAAATAAATTTTAAGAAAAAATGTCTTGTGTCTTTGATAGGTCGGAAAATTTTCAGACCACCCTTATCAAATTCAACACTTTTAATGCTGTCTATAGGTTTTTATATCATTGTTTTCATGTTCCAATGATAAGAGTATTTTGAAGGGTCCCGTACTGTCTGTCAGCGGGCTGTTTTTCATAAACCGTAAAAGGTAGACAGTTGAAATTTTCACAGAGCGTGTACTTCTATTGCCGATAATTATTTAAAAAAGTAAACACATAATAAATCTTGTGCGTTGGTACGGAACCCTTCGTGTACAAGTCGATTTTTAATGATTTATTTATGACATCAATTAATATAATTTTAAATTACCTTATTGTGATACTAGCTTTTGCCCGCGGCCCCGCCACATGGGCAACGAGGGTGGGCGGTGGGCGTGAATTTGCGCGTTGAATGTCCACACCTAGCTTTCCTCCAACTCCACCAATTTAAGTGGGCAATAGCTCAAATGAAAGAGCTGATTCCAGCGATGGTTTTTAGACCATAACGAACCGCGTATAGGTCGCGCCAAACTTTATTACGGCTCTGAACTTGGTCGCAGTAGCAAACTTAGATATAGATATGGTTATATGGTTTACCAATTGTGAAAAAAAAATAACCAGTTCCCCATTGCGTTGGGAAATCTTGGTAAGCCCGCTTCCATCTTCGGCAACATCGTCACTTACCACCAGCTGAGATGTTGACAAGGGTTTACCAATTGTGAATAAAAAAAATAGAAAAACTTTGGGTATTAGTACACCCTGCGCCACATCAAGCTATACAAAACCATCATACGCGGGCCTCGTCTATGTTGAAACGCAAAGGTGTCGCGCGACTCGCGCGGCCAGCTTATACTGGTTATGTATAGCTTGATGTGTCGCTGTCCGTACATGTAATAGTCATTACTCTTTGGTATCAGTGGGGTAATGTACCTACTACCATAGACATAGGATACTTTCGCTAAATCTATGCCTACTTACTCTACAGTACCTGCGCACGCAAGCACTTGCATCATAGTTCAGATTAGTAACAAAGTTTGGCGCGAGCTGTACCTCAATAAGAACCAGAGGGGGCGCGGTGCGCGAGCCGCAAGTGGCTCGCGGATGATTTACGATGCTTGATAACAAATCTGTGCATCAATACCTTAAATTTTATTAGATTTCACATTTTTTATACATAAAGATTTGTGTGTATAACTTATTTAACTTGTAAAGTTTCATGTTTTATAAGAGGTTAAATGTTTTTTTAATTGTTATTTTTGGCTTGTAATAAGTGTACTCACTATTATATTAAGCATGTAATCACCAATGTCACATCCTTTGAGACACTGTTAAAACGATGCTCACGCGGGCGAACCCGCGGAAAAAGCTAGTAACCCTTATAATTTTTAAGTTAAAGGCTAAATAGACTAAAGAAAGTCCTAGTCACGATTAAGAGGGCTCCGACCAATTAAAAATCGCTTTGTTTGTCTTCAGGCTTACCTAATTGTCAGTTAGCTCGAATGGGCACGTTTAGGGCAAAGATTACCCTTTAGATTATCTTAATCACTCCCACAAATGAAGAATAATGCCGACGAAGCTTAGTTTCACGGTTTAAGCAAATAATATATTACTGTTAAGTTAGATATCTCTAAAAAAAAAGCGTCGGTGGCTCAACCGGTAACGACTCGGTCCATCTAACCAGAGGTACCGGGTTCAAATCTGGACAGCCAATGTACCAATGAGTTTTTCAAAAACTTACGTACATACTTACCGATTGCTTTAACGGTGAAGGAAAACATCGTGAGGAAACCTGCACACGCCTGCGGAGAAACTCGCAGGTTGTGTGTGAAGTTGACCAACCCGCACTGGGCCCGCGTGGTCGACTAAGGCCCGATCGCCCTGATTCAGGGTAGGCTCGAGCCCCTCGGTGGGGACGTATATGAGCTGTAATGATGATGATGAGATATCTCTATTTAATTTATCTAACGTTAGATATCTGAGCGTCGGTGGCGTAACGGCTAGGGCCGCCGCCTCCTATCCGGGAGGTCGTAATTCGAATCCCGCCACGTACCAATGTGATTTCGAATTTAGATTTCATATGTACGTTTATCCGACGCTCTTACGGTGAAGGAAAACATCGTGAGGAAACCTGCACACGCCTGCGGAGAAACTCGCAGGTTGTGTGTGAAGTCGACCAACCCGCACTGGGCCCGCGTGGTTGACTAAGGCCTAGTCGCCCTGATTCAGGGTAGGCTCGAGCCCCTCGGTGGGGACGTATATGAGCTGTAATGATGATGATGAGATATCTCTATTTAATTTATCTAACGTTAGATATCTGAGCGTCGGTGGCGTAACGGCTAGGGCCGCCGCCTCCTATCCGGGAGGTCGTAATTCGAATCCCGCCACGTACCAATGTGATTTCGAATTTAGATTTCATATGTACGTTTATCCGACGCTCTTACAGTGAAGAGGAAAACATCGTGAGGAAACCTGCACACGCCTGCGGAGAAACTCGCAGGTTGTGTGTGAAGTTAACCAATCCGCACTGGACCCGCGTGGTCGACTAAGGCCCGATCGCCCTGATTCAGGGTAGGCTCGAGCCCCTCGGTGGGGACGTATACTAGCTGATATGATGAAATTAGATATCTACGTGAAATGATTTCTGAGGATTTGTAATAAGGCAATTAGCATGCCTAAATTTTACAATTTATTTTTTTAGTATCTGTACCTGCAGTGTATGTAGGCAGGCCTCCCACTCGGTGGACCGATGACCTGGTGAAGGTCGCGGAAAGCCGCTGGATGCGGGCAGCGCAGAACCGGTCGTCGTGGAGATCCTTGGGGGAGGCCTATGTCCAGCAGTGGACTTCCTTCGGCTGATATGATGATGATGATGATGATGATCAGTACCTACTATCTTTATTACTTTTTAGGGTTCTGTGCACCCAACGGGCTCGGCTTCTACCAACTTTGGCTATAACTTAAATGTTTAGTTTTAGTTATACTATTAAGTTAAGTTGTAAATAAAAAAAAATGATATAGATACTCTATTGCTAAGCCTCCGCTGTCTGTCTGTCTGTCCGTCCGTCAGCGGGCTGTATTTCATGAACCGTAACAGGTAGATGGTTGAAATTTTCACAGAATGTGTATTTCTGTTGTCACTATAACAAAAAATAAAAATTAGAATAAGTAAAAAAATAAGGGGAAAAATAAACAAAAAAAAAAGTGTTTTATTCCATTGCTCCTCTAAATAGCTTATTTTATTCACTGAAAACAGTGAATAAAAAGCTCTTTTAATCACTATTGTTTATGGTGGTGTTTGAATTTAGAACATACCTATATAATATTCGACCTCCATTTATTTTTAAAATTTTTATTCACAATTGGTAAGCCCTTGGCATCATCTCACCTGATGGTAAGTGACGATGATGCCGAAGATAAAAGCGGGCTTATCAGGATTCCCCAATGCAATGGAGAACTGGCTATCTTATCTTCAAACTGGAACAAAAGGTTAAACCAAAAAAAACTAGTATATAATAAAATTCAAATCGCCTAATAATTATAAACTAATACAAATTAAAATTACAGAATATACTAAAATAAAAAACCGACCAAGTGCGAGTCGGACTCTCGTAAAGTAGAATTCCGCGCTTTCGCGACTTCCTGTTACACATTTCCGTCCCATGTTACACATTTCCGTCCCATTTCACGAAATCACTCCCACAAATTGCAGGAAAGCGAGAGCAAAGATGTTACACATCAAAAATTCGAGCGAGACCTACAGTACTCGCATATGATGTGTAACATGTGACAAAATACTTTAGGTTAGTTAGATTTGATGACGATATTGTACCTGGGTGGCGGATCTGAGAGTAACGAAAAAAACCGAACAAGTGCGAGTCGGACTCTCGTAAAGTAGAATTCCGCGCTTTCGCGACTTCCTGTTACACATTTCCGTCCCATGTTACACATTTCCGTCCCATTTCACGAAATCACTCCCTCAAATTGCAGGAAAGCGAGAGCAAAGATGTTACACATCAAAAATATTATGGGCATTGTTGAAAAAAGATATGTATATTTTTTTATTCACTGGTTATTTTCTATGATTTTTCAAATGTTATATTAAGTATGTGATTAGTATAAATCACGTATAAATCGTTATATCTTTATATGGTGAATTAGATTGTATTAGAAAGCCATAGTTCCTATAAGTGTTATGAAGTACTTCAATAATTACCTTTCTAAATTATTTTGATTGTCACTTGCTCTTTTACAATATTGACTTTCTTTACTCAGTAGAGGATCAATTTTTTGTGCACATTGTAAATGTTGTATCATCGTTGATGTGCTTTTATTAGAGAGAAACTCTTTGTTACAAAGATTACACTTGATTTTGCTGCCATTATTTATTTTTTATAAAATTGGGTGACACAGTAAAATAATTTTAAAACGTAATTTAATTTTTTTAAGTGCGCTGATGCCTATTTTATGTTCTTAATATTTAACTTATATAAATACGTGTAATGATCACACAAGTTAAATATTTAGAACATAAAATACGCATAGGTAATACAAATACATCAAGATATAAATAATCATTTTATCTCGTAAACATTGTGTTGTTACGGACCTGATAACACATACTTCAGATAGTAGAACGACAAAGAGATTAGGGTCGGTCAAAAGAATAAAACGTACCATTATAACGGGTGATTCATTGACTTCAAAGCGGCTGAAGGATCTTTTAAGACCCGTGTAAGTATGTAGGGTACAACCCTATTTTTTATATGAAAGGAAAGGGCCCTTAGCAACGGGAAGGACTAACTTATTGATTTAGGTTTAATGGCTACGGAAAGAGAAGTACTGTTTTACAGCAGTAAATATTGATTAGGCAGTCCAGGTGAACACTATTGGGGTGCCGCGAGCTGGGCTGGCCCGTCTATAGGGTGAACAGGGCCACCGACTCTTCTTTCGATGCTCTATGCTCAAAAAAAAAAAACAGCCAAGTGTGACTCGGGGTTACAACTTTATCTACCAACAGAACAAGAACTCTCAGTACATACTTTGCTCTAGGTAAATGGGGATCTACTTATTTTGGACTTCAGAAATTTATTTTTTCCTGTGAGAACGGAAAAACTTTAGATTTCTCATAGATTTTCCTGTAATCTTTGCAATCAACATTCAAAAAAGAAAAAGTGGTTCAGTTTAATAAAGAGCTTCTACAATTTGTAGCTTTTCAGCAAACTAAAAAGTCATCATAGAAATAGTTATTGTGACAACAGCTCCGTCAGAGATACCAAAACGAGATATCAAACCTGCAGGTACGTTCATCATTATCATCTTCTTCATAATTATTATCACCATAATGATCATCATATTCATATTCTTTATTTGCATGTCACATGGTATACAAAGATCATCATCATCATATCAGCCTAAGGACATCCTCTGCTGGACAAAGGCCTCCCAAGTATTTCCACAATGAACGGTCCTGCGCTGCCCACATCCCACTTCCAGACTTTTACAAGGTCGTTTGTTTGTTTGTTTGTAAACTCTTTATTGCATTTAAAACAAATAATGGGTTAACAAAAGAATATTAACATAGCAAAGGCGGACTCGGTCCACCGAATGAGAGGCCTGCCTATGCTTCGTCTTCCGGTGTGCGGGTGCCACTCGAGAACTTTCCTACCTCAAAGGCCATGTGTTCTATGAACTATGTGCACCCCACCCTCTGCCACAGACTCTGAGGGCTATATCGTTTACTTTCGTTCTTCTACGGATCTCCTCATTTCTGATCCGATCATGTAAGTGCGTTGTGTACTGAAAAATTGTTGAAACCCCTGAGTTCGTAAAACAAAGAAATGGGGATGAAAACGCTATATTGGCATTTTTGGCACTTTCCATAGCAGCACCCTCGACTCCTGTCTACAGTGCCCCAGGGCGCCGCGGTTCTCGATTTGGGAACGCTTGAACACAAAGCGTAAAGTAAAATTAAACGTCAACGTGACGTCATTTTCTGTAGTAAGAGCTCAGATCAAAAAGTTCAGATATCTGTCAAGTTGAAGCCACTTTATAAAAAAAATATATTTCTTTGTATACTCTTTATCGTAAAAAATTAACACTTAAACACAGATAAGAAAAAAAATTGGTGCACTTAGAAGTTGTATACAATATTAGTACTAACATACTTTATGGATACTCACTGCTGCTATCTAGATTCCGATCTCACCCCCTCGTTACTCAGATTGATACAGATGGATGCTAGTTTGGTTCTAGAACGTAAAAGGTTTCGCCGCGATTTTGTTTGTTCTATCATTCCTTTTTAGAAATGTCATTTCTCGGCCGTTGTATGAAGTGTCCAGGGTGTACCTAGGTAGACTATTCCAGTCCGTCCTTTGAACATCACCCAAGTATCTTACACACTCTGTAATTATTGAGGCACCAGTCAGAAAGTGCGCCACGCGTTACAGCTCCACATTTCAAGTTACTTTTGGCGGAGGCCTGTAATTACAACGCTCAGTTAATGAAGGATCACGTTGAATTACCTTCTGCCGTCGCGGTTGAGAATTATGCAAGGTTTCTGGTAGAGTTGATATGGGCCTGCTTACACTTGCGATTAAGAAGGGGTAAGGTAAAATATAAAAAGAGTGTGTGGTTTTATGAAACCATGGTAAAAGTGAAACTTTTTTCAGATTATAGACATTTACAGAGCACGAAACGATCATGGCTGCTCTCGTCTTGGAGCTACGGTACAAAAGATGAAACGATCATGTAATAAAAGTTTCAATCCTATTGAAGCTAAGGTACAGAGAACGAAACGATCATGGCTGCTCTCGTCTTAGAGCTACGGTACAGAGGACGAAACGATCATGGCTGCTCTGACGAAAAAGTTTGAGACGATGTAATAATCTCTTTGCCGTCACGCAACACACAGACGAAAAAGCTTGAGACGATGTAATAAAATTTTCACATTAAAAAAAACAAAATCATTCATTTTAACCTTGAATTTTTTTTTGCCGCTTCAGTATAGGCTGGATTTTCAGCGAAGGTGCGACTTCGCCCTGGTGTCGTGGGTTTTAGGACTACGTGGCTGATTGGGATGTCAAAAGACGTGGCTGATTGGGACGTCAAAAAACGTGTCTCAACGAGGGCCTAAAAAAAAAAAAACACTTAAAAACTTTTAAAGAAAATCAAAAAAACGTGGACAAAAGCTTGTCACTGGGAAGGACATAAGCTACTTTTAATCCCGTGAAAATATAAAGTCGGATGTAGTTCCTGAGGGAACTGAAAAAAATACTCTTTATTTGCTTAATTACCTTAACATCGCAACGGAACAATGGATTGTTGTGATTTTTTGCACGGAAATGGTTGAGAAGGACGAACATAAAATGACATCATTTAATAATTAGTATATCCTGACATAAGTTCCCGAGGGATCTGGGGAAATCTCTTTTCCACGGTCGCGCACGTCGGCATCGTAACGAAGCAATGAAGTGATTTTTTGTATAGAAATGATTGAGCGGTGGTAAGTGACATACACTGTAAATCAAAACAGCCCGATATAGTTCCTGAGGGATCTGGAGGACACTCATGTCTACGCTCAAAGGCAGTCATAAAAATGATTGCCACGCGGGCGAAGCCGCGGGCAAAAGCTAGTTACAAATAATTTTGGTCTGTTATTCAGATTTTTTATGGAATTATAAATACCTAATAATAATAATAAAATTTATTTATCGACCAACAATGGATCACAATAGTGTTAGTGACTTATTCTAGGACTTAGACTAGTGTTAGTAATATACACAATTACATTTACATTATATGAAATTTATTTACAATATCACGACTGTTATTGGCAACGTGAACCAAGCAGCAGTGGTTCACAATTGCGCAATCTAGTCTACTGGCAAACATAGCCAGGCTGCTATTGGCGCTGCCCCGCACTCGACGCACCAGGGACGCGCAGCGCTTGCGCATGGTAGCGTAAAAGCAGTCTACTCGCGCCTCCGCGAACATCCCTGATGCGCTGCAGTATCGGGGCAGCCCCAGCAGCACCCTGAATGCATTGTTATATTGGATCCGTAGGGCATTGTATGTAATGTAGTAGGCCTTATTATTTAAATTCTAGTTATTCACAAAGTTTCATGAGAATCGTTAAAGCCATTTTTGAGAAAAAGCAACAAACAACCTGAGTTTCTATGACAGTAGGTACCTTATTCCGATTTCCTAACTTTGACGTGTAGGAGATCATATGAAGTTATAATAAAGCATAGTCATAAAAATCGTTAGTCGTTTTTGAGAAAAAATTAAAAGATAAATAAAATAACCCAAAAAAATCAAAATTGAGGAAGTGTGATAAAAAAACGGCTAGAGATATTAGTATAATCGAAATTAATTTATACTTTTGAAAAGTTTTTTTAGACTCTATTTAGTACAAGAAAAACGATTCCCATCAAAAACTCAACTTCGATTTTTTTTGTACCATCACAATACCTTCTTCACTCCTTTGTCACACGAAAGTTAAGGTGTCTTGACGAAAACTTTTAACAGTTTGTAGTCGTAGTTCTGCTACGGCATAGTAACAGTCTACGCGTTGCTACAGTTAGTACTTTTGCAGTCGTAGCTCTTTTACCACGTAACAACCGTCTACGCGTTGCTGTAGGAACTACTTTTGCAGTCGTAGCTCTTTTACCACGTAATAACCGTCTACGCGTTGCTGCAGGAACTACTTTTGCAGTCGTAGCTCTTTTACCACGTAATAACAGTCTACGCGTTGCTGTAGTAAGTACTTTTGCAGTCGTAGTTCCATTACGGCGTAGTAGCAGTCTTTGCTTTGTTGTGCTACGGCGCAGTATCGGTCTATGCATTGCTGTAGTAAGTAATTTTGCAGTTGTAGCTCCATTACGGCGTAGTAGCAGTCTTCGCTTTGTTGTGCTATGGCGTAGTATCGGTCTACGCATTGCTGTAGTAAGTAATTTTGCAGTTGTAGCTCCATTACGGCGTAGTAGCAGTCTTCGCTTTGTTGTGCTACGGCGTAGTATCGGTCTACGCATTGCTGTAGTAAGTAATTTTGCAGTTGTAGCTCCATTACGGCGTAGTAGCAGTCTTCGCTTTGTTGTGCTATGGCGTAGTATCGGTCTACGCATTGCTGTAGTAAGTAATTTTGCAGTTGTAGCTCCATTACGGCGTAGTAGCTGTCTTCGCTTTGTTGTGCTATGGCGTAGTGAGTAATTTTGCAGTCGTAGCTCCATTACGGCGTAGTAGCTGTCTTCGCTTTGTTATGCTACGGCGTAGTATCGGTCTACGCATTGATGTAGTAAGTAATTTTGCAGTTGTAGCTCCATTACGGCGTAGTAGCTGTCTTCGCTTTGTTGTGCTATGGCGTAGTGAGTAATTTTGCAGTCGTAGCTCCATTACGGCGTAGTACCTGGCTTCGCTTTGTTGTGCTACGGCGTAGTATCGGTCTACGCATTGCTGTAGTAAGTAATTTTGCAGTTGTAGCTCCATTACGGCGTAGTAGCTGTCTTCGCTTTGTTGTGCTATGGCGTAGTGAGTAATTTTGCAGTCGTAGCTATTCTACGCCTAGTAACAGTCTGCACATTGTTGTTATAAATACTGCATGGTTTTTGCATTTGTATAAGTCCACCCCAGTTGGGATAAGGGGATTGTCAAGCTGTGACTTTTAATACAAACGCCGTTAGCGATTTTCACCTCTTAAATGTTAACCGATTTGGACCAATTTTTGGATAGGTTGTTAGTCAGAACAAAAGCTAGGCTTATACGTTTTTGTTTTTTCGATAAAGTTAACAAGTTTAATTATATTGTCGTTCACGTCTTTTCATACAAAACTAATTACGGCTATTTTTTGTAAACCGACTTCAAAAAGGAGGAGGTTATCAATTCGACTGTATGTTTTTTTTGTATGTTTGTTACGCGATATCTCCACCGATTGTTAACCGATTTTTAAAATTCTTTTTTTATTTGAAAGAGTATACTCCCGAGGGGGTCCCATTGTCACCAAGTCAAGATCTGATGATGGGATCCCAGGGAAATCGAGAACAACCCTCAAATTTTATAGGCACATATTACGTGTTGCATGTATTTCCTAAAACTATTCAAGTTTTGGCGTCTATTAGTCATCATCTCATGTTGATGAGCTGATGAAGGAAGGTACAAGCCCTTAACGGTTAGGAGTTGGAGGATAATTCTTCAAATATTTTGCGTAGATACAAAGATAAGTATAGACCGATAGTTGTATTCTTTCAGGTTATTCAGATGAGCTGATGATGGAAGATTTGACTCCTTAACTTTTATTCTGTTAAGATGATGATGGAAGCTACAGGAATCTGTATCTGTTAATGAAACATATGCTTTGTGATTTGATGGTTCTTATCGGGGTGTGGGTGATTGGGTATAATGTAGTTAGATAGATAGCATTATCACTAAAAATAAATAAAATAAAAATAAAAGTTTAAAAAACTTAAAAACCGACTTCAAAATAAAATTCACTCAGAAGTATGAAATAATATTGTTAAACTTAGATTCACGAACCAACAATAACGAAATCAAAGGTAGGTACGAATTAAATTAGGGGCCTAATTTTTTTTTGAGGTCGGTGTCAGCAATGCCATCGAATCTAAAACATTTGATACGTAAGTAGCTGTGTGCTAGTACCGTCCTCAAAAATAAATTTAGGCCCCTAATTTAATTCGTACCTACCTTTGATTTCGTTATTGTTGGTTAATGGCGTGTATCTAAGTATAATAATATTATTTCATACTTTTGAATGAATTATATTTTTCAGTCGGTTTTTAAGTTTTTTAAACTTTTATTTTTATTTTATTTATAATCAGTAATTTAAAAAACGAAACGTATAAGCCTAGCCTACCCTGAATTAGGAATTTGTAACAAAAAAACTGCTGCAATAACTCTGGAACTTTAAAATAAAAAATGTGTATTTTGTGCTTTAATAACGGCAATTTATTCAGATGAAAAAACCCGACTTCCGTGCTATCAAAATATCTAAATAATAGGCATATATTTACCACCATTTAATTTCCAATAGTCTTATGCTATTTTTAAGAATAAATTTTGTTTTAATAACTATTGTTCTTTATATTAATTTTCATTTTTAGACTTTTTCATACAATCGGCAATTTCATAGGTAAATAATTAATATTATCACGCGGAACATGAAACTTTTCAGTAAATTGTGTAATTTCAGATTCATGTGTGATCAGATCCTTAACTACGCAGCAGGCAAAAGTAATGCTGAAATTAGTATGCACGCAAGACTGTAAGTAGCAAAGGAAAAGTCGTTGAAACACGCTGCCGACTGTACCACTACAAACTTGGCATGTAGGTATTAAACTGTCAAGAACTTGCAGACATTTTGAATGTAACTCTTAACTTACTTTTGTGGGATAAAGTTAAGCGTTAGGTTCAGTTCAAAGTGAGACGCGCAGCAACGACATGCAACGTTGAAGATGCTGCACTATGCCGCGCGATGTAGTGCAACGTCGCCCGTCGGCAGTCACCACAATTGGCGTTGTTAATAATTGGAAACGTTAACACATTAAAAAAAAACGACTTCATCATACACATATTTTTACATTTATAAAGTTGAAATTAGTGCTTGGCACTGTTTTTAGGAAATAAATGCAAATTGTCATATCCAAATGGTTTTTAGGGTTCCGATCCTCAAATGGAAAAAAACGAAACCCTTATAGGATCACTTTGTTGTCCGTCCGTCCATCTGTCTGTCAAGACCCTTTATCTCGGGAACGCGTAGAGGCATCGAGATAACATTAAAACCATATACTCTGGTCTACAGTCCCTTGAAGCTGTGAAAAAATCAAACTTCTAGATTAACGTAAAAGAAGATACGGCTGTTTATTCCGCAAGAAACTTATATTTCGACAGTCTCAAGGGAATCAAAATTTATAGGGTATTTTCCGTTGACGTAGAACTATGAAATTTGACAAGTAATACCGTATTATAGTACAAGTATAGGAAAGAATCAGAAAACTATACATTTGTAATTAAATCAGAAAAATATAGTCTTTATTTAAAGTACGTAATCAATTTTGCACGGAACGGCGGTCCAAATCCATATCATGTGGGGTATTGCATGAAAGGGCTTCATTGGCAGAAGCTTAAAAAGATTTTAAATTATTTTTATGATGTAATAGTTTTCGATTTATTATTTTTAAAGTTCCATAGCCAGGGATGTGGTGGTATGGAACCCTCGGTGAGCGGGTGCGACACACACTTGGCCTGTTTTTTAATATTTTCATGCTTTGTAAGAAAACGAACAATATCAATTGCTCCTCGACAGTCTGGAAATCAAGCTGAGCCACTGCGCCTCGTCATGGGCCCCGTGCGTGACCCAACGCCGCGCCCCCTCAGTGAGCGAGAAAGAGAGGTAAACCTGAAGATAAGATAGCCAGTTCTCCATTGCGTTGGGGAATCTTAGTAAGCCCGCTTCCATTTTCGACATCATCGTCACTTACCATTAAGCGATATGATGCCAAGAGCTTACCGATTGTAAAAAAAACGCGCTGTTTCACGCAACGCAGCTTGGTATACTTCGTCATTTATATCCAATTCGATATCGCGCTCTCTAATAATTTTTTTTCAATTCATAATTGGTAAGCCCGTGGTTATCTGACCTGATGGTAAGTGACATTATGCCGAAGATGGAAGCGGCTTACCAAGATTCAGCGATGCAATGGAGAACTGCCTATTATATCTACGAGCCGTAACACATCTTTGCTGTTAACATTGATGTTTGGCGGCAAGACATAGGTAAGATGGTGGTAGTTAACTAGCTGGTGGGCTTAGAAAATGCCCTTCCACTACACTAACCAAACGAGTCTTACAAGGTTATACTCCGCCGGGAATCGAACCCGCGACCTCCTGATGTTAAGCTAATGGACCATTATGTCACGGAGGCGGTCAAATAATCTTGGTGGTGTAATAAATAAAGTCTATTTTAAAGTGCTCGCCGCATTAGGTCGTGTTCGTCTCAGTTTGAGCTGACCCTTAGAACCTGTTCAGATGAGAGGCGTTGAGCGTGCGTCAAGTGGGTGTTTTGCACTTTATCCTTGCAGTTGTACTGAGGCCAGCACTTAAAGCTAGACACTTTGGACTTTGTATTGTTCTTATGTCGTACGCGTATGGATCAGAATCGCACTACGAGTGTCTAGCTTGTGTACGAGAGCCTTTTCTAACTTTTCGCTTTCAAGCAGGTGATGTGCAGCAAACCGCACGCTCGACTTGACGCTTGATATGAACATAGCCTTAGGAAGGTGTGCTAGCTTATTTTGTTTAGTAGAAGCTTGGTATCACAAGACCCTAGTTTTACGTTTTGCAGGTATTTTAACTAGGTTTTGTAAACTTAAATTAACCCTAAGAAAAAAAAACGAAATGTGTGCTGGGACACATAGTAGAAGTGAAACTTTAACGGACAAGTGGAAAGGGTAACCCAAAGGCTAAGTACCTGCTTTATATCTCCATCTCAACTTTTCTCTATCTACGAATACAGCCGTTGCACTCTCTCTGCTGCCGCTGCCAGCCTTTCTCTGTCTACCCCCTCCACGCGGCCGCAACGCGTTTTCGTGACAGAAAAAATCCTTATACCCCCCGTCTATATAGAAGTTTCACTTCATTAACTAAACTAGTATACAGGGTTATTAGAAATGTGACTACATCTAATTTGCAATAAAAAATTCCGGGAATTTCCCGTGGCACTACCAGTGGAACTACTGGTAGTGCCATTGTTAAATTTAATTTACCGTAGCACTACTAACAGCTATTAAGTATACTCCCATCACACTCCCAAGTCATATTAACTGGGGGTCGAAAATCAACTATTTTCGAGTTACATCCAATTAAAGTTCTAAGTTTTGTATTAAATACGCATTGATTGAATTCTTTATGATTATATAGTATGCGTGTCAAATACAGGAAAAACTTCGTATTTTATTAGCTTTAGAAAAGGTATAAAAGTTATAAAAAACTATTTAATATTACCAAAAAATATTTATTTCTGTTTAGAAGGTGCACCAAGTCCTATACAATTTTTTTTATAATTTTCAATGACACAATCAGGTCTCGATTTTTTCAATCAACCTGTGAATTAAAGTTTACGCAATAATTTTAAAGGGTCGCTTATACCTAGTAATATGAAAAAACCGGCCAAGTGCGAGTCGGACTCGCAATCTGAGGGTTCTTTACTATCACACCTTTCCACACAATTTTAACAATGATACCGAATACATTACAAAGAAAAGACGTCAACGCGAGCGATAGAAAAATACTTTTTTAAACTCAGTTCAGTCTCCTTAGCGCGAGTATAACTCACACTCAGACGGTTTCTACCATTTTTTGTTTTACTACAGGATTAGTACTACATTGGTAAGCCCGTTTCCATCTTCAGTGGGAGGTTGCGAAGGGCTTACCAATTGTGAATAAACAAAAACCCACAGCTTGTTACCGTTGTTACAATAGAACTAAATTAAAAATACCTCTTAAATACCTATACTAACTAATTTTTAATAGAAACGCCCTTAATTTTTCACTTTTTAAAATTTTTATTATTTGTTGCTGGATGCGGGAAATTATATCCCAAAAAAAATTTTGACTTTTCTTACAGCTTTGGGTTTCACCAGTTACTTGATTCGCAGTTATGTACCAGTCGCCCTATACATCATCATCATCATCATCATCATCATCATCATCATCATCATCATCATCATATCAGCCGAAAATCGTCCACTGCTGGACAAAGGCCTCCCCCTAGGATTTCCACGACGACCGGTCCTGCGCTGCCCACATCCATCGGCCTGCCGCGATCTTCACCTGGTCGTCAGTCCACCGCGTGGGAGGCCTTCCTACGCTTATTAAATATTAAACAACACGTAAACAAACCTGCTCGTCACACGAATGTTTGCCCTGAGTGCATATCGAACCCACGACCCTTGAGACTAGCAGGCAGAAGCTCTCACCACTACGCCCACAGATCATTCAACATTTTGAATAATACGCAAAAATCTTTAAAGTTATAAGTACACAGCTGTTTCCCGCGGCTTCACCCGCTGGACAAAGTTTCTGTGACTTTTAGAGGGTGCGCAGTGCGCGAGCCGCAAGAGCCTCGCGAGGGTGGAAAAAGTAGCCTATGTGTTAATCCTGTCCTTATCTATCTACCTACCAATTTTCAGCCAGATCCGTTCAGTAGTTCTTGCGTGAAAGAGTAACAAACATAAATCCATATATTCTTACAAACTTTCGCGTTTATAATATTTGTAGGATTTTCTTTAAACCATTGTATGAAAGCGTACATAAGCGGATTCTCTGACGCTCTTCCGAAGTAGAGAAAAAACGAAAAACACTCCTTTATACTTCCTCTATTTGCCACAGCGTCGTGCATCTAATCCTTGCGGCTACACTGTTTAAGTTGGACAGGCACGTATTCAGAAAAAAATCATCGACACTGAGCTATTATTTCCTAGCACTTATCATTAATTAGCATACCTGGATGGCGCCACGGTTTGTGTATACTAATTGACTTTATCTCACTGCATTTTCTTCTTAATAGCGACCAAAAAACTATTTATCAGAATTTAAAAACCAGCAATCTTTTGAAATCTGTATGTAAAAAAATTGACTGGTGCTCTGAGGACTGAAAAGAGAAGATAATACATTATTTTACTAATAAAAGTGGCTAATTATGATTTCGTCGTTAACAACCCACAAACGTACCAATGTGATTTCAAATTTAGATTTCATATGTACGTTTATCTGACGCTCTTACGGAAAACATCGTGGGGAAACCTGCACAACTGCGAAGAAACTCGAACGTTGTATGTGAAGTCGACCATCCCGAACTGGGCCCGCGTGTTCGACTAAGTAGGCTCGAGCCTCTCGGTGGGGACGTATGTGAGCTAATATGATGAACCCACAAACGTCCCAACTAGTGGGGCACAGGTCTCGTTTCTAACTCGGTAAAGTTAGTCCTTCCGCACTTGGGGGGGCCAAATCCGGATTGGTGGAGGTTGCAGGACTAGTGGCAAACCCCACTGTCAGAAGTTTTTCAAGCGGCCTATAAACATATGCCATAGTTTAACATTTTCTATGTAGTAATAGCAACTGGCACGAACAACGACTTAATGTGCCTCGCAAATCACGGAAACAGTTGAGAAAAATGCAACAATCAAACTCATGTTGTACTTGAGGTCATTATTGACCCAACCACACAATAAATTAATTCACATTGGGTTACGTCCGTTTCAAATGGTATGTTTAAATGCTACTAACTGAACAACTTATATTCGTCAAGGAACCTACATTAGTAAAATTGAAGCAAAAAAAATCTTTAATATTTTTACATTATGGGAAGTCAACGTATTTTGCTCCGACAAAATTTTCTTCCGGCGTTTGTATTCCCCGATTCGTATAATTTAGGAATCTTTAAGACGAGAGTGAAAAGGCACTACTAGAGCTTGCGTGTCACATCCTTGGCTGCATCGGCACTTACCATCAGGTGAGGTGCAGCCAAACGCACTCAAATTTTTAATAAAAAAAAAGGCTAACTGTAGGAGAAGTTCCTTGGCATAAGCTATTCAGTACCTTATCTAAATACGTCCCTGTTACGACTCGAAAGACACGATAAGTGGTGATGAGACGGTGAGTGGAACTTACGTCTTCTATATTCTATACATAAAAGTTAATGTGTGTATGTACAACTCAAAAACGGCTGGCGCGAAATTTTTAGGAAATCTTCAAATTAGCCTAGCGGGTGATCATATTAAAAAAAACGCGGGCAGAGCCGCGCGACTGGTCACTATTATTATTTTTTATTCGCAATCAGTAAGCCCTTAATAATTACTAATATTCTATACATATAATAATACTTTAACGAGGCCGTGTTGTGCCTGAAATATATTTCTAAGTAATCATAGCGGAGGACAAGTTACTAATTGGGTCCTGTATGTTAGGCTGTACGGAACCCTAAAAGGAGGAATTTACAGTACATTACTAGAATAATTAAATATCTACGTTTCCCTTTATTTTCATTTATCTATCCAGCTATTCAAAGGAAACAGTGCCAACAGTTAAATTTTAACGATCTCCCCTCAAAAATTCACTGTGACATTTCTGTGACAAAACACAAAAATATAGCCGCCATAACCGGTGTTTGCTTGCGATTTCGCCACAAACCTCGTACCATTTTTAGGGTTCCCTCGTAAAAGTAAGGAAACAGTAGTGGGATTTGTTGGTCAGAATTCCAGCTCTATTTTCATTACGACTTGGCCATCGAGTTTCACTCTTAAAATAGCTTTAACTCTCTCTCTGCGATCGCTGCAAAGCCAAAAACCTGGCTATTACGCATAACAAAGTTGACTCGACGAAGCCGCCGTTAGCTGTAGTGTTAAAGTTATCGTCATTAAGTATTAATATTATTATTTAAAAAATTAAGTATTCTTTGTAATAAAATTGGTTTTCCTTGAGTTAACAACTTCAAGTTTAAGAAAACGTTAACACTTTTAATGCTTACCAGCACATTTACGGTGCGCTGTTATTCATTCTTTTTTCATCCGATCTTCTTTTCATTCCGTCTATTTCTTTTTCATGCATGCGCTGTCATCCATCTGACTTCATAAAAAAAAACCAAACCAAAGAAAAAACCAAAACTCGATCATCATAACACATTATAATAGATTTAATAAATTCATACCTTAATACTTTATAAAAGACCAATTACGGGTAAGATTAATTAATGTTTTTCCACGTTTGTGGTTTATATTTAAAATTTAAGTGTTCTAACGTTTTTCTAATTTGATTGATTGATTGATTGAAAACACTTTATTGCACAACATAAGAGAAAAAAAAAAGATCCAATGATTAAGGAAGTTGTACATATAGGCGGTCTTATCGCTTGTTTTGTTTTTCTAATTTGTATGTTATTTTAAGGTTTTTTACTTTGCTTTTACCTCTTATTAAATTCTCTGAACACGCACGGCATTTTTTAAGAACCTACGCCCTAAAATACCTACCTACCTACCCGTCGTGTCACAAATTATTAGTGTTTTTCCTCTTTAGATCGACATTAAATACGTAAGGTCCGTCCATTAGCAGCGGTTGTTAATTTAGTCGGTACAAAAACAATGGGCGGAACCGTAAGCGAGTGTGCTGAACTCACACCTGACTATTTTTTGTTTCGTCACGGAACAGATACCGGCTTTTTCGTCGGATATTTTTATTTCGGCCCAAGGTATAATGGGCCCAAGATAAATGTTAGCGTGTTTTGGCTCCAGTAACGGGACTTTATGTACAAAGCTTAACGCTTAATAGTCAGTTTGATAAATAATGTTTTTTTTGTGAGAATTGAGATAAGTGTTTTAGAAAGGTACTAATAGCATAGAAGCGAATAAATTCATAAGTAAGTACTTTTACTTTGTTGTTTTGTTTCCTTAATACGCGTCGCTTTTTAGTTTTTCTCTTATTATATTAGCGAATGCTAATGCTTAACCACCTCCGTGGCGCAATGGTTAAGTCCATTAGCTTCACATCAGGAGGTCATGGGTTTGATTCCCAGCAGAGCTCGGAGTCTAATTTTGTGTGAATCGGTTTGGTAGGTGGAACGGAATTTTCTAAGCCCGTCTGGCTAGCTACCACCATCGTATCTAAGTCTTGCCGCCAAGCATAAATGTTAACTGTTTTTTTTGTCAATTTCGGGGAACTTTTAATAAATGTGGCATAATTCGTAAAGCATAAGACTCTAGTGTGATGCGAAAAATAGGCCTCGAGGAATGAAATGGGCTATCGATTGGTATATGAACGGTTGGAATCGAATAATAAATAAGAGGCAAAAAGCCATCACACCTGAATGCACTTTTGTGGCAAGAGTAAAATGTGTATATGTTCGCATATTGGTTTCTTTATTTCCTTCTTCTTCTTATCGTGTGGCACAATTAACCGTGCTATCCAAGGGATAGACGGTGGTTGCCTGGTGTTGCACTTAGCATCACCCGCGCTCACGTGTAGGGTATTTAGATTAACACCTACGGACGTGTGCAATGCGACCTTCGTACACATCTAGAATTAGACGTGTAGGTTTCTCACGATGTTTTCCTTCAACGTTAAAGCATATGTACGTAAAATCGGTAAGTATAAGTACGTAAGTTTAGAAAAACTCATTGGTACATTGGCCGTCCGTATTTGAACCCGGGACCTCTGGTTAGGAGGACCGAGTCGTTACCGGTTGACCCACCGACGCTTTATTTGTTAAGAGTGTTTTATTGGGTTGTGTCGATTGATAGATCTTAGCGAGCTCGTCTCTTGCCTCTTCCAATCCAAAAAATTCTTGGTTATATTTGCTAAAGTAATAAATGATGGTTATGTAAACATGGGATCTGTACATTTTTTGTTTATGCTAGTCACACTATAAGTGATCGTAGTGTAAACATATACAGTGTGATAATCAAGTTTCTTGTTTACATTTCTGGAAAATTTTAATGAAAGATATCATAATTCCTCGCATAAAGTCCATCCACAAAAGCTTTAAAGTTAATACCTAATGAAAGTCTATTCGTCGAAAGCCTGAGAAGCCTCAAGCCGAGTCGTTCCAACGGGAACTATTAACTTGAATGCGTCCACAAACTCATTCTGAAATCCATTTCCTTTGCATAAACGTTATGCAGTTTCGTTTTAACGTGTTATAGGACGTTCGGAAGAATTTGGTACAACGAATAGAATGCATGATGTTAGATTCACCAGATAGAACACATTCTTGAGGGGGGACTTCTACTGTTGAATCTGAACATTTTTTGTTGTTTATCTTTGCTAAAATCGCTTTTTTTGGACTTTTCATACAATTGGTTCAGTTGATTCGCTAACTTTGCATGAGAAGTCCTACATTTATTTATGCAATTTCAGAAAAGTTATAGTTCAACACTTGTTTAGTTTAATCAGTAGAAAGCCCTCAAAAACGTGTGCTATGTTTCTTAACTCCCTTATACAGTTTGACAGATTGAAAATCGAAATTGAACATCTTTTTCTAAGGAGCCTATGGTTAATTAGCGAAAAAAATGTTGAACTTGTATGGGTAGTCGAAAAGTTATTTGCGAATAGCCCAAAGGTTCCCGAAGAAAAATTGTTCAGTCGCATCATATAAAGGAGCAGCAGCAATACTGTTAATAGCGAATGTTTCAAAAATAGCTCAGTATGAGACAAGTCTGTGAGGAAGTCAATCTTTTTGGTTTTTTTATTCATTTATTGAGTAATCGAAAAAAAATTAGTACACAGGTAAACCTTGGACCCACAAAACTGGAAGATCAGTTATATTTAACCTACTTTTATATTATCTGTTTGTCTATTTTTACTTTTTGTTATTTTGTTCGTTTCTCTGTCAGGGAATTCAATTCGACACATCTGTCCATTACTATATTTTTACGTTTTATTTCTTCATTTTAATATATTCTATTATTTGGTTGATTTTTTTTTAAAAGTACCCAGGCCCTTTCCTCCAGTACCTGTTCAATTTCCTATCTTCTTAGATAAAATGATGGTAGCTAATATACCGGGTGTAAGGGGCAGGTTCCAGAAAACTGATAGGGTGCATTCAGCTTATCATACTAAAATAATAGGCTTAAACAAAAAGTTCAGGAATGTAATGTAAACCTAGAAATCGTGTTTCTTTGTTTTTTCCTACGCAATGTAAAGCGAAGTCACGCCAATGCGACGCACGCGAACTGTGAGTTTGTGATCGCTGACTAACCGAGTTTTGCATCCATCGCTGTTTTTCTTGAAAAAAGGAAAAAGTAAAGAAAATTTCTGAAAAAAAATCCATTGAAATATGACTCAGAATGATGAGGTGATTGTACCCTATCAGTTTTCGGAAACCTGTCATTTACACTCTGTATATGAGGGTTAAGAATATATAAATATAAAGAAATATAAATATAAATGTGTATACTATCGTAAAATTTATGTGCTACCTAACCTAACTGTCTGTTTTTTGTGCACAGTGTTTTGCTTTTCTAGGGTAATTTATTATTTGCCTTGCTGTTTCTCTCCTTAATAAGCTTAATTTTAAATAAGTTTGCTGTTGATTGCCTTAAGTAAATAAATAAATAAAGAAAACATCCTCCTACCTACCCACCCCGTCGGGAACCCGGTGACATCTCAGTGTGAGCCAGTGAACTAATTGCTGTACAAGAAGGTGGCTGGAACGTTTATAATACGGAACTGACATACTAACGATACATTTCATGTCATAAGGTTTTGTGCTGAGTGGTCTGGGGATAAAAGATAAATGGTTTAACTCAGGTGATAAATCATGACTAAAAAAAACACTAAGTGTAAAAATCTTTTGTTACAATTCTCTTCAGACTGAATATCCAAAGAGCTTTACGTAAACTTTTAAACAACATTTATAAGATAAACTATGACTTTTTTAGGTTTTTTTATAGTGCTATTAAGACAGATAGTGCCTTATTTTTATTTTTTATTTACTTATACTTTTTGGTACACACTAATACAGTATGTACTATGTAGGTAAAGACACATCATGAGATGCACAAGTAAGCGATCTTATAGTTGTAAGCAATCTCTTCCATAAAATTTTAATCAAGATTTTATTGAGCCCTTCGCGGCCCTTTTGTTATGTAGCGAATCACATCGTAAGCAATGAATAAAGTGATCAGGAATACACAGCAAATATGTGCTGTTCTACACTGAAATGATCTGGAAACTTTTGATGTATAGGAGTTTACGTTAACAACCGATAACGTCCCACTGCTGGGGTACGAGTCTCTTCCCAAACTCGAAAAGGTTAGGCAACACTCCTCACACGGGATCCAAGTCCGGATTAGTATGATAATGTAGGGGTAGCCATGTTAAAGATTTAGCCCTCTATGCATTTTCCAACGGGCAATTCAATTTTGAGAAAATATCACTAATGCGGCCCGTCACAACAAGATAATTTTTCGTCGTTAACGGGTCTTTTTTCCATCGATATCTTCCATTCACTTGCAGATGGATATCATAGAAATTCAATGTCAGACCTATTTAAAAAAAAAACCGGCCAAGTGCGGTATGAGGGTTCCATACCATCACATCTCTCCACACAACTTTGACAATGATACCTATTTACATGACAAACTAAAGACACAAACGCGAGCAACAGAAAAATACTACTAGCACTATCTAGCGGTGTTTGAGTAAACTATTTTCCGTAAGTGAACGTATTATATTGAGTTTACCACTTTATTTTCAATTCAAATAATTATTACAGATTTTCTTGTAATCTAAAAGCAGTGAACTATATTTTGTCTTTTGTTCAAAATTTTAGGCTCAGTATTTTCGGAGATCAGGGGGGGTTCATTTCAATTTTCGTCTTATTTTATGAATAAAATGAAAACTATTTATTTTACAATAATAACAAAAATATATTTGTGATCCTCATAACAAGCCCTTTCATTTGATATATGACACAGTAGGGTTTGCAAAACTTTTTTTTTATTTCCCATTTTTTCCTCTGAAAATGACTATAATTAAAAAAAAAAAAAATCGAGCGAGACCTACAGTACTCGCATATGATATGTAACATTTATTGTGACAAAATACTTTATAAAAGGACAGCAAAGATACGGCAGACTAGGCTGTATGGTCATAGATACCTTTGCCTTTTCCGCGCTTTTAAAGCCTGAAAAAAGGACGGCAAAGATACGGCAGACTAGGCTGTATGGTCATAGATACCTTTGCCTTTTCCGCGCTTTTAAAGCCTGAAAAAACGCGACTTCCTGTTACACATGGGACACATTTCCGTCCCATTTCACGAAATCACTCCCACAAATTGCAGGAAAGCGAGAGCAAAGATGTTACACATCAAAAATATTTATTTTGCACATCTGTGTTTGGGTCATAAGATTACACCATCCTACCAAATTTCACCTGATTTGGTCTAGTAGATTCAGAGAAAATTGGCTGTGATAGATGAACGGACAGACAGACAGACGCACGAGTGATCCTATAAGCGTTCCGTTTTTTGTTGTTGTACGGAACCCTAAAAAGTAAAAATTTTGGTGTGCCCGACTTTTAATACTTACTTGTTTACTAAGAATTACGGAAACTTGCTTTTTAAATTATATCAATGTAAGGAATGTAAGCACATACTAGAGAAAAGACTACGGAATCCTCCTTTGCACGAGTCCGACTCGTACTTGGCCGGTCTTTTTGTCATATCTCTATACAGTGGGATTACGGTTAATCAAAATTACTCGTGGAAGTACCAGATTAATTAAATCCCTAGTGAGTGGGTCTATGGGGAAATAAATTACTTTTGGACCCACCAGTGAGCCATAGCTGTGGGACCGCGGGTAAACGCCCGTATTATCCATAATGAAGGAAATAAATCTCCCGCGAGGTTGTGATTGCATGACACATACTTATGCTGTTTCGAAGCTGAATTCCGCTGATGGAATTACCCCCCAAAAAGATTAAAGACAAATAAATTAGACAAAAATGTGTCAATTTTATTAAAAGCTTTAATGTTTGTATGTATGTATGTTTAGGTTAAATCTTGTAAGGTAAAGTAGAATCACTTCCTGATTTCCCATTAAGCTTTTTTTAACCTGTAATGTTTGTATGTATGTTTTTTTTGTTTGATTAGATCAAATCTTGCAAGCTGGAGAAGGAAAATTCCTGAAGGAACTAAAAAAAACTCATTTTGTTTTATTTTTTTACTATCACAATGGAGCAACGGATTGTTGGGATTTTTGCACAGAGATGGTTGAGGGGGTAGGAAATGACATAGACAACTCATTAGCATAGTCCAAGATGGTTCCCGGGGATCTAGGAAAACTCGTTTCCAGTCTCGCAACGGAACAACGGATGGTAGTAATTTTTTTTCATAGAAATAGTTGAGGGGATGAGAAGTGACATATTATACTGCTATAAATCAGAATAGCCCGCGATAGTTCCCGAGGGATACAAAGATAGATACACTGTTTTATTTGTATTTGCAGACACACAGATAGAGGAAGATCATTCATTTGGGATCAGGAGCATACTCCTGCCTACGCTCGCGAGCAGCTTGCGGCTCACGCACCACTCACCCTCAAAGACAGTCATAAAAAAATATGGCCACGCAAGCGAAGCCGCAGGCAAAATTTGGTAAACTGATAAAAAATAGATATACCTAAATACAGTGGAAGGTGTAATGTGTAATAGTCACCTGTAATATATTCGTTAGGTATTCGACTGTTTTGCGTCGGTATTTACCACCTCCGTGGCGTAATGGTTAATCCATTCGCTTCACACCAGGAGGTCGCGGGTTCGATTCCCGTCGGGATCAACTTGTAAGACTCGGTTTGGTTGGTGGTAGGGCATTTTCTAAGCCCGCCTTGCTAGCTACCACCATCTTATCTAAGTCTTGCCGCCAAACATCAGTGTTAACAACATTGATGTGTTCCAGCTTGAAGATAAGATAGCCAGTTCTCCATTGCGTTGGGGAATCTTAGTAAGCCCCCTTCGATCTTCGGTATCATCGTTACTTACCATCAGGTGAGATGATGCCAAGGGCTTACCAATTGTGAATATAAAAAAGGTACACAATGCCGCACCGCAAATGGTCGTGCGTTCTATGCCAGCTGTAGCTGGAAGAGAGCTCACTAAATATTGCAAACGACACACGATGTTTGCGCGCCACTATTCCGAATATCGCCATACGTCTCATGTACTCGTAATATGGCCTCCATTGTGGAATCTACTGTTGTGAAAGTGTGAATGGCGTAGTTCCTGCACAGATGTTTTTGAAAATTTTCGCTGTTCTGTTTTAGAATTAAGGTCCTATTAAAAATAGGTCATCATATCAGCTCATATACTTCCCCACCGAGGGGCTCGAGCCTACCCTGAATTAGGACGATCGGGCCTTATTCGACCACGCGGGCCCAGTGCGGTTTGGTCGACTTCACACACAACCTGCGTGTTTCTTCGAGGGCGTGTGCAGGTTTCCTCACGATGTTTTCCTTCACCGTAAGAACATCGGATAAACGTACATGTGAAATTTAAATTCGGAATCACATTGGTACGTCGCAGGATTCGAACCTACATAGATAAACAAAAAATAGGTCACGCATCAAGCGGCTTCCTGCGACCTTCACTTGGTCATCGGTCCACCGACTGGGAGGTCTGCCCACGCTACGTTTTCCGGTGCGCGGTCTCCACTCGAGAACTTTACTGCCCCAACGGCCATCCGTTCTACGAGCTATGTGCCCCGCCCACTGCTACTTAAGTTTAGCAATTCTGAGAGCTATTTCGGTTACTTTGGTTCTCCAACAGATCTCCTCCCTTCTTTAATAATAATTATCTATACAAGCATCACTTTAAGTGTTAAAATTTTGTCATTAGGTCTTTACCTATGAAATTGCCGATTCAGTTTTTGAAGTTCAATGCCAATTTTTATTGAAAAAAAATACTGTTTTTCATTATTGACCATATGGTGACACTACTTAAGGGTCTTTTATTAGTAACTAGTGGCATGTCTTTCATGTTCCAATCCCCTAAGCTATGTACTATTGAATGGAACAAAGGCGTTTTCTTAGTGGTCAGATGGTGCAGTTATTTAGATTAGTTTATTTTCTTGAATTTTCCTGAAAGTGACGAAGTCTTATACGGGGTATTCCCAAATATGACATTAGTTACGAAAAACCTGCTAGAACTGAAGAAACTCTAGAGTTTAAAATTAAAAATATGTCTTTTTTGCCTCAAAAAAGGCGATTTTTTCAGGGGAAAAAACCCGACTTCATGGGGTTAAAGCCACCGTGCTCTCAAAATATCTAAACAATGGGCATATGTTTACCACCATTTATTTAATTACTAATAGTCTAATGCTATTTTGAGAATAAATTTTGTTTTAATAACTATTCTTGTGAAAATAAATTTTTCATCTTTAAACATTTTTATACAATCGTCAATTTCATAGGTAAAGACCTAACATTAACACACTAATTACAATACCTTAGACACCATAAATAAAATTCCTAAAATAAAACACCTAAAATAACTAAAATGAAACTCCTAAAATACGGTTTTTGTGACGGAGATAGGGACTCGCCTAGTTTAGAAGGAATTGACTCCCGCTCCGGATCGTTCCTGGTGCAGAGGCTGTCCATAGCCATTCAGCGCGGAAATGCGGCTAGTGTTATGGGCACCTTTGCTCCGGGGATGACGAGGGACGGGTTATTTTAGGTAATTTAGGTATTGTTATTAGTGTGATAATAATAATAAGATTATTTACAAAAAAACTTTTATTTGTCATTTGAATTTATATGACTGCTAATTTTGATAACAAATATTATGTAATAAGTGTAAAATATCTAATATATAAAATTCTCGTGTCACAGTTTTCGTTCCCTTACTCCTCCGAAACGGCTTGACCGATTCTCATGAAATTTTGTGAGCATATTGAGTAGGTCTGAGAATCGGCCAACATCATTTTTTTTAGGGTAGGGTAGTGTAGGGTAGGGTAGGGTAGTGTAGTGTAGTGTAGGGTAGTGTAGTGTAGGGTAGGGTAGTGTAGTGTAGTGTATGTAGGGTAGGGTAGGGTAGTGTAGGGTAGGGTAGTGTAGTGTAGTGTAGGGTAGGGTAGGGTAGTGTAGTGTAGGGTAGGGTAGTGTAGTGTAGTGTATGTAGGGTAGGGTAGTGTAGGGTAGGGTAGTGTAGTGTAGGGTAGGGTAGTGTAGTGTAGTGTAGGGTAGGGTAGGGCAGTGTAATGTAATGTAAGGCGGTACGTAGTTCGCCGGGACAGCACTAGCTAGCTATACTAATAAATATAAAAATCTTGTGTCAAGGTGTTTGTGTTCGTACACCTCCGAAACGGCTCGACTGATTTCCATGATTTTTTTTATGTGTATTTGGTAGGTATGGGTAAAGGTCATAATTAGGTATATTTCATTATGGCAACACAACGTTTGCCGGGTCAGATAGTTGGTTTTCAGAGTTCCGCCACACCCCGGACACTTCATACAAGGGGCGAGAAATGACATTTTAAAAATCGAAAGACGGAGCAAACAAAATTACGGCAAAATCCTATACGTTCGAGAACCAAACGGTAACCAATCTGCATCAATCAGTGTGACGAGGGGGTGAGGTCGCAATCTAAAAAGAGGTGGGAAGTGTCCATACTGTATGTTAGTACTATTAATTTCTTTGCACTCTATTTAATTTATTTGCACAATCATATAAGCCGAAGGATGCCCAGTGCCCACTGCTGGACATAGGCTTCCCCCAAGGATTTCCACGACGACCGGTTCTGCGCTCCCCGCATCCAACGGCTTCCGGTGACCTTCACCATGTATCGTTCCACCGAGTGGGAGGCCTGCCTACGCTACGTTTTCCGGTGCGCGGTCGCCACTCGAGAACTTTTCTACCAAAACGGACATCCGTTCCACAATACTATTCGCACAATAATATCTATTATTCTTCTACTATTATATTAGGCAGAATAAATATCGATAAATTACAGTAAACTTCCATATACATTCATTATTGATAGACGATATGATATGGGACAAGTGACAGGTGTCCGCTAAAGTATTCAATTAAAAAAACGAAATAATAGAAAAGGAAAGGTTTAAATTTAGTGAAATAGAAGCTTTTCCAGCGGTTAATGTACAAATGTGGTGTACTCCTGGCACACTAGGGGTTAACGAAGCGTAAATAATTCATGTCTTGAGGCAAGCTTGAGGCAATCAACACCCGTTCATTTTACTAGGAAAACGATTTTGCATTTCACTTGTAATTTTTTGAAGTGAAAACTTCTTTAGCGGCGTTGTGCACCTTTTTTGTAATGGGTAAAAAATGTTAAACTCGCGTCAGGACACGTGACCTGATCGAAAATTCGTAAGACGGATGGAGTAGTGAAAACTACTTTAGCGGCGTTGTGCACTTTTTTTGTAATGGGTAAAAATTTTTAAACTCGCGTCAGGACACGTGACCTGATCGAAAATTCGTAAGACGGATGGAGTAGTGAAAACTTCTTTAGCGGCGTTGTGCACTTGTTTTGTAATGGGTAAAAAATGTTAAACTCGCGTCAGGACACGTGACCTGATCGAAAATTCGTAAGACGGATGGAGTTGATTTTTTGTTGATTTTTATGAGATATAAACTTTTTTATGTAATATAAATGCACAACGTTAATGTTCAAGTTTTCACTTCTGCCGGCACTCCCGGAGTGCAACCCGTCGTTTTTACTAATATACAATTATACATGTTAGAACCGGTCGTCGTGGAGATCCTTGGGGGAGGTCCATGTCCAGCAGTGGACTTCCTTCGGCTGATATGATGATGATGATGATGGTACATGTTATACATTTACACGCGTAGAACGCCAAAAAATCAATTCATTTGAGATGTGGTGTTTGAGGTGACTACTGTATGGTGTGAAATGGAGACAACAGATGCTCGAAATATATGAAAATTGCTTTGAGCGATAAGTTCGCCCAGATTGTACCGATATGGTATAGACATACAATTTTGTTTTTTCATATTAAAATTTATTTTTAACTTTACAGTGTGTGCGTGCGTACATTACAGCAGTGGCATTGATGGACGAATGTGTAAATGTAAGTCCATCAGTGCCTAGTTATGGCCGAGGCTTGTATACTTAGTACTTTTTTAAAAAATTTGTATATAAGAACACATACAGTCGCATTTAAAGAATGCAGCTTAAAAAAATCATTTATTTTCTCAATAATGCGCCGAAATTAAAACTTCAATAAATATTTTTCAAAATCAATGACGAACAACGAACAACAATAATTTTTTACGCGCCAAAGTGTTCATTTGTTTTTTTTTTCAATAACGGTTTTAAATTAAACCTTTGTTAAGTTAACTACTTGGTTGCCATGTTTCGGAGTAAAAGATCGTTCCATTTTTAAATACCGCCTCCGTAGCTCAGAGGCAAAGTTCACTGGCTTTACACAGGAGGTCGTGGGTTCGATTCCCGGCGGGGTCAATTGTAAGACTCGGTTTGGTTGGTGGTAGGGCATTTTCTAAGCCCGCCTGGCTAGCTACCACCATCTTATCTAAGTCTTGCCGCCAAATATCAATGTTGATATTATTGGTGTGTTCCGGCATGAAGATAAGATAGCCAGTTCCCCATTACGTTGGGGAATCTTGGTAAGCCCGCTTCCATCTTCGGCAACATCGTCACTTACCACCAGGTGAGATGTTGTCAAGGGTTTACCAATTAAGAATTAAAAAAAAAATACACAACATATACGAGTTTACATAGTAATTTATTTGGCCGCTAAAACACGACAGATATGGATTTTCTTACAACTTTTGCCGGCCGCTGCTGGCATGTATTTGGCCAGTAAAGCAATTTCGATTTATCTCGAAGAAAGTTGTCAAAATAATGCAAAAATTTTCAAGCATGATTAAAAAAAGTATCATCATCATCATCATATCAGGCGAAGGACGTCCACTGCTGGACATAGGCCTCCCCCAAGGATTTCCACGACGACCGGTTCTGCGCTACCCGCAAAAGTATATTAATCACTTAAGTATAAGGAAATCCTATCTACCAGATGTAAATGAAATCTTAAACATAAATACAAAGAACGTATTCCTATAAGGGATCCTTTTCTATCCTTTTAATTCCTCAAATGCTTTTCCTACTACAAAAGAAACTTATCTTCGTCTTGATAAAGATATCAAAGGTTTTTGATTAAGCCTTAGCAAACTGTACAGTCACCGCCCTAAAACCTTAACCCGCTCGGAATGGTACCTAGAGATTACATCATAATTGAAGGTCAGTAGGACATACTATGGACCAGTGGATAAATCTATTCAGTTGTAACAAAAAGATAACAACATAATCACAGTCTAAAGAAACTATACAGTCGTCTGACGGAGACGACTAGACAGTGCAATACCCCACATTAGGGTCGGACGGGGAGGTAGAGCCTTAATTGTTAGTTGCTGTTCGGGACAATTCTATTTATTCATACGAGTGACTAGTGATGGCAGCTTTGACGCAAATATAAAAAGCGTAGGACCACTAATATGACTTCTTACACTTTAGCACAACAAAACTTTCATAATTTAGGAAGGTACTTAAAAAGTACATCATGGTAAGCCTAAACTATGCTGGTCACAGTCTTCTTGACAAGGTGGACAAGGCGGCTTGAGAGAACAATAACTAAAGCATAGAAATAATTTAATTTGACTCTTATATATGTTACAGCCGTTATGTAGAATCCGCCGGTTTCCAAAACAGTGCGCTGCTTTGGAAAACAGCGGCGTTTTGTAAAACGCCGGATTTTGCGCCGCTTTGTAAAGTGGGTACTGAGTAAAAAACTCAAAATAAAAGCGATGATTTCTTCTTCTTCTGCGAAGCATTCTGCTACCCAGGGGGGGAGGGGAGTTTTGCTTCGCGAGGCTCTTTGTATAATCAATCAAACCTGACCGAACCTTACATCGCTCGCTTCGCTCGCTCATTTACAATTTTTACTTGGTAGTTTTTATGCAAAGCTGTCCTCATTTTTTCTGTAATGCGAATTTCACTTTGAACTCTTTTATATCAGCGCACATTTGTAAAAAGCAGCACACTTATACCAAAAAAGTGGCAGCATAGTTAAAGTTCCCCCCTTTCATCTTCAAGTGTAGGGGTACAAGTGCTGCCGACAGCTACGGCGTAGCGCCCGCAGCTATTGTGCTAGGGGAAAGCGACGAAAAATGCCTGTGACAAAGAGTAAATGTTGACAAAGTCTTTGGTTGGTAATTTTTGAAGTGAAGCGATGGAGTGGAGAATGGCGTCGGAGCGCTTTTGTGTTTGTGATACCTTTATACCACCTCTGAGCTGGGTGGTCAACTTGATCAGTCCGCTTCACTACTTAAGTAAGATAAGATAACATTTATTCGACAAAAATACATACAGACAACATAAAAATAAAAAAAGGTACGAATAACACAAAGAAAAAGTAGAAAAATATGAGTACGATACGGTTGTGAACATACTATGTGCACTTTACCGAACTGGCCCCGACTCAGCATAATGCTGCAAGCAGGGAGACCCACCTACTGCGCTGTTATTCTGCCGTTGCCGAGAGGAATCGCCGCGTGCGCCATCGCAGAGCACAATATATAACAAAACGTAAAAACAAGAAGTAAATAACGTAATAATCAGGAAGTTACAGATAACAACAATTGCCAGGAAAATTATCAACTTATCTTATATATAAAATTCTCGTGTCACAATGTTCGTTCCCGTACTCCTCCGAAATGGCTTGACCGATTCTCATGAAATTTTGTGAGCATATTGAGTAGGTCTGAGAATCGGCCAACATCTATTTTATTTAAGGGTAGGGTAGTGTAGGGTAGGGTAGGGTAGTGTAGTGTAGGGTAGGGTAGGGTAGTGTAGTGTAGTGTAGGGTAGGGTAGGGTAGGGCAGTGTAATGTAATGTAAGGCGGTACGTAGTTCGCCGGGACAGCTAGTAAATGAATAAATATTAAGCACTACTTACTTATTTAAATGTAAAAATCTACGTACTTTAAGTACTACATAATAAGTGTAATTGAAAACCCCCGATTAGATTTTAGCCAAATCGGAGCAACTTCAGCTTTCGGTGGCCATTTTGTTTTCCCCCATTTGGTTTTTTCATCATCATTATATCGGCCGCAAGACTTCCATTGCTGAACAAAGGCCTCCCCCAAGGATTTCCACAACGACCGCTCCTACGCTGGTCTCATCCAGCGGTTTTCCGCAACCCTCACCAGTTAGTCGGTCCACCGAGTGGGAGGCCTGTCTACGCTACGTCTTCCGGTGCGCGGTTGCCATTTGAGAACTTTACTGCCCCAACGGCTATTCGTGTTATGTGCCCCGCCCACTCCACTTATATTTAGTAATTTATTAGGCTATATCGGTTACTTCGGTTCTCCTACGGATCTTCTCAATTTTTTTTTTGCATATATAATCTGCCCAGGGTGAACATTATTTAAGTTAGGGCACTACTCCTCGATCTCTTATCATTTTGTCGGCACTTGACTATCTCCATGAACAGCTTATTAGATTTCTATGAAATAAGGCTAGTAAACATCTCGATTAATCTAGCTTTCAAATAAAAAACCGCACTGAAATCGGTCCACCCGTTTATGTATAGACACACAGATCAACAGACATAGGCTTCAAACCTTAAAAAATTAAGGGGTTAAAAATACGTAGTATTACTACTTCAGTAATATTTCCCTACTCTTTCGCATTACTTAGGCTTTCCTCTTTATTATTGATTTCTTTTTTTTATGTTGTCATGCAATAAAGAATATTGTATTTTTCGGATCATCAGAAGGGTTTTGGCCGTATCTAAGAAATAAACTCGTCTTCGAGAAGTTTTGGAGTGTAAAATCAATATTCACACACGTTTGCAACACGAGGCTTCACGATGATTCGGATGAAAACCGATTATTTTATAGACTGCGATGAGTTCGGCACGGGGCTGGCTTCCCAAGTTGACAGTTCAGCTGCTCGATCAAAAGTGCTCGTAAAATAATTGGCGCCTCTGTCGTAGCCTCTGTAGGTAGGCTGCATTGTCTTTGATGGTTCGATATTCACAACGATTCTGATTGGCTAAAAAACAAGTACCAACACTACCAACTTCCGGTTTCCGGTCCCGCACCGACCACGCCTTGGCAAAAGTGACTATTATGACTACCCTAGCTAACCGTTTGACATTTCAAGATAAAACACACGGTGCTTCGACGCATGCATAGATGGCGCCACGTCCTTGCGCTCCGACATATTGTATTGTATTGTACTTAAAAACAACATTTCTAGGATTCCGTGACCAACGGGACTCTATTAATAAGCCTTCTCTAATAGCGTCTGTCAGCTGGCTGTATTTTATGAACCGTGTTAGGTGTAGGCAAATGAAATTTTCACAGAATATTTATTTCTATTGTCAGTACAAAAACAAACATAAAAAATTAGAAAAAAGTGAAAAAAACAAGGGGGTCTCCATAAAAAACGTGTTTTTAGGGTTCTGTAGTCAAGGAATTCGGTAGTAAAGAAAGGATAAGGAACCCTCACAGTTTTGCCATGTCTGTCCGTCTGCTACTGTATGTCCGCGCCTTAGCTAAGGGACTAGAAGTACTAGAAAACTGTAATTTGGCATGGATATACTTATGGATTGTTCTCGCGTGGCGACCGCGCACCGGAAAACGTAGCGTAGGCAGGCCTCCCACGCGGTGGACCGATGACCTAGTGAAGGTCGCGGGAAGCCGATGGATGCGGGCAGCGCAGGACCGGTCGTCGTGGAAATCCTTGGTGGAGGCCTTTGTCCAGCAGTGGACGATTTGTGGCTGATATGATAATACTTATTAATGACGACGAGTCTTAAAAATAAATAAATTTTAAGGTTCCTCCCCTACATGTTAAGAAGGGGTGTTTTTTTTACATTGACGTTTTCATTTATATGTTGTATGATGTCGGTAAATAGGTCTTCCAAAACTAATGACGGTTTTCTGAAACCATTTTTCAATTCAAGAATTCATTTGCGAAATATTAAGCTTTAAAGTGCAAAATTTTTGTTCGAGTCAAGTGGGACTACCAGCTAAACCACTATTTCAGGACAACTGTTTTTAAAGAAACTCACTGAAAATTATGAAATTATAAATTATGTATATAAACACACGAAATTAACCTACAATAACGAAATTAAAGGTAGGTATGAAACAAATTAGGATCGTATAGTTTTGTTGAGATTAGTGACAGTACAAATTACCGACCTCAAAAAAAAATTTAAATTCAATTCTTTGCGAACTCAATCAATGTTGTTAACACTGATGTTTGGCTGCAAGACTTAGATAAGATAGTTATAGCTAGCCTGGAGGGCTTAGAAAATGCCCTACCACCAACCATACCAAGTGTTACAAGTTGATCCCGCCGGGAATCAAACCCGCGACCTCCTGCTGTGAAGCGAATGGACTAACCATTACGCCACTCAGGCGGTTAATTCTGACATAAAACGTAAGCTAACAAAGTTTACACTAGATTTCACTTCCCCTATATTTTTTACTAGCTGTTTCCCGCGGCTTCACCCGCGTGGACCACGTTTCTATGACTTTTCGAGGGTGCGCAGTGCGCGAGCCGCAAGCGGCTCGCGAGCGTGGTAAAAAGTAGCCTATGTCTTAAGCCAGGTCCTAATCTGTCTACCTACCAAATTTCAGCCAAATCCGTTCAGTAGTTTTTGCGGGAAAGCGTAACAGACAGACAGAGTTACTTTCGCATTTATAATATTAGTAGGGATTGTATCACGTGCTATCTATTTATATATCTTTCTATAATATAAAAATGAATCGCAAAATGTGTTGGTAAGCGCATAACTCGAGAACGGCTGGACCGATTTGGCTAAATCTTTTTTGTCGAGTTCGTTATTGTCAGGAGAAGGTTCTTATGTAGGGTAGGGTAGGGTAGTGTAGGGTAGTGTAGGGTAGGGTAGGGTAGGGTAGGGTAGTGTAGGGTAGGGTAGGGTAGTGTAGGGTAGGGTAGGGTAGTGTAGGGTAGTGTAGTGTAGGGTAGTGTAGGGTAGTGTAGTGTAGTGTATGTAGGGTAGGGTAGGGTAGTGTAGGGTAGGGTAGTGTAGGGTAGGGTAGGGTAGTGTAGTGTAGGGTAGTGTAGAGTAGTGTAGGGTTGGGTAGTGTAGTGTAGGGTAGAGTAGTGTAGGGTAGGGTAGTGTAGTGTAGGGTAGGGTAGTGTAGGGTAGGGTAGGGTAGTGTAATGTAAGGCGGTACGTAGTTCGCCGGGACAGCTAGTACTAGTATAAAAATGAACTACTATTTCTTCTGGTCATCGTATCACGCGTGAACGGCTGAACCGGTTTCACTAATTCTTTTTTTGTTGAGTTCGTTATTGTCAGGAGAAGGTTCTTATGTAGGGTAGGGTAGTTTAGGGGAGTTTAGGGTAGGGTAGTTTAGGGTAGTGTAGTGTAGTGTAGGCTAGGGTAAGGTAGGGTAGTGTAGTGTAGGGTAGGGAAGCGTAGGGTAGGGTAGTGTAGTGTAAGGTGGTACAAAGTTCGCCGGGACAGCTAGTATAATATGAAAATCATGTCTAAAGGAGTAGACTCCAAAAATCAGTCCATTAAAACTGATACTTACTAAACCCACTTGTTTGACATTCCGTACAGAGACAGCCGATAAAAATGTTCGTTGATTTTTCAGTAGCGAATGTTCTGAACAACTCAATTACGGAAGTAAAATCGTTTCCTAAAGAATTTTCAGTCATTTCCAATCCGCGTAACGACTTTGCTGCTATTCTAAAAGTTTAAATTAATTCAGACGAAAGGACGCCTATGAAAAGATTTACCATTTATAAATTGTTACATTGTTTGGTGGATTAATTTATTTCTCTTTCTCTCTCTGTTCGTATAGCAGTTGTTAATGGTGTTTATTATTTACTTAATACAATACTTAATCCATTGCATTCGAGCTGCGAATCGAAATTCAGTTTGGTTTGCCCAGTTTCTACAGTTTTACACAGCATAAACTCAATGTCCATAGTCAAGTACACGCTAAAAATAGATTTCTTTGATTAAAGAAAACATTTTTTTATTCACAATTGGTAAACCCTTGGCATCATCTCACCTGATGGTAAGTGACGCTGATGCTGAAGATGGAAGTGGGCTTACCAACGCAATGGGGATCTGGCTATCTTATCTTCAAGCCAGAACACATCCATGTTGTTAACACTGATTTTTGGCGGCAAGACTTACACAAGATGGTGGTGGCTAGCTAGGTGGGCTATGAAAATGCCCTACCACCAAGTCTTACAAAGTTGTCCCCGCGGAATAGGCTAGATTTCCTGTCGTAATTTCGTGTTTCATCCCCGAAAGTATTTATGTGAATGTGGGGATAGGTTTTTTGATTGAAGCGTGTCTTCCTTAAAATGATAATTTTTGAAAAACCTAAAAACTTTTAGGTTGTTTTTAGGTACAAGCTTTTAATATTGCATTGTCACGCGTTACACATATGCATACAGAATTTCAGCTCAATCAGAAACCGGGATGGGGGTCAAAATTAAATTGCCAGATTTCACCCAAACAAACATACATACATTGCAAGTTAAATGCAAGCTTTTAAAAACAGATTACAATTGATTTACTTAACTTATATTAATTACTTTACAACAACTAATTACTAGTAATAATACAACTTAACGGCCCCTCTACGTGACGATTCTTGGATCAAAATATTACTACTTATATTTAACTTAAAGGGCCAATACAAATTTTATTTTTTACTTTTTAGAAGTTTTTGTCGGGTTTTTTTTTTTGATGAAAACTATGACTTTCTTTACAATGTAAGGAAACGTCTTTTACAAATAGGTACAGTAAAAATATCCCTAACTTCGTCCGCATCTTATCCGTGTTTTAGGTAATGTTCAGATAAAGATTTCCCCTTTGGCATATTCCTTAGCTATTGACTTTCGAAGAAACCTTGACGAAGCCTGACAGAAAACCCCATTGACATATTTTGAAAGATCAGGGACTTCCTAAAAATTCTTTGTTTTGGCTATTACACTTTTTACAGATGTACAGCCGTAGAATCAAACGACCTTCAAAATAAGCGTAATCTTCAAAAGAAAAGAAGGTCGTGTTAGTAACACCATTTATAACTCAAGAATGGCTGGAACAACTTTTATGATTTTTGTGTTTTAGGGTAGGGTACTGTAGTGTAGGTGTAGTTAGGGTCGGCTAGTGTAGTGTAGGGTAGGGTAGGGTAGTGTAGGGTAGGGTAGGGTAGTGTAGGGTAGGGTAGTGTAGTGTAAGGTGGAACGCAGTTTGCCGGGACAGCTACTCGTAATTAGTCATAAAGCGTACTAGATTTAAAACAAGCTCAAGACCAGACACTTCATACAACGGGCGCGAAATGACAATTCTAAAAACAAATGACGAAATAAATGAAATGACTTGATGCAGGCCACTGACAAGGCAATTTGCGTGGCTCGGTTTTGGGATGGGACTATCTGTGTTTGCCGTCGACTCGAAAAGAAGAAGAATGAAATCACGGCGAAATTCTATACTTTCGAGAACCAAATTTAAACCAATCTGTATCAACCTGGGAGACGAGGGGGTGAGGTCGGATTCTAGATAGAGAGCGGCAGGGAGTGTCCATACTGCATGTTAGTACTAATATAATATATACTTTGCCCAAGCTGAGGTCGTGAGTTGAGTTCTGTAATGTGTTTAGTACGAAATGTAATAAACTACACGCTTTCCAACTAAGAATTTAATATTAAATGTACAGACAAATTCGCTTCCGTGGGTTTTGGAGTTATGTTAAACGTGTCTGGCTTATTAAGTAATGGCTGGTTAATTCTACGAACTTATATGTAGAGCGTAAAAAGCGTCGGTGGCTCAACCGGTAACGACTCGGTTCTTCTAACCAGAGGTACCGGGTTCAAATCTGGATGGCCAATGTACCAATGAGTTCTTCAAAAAAACTTACGTACATATACTTACCGATTGCTTTAACGGTGAAGGAAAACATCGTGAGGAAACCTGCACACGCCTGCGAAGAAACTCGAAGGTTGTGTGTGAAGTCGACCAACCCGCACTGGGCCCGCGTGGTCGACTAAGGCCTAATCGCCCTGATTCAAGGTAGGCCCGAGCCCCTCGGTGGGGACGTATATGAGCTGTAATGATGATTTAGCTAACGGATCCCTGAACCGAAAAATGGTTTTCACACTCCAGCAATATTTTTGAACGACCTATCCAACGACCACCAAATACCACAAATCACTAAGGAACCCTAAAAATATTTGGTTTGATTTGATTTGGCCTGATTTGATTTGTTTTTGCCTGATTTAATTTGTTTTTATCTGATTTGATTTGATTTGGCCTGATTTGATTTGTTTCGTTTTGTTTTGGCCTTATTTTATTTTATTCGTGCTCGTCTAAGGCGGCGATGATCTCGGCGGGCTCGGTGGTAGAGGGGAGATTTGAGGGGTCTCTCGACCGGCAGCGTGTAGGGGAACCACGAGATCTCCTGCAGTGATGTCAAGTACCGCTGCACCGTGCGGTACTCGTCGCTGTCTTCAGGGGAGAAGCGTACTTCATTGCCGTAGGGGCGGGCGTTTGGACCTCGCTCGAGCTCCTCGGCAAGCTTCCGGAAGTGGGTCGACCAGTTCGGAAGGGATTCCACTACCAGAGGCGGGTAGCGGGCCTTCTTGGGCTGGCAACGGTGGCAGCGGCGGCTGGGGCTTAGGCAGGCGGCGCCTTGGGCGCCGCGGGGGCGGGCGGCTACTTGGGCGCGGCGGTGATGGCAGTAGGGGCCGGGGTGGGCGGCGCTTTTGCTCGGTCCCCGTACGGGCGGTGGTGGGGGGCACAGAGCACCTCGGGACCGGTGCGGGCGGTGGCGGTTGCGACTGCAGACGCGGGTCGCGCTGAGACCACGGCGGCAGGGGGTCTCCGAACTCGCCACAGCGGCGCTTGGCCAGATGTTCAGGCGAGTCCTCCAGTCCAGGGCTGCGGAGGCGTCTGGCGGGCTTCATTTGGAAGTCCGGCACCGTGTAAAGGACGACGGCGTTGCAGAATTCCAGGTCTCGGGGCATGTGCTTCAGCTCCGAACACGCTGCATGGAGACAGGCAGCGGCGAAGCTTTCTTCGGCGTATGATGGCTCAGTGGGGTCTCCAATAGGTGGCTCAGAAGCTCCTCCGACCCGATCCGTGATTGGCACAGGTGTGCGACAACCATGGTGTCGACGTCCAACGCCGACCTGGGCGAGAGGCCCTGCGGTGGGCGAGTACTTGCGCTCGCTCTGGAGGCGAGGTTCTCCGCCAGGGCATCTTCTTGGGGGTGCTGTCTTGCGACGATGACGGCCAGGACGCATGCGGTGACCACGAGTCGAAACCCGAGGCCATCACGCTGTTGGGGGAGCCGGAGAGAGCCTGTGCGACCAAATGCAGCATGGCCAGCACTACGTGGGCTTGCCACTGGTGGCAGACCGGGCTCGACCACGCGGTGAAGGCATCAACTCGCCGCTGCGCTAATAAGGGTAGGTTGTCCCCTCCGACACGAGGCGTGTCGGGTGCTTCTTGGAGGGTAGTTGCTTCAGCAAACTGTGAACTGATGACCTGGTGAAGGTCGCGGGAATCCACTGTTTAAATTATTGGCTATTAATAGATGTAAATAAGACCCATGTATTAAATTTATTAGTAATATATACTGGCTGTCACTTGCGGCTTCGCTTCCGTGAATACCAATGGTGAGTGGTGTGCGAGCCGCAAGATGCTTGCGGTGTTTTTCAACTTGGTGTATTTAAAAAAAAAACATAAAAAAATGTGATCGAAATCTATTCAGTAGTTTTTGCGTGATACGCGCAAAACGCCAGACCACAGATTAGATAATAGCCAGTTTTAAAGCCTACTATTATTCTAGTAGAGGAGTCTTAAGGGCAATTTGTCTTGCTACAACAAATTCGGCTGACTGAGTAAGGGCTTATGATTTTGCTTGTCGTACAAGATTTTCCAACAATGGGCCTTAATGAGCTAAAGTTCGGTGATAATTTATTGAACCTACCTACAGTCAGTGGCCTACACTAAATTAAATAACCTTACTTAGTCCAGTTAATAGATGCTAAGCGTTGTTGGTGGGATTATTTCAGAGATATTTCGTGGCTTTCGTTGCGTAATTATTTTGTTTCTTCAATAGCAAACCCTTAACAATCATGTCAGCCAAAAGACGTCCACTGCTGGACAAAGGCCTTTCCCAAGGATTTCCACAATCCTCAGCCCTCATCCGGCGGCTTCCCACGACCCTCACCAGATCGTTAGTCCACGCAGTGGGAAGTCTGCCTACGCTATGTTTTCCGGTGCGCGGTTGCCACTAACTAAATCATTAACCTTAATAATATTTTAAATGTCAAAACGTGTTTGATTGTTTGTTACCTCTTCACGTTACAATGCCTCAACCAAACTTGACGAAAAAACTGGTTATAAAGTAACTTATTTTAAGAGAAAACGCGGGCGCCATTTTTTCCATACAAACGTAGTCCCCTGTTTCCTCCCAGGATAATGACAATAGAGCAAAAATGTTTTTCCATCAAACCTATATCCATCATGGCCATGCCCCTATGTTTTGTTTTTTTCTATTTTCTAATTATTAATAGTTTTTTTTATTAATTATACATAGTGAAACGCTAACTATCGTTTCGAGCCGTTCTCTTTTGTCGCGTTTCATAATTAAATTCTTTTTTGATGTCGTTGCTCTATGGTATTTGAATTTGAAAATAGTTGTTATTTTTTGACAAGAGAAAAACAAAGGTTGATCGTGGTCCCGTCGAAACTGATGTGTATTTAAATTTTTTGTACAAATTGTGTTATAAGTTGTTGTTGAGGCCCACCATTTTATTCTGTGGTAAGTAATTTGTATAAGGAAACCGCTTTGCGTGTATTTTTGGTACTGCGGCGGACTACATTTTTATATCTCCGTAGGGTTTCATCCAGCCCCTGCGAGGTTTGACGTCCCCGAAGTTTTACCGGATAAAGGATTAATCCTGGGACGGAGCAGTGCTGATCACCAGCCAGTTCTTTCTACTGCCCGCCCAGCTGCTCGCCATAAGGGAAGTGAATTTATTTTATCTTTTATCCCAAGCGACTCTCTGACTCTCTGACCTTTCTGCCGACCTAGAAGATTTCCTGTTTCCAGTTTCTAACCTTTAGTTATTTATTTTAAATTTTAAAATGTGTTTTGTATCTGATACATATTTTGTTAAAAGATAGGGTAATTCAGATCAAACTGAAATTTTAAACTTAGTAACTTATTTAAGTACCAAAGGGACGGTGACGATCGTTGCCTGCCGGCATACTATAAAATAACCATTTTATATACAAATAAATTGTAACCTTAAATTTATTTCCGTAAATTCTCCATAAATATATTAGGTCATTGTTTTTAATTGTCTACACGGTCAACCAATCTAATCGCACCTTTTTTTTATACTCATATTGTTTATTGTTCCTTACTTTTAAAATAATCATGAAAATACATATATTCTAATTTACCCCATAAAATTTTTTTTTCTTCAAACTCCGTTAGGCCCGAACCTCTAAATCTTACGTATCATATGTGGCAAACTCCGTAAGGGTTTTTATCCCCAGTTCCCTTTATTTTTGTCACATATTTATGGCGCCCGAACTAATGTTTTATCCCCTTTTCTGCCATTAATCTTTCCCTAACGAACCCGTTTTTTTGTCGTTCGTGGGTGTATCCGTTTTCCGGATATTATGGTTCAAGTTTTAATACCTCAAGACCCCCTTACTTAATTTAATCGTGCAGTTTTCTTGGAAACGTGTGGTTTTTTTGTTTGTATGCACGGTATTTTTTTACTTCTCTTCACACGGGTCGTTTTTTTCCCCGGCTTATTGGCATTATACCTCTTTCGGATAATTGCTTACGTGTTGTTGAGTTGTTTTTGCCTGTGTATTCCCTTACGATTCCAAGATAATTTTTTATTTAAGTAGTCAATGGCCAGACTCTAGATTTCTTTCAATCGAAAGTCGGGACAGACTTACTTTTAGTTCACGTTTATTTAACGTTGTTTTAAGGGAATAAATCTTTATGGGTTACTGTTTGGAATATTTTTACGCGTTGCTTTGCGAGGTACTCCTTGAATTTTTGGCGTACCCTGTTCACTTTTATGTGACAACGTTACTCTATTCCGCAGTATTGTTTAGATTTCTTGAGGTCTTATAACAATTTTCCATTTTTCAAATTTCTTTCATTAATCTTGCCCTTGTCTTACCTCAAATGGCCTACTTTTCGGTAGAGTTGTCCCTTTAGACTCTTGCGTATCGCGTTTCAGACTTCCGGTGTTAATTTTATCCGTGAGTCGGATTTTCACGCATCCGCCTTTACCGTTTTTGTCCACATTTTGCTGGGGTAACCGACAATGTTTTGCAAGTTTTTTTCAGTTTTTGTCAACCCTATTGGTCTTTAATGTTTTAGTAGTTGTTTGATTTCTCCTGTTTTCTTAAGTGACTAGTTTTAGGCTCAATACACAGCGATCCTTTAACGCTAGTGTGTTGTTGGGGTTATTGAGTCTGTTCACTTTTAGATGGAGTTTTTGCCGTTTGTATGTGTACGTTCGTGTATAAATGTCAATTTCTACCAGCTTCAAGTAAACGTTCGTAGTTAACTAGTTACTTAGAGAGTTTTTATTTTTTCTTCTTCAGGGCTGTCCAACGTCTATAGGGTTGTCCAAATTTCAAAATTTTTTGGACTTCTCGCCTTTTTTTGTGAGTTTGTGGGTATTTTGAAACGCTAACTATCGTTTCGAGCCGTTCTCTTTTGTCGCGTTTCATAATTAAATTCTTTTTTGATGTCGTTGCTCTATGGTATTTGAATTTGAAAATAGTTGTTATTTTTTGACAAGAGAAAAACAAAGGTTGATCGTGGTCCCGTCGAAACTGATGTGTATTTAAATTTTTTGTACAAATTGTGTTATAAGTTGTTGTTGAGGCCCACCATTTTATTCTGTGGTAAGTAATTTGTATAAGGAAACCGCTTTGCGTGTATTTTTGGTACTGCGGCGGACTACATTTTTATATCTCCGTAGGGTTTCATCCAGCCCCTGCGAGGTTTGACGTCCCCGAAGTTTTACCGGATAAAGGATTAATCCTGGGACGGAGCAGTGCTGATCACCAGCCAGTTCTTTCTACTGCCCGCCCAGCTGCTCGCCATAAGGGAAGTGAATTTATTTTATCTTTTATCCCAAGCGACTCTCTGACTCTCTGACCTTTCTGCCGACCTAGAAGATTTCCTGTTTCCAGTTTCTAACCTTTAGTTATTTATTTTAAATTTTAAAATGTGTTTTGTATCTGATACATATTTTGTTAAAAGATAGGGTAATTCAGATCAAACTGAAATTTTAAACTTAGTAACTTATTTAAGTACCAAAGGGACGGTGACGATCGTTGCCTGCCGGCATACTATAAAATAACCATTTTATATACAAATAAATTGTAACCTTAAATTTATTTCCGTAAATTCTCCATAAATATATTAGGTCATTGTTTTTAATTGTCTACACGGTCAACCAATCTAATCGCACCTTTTTTTTATACTCATATTGTTTATTGTTCCTTACTTTTAAAATAATCATGAAAATACATATATTCTAATTTACCCCATAACATTTTTTTTTCTTCAAACTCCGTTAGGCCCGAACCTCTAAATCTTACGTATCATATGTGGCAAACTCCGTAAGGGTTTTTATCCCCAGTTCCCATTATTTTTGTCACAATAGGAAATAGGCCTTAAAAAATTGAGAAAATTGCCCAATTGAAACGTCATTTTCAGACACCCACCAAAAAAATAATAAGCATATTAACAATAAAATGAATACATAAATGCATAGGGAAAGAGTTTTTTTAATATTTTTGAAAAAAATACTATTATTGCTTAAGTTTTGGAGGAGAAAATAGGGGACTACGAAATGTTGTTTTAGTCAATTTTAGTGCCCATTATCGGTCTGTGTTTGAGTGAACCTGGGTCCTGGACCTCCCGGACAAGAGGTAGCGACCCTATCTGTTACGCTACCGACGATCATAAAAGATGCTCAGAACATCGTATAACATTCCGTGACACATTGTTACTAGAGCTTTTTTTTGAGTAACCAGAGCATTTTAACAGTTATGAGAACGTGCGCTTATTAAGTCAACTAGCGTGGTCTAGTTTTGTTTTATATCTGTGGTTACAACATTGCATCTTTCAGTTAAAACTTCACTGTGGAACCCGGAAAGAGCCTACTCCCACCTCTTCCTGAATTGCCTTTAGAAGACTGTTTTGTTTAGTTAAAGCTCTTTACTTCCTCTTCAGTAACTTTAGAGGTAATTAAAATTTCATCGGGTCTTAGCAAGGACCGTTAAACTGTCAACAAATCCATTGTCTCGATAAAGAAAGTCTTGTGGTAGCCTAAGGCGTATAGTTCCGTTGCCAACCAACGACCTTAACAGGAAACGCGGTCTAAAAATAGGTATTAGAATAAAATGTTGCTGTCTCCCTCCCCCAAACCTCTTCGTATACAGCAAGAAAGGGAGTACTGCAGCGCAGACCGATAATAGGCACTAAAATTTACCAAAATAGCATTTCGTAGTCCCCCATTTTCTCCTTCAAAACTTAATCAATAATAATATTGTTTTCAAAAACAATAAAGAAAACGCTTTACCTATGCCTCTATGTTTTCATTTCATTGTTAATATGCGTATTTTTTTTGGTGGTCGTCTGAAAACAACGTTTCAATTGGGCAATTTTCTCAATTTTTGAAGGCTCCTACTTCCTATTATAATTAGAATATGAGAAAAAACCAAACATAGGGGCATGGCCACGGTAAATATAGGTTTGATGAAAAAATCATTTTTGCTCTCTTATCAGTATTCAGGGAGGAAACAGTGGACTACGTTTGTATGGCAAAAGTGGCGCCCCCATTTCCTCTTAACGCCTTAACGTGTTGAAGCACTATACAACCCGCTGCTAAGTTATAAACTTGAAGAGGCGAGTTTGGAGTTATGAGGATATTTAGTAAGTTCGCTACTTAATGTTAAACTTGGAAATCTCGGACGTCAGGCAGATTGATGCAGTCTGAATAGACTAAATAGAACGTAAACGAACGCTCGGCTCTACGACCAACTTTTGGCTGAAATCACAAGCTCGTTCATACAGTAAGAGGCATTGATCAAAGTAAAAATCCGGCCAAGTACGAGTTGGGCTCAAACACCCAGCGTTCCGTACAACTGCAAAATTTATTTGTGTTGTGTATTTTGAACCATGTAGGAGTGAAGTACAAACTTTGAGATGAGAATATGTTTTTTCATTCACCGATTTACGTCACAGTCAATTTCCCACTTGAATTTTTTTGGTGAAAAAACTACAAATAAATTATTTTCGGATTTTTCCTAATTATTGTGCTATGAGGCCGTGCCTCTTGCTAGGTCAATGGGACCCTTACCCTAGAGATTTTGATTTACTTGCATAAATGGCCTGCATAAATATTTGGCATAAATGGCGTTTTTTAATTGCGATGATTTAGAAGTTTGAATTTTTAGGGTTCTGTACCTAAAGGGTGCCAACTGGATCCTACTACTAAGCCCCCGCTGTCCGTCTGTTTGTCAGCGGGCTGTGCTTTATTAACCTCAATTGATAATAAAAAATGAAATTAAAAGTTAAAGTGGGCCACCATTTCAGAAACGTGTTTTTTTTCTTACACGATTGTACGAAACCCTTTTCGTGCGAGTCCGACTCACACTTGGCTGGTTTTTTTTACAGCTCCAAGTTGCCGTAGATCTAATATTTGATATCATTTTCAACTTGATACCTAACAAGCATCCGCTGTTCGCTCGCGAGTCGCGCACTAGCAGCGCCGCGGTGCCGCGCACGCGCCCATGCTCGGACAATAAACCGAATTAAAAAAAAAAACTTACAGAACAGTCACATGCTGACATATAAAGTATTTAATAAATTTCCTATTAAATATAGTAGCCTTAAACTTCAGACCTTACGTTAAACCCGATATTTCAGATTTTTTGTTGACTAGTTTGTGACATTAGTCCAATAAATAATCCAACTTTGGAACCTCGAGCGCCGAACGCAACCTTATCATAAATCGAGAAAACAGTGAAATTTTAAATTTTTGGCAATTTTAGGCCTAAAGAAATAGTGTTTCGAATGCCTAATTAGTAAGTTTTTGAAGCAGATGAAATTTTCTACAACATGAAACTAGAACTGTCTCTGTAGACCCAATAGTTTTCAAGAAATAGCCTTCATTTTAGCCAAAATAAAAAAGTCAGCAAAAAATCAGATAATGACAATGATTTATTTTGCTTTAAATGAGGTAGGTAATTACAAATTATTGAAATAAATTCTGATTATCACACATTAAACCAAACGTATAAAATGCAAAATCAACGTTAGTTTAATCCATAGGTAGGTAACAAGAATATAAAAGAACATAATAGAATGAAGACAAATCAAATGATATAGGTATTTAATCATGTTCACGCTCGCGAGCCACTTGCGGCTCGCGTACCACTCACCCTCAAAGAGAGTCGTAAAAATTAAGTACACGCGGGCGCAGCCGCGGGCAAAAGCTAGTAGTCTGTAAACTTTAAGCAAATTACGTTCCAAGCAGCGCGTTCTAAAAATTTAATAGACGGACTTATTGGACACGTTTCGTTTTCGTACCTATACATTGATTAAATAAAAAATAAATAAAAAAAAATTTTGTAAGGTTACCATAGCAATTAATTATCAACAGTAAACGTACCATTTACAGCTATCTTTCTATGGAACATGACACCGCCGCCGCCGCCGTCATGGGCATAGAAATAGTTGTCAAATTGTCAATGAACTGACAAGGGACAGACATCCATTTACGATATTATTTTGATAAAAGCAAGTATGTTTTTTGTGTATCAAAAATTGTTGACATGATACTTGTTAAGGGTCGATATGGTAACACAAGACATGCAAAGAAGTAGATGGTTTCTTTTTCCCTATCTAAAAGGTACCAACGGACACTATTAGTACTACAGTTACGCCGTTTCTCAGTCTGTTTGGTACACAGGGCTATACAGAGTGACTCCTAAGTCGTGAACCCAAATATGTTTTTCTGGCCCTTTACTGTTACGTGAAACTATGCAAAAATCTGTAAATGTATTTTGTAATGATTAATAAAAAATAATTTTAAATTTACTAAGTCTCATAGTTATTACGTTATTACGTTAAACTATCATAGACTTCTAGCACGTTCTTTTCGTATTTACTGGCTAATCCCATAAGTCATAATACGCTGCGAATTTAAATTGATACACGTTTCATAACATTCAACCTAGGCACTCGATCGATAAGATTAAGTAACATTATGATTAAAAGTACTCTGAGTGCTTAGTATAAATAATTCTTCTAGTAGAATAGGTTGGTAATTTTTACTCTTATTAAAGAAATCAAGTTTTACTTCAACAAAGTTTAATTGTTGGTTTTTGGAGTAAATGCACTAAATTCTCCTTGAACTGTTGCGTTAGAAACCTTAACCCTCTTTTAACTACTGTTCTTTTAAAAGAACATTTTTCCAAACAAAGAAAAATTTTCGTTAGATATTTTTTTAATGCTATTATATTTTTAGTAGCATACACGTTTCAAATACAAAATGGGGCACACCCCCTTTTTTTTTTAGTAAAAAGTGGGTTAATTTCGATTCACGACTTAGGAGTCACCCTGTATATCTTAAAAGTTTTTATTCAACTTACAATGTTTGTATGTATGTCTTGTAAACGATTTTAGAGCGAATTCCAGAAACTCCATTGAGCTGAAATTTCGTAGGAAGCCGTATTCCCGGTGACAATAGATCCTTTTGGTATTTTAAAGTTGATTAACTTTGGAGGTGGAATCAAGGTCCCAGGATGGTATTTCATTTTCACCTAGCTTTTGTTGGCGGCTTCGCCCGCGTCGATGTAGTTTTTTATGACTGCATAGGTATAGTAGTTCCAGTGACCTCGGGTGATGGTTCTCTTGGTTCATCATGTCAGCTCATATACGTCCCTACCGAGGGGCTCGAGCCTACCCTGAATTAGGTCGATCGGGCCTTAGTCGACCACGCGGGCCCAGTGCGGGTTGGTCGACTTCACACACAACCTTCGAGTTTCTTCGCAGGTGTGTTGTGCAGGTTTCCTCACGATGTTTTCCTTCACCGTTAAAGCAATCGGAAAGTATATGTACGTAAGTTACGAAAAACTCATTGGTACATTGGCCGCCCGGATTTGAACCCGGCACCTCTGGTTAGGACGACCGAGTCGTTACCGGTTGAGCCACCGACAACTGAGCCACTGTCTCTTGGTTAACACTTTATTTTTAATACCCGTTGGTAAGTTATCTTGAGAAGTAGATGTATGTTGGGCATGCTAATACGGTTTAAAAAACCGTTCATACTTTTAACATGCCCAATATATATCGACTACCTGCGATATTCAATACGCCTAATTGAAGGAAAAACAATGGGTTATTTCGATTCCTTCAGGAACCCCCGATCTTGCGGAAATTAAAGTTTATTTTTGTAACTATAACCAGGTGTTAACATATTGAATACACCTAATCTAACCTAATCATGATGGCAGCTGGAGAGTGCGGAAGAACAAGCAGCTGGAAGACCTTATCGCTGAGCCCAACATAATTGGCGAAACTAAATCGGCCCGACTTCGCTGGCTTGGTCACGTACAGACGATGGAGGAGAATCGTGCTGTAAAGAGAGCGTACACGGAACGACCGACAGGGAAACGTCCGGTCGGGCGTCCCAGGTACCGCTGGATCGATCAGGTGCAGAAGGGCCTGAGTGACCTCCAGAGACCCAATTGGCGTGAGGAGGCACAGAAGAGGCGACTTTTGGTGTCGGAGGCTAAGATCCTGTTTGGGTCGCTGTGCCAGTGAAAGTAAGTAAGTAAGTAATCTAACAGTGAAAGTTTCATCTTAATACATAAGGTTATTATAGAGATACAATGTTCTTTCTATTCTGAGGGAATCTTTGATTATCAGAGATTGAAAAAATGACGTCACGTAAAGTACCCTATGCGATATTCAATGGGTTATTTTGATTCTTTCGGATACCCTTAGATTTTTCAGGATAAAAAGTATAGTTTCGTAACTATAATAAGGTGTTAAATTGAATACGCCTGATCAAACAGTGAAAGTTTTATCCATAAGCATTAGGCCATTCCAGAGATACGATGTTCTTTCTTTCCTTCGGGAATCATTTGATCATCTGGGATTGAAAGTATGACAACATGTGTCCCTCATGGTTATCAATTTCAAAAAATATTATATTTTTAGAGTTCCTTCAGGATCCTACGGGTATTCTGATTAGTATTCTAAGCCACTTTCCACTCCCTCAACTATTTATATGCAAAAAAAGTTGCCCCGTTGTGAAGCTCAGTGACGTGCGCGAGCGTAAAAATGAGTTTTCCCCAGATCATAGTGACCATTGAGTGAACATTGTCGGGCTCTGTTTATTTGTAGTCTATGTCACTTTCCACCCCCTTAACCGTATCTGTATAGAAACTAAATACCTGAAATAAGTTTTCCGTAGATCTCTCGGGAATTACATCGGGTTATGGTAATTAGCAGTCTATGTCATTTTTTGTGCAATAAATCACAATAATACGTTGCTACGTTGCTTAAAATGCTCTAAGCTCCGTTGCGATGTTAATTAAATCAACCAAAAAAGACAGTATTTTCAGTTTTCTCAGAACCTTTACTGGACTATGCTATTTTCACGTGATAAAAATTAACCTATGGCCTTTTATATGACACAGGATACGTCCGTGCCAAATTTCATCAAGATTGGTTGAGGCACGCGATCAAACGTGAAGAGGTACTTTATATGATTTCTCCATATAAATTTGTAACCCCCGTTACACCCCTTTAGGGGTTGAATTTTCAAAAATACTTTCTTAGCGAATGCCTACGTTATAATTTATATATGTGTGCCAAACTTTACACCGATCCATTCAGTGGTTTTAGTTGATAGATCAATCAGTCAGTGAGTACGTCAATCAGTCATTTTTTCCAAAAGGAAATATAAAGGGTGTCCCAATTACAGAGCACTTTTAAATTTTGCAACATTTTTTTCTCGTGCATTTGGCACTTCCAAAATTTGACAGCTGTCTCCTTTGGATGTTCCGTATATTTAAAATGGGGCGCTGAACAAAAGAAGAGCGCGTTATCATTGTAAAAACCTATTACAAAAAAGAGGCCGAAATTGCAGTGACTGAACGGCGTTTTTTTATTATTATTTCGTATTCTTCTAGGCAAACCCTTTAATTTTATCAGGGGTGTACATAATAAATAACATCTTTGGGAGTCCGCCATATTGGATTTAGAATGACATCACTTAGCTAAGCGTACATCTGTGTATGCGAAATTTCAGCTCAATCATCGGAAACCGGGAAGTGACTCAAATTGCAAAATTGAAGCGGAATTACATGCACATACGAACACTGCAAGTTAAAAGCTTGTATTAACTTAGTGAGTGGACCATAGTGAGAACTCTTCACGAAATTTTCGTGTATCTTGTGATACACACAGTTTTTTAAAATTTTGGACTTATGACTCTTGGTCTAGAACCCTGCAATATACAGAGTGTAAGGTTTAAGGCGACGCATTTTAAACTTTAGTCGCAAGGATCTCCATTCTTATCAGCGATTACAAAACTTATGAAAATGATATTTTGTAAACTGATTCTTCATTTCAATAACTTCATTTTTTCAGTTGCAGTTAAATTTTAACCCAAAAAATAATAATTAAAGAAACCTCTTTTAAAACAGAGATTTGCATTCTACAGGCATATCTGACCGATTTAGTACCTCTAAATTTTCTTAGTCGATTATTCTAAACACATACTTCAATATGCCAGTTGTGTTTTTTTGAAATTTATTGTAGTTTTTAATTGAAACGAAAAAAGCATTGAAAAAGTGCATAAGTGTGGTTATTTTCTTAGTCTTTACACGTAAAGAAAAAGACAACTGTTCCAATCAAAGCCTCGCCTTAACAAAGACAATTTTATTCTTTTTACTGTGAAATCGTATTTTTTTTAATTCTAATACAAATCGATCAGCAGATTAATGTGGGCAGTTTTAAAATATTTTAACGAGCACATTTATAAAACAAAAGGGTCAATTTCACGAGTAGTACCCCTGCTCAAAAAAATATGCCCCCTTTTACTTAGCACCTACCTATATAGGGTCTTAACAAAGTTATGCACTTTTTTTTAATTGGAGCTTGTACTCATGAAACTGAACAACTTTCCCCAAGAAACCCATGGTCAATTCGCATTTTTTTAAAATAAGTTATCATACTGCTCAGAATAACTCCCAGGTTTACGAATTTTAAAATCAAAGGCCAAAGTTCAATGACCACGCCGGCCAGTTGTTTGTTCTTATAGGTAATAATCATGTTACTGTTATAATATTTTTTCCTTTCTTTTCTATTAAAAGCTTTGACATTTATATAAATAAGTTTCGCGTCTCGATTTAACCCAAAGCATCGTGCCTTCCAGACAATCAGGAAAGTACGGGCGGCCATTCTGATGATGAAAATGCCACGTTCTTGTATGACAAGGGTACGGGGCGATTAGGGAGACAATGATTTTCAGGTTTTCTTGTAATAGGTACCTACATTCACATGTGTGCCGGGCACCAGCTGTAAGTTTTCTGAACGTGGTTCATCGGATAAATAACTAATAATTTTGCCAATAGGTAATATTTTATGTCCAAATATGCTTTTGCCCACAGGATTGTTCCCGTGAATATCAAAGGTGCGCGTTGTAAGAACCGCAAGCGGCTCGCGTGTTCATTTTTTACCGACAAAAAAAAAGAGATTTTCAATTAGACCTGTATGTATGTTGGAATTGCACAATATTCATGTATGTTAGTCTATGTGGGCTTTTAAAAAGGTGTGCTAAATTTCATAAGTATATGTTTGTATGTATGTATACAGGGTGTAACAAAATTTGTATAGGTACCGTTAACTGGGGCTTCTACTCATCGTGCTGAACAACTTATGTTTTACCAATTTGCTGAAAACATATTTTTTTTACTTTTCATGCAAATTGATCAGCTGATTGACCAATTTTGTGCATTTTAGTATGAAGGGTTCAATTTTTTTTTAGAATTGACTATGGATTTCTTGGAAAAGTTGTTCAGTATGATGAGTAGTTTTTACACCCTCTAGTAGCAGTATATTGTACAGTGGCACCCTATATATTAGATTTTGACTTCTTCGCCCGCATGGACATTGTTTCTATGACTCCATTTGAGAGTGCATGGTGGGTTTGTTTGATCCTGAATTCAAATTCGAGGACAGACCGGAATTTTAATTCCTGTTTGTCCCCTCGTAGGAACAGACAGGAACTACCCTGCGGCAATTGATTTTCATTTATGTTGATAAGGTGCCTTCTGAAAAGGCTAAAATCACTGGGGGTTTTTTTTTAATTCACAATTGGTAAAGCCTTGACAACATCTCACCTGGTGTTAAGTGACGATTTTGCCGAAGATGGAAGCGGGCTTACCAAGATTCCCCAACGCAATAGGGAACTGGCTATCTTATCTTCATGCCGGAACACACCAATGATATCAACATTGATATTTGGCGGCAAGACTTAGATAAGATGGTGGTAGCTAGCCAGGCGGGCTTAGAAAATGCCCTACCACCAACCATACCGAGTCTTACAATTGGCAACGCCGGGAATCGAACCCGCGACCTCCTGTGTAAAGCCAGTGAACTTTGCCACTGAGCTACGGAGGCGGTTAAAAAACAAAAGTATGTTCATAAAACAAAAGTAGATGCCTGAGCGTAGCGAGGTAATCCAGAGTAGAATTCTGAGCTTAGCGATCAAATCAGTATACGTCATCCGAGAACAAAATATTTTGGCCTCGAGTGACACACACGATTTTTTATCACAACCTATGGGAAAAAAAAAGAAGAATGCACCTGACCGCTTTTTTTCAGCGCGTATTGCCGCCAAACCCTAACCGACTAGTAACTTCTTCATACATTATGCGTTCGACCTCTTTGGTTAACTTCACATACTAACCAACAAAGACTTAGTATTCTAAGGCTTTAAGTTAGGTCGAATGACAATATTCAATACAAATTATTGAAAGACTGTGTGAAGCTATCACTATGGAAAAAATATATAATGTACTTAAAGTAATAATAAAAAATCGATTTAATTTAATACAATTTTAAAAATATTACCACTTTTGATGTAAAAAAAAATTCTATAGACCTTGTTTTTGGCATTAATTGTAAAATTTCTCGAAAACAAATACTTAATGTTGAATGAAACCAATACACAAAAATCGGTGATTTTAAATCCTTTTATTTTAATTGAGGACATTTTTTTAAACTTATTTGAAAGTATAGTAAAGTAATAAAAACATGTAAAAATTGAGAATTGGGCGTTCAGTTTCAAAGTGACAGCCGCGTTGAAGCCCGCATTGATTTGAACTTAAAATGAATAGACTTACGTTCGATATTATTTTAACACGTATCAACCTGCTTGGATTAAGGCATCTTAAAGCCTTAATTAAATTCTATGCTAACCAATTACAAAAGTGATTTTATCGCCACAGTGAATTTAATGTTAGTTTGTGATATTTTAATATTTTTTACATTCAACCTTCACGAACGTGGACTAATCAGAAGAGAGTAACATAACTCCGTACAGGGAGAAAAGCAGAATTTTGATCGCACTTATTGAGGAACCAATCGTCGTTTTTGGAATTGGTGTGATAAAAAAAATATTTTTTAAAAATTCGTTTACTTATGGTTAGCCTACAAGAATGTATACAAATATAAGTAAGTCCGTGATTTGTATTGTCTTTAGGACCCCTGCTCTTTCATGGACACCCTTCATTCTGGGACGAGTTTGTATTCTTATCTTTTTATTGTTTCTCACAACGATACAGATATCATTGGTTTTTAGATAAGAAATTAGGTATTGATTTTTTTGCTTATTTTTGTTTATTTTTTAAAATTTTCTGCTAGGTAATTTTTGATGTGTAACATCTTTGCTCTCGCTTTCCTGCAATTTGTGGGAGCGATTTCGTGAAATGGGATGGAAAAGTGTCCCATGGGACGGAAATGTGTCCCAGGGAGTCGCGTTTTTTCAGGCTTTAAAAGCGCGGAAAAGGCAAAGGTATCTATGACCATACAGCCTAGTCTGCCGTATCTTTGCCGTCCTTTTTTCAGGCTTTAAAAGCGCGGAAAAGGCAAAGGTATCTATGACCATACAGCCTAGTCTGCCGTATCTTTGCCGTCCTTTTTTCAGGCTTTAAAAGCGCTGAAAAGGCAAAGGTCTCTATGACCATACAGCCTAGTCTGCCGTATCTTTGCCGTCCTTTTATAAAGTATTTTGTCACATGTTACACATCATATGCGAGTACTGTAGGTCTCGCTCAAATATTTTTTTTATAGTAGTATGCTAAACTTAAGTGGCAGTGGGCAGGGCACATAGCTCGTAGACTAGATAGCCGTTTTGGGGCAGTAAAGTTCTCGAGTAGCGACCGCGCAACGGAAAACGAACTCGGTGGACCAATGACCTGGTGAGAGTCGCGGGAAGCCGCTGGATGCGGGCAGTGCAGAACCGGTCGTCGTGGAAATCCTCGGGGGAGGCCTTTGTCCAGCAGTGGACGTCCTTCGGCTGATATGATGACTTTTATTTTGATCTTCTATACATTAAATATATATTAAATAGTCATATCTAAAGCAAAGTATATAATATTATATTAGTACTAACGTCTAAAGGTGAACCGCTGCCGGCGTGTACAAAATTTAGTTTCTGACGGGTTAAAGGGGTTAGGTTTTTTTAACAAAATTTTAGTGTTAGGTTCATTTAAGTTGACATGAAGCGGTCATCGCTCTGTGCGTCTTACGTGGTTGGCTTGATCACGCAGGTTAACTGACCTGAAGCATGGTCATTACCTAGATCGTTTTGACTGTTAGTGTAGTTTTATCGACCGTTTCCGTGCTTCGAAAGGCACGCTAAGCCGTTGGTGTCGGTTGCTATTACTAGATGGCTGTCGGTAAGCCGTGTTAGATGCCTTATAGACGGCTTCAAAAACTTCTGACTGTGGGGTTCGTCACTTCCCTACAATCTCCACCAAGCCGGACTTGGCCCCCCGTGTGTTGAGTAGGTAGGGCCTAACCTTTTGGAGTTTGGGAAGAGACCCATGCTCCAGCAGTGGGGATATTTATGGGTTGTTAACGAAGGTTGACATGATAGACAACGCTGAGCGAGCGAAGCGAGCTTGCTTCGGCAGCGGCCAGCAAAGCGCCAGAACCTAATTTTTGCAGGCTCACCTCTTCCAAAAATACAGCGGTTTAGTTGGTAGGGGGTGGAGACTCTTGACTCCAACAAAATTTAGAACTTTCAAGCCTATTTTTTCAAAAATGGAACCCTAAATTATAAAATGGTCTTAGAACCTTTAACCGCCTCCGTAGCTCAGAGGCAAAGTTCACTGGCTTTACACAGGAGGTCTCGGGTTTGATTCCCAGCGGGGTCAATTATAAGACTCGGTTTGGTTGGTGGTAGGGCATTTTCTAAGCCCGCCTGGCTAGCTACCACCATCTTATCTAAGTCTTGCCGCCAAATATCAATGTTGATATCATTGGTGTGTTCCGGCATGAAGATAAGATAGCCAGTTCCCCATTGCGTTGGGGAATCTTGGTAAGCCCGCTTCCATCTTCGGCAACATCGTCACTTACCACCAGGTGAGATGTTGTCAAGGGTTTACCAATTGTGCATAAAAAAAAAAGAAGACTCACAACTATTTCTTTAAGCTCTAACCAACGATACTCCACACGACTGGGTTTGACCAGAAAAAAAAATCATCCCTACTTTACTTGTAGGGAAGGTACCCTTAAATTATTTTTTTCCTGAAATTTTTTTACAGTTCTGTCCGCGATATTATTATATATATCTTTGCCAAAAAAGCTTTTAACTACTAATAGTCTCGGAGCTAGGCCGCGAACAGACGGACAGACAGACATGACGAAACTATAAGGGTTCCTTGTTGTACTACGGAATCCTAAAAAAGGAGCCCCTATAGCGCCAGCAGACGTTATTTTAAATATCAGCTGCCGGCAGTGTATCTACCGCTGGTCCCGAAATTATTGGCACTTCCATTGAAAAAAAAAACTTCAAAAATGAGGTAGAATGAATTGTTCTCCTTCTCTATCATATGGCTTAAAAATAATTCTAGTGAACTAAATTATTTCGTTACTTACTCCTTGTAAAAACCTGCCTACTTATTAAGTGATTTTTTTTTATTAATTTTGAAACCGGCCAAGTGCGAGATGGATTTGCGCACTGTGAGCTCTGTACCAAAATATCTTCATAAATCAACTATGTAGAGGATACTAGTAGATCCTACTAGATATCGCTAGTTTCTTCACGTTCCAAATATCACTGTTCTTATATCTTTAATGTTTTTATTATTTGATGTTTTAGTGGGAAAAGAAATACACACTCTGTAAAAATTTTTAATTGTCTATCTGTTACGGTTTACAAAATACAGCCCGCTAACAGGCAGACATAACAACAAAAAAAAACGAGCGAGACCTACAGTACTCGCATATGATGTGTAACAAATCACTGTTACACATTTCCGTCCCATTTCACGAAATCACTCCCACAAATTGCAGGAAAGCGAGAGCAAAGATGTTATACATCAAAAACGTTTCTTGTATGGATTAATTTAATTAAATAAATTTTAATTAAATTTAATTAAATTAATCCATACAATCCTTTAATTTTTATTTTTTTGTTACCCTCATTTGTTGTTATTGCGGCAATAGAAATACACATTATAAAGATTTCAACTGTCTACCTGTTACGGTTCATAAAATACAGCCCGTCGGACAGCGGATCCAGATAGTAGTACCACAGTCTAAGAATGGATATAATTATATTAGTATTAACATACAGTATGGACACTCCCTGCCGCTCTCTAGATTCCGACCTCACCCCCTCGTCACCCAGATTGATACAGATTGGTTACAGTTTGGTTGTCGAACGTATAGGATTTCACCGCCATTTTGTTTGTTCCGTCATTCCTTTTTTGAAATGTCATAATATCTGGTCTGTTGTATGAAGTGTCCAGAGTTCTGTGGTAATAGGGTTCCGTTGGTTGCCGTTTGTGTGTACGGAGCCCTTAAAATGATTTCAACAAATGGGAAACATTATAACAGTTGGTACTTAAAATTTATAGCTATTATTTATCACAAAAAGCGAATAAAGAATTACTTTACTTTACAGATAAGCGAATCTACTCTTTGTGGCTATTTTAATAATAACAAAAAAGGTTCTCACGCATTTATATTTTTTAAGTATTTATGTGTCTACTAGTTTTTTCCCGCGGCGTTTTTACCCATTTACGAAAAAAGGAGGGTTATGTTTTTTTATGACTGTCTTCAGGGTTGCGTGGTGCAATGTGCGAGCTGCAAGAGGCCCGCGAGCGTGGAAATGATCCTTTTCCAGATCCCTCGGGAACTGTGCCGTGCTATGTTAATTAGTAGTCCGTGTCACTTTCACCCCCTCAACTGTCTTTGTGCAAAATATCACGTTAATCAGCCGCTTCGATACAACGTGAAAAAATCAAGAAGAAAAACAGTTTTATTATGGTTTTATTTAATTCCCCCAGTAACCGAGTCGGGCTATGCTATTTTACGGGTCAAAAAGTAGCCTATGTCACTTTCTACACCTTTAACTATATATGTGCCAAAAATCAGGTAGATCCGTTGCTCCGTTGCGACGTGATGAAAGGACAAACAAACAAACACTTTCACATAAGGATATTAATGACTTATACATAGGTTAGATTATATGAAATTGGTTTCGCTACCGCAATAAAGGAACGATGAATTATTTCCCCTGGGAAAACACTGCGAATTCCCGTGATATCAAAGATAATTTAATATTTACTGTCAACCAGGACCAGGGCCGTATAAAGGAAAATCGACATGAACCGCCTATAAGTTCAGTGGGCCCCTTAACATTTTTTCTCAGGGATTGTTTTAAAGAGTTTTTCATACAAACTGTCAACGGCAGTCAAAGGGGTTGGAACATTTTGTATGAAGCGTGGCATAGTAAAATGTCGAGTAATTGTTAGGATTAACTAAGGCTTAAATTTAACTTAACACAATTAAAGTAAAATATGACATCAAAAAAACACTTTCTCTGCCAAAAATAGTGAATGAGTACAAAAATAAAAACTCCCTTTTGTTGAGAATTATAACCACAATTGACTCCAATCTAATCATTGTTAACCCAAAATTAGTAAACGACCTCCAAAACGTGTAGCTTGTATCGTTTCTTCTTCTGCGCAGCATTCTGTTAGCCATGGGGGGTAATTGACACTAGGCAATAATTTGTTGTAGTGCCTGTCAATTACCACTGGAACCACCTAAAACTAAAACTCTTTTTTTGTATTACTACATGGTGACAATTGATTTTCCATTTCGGAACACTGACAAACCAGAACACGCATACAGTGAGAATAGTATAACGCGTGCTGTAGCCGAAAACTCTGCGCCTACCCTCCTAAACTTGGCTGTAATATTGCTATTTTAGGTCAAATTAAAAAACTTTTTGTGTTAAATAAGTTAAAAAGAACCACTGCTTGTTTTCTCACAAAAATAAATCACCTGCATGCAAGGTTTAGAAGGGCTCAAACGTTAAAACTACACCAATTTAGAGTAGTTTCATATAAGCACAAGTTGCCTTACTTTTATCGCCGTACGCGTATTCTGGCTTATTCTGTATTCTGAGTTAGGGTCATGTTTTTACATCTGTGTACTATATTTCATTACTCTAGGTTTGATAGTAGCAGAGAAAATTGACTGTGACATACGGAAGGCAGATTATAAGGGTTCCTTTTTTGGCATTATGGTTTGACGGCTTTTATAAACGTAACAAATTTAAATTTAAATGGCTCCCGTTTGGAATTCCTTCAGGATTTTTCTAGAGTCACTCATCGTCTAGCTTGTGGACAAGTAGAAATACAGGAAGGTTCCTTAGGACCTCTCCATCATTTATCAGAAGGATTGCACATTAGATTAAGAAAAAAAATCAACTAGCCAGCAGAGCCAAGCCAGAGGTATATAAATTAAATTAAAATAAATCAAAAGTAAAATTTCAAACAATAGTTTCTTTTCAGAAATTATCAAGAACTACGCGTCTCAAGTTAGAGGTTAATAAATACTTCTACTTATATCGATGTACTCAACATATTAGTATCTAAATAGCACATGTGTGCTGCAGTTGCAAAATGGATCATAACTCAGCGTATTTAGGTATTATCTCAAATGAAAAACAAGGCTTTTCAGCTACTCGTATCTCCCTCTCTGCTGCAACGAAATTTATTTAAAGCTTTTATTTAACTTGCAATGTTTGTACGTACGTATTGTATGTGTGTTAGTTAGATTGTTTAGGTAATATCTTAAAAACGATTTTAGAGAGACTTCCAGAAATCTGATTGAGCTGAAATTTGGTATGAAGCCGTATACCCGGTGAAAAAAGAACCTTTAGGTATTTTAAGGTTGATCTGATAATGAACTTTGTAGTCAGAATCAAAGTCCCAGGATCATCTTTTATTTTCAATATTTCGTAGGAAATATTGTGCTCAACTTTTTATAAAGTTGAAAACGTGTATATAAATTTAATACACTGAGTATTGGCGAACATAAAAACTCTTTTCAAATAATAGCTTGTACCTAAAAGTTTTAAGGTTTTTTGTAAACTTTTTTTCTGCTGCAACGGCCCTGCAGAATAAAAGGGGGCAGTGATTTCTAACACCGGACCTGTTTACATTTCTGCTCTGCTGTTTGAGGAAACCCAACTATATTGCCAAGTTGTCTCGCTTAAAGTACCTATAAATGCTTGCCTATCTATCAAAGCAAATATTTACGTGAATTCTGCTCTGTCGCAGATGAAGTTTAATGCTCTTTCGGTATTAAATTACGGTATTCTATTTACTTGTATGAAGCGGTCGTATCTCAGTGTAATTTGCGTGGAAACACACACTACTACATATACGTCGCCACGCCAGAAATCGGTTTTACGTGCGGCTATAGATGTTTCACATCAAAAACCGGCCAAGTGCGAGTCGCACTCGCACTTTGAGGGTTCCATACCACTACACTTCTCCACACAACTATAGCAATGATCCTAAGCACATTACAAACAAAATACATTAACGCGAGCGACCGAAATATGTTTTTTTTATTCATTTCCGACTTCTTAGCACGAACTAAAAAAAGCATTTTTCTATCGCTCGCCTTGATGTTTATTGTTTGAAATGAATAGGTATCATTGTTTTACTTGTGTGGAGAAGTGTGGTGGTATGAAACCCTCCGTGCACGAGTCCGACTCTCACTTGGCCGGTTTTTCTAGAGGTAAAGCATCTAAATAAAGTTATAGTGATTTCGCAAGCGCCACATTTCACAGCGTAAGGCAGGAACGGTAAGTGACAGTGTTATGACTTGAAGCCAGATTTATAATAATCCAGGAACGTATCCAGGGGCTAAAGTCTAAATTAAATATTGCACATGTTTATTTGCCTGTTGATACTAAGAGGATAATAATAATAATAATAAAAGACGGCACCTTGGACGTTTGTCGGTTGTGCCGTCAACCAGGGGAGACCCTGCGTCATATAACCTCCGGTTGTTCCATGCTTGCCAACACTGAGTATTTGCACAGGCACAACCAAGCAGCCAGGATCTTACACCAAGAGATCGCTCTAAAGTATGGCCTCATATCTCGGCGGTTGCCTTATTACAAATACACGCCGGAGCCGGTTCTCGAGAACGACCGCGCCAAGCTCTACTGGGACCGACCCATCATCACGGACAGGACTATTCCTTCGAATAAGCCTGATATCGTGTTGATGGATCGGGCGCAGTCAAGGGTGTTTTTGGTGGATATCACTATCCCATACGACGAAAACCTCGTGCAGGCTGATGCCGAAAAAAGGACCAAGTACCTGGACCTGGCGCACGTGGTTACTGATATGTGGCAAGTAGAATCCACTGAAATCATCCCCGTAGTCCTATCCGTGAACGGACTAATTCCAGCCGACCTTGAACGTCACCTAAGGCGGCTGGAACTCCGAGGCAGACCAATAATTGCAGCAATGCAGAAAGCAGTCCTCCTCGACAATGCCCGGATAGTTCGACGCTTTCTCTCCCCGTCGCACTGAACTCCAGCCGACTGTGCTTCCGCTGGAGGTGCTCCTGCCACTTCGCCTCGTGCCAAGTGAGCAGAGAGGCTCTAATTTTATATTTGTGAATAATAATAATAAAATAAAAGCCTTTTATTTCCATAATAAAAAATTCAGTTTGCAAATATTAAAGGGCATGCAAATAAAAAAAATAAATACAATATTATATGTAGTGAATCAATTTATACAAACAAATTAAATTCAAGTAATTATTATTTTATTTGTAATAATTATTACTTGAATTTAATTTGTCAAGTCTCCTTGGACCGATGACTTGGTGAAGGTCGCGGGGAGCCGCTGGATGCGGGCAGCGCAGAACCAGTCATTATGGAAATCCTTGGGGGAGGCCTATGTCCAGCAGTGGACGTCCGTCGGCTGATATGATGATGATGATGATCTAAAAGGCATCTTTCACACTTGGGTCGTAGTCATGCTTGGTCAATCCTTAAAAAAGAAGAGTCCTTATTTTAGTCCTGGTCATTTCGCATGTTGAGGGATCTGACAAATAATACTAGGTAACTCAGTGATATGCTATATATAAAGGTAACTATTACCAAAGTGCAAAGAATCCACAGTAGACCAAAATACTATTCCAATAGAGCGCAATCGTGCTGAGGTAAGGGGCGAGATATATGTAATTTATTTATATTTCATGCTACATTATTGAATACTATTTTAAAATGCAAGACAGTTCATTTCTACTTTACTACAAATAAATAAGGTGAACCAAATAATTTTCGAAAAGCCCAAAAACTTTTAGGTACAAGTATTAATTTGAAAAAAAAAATTCGAGCGAGACCTACAGTACTCGCATATGATGTGTAACATGTGACAAAATACTTTATAAAAGGACGGCAAAGATACGGCAGACTAGGCTGTATGGTCATAGATACCTTTGCCTTTTCCGCGCTTTTAAAGCCTGAAAAAAGGACGGCAAAGATACGGCAGACTAGGCTGTATGGTCATAGATACCTTTGCCTTTTCCGCGCTTTTAAAGCCTGAAAAAACGCGACTCCCTGGGACACATTTCCGTCCCATGGGACACATTTCCGTCCCATTTCACGAAATCACTCCCACAAATTGCAGGAAAGCGTGAGCAAAGATGTTACACATCAAAAAAAAATAACCTAAATCATATCTACCCTTAGTGAGACCCTGTCACCGCGACAGGTTGGAACAAAATAAATTAACTCTTTACTGTACCCTTTCCGCCTCGCGCCGTTTATTAATGAAATTAAAATATTAAATACCGTTATAATTATGAAGACAAGGAATTAATGAATGCGTTAATTTGCAGGTAGTACTTTCTACATTTACTCAGTAGAATTCTCTTTGCTTCGATTTACGTAAAAAATGAGCCCTGGCGCAATTTGTACATCCTTATAGAGCTATACGACATTAAAACAGGCTTGTCGCACTCCACGCTGTAGGCATGAAAATGTACCTACACCGCGCCACAATACCGCGCTCAACGCTTTGCCGTGGCTGTGCGCATGTATACCTACGAAGAAGCTTAAAGGTGGATAGTTACGATAAAAGGGTGGAAGAAAACCCTCCCCGCGCCTGGTGTCTCGATAGTAGAGGTATTCCGAAGGGGGTATGAGGTCCTAAAGCTCCTGGGCCCACTCTTTTTAAAAATCCGGATCTTGGCCTCCATCAAATAACACCACTTTTTTTTCTGTACTGCACTTCTTTATACCAATCGATATCTTGAAATTGCGGGTTTTAAGTTTAATTACGCATGCCTGGTGCCCAAATACGAATTTGTCCCGATTGCCCTCGAGACTGCAGGTCCTTGGGGCTTCGAGGCGAGGTCTTTTGTGCACGACCTTGGGCGCCGTATGAGGGACAAGGGCGTGGACCCTAGGTCAGGCTCCTATCTGGTCCAGCGCACCTCGCTGGCCATCCAGCGGGGTAACGCCGCTAGTGTTATGGGCACTCTTGGGGGGGAGGGGGTTCTTGACTGAGTCAGCAATGACCAAATTTAATTGAAAATTTGTTTGTTATTTTTTTATTTAAAGATTATTGTTTAAGATCATTATTACCGTGTTTCCTCAAATAAAAAACTAACAGACAACTGTATTAACCATCTCTTTTATAGTGCTCCATCGTTAATACTTTAGAAAATCTTAAAAAAAGTCCTTCAAAGAAAGACACTTTGTAAAGTCAAAGCAAGTCTATTATAAGGACTTCGTTGAAAGTGTAGCTCGCTGAGAAGAGCTAACAAGTTCTTTAGCGTATACTAAATATAGTTTCTTGACAAGGTGTTAATGTCTAAACAGGGTGTAACAAAACTTGTGTAGATCCCGTTAACTTGGACTTCTACTCATCATATTGAACAAGTTTTGTTCTACGACTTATATGTACTATGCAAAAAACAACTCTTTTTACAAATTGACCAACTGTTCGACCAATTTTGTGCCTATTTTTAGGGGGGGTGGGAATTGTTTTTGAAGTGAAAACTTCTTAAGGCGCGTTAGGCATTTTGGAGATGGACTAATTTTCGAAAAACCTAAAAACTTTTGGGTACAAGCTTTTAATAAAGCATTGTCACGCAATTTTCATATGGATGCAAAATTTCAGCTCAATCGGAAACCGGGAAGTGGGTCAAATTTAACTTACAAGATTTCACCCGAACAAACATACATACATTGAAAGTTAAAAAAAAGTCTGTAAAAAAAAGCATTAAACTCGCGACACCGTCACCGATACCGTACCAGTAACAATTTAACCGCCTACGTGGCGTAATGGTTAGTCCATTCGCTTCACACTAAGAATTCGCGGGTTCGATTCCCGGTGGGGTCAATTCGTACGACTCGGTTTGGTTGGTGGTAGGGCATTTTCTAAGACCGCCTGGCTAGCTACCACCATCTTATCTACGTCTTGCCGCCAAACATCAGTATTAACAACATTGATGTGTTCCAGCTTGAAGATAAGATAGCCAGTTCTCCATTGCGTTGGAGAATCATGGTAAACCCGCTTCCATCTTCGGCATCATCGTCACTTACCATCAGGTGAAATGATGCCAAGGGCTTACCAATTGTGAATAATAAAAAAAAACAATCGCAGGGTCGAAACTTTGTCAACCTAGTCGTTCGTCAGGAACACTCGTAGTGTCAAAACTTACAAAACTGTAAAAAGTTTTCACTTCTGTGCGCACTCCCGGAGTGGTTAGGTTATTTTTGAGGTTCCTTGGGGAAAGTTGTTCAGTATGATGTGTAGAACCCCCAGTTAACGGGTTCTACAACAATTTTATTACACTTAGTTCAATGAAGATTCTCAAATTCTAGATTTCTGATAAAATAGGTATATTTCACTTACGAGTAGCTAAGGGCAAAATGAATAAAAAAATTCTTGCCAAATGTAAAAAAAAAAACATTAGTAGTGTAATATTATGTAGAAATAAAATAGAATTTGTAAATACGACGGTGTTCCTTGGTATTACTTTAGATGTTTCACTTCAATAGGGACTGAAGGCTCAAGGTCACCCAAGGCGCGATGGAGCGAGCTAAGCTCGGAGTTTCCCTACGCGATTGAATCAGAAAAGAGGAGATCCGTAGGAGAACCAAGGTAACCAACGTAGCTCACAGAATCGCTGAACTTAAGTGGCAGTGAGCGGGGCACATTTCTCGTAGAACAGATGGCCACTACAGCAATAAAGTTCTTGAGTGGCAACCGCGCACCGTAAGTCATAGCGCAGGCAGGCCTCCCACTCGGTGGACCGACGACCTGAAAGGATATTCTTGAGGAGGCCTTTGTCTAGTTGTGATATGATGATAGTACTTACCTCTGCCTAATAATTTTTTTGTGCCCAACAACGCAAATTTCTTGAAACACCCAAACACTTGGATTTTTTAAAGTTCACTATCTGTTTCACGCGGCTTCACCCGCGTGGACATCGTTTCTTTGACTTTTCGAGAGTGCGCAGTGCGCGAGCGGCTTGCGAGCGTGAAAAAAAGTTACCTATGTGTTAATACAGGTCCTAATCTGTCTACCTACCAAATTTCAGCCAGATCCGTACACTAGTTTTTGCATGAAGAAGTAACAAACATACACACTCACAAACTTTATAATATTAGTGTGATTAGTGTGATAATTGATGAATGAGCCTGTTCCCATTCCGATTTTACTAATTGCTTCTTTGCCAGTGGGCCCTGAATTCGACATTCATAACATAAACAGATAACAAACTGATGACGTCACAATTATAATTTGTACCAGTCATTGCTCCAATATGATTATACGACGAATGTATTCTGTAGTTCCGGTAATTCAATACCAATACCCGGATCCCGGATGTTCATGACGTCGACTGAGCGAGATTAGGGTTAGGCAAATTAGTGTTTTGTGTCTGCTTTATTTATGAGACCGGAACGAGTGTAGCATGTAGGCAGTGCAAAATACATTCACGCACGTTGACCGTCTAATCAGGTCACACGAGTGACGTAAGCCTACTCATTAGCGCCTCGGTGACGTAATGGTTGGTCCCTTAGCTTCACATCAGGAGGTCGCGGTTCGATTCTCGGCGGAGCCTAACTTTGTTAGACTTGGTTTGGTTGGTAGACATAAGATAGACAGTTCCCCTATTGCATTGGAGAATCTTGGTAAGCTCGCTTATAATTAGATAAGATGATGCCAAGGGCTTACCAATAGTGAGTTAAAAAAAATAAAAAAATAGGTAACAAACACACACATACACGAACTTTAGCATTTATAATGTTATGTGTGATAATTTGGATTTGTATGGGAGGTATCGTATTCAGATTTTTCCTGGAAAAAATAACTATACGTCGTAAACGTAGATGATCTTTTATTAATATAAAAAGAAAAGTCCTGACTTATTCATTTATTCACTGACAGATAAATCAACGCCCAGACTAAACCCTTAAACCAAGAAAGCTGAATTTTCCCACAAGGTTGTTCTTAAGATGGCGACGAGGAATTATAAACTTTTATGAACTTTTTTGAAATCTTATATGGAGGTCCGTCATTTTTAAAGCTAGAAGCAGAAAACTTTGTTTTTGGGTAAACGATTAGAAATGAATAAATATGTATTCTAACGTTTTTGCAAAGGGGTAAAAATTTGTATGGAAAATCAAGATTGGATTGACTTGAAATCGAAATTTTGAAGTGTAACTCTGAAAAACAAATTATTTGTTTCGTGTTTTCCCGAAAATCATTCCCTAGGAGGTTAAATAGGGTAAATTAAAATAATAAAGCTAGGAATATGCAATTTTTTAGTATGGTTAACCCCCAAAGGGATGAAACGGGGGTTCAAACTTTGTATGGAAAATCAAGATTGAAATGACTTTTGAAATCGTAATTTTGTAGTGTTACTCTGAAAAACAAATTATATGTTTCGTGTTTTCCCGAAAATCATCCCCTTGGAGGTGAAAGGGGGTATATTAAAATAAAAAAGCTGGGAATATGAAACTTTCCAGTATGGTCTTTTAGTAATGTAAGCACTTACCAAAGAAAATATTTTTTGAAATTCGACCCTTAAGGGGGTGAAAGACGGGTTATTTTTTTTATGGAAGTTCGTCATTTTTGAAATAAGAAGCATGAAACTTTGTTTTTCGGTTACAAATTACACATAATTAGGTCATCTACCTAATTATACTAGTGTTTTTTTAACAAGTTCAATTCCCAAAGGGGTGAAATGGGGGTTGAAATATTGTATGGAGAATCATGAATAGATTGACTTTTGAATTCGAAATTTTGCAGGATTACTGTATAAATAAATAATGACATAAATATTTCGTGTTTTCCCGAAAATCATCCCCCTATAACATAAAAAAACTAGGAAAATGAAAATTTGGCCAGTGTAAACTTTTAATAAGAAAACCTACAAAAAAAGTATTTTTTGAAATTAACCCTTAAAGAGCTGAAAAAAGGGTAGAAAGTTTGTAAAGAAATCCTTAATTTTTGAAGAAATTTGATTTTTCGGTTAACTTTGTTATTGGGTAAACGATTAGAAATGAATAAATATGTATTCTAGCATTTTTGCCTATTCTAGCATTTAACCTCCAAAAAGGGTGAAACGGGGTTTCAATGTTTGTATGGATAATCATGATTAGTTTGACATTGGAATTCTAAATTTTGCAGGATTACTTTTAAAAACATATAATTAAATACATATTTCGTGTTTTCCCGAAAACCTTCTCCCTAGGGGGTGAAACGGGGTGTGTTGACATAAAAAAGCAAGGAATATAAAAAATTGGCCGATGTGATCCTTGAATAACGTAAACACATGTATATTTTTTGTCTAAATATCTAATGTATTTGTTTTAAATGCAATATGAGTTTTCAAACAAACAAACAAACACCTTTGAGAATAGTTAACATAAAAAATTTAGAAATATTTAACCAGTGTGGTCCTTTCAATAACTGAAATACTAACAAAGAAAGGATTTTTTGAAAAGAGGGTTGAAAATTTGTATGAAAATCCGTAATTTTTGAAGCTAGAAGCATCAAACTTTGTTTTTAGTCTTACGATTAAAAGTTCAAAGTTGATTATGACCAATTATCAACATTTCCCAAAAACATTCAGCTAAGGGGTGAAACAGGGTGAATTAACATAAAACACTTAGGAAGTATTAAATTATGTCGCTGGCACCAGATATACAGTCATGAAAACAAAAAGCCGCGGGAAAAAGACAGTGTAAGTTATAAAATAACGTACAGAGTTTCGTCAAAAACGTTGGAGCTTTTTAAAAAAATAGTGATTTCTTTTACTGTACTGGCAACCCTAGATAATCAAGAATCAAGTAAAAGTAAAAAAAGAAAAAAAAATGCACCTTGGGAGAGCCGACAGAAGTGAAAACTCGCACTCAAATTTCAAAAGGGCTTTTACCCACAGACTTTCATATATATATATATTTTTTAATTTGAGAGGTATCGGTTACGGTAACAGCATCGCGAGTTATATAGTTTTTTTCCATCTCAAAAAACGCGCCTTAAGAAGTTTTCAAAAGACTGGCTGCATACCCAAATCGGTCTAGTGATTTGGGCACTAGAGCATCAGACGGACGCACAGACACGCACACACATACATACTTTTTTATTTTTCAACCGACTTCAAAAAAGGAGGAGGTTCTCAATTTGACTGTATTTTTTTTTGTATGTTTGTTACGCGATATCTCCACATATTGAGAACAGAGTTTAAATTTTTTTTATTCGTAAGAGTATACTCCCGAGGGGCCCATTGTCACCAAATCAGGATCTAATGATGGGATCCCAGGGAAATCGAGGCCACCCCTAAAGTTTTATCGCCCTTTCGCCCTTTTTAAATAAAAATAAGTATGATACCTACCTATTGTATAATTTTATTTTCTGTCTGTTAACCACTCGTCTGTCGCATTCCGCCAGGCGGCAAAATAAAAAAAAACCCGTGTCTGTCGCTGGTCGCCAGGCGGAACGATTTACGCCGGTTCAAATTAGCGCAAACTAAATCAAAGGTTGCTTATGAACCAATAGGAAGCTAGGAAATGAATGGGAGTGAAGTTGTCTACCTCTGTTGCGAATCATTAGCCACACTTACAGTACAAAAATATTCAGAGAAACTTCACTCAAAATTCATGTCTCGTACTTCAAATCGCGAGTGAATGTGCGCACAATTTAAATTGTTGATTCTGTATTTCTGAAAAAGATTTGTGGTGAAAACGATGCCAGGGTACGTAATCATTTGTTTTAATTAGATATAATAACCTATACTTCTGATTTTCTGTGTAAACTTGTCCTTCAAACTATGGCCTTTTTTGTGACTGTTTTTTTGGCAATTTTTTTGTTACTTAAATGGTCTAAATTACAAGTAAAGGATTATTATTCTTTTATTTTTATGTTATAAGCACTCTAATTTAGATTAATATTTTATATGGAAATACACAATATTTATAATACACAATAGTGACGTTGAAGTCGAGGATGGTACATGCAAACTCATATAGTGCTATTCACTCTCGTCTTGAAGATCCTCAAATTATGTGAATCAGGAAACACTATTAATTTGTATTAAACCTCTAGTATAATAATTACGTCAGTATTTTTTTTTAATTTCTTTTTATTAAAAATTTGATTGCGTTTGACTGCAACTCACCTGATGGTAAATAATTTATAACTCCAATCTATTACGGATCAGAACGAAAGCGTTTTGTGAACGTGACCATAAAAAACGTAATGGAAACACGGTATTTTTATTATCAAATTTTATTGGGACATCAATTTTTTTTACTGGCCTGCTCGTAAAATTTGTCTTCACGTAATTTTTGTAAAAATAATACTACGCTACTTTCTTAGTAAGAAGCCTAATGGATTATGAAAACTTTAATCCGTTCAGGTCGAGTTCTTACCAAGTTCATATTTTAATTTTAGCTCGCAACGGAGATGTAGTTGTTAATAACAACTAAGGGGTATAGAAGAAAAGTGACCTCAGTCCTATGTCACTGAAAATCGAGAATCCTTCTTTTTTTTAACATGAATGCAGTTTGTATTTGAATGAGGCGTGTTTGCTGCTAAAGTCGTTTTAGAAAATGGATTTACTCGAGACTGAAGCGTATTTCCACCTAAAATTTTTTGCTGTCATATAGCCATAGACACAAAGAAAAACTTGACATTCACAGATTAAAAACCACCAAATATGAACTGAGGTCACTTTGCTTTTAAACCCCTCATCTATGACACGTCATTGTTACCCGAATGCTCTATATATATATATATATATATATACATATATATACATATATACATATATTGGTATGCCCTGTAGCCTAAACGGCTTGATGGATTTTGTGGTGTGAGGTGTCGTCAGATTTGTCTTGATCCCGTGAGTGACGTAGGATACATTTTTACCCAAGCCATAGTTTCCGATAGTCTCGGCCGGGAGCATGGTGAAGTCAGTGAATCGGAGGTGGGCGATGTACTCACCGTTGTAATTGATGCCAAGTCCACCCTAGTCCAGAAGCTTGAAAACATCTTCCAGGGCGGTAGTAAACAGTTTAGGAGGTATAACATCTCCCTGTCTTACCCTTGCTGCAGCTGAAAACGTTTCGAGTTCTGGTCCTGGTGGCGTTTTCATAAAAATACTTCAATACCTCGATGTATCAATAGTAAATTCGGCACCGCAGGAGAGACTGTGTCACAGCCCAGGTTTCAACTAAATCCAAGGCTTTTTCATAGTCCACAATTAACGTCAAGCATAGTGGCTGATTGTACTCTTCAGTATTCTTTATAATCTGCCGCAGCGTATGTATGTGGTCTATGGTACTAAAGCCTCTTCGGAAACCGGCTGGTAATAGTCGTCAAACCTGCGTACGAGACGATTCGTAATGACTCTCGAAAACAGCTGGTAAACATGGTTCAAAAGTGAGATGAGTCTGTAGTTCTTCAGCAGGGTGTTGTCACCGTTTTTGAAGAATGCACAAACACACTTGTGGTTCTTGAGCTGTTTGAGAGCCATTCTCATCTCTTACAGGCTGACGTCCAGCGGGATATCTTCAGTGTAGTATTGGGTTGGTCTGGCTCTTGGGTTTTTAGCTAGATTGCCGGCAGGCAGACGTGTGGTCGTATACAATTGTCCGTAGAACTTCTCAACTTCTTCCAGCAACTCAGTCTTAGACGATATGATCCTGGCATCCTCAGTCTTCAGCTTGGTCAGTTGGCTTTGTTCATCAGACAGATCTCTAGTGAATACTTTTGAGCCTTTATTGTACTCAATCGCTTCTTGAATACAATTTGTGTTATACTTACTGGTGCAAATTGCGAGTCAGGGACTTAGAGATGAGGATAAAATAATAAAAAAATAAAAAGCCTCCCAAACAAGCAATGTGACTTTATGAAAATGTGAAGTATTTTGCGATATCTAGTAGGATCCAGTAGTATCTTCTATCCATTAGAGGTGTAACATAAAGATGCAATGATACTTTAAGGTGGTTTTGTACTCAGAAAACTAAACAAATTCTGTTCTACAACTTTTTTGAAATTGCGAATTATATTTTTGGATTTTTCATACAAACCGTTCATGGCTTTGTATGAAATTCCAAAAAAAAATCGCAAATTCAACAGAGTTATAAAACAAAAGTTTAGCAATTCTGAGAGCTATGTCGGTTACTTTGGTTCTCCTACGGATTTCCTCGTTTCTGATTCTATGACGTAGAGAAACTCCGAGCATAGCACGCTCCCATAGGGGGGTGTTGCCGTAATCGCCACGCTTGAAAGGCGGGTTGGTGATCGCAGTGTTGTTGCAAGTCGACTGCGAGTCACGAAAAGGACGATGCTGCCCATCCTCCGGTTTAAGTCCTGATTTAAGGTTTAAAACATAGCTCTCAGAATTGCTAAACTTAAGTGGCAGTGGGCAGGGCACATAGCTCGTAGAACAGATAGCCGTTGGGGAAATAAAGTTCTCGAGTGGCGACTGCGCACCGGAAAACGTAGCGTAGGCATTCCTCCCACTCGGTGAACCGATAACCTGGTGAAGGTCGCGGGAAGGCGCTGGATGCGGGATGTGGGTAGAGCAGAACCAGTCGTCGTGGAAATTCTTGGGGGAGGCCTATGTCCAGCAGTGGACGTCCTTCAGCTGATGTGATGATATGATGATAAAACTAAAGTTCTTCGGTTTGACGAGTACAAGCCCACCTTAGAATGAGAATCACTATAATCATCTATAATTACACCCTGTATATTAAAATAAATGAAAAAATCTCACGCGAGTCCGTCTTGCCGTTCTATCCACAGAGTACTATACTTACTACTTACTACTTACTCCGCTGGCTCAACGACCCAAAGTGTGTCCTGGCCTCCGATAAGAGAACTCGCCATTTGTCCCGGTCTTGTGCGGTTTCGCGCCAGTCGTCAGCTTGGAGCTCGCGTAGGTCCGCGTTCACCACATCGCGCCATCGATACCTGGGGCGACCGACCGAGTGAAGAGAGCCTATCAGGGTCAACCAACAGAGTACTATACCGGAGATATATTTTCCCAACAAAACATCAATCAGACTATGTTATTTTCACGGGTCAATTATGTAGCCCGTGTCCTTTTCAGTGACGCAGTCTATCAGCATACCAACTTTCATCAAGATTGGTCTAGGTGTTGAAGCGATAAAAGGTAACAAACACATTTTCACATTTATAATATTAGTAAGGAAGGATAGTAAGGTGTAGATAATAATTAGTATAATAATTGGTTTAAAAAAATATTAAAAAAATAAATTTTCGAAATTGTGTTCGATTTTATCAATATTAAATTTTGCCTGAGCTCATTTTTAGTGTACACAAAAATGCATGAGATCAGAGATTACTTTTTTGCGTTACATTATTGTGAAATAGATGGAGATGGATTGACACATTTATGCCAATACTTCCTCAGAAACACGTGCCTTCAAACGACACGTTCCACATGGAGTATTTTCGGAAATGTCTTTCCTTGTGTGAGAAAAGAAATTCGGTTTTGTTTAAGATGAAACGAAGGCTTTTAACGTTGTCACGGAATATTTGTGTAACGAAATTTTCTCCTTTCTGATCGAAAACGAATTCGATTTTTAAAGTGACACTACTCGACTATTTTAACGAGTGATAGAGCAGTAGATTCTATCCCATCAAAAACATTTAAAAAAACAGGCCAACTTCTCACGAAAAATTTTGATTTATTCTTAAAAAAAAGTTTAAAATCTGAGAATTGGGAACCTATACCAAGTTTCTTGCCCATCTCAACGAGTTAACACAACATTTTGTAATGACACTATTTGACAATTTTAACGACTGGTAGAGTAGCAGATTCTATCCCATCAAAATATAAATGAAAAAAAAAACCCAGGCCAACTTCTCATAATACATTTTGATTTATAACCTTTAAAAATGTCTAAAATCGAAGATATGCCAAGTTATGCATATCTCAACGAGTTAACACAAAATTTATATCGGCACTACTTGATAATTTTAACGAGTGGTAGAGTAGCAGATTTTGTCCGATCAAAAAAAATTGTGAAAAATTTGATCTTTAAAGTACAGATTCAACGTAGGAAGTTTTCAAAGGTCCAAGCTTACAATTAACCGCACAGTGTACAGCGTAGAATAAAATTTCTGTTGGATCGATTAACTGGAGATCCTCATCAGCTCTCTCCTAGGAACACAGTCTATTCTTACAATATACAGGTACTCGTGATACAAACAACTTTCCCAAAGAAACTATATGTCAAATCAGAAAAACATTTTTGGTCCTCGGTACATAATAAGTTATCAAATCGGCAAAAATATATATAGGACCAACCATTTTTTCATATTTGACATATAGTTTCTTTGGGAAAGTTGTTTGTAATCACGAGTAAATTCATATCCTTTGCTATCAAGAACTAATTAAAAGTCACCCTATAGAAGTTATGTAAAAATGAAAAGACAATACAAGTGACTATAGAAATGCGCAAAACTGCCCAAGTACCTAATTGATTTGTAAGTAAGTCTCTTGGGGAAAGTTGTTCAGTACAATGAAACCGCAGTTAAGGACGCTAGACTAATTTCGTAACATTAGTTGAAACTCAACATTGGCCTTTTTTATTTTAATATTATTTTTTATTTTAGTCTTGCCGCCAAAAATCAAAGTTAATAAGATAAAATCTAAAATCTTTTAGGTACAAGCTTTTATTTGAAAATTTTCAATTATTTCGTATTCTTCTCAGCAAATCCTTTTATTTGATACCCATATTGTAGGAGTGCATTAAAAATAACTAGTCCGCCATGTTAGGTGTGCCGCCATGTTGAATTTATAATGACGTTACATAGTTAACCATGCATTGTCATCCAAACTGAACGTGTATACAAAATTTCAGCTCAATCGGTTGAAGATATCTGCTTCAAAATTGAGTTACAAGATTCCACTCGAACAAACATACATACATTGCAAAATAAATAAAAGCTTGTAAAAGACCTGATCTGTTCGGTGCTGAAATAAAAAATAATAATTGCAATCGCTTTTGGCCGATCTCCTTTATTCCAACATAAAACATTCAATCGGTTCAAATCAATAGTCTTTAAGTTATAAGCGCAACACGGTAACTACACTTTCGTTCGCCATAGTACAAACAGAATAGTAGGTTATCTGCTGCCCCGTTCGGAACTTACTCTTAAAAGGCTGTGCCATTTTTTTTAGTTATGTAGATAAGTGCAAACGCTTTAAATGATACAAGTAGTAAATAATGTACTTATTCAAATACTGTTTCATCTCTGTTAACAGTTCAGCATTTTTCTTTATGGTTTTGCTCCGGATTTGTTTTTTTTTATTGAGGCATCCAAATACACAACAATATGTTCTCTTGCGTGACGTAGACATTTTTTCGTAGTTTATATATAATGTATAATACCTTTACACTATGCTCGGAGTTTCTCTGCATGATCGAATCAGAAACGAGGAGATTCGTAAGAGAACCAAAGTAACCGACATAGCTCTCAGAATTGCTAAACTTAAGTGGCAGTGGGCGGGGCACATTGCTCGTAGAACAGATGGCCGTTGGGGCAGTAAAGTTCTCGAGTGGCGACCACGCACCGGAAAGCGTAGTGTAAGCAGGCCTCCCACTCGGTGGACCGATGACCTGGTGAAGGTCGCGGGAAGCCGCTGGATGCGGGCAGCGCAGAACCGGTCGTCGTGGAGATCCTTGGGGGAGGCCTATGTCCAGCAGTGGACTTCCTTCGGCTGATATGATGACCTTTACACTACCATACAAATGGCAACAGGTATCAACAATTAATATCGTAACCACACGCGCAGCGCGAAATATAGGTACTTAGGCGCATTTTGGTAGCCTCGACTGGCGCAGCGTTCGCAGCGCAGAAGTTTCGTAGTGTGCGTACCTAAGTGGCGCGCAAACGAACAAACTGCGTTAGGTACCGTTGTATGAAGTTAACCTACTGGTCTATTTGTACTATGCTTTCAGTGTCTGTGTCGCTCGAAATGACAGACAGTCAACCTGTCAAAAGATCCTTTGCTAGAATCTTCACCTTGCCACAGTCTTAAAATAACACACGATTGTTTAACGGAGACACATAGATAAGGAAAACGTGTGGGGGCCGTGAGGAAAAACGGAGGAGATTGAGCCCCAAGTTCCATAATCAAATGTTGGGACACTTTATCTACTCAGGCGGTGCAAGGAGCAACTGCCCGGTGACTAGTAGTGATGTCGGCTATCACGCAAATATCACAAGCGTTGGAACACTGTATGGAATCTTATACAGTGACATTACTGCTTATACAACTTTACTCAAAAAACTTACAGCGTCCTACGCGTCCACCAATATAACAATGCCTTCAGGGTACTGTTGGGGTTGCCGCGCTTCTGCAGCGCCTCAGGGATGTTCGCGGAAGAACGAGTGGATGACTTCCCAGCTTTGATGCGCAAGCGAATCGCTTCCCTGTGGCGGCGGGCGCGCGATAGCCCCAACAGCCTCCTGGCCACTGTAGCGGGAAGGGTCGATGGACCGTTTTTTGCTCACTGGACCGGGAAGCATGTGACGCCCTCAAATCGGGCTGCAAAATAATAGTGGCTTTGTTTCGACTGCTTTCTTAATTATTTGTTATTTATGTTTTACTAACATAGGTTTTTAAGTGACATTGTAACTAACATATTATGGACTGTAATTGTCTGATAATAAACTGAATTTGATTTGATTTGATTTAATGTCTCAGCGAGTGGTGAACCTTCAGAATTGCACCCACAAACAGGTAGGTATCCACAAAATTTCATCATTTTCCGCTTTTTGCCATTATGTGACCGGATCTTTCTGTAGTAAGTAATATGAGGACCTATCGACCCATTTTCCTATCTAAATATGCTGTGCAAAATTCGTTATTGAGGTCTCGTATACCTATTTAGGGGGCTGCTTTGAAACCGTTTAATAATGCCGGCTGACGTGGCCTTATCTTGTTGCAGGTGAAAAACATACGGGGAGTAATAAAAATTTTCTTTTATTAAGGGAGTTTGCTAAGTACCGATCGCCCTAATTCAGGGTAGGCTTGAGACCCTCGGTGGGGACATGTATGAGCTGATAAGATGAAGATGAAGAAGGGGGTTTAAAAGAGAGTAGTTTAGCTGTGTCTATAGAGTAAAAGCATTATTGATAACCAAGGAACAATAAAATTGAAGTAGGAGCCGTTAGCTGGGGCTTCCGTTTATCATACTGAATATTTCTGAAAAAAAGGAATCATCAGACAAATTAAAATAATTATTTAAATCAAAAACCAAGTTTTAGCCAAATCGGAGCAACTTCACTTTCGCAGGCCATTTCGTTTTTTTTTTGTTTTTTTGCACCTTAAATCTGCCCAGAGTGTACATTAAGGCTTGTACATGGGCTAGCGACCTTGAGGGTCTGGGCGGAGCTCTATATCTCTCCCCGCACCACCCGCACCATAACATCGCGCGCGCTGCGTAGGTATACAGCCACACCAGAGTCATAGGGTAATAAAATTACAGAGACTTACACAGACACAAATAGCATCTTCTTTCTACGTACACGGGGTGTACTTAACGTAATAAGTCTTCAAGCGTAAAGGCAAAAAAAAATTACAGCATGGTGTGCATACTTTTTCGCAAAGCTGTCACGGTCTGGTGTAGTCGAGAATACACAAAACAACGATAATCATTACGTTTACCTAGTAGCAATAAAAATTGGTGAATACATCCAAATTTTACACATAATTTGGGTTTGTATGAGAGGTGAAATGACAACTAAAAGATTCCATCATGGTAGAGTATGGAAATGACATTTAGTTTGACACATTTGTTCACAAGCAGCGCCCCTCTTGTGTGAAAATATATTTTTCAATACAGTTGCTCCAAAAATGGTACTTTATGTGCTAGTTTACTATGCGCAATTTTTTTTACCGCACACGTGCTTTTTACGTTGTCACTTTTTTATTTGTAGTTCTGAGAAACAATACATTTCTAGCAAATAAAAAATATAATAACCAGAGATAATGAATCTTCTTTAATATTTTTGATATGAGAGTTTTTAAAGAGATTGGTTGTTTCCACAGAATAGAAGAATCATATTTTTTTCTTATCTGTGGTTGTTTCTCTGTGAGGATAGTACTTAGTACATAACGTTAGCTAATTAGATTCTCTTTGGGTTATATCTTTGTGAAGAAAGGAGAATAAATATGAATAAAGCGCATAGGTCATCTTTTCCAAGGAGGTTTTAATGCTTACAATAATAATATATCCCAAGCTATTGATATTTATCTAGGATAATATTTAAAAAAACTTACGCATTCGTACGTGTGCCTAGCTAAATTAAATATGGCGTAATTTTCGTAAAACTGAATTGAGTTGTTTTAGTTGTGAAAACGAGTAAAATTATAAATAGTTAATATAATATGTCTATAAAAAATATACATATGTACGAGTAATAAAAATAGAGTGAGATTACTCCCCGGACGTTTTAAATGAGCAACAAGTCGCGTAAAATGAACTTTGATTGCCGAAACCTTGATAGGTCCTTTGTTTTTGTTTTTCTGTCACGGTATTTTTTTTATTTACCTTTTTTCTCACAACTGTATTAAAAAAACGTCGCATGATACATGGGTGTGAAAGGAAATGACAAACTCGTTAAAATAAAAAACGACAGTGACAGAAAAATAAAATACATGGGTACATACCTATCAAGGTTTCGCCAACCACAGTTCATTTTACGCGAATTTTGGCTTTTTTTAAATGTACGGGGAGTAATCTCACTTTGTTTTTTCCTTCATCATCATCATCATATCAGCCGAAGGAAGTCCACTGCTGGACATAGGCCTCCCCCAAGGATCTCCACGACGACCGGTTCTGCGCTGCCCGCATCCAGCGGCTTCCCGCGACCTTCACCAGGTCATCGGTCCACCGAGTGGGAGGCCTGCCTACACTACGCTTTCCGGTGCGTGGTCGCCACTCGAGAACTTTACTGCCCCAACGGCCATCTGTTCTACGAGCAATGTGCCCCGCCCACTGCCACTTAAGTTTAGCAATTCTGAGAGCTATGTCGGTTACTTTGGTTCTCTTACGGATCTCCTCGTTTCTGATTCGATCACGCAGAGAAACTCCGAGCATAGCACGCTCCATTGCCCTTTGAGTGACCTTGAGCCTTCTTATGAGGCCCATAGTAAGCGACCATGTCTCAGTTCCGTACGTCATCACTGGCAACACACATTGGTCGAAGACCTTGGTCTTAAGACACTGCGGTATCTGGGACGTAAAGATATTGCGAAGCTTCCCAAACGCTGCCCAGCCGAGTTGGATTCGACGATTGATCTCTTTCTCGAAGTTGGACCTACCTAACTGGACTGTTTGTCCCAGGTATACATATTCGGTAACAACTTCGAGTGTAGAGCCTCCAACCTTCAGAGGAGTAGGTATGACATGGACGTTTGACATAATTTTCGTCTTGTCCATGTTCATTCTAAGACCCACTTGTTGAGAGGCTCTACTGAGGCCATCGAGCATTGTGCCTAAGTCGTCCATAGTCTCAGCCATGACCACGATATCGTCAGCGAATCGAAGGTGGGTGATGTACTCGCCGTTGATATTGATGCCGAGTCCACCCCAGTCCAAAAGCTTAAAAACATCTTCCAGGGCGGCGGTGAACAGTTTCGGAGATATAACGTCTCCCTGTCTCACCCCTCGCTGCAGCTGGATAGGTTCCGAGTTTTGATCCTGGAGGCGAACCGACATGGTGGCGTTTTCATACAAACACTTCAGCACTTCGATGTATCGATAGTCAATTTGGCACCTCTGGAGAGACTGTAACACAGCCCAGGTTTCGACCGAATCGAAGGCTTTCTCATAGTCCACGAACGCCAAGCACAGTGGCTGATTGTACTCTTCGGTCTTCTGTATAATCTGCCGCAGCGTATGTATGTGGTCTATGGTACTAAATCCTTTTCGGAAACCGGCTTGTTCGGGAGGCTGGAAGTCGTCAAACCTGCGCGCGAGACGATTCGTAATGACCCTCGAAAACAGTTTGTAGATATGGCTCAGAAGTGAGATGGGTCTGTAGTTCTTCAGCAGGGTATTGTCGCCCTTTTTGAAGAAAAGCACGACCACACTTCTGTGCCATGCCTTAGGCGTTTGTCCCTCAAGTATAACGGAATTAAATAATTTCTGAAGAGCTTTAAGTACCGGTGTTCCACCTGCTTTCAGAAGTTCAGCCGTAATTCCATCATCACCCGGTGCCTTATTGTTTTTAAGCTGTTTAAGAGCCATTCTAATCTCGTACAGGCTGACGTCCGGGATATCTTCGGTATAGTGTCGGGTAAGTCTAGCTCTTGGATCTTTAGCCAGATCGCTGACAGGCGGACGTGTGGTCGTGTACAATTGTCCGTAGAACTTCTCAACTTCTTCCAGCAACTCAGTCTTAGATGATATGATCCTGCCGTCCTCAGTCTTCAGCTTGGTCAGTTGGCTTTGACCAACAGACAGATCTCTAGCGAACACTTTTGAGCCTTTGTTGTTTTCAATCGCCTCTTTAATACAATTTGTATTAAAGTGGCGCAAATCGCGAGTTAGAGACTTAGAGATCTGCCTGTTTAGTTGCCGATACTGAGTAGCGTCTTCAGAGGACTGCAAAACCAATCTGCGTCTTTCTTCCATGAGGTTGCTGGTGAAGTCAGAGATTTTTTTGGTTCTGTTTGAACGGCGAGTTTTGAAAATCTTAGACCCGACCGTTTGGACAATTTCCACGAACCTGTCGTTATAATCGTCCACATTCTCGCAGTCTCCTAGGCATTCGAAGCGATTGTGCAACTCGAGCTGAAAGTTTTCGGGGTTTTGGAGCTGGATGGGCGCTGGTCGGAGTGTGGACTTCATCAGTCGACATCTTTCTAGCTTGGTCTTTAGACTCAATGTGCCTCTTACCATTCGGTGATCACTTCCTGTTTTGACTGAGTTGATCACAGAGACATCATTGAATATTTGCCTTCTTGTCGACAAGATGAAGTCGATCTCGTTCTTGGTTACGCCATTGGGATGCAACCATGTCCACTTTCGCTGTTTAGGCTTTTTGAAGAAGGAGTTCATCATAAAGAGGCCCTCCTTCTCCATAAAGTCGGCCAGCTTTTTCCTTATATATAAGTATATTTTTTATTGCACGTATATTCATAATTTTGTTTGTATTCTAAGCAACACAATTCAGTTTACGAAAATTGCGCCATATTTAATTTAGTTAAGCACACGTACGCATGCGTAAGTTTTTTTAAATATTAATATAAGTAGATTACAATAAGGCTTGGAATAAAGTTCATGTAAGCATTAAAACCCCCTTGGAAAAGATGACCTATTCCTTCTTGTTACCTTTGCGTTTCATTCATATTTATTTTTCTTTCTCACAAAGATATAACCCAAAGAGAAACTAATCTGCTAGTGTTATGTACTAACTTCACGAAATTAAAACCAGTCTCTTTTAAAATTCTCCTTTCAAAAGTCTTAAAGAAGATTATGTATCTTTGGTTATTTTTTTTTATTTACTAGAAATATCTTGTTCCTCCGAGCAAGAAATTAAAAAAAGTAGTAAAGTAAAAGCACGTGTGCGGTAAAATCAATTTTGCGCACACTTGACTGGCATATAAAGTACCACTTTTCGAGCAACTGTATTGAAAATTACTATGTCGATCTTCCATGCGTATACACGACAAACAAAGTGCGAGGTTAAGCAATAAATTTATCGATGATTTTTATATCTGGCTGGTTACAAGTTACAGAGCGGAGAGGTAGTGCAATTAAATAAAATCAACGGTATGTAGAAATTAAAATGTTATGAAAAGGTAGTAATTAGGACCGTTTCGGGCTTTTTATCTGAGGCTTATACTGATCTTAAAAGTTTTTATTTGTTTTGTATTTTGTATTTAAATTTTAAAATCACTGTACTTGATAGGTGATACAAAACAATGTAATTAGACTTGTGGTTAAAATTTAAATCTTTGAAATTCATCAAACTTAGGACTCATGAAACTCCTTAAGTCTCCTAAGAACCTATAAAATCTAAAATAGCTTAAGTAGCTCGTAGAATATATTATGGCCGTTGTGGTAGTAAAGTTCTAGAGTGGCACTCACCACAAGACCTTCACCAGGTCGTCGGTACACCGAGTAGGCTTTTCTACATTTCATCTTTCAGTGCCCGGTCTCCACTCGAGAACATCACTGTCCCAACGATCATGTGTTCTACGAGCATGTGCCTGGCAACATAGCTGATAGATCAGATGGCCGTTGGGGTAGTAAAGTTCTCGAGTGCCGACCGTACACCAGAAGACGTACTGTGCACCGTACGGTCACCTGTTCTACGAGCTATGTGCCGCACATAGCTCGTAAAACAGATGGCCGTTTGAGTAGTAAAGTTCTCGAGTGGCAACCACACATCAGAAGATGCACCGCACAACGCATTAGATACGACTAGTTCTGCGTTGCTCACACCCAGAGGCTTCTCGTGACCTTCAGCAGGCCGTCGGTCCTCCAAGTGGGAGGCCTGCCTACGCTACGTCTTCCGATGTACGGTCATTACTTGAGAACTTTGTTGCCCCAATGGCCATCTATTATACGAGATATATGCCTAGAACAGAATATGATCGTTGGGACAACAAAGTTCTCGAGTAGCGAGAGTGCACCAGAAGACGCAACGCGCACCACATTGGAAATAACCTATAATGATTTGTTCGAACCCAGTGGCTTCCCGCGACCTTCACCAGGTGGTTGGTCAACCGAGTGGAAGTCCTACCTATGTTAGATCTTCCAGTGCGCAGTCGCCGCTCGAGAACTTTACTGCACCAACGGTCATCTGTTCTACGAGCTATGTGCCAGACCGGGCAATCTCAATGCGGTACACGGTGCGTCTTCTGGTAAGCGGTCGTTACTCGAGAACTTTGCTGCCCTAACGATCATCAGTTCTAGTCATATATCTCGTAAAACATAAAATATGGCCGTTGGAGCAGCAAAGTTCTCAAGTGGTGACCACACACCGGAAGATGTAGCATAAGCAAGCCTCCCATTTGGTGGACCGACGTCCTGCTAAAGTCGCGGAAAGCCGCTGGATCTTTGTGCTGGCTTATACGATTTCGATGATTATTATTTTTTGAATAGGGTATAATAAAGCTCGGGTAGATTTTAAGCAACAAAAACTGTAAAACAAAAACTTTGTATCAAAAAAATTAAACAAAGAAAACTGAAAAGCGTAAATTAAAAAATAAAAAGAATCTAATGTAGTAACCAAATATGTTCATGAAATACTCTCTGTCCGTTACACTACACTATGTACACAAAAAACCCAATATTTTATTTTTATTCGAGAGCTCCCACAAAGCAGCACAGGTCCGTCTAGCATCGCGACCCGCCCCGCACTGATTTTTAGGACGAGCGCGGGGAACGGCTTGAGAACGGTTGGAATTTTACCCAAAATCAGATGGTTTTAAAATATTTATAAATAAAATACAATAAATAATCAAAAAGTGAGAAATCAGCATCACTCTAGATTGTTTTTTGTGTTATATCATAAATTTTCAAACTGTTTTGTTAAAAATTGCAGCAGTAAAATGGTTACAATTGAAAAAAAGGGGGTGTATTAGATATTTTTTTTCTATGGTTCTGAAAAATAAAATCGAATTCTGTGAAATCTACATCACTTCTTATATCTTGTAGATTATTATGTATTTTTTTCTGGTAGAAATATGCTATGGTTAACGAATAAAATGGTTACAAAATTCTTCAGTTTCGAGGTTTTTCGAAGGACAAGCCTTAACTACCTATCTCTTACCGTTTTAGAAGGCAGTAGGCCATCTCATGTACGGCTGAATGAATTTCTATCAAACATAGCTAAAAGCCGCCTTGGTTAACCTAGCTTACAAATGAAAAAATCCGCATTAAACAATGACCTCTATATTACTGGAGTAAGGACACGGCCAACGCACGCGATTAATGCTCTCAGCGAATTGGTGGGAAAATCAAAAGTTTCGCACACTCACGACTCAGTCGTCTGTGGGAAATTGCAGAGTGCGGTGGAAAGATATTCCATATAAAAATGCCTTTTTGTGTAGTTAGAGGCTGTAAAAATCATGAAAGAAAGGCTAAAGAGAAACATAGGATATCGTATAATCGTTAAGTAACCTTACATTGTATTTTATATTGTAAATAAATTAAATAAACGTATTTTTAAAGCGACAATTTACCAAGGTCCTTTTAGCGCGGCACTGACGTCAATTCTCGCCCCCGCTAGTTCGCACGAGTTATGTCAGATGGCGCTACTTCTTGCTTGTATGAAGAAAATCTGAGTAAAATATGGAGACGGGCGGATCCTTCTGTCCAAATCTGTGGCATAAAATCAATTTACCTATATTGGAACTGGGATGACGAGTACAGACACATAGACATAGATTTCAAACTTATAACACTCATCCTTCTGCGTCGGGGGATCAAAATCTGACTTCGGATTCTTTGGAAAAAGACGTTCAGTATTATTAAGCACCAGTTCTGTAACTTTGTTAAGACTATACGTAACTTTTTTTTTATTTATTCACAATTGGTAAGCCCTTGGCATCATCTCACCTGATGGTAAGTGACGATGATGCCGAAGATGGAAGCGGGCTTACCAAGATTCTCCAACACAATGAAGAACGGGCTATCTTATCATCAAGCCGGAACACATTTCGTTGTTATCACTGATGTTTGGCTGCAAGATTTAGATAATATGGTGGTAGCTAGTCTGGCGGACTTAGAAAATGCCCTACCACCAACCAAACCGAGTCTTACAAGTTCACCCCATCGGGAATCGAACCCGCGACCTCCTGGTATGAAGAGAATGGACTAACCATTACGCCACGAAAGCGGAGGTGTCTGTACGATTTAAAAATGTACTTTTCTTGATACAAGCTGCAGGATGAAACACAGCACTGGTTCCCAAATAATAGAGAGTTACCACACATAAAGTTATTTTACTGCAGACTAAGCTAATACGAAAGTAATATATATTAGTACTAACATACAGTATGGACACTCCCTGCCACTCACTAGATTGCGACCTCACCACCTCGTCACCCAGATTGATATCAATTGGGTATAGATGGTTGTCGAACGTATAGGATTTCGCCGCCATTTTGTTTGTTCCGTCATTCTTTTTTGAAATGACATTTTTGGCCAGTTGTATGAAGTGTCCAGGGTGCGTTTATACGGTGTATTTCGGCGAACATGCCAGATACGTTGACCAACCTTTCCGTCCAGAACAAAACCGTGGGTGAACTCAAAAGATACGTTATTTTCCACCCAACAATGGCACAGAAATGGGAAATTTATGACTTTTTCGACAAGAGAGGTGACAATCAAATCGTTTTCATAGCATGAGTGCTAGATATATTTTACTAAACTTCCGTAAGGAGATTTTTTATAATTTTTATTCACAATTGGTAAGCCCTTGGCATCATGTCACCTGATGGTAAGTGACGATGATGCCGAAGATGGAAGCGGGCTTACCAGGAATTCCCCAACGCAATGGAGAACTGGCTATCTTATCTTCAAGCCGGAACACATCAATGTTGTTAACACTGATGTTGGGCGGCAAGACTTAGATAAGATGGTGGTAGCTAACCAGGCGGGCTTTGAAAATGCCCTACCACCAACCAAACCGAGTCTTTCAAGTTGACCCCCACCGGGAATCGAACCTGCGACCTCCTGGTGTGAAGCGAATGGACTAAACATTACGCCACGGAGGCGATTAAATAAGATAAGATTAATTCCGCCGTAGTCTAGTTTTTTCTTAATTTTTAACTAATTTATGGAAAACGTATGTGTAGTCGTCAGTGGCCACGTAAGTTGGGAGAAGATTCATAGAGTTAGTCCCACGCTGCCGATCATGTCTCGGCCGTGTTAACACGCCGTATGTTTTCATTCCTTTATCTCCCGGCGAGCCGGACGGGTCGGAAGGGCCTTGCTATTGACGTGTTGGCAGCCCTCGAGGTGAAAATAGCGGTTAATAGAGGAAAATTGGTGGCTCTCTGTCAAGATATCCCATAAAATGGGCTTGTAACCGCCTCCGTAGCTCAGAGGCAAAGTTCACTGGCTTTACACAGGAGGTAGCGGGTTCGATTCCCGGCGGGGCTATTGTAAGACTCGGTTTGGTTGGTGGTAGGGCATTTCTAAGCCCGCCTTGCTAGCTACCACCATCTTATCTAAGTCTTGCCGCCAAATAACAATGTTGATATCATTGGTGTGTTCCGGCATGAAGATAAGATAGCCAGTTCCCTATTGCGTTGGGGAATCTTGGTAAGCCCGCTTCCATCTTCGGCAACATCGTCACTTACCACCAGGTGAGATTTTGTCAAGGGTTTACCAACTGTAAATAAAAAAAAAATTGTTGGAGAGCTTAAAACCTATGGAATGTTTTTACCCTAATGCATAAGAAAAAGGGCTATGTTTCTTTGAGGTGTATGTCTATTGCTTAGGCTGAGCTTGTATCCAAAACGGCTTGATAGATAGCGAGTTGTTGTTAGATTTGTCTGGATCTTTGAGATTTAGTTAACTTTGACATTAATAATCCCACAAATTATTCCTATCTTCTTTACAAGCTTTTATTATACTTGTATGTAAGTTACCCGCTTCAAAATTTGTAAGCTAAATTTTACCCAATTCCCGGTTTCCGATGGAGCTGAAATTTTGCGTCGGTGTACGTTTCATTTCAATGAAAATGCATGGATAGCTAAGTAATATCATTTTAAATTTAATATGATGGACTCCCAAAGACGGTGGAAAAGTTATTTTTCATGAACCCCCATGAAATATATCAAATGAAAATCTGACAAATCTGAGAAAAATACGAAATAATTAATATTGTTTTTCAACTCAAAGCTTGTACTTAAAACTTTTTCGAAAGAGCTTATTTCTTCATATCAGCAGAAAAACGTCCACTTCTGGACAAAGGCCTCCCCAAGGATTTCCAAGACAACCGGTCCTGCGCTGCCCGCATCCAGCGGATTCCCGCGATCTTTACCAGGTCATCGGTCCACCGCGTGGGGGGCCTGCCTACGCTTCGTTAGAGCTTATTTACCTATGATAATTTCAAATATTAACAGATTCACTGCTCCCCACTCGGTGCCGAGTGCTTGGTTAGATGCCGCCCACTCGGATCCGACTGAACGTTCACACAATTTTGTCCATCTTCGGCAACATCGTCACTTACCACCAGGTGAGATGTTGTCAAGGGTTTACCAACTGTGAATAAAAAAAAAATAACAGTCAAATTACGGTTACTAAGGCGAGTGCACGTCATTCCGGGTGGCGAGTGCACGTCATTCCGGGTGGCGAGTGCACGTCATTCCGGGTGGCAAATCTGATAACAAAAAAAAAGTTGCGGTTCCTAGGACTAGGGTGCACTCATTTTGAAAGGCAGTGAATGTGTTAATAGTTCACAATAAACACTGTCTTCGCATTTCGGTCAATGAATAAACGTGATCCCTACAACCATCTTAATTATCATGATTCGTCGATATCGTAAACAGTCTTTTGCAAAAAACTACTTCTAAAATTTTTTTACGAAAATGTACTCTATGCCAATCAAATATTAGTACTTCTCTTTTGTGTCTGCGATTTTCTAAGAAACTACAGGCTGGATTGGAGTTTATTCTGTTTTTGATCGAAATATTGTAATCAGAGAAATAATCCGGAGCTTAGATAGGTATTGGTTTTAGTAAAGACTAAAATAATATATTAACAAAGGTAAAACAGAATCTCTTAACTTAAGTGGCAGTAGGTGGGGCACATAGCTCGTAGAACAGATGACTGTTGGGATGGTAAAGGTCTCGAGTGGCAACCGCGCACTGGAAGACGTAGCGTAGGACGATTTTTAAAGCTAAAGCAAATACAAAATGCTTGGTTGGTACTAAATAAATAACATTTTATAGGTTCGTCTAGAAAAGTGAAAGTTTTCTGTTTACTTCAATATGCCAACACGGATCAATTAATTATCTTATCGTCATCATCATATCAGCCGAAAGACGTCAACTGCTGGAAAAAAGCCTTCCGCAAGGATATCCACGACCACCGGTCCTGGACTAAATTTACGCCGCTCGATATCTTCACTACCCAAACGGCCCTCTGTTCTACGAGCTATGTGCTCCGCCCTTTACTTTGTTCTCCTTTGATCTCCTCATTTCTGATTCGAATGCGTAGGTAAACTCCAAGCATAGCTTGCTCCATCGCCCTTTGGGTGACCTTGAGCATTCATATGAGGCCTATTAATCGAACATGTCTTACAATAAGTTTCATATGTCATCACTGGCAAAACATACTGATCAAAGACCTTAGTCTTGAGACACTTCGGTTTTGGGATGTGAAGATATTGCGAAGCTTCTTGATTAATTATCTAATTACATACATTTAACTTATAAACAGAATCATTCCAGTGTTGTTTGTTTCTAGGGTGGAAGGAAGTCTAATTTGATAGACATCATTAATTAATATTATTACTAAAATGGAAAAAGACTATCTTAACCCTCGGTTGGTCGCGTGGGGTCTTTAAAAGCCCGACTTTTACGAAATTGATATATTTTGTTGCATGTTAAAGATACAAATTTGTACCTCAGGGTAGCTTCCTAAAACATACTTAACTATCAATTAGTGCAAAATAATAATAAAAAAAAATATTTGTTCAAAATTATTTCCTATTAATGAAGTGATTTAAAACCCCACTATGGGTTTTATTTAAAACTTTATTATGTTACTACAAATATAAAATAAATGAATAATAATAAAAAATAAAAAGAATATATGTTTAAAGGCTCTACCCTAATATCGGGCTTTAACACGCGACCAATGGTTTCACAAAAAAAGCACGACCAACCTAGGGTTGAATCCAGATTTCATTCGCTCTTGAGCTATATTTTACGGGTTACATTATGCATGATATTAAGACGAAAAGGTTTTTTTTATGTAGATGTTATTTTAGCGAGTTTTTCACCGACTTAAAAAAAGAAGGAAGTTCTCAAGTCTACCCGTACATTTTTAGGGTTCCAAAGGGTCCAGGCTGTGACAAACGGACAGACGGACGGACACCGAAGTCTTAGTAATAGGGTCCCGTTTTTACCCTTTGGGTAAGGAACCCTAAAAATGTACGGAAAGACTTAAGAACTTCCTTCTTTTTTAAGTGGGTAAAAACTCACTAAATTAACATGATATGACTTTTACATAAAAAAAACCTTTTTATGAACCGTGATAGCCTCAATACCAAAAAAAAAAACGTGTTGCACTCGGGGACTGCCGCGGTAAAGCTATTGCATAGCATTTTTTATCAACCTATGCAATTATAATTATTTATTTATATTTAATTTATGCAGTATTTATTCACAATTTTTTGATGTTTTACTGTTTTTGTGTGCTCCTTTTGATTATAGGACCATATAGTCCTTGGGGCGCGGGATGTATATGTAATAAATTAACACTAAGAAAGTTACACCAGTAAAATTGATTAAGTCCTTTTAGTACCGCAAATCGCTAATAGATGGCACTGTAAGTTTTTAAAACGCGGTAACGTTACGTTTCGCTCGGCCGAGCTACTTGGTAGGCGGAGTGGGGAGTGTTAGTAGGTAGGTTTTATTTTCGTTACGGAATTTCTTGATTCGGTCGCCGCGCTCATAGCCCGCGATAAAAGCTATGCAATAGCTTAAAACGTGCTTGTTTTGAAACGTTAGGAAACTAGCGCCATCTAGTATGAAAGTACGGAACCCTATGTGTGCGGGTCTGACTCGCACTCGGCCGGTTTATTTCAAATATATGACCATGCATTCATTTTTACAAAGTAATACGATTTTAATAACTATTTTTTTGTTGTATAAGTTATGCCAAATCGGTTAAGTACTTATTTAAAAAAAAATAAACAAGAATTTCAAAATTTTACATTTTTGCGATTAAATTTGACGTGTTCGATGTTTTCTCAGGCTGTCAATTTGTCAAATTCGTTTTCAATTCGATGTCGATATGTAACATTTTAATCGATAGCTGATCTATCGATAAATCATCAACACTACAGGACAGTTCCTTTGTTCTATGAGACAAAAGTTGGGGCCCTTCCCGCGTGTCAAAGGTCCGATGAAGCCAATTAAACGCTTTTGTTAAAGGCTCCACGGGACGCCATTTTGTAAAGAAAAATTACTGATAGAGGGAAGGTCTTTTGTTTAAAAATACCTGTTTAGTATTGTCATTAATAAAGGTTTTTTGCGGCAGTTTAAGGTCATTTTTCATACAAGCAAAAAATTTTGTAGTTCCCTCATTTATTAGTAAACTAGTTTTTGCCCGCGGCTTCACCCGCGTGGACATCATTTTCATGACTGTCTTTGAAAGTGAGTGGTGCGTGGGTATGAGTTTTCTCCAGTTCCTTAAGGTGCAGTGGGACTTAAAAATCTGTCTTTGTCTTTTTCTTTACGTGTAAAGAGGGAAGAAAATAACCACACTTTTGCACTTTTACGATGTTTCCGTTTTTATTTTCATCATATTTATCTTAAATAAAAATCCATTCGATGTTTTCCCTTCAGTCACCTATTAACTTTATTTGAGTAAATAAATCATATTATCAAATAACTTATTTTAAGAATAAAACCGAAAATAGACAATAAAAAGGCTTTAAAAGAATTACTTAACTTTGCGAAAATATTCTATCGAGCCAACTTTATTAAATCGTGTTTCCTGTTGATATAGTCCCTCGTAACTATTCTCAAAAATACCAGTATATTTTCCTAGAATTTAAAATTACTCTTCAATACTTCAAAAATGAATTCTAAAAACCTGTTTAAGAGGATTTTTAGGTACCACTGGGCCTTAAGAACCATATCGGGCAAGTCTGATTAGCAGTATATGTCACTTTCCATCCTCTCAACCAATAGGGGATCAAACTGCTAGTCATTTGAGTTACTTTTTAGGATCTATCAAAAACTAAATTTTGTTCTAAAAATGTTCGAAATACCCACAATTGACGTCATAGATTTTAAGCGTCATTAACGAACTTATTTTGTAATTTTGATCAATTAAAAATTGAAGAAGTCATGGAAAAACAAATCAAAGTAAGGTTTTTTGAAACTTCAAGAGCAGAGCAATTTAGGAAATCATATTTCAGATTTTATTTTTGATGCAGTCCGATCCCCTATTGTATTCAAAAATCACTTCAATCCGTTGCTCCGTTGCGATGCCGACGTGCGCGAACGTGGAAATGAGTTTTCCTTAGATTCATCGGGAACTATGTCAGGCTCAGGATATCCTTATTAGTAAAATATGTCATTTTCCACCTCCTCAACCATCTCTGTGCAAAAAATCACAATAGTCCACTGTTCCGTTGCGATGTTAAAGAAATTAACCAAAAAAGATTTTTTCGGTTCCCTCAGGAACTGCATCGGACTATGCTATTTTCACGGGATAAAAAGTAGCTGTTATATTCTTCCCAGTGACACAGGCTACTTGCATACCTTTCATTAAGATTGGTCGAGGTGTTAAAGCGTGAAAAAGTAACAAACAAACACATTTTCACATTTATAACATTATTAAGGATGGTCCTATGACAAATAATACCCAATACAGTACCTAGTAAGTTTATTTCACAAATGTGTGAGTAACTTTTTACTGCTAGGTAAAACGAAAATATAAATATTAAAACTGACCCATTGGTTCAGTGACAGTGCTCCTGCGAGGGTCGTGGGTTCGATCCCCACTTAGGGCAAACATTCGTGTGACGAACAGATTTGTTTGCTCTGTGTCTGGGTGTTTTTTTATATTTTTATAAATTAAAAATTGAGTGCTTTTGGCTGCACCTCACCTGATGGTAAGTACCGATGCAGCCAAGGATGTAACACACAAGCTCAAATAGTGCCTATTCACTTTTGACTTGAAGTTTCCTAAATTATACGAATCGGGGAATACAGACGCTAGCAGGGAGTTTAACTCCTTGGCCGTTCGCGTGATGAAGGAAGAAGCAAAACGCTTCGTGCGTAAAGGTGGAATATTAGCGCCTGGTCGTCTGATGATGAAAGGGAGAGGTAGGAATGAGTTCGTGAAGCTCCAGGCCACAGTCTCCGAAATTAATCCTGTAGAACACCGATAGACAGGCGACTTTGCGGCGATGCTCGAGGCTTTGGAGCTTGTTTGATACAAGTTTCTCGTCGCCAATGAGTCTTCTAGCGCATCGGTCGATATAATAGAATTGTTTAATATCTATATATATGTATGTTTAAAACCTTAGATATGAAGACGACACTGTCCTTCTTGCTCACTCACTTGAAGACCTACAATATCTACTTGATTGTCGGCAGCCGATCGTAGAACTGTCCAGATCATGAAATACCCGGGCATCATATCGCCGGGCTACGAAAAACACTCAGGTTAGGATCGTAGTTCGTGCTACCGTAGAAAGGAGCCCCGAGAATCTAGGCTCCGTCGTACACATAGACATGATACGCTTAGGGTAAGTAGGTACCTTCTATCTACCCATAACTTTATTAATTTTGTAAAGAGAAAATATAACTTTTAAGACCTATAATACTTAATTGGATATTAAACTAATTTCGTTAATGAGCAATTAATATTTAACGAACGATATGATTTCGTTAATATTAATTTTAATTACCCATATATCTACTTAGTTGGCTCCATCAAGCGAGCTGCTCTCGGAGTTTCCCTACACGATCGAATCAGAAATGAAGAGATTCGTAGGAGAATTAAGATAATATATACATAGGGGCACATAGCTCGTAGGACAGATAGCTGTTGGGGCAGTGAAGTTCTAGAGTGGCGAATGCATACCGGAATGCGTAGGCTAGGCAGGCCACCCACTTAGTGGACCGATGACCGTAAGCCGCTGGATTATATTATGGATGGTCTTAGTCCTTGGAAATCCTTGGGCCTTTTTCCAGCATTCGGCTGATATATTTTGTTTCTATTCACAATTGGTAAGCCCTTGGCATCATCTTACCTGATGGTAAGTGACGATGATGCCGAAGATAGAAGCGGGGTTACCAAGATTTCCCAACGCAATGGGCAACTGGCTATATATTATCTTCAAGCCGGAACACATCAACAATGTTGTTAGCATTGATGTTCGGCGACAAGACTTAGATAAGATGGTGATAGCTGGCCAGGCGGGCTTAGAAAATGCCCTACCACCAACCAAACCGAGTCTTACAATTGACCCCGCCGGGAATCGAACCCGCGACCTCCTGATGTGAAGCTAATGGCCTTATTCATTATCGGAGATGGTTAAATGACGATGATGATGAAATATCTGCTTAAGCGCCTACTTACATATTTAATTTGTTTTAGATAGACAACAATTATCATTTTTTGCTTCAACGAAGTTTCAGATTCCAAGGCCAAATTACACTTGAGACGGTCATTAAAGCGATAACGATAATGCATAGTAATAACAAAATATGTATTCCTCGATAAATGGCTTGGTATTTTTCCATGTAATGATTGATTTTTACTGCAAATGCGTAACTTTAATTAAGTTTATTATCAAGGGAGTAAAATAATTAATCAACAACAATATCATGGTTAGTAAGCGGAATTAGGCATTGGTATTTCAAATGAGTACTTGAACCTAGTTCTTAAATTAGCACTTGATTCTATTTCAGCCTGCGTTGGCTCATACTCATCACATCACCCAAAAGACCAATGCTGGATACAGGCCTCCCCGAGATTTCTACCAAGGGTTTGCCAAATTACCACGCTTGGTACGCAGCAAGTGGATTGGCGGTCACAGTGTGATATGTGTTGGCATAGCACGCAGAAAGGACGCTACAGCCCATTCCTTGGTTTCCCCTTAGTTGCCCTCGGGGTGAGATAGGGATGTGCTATTCTAAGGCCGCACCACAGGTCAACAAGTTAAAGTTGATTCAAATGGTCAAAATAAATACTTTCTTGTCTACGCTGAACACGTAAAAAACCTGACTTCAGTCGTAACAACCAAGTACAATTTTGCTAAATTGTTTCATGTTTTTGATAAATTTGTAAAAAGTTATCTAGTATGCTGAATAGAAGCCACAGTTAACGGGTACTAAACCAATTTTTGTAAAACCCTGTAGATCGAGCAGTGGTAGTGTCATTATCATCATATCCCACGTCCCCACTGAGGCAAACGGGCCTTAGTCAAAGAGTAAAAAATATATAGTCCGTCTGTCTGCGGCTTAGTTCAGAGACTCTTAGTACGACAAGGTTGTACAATAAAATCTTTTTTTTATTCAATAGAAACAAACAGTCATTTAAATAAATCTATAAAACGTCTTAGTTCAATATAGACCTATAGTTTCCTTAATTATTAAAGTATTATATTAATTTACAAAAAGCCATCGCTGTGGACAATGCACGATGAAAAATTAATAAAAATATAACAGAAGAAACCAAACTAGTCAATGAGGCTATAAGTATAGAGATTTAAATAAAAAGAAAGGAGAAAAGGAGTTAAGTTTTTACTTGACGCTTAAAGTTGTACAAAGAAGAGGAAAACATATCCACATCCATAAGGTGATCATTATAAAACATACAAGTTCGACGAATGAAACTATTATTAACAAAACACTTTTTACTAACATCTGAAAGAAATAGCATCTTCTTACGACAATTTCTTTCGTGTTGACGTGGTATTCTAAAAGATTTTTTTTTGCAATAATGTGGGTGAATCCTTTATGTTGTTCAATAGTTTAAACAAGGTTACCAAATCAAGATAATTGCGACGCTGCTCCAGGTTTTCGACCCTATGTCTCCTTGCCGAAGATTCATAATCGTTGTAAAAACCACCAGTATGATAATCCAAAGCCTTCTCTAACTTCCTCTATAATCTCTCAATTATTTTTATGTGTATACTGTAAAAAGGACGCCATACAGTACAAGCAAACTCTAGATTGCTTCTAACGCAGCTATTATATAGTAGCTTGTACGTACGTATATTTAAAAGGTTTCAATATCCTTAAAATAAAGCCTAGCTGCCTGAATGCCTTATTTAAAACTTTGTCAAGAAGTGGTACAAAAGTCAACTTTGAATCTATGATAACTCCTATGTCCCTTACTTGTGTTACTCTTGTCAAATTACTGTTACACAGAGTGTAATTATAAATATAAATAAATATTCTGGGACAAATCACACATGGTCATCTGGCCCCAATGTAGGATTCCCTATGATATGGGTTACGAGAGACTGATATACATACTTTTATACGTTTAAATACATACATATATAGATATTTAACACCCAGACACAGAGCAAACAAATCTGCTCATCACACAAATGCTTGCCCTGGGTGGGGATCGAACCCACAACCCTCGGATCAGTAGTCAAGGGCACTAACCACTGAGCCACCGAGTCAGTCAAATTATAGACTATTGGTTTAGTATTTTTGTAGTATATCTTGAAAAAATAAACTTTCAGGGTAGCTCCCCTACATATAAAGGGGATGATTTTTTTTTCGCTGACGTACCCTTTCGTGTGGGGTATCGTTGAATAGGTCTTGCTAAAGCATTTTTTTTGATTTAGATATCGGTTTGCGATATATTACTATAACTAATAGTGGTGAACTGTAGTGGTATTTTTTTCTAGTCAACAGCCTCTCCTCTACAAGCTAAATCACTATTTCAGGACATCTGAAAAAACTGTAAGTAGTAGAAAATATAATCAATATAAAAGAAAAACTATCACGGCTAAATAGGTTTCTTAGTTTGGATTTGTCAAAAGTTTCCATATAAAATGTTCTATTACCAACTGAAACTATAATTTTGTTTTTTGAAATAAACTAACCCTACTTTGCGTGAGTCCGACTCGCACTTGGCCGGTTTTTTAGGTAGGTAGGATCTACTACGTATAGTAATATAACCTACCAACTAATTGCAGGTTTCGGGAAAGAAAAGATCATAACGTTCTCGTACGTTTTTGATACTCGACTAATTTACTTACCAATTTCTTTTTTTAAATTTTTTGCTGTTTTACAAACATACGAACCGCTACGGAGGAGGCAAAAAGAAGTGCTGCCATTTTCGATAGCCTTCTTTTATTTTTCCACTAAGGCATAATTATGTTTAACTTATAACCAGTTTAAGCTGACCTTGAATTAGTAGGCAGTCACTAGTACTGGAAGGTCTACTTACACTGAATTACTTTAAGGTCATTGACCTTTTACGCGAAAAGTCGAAATCTGAGAAGATGCGGTCGGGTCGTTAATGTAAATAGTAAAACTTTAATACCTACTTATGTCAATAACTTATACCTACCTAGATCTAAGTTTTAATAACATTATACAGGGTCTTCGGCAGATGGTTGAAAATACGAAAATGGGGGATAGGTGGGGTCGCCTCCCACCTATTTTGAGAATTAAAAAAAATCTAGGACTTGTAATTTTTTTTACAGGATTTTTTTTCCTTTTTTTAGAAATTTTGCCATTTTTATACCTTTGAACACATGTAACTTTTTGTTTTTTAAAGCTAGCTCCAAAATCTTTTTTTTAATAGACTTTTATAAGATTGTCGGCTCTAAAAAAAAATATGTTTGTTTCAAGTTATTGCTAAAAACAAAAATGTGGGCCCCCGAACTTAAAAAAAAAGTTGAACAAAAATTTAAAAGTCAACTTTGCGATGCATTTAAAAAAAAAATAATGGGGCTGGAAGGCTTCTGTTTTTTTTAAAACATCTCTAAAGCTTAGGCTTTTGAATGGTATGTAATTTGTTTCGGTATCTTTTTTGTAACCGGAGTTGTTAATTTTTTTTACTCAATTGGACCATGTTGACGAAATTCCACTAGTTACATGTTTTGTGAAATGTATCAAATGCAAAGTTGAAAATAATGTAAATACTTACTGTTGGGACGGTTATAAAGAGCAGGTACGTTTTTTTACATTCTTGCACACACATAATGGCTATCTTTGGTCATTTATTGGCATATTGGAGTTAGCACTTCCATATGCCAATAAAATGTCCGCATATTCCCTCATTGGTAAATTGAGCCATTTTAAACCACAACAAAGTCTTAACAAAACGTCGGATAATAACAAAAAGTGACAAACAACAAAAAAACTTAACAAAATCACAAACGTTAATAACGTTAACGTTTTTTTTTGTTTTCGTTAATTTCACTTTGCTGTGTTTGTGATTTTGTTAAGTTTTTTTGTTGTTTGTCACTTTTTGTTATTATCAGACGTTTTGTTAAGACTTTGTTGTGGTTTAAAATGGCTCAATTTACCAATGCGGAATATGCGGACATTTTATTGGCATATGGAAGTGCTAACTCCAATATGCCAATAAATGACAAAAGATAGCCATTATGTGTGTGCAAGAATGTAAAAAAACGTATCTGCTCTTTGTAACCGTCCCAACAGTAAGTATTTACATTATTTTCAACTTTGCATTTGATACATTTCACAAAACATGTAACTAGTGGAATTTCGTCAACATGGACCAATTGAGTAAAAAAAATTAACAACTCCGGTTACAAAAAAGATACCGAAACAAATTACATACCATTCAAAAGCCTAAGCTTTAGAGATGTTTTAAAAAAAACAGAAGCCTTCCAGCCCCATTATTTTTTTTTTTAAATGCATCGCAAAGTTGACTTTTAAATTTTTGTTCAACTTTTTTTTTAAGTTCGGGGGCCCACATTTTTGTTTTTAGCAATAACTTGAAACAAACATATTTTTTTTTAGAGCCGACAATCTTATAAAAGTCTATTAAAAAAAAGATTTTGGAGCTAGCTTTAAAAAACAAAAAGTTACATGTGTTCAAAGGTATAAAAATGGCAAAATTTCTAAAAAAAGGAAAAAAAATCCTGTAAAAAAAATTACAAGTCCTAGATTTTTTTTAATTCTCAAAATAGGTGGGAGGCGATCCCACCTATCCCCCATTTTCGTATTTTCAACCATCTGCCGAAGACCCTGTATAATAATAATAAATCTTATCTGTCGATATCCTTCGGAAAAATAAAGAATGAAAAGTCGACATTCCTGTTGTTGTTTAAGCACCCGTATGCTATGCAGTACCTTTTGGCTTTTCGAGTGGCCGTACTTAAATTAAAAATCGATAATAAGTTGGTATAAGCATTACTTTTTTGTTAGCGTTAGGCCTGTGTCAGTTGAAGCGCGCTCGTGACACCATACCCAACTTACCGCATGCATGATGAGGTCGTATATTGTCGTACCTACAGCGCGGAGTGCGACAGTCCTGCAGTGGACCACGTGGGCACAGTGCGGGTTGGTCGACTTCACACACAACCTTCGAGTTTCTTCGGTTAAGTTTTTATGCAGACGGGATTTTAATTTTTAATAAATTACTAAAGTTCTCTAAGTTTGTTTTGTATGAAACCGTTCTAATCTTTTATTTAGATATCAAAGACCTCAACTCCTGAGGATATGTTGTAATAACAACTGGTCAACATTACAATACAGAAACACCATGCCGTTGAAGGGTGTCCCCGGAGATCTATTGTTGCCTCTCTCTTTTTTATCATCAAGTGACCGTCTCAAGTGAAATGTGCCCTTGGAATTTGAAATCGAAACCGAAGCTGATTAATCTGCAATCACCACAGCTGTCGGCCGATGCCGAAGCCGAAGGCTTACAAACCCTAAGAAATTCAGTTCAAGATTGGCTACAAGCTACAATTTTATATTGACTGTATAATCATTATCATCATCATATCAGCCGAAGGACTCCCCCAAGGATTTCCATGACGACCAGTTCTGCGCTGCCCGCATCCAGCGGCTTCCCGCGACTTTCACCAGGTCATCGGTCCACCGAGTGGGAGGCCTGTTTACGCTACGTTTTCCGGTGCGTGGTCGCCACTCGAGAACTTTACTGCCTCAACGACCATCTCTTCTACGAGCTGTGTGCCTCGCCCATTGCCACTTAAGTTTGAAAATTTATAATCTTTATAATAATGACTGTTTAATGTAAAAGGTTATTTTAATCATCTCTAGAAGTTGCGCTCTCGCTTATTCGTAACAGGTCGTTCAGTTTCCTCGCTTGCTAGAAATCTTCAGCTTTGGCCAAAACCCCGGCCCATTTTGGCCGAAGCCGAACGTTTCGCCGAGAGTAATTTTTTTAGCCGAAGGTGACCGAAGCTGAACCCGAAGCTAGCCCACATAGTCGTATCTAGCTTAATAAGAACCACTAAGGTAGTTATGCCAGTTGGAGTGAAGTCAGACATTCTAAGCTGAGCCATCTCGTTAAGAGATCCCCAGGGAATGATTTATGTGGCAAAGAACCAGATTTACCTCGTAAATTCTGCGGCAAATAAAAACAAAACCACCAGATTAATGGCTCTACAGATAAGTGAGCAAAACGTGTTTGAAACAAATTAAGCCTGTATTTTCAAACATTCCGAAATGTCGTAGTAGCAACACTAGATAGAAAAGAAAACGGGTCGGTAACAAAAACCTCAATAACTTCCAAAATATTGAAACAAGCTTTATAAAATAAAGACTGTATAGATAATTTTATAGTGCTTAAAAAATAAAAATAAGTCATAAAAATTCAAGATTATAAAGTTTGAATAAAAATAATTGAGTAAAAATTACAAATTTTTAAATGTACTGCGGTGTCAAATGTACTATTACACGGTTTGGCTTGTTTTCCCAGTTAATCCCAGGCATGTTCAAGTCTGGATTGCATGCTGGCCACTCCATGTGTGTAATAGTGACATCATCAAGGTAGTTAAACCTATCCGAGCTGTATTACGTTAGTACTAATATATAGACAATAGACAATAGACAGATTATATATACTTACTTATATGCTGCCTTTATATATACTTTGGCTGTATGGGGACGAGCATTATTTTGCATAAAGATGGCGTTCTCGTCCATGTTTACTAAAAATGGGCCAAAATACTCATTTACGTATCACTCTGCAGTTAAAGTTCCACTTTCGATCACCACTAACTCAGAGCGGCTTTCGGAAGAAATTGCAGCCCACACATGTAAGGCGCCTCCGCCGTATGACACTTTTTCTTCAATGCAAGCGTTCTCATGGTCTTCTGTAGACTCTTTGCCTTCCATTGTGCTTGTATAGCATGAATCTCGTCTCATCCCAAAACTAGTCGACTAGTCATCGAGAGTCCAATTCATGTTATATTTTAATATTTTATATTGTACTCGGTATGGATAGCGTAATGCGATGATGAATGACGGTGCACAGACAAATCCTTACGGGTTTTTGTTGCACCGGTATCACTGTGTCTTAATTTTAAGTTTTTTTATTGTAATAAATAAAATAATAAAATGTGTTCTCTAGCGTAACTCAGCCTTGAATTTCGTTGCTGCCTTTCGAATTTTGAACCATTGGCAGGTCTAAATGGCTTCAAGTTTGCTTCACCAAGATGCCGCCTCACTGCACACGTGCTCGGATTGCTCCCTCTAGCACGTAGAAGGTGATTTTTGACTTCGACAGCCGTTTGAAATCGATTTTTCCATATTGTTGACACCATAAATCGATCCTCTCGCGCTGTCGTGCACCTTGTTTGGCCTGCTCCTGGTCTGCGTATATTGTATCCAGTTTATTCAAATCGCTGGAGTACTTTTGAATGGTTGATAGCGACACATCAACAGTTCTTGCTGTATAACACTGACTGCAGCCATCTTCAAGAATTGTCAGAATTTTCGTACACTCTTCAGGGGTAAGTGACATGTTTTTAATTGAATTTGATCAGAATGTCCTATTTATATGACAGAACAGAAACAAAACTAAAACAAATGGTTCCAGATTTGTTGTGCAAATTTTGAAAATGATCTTTATTTTTTATTTATGGTTTTTAATACAATCACCAAAAGGAAATAAAAATGTTACACTCCTTCATTTATTTGTAATGAAATAAAATAAAATAAAGTTTTTATTTTGAATGGATTTTGAAAAATGGATTTGGAAAAAATATCTCATTTATTATAACCGACCCGTTTTCTTTGCGATCCAGTGCGTTATATTGATCTGTAAAAATGCTGTTTTGGTTAACTTTATGTACAAAATATCGGTCTGAGCTGCAGTCGTCCTTTCCTTGCAGATTCTGATTGCCTCCGTGGCGTAATAGTTAAGTTTATTATTATTATTATTCACAAAAGTGCATTAGCTTCACATCAGGAGGTCGCGGGATTCATTCCCGCTGGAGTATAACTTTGTAAGACTCGGTTTGGTCGGTGGAAGGACATTTTCTTAGCCCGCTTGGCTAGCTTCCACCATCTTATCTTAAGTCTTGCCGCCAAACCACAATGTTAACAATATTTATGTGTCCCAGCTTGAAAATAAGATAGCCAGTTCCCCATTGCGTTGGGGAATCTTGATAAGCCCGCTTCCATTTTCGGCATCATCGCCACTTATCATGAGGTGAGATGATGCCAAGGGCTTACCAATTGTGGAAAAAAATAAGCAAAAATCGGCCAAGTGCGACTCGGACTCGCGCAAAAAACAGTTCCGTAGTCTTTTTAAATAATAAATGTATATTTTAAATACCAAAATTATATTTTCAGTTGGTAATAGTACATTTTGTATGGAAAATCTATGAACTTTATACAAATGCAACTGCACACCTTAAGTTGGTCGACTATTACTTCTAAACTAAAAAAAACCTTCTTAGCCGTAGTTTTACTTTAAAATTGATTATATTTCCTACTATTTCAATATTTTTTCAGATGTCCTGAAATAGCAGTTTAGCTCGCAGGGGAAGGGACACTTGAATGTAACAAAAAAAATAATTAAAAGCTTAATATTTCGCGAACCAATCCCTGAATAGTTCTAGCAAACCCGTCATAATTTCAAAAGATCTATTTAACGTTACTCCACAAGATAGGGAAAAATTTAACAACTCTTTACATGTAGGGGATCATCATCATTATATCAGCCGAAAAACGTCCACTGCTGGACAAAGGCCTCCCCCAAGGATTTCCACGACGACTGGTCCTGCGCTACCCGCATCCATCGGCTTCCCAAGATTTTCACCAGTTCATCGGTCCACCGCGTGGGAGGCCTACCTTCGCAGGAGAACCAAAGTAACCGACATAGCACACAGAATCGCTAAACTGAAGTGGCAGTGGGCAGGGCACATAGCTCGTAGAACAGATGGCCGTTGGGGCAATAAAGTTCTCGCACCGGAAAACGTAGCGTATGTAGGGAATTATCATATCAGCCGAAGGACTTCCACTGCTGGACATAGGCCTCCCCCAAGGATTTCCACGACGACCGGTGACCCTAAAAAATATTTTCTTGATTTTGTTGTACAACTTTGTCGGCGTGATTAATATGTAATACCTATGTCACACCCCGGACACTCCATACAAACGAGCGAGAAATGATATACATGTATATAACTGACGTATCTATAGGCAAGAATGCAGGTAGGGTTGAATCACACCGGCGGTATTGGTCACGAATGTTTGTTAGTTATTTACTGCATGCACACTGCAAGATATATATACTGTGCTGCAAGCAACAATCAACAGTTATCTTACATGATTAAGTAACTTACATGGATAACATTGTTCATTTGTTCTTCAAACACAGGAGCTTTTGTCCGTGAAACAATCTCATTTAGCAACCTACAATAATAGTCAATCTCAATCTATAATTCCGAGATCACATTTTATAATATTACACCACTAGTTATTTCTATACAACTCATACTTTCACACCATCTAATCAAATTATTACAAACAATAAATAAAACGAACAAAATATCTCACAAGCCACAATAACAAACTGATATCTGACATATGAAAAACATAAAGGAACTACATTTCTAAAAAAAAAAGATACAGCTAGTATGAAGATTCATAGGAACTGATTGTTCTTAGATTTGGTCGTATAATATTGGTGGTCAGCCAATCATGATACGAGGCATCTCAGCGCCGCGGCCGCCTATTGGCGTCGAGCGGTGAGCGGCGCGCAAAGTAAATATAAGTGACGTTAATCGCGCATGCGTAGTTAGTCCTTTACGTTCGGTAACTAGTTGCTTTTTATTCCGGTGTACGAAATCACAGCGGCGCGCAAAGTGAATATAAGTGACGTTTATCGCGCTTGCGTAGCTCGTCCTTTGCGTTTGGTACCCAATCTACATCCAATCTGAGTGACGGGGGGGTGAGGTCGAATTTAGAGAGCGGCAGGGAGTGTCCATACTGTACGTTAGTACTAATATATATACTGTGCCTATGTCTAATTACAGCTTTCTAGTACAAATCGTCTCTGAGCTAAGCCGCGGACAGACGGACAAACAGACAGAAAGAAATTTAAGGGTTCCTTGTGAACTTCGGAACAACGGAAAAACGCTTAAACTTTAAATAAGCGACAATAACCAAACACCATGCAGATTATATAGGTTAATAATGTTGTAAAACCAGCCAAGTGCGAGTCGGAATTACATACGAAAGGTTCTGTACAAACACTAAATACACGTTTCTTGTATGCCAGTTCATCATCATCATTACAGCTCATATACGTCCCCACCGAGGGGCTCGAGCCTACCCTGAATCAGGGCGATTAGGCCTTAGTCGACCACGCGGGCCCAGTGCGGGTTGGTCGACTTCACACACAACCTTCGAGTTTCTTCGCAGGCGTGTGCAGGTTTCCTCACGATGCCAGTTCCCTTTAATTTAAATTTAATTTTATTGTTTGTTGTTATAGCGGTAATAGAATACACACTGTGAAAATTTCAAATGTCTACCTATTACGCGTCTTGGCGGCAAGACCTACCGCAACTGGTCCTTGCCTTCGCCTTATGGCGTTGGCAGAAATAGCGGCCCTCACTGTATACCCTAAGGGTCGGTCAGTGGGGATGCTATATCATAAACTTGGTAGTTTTCAAGCGACTTCCAAAAAAAGGAGGAGGTTCTCAATTCGTCTGTGTTTTTATTTTATTTTTTATGTTTGTTACCTCAGAACTTTTGACTGGATGAACCGATTTTTATGGTTCTTTTTTTATTTGAAAGCTAGTGCTTCCTGTGTGGTCCCATATAAATTTTATCAAAATCGGTCTAGTACTTTAGTAGAAAATTAACAAAAACCAAAAATAATAATACAAAAATGTACTAATTTGTTGCGATGGAAGTCGGTTTTTTAACGTGTTTAGCGTTTTAAATTATAGCGTATCTGGTAGATATACGAGAGGGAATATCTACCTATTACGGTTTATGAAATACAGCCCGCTGACAAGATAGACCTAATGTAGCATGACCTAAACCTAAAGAGTAATAGGGTCCCATTGGCAACCTTTGGGTGCGGAACCCTAAAAATTCCAAGTGAATTGCTTGTTAATACGCCTGTAAATGACGACTAAGTTATAAGCACAATAACTAAGAAATTTAAAATCTATCTGGAACTTCTCAAACATTATTTTCAGTGGTTCAACCGGTAACGACTCGGTCCTCCTAACCAGAGGTCCCGGGTTCAAATCTAGACGGCCAATGTACCAATAAGTTCTTCTAAACTTACGTACCTTACCAATTGCTTTACCGGTGAAGGAAAACATCGTGAGAAAACCTACACATTTGATTCCAGATGTGTACGAAGGTCGCGTTGCACACGTCCGTAGGTGTTAATCTAAATACCCTACACGTGACCACGGGTGATGCTAAGTTTAATACCAGGCACTGCTTATTGTGCCACACGATAAGAAAAAGAATTGTTATTTATTATTCTCAACAAACCCTTTCATTTGATACCCATATCATAAGGGTGCATAAAAAAAATGAGCCGTCACGGGCCGCCTGGCAGAAGTGAAACACACACTACTACATATAGACTGTATATACAGGGTTTCCCGCGTCGGTGGCTCAACCGGTAACGACTCGGTCCATCTAACCAGAGGTACCGGGTTCAAATCTGGACGGCCAATGTACCAATGAGTTTTTCAAAAACTTACGTACATACTTACCGATTGCTTTAACGGTGAAGGAAAACATCGTGAGGAAACCTGCACACGCCTGCGAAGAAACTCGAAGGTTGTGTGTGAAGTCGACCAACCCGCACTGGGCCCGCGTGGTCGACTAAAGCCTAATCGCCCTGATTCAGGGTAGGCTCGAGCCCCTCGGTGGGGACGTATATGAGCTGTAATGATGATACAGGGTTTCCCAAAAGTCAACGTTATCCCTTGGAGGGCTGACAGGCCAGCTCAGTACTGACCAGAATATCACAATATGACCTTAGTAAAAAATCGTAAGTTTTCGAGATATTAACATTTGTTTTTTTCTTATTTTGTATGAAAAACGCATTTGTTTGAATGCTTTGTGATTTTCCAGAAAAAACTTATAATACTGTTGACCTGCCCAATAGAGTGAAAACTTCCTTATTTTATCAGCTTTTCAACAAAGTAAAATCTAATATAAAAAAATGAATCGCAAAATGTGTTGGTAAGCGCATAACTCGAGAACGGCTGGACCGATTTCGCTAATTCTTTTTTTGTCGAGTTCGTTATTGTCAGGAGAAGGTTCTTATGTAGGGTAGGGTAGGGTAGGGTAGGGTAGTGTAGTGTAGGGTATGGGGAGTGTAGGGTAGGGTAGGGTAGTGTAGGGTAGGGTAGTGTAGGGTAGAGTAGGGTAGTGTAGGGTAGGGTAGTGTAGTGTAGGGTAGGTTAGGGTAGGGCAGTGTACTGTAATGTAAGGCGGTACGTAGTTCGCCGGGACAGCTAGTAGTTAATAAAAAACAAATTAGTTCCAACAAAAACCAATGATTGTTGGCAAAAGGGTGCCTCAAAGGGCGTTCAGGCCTTAGTCGACCACGCGGGCCCAGTACGGGTTGGTCGACTTCACACACAACTCTCCTTGGGATGTTTTCCTTCACCGTAAGAGCGTCGGATAAACGTACATATCAAATCTAAATTCGAAATCACATTGGTACGTGGCAGGATTCGAACCACGACCTCCCGGACAGGAGGCGCCGGCTCTAGCCGTTACGCCACCGACGCTCTCATATTATCAGCTCTTCATCATATCAGCCACAAATCGTCCACTGCTGGACAAAGTCCTCCCTTAAGGATTTCCACGACGACCGGTCCTGCGCTGCCCGCATCCATCGCCTTCCCGCGACCTTCACCAGAACCTTCACCGAGACCTTCTCTTATCGAACTCATATTATAGATCAGTTGATTGTACAATTTTGTAAGTTCATCGTTATTATGTCTTCAGTAGAATCCCTACTAATATAATATTATAAATGCGAAATTAACTCTGTCTGTCTGTCTGTTACGCTTTCCCGCAAAAACTACTGAACGGATTTGGCTGAAATTTGGTAGGTATACAGATTAGGTCCTGGATTAAGACATAGGCAACTTTTTACCACGCTCGCGCACTGCGCACCCTCGAAAAGTCATAGAAACGTGGTCCACGCGGGTGAAGCCGCGGGAAACAGCTAGTAAGTTATATAGAAGCTGTTGTCTCGCTGTTGTCAGAATTTAATTAATGTCACTGCCTTGTATGATTAATTTATCATACGCGCGCCAGATGTAAGTAAGGTAAGGTGGGATAGCAGTAGATATTCAGATCAAAGCACTGTGGTAACTCCATTTAATAGCACCCGATTTAAGGCTTAAACCGCCGCCCACGACCAACTTTGTTACCACTTTTAACAACAATTAAAGATTTTTTATCTACTCTTATAGCGTAAAGTTCGAATTAAAAACTTCAAAACGAATTTATATTGGCATACTTTATAAACACAATACCGAAATAAAAAAAAAACACTTTATAAGATTATTTCTCTAACAAAATTTTTTAAAAGTTTTTATAAAGTTTTTTAATGGAACGCATATACATGCGGTTTGCGCCATTTTTACAGCATTACAAAAAGTTTTCATTCCAAATTTTACTTGTCTGTGACAGCGCCCGCTTTAACGCATGCGCGGTGATGTGCTAGGTTTTGGCGCCATTCATTGAATACGTTTTTTTGTAGTTACTGAATTTCGTGGATAATTTTCATTCTTGCTTAAAAATGTCTGAGATCAGTGAAAGCATTTTTTTTACCTGTCTGCGACAGTGTCCGCTTCAGCGCAAGCGCGGTGATGTGCTGGGACTTGGTGCTATGACACGTTTTGTTGTAGGTACTGAATTGCGTGGGATTTTTTTTCTTACTCTTTTAACTTTGATCTTTTTTGTTTAGTTAATTCAATCCCAATGTATGAGATTTGATCAAGTGGTGTATTAAAACACTCGTATGACACTATTAAAAACCTTGCCAAGGATCGGTTTTTAAACTCATACTCATGTTTTAATACCTGTGGAAGTTTGGGAAGGTGGTTTGAGGTTCTTGTTGGAGGTGATGCAGGTAATTATTGAGAGAATTTCTAATATTAATTAATAAAACACCGACTCTGCGCCATTGCATTTTCCAAGAGAGAGTTTTTATTTTTAACGGCATCGGATACAGGGTAGTACATGGGTTGATAGTGAATCGCCAACAATACCCCTCATTATGCAACAGTTTCATAAACTACTATAACGAAAAAAAAAATGTAATTTACGGGATCTGAGGAGTGATTTTGATTTCCTCAAATTCTATTTTAATACACAGTACTAAAAAAATATCCTAATGCATCCTTTATTAGGGTTCCGTACCCAAAGAGTAAAAACGGAAACCCTATTACCTAAGACTTCGTTGTCCGTCTGTCTGTCTGTCTGTCCGTCTGTCACCAGGCTGTATTTCATGAACCGTGACAGCGAGATAGCTGAAATTTTCATAGATGATGTATTTCTGTTGCCGCTATAACAACAAATACTAAAAAACAGAATAAAATAAATATTTAAGGGGGTTCCCATACAACAAACGTTATTTTTTTTTTGCTTGTTTTTGCTCGATATTGATAACGACAACAGGTAGACGCTTGAAATGTTCAAAGAATATTTCGTTATACATTCTATTTAAAAATAAATAATTAAATTAAAATATAAAAAATATTTTAGGGGGGCTCCTTTACAACAAACGTGATTTTTTTGTTCGTGGTTCGATATTGATAACGGAACCAGGTACGCAGTTATAAAAATAAATAATTAAATTAAAATAAAATTAATATTAAAGGGGGGTTCCATACAACAAACGTGGTTTTATAGATAATGGTGTGGAACCCTTCGTGCGCGAATCCGACTCACACTTGGCCGGTTTTTTTTTCTAGTTGTAGCCATAGAACTGCTGCAATTTTAATCTAAACATTATGATATTTTATTAACTTCATAACAAAACAATATAAAGTGACATTGTTTTCTCACTTTTTGAACATTCTTCTTATTTTTTTATTAATCAATTAAAAACCAAAATTTTCGCACGATTCGTCCACATCGATTGACGTAACAGCCACGTTGCAGTACGAGCTGACAAGAACTTTATTTCCAAGCTATTTCGTTTGATGTTTGAAACATCGTGAATCGAGTTACTAATTTTAGGGAAGGAGGGGCCTTAACGGCAAACTCCCTAAAACGTCAAAGTTACTTTGATTGAAATACCTTGTTTCCCTTACATTGATACACTTCATGTAGTATAATTAATAACCAATCTAAATAGCAATAACAAAATGTCATTAAATAGAAATAAACATGACGTTTTAGTTGGTTTGAAAACGCTTTCCAAGTTGCTGAAATAGAAAATAACTTCAGTTGCGTACGTTCTTTTGTTTAACTCGACTGTCGGCATCAATCAATCAATCAATCAAATATGCTTTATTGTACAATAACAAAAATATATACAGAGTGTAACAAAATTGGTGTAGGTCCCGTTAACCGGAGTTTCAGCATACTGAACAACTTTTGTTCTAAGACTTTGATGAAATCGCAAAAAAAATATGTTTACTCTTCATACAAAACGATCAGCTGATCGACCAATTTTTTACATATTTGAATACATATTTAGTTTGGGTGACAAATGCATGGTTAGCTAAGTAATGTCATTCTAAATCCAATATGGAGGACTCCCAAGGATGGCGGACCATTTTTTTTTTTTATGCACCCCGTATGATATGGATATCAGATGTAAGGGTTTGCTTTTAAATAAAAGCTTGTACCTTAAAGTATTTAGGTGTTTGAAATGAACTTATTTAAAACTAGCTGTTTCCCGCGGCTTCACCCGCGTGGACCACGTTTCTATGACTTTTCGAGGGTGCGCAGTGCGCGAGCCGCTTGCGGCTCTCGAGCGTGGTAAAAAGTAGCCTATGTCTTAATCCAGGTCCTAATCTGTCTACCTACCAAATTTCAGCCAAATCCGTTCAGTAGTTTTTGCGGGAAAGCGTAACAGACAGACAGAGTTACTTTCGCATTTATAATATTAGTAGGGATGAAAAGTCGTTAGGTACCAACAACCAAGGACTTTTGAAATCCGATTTCATCTCTGAAAATTCATTGTCTACAACATACAAACTAAATTAAAAATTCTTTTATTTTTTTTAAACAAAATCAAGCTAGAGCCACAATAACAAACAAACTAAATCCAGTGCCAACCTTTAAAAAGCAATAAACAAAATTGAATGAAACACTAACTCCGTCGAACAGGCTTAAGCCGCCGGTTACCGCAGAAAAACAGTCACAGAAGTTGGTTTCAAGCCACAACTCAATAAATCGTGGAAAATCTCTGGATTTGAATAAAGTTTTTACAAGACATCTGTCACTTTATGATCCCTCGTAAAAGGCTTTGTCAAAACATACTTTATGCTTGGGGATATTGCAATTTTGTGTTTTGCGCCGCTGGTGCGGAGATGAAAGTCGTAATTTTTACTTTCGAGCAACCGAGCAGGTATTGTCGAGGTGATATTTTTTTTCTAATTTTACGCAAAATGTGTTCTGATAAACAGTTTGCCAATAACGTCCGACTATCTGTCACGCATTCCGTAGCGGCTAAACCAATGCTCCAGTTGACATGAAATTTTGAAATTTAGAGTTTTGTGATTATTTGTATGCCATTATTCCAGGAAAAATCTAAATAAAGTACCTCCCATACAAAACTAGGTTGATTGTTACTTTTTTTTCAAAAATGCCTCTAACGATTTTAATTAAACTTTGTGGATAGCTAGAAGTTAAAAAGGCCCATTACACTGGATAGTTCATTATTCCAAAAAATCGGATAAGGTACCTTCTATACTACCCGAATTTGTCATCAAGTCTGATATACCTCTATTCTTTCCTGCTGTGTAGAAAGGGTAATGTATATGTCGCCGGGATATTGTCAAACTGCAAAATATTACAATCTCACTACACTAAATTCAGTCAGATTATAATATGAAGGTAAATTGTCAATCGGCTTACAATTTCACGGCCCATTCTTGTATCTTCGAATAAAACCGATGATTTTTTCTTCTGCGAAGCGAATTCGCGAATTCGCGAGGCTCTTTGACTGTTAAATCAATCAAACCTGACCGAATCTATTACCCTTATTTAATGTTATTCACTTCGCTCAGTGTTATTGTAAGGTCACTAGTGAGATTACAATGACACTAGTGAAATTGTAAGCAGTATGTCACGGTTCACAATCTTTCGACAGTTCACAATCTCGCGAGATAGATCCCGTTAGATTATAATCTAATAATTTTAACAATTTTACGGTGACATATATATTGTTAAATTATGTATGTCCCACTTTTAGACTATATATATAGATATTATGTAAATTTCGGTATTTTTAAATAAATTATTTGTGTTTGCATTTAAAGTTGAAAGGCCAAGTGCGTTCGGAGTTGCGCACCGAGAGTTCCGTACCACCGCAACCCTCCACATAAGTTTACCAATGTATCCTGCTCATTTCAAACAAAAGAAATCAACACGAGGGGACAGATAATTGCATTTTTTTGGAGTATACTCCTTTAAAATTGATTCATATACAGAGCCCGATATGAAAAATGTATGAGGAGTGAAATCGAGTGTTGCTCGGCAACGCGTTACCAAAAGTGATACTCAGTTTTAGTGTCATTACGTTTTTTCAATCACGAAGGCTAAAGAAACATGGCCATGCCGCCTAATGCGATGCCGGTGCCGAGTTCCGCGAAGGGCGAAACCAAATTTGTTTCGCGAGTAAACTCCTGTCACGCGTAGGAGCTGGCACGCGTAGGAGCTGGCACGCACACTTTTTACTTAGTTCGGACGCTTTAGCGCGAGTAGGACTATTACTTGGCCAATTTTTATTATTTGTTTTTTTTCTATATGATTAGTACCATAATCACACCAAGTTTCACGCTTGTATGCACGAATATTACCGGTTTTTTTTCGATAGAAGACAGATAAAACTATTAAAAAAACGAGACCTACAGTACTCGCATATGATGTGTAACATGTGACAAAATACTTATGAAATTAATTAATTATCGGGTCGTACATTCACGGGCCGACCCTTCGAATAGTAGTATGTCATCTTTGCCTTTGCCATTACACTAGGCGGCATGGCTATGACAACCTTTGTTTTCGAGAATTAAAAAACGTGCGCATTTCCTGTTACACATTTCCGTCCTATTTCACGAAATCACTCCCACAAATTGCAGGAAAGCGAGAGCAAAGATGTTACACATCAAAAACATGTTACCTGCCAGCGAATCATAATAATTCAAAACCTATTGAATAAGTGTTTCTATTGAGTTCTGTTTACATGGTTAATTTCATGTATGTCAGTCAACTAGTTTAGAAACACCAGTTTCACCTTGCAAACATTACTTAATAAAATTATGTTATAATACCTATGAAATTGCCGATTAAATTTTCGAAGTTCAATGCTATTTTTTTTTGAAAATGAAATAGTTATTGTTTTTTTTTATTTTTGTCCTTATGGTGACATTACTGATGGTCTTTTATTCGTAACTAGTGGCATGTCTTTCATGTTTCAATCCCCTGAGCTATGTACATGGAACAAAGGCGTTTTCTTAGTGGTCAGATGGGGCAATTTTTTAGACTAGTTAATTTTCTTGAATTTTCCTGAAAGTGACGAAATCTTATGCGGGGTATTTCCAAATATGACATTAGTAACGAAGAAACTGCTGCGATAACTCTAGAGCTTTAAAATTAAAAATGTGTATTTTTTGCCTCAATAAAGGCGATTTTTTCAGATGAAAAAACCCGACTTCATGGGGTTAAAGGCATCGTGCTCTCAAAATATCGAATTAATAGGCATAATGTTTAACCACCATTTAATTTTTAATAGTCTAATGCTATTTTGAGAATAAATTTTGGTTAATTAACTATTGTTCTTAATATTACTTTTCATCCTTAAACTTTTTTATACAATAGGCAATTTCATAGGTAAAGGCCTAATATTAATAATATAAAAATTTTAGAAATTTCCACACACGAGGAAAAACTTGCACTTGAAATACATTTTTCATCTCTCCTGTTCGGAAAGTTTAATTTTCATGAGTAGATAGCCGGGTGGAACATTGCTTTTCCATCCCTAGGGTGGAAAGTATTTTCATCCCTAGGGTGGAAAGTATTTTTTTTTAATTGCTAGCCACGGAGTCGAAGATAATTGAGATACATCATATTATTATTAAATTACATTAAAATAAGAGGTTTTCATATATCTTAACTCAACTATACATTAAACGACGTGTTTATTACGATCTATGGGTTGATATTAAATCATTTTATAGTTGGTCTATTTTTTAACAATTACAGAAGATTAAAATTTAAAATCATTTCTCTATCTGCTGCACGCCATAATGCCATGATAACATGACACTTTTTTTTTCAATTTTCGCCATGGCCACCTAGATGCACATCGTGACCAACTCGATTAGGTACAATCTAGTCGGCCGTGGCAAGCGGCCATTGCGAAAAGGTTGGAGGCTGGGTTGGGTATAGGTAAACTTAATTTATTGATATCTAATTAATATTTTATATCATATAAATAATACATTTCCTCACAGTCGAAATGAAAAGTAGAGTGTTTAACTCGGGTGAAATGACCCATTCCACCCTCGAAGTATTGGCGCTCTCACTTCGTTCGAGCGCCAGAAATATCTCGAGTGAAATGGGTCACTTTCTTCCCTTGATTAACAATCTACTATTTCATACCCCTTTACAATTGTGTGGAAGGTAACCCCTCTACATAATATTTTATATTGATTTAATTCTTTAAAGTTAAAATCGATATGTGACATATATATTTAGTGTCAAACATGCAATTTGGTTTAAAAATAAAAAAAAATATGACCGTCAGTGACGGACAGTAAAGTTATCAAAGCTTTACCGAATTTTATACGTACAATCAAAACTAATATTTACTAAGGAGTACCCACACAGTTATCCTAACTCTTGTAAGCACTAAAAGTAATCTAATATATAAAATTCTCGTGTCACAGTTTTCGTTCCCGTACTCCTCCGAAACGGCTTGACCGATTCTCATGAAATTTTGTGAGCATATTGAGTAGGTCTGAGAATAGGCCAACATCTATTTTATTTTAGGGTAGGGTAGTGTAGGGTAGTGTAGTGTAGGGTAGTGTAGGGTAGGGTAGGGTAGTGTAGTGTAGTGTATGTAGGGTAGGGTAGGGTAGTGTAGGGTAGAGTAGTGTAGTGTATGTAGGGTAGGGTAGTGTAGGTTAGGGTAGTGTAGGGTAGGGCAGTGTACTGTAGGGTAGGGTAGGGTAGTGTAGGGTAGGGTAGGGTAGGGCAGTGTAATGTAATGTAAGGCGGTACGTAGTTTGCCGGGACAGCTAGTTCTCATATATATTTTACGTATATAACAGTGGTGAGAAAATATTGCGAACCATAAAAAATACATTTCAACTTGTTTCCAGAACCCTTTTGTTTTAAACACGCTTAGATCGCCTCGTTATTTTAATGTTAGCACAAAACTATTGGACGACCCATATCTCTGATGTTTCCCAGAAGAATTCAACACACTTACAATGTTATGGATTTTACTATGTATAAGTAGGTAATAAGTATTGGTTGTGAAAAATATTGACCTTTTTTAATTCGGTGTGTTGAATATCCTTACTAAATATTAGGAATATACGTATATATATGAAAAAGTGTATGTTTGCTACCTTTTTACGCTTCAACACCTCGACCAATCTTAATAAATTTGGCATGTTTGTAGCCTGTGTCACTGGAAAGGGCATAGGCCACTTATTATCCCCTGAAAATAGCATACTCCGATGCAGTTCCTGATGAAACTGAAAAATACTCTTTTATTACTGTGTTTTTTTGGTTAACTTCTTTAACATCGCAACGAAACAAATAATTGTCGTGATTTTTTGCGTAGAAATAGTTGAGGGGATGGGAAATTACATAATTTACTAATTAGCAAATCTTGACATAGTTCCCGACGGATCTGGGGAAAACTCATTTCCCCGCTTGCGCACGTCGGTGTCGCTACGGAGCTACGGATTGAAGTGATTTTACAAGCTTTTATTTAACTTGCAATGTATATATGTAGGTATGTTTGTTTGGGTGAAATCTTGCAAGTTAAATTTGACCCATTTCTCGGTTTCCGCTTGAGCTGAAATTTTGCATGCATATGTATATCGCGTGACAATGCAATATTAAAAGCTGGTACTTAAAAGTTTTTAGGTTTTTAGAAAATTATTTTGTATAGAGTTGGTAGGGGGTGGGAAGTGACATAGACTGCTAATCATAAAGTTCCTGAGGGATCGGGAGAAAACTCATGTCCATGCTCGCAAGCTGCTTGCGGCTCGCGCAGCGCTCACCCTCAAAGATACTCATAAAACAATGTACACGCGGGCGAAGCCACGGGAAAAAGCTAGTAATACTGTATTTTTCATCCGTCTCGTTAAGTTGTTAATGTCTTTTCTGTGCAGGGTCAGGATGTCCCAGGAGCATATTATATGACTTTTTATATTCCTATTTGGTAATTTTTTTAATACATAAACTCAAATCAAATCACAAAAGGATTCATTCCTGCAAGTCGTTTTACAATGATCATTTCAAAACGAAAACGATACAACTGTACTAAAGAAACTTTTTAAATATTTTAGCTTTGGCTTCAAAAATTCAATATATGATTATGACAAAATTTCAATATCTTTTGTTCAAGATGCCAAGGCCATTTAAAAAAAACGCGCGTACCTGTGCCATGGCTCAACATCGCGTGTGATTAGGCAGTAGGGATGAATATTGGACGGTTTAAATTTTTAAGCTATTGTATAGCTTTTATCGCGGGCTTTGAGGGGACCGAATCAAGAAATTTCGTAACGAAAATAAAACCTGACACCCCCAAAAAAAAAATATATACAGTTCTACAAAACTTAGAGTGCCATACATCTATCCATCATGATGATGGTGATGATGATGGTGGTGATGGTGAGGGGGATGGTGAGGGAATGGTGAGGGAATGGTGAGGGGGATGGTGAGGGGGATGGTGAGGGGCTGGTGAGGGGGATGGTGAGGGGTAAGGTGAGGGGATGGTAATAAGGGGGATGGTGGGGTATGGGGGGATGGTGAGGGGGATGATGATGATGATGATGATTAACTTTCTTAGTGTTAATTTTTTCACATATACATCCCGCACCCCAAGGACTATATGGTACTGGTAAATACTGCATAAATAAATAAATAATAAATAATTATAATTGAATAAGGTTTTAAAAAATGCTATGCAATAGCTTTACCGCGGCATCGGCAGTCCCCGAGTGCAACACGTCTTTTTTTTTAATTTCATGGTCGTATAAAAAGTATTGTATGCCATTGCACGAAATTAGCCATTGTAAAACTTTTGATGTCTATTGTACCACTCAGCTTCGCTTCGTGGCATAAACTAGCACTCATATTACAATGGCTCTCATTAGTTGGCAGTTTCATAAATAACTATTTTCTACTCCCATTTGGTAATATGCTTAATACATAACCTCAAATCATATCACAAAATTATTCATTCCGGCATTTTTTTCTCCTTCGCCCTTTTAGGGCAGGCTAAGGCTCATTGGCCATACCGCCTAGTCTTCAGTATATGTTTTTCAGTAGTATTAATTTGTAGAATTCACGTCTTCAGTAATTTTCAGTATATTTTTCAGATTATGTACCACACCTGATGGTAAGTGCTGATGCAGCCGACGATGTAACACGCAAGCTCAAATAGTGCCTATTCACTCTCGTGTCTATTCACATATTTAGCCATTGTAACACTCGTGCGGTCTATTGTGCCACTCAGCTTCGATTCGTGGCACAAAATAGCACTCAGGTTACAATAGCTCTCATTACTTGGCAGTGGCATAAATAACTATTCCGTATTCTATACGAGTACGTCTACCTAGGAGATACGAACCAAAGACGTTTTGTTACGAGCGTTTCCTGGTAAAAAAACCGTTAAATTGGTGTAGGTACCGTTAACTGGGTCTCCTACTCATCATACTGAACAAATTTTGTTCTACGACTTTGGTGAAAACGCAAACATTTTTTTTACTCTTCATACAAATCGATCAATTTTTTTTTTGAGAATTGATCAAGGTTTCCTTGGAGAAAGTTGTTCAGTGTGATAAGGAGAACCCCCAGTTGACGGGTCCTACACCATTTTTTACAACCTGTATATATTAGTACTATATTATATTATAAGGTCTAACAAAATTAGCTGAAACTATTTTAAGGGCAAGTTCAGCAAACGAAACTGAACAACTTTTTCTTCAGTGACCATACCGAATTCTAAAAAAAAATCGCCACATTCCATTATTGCCCACTATAATATTCTCGTGTTGTAGTACGGTCCTTTCTTTTCGCTGGATTCGTGCCTTGCCGCAACGAAACTGCGCTGTGCCTGGCCGTTGACCTTTGGTAGTTCTCTCAATCAATTCTTATTTAAAAACGAATATTACCTATTTAAAACCTTATAGTTCCCCTTTTAGATGTAGGTAGTAAAATACAACCCAACAGGTATTTACACTTTTCGAAAAATAAGAAATTGAGCGGCTTCTCTGAAGCGTTGAGGCCATTGACACAGATTACTAAATAGTTACTTCGTCCATTGAACTATTTTGCTGCTCGCTCGTAGGTACATTTCGCCTACAAACAAACAAGTGCGATGCGTGCGCGAAAAAAATATCTCAGTTACTCTCGCGTACTCATTGAGTTACGTTCTCAAAGCCTAACCTACAGATTGTGACCTAAGTGCCTAAGTTAAGTGTTTTATTGTGAAAATGCCATGTACAACACTAATTGGACATGGCGGTGTGATATGAAGTTTGTAACCACAACCTAATAGACACCAGGAACATGTTTCAAGATTTTCATAGCCGTAGACCCCATCTACATGCCATCTACACACAATACTATAGGTGCTTTGCAGCGATTCCGGGATTACGGTACTTTTACGAGTATGCCACGACCTGTAGATGCCGGTCAACCAAGAAAATCACCGGAGACATAAGAAGCAAGTAGGTAGGTAGTTCGCCTTAGCCTGTTTGCGGACAAGTCACATTAAAGAAAAATCTATTTGTTTGGAAATGGCCAAACATGTAAACAAATCATTTTAGCTTAATCACTTACATTTGGACATCAAGGATTTTCTTGACATAAATACTGTGTTTTAGTTCATTTAAGACTTGAAAACCAATTGAAACTAGTTTATTTTGAAGTTCATGTTTTGTTTACATGTCTGGCTATTTCCAAACAAATAGGGTTTAGATACCTACCCAATATGTGTCCGACGCGACGGAAGACACGGCTTGTACTATCATCTGTGGCGGAGCCCGGCGGAGGCGCGTCAGCGCGTGGACTGCTACGGTACGATGGCCAGTGCCGGATTTATAAAGATTTCTTTTTTTTTTATTGTAGATTTTTTTTCTAAGATTTCAGTATGGTCGCTGAAGAAAAAGTTGTTCAGTTTCGTTTACTGAACTTGCCCTTAAAATAGTTTCAGCTAATTTTGTTAGACCTTATATATTAGGCTAAAAAAGCGTCGGTGGCTCAACCGGTAACGACTCGGTCCATCTAACCAGAGGTACCGGGTTCAAATCTGGACGGCCAAAGTACCAATGAGTTTTTCAAAAACTTACGTACATACTTACCGATTGCTTTAACGGTGAAGGAAAACATCGTGAGGAAACCTGCACACGCCTGCGAAGAAACTCGAAGGTTGTGTGTGAAGTCGACCAACCCGCATTGGGCCCGCGTGGTCGACTAAGGCCTAATCGCCCTGATTCAGGGTAGGCTCGAGCCCCTCGGTGGGGACGTATATGAGCTGTAATGATGATATATTAGTACTAACTTCAATGGTTAACAGTAGACGGAGCCACTTCGGGGCTCCTTTTAGTGGTTTTCATGACAAGCCTAACGAAGGTTGCGTTGCAAGAGGCGAACCTTAAGGCTCAAACCTAAAACATCCGAGTCGGGGTGCTCCTAACTTCTGAGCTTGTTTCCACATTAGCGAAGTTTAGAAAATTTTCAGAGTTTCAGAGTTTTGAACACTACAAATCAACAACACTAAAGCACCTCGATACGAATATTTTTATCAGTCTGTGTGAGTTAGTCGTTTTTCGAATTTTCTTTTGTATACTTCCAATAACATAACTCGATGCCAAACTTCAAGTTGATAAGTTACCTGGAAGTGGTCTTTATAGGGTGACTTTTAATTAGTTCTTGATATTCATGTACTCGTGATTAAAAACAACTTTTCCAGAGAAACATGTTAAATCAAACATTTTTTTTTTAAATATTAATAACTAATTAAAAGTCAACCTATATATTTTGGTGAGTAATGGTGATACGGAGCCCTCAGAGCGCGAGTGCGACTCACACTTGACCATTTTTAGAATTATCCCTTTGTTTAAGTCCAATAACCTCGATGCCAAATTTAAAGTTTTTAAGTCACCTATAAGTGGTTTACATATTTTGATGAGTAGTGGTGATACGGAACCCTTGGTGCGCGAGTACGAATCACTCTTGGCCGTTTTTTGAATTTTCCTTTGTACACATCCAAATACCTACCTCGGTGCCAAATTTAAAGTTACTAAGTCAACAAGAAGAGGTTTGTGTCTGGGTGTTAAATATCTATATATGTATGTATTTAAACATATATAAGTACTAGCTGTCCCGGCGAACTTCGTACCGCCTTACATTACATTACACTGCCCTGCCCTACCCTACACTACCCTACCCTACCCTACATACACTACACTACACTACCCTACCCTACACTACTCTACCCTACCCTACCCTACACTACCCTACCCTACACTACCCTACCCTCCCTACCCTATCCTATCTCTCAAGTTGGATCGAACTGCACATGGTGTGCGAATTTTATTATAATCGGTTAAGTGGTTTAGGAGTCCATTGAGGACAAACATTGTGACACGAGATTTATATATATATTAAGATGTATATCAGTCTCTGGTTCCCATAACACAGGGAATCCTACTTTGGGGCCAGATGACCATGTGTGATTTATCCGAGAATATTTATTTTATTATCATTTATTTATTATAATTTTGATGAGTCAGTGAGTGAGTTCATAAAAATTGTGATTTTCGGACGTCAATATCTCAGAAATAGTAAAAGATATATTTATGAAAATTCGGATACTAGGTGATCGAGGGGGTCTTACTAGACACAAAAAATCACAAGTATGTACGTCAAACAGATTTTAAGTTACAGGTAGGTCGAAAGTGGCCCGAATGGTTCGGGTAATATAACCCACGGCCGGTGTCGCCTTTTTCTTTTCGATCTTGGCGAACACACTGACGTGTGTCTAGATCAACCAAAAAAGAGTATTTTTCAGTTCCCTTAGGAACTATAACGGACTGTGCTATTTTTACGGGATAAAAAGTAGCCTATGTCTTTTCGTCAAGATTGGTTGAGGTATTAAAGCGTGAAGAGGTAACAAAGAAACAAACACATTTTTAACATTAGTAAAGATTTTTAGGGTTCCGTACCCAAAGAGAAAAAACGGTACCCTATTACTAAGACTCCGCTGTCCGTCCATCTGTCTGTCTGTCTAAAGGCCTCCCCCAAGGATTTCCACGAATACCGGTCCTGCGCTGCCCGCATCCATCGACTTCCCGCGATTTCCACCAGGTCGTCGGTCCACCGCGTGGGAGGCCTGCCTATAACAACAAATACAAAAAATTAGAAAAAGTGAAAAAGAAAGGGGGGTCTCCATACAAAAAACGTGTTTTTTAAACATGAAGAAACTAGCGCCATCTAGTATGATGGTTTTTGAAACATAAAACTAGCGCCATCTAGTGTGTGTGTGCGGTTCTAACTCGCACTTAGCCGGTTTTTTTTAAATACAGATGCTAGAAAAGAGGCACTTTATAAGTTAGTTTACTGTGCGCTTAATTGATTTTACCGCACACGTAAAATAATAAAAAATAATAATAAATTTAATTAATTTATATTATTATATTTTTATTTAATTTTAATTTGTAGCTCTGTGAAACAAGATATTTCTATCAAATAAAAAATATAAAAACCAAAGATACAGAATCTTCTCCCGTCAGGGGACCGCTGTACCTAGAGAGTCTAATTTGACTTAGGTCTAGGGATCAGTTCCTTTTTTTGTTTATGGCCTAAGTAATCTTGATATATTTGGTGATAAATACATTAGTTTACCTTATGGAATATACATCATCGTGTTTGTCATGAAATTACCTAACCAATCGATTTATTTTATTTAAAAATAAATGCTTACCAGTTTTATAAATCCTTTGGTTGTCTTTGATCATCCAGTTTTCTTCACTGGCAAAAAACTCATCACATTGTTTCACAAAGTATTTTAGAAATGTTCCAAAAACTTATTATTTACACATAATTTGTGTTCTATTCCCAGTAATTTGATATAAGATTCTTAAAAAAACTTGCCTTGTTCATTTCAAAAACATTTTTTCACTTTACTACAGAAATCTGACACACAGCGAAAATGGCCGCTCGCGGAAACTCTATTGAATTTTTTTTACCGGCTTGGCATCAAGCAAATGCTCAATATTCCTACTAAAAACCGGTTACAAAGACACAAAGTCGACATCAAAAAATACTTACTAATCTTCATTCTTTTATCATAGATAATTGGTCACCAAAAGAGTGAAGTTTATGCAGCCTGTCAGTACAGTGCGACAAGGATCTTTTGGCACTTAGGTGACATTGACAGGTGACAAACAACACACCGAACGATCTATCAATGAATGCCATTTTACAAGATGGCTTCGTTAGTTCCGCTTCCCGCCACGTGCCAAAAGATCATTGTCGCACTGTAGTCCCCGCGACGCTCAAGAAAGAGAATCTTATGCGGCCTATCAGTAGTCCGCGCGACACTCGAGAAGTTCAAAGACTTTTGATAATAGAATTTTACAAGAGATTGGTTGTTACTCCGTAAGGTTAGTACATAAAGCTAGCTGATTAGATTATCTTTGGGTTATATATCTTTGTGAAGTAAGGAGAATAAATATAATGAAGCGCATAGGTTACGGGAAGGAATAGGTCATCTTTTCCAAGGAAGTTTTAATGCTGACATTAATATTATTCCAAGCCTTATTGAAATCTATTTAGTATTTAGGGTAATATTAAGAAATATTAAAAATATGGCGCAATTTTCGTAGAACTGAATTAAGTTGTTTTAGTTGTGAATACGAATGAAATTATTAATAGTTATTATACGCCTAATAAAAATAATACTTATACATTAATTAAATAAAAAACAAAGTGATATTATTCCCCGGACATTTAAAAAGAGCCACAAGTCGCTTAATATGAACTTTGGTTGCCAAAACCTTTATAGACATATCTTTAAGGGCACATTTACACATGTATTTTGTTTTTCTGGCACGGTCGTTTTTAATTTTACCTGTTTTCTCACAACGGCATTGAAAAACGTCGTACGGTATAACAAATCGTGACGATGGTAAACATTCGCCTGCGGCTCGGGCTCACAAATGTCACTCGTTTGTTATGTACTTTTTTACCACCCTCGTATCATAAATAACTATTTCGCATTACAAAATCTACTTAATTGCAGTTAATACTATCAGTAGTGCAACACCCAGTTCTTTGTTCCTGGTAGCGCTAGATAGTACCATTTCTCCAATTAAAAGCCTAATTAGGACTAACTAGTTAACTAGTTTATTCTGTTTCCGCCTAGTTGGCTACGTAAGTGCAGTTGGACCAGTTGGACAGTTTAATTTACTTACAAATGTCGTAAGTAGTATGTTGAAAACAACATTCATATGTTTTTTTTTGGTTTCCGGACCTTAAAGGAAAAAACCGTTCAAAGCGAGTCGGACTCTCATACGAAGGGTTCCGTACCGTCGTACAAGAAAAAATATCACGTTTCTTGTATTAGGGGGCACCCCGTTTAATTTTTTTAATTACTATTATTATTTTAAAATAGCGGAAACAGAAATACACGATCTGTGAAAATTTCAATTATCTGTCAATTACGTTTCATGAAATACAGCCCGCTGACAGGAAGACATAACAAACAAAAATCGCGTTTCTTGTATGGGGACCCCCTTTAATTTTAATTTTTATTATATGTTGTTATACTTAGCGGCAATTGAAATGCACACTCTGTCAAAATTCTACCTGTTTAACTGTTACAATTCATGAAATACAGCCCGCTGACAGAAAGACAGAAAAAACAAAAAAAGAGTTTCTTGTATTTGGGGGCCCCCTTTAATTTACATTATTATTATTTGTTGTTATACTTAGCGGCAATAGAAATGCACTCTGTGAAAATTCTACCTGTTTAACTGTTACGTTTCATGAAATACAGCCCGCTGACAGAAAGACAGAAAAAACAAAAAAGAGTTTCTTGTATTTGGGGGCCCCCTTTAATTTACATTCTTATTATTTGTTGTTATACTTAGCGGCAATAGAAATGCACTCTGTGAAAATTCTACCTATTTAACTGTTACGTTTCATGAAATACAGCCCGCTGACAGAAAGACAGAAAAAACAAAAATCGCGTTTCTTGTATGGAGGCCCCCTTTAATTTAAATTATTATTATTTGATGTTATACTTAGCGGAAATAGAAATGCACACTCTGTTTACCTATTACGGTTCATGAATTCGGTTCAGGAATTCACCTATCGGTCAAGTGCGATTCGGGGTCACACAAATAGGGTTCCGCTCCAAAACTGTAACTTTCAACGGAACAAGACCTCTCAGTACATACTCGGCCTCCGACTATTTTGTGCCAAGTTTAACCATTCGGGCACTCCCTACTCTTTGAGGTCTTTGGCGACTTCATATTTTCAGCGATACCTTGTTTGACCCGAGGGGTGACGACGCCTGGAGGGTTTTTCAAGATATGCTCTTTATGCAGATCGATCCTCTCCTATCCTTTTTACATGTCCTAGCCAGCGAAGTCGGGCTGCTTTTATTTCACTGATGATGTTTGGTTCGAAAACAAGGTCTTCTAGCTCCTGGTTAAATCCTAGCCTACACTCTCCGTCCTCTTCTCTTGTAAGCCCCAGAATCTTTCGCAGGATCTTTCGTTCCGCGACAAGAAGTTTGTTCTCCTCTTTCTTTTCTTTTTTCTTTGTTATCAAAGTTTCGCACCCGTACATTAGAATCGGCCTGATTACAGTTTTATAGACACGGATCTTTGTCGTTCTGCTGATTAACTTGGACACTAACACTATATGTAGGGCTCCGGCACATCTTAGCGCGTTGACGATGCGGATATTGATTTCGTCCTCTTTTTGATTAGTGTCTGTAATCTTACACTTGAGATATTTGAACCTACTGACCCCTATGTAGGTTGTGCCCTGTAAAAACAGATCTTTTTTCTTTTAGCTTTTGGATCCTTATATCCTCTTTATGTGGAGGTATTCCGTCTTCTCGCGACTGATTCCGAGTCTCAATTCTGATAGCCAATACAATACATACTCTGCTCTAAGTAAATAGGGGTCTACTTATTCTGGACTAGTATTTTTATTTTTCCTGTGTGAACGGAAGAAATTTGGATTTTCTCATAGACTTTCCTGTCATTTGTGCATTTAACCTTGTATACCGCAATTTACCGTATCTACCGGACGGACAGATACACGAGTGATCCTATAATGGTTACGGTTTTACCTTTTGAGGTACGGAACCCTAAAAAGAAACCCTCATAGGATCACTGCGTTGTCATCTCTTGGTATGTCTTCAAGACCCTTTTTCTCAGGAACGCGTGAAGGTATCAAGTTGAAATTAAATATCAAATGATTGGGTCTACGGTACCTTGAAGCTGTAAAAAAAGTCAAGGTCCTAAGCCAAAGCCATTTTACGGCCATTTATGTCACGTATTTTCATTCTAGTTTGACCTAGAATCATAAAATTTGGCAAGAAACTGTAAAAAAAAAGTAAAAGCAAAAATCCGAAAACTGTTAATTTGTAGTTTTATGACATATTTTTTTTGCGATTACAAACTTACATTTGTTGATTAGTTTAGATTAAATTTATTTATTTTATATTATCGATGTCATATTAAAATAAAGCTTAATAAAAAATGTCAAAAGCTAATATGATCGTCAAAATAGTAATAAATATAAAAGCATAAAAGTCAAATATAAGAAAATAATCAGAAGCAAAATTCAAAATAAAACATATCGATAAAAATGTCAAAAAATATGTTATCTCATCAATATATATATATATATTGAGAAATGCTAATGACATTTTAGCACAGTATATATATTAGTACTAACGTACAGTATGGACACTCCCTGCCCCTCTCTAAATTCGACCTCACCCCCCCGTCACTCAGATTGGGTACCAAACGTAAAGGACGAGCTACGCAAGCACTTTTATTCACTATATTCACAAACATTGTAAATGGTAACTGCGACGTGGACGTATGAATTAACACTGAAAACTGCTATTATTTTACATCTTCTAACACTTTTTCCATAAAATTTGGGGGTTTTAAATGGGTGGAGGGGGCTGGGCCCCCTGGACCCCATATCATGAATCTTGGTGATCAAATTGACTTCACCTTTTTTTGCAATAAGCTGTAGCGATTTTTACCGTCCACATCGCAGTTACCATTTAAAATGTTTTTTAGTCTCATAATGTGTATGGTGTATTCGGAAAGTGGTGTTTTTTTTTCGAACGGTGTTTGTTTACAACGAAAAGTATGAAAAAAAAAGAGTTTAGTATTCACAAAGCATTCAGTAAATAACTAACAAACATTTTGTGACCAATACCGCCGGTGTGATTCAACCCTACCTGCATTCTTGCCTATAGATACGTCAGTTATAATTATGTATATCATTTCTCGCTCGTTTGTATGGAGTGTCCGGGGTGTGATTTTAGTAAGGCCGCCGCGTACAAATTATAGCGAAAATCTATTTTATATGAATTTAATTTAATTTTTATTTTATTATACTTGGAAAACTTACTGCTATAATAAAATAATGATTAATAAACTTTATGTATCTAGAAGCTGATGACAAGTTTTGACAATGAAGGTGCTCAATTGTATAACATTCTCCCAAAACACGTAAAAGAATCTAAAACTATCCATAGTTTCAAAAAATACTTGAAAAATTATATTGCACACAAATTATCTAACACCATCCATACCTAAGACGTCACTTCCAGTTTGATAGCTGTATATCCGTGTAACATTATTTGTCGATGTTGTATGTTTTCGTTTTATTTTCATGTAAGTACCCACAGATTTGGATATTTTCCAAAAAAAAATATTTTTTTTCGCTCACTTGAAATTAGTAGAATATTATAATATTGAATTGTATACATAAGTAAGAAAATTGTAAAAAAATCTTAATAAGAATAAATGTTCTCGAAACCAAAAATATAAATCAAAATATAATGTACTATGTCAATTAATCTAATGTAATAGAAATTGATATTCCGTGTTAATATATTCATTCACAGAATATATTTTTTTTGTATATGCTCTTAAACTTGGTGTAGTTATACAACAAATAATAAAAACCTTCCAAGTGAAAATTGTACTCGCGCTAAGGGGTCTGTGAATGAATAGAAAGAAGCACTTTTCTAACGCTCGTGTGATGTCTTATAGGTTTTGTTGTTATGCTCGTGAGGAGAGATGTGGTGGTATGGAACCTTCGGTGCGCGAATCCAACTATCACTGGACTGGTTTTTTTTCCTTAGTGAGGCTGAAGAGCGAGCGTTAAGGCAAAGTATCTAAATTAGTACTAACATACAGTATGGACACTCCTTGCCGCCCTCTAGATTGCGACCTCATCCCCTCGTCACCCAGATTTATACAGATTGGTTACTGTTTGGTTATCGAACGTATAGGATTTCGCCGCCATTTTGTTTGTTCCGTCATACCTTTTTTGAAATGTCATTTCTGGTCCGTTGTATGAAGTGTCCAGGGTGTGATACGGAGCGACGCGACGACGTAGGAGTGTAGAAGTTACATTTATGGCATAAAAGCCTAAACTAACGGACATATTTGGATTAAATTTGCGTTAGGGCAATATTATTTTAATACGACCAGCCGTTCTTTTTATTTTTTGATGTGTAACATCTTTGCTCTCGCTTTCTTGCAATTTGTGGGAGTGATTTCGTGAAATGGGACGGAAAAGTGTCCCATGAGACGGAAATGTGTCCCAGGGAGTCGCGTTTTTTCAGGTTTTAAAAGCGCGGAAAAGGCAAAGGTATCTATGACCATACAGCCTAGTCTGCCGTATCTTTGCCGTTCTTTTTTCAGACTTTAAAAGCGCGGAAAAGGCAAAGGTCTCTATGACCATACAGCCTAGTCTGCCGTATCTTTGCCGTCCTTTTATAAAGTATTTTGTCACATGTTACACATCATATGCGAGTACTGTAGGTCTCGCTCGAATTTTTTTTCTTATCTTGATGTTATTCTGGTTGCCACCATATTAAAAACACATTATTTGTTTACTATAAAATGGGTTGAACATTTTTTTTAAATTTGATAATCCAGAAAAAACATGAATAAGCTTCATCATCATATCAGCTCATATACGTGCCCCCCACCGAGGGGCTCGAGCCTACCCTGAATTAGGGCGATCAGGCCTTAGTCGACCACGCGGGCCCAGTGTGGTTCGGTCGACTTCACACACAACCTTCGAGTTTCTTCGCAGGCGTGTGCAGGTTTCCCACGATGGTTTCCTTCACCGTTATAGCAATCGGTAAGTATATGTACGTAAGTTTTTGAAAAACTCATTGGTACATTGGCCGTCCAGATTTGAACCCGGTACCTCTGGTTAGAAGGACCGAGTCGTTACCGGTAGAACACCGACGCTTTTTAAAATTTCGAATAAGGTTAAATCCTGTTATAACCCAGGTTGTTTGTTTTTTGTTCTCAAAAAAGGCTCTGACAATTTCAGTATATCTATTTCCTCGGAGTCGACAATGTGTAATCGGCACCATTTCGAAGGCTTTTAAGGCAATTGCTCAATCGATGGGTTCGAGCACACTCAAGCGTGAGAGCGCTTTGCGGGAATGCACGATTATTTGTTCCCAGAGGATAATCATAAATAGTCGAAGCCAAGGAACGGTGCCATAAACTCGTAGCAATGAGAAAATGACAACTGAAATTGAGAATAATAGGTTGGTGTGTAAAATCTTGGAGCGTCGGTGGCGTAATGGCAGGTGCCGCTACCTCCTGTCCGGAAGGTCGTGGTTCGAAACCTGCCACGTACCAATGTGTTTTCGAATTTAGATTTCATATGTACGTTTATCCGACGCTCTTACGGTGAAGGAAAACATCGTGAGGATACCTGCACATGCCTGCGAAGAAACTCGAAGGTTGTGTGTGAAGTCGATCAACCCGCACTGGGCCCGCGTGGTCGACTAAGGCCCGATCGCCCTAATTCAGGGTAGGCTTGAGCCCCTCGGTGGGGACGTATATGAGCTGAAATGATGATGTAAAATCTTGAAAATTATGGAATACAGAATGTACCAAAATTTTTTAGAAGCCGTTAAGGCGGTAATATTACAGATTTGCGTATTTTGACGTCAATTACTCCTAAACGATAGAAAAATCAAGGTTGAAAAAAAATTCCCTTATTGTTCATGATGTTTCTTGAAGGCAAAATCTATTAGATACACGATTGTGCAGTATTGGCTGGATATAAAAAAAATCCCAAAGGTAGGTCTACACCGTTACTTTCAACTCTAGTTATGACTAATATTTTGAAGTATAAATTTAAAAAAATATACAACTATATTTGTTATGCTAATACAAAGTGAGTACCTAATGTTAGCATTGTAGTTTTTGATTTAAATGAAAAACCATTGAAAAAGTGTGGTTATTTTCTTTACTCTTTACACGTAAATAAAAAGACAGAGAAAAAAGAGACCAATTGTTCCAATCAATACTTCGCCTTAACTGGGGCTTCTACTCATCATACTGAACAACTTATCCAAGAGACCCATAGATCATTCGCAAAAAAGGAATTCTTATATAAATCGATCAGCTGATTAAGCAATTTGTTGCATTTTTGTATGGCGTGTCAATTTTATTATGCGTTATGTGCGGATAATTATAAATAATCGAAGACAAGTTATGAAGTTAATACAGGGAACGGTGCCTTGTAGTGATAAGAAAATGGCGGCTAGAAATGAAAATAATAGGTTAATAAGGAAAAATCTCGAAAATTATGGAATACAGGATGTTCCAAAATTATTTAGAAGTCATTAAGTGGGGCTTCCACTCATCATACTGAACAACTTTTCCCAAGAGACCAATAGATAAATCATAAAAAAAAAACTATCAGCTGATTGAGAAATTACTATTTAATAGGTACTTTGTATTGAATATTATTAATTTTATATAATGTCAAATGGTATTATAAACTAACTTATACCTGATTTAAATTAAAGGTACTAATCTTTAATTTGTACAGTGCGTAATTTTTTTAGAAGTGACTACATATTGGGTCCATTGGGGATAGTTGTTCAGTATTATGAGTACTTAAAAGGACCCTGTTAACGGGCCCTGCACCGATTTTAGTGCAATTTGAATGATAGCGTAGATATTATTATAAATTTTGACAACGCTGTACACGTTAAAATCACTTATCAACACTTACAATTTCGCTAATTTCAAATAAAATAATTTACAAATTATGAAACAATTTATATGGTGTCAATTTTTTTTTCATTCTTCATTCATCTTTTTTTTAATTTGTCTGCTTTTTGGGGCTCCGTACCTCAAAACAAAATAGGGACCCTTAAAGGATCACTTCGTTGTCCGTCTGTCTGTCTGTCAAGTCCCATTTTAGGAACGAGATGGAGTTATCAAGTTGATATTAATCTCAATTACTTAGGCAACAGGTCTACGGTCCATTTGAAAAAATATAGCTTCCAAGTTAACGTAATCATAAAATACGGCCATTTATGCCGTAGCCAAATGCACAAAAGTTTTTATAAAAAAACTGTTATTTCACTCTCGGAAGTAAATCAAAATCTATAGGGTTGATCAACCTTCATGACTTAGAATTGTGAAATTTGACAAGAAACATGATCTTACTTAGTAGTAGCGTAGGCAGGCCTCCCACGCGGTGGACCGATGACCTGGTGAAGATCGAGGGAAGCCGATGGATGCGGGCAGCGCAGGACCGGTCGTCGTGGAAATCCTTGGGGGAGGCCTTTGTCCAGCAGTGGACGATTTGTGGCTGATATGATGATGATGATCTTACAGAATAAGTTAAGAAAAAAACGACATCCGTTATTTTTGTAACTTTTTATTTTATTAAAAATTTGAGTGTGTTTGGCTGCACCTCACCTGATCGTAAGTGCCAATGCAGCCGAGGATGTAACACGCAAGCTCAAATAGTGCCTATTCACTCTCGTCTTGAAGATTCCTAAATTATACGAATCGGGGAATACAGACGCCTAATCATATTAAAAAAATGCGATTACAATCTTACATTTGCAGTTGAAAAAAAATCCCATACAATATTATATCGATGTATGAGAGAAAATTTTCAATGGAAGAATCTAGAGAGGTGAAGGGAGTGTCCATTATACTGTATACAGGTGTAACGAAATTGGTGTAAGTCCCGTTAACTGGGGCTTCTACTCGTCATACTGAACAACTTTTTTTCTTCGACTTTGCTGAAATCGCAAAAAAAAGTACTCTTCATACAAATCGATCAGCCAATTCTGTGCATTTTAAGTATAGGGGGTCCAATTTTGCTGCCCAGCCGAGTTGGATTCGACGATTGATCTCTTTGAAAGTAGGACCTACCTAACTGGACTGTTTGTTGCAGGTGCAATTCGGCAACAACTTTGAGTGCAGAGCCTCCAACCTTCAGAGGAGTAGGTGTGACACGACGTTTGAAATAATTTTCGTCTTGTCCATCTTCATTCTAAGACTCTACTCTGAGGCCATCGAGCATTGTGCCTAAGTTGTCCATAGTCTCAGCCATGACTACTATATTATCAGCGAATCGAAGGTGGGTGATGTACTCGCCGTTGATATTGATGCCGAGTCCACCCCAGTCCCCAGTCCAAAAGCATAAAAACATCTTCCAGAGCGGCGGCGGTAAAACGTTTCGGAGATATGACGTCACCCTGTCTTACCTCTTGCTCCAGCCGGATAGGTTCCGAGTTTTGATCCTGGAGGTGAAGAGACATGGTGGCGATTTTAAACAAATACTTCAATACCTCAATATATCGATATTTAATTTGGCACCGCTGGAGAGACTGTAACACAGCCCAAGTTTTGACCGAATCAAAGGCTTTCTCATAATCCACGAATGTTAAACATAGTGGTTGGTATTCTGTATAATCTGCCGCAGCGTATGTATGTGGTGTATGGTACTTAAGCCTTTTTGGAAACCGGCTTACTCGGCAGCCTGTAGACATGGCTCAGAAGTGAGATGGGTCTGTAGTTCTTCAGCAGGATATTGTCGCCTTATTTGAAGAAAAGCACGATCACACGTCTGTGCCATGCCTTAGGCGTTTGTCCCTCGAATAAAACGGAATTCAATAACTTCTGAAGTGATTTCATTACCGGTGTACTTAAAGCCCCGAATAAAACAAACGATTTCTTCTTCTGAGAAGCATTCTGCTACCCTTGGGGGGGGGGGGGGGTTAAACCTGACCGATCCTTACATGGCTCGCTTCGCTCGCTCATTTAGTGTTATATGATAACACTATAGTGGCCCAATGAAATGTATTTACTTTTATTTATAGTTCCTTAATGAAACCTAGAACAATGACACTAAGAATAGGTTGTGAAATGATAAGAAATGGAACCCATTTTTTTAAAATTGGTAAGCCCTTGGCATCATCTCACCTGATGGTAAGTGACGATGATGCCGAAGGTGAAAGCGGGCTTCAAATAATACCTAACCTTATCGTGAACTACGTAATAACTACATTTTACCTACCTGCTGCTTTTCTAGGTCTTTAGCTCTTTGGTTCCGAATTCTGGCACACATTAAAATAAAATTAACCCCCTGAGTGTTGTTTACATGTTAATGTCTAAGCTACCCCGAACCTCACTGTCTCAAGTTTCAACTATCGGAAACTAGTTATCGTCGTTGAACTAAAGGAGTCATTCCGTGGAATATATTAGCCAACTTCCCGACTTTGAAGACTTTGGCAGTTTGCAGTTGAATTTATCCAATATACAGCCAGAACTGAAAGTTATAGTGTAACTAATGTGAATTCAAATCTGGTACTTAAACAGGTGTAACAAAATTGGTGTAGGTCCTGTTAACTGGGGCTTCTACATCACACTGAACAACTTTTGTTTAATTTTTTTTTGAGTACTCTTCATATAAATCGATCAGCTGATCGACCTATTTTGTGCATTTTGGTAAGGAGGTTCATTTTTAAAAAAAAATTGACTATGGGTTCCTAAGAGAAAGTTGTTTAGTATGATGAGTAGAAGCCCCAGTTAACGAGCCTTACATCGTTTTTTAACACTCTGTATATTTATTTGTTACTATATGTTACCCACGGCTTCGCCTGCGCCGATCTCATAATTTGCCGTTCTCTTGGGAATTTCCCCAAAATCCTTTGTTAACGGGGTGCCTTCGTCACATATGATAACTGTAATTAAAAAAATAATAATTGTGAGCTTTTGGCTACACCTCGCCTGATGGTATGGCCATCTGTATGCCAAATTTCAGCTCAAACCGTCCAGTGGGTAAAGCTGTACGTCGATAGATCAGTAAGTTTGTCAGTCACGGTCTCCTTTTATATACTCGTAAACAGACAGAAAGATTACCCGACTACGGCAAAGCCAACAGGAACATTTATAATCTTATAAGCTATGTATGTACGTGTGTTTTCCTTTTGCAGTGTCCCTAAATTCGTGGTAATCCTCAAGAGTCCTAGAGTCATCGTACCAGTCGAAGGACGTCCACTGCTGGAAATAGGCCTCCCCCAAGAATTTCCACGACGACCGGTTTGGCGCTGCCCGCATCCAGCGGTTTCCCGCGACCTTCACCAGGTCATCGGTCTACCGAGTAGGAGGCCTGCCTACGCTACGCTTTCCGGTGCGCGGTCGCCACTCGAGAACTTTACTGCCCCAAGAGGCGATTAAGTCCTAGAGTACATTCATAAATTAAAAGAAACCGGCCAAGTGCGAATCGGCCTTGCGCGGTGAGGGTTCCGCACCAAAACACCTTTGGATACTAAACCCAACAAACATCAATGAGTACAACAATCGGATTGAAGAACCAACTTATCTTTGTAGTTGAAAATTATTTAATTTTAAAATTTATTTAGAAGTAAATAACATACATAGTATAAACGAACATAAAACGCAAAAAGAAAAAATACATAATCATTAAAAAACAAACAAAAGCTCTAGAAAGGAGCTTCAGTCAATACCCCCCCGTCCCTACGCGTCTCTGGTCCAAAAGTGGCCACGCCACTCGCCGCATTTGGACAGTTGTAGGACCAGAAAGGAGCCGGCACGAGGGTCACCGCTGCGCTCCGAAAAAATGTTCTTCCATACATCGACACATCGTACCTACCACCTACTTATCTGTATCCATTTGGGTGACGGAGGATTGAAGTCTAAACAATTAAAATGATATAAATTACATACAGGTTGTAACCAAATTTTTTGTAGGTCCCGTTAACTGGAGGTTCTATTTGTCACTAAACAACTTTTGTTTGACGACTTCTGAAATCGCAAAAACAAGGTACTCTTCATACAAATCGATCAGCCAATATGTGCATTTTAGTATACTGAACAACTTTCTCCAAGAAACCCATAGTCAATTCTCAAAAAAAATTTTAGACCCTCCATACTAAAATGCACAAAATTGGTCGATCAGCTGATCGATTTGTATGAAGAGTAAATTTTTTTTTGCGATTTCATCAAAGTCGTAGAACAAAAGTTGTTCAGTATGCTGAGTAGAAGCCCCAGTTAACGGGACCTACACCAACTTTGTTGCACCCTGTATAAGAAATTTCGTCTTTTTGTTTCTTTTAAGGGGTCCGAAGTCAACAAGGACCCTTATAGTTTTGCCAAGTCTGTCTGTACGTCCATCTGTCGGTTCGTCCGTCCGCGGCTTAGCTCAGAAACTATTAGTACTAGAAAGCTGTAATTTGGCATTTTGGATATAAATCAAGCCGACAAAGTGGTACAATAAAATCTTATAGCAATAAGTTTTTTTAGGGTACCTACATGTAAAAAGGGCGTGAATTAATTTCCATGATGTACCCTATCGTGAGGGGTATCGTGTAAATAGGTCTTTTAAAACTTTTGAGGGTTTGCAAATACCATTTTGAGATTCTGGGATCAGTTTGTGAAATATTAAGCTTTAAAATGCTAATATTTGTAAGAGTCAGGTGTGCGTGTGTCCCTAGTACTAGCTGAACCGCTATTAAATTGTAAATAGTAGGACATATAGGTTGTATCACGACGTAGGGACGATAAGGTATGGGCACACCCCGGACACTGCATACAACGGTCGTGAAATGAAATTTCTAAAAACAAATGACGGAGCAAACTAAATCACGGCGAAATCCCATACGTTCGAGAAACAAACTATAACCAATATGTATAAATCTGGGTGACAAGGGGGTGAGGTCGCAATTTAGAGAGCGGCAGGGAGTGTCCATACTGTATGTTAGTATGTACTTTGGTATGGGTTTGGGCATGGGTAAATTACCGTGAGTGCTCACGGATAAATAGGAGAAACCCCAACAGATTAATTGTAGAGGACATACCCCAGAGCACTAGTTTTCAAAAAAACTGTTTTTGGATGGGACAAAGAATATTTAACAAAGTACCTGATGATATTACATTATTACCATTTAATAAATTTAAGAACAAATTGCATGCGTGGCTGCTTCAAAATATGTTTTATTCAGTCAATGAATTTTTGACACATAAATAACCCTAATAGAAATTATTGTTACAACTATATTTAAACATGACATATGTGAATTTATTTAAAATATTGACATGTTTTCGTATTCTATATGTGGAGTGAAATTAATTGTTTGTTTGTTTGTTAATCTATTCTTTTCTTGCTTTTTTTAATGTTTCTAGTTATAAATTTGCATGCTTTAACATAAAATGGCTAAACAAGAGAGTCTACGGTCTTTAAACTAACATCAATTTTGTACCTTGTTTAATGGCAAATAAAGAATATTTGTATTTGTATTTGATAAATAAATAAATTTACAGATTAAATATAAGAGCCAAGACGGGTCTTTTATAAAAAATAATCAGATTTTAGATAATTATTTTACATGTAAATTATTTATTTATTTTGATAGCTTTTAGAGATAAAAATATTGATGAATAGGCAAATTAAGATTTTTGAATCATATGTCACATTATTCAAATTGTGACACAAGTTGTTATGTGTCGGCGCATGAAAAATAGATGAACTAGATTGAAAGGAAAAAGGTTTAATAACAGCGTAGTCGCGTTATAAGGAAAACAATTTAAAACAAAACTATCTCGGCTAAGTGACTTTCTTAGTTTAGGAGTAATAGTCGACCAACTTGAGGTGTGCAGTTGGATTTTTTTATAATTTTTTTTATTTACAGTTGGTAAACCCTTGACAACATCTCACCTGGTGGTAAGTGACGATGTTGCCGAAGATGGAAGCGGGCTTACCAAGATTCCCCAACGCAATGGGGAACTGGCTATCTTATCTTCATGCCGGAACACACCAATGATATCAACATTGATATTTGGCGGCAAGACTTAGATAAGATGGTGGTAGCTAGCCAGGCGGGCTTAGAAAATGCCCTACCACCAACCAAACCGAGTCTTACAATTGACCCCGCCGGGAATCGAACCCGCGACCTCCTCTGTAAAGCCAGTGAACTTTGCCTCTGAGCTACGGAGGCGGTTTTGTAAAAAGTTCATAGATTTTCTTTAAATTTTTTTTTATTATCAATTGGTACGAGTAAACCCTTGACAACATCACACCTGGTGGTAAGTGACGATGTTCTCTTACCAACTGCTAATATCATTTTGCTTTAAAAAAAAAAACATTTATTTTTAAAAAGACTACGGCACTCTACTTTGAGCGAATCCGACTCGCACTTGGACGGTTTTTTGACTTGTTTTTACAATATGTCACAGCGCATTCCGGCATTTTGACTGTAAGTTTGACAACGCGTGACGACTGAGAGAAAAATTTGATTACTCCGTTTTTGAAGCCCTAACACTTAAATCTACCATTGATTTGAGCTTCTAAGACGAAAATATAAATAGACATTTACTACAACAGATATTTTGATACTTGATAACAAATAAAAACCTGTAGGGTACTTCCCGTTGACGTAAAATCATGAAATTTGGCAAGAAGTAAGGTCTCACAGCATAAGTAAAGGTAAAAATCTGAGGATTGTAAATTTGTAGTTATATCACGAAAAAAAAACATTTTTTAGCTTTTACAAACTAGGTGACTATATATATTGGCGAGGGAGGTAAGTTTTGCTGATTTACTTAGTAAGTTATAGTTAGCAATCTTTGGTTATACTTACTGCCTACATGTACACTCAGGTGCAGAAGTGTATATAAAATTGTATATATATATATATATATATATATAAAAATTTGCCGCGCCGTATATCTTTACGTCCTTTTTTTCTTTCGTGAATAAATCGTTTTTAATCCACAATTGGTAAGCCCTTGGCATCATCTTACCTGATGCTAAGCGACGGTGATGCCGAAGATAAAAGCAGGCTTACCAAGATTCCCCAACGTGATGTGGAGCTGGCTTCTTATCTTCAAGGCGGAACATCTCTATGCTGTTAACATTGATGATTGCCGGCAAGACTTGGATAATATGGTAGTAGCTAGCCAGCCGGACGTAGAAAATGCCCTTCTACTAACCAAACCGCCGGACTCCGCCGGGAATCGAACCCGTCTGTTTTAAAAACGATGCATATTAATTGTTTAACACGTACACGAAACAGGTTTAATCCAAACCTAATTTAGTAATTAATTAATTAACTTAAGAACAACCTATATCATTTGTTCATCCTACTAATATTAAAAAGTTTGTATGGATGGATGTTTGTTACTCTTTTACGCTTCAACCACTGGGCGGATCGGGATGAATCTTGGCACACATATAGTTTAGGTCCTGGATTAACATATCATCATTACAGCTCATATACGTCCCCACCGAGGGGCTCGAGCCTACCCTGAATCAGGGCGATTAGGCCTTAGTCGACCACGCGGGCCCAGTGCGGGTTGGTCGACTTCACACACAACCTTCGAGTTCCTTCGCAGGCGTGTGCAGGTTTCCTAATTAAACCTAATTTAGTAATTAATTAATTAACTTAAGAACAACCTATATCATTTGTTCATCCTACTTATATTATAAAGTTTGTATGTATGGATGGATGTTTGTTACTCTTTCACGCTTCAACCACTGGGCGGATCGGGATGAATCTTGGCACACTTATAGTTTAGGTCCTGGATTATTATATAGGCTACTTTTTATCCAGATTTCTCAAGTGTTTCCCGTGGGATAGCTGTTAACTCTCTCTTTTTTGGTAATTTCTGTCACTTCGCAATGAAGCGAAGGATTGACGTGCTAATTATTACTGATTATCGAATTGACTACTAATTAGCATAGCCCGACATAGTTCCCAAGGGATCTAGAATTGACTCAGTTCTCACGCTCGACAGCACGACAGACATAAAAACTATGTTCGCGCGAAAACTAACTAACTACTGAACATATCTGGCTGAAAGGTAGGTAGACAGCTTAGGACCTGGATTAACATATAGGCAAATTTTTTCCACGCTCGCGAGCCGCTTACGGCTCGCGCACTGCGCTCCCTCGAAGACATTAATAAAACTATGTTCATGTTCTTCTACTAACCAAACCGAGTCTTACGAGTACATGGTTAGACTCCGCCGGGAATCGAACCTGTTTGTTTTAATAACGATGCATATTAATTATTTAACCCGTACCCGAAACAGGTTTAATCCGAACCTAATTTAGTATTCAATTAATTAATTAACTTAAGAACAACCTACATCGTTAGTTCATTGGATCTATTTTTGTTTGATCTCAGCAGTAACCTGTCTAAACTTAAGACCTAGATGCAAAGTAAGTTATCGAAGTTTATGAATTTCAAAGAGTTGTAATTAATTTCAAAGAAAACTAATTACTCGTGGTAGGTGATTTACCATTCTACTTGACAAGCCTTTGTTCTAACGAGCTTGATCTAGTCATAATGAAGTCAAACAAGAAACTTTCAAGATTTCAAGTTATTTATTCAAAATAGGTGTAAATTACACTTATTCTGATAGTCATAAAATAGTAATTCATCATCATCATCATATCAGAAGAAGGACGTCCACTGCTGGACATAGGCCTCCCCCAAGGATCTCCACGACGACTGGTTCTGCGCTGCCCGCATCCAGCGGCTTCCCGCGACCTTCACCAGGTCATTGGTCCACCGAGTGGAAGGTCTTCCTACACTACGCTTTCCGGTGCGTGGTCGCCACTCTAGAACGTTACTACCCCCAACGGCCATCTGTTCTACGAGCAATGTGCCAGTGGGCGGGGCACTTAAGTTTAGCAATTCTGAGAGCTATGTCGGTTATATAGGTTCTCCTACGGATCTCCTCGTTACATAGTATACATTTTCCCAACTGGCCAAAAATGATGGGTTAAGTTTTTATGCAATCGGGTATTTAAATTTAAATTAATTCGTGTAGTTATTGAAGCCACATTAGTGCGGGGCTCCAAAAATACCAAAACGGGACTCCTTTTTGCGGTTAAATGGATGTGCTCCCGCATCCATCGGCTTCCGGCGATTTTTACCAGGTCGTCGGTCCACCGCGTGGGAGGCCTACCTACGCTACGCTTTCCGGTGCGCGGTCACCACTCGAGAACCAAAGGGAAATGGAGCGTGCTATGCTCGGAGTTTCTCTGCGTGATTTAATCAGAAACGAGGAGATCGACAGGAGAACTAAAGTAACCGACATAGCTTACAGAATCGCTAAACTGAGGTGGCAGTAGGCAGGGCGCATAGCTCATAGAACAGATGGCCGTTGGAACATAAATTCATTGCCACTTAAATTATATTATCCAAACAAAAGTTAGCTCTTCTGCTCTAAGTGTTGATATGTTCCAAACATCTCGTTGTCATCGCGTCCACACCTGGCAACACCGGCACGTATTCAAAACTTTTCGAATCAATTCCCAAACATTCTCGCTATTCACGGACTCGCAGAACTTTCGGAAACTCTTCCGTATAGTGTTATTTAATACATGATTAATTCTCTGATATGTACGAACGGTTAACAAACAACAAGTACTTAGTTGCTGAAGACGGCTAACTCATTTGTTATTTAGTAGTTTGCCATTAATAGGTACTTACTCGTTTAGTTAATAGACTTAGTTAATGGGAGCTTTATAATTAAGAGGCAAATTTAAGAGTTAAGTACTTAGTTAGACTGACTTTAGTAGAGCTGTTCCTCTCCTTAGAGAAAAAAAGAGAATCTTAGAACAACATGTTGCAAGCTTTTGCTATACAGGGTGTAACAAAATTGGTGTAGGTACCATTAACTGGGGCTTTTACTTGTCAAACTAAACCACTTTTGTTCTTGAAGTTTGCTGAAATTGCAAAAAAAATTTGAATTCTTCATAAAATTGAACAATTTTGTGCATTTTTGTATAGGGCGTCACAAGTTTTTTTTTGCGAATTGACTATGGGTTCCTTGGGGAAAGTTGTTCAGTATGATGAGTAGAAGCGCCAGTTAACGGGTCCTATACAATTTTTTTACATTCTGTATAACTAAGAGAACTCGGTCTATCATAAACAACTCGGTCCATCTAACCAGAGGTACCGGGTTCAAATCTGGACGGCCAATGTACCAATGAGTTTTTCAAAAACTTACGTACATACTTACCGATTGCTTTAACGGTGAAGGAAAACATCGTGAGGAAACCTGCACACGCCTGCGAAGAAACTCGAAGGTTGTGTGTGAAGTCGACCAACCCGCACTGGGCCCGCGTGGTCGACTAAGGCCTAATCACCCTGATTCAGGGTAGGCTCGAGCCCCTCGGTGGGGACGTATATGAGCTGTAATGATGATAACTAAGAGAACCTGGGCGATAGCGAAGCATGTGAACAATTTTTTTAGTGTGTTGAAATAAACCTATATTACTCGTATGAAAAATTTGTTGAAATAAGCAAAAAAATTACACCTCTACCTGAACCGAAGTCTTAATCGGTTTGTGGGCTAGACTCGTTAACCCCTCGGCTAGGCTTGCTTATGCAATGGTTGGTTAAAATCACACTAATATTATAAAGGCAAAAGTTTGTGAGTGTTTGCGTGAAGAAGTAACAAACATACATACTAAATATGTATATATTATTTATACAGCTTTATAATAAAACCAACAAAACTCACGAGATTGCTCAACTTAGCCGGACACATCGGAACATATGGCCGTTGGGGTAGAAAAGTTCTCGAGTGGCAACCACGCATCGGAAGACGTAGCGTAGGTAGGCCACCCACTCGGTGGACCGACGACCTGGTGAAGGTCGCAGGAAGCCTCTGGATGCAGGCAGCGCAAGATTGATTCTCGCGGGAGGCCTTTGTCCAGCGATGAACGCCTTTCAGCTGACATGATGATGATGATGATGATGAATTAAATTCATGTACAGCCTGCGCGACGGTTTCAGATCGCTCGGCGAAAGTGTAGAAAGAAACTCTCATATACTTTTTCTTACTCACTCACTCCGTAAATGAGAGGGATACGTATACTCGAATATCCCTCTCCACTTAGGCCGGGCGATCTTAAACCGTCGCGTGGGCTATAACATTGCTAAAAAATTTGGCGTTGTTGGGGTTCTGTTCATCCGATGAAAAAAGGAATTTTATTATAAGATTACTCACGTGCCTGTTTGTCTGTCTGTCTGTCATACCCGAAATTGTCCGAAACTCCTGGACGAAAAATGTTGAAATTTGGTTTATGTATAGAATTTGATGACCCAATCACGACCGTCTTAAGTAAATGAATGAATTTCAATTTTACGAGTTAATTATAAAGGAATTTTATTTTTAATGTCTATGTTTTTGGTCAAGTGCAATGTGTGACATAATATTAAATGAAAGGACTCGTTATAGGAAATAAAAATATTATTTTTATTATTTTTCAAAACGCAAATTTTAAAAGATGTTAAGAAAACGTTGGAAAATCGAGTATTCCCTTACTTTAACTCCAAAACCACTGAGTATAAAATTTTGAAAAACCATGGAGAAAATAAAGCCTCTTCTAAAGTTTACAAAAAAACTAAAACGAATACTCCAAGTCTTATCATTCTTACAGAAAACGGAATGTCCGGAGGTCCGTAACCTCCCTACAAGCGAGTTTGACACGCACTTGACCGATTTTACTGTATTTTGAGATACATAACAAACAGGTTGAAATTGAAATCGTAAACCAAACTTTAAGGACATACTCCACTCAGGAATCTGTTCAACTTTTCCGAAGAAACCCATACAATCTGAGCTTAAAAAAATTTTTTCTCTCCATAAAATGTTGGTAATCAATGGGATAAAATTGTACGGAGCCCATTTTTTTTCCGGGTTTCTTGGGGAAAGTTATGGTTTACGATTTCAAGTCTATCCTGTATATAATATACATAATATATGTATTTGGTTTCTCGGAAACCTTTGGTTGAAAATTGGTAAGTATATGGGATTTTTTGGGGGCAAAAAATCTATCGTATTTCCGATCGTGCAATGCGTTTTTGCCGTGCAATATTTATCATACTAGCTGTTTACCGCGGCTTCACCCGCGTGGACAACGTTTCTATGACTTTTCGAGCGTGAAAAAAAGTATCCTATGTGTTAATCCAGGTCCTAATCTGTCTACCTACTAAATTTCAGACAGATCCGTTCTGTAGTTTTTGCGTGAAGAAGTAACAAACATACATTGAGTATGTATGTTTGTTACTTCTTCACGCAAACACTCACAAACTTTTGCCTTTATAATATTAGTGTGATTTTAACCAACCATTGCGGAAGCAAGCCTAGCCGAGGGGTTAACGAGTCTAGCCCACAAACCGATTAAGACTTCGGTTCAGGTAGAGGTGTAATTTTTTTGCTTATTTCAACAAATTTTTCATACGAGTAATATAGGTTTATTTCAACACACTAAAAAAATTGTTCACATGCTTCGCTATCGCCCAGGTTCTCTTAGTTATCATCATTACAGCTCATATACGTCCCCACCGAGGGGCTCGAGCCTGCCCTGAATCAGGGTGATTAGGCCTTAGTCGACCACGCGGGCCCAGTGCGGGTTGGTCGACTTCACACACAACCTTCGAGTTTCTTCGCAGGCGTGTGCAGGTTTCCTCACGATGTTTTCCTTCACCGTTAAAGCAATCGGTAAGTATGTACGTAAGTTTTTGAAAAACTCATTGGTACATTGGCCGTCCAGATTTGAACCCGGTACCTCTGGTTAGATGGACCGAGTTGTTTATGATAGACCGAGTTCTCTTAGTTATACAGAATGTAAAAAAAATGTGTAGGACCCGTTAACTGGCGCTTCTACTCGTCATACTAAACAGCTTTCCCCAAGGAACCCATAGTCAATTCGCAAAAAAAACTTGTGACGCTCCATACAAAAATGCACAAAATTGTTCAATTTTATGAAGAATTCAAATTTTTTTTTGCAACTTCAGCAAACTTCAAGAACAAAAGTTGTTTAGTTTGACAAGTAAAAGCCCCAGCTAATGGTACCTACACCAATTTTGTTACACCCTGTATAGCAAAAGCTTGCAACATGTTGTTTAGTTTGACAAGTAAAAGCCCCAGCTAATGGTACCTACACCAATTTTGTTACACCCTGTATAGCAAAAGCTTGCAACATGTTGTTTAGTTTGACAAGTAAAAGCCCCAGCTAATGGTACCTACACCAATTTTGTTACACCCTGTATAGCAAAAGCTTGCAACATGTTGTTTAGTTTGACAAGTAAAAGCCCCAGCTAATGGTACCTACACCAATTTTGTTACACCCTGTATAGCAAAAGCTTGCAACATGTTGTTCTAAGATTCTCTTTTTTTCTCTAAGGAGAGGAACAGCTCTACTAAAGTCAGTCTAACTAAGTACTTAACACTTAAATTTGCCTCTTAATTATATGCCTCAATGTCACTGGTGAGATTACAATGATACTAGTGAAATTGTAAGTAGTATGTTACGGTTCAAAATCTTTCGACAGTTCACTATCTCTCGAGATAGATCCCGTTATATTATAATCAAACGGTTTTTACAATTTTACAGCATATGCTGAGTCAGTACCGTTTTGGTACATAGTACAGCTATTTTTTTTAGTTTATTTCTATCGTTTGTAAATTGTACCTGGAAATTGTTGTACTGTGCTCTAAATAAAAGTTTTTCTATTCTATTCTATTCTACATATCCCATATACGTTCATCGAATTCACGACAACACAATCTTGATGATGCTTTCAAATACAGGGTAAAAGCAAAAATATTTGAAGCTAACTCATTTGAGTATTCAAATTAACTGGTCAGGGCTACAACAAACAAACGAAAAGGGTCGAACAACAATTTAAAGTTAATTTAATTGAAATCACATCCAAATACCGCGAAGGAAAACGACGCTCAATACCGCATATCCTTGGGATGTTGACTGGCAGTATAGTATGTGATGGTATTAGGGCCTTAAGTTTGAAATTGCCGATTGTATAAAAAAGTTTAAAGATGAAAATTAATATTAAGAACAATAGTCACAAAAAAATATTCTCAAAATATCATTAGACCGTTAGAAATTAAATGGTGGTAAATTTATTAGATATTTTGAGTGGCTTTAACCCCACCAAGTCGGGGTTTTTCACCTGAAAAAATCGTCTATTAATGCGGCAAAAAAAAAAACTTTTAAACATCTTTAATTTTTAATTTTAAGGCTCTAGAGTTATCGAAGCAGTTTCGTCGTTAATAATGTCATATTTGGAAAAACCTCGCATAAGATTTCGTCACTTAAAGGAAAATTCAATTGACCACTAAGAAAATGCCTTTGTTCCATTCAATGGCATTTAGCTTAGGAGATTGAAACATGAAAGACATGCCACTAGTTACTAACAAATTTAACGTTAACGTTTAACGTTAATAAACTACACTATTCTACACTACATTACACTACACTTCAATACACTACACACTATACACTACACCCTACACCCTTCACCTTTCACTCTTCTCCCTACACCCTACCCCCTTCACACTTCACACTTAATACTACACTACACTACAATACTTTTTGTCGATAATGCACTACACTGCACTCCACTGCACTACACTGCACTAAACTACACTATTCTACACTACATTGCACTATTCTACACTACATTACACTATACACTACACCCAACACCCTTCACCCTTCTCCCTACCCCCTTCACACTTCACAATTCACACTACAATAAACTACTTTTTGTTGATAATGCACTACACTGCACTCCACTGCACTACACTGCACTAAACTACACTATTCTACACTACATTGCACTATTCTACACTACATTACACTATACACTACACCCTACACCCTTCACCCTTCTCCCTACCCCCTTCACACTTCACAATTCACACTACAATAAACTACTTTTTGTTGATAATGCACTACACTGCACTCCACTGCACTCCACTGCACTCTACTGCACTACACTGCACTAAACTGCACTATTCTACACTACATTGCACTATTCTACACTACATTACACTACACTTCAATACACTACACACTATACACTACACCCTACACCCTTCACCCTTCACCCTTCTCCCTACACCGTACCCCCTTCACACTTCACAATTCACACTACAATAAACTACTTTTTGTTGATAATGCACTACACTGCACTCCACTGCACTCCACTGCACTCTACTGCACTACACTGCACTAAACTACACTATTCTACACTACATTACACTACACTTCAATACACTACACACTATACACTACACCCTACACACTTTACCCTTCACCCTTCTCCCTACACCCTACCCCCTTCACACTACACATTTCACTACTTTTTGTTGATAATGCAGGAATTTTTAGGTAATTTTTTCACACCTTGGGTTACAGTTTTAGAAACGATCCATATTTGAAAATATAATAGGCTATATTATGGCAACCGCACGCCACACACACACACACTGCCACACTGTGCATGCCGTCCCAACAGCCTAGAGTACCAAATCATGACGGGAAAGGTAGAGGGCAAAAGAGCTCGGGGAAAACCGCCTGCCAAGTGGTGCACCCAAGTCACCAGCACCACCGCTCTGCAGCTACACGAAGCAGTGCACGCAGCGAGTGACAGAACCCGGTGGAGAGCAATCTGCGCCCCCTCGATGACATGACGGTCACGATCCCCAGCATTGGGGGAACAACTGATTGATTGATTGATTGATAGCAACCGCGGATAGTGTAGCTTCCCAACAGTGAAGGAATTTTTCAAATCGGTCCAGTAGTTTCGGAGCCTGTTCAATGCAAACAAACAAATCCATCCTCTTTATAACGCTTACGGCTGCATTGCTTGGGGCCACACCGATTACACCACACCGGCTGCATTGTGAAATTATTTATTTGGATAAGGGTTAATACTAAGGTATGGTTATCATTGTCTGATTTTGGTCAGTTTTTTATTAACTTTTAAAATGTAGAAAGTGGTTATAGTGAAATAACTACAATAGTTGGACATATGGTATCGTGAAGTTTTTTGTAGTTATTGTTAGGTTCTCTAATATTGTAGAACACTTCGTTGTTTTATCATCAATATTTTCGGTAGCGTATGCGATGAAAGAAATTTTTAATCAATTTTTTTACACCTTGGTTCACGTTACTGAAGTTTTATCAAGGATTCCTTATTTTTTCTAGTAATAAATATAGCCTATGTTACTGAACGCTAATGTAGCATTCTAATGGTGAAAGAATTTTTAAAATCGGTTCAGTAGTTTTCGAGTTTATTCATTATAAACATACAAAAATACAAATCTTTCCTCTTTATAATATTAGTGTAGATTAGTGTAGATAGAGCAAAAACAAAAATGCTTTTAAAAACATGTTTGTTCTATGGGAGCCCGCTTTCATCATCATCATTGATATGGTGTTGGAAGACGTCCACTGCTGAACAAAGGCCTCCCTAAAGGATTTCCAAGACGACCAGTCCTGCGCTGCCCGCATCCAGCGGCTTCCCGAAACCTTTACCAGATCAGCGGTCCACCGCGTGAGACGACTACCTACGCTTCATCTTCCGGTGAGCGGTCGCCACTTGTGAACTTTACCGCCCCAAACGACATATGTTCTACGAGCTATGTGCCCTTGCTCACTGTCACTTATGTTTAGCGATTCTATGAGCTATGTCAGTTAATTGTTTAAAGATTCTACTGAGGCCATAGAGCATTGTGCTTAGGTCTTCCAGAATCTCAGCCATAACCACGATATCGGAGGTGGGTGATGTACATGTCGTAGATGTTGATGCCGAATCCACTCCAGTCCAGAAACTTGAAAACATCTTATAATAAATAAACAAACAATAAATAACAATCAATTTTTGAAGGGGCTTCTACTCGTTAAACTGGACCACTTTGTTTTACAAAATTGATGAAATCGAATACTATTCGTAAACTTTGTGTGGGGAGGCCAAAATAATTTAACAATTTCAGCAAAGTAAAATTTCTTAAGTAGTAAAAAAGTAGTCGAAAAAATTATTCTATTTTACCTAACACTGAATACACAGGCCGTACCTCGACGTACATTAAGTACCTAATCGAAACTGTTCATCAAACTGAATACCAATCTCAGTGCTGCCAATATAAGGCACTGTTAATATCCGCCTTGGCAATGGTATCTCCGAGAAAATGTGAGCCTGTTATGTTGTTAGCATTGCAGGCAGGTGAGGAGGCTATGGTGAGTGATTTAGAGCATTTTATTCGTAAGAACAATATATATAACGAAAGATTCATTTCTCAAGTGTGTTCTATTTTGTTTCGTTATTTGACTGTTAGTCATTTGAGTTACTTTTTATCATAACTTTGAACAAAAAACCGACTTTAAACAGGAAACTAAGGTTCCCCTCGATTTCTCTGGGATGCCATCATCAGATCCTGGTTTCCTTATCATGGTACCACCCTTGGGATATCTCCTTTCCAAAAAATAAAGAATCATCAAAATCGGGTCGTTGAAGATGAAGTTATCCGCGAACACTCATAAAAAAAATATATATACGGTCGAATTGAGAAACCTCCTTCTTTTTTGAACTCGGTTAAAACATTTGTAAGTTTTTGTGCTTTTATCGGAGAAATTCTATTTAAATATCATCATTTACATATGACTAGTATCAAATACCGGATTATTTTCAATCCTAGCAGTAGCTTTATTAGATTATAAGCTCATTTAGAAATACCTTAATACTTTAAATTTATTTAGTTTTTTTCTCAGATAACCCTTTCATTTGATACTCTATCATGCGGATTGAGAGTCCGCCATATTGGATTTAGAATGACGTCACTTAGCTAACCATGCTTTGGCATCCAAACTAAACGTGTATGTAAAATTTCTAATTTAACCATGCCGATTTTAAAGCGGACAACTTACATAATTAGGTATACGAACATTACAAGTTAAGTAAACGATTATAAAAACCGTTGGTATAGTGCTATATACAAATAAGCATTCGTGAACCTCCTTATTAGAAAAGTTAAGGCGACGCATTGGAAACTCTGATCGCAAGGGTCTCGATTTTTCTCAGCAATTACAAAATATGAGAAAGTAATATTTTGTAACCTGTTTCTTTATTTCCATGACTCCATTTTCACGATTCGTTAAATTTTATAACGAAAAAATATATTATAGAAACCTCTTTTAAAACAGTAATTTGCATTCTACAGGCAATCCGGAATTGGTAAGCACTTGGCATCATCTTACCTGATGAAAAGGCACGATGATGCCGAAGACGCAAGCGGGCTTACCAGATTACCCAACGTAATGAGGAACTGATAAATTTATATATATCTTTATCTTTATCTGAGTATGTTAATTAACATTCATGTTTTGTAGTAAGATATAACAAGATACTGGTAGCAACTCAGGTGGGCTTAGAATATGCCCTTACACCTACCAACCAGAGTCTTCAAAAGTTAGGCCCAGCGGGAACCGAACCAGCATTCTCTTGTGAAGCGAGTGGACTAACCACTACGCCACCGAGGTGGTTTTTTAGTAATCTTAATATAATACCGAAATGGGCTCAAAAATTGTCAATATTCGACATGCCTTGTCCATACATAATATAAGATCTTTGACGGCCTATGATACGTGTACCACAGTCCGGACACTGCAAAAAAACAAATGACGGAGCAAAAAAAATTACAACGAAATCCTATACGTTCGAGAACCAAACTATAACCAATCTGTATCAATCTGGGTCACGAGGGGGTGAGGTCGGAATCTAGAGAGCGGCAGGGAGTGTCGCTACTGTATGTTAGTACTAATGTATATACTTTGCTTATACGTATGTTATAGAGTAGACTAGGCAACATGCCTCACGCATAACTGGCTGATCATGTCCATCGGCCAGTTGACGCATGACTTACTTAATTTAATTACTTACAGTATAGTGATCACGGCATCTGCTGTAAGTAAATCAATTATCTTGTCGGGTCACTGGTAATGACTATACCGTGCGTGGGTGTACAAATGAAGATTATAGGAATTTAACACAATCTAACGCTGGTTTGGCTACGAGTTATTGAATTTCCTCGTGGCCAAACTACAAAAAAGAAACCTTTGTTAGTGTAATATTAAAGATGAGAAGGGAATTATAAGCTTTTTTCGCGTGTTTTTGACCATTAATAATCGAGCCTGATACTCGACGATGTTAACAATGCGAACACATGGCTTCAGGGAGCATACCTGAGTACAATACTTACATCACTAGAGTCTACCGTTCAGATAGATAAGACTGAAACGCGCTGACAAAGATTCACAGTCAGTTATCATCGTCATATCAGCTCATATACGTACCCACCGAGGGGTTCGAGCCTTCGAATTAGGGCGATCAGGCCTTAGTCGACCACGCGGGCCCAGTGCGGGTTGGTCGACTTCACACACAACCTGCGAGTTTCTTCGCAGGCGTATGCAGGTTTCCTCACGATGTTTTCCTTCACCTTTAAAGCAATCGGTAAGTATGTACGTAAGTTTTTTTTTAAAATTAAACTCATTGGTACATTAGCCGTCCAAGATTTGAAACCGGTACCTCTGGTTAGAAGGACCGAGTCGTTACCGGTTGAGCCAGCGACGCTTTTTCAGTATATTTACTAAATGTCTTTGGTCAGTGTAAAATTTCATTATTTTAATACCACGACATCAGAAGTGGGACTGAGGGCATACGTCCACCAAGGCTAGCGGAAGTACTGTCCTTTTCCTCCAAAGTTTATATTTTTGAGCACAGTTCATCCCAAAGAAATTATGTATATTTGTACCTAAGCAATTTAGTTTGTTACATCCTCTTTGGCTATTAATATGTAGAATTTTTTTGGTTCATGCACATAGACTTCTTACTAAATTAGATCACAGAGTTTTTTTACTACGTTAAAAATTACAATAAGTAAATTTTCCACAAACAAATCTTTTTCAATTGCAAACTTTTTCGACCTTTTTCTGGCCAGTTCAGTTCGAGGTCAAATCTCAAAGTTTGGATCGAATTCGATTTGCAAAGTTTTCTCTACAGCATTGGTGACTAGTTTTATTTTCATCTTTAGGGAATTCGGAGTTTTTGGATTAGTTTTTGCTATTGATATTCCCAGAATACGTAGATGTTTTGACTTTCCTTATGTGAACACTTAGTAATATATAAATCAGAAAACGTGTTTATCTGTCTAATTATTACTCTCCCAAACTTAAACTTCTTAATCGATTTCGCCGAAATTTTCTTCTTAGTTCTTTAACTTTCACTCAAATTTAACAAAAATTTCGGCGAAATCGATTGAGAAGTTGAAGTTTGGGAGAGTAATAATCAGACAGATTACTATTGTTTTTTTATTGTTATTAAAGTGCGGATAACGACAAAGGATCCTTTACCCCGAAAAGTACTTGTACATGAAAACATGTACATGGACATGTACTTAAAAGTTAAACAGGACGAGGCTATCGAAAACGTTTTAAAATGGCACCGTTTTGCTCACGAATTCAGTAATCTATAGTTTAATAGTGTATACTTAAATTTAATACAATTTTTACAAGTATTTATTTATCTTGCAATGTTCGTAAGTGGTCGTAAATATTTGAAATTTGACCCACTTCCCGGTGTTCGATTGAGCTAATATTTGGCGTGAAACCGTATTCCCGGTGACAATAGATCCTTATGGTATTTTGAAGTCTATCAAATTATAAACTTTGTAGGTGGAATCAAGCTCATTAAAATGTAATATAAATAAGAACGCTAATTATTTAAGACTTCCACAGTAGCCAGATTTATTCCAGTTTTTGTGACAACAAATAACTAGCATTTCCGTATTTTTTACTACTCTGAGTATAATTAAATAAATACTGCTATTCTTTGATTGAAAAATAAGTTTATAGTCAGAGAATAACAAACTAGTATTTCCGGGATTTTTTTATTTCCCTAGCTGTTGGGAATTATAAATTATCATCATCATATCAGCTCATATACGTCCCCACCCAGGGGCTCGAGCCTACCCTGAATTAGGGCGATCGGGCCTTAGTCGACCACGCGGGCCCAGTGCGGGTTGGTCGACTTCACACACAACCTGCGAGTTTCTTCGCAGGCGTGTGCAGGTTTCCTCACTATGTTTTTCCTTCACCGTAAGAGCGTCGGATAAACGTACATTAGAAATCTAAATTCTAAATCAAATTGGTATGAGGCGGGATTCGAATCACGACCTCTCGGAAAAGAGGCGGTGGTCCTAGCCGTTACGCTACCAACGCTCCATAAATAAATAAATATAGCTAAACTTAATTAATGGTCAGAGACCAACAAGGGGGATGCTTTATAGTTTATAGTCTTTGCTAAATTCTGCTGTCACTGCACTTCTTTACCAATCCCATGTGTGTAAAAGTTGTCCAAATTTAAGATCAACTTTTTTACGAGTTTGTTGACTTATGTCCAAAACGATCACAATTGGCCACCGAGATCTTGTGATTTAACACCTTGCGACTTCTTTCCTTTGGGGCCACGTGAAAGAGAAGGTCTACGCCAACAGCCCAGCGTCGATTCAAGACCTCAAAGATGGAATTTGTGAGGCTATCGAGGACATAGGGCAGCCACTTTGCGATTTAGTTAAGGAAAATTTCATGAAAAGGGTATGGTCCTGTAAGCGTGGTCGTGGTGGTCATTTGCCTGAATGATGTTATTTTCCACTATTAACGGCATACCTTCTTCTTTATGAAATAAACATCCGATCATTTATATTAAAAAAAGGCATTTTTCTTTGAATATCAAAATAACACCTCTTATTGGAAAACCCTTTACTTATAATTGAAAAAATAAAATTATACCTAGAGGTGTGATCTCATGCTACTTTCTAAATGTAATGAAAATAAAATTTGTGGATAAATAAAGGTACATAGTGTGTATACATTACGCAGAACGCTCAAACGTTCCGCGCTACAGTTCGTAGGTATGCATGCATACCCGTTTATTTATATATAATTATTATTGTTTAAATAAAAAAAACAAGATATTTGAGAAAAAATAATATTTTTCTTCGTTTATTTTTATAAAAAAAAAATATTGTCAGATTGTAAAAAAAGACGATTATTATCTGGAAAATAACGTGGTTTTTAAGATTCCGTAGTCAATAAGGAACCATTATAGTTTCATCATGTCCGTCTCTCTGTCTGTTCAAGGCTTAGATCAGAGACTTTTAGTTTGACCGGGCGAGCGCGAAGTGCGAGCGGCACGTTTCTGTTCAGCTTGGATAAAAATGATTTCGTATTTATCTTCTTCAGGGCCCGTTTCTTAACCGATTCTCGTTAAATTTTGTAAGCAGGATCAATAATTGTACATTTTTTTGTCTATTTAGTTTTTGGAAATTTTTCAAAATGGCAGTGCCAAAGTTGTTGAAAAAGTAAAAAATATCACATTTCAGCCATTTCAAAAAAGTGGCGTGGTCTACAGTTCACAGTTCACAAGCAGTTTTCTCTTAGATTATCTTTGATATTCGTAAGTATTAAAGAGACCCAGATGTGCTCATTTAAGGATGTGCAAGTTCCTATTTTCTGTTTACAAGAAATTATACTCTGTCGTCCCTTTTTCATACATGTGTGAACCAACACAAGCAGTTTTCCCTTAGATTATCTTTGATACCGCATGTTTGAAAGAGACCCAGATGTATTCATTCAAGGATGTGCAAGTTTCTGTTTTCTGTTCACAAGAAATCGGTTCATCTTTCGACATTATTATCGTTGTTCATGCTTGATTTTTACTACACGCCCTATATCCGCATTACCATAAATAATCTCTAATGCTTTTTACGGCGCACGGAAACAAAGACGTGACCTCGTTCGCGATTTATGATCCCCTATTACTATAAGTTATATTTAGTAAAATGAATTCTCTTCCTATCTCATTTAGATTCATTTTATCTAATAATTGAAGATAATTAAGATAAACAACTCGTTTCTGTTGCCTACTATTTTATCCTATGTTTTAACATTCCTTAGTTGTTAGGTCTGTGGATTGATATATTTATGATGGTTCTCACCAAGTAGATTACGGGCCTTACACGAAATCAATAACAGAATCAGTTCGCAAGTTTACATTTAAAGGTGCATTGTAGAGAATTTTTGAGTATTTTAGAATTAGTTTATTCACAACAAAAAAAAATCAACATCCATCAAAACAACTTAGTGCAATTTTGCATTTAGGATTCTGCTTATTTTTTAATAAAGCACTACACCGATTTTGATAAAATTTATCGAATACTAAACTGGTAGCAACCCTATCGAATAAAAAAAAGATCAAAAAAAATTGTTTACAATCGGCAAAGTTATCGCTTAACAAACGTGCAAAAAACATACATTTGAATTGAGAACCTCCTCCTTTTTGGAAGTCGGTTGAATTTCTGGTTTTCGGCGTGCGCCGATATTTGACTGGACACTTTTCAATAGCTGACACTGTTTCCACTTGGTTTGGCTTTGTGCTACATCTTATAATCTAATATTCTCTCTTATCGTGTGGCACAATTAACCGTGCTATCCCAAGGGAGGGATAGACGGCGGTTGCCTGGTGTTGCACTTAGAATCACCCGCGGTCACATGTAGGACATTTAGATTTACACCTACGGACGTGTGCAACGTGACCTGTATACACATCTGGAATCAGATGTGCAGGTTTCCTCACGGTGTTTCCCTTCACCGTTAAAGTAATCGGTAAGTATTATGCACAAAAATTCAAAAAACTCATTGGTACATTAGTCCTCCGGATATGAACCTGGGACCTCTGGTTAGGAGGACCGAATCGTTACCGGTTGAGCCACCGATGCTTTTTACCTAATATTAAACGAACAATATTTGTGTGTATGTTATGAGACGAAAACGACTCTAACGATTTCGTAAAAATTTGCTATATGGGAGTTTTTGGGGACTTATTATCGTTAAAGCCGTCTTTGAGCTCTCAAAACATACACTTTTTTTTTTAACAGTTGGTAAATCCTTGACAACATCTCGCCTGGTGGTAAGTGACAATGTTGTTGTTTCTTGTTTAATAGTATGATATAATTTTCACTCAAAAAAACACGTTTTCCCATAGATGAGACCTAGCTATAAATCAATTTTTCACCCTCAAAAACTCCCATATAGCAAATTTTAACGAAATCGTTAGAGTCGTTTTCGTCTTAAAACATATACACAAATATTGTTCGTTTAATATTAGGTAAAAGGCGTCGGTGGCTCAACCGGTAACGACTCGGTCCTCCTAACCAGAGGTCCCGGGTTCAAATCCAGACGTCCAATGTACCAATGAGTTTTTCGAAATTTACGTACATAACACTTACCGATTGCTATGTAATGTAATTACATTACTATACATTTAAGTAGGTATATCACACAAAGCAACAAAAAATATATTAAATTTGAAACATTTTTCTTTCAAGAAAAAAAAAACAAAAATAATTAATAATAGTTATTTATAATTTCATCCCAACTATAAAAGGCTCGCTCGACAAGCCATAGCTTCCGCTGCGACTTAAAGGATGCCAGAGATGGCGCCTATTTCACGTGCGGGGGCAACCGGTCGTGCAACTGTTAACTGGTTTAAAAAATCGGAACAGCCAAATGTGACAGCTGTCAAATTTCAGAGTTGCCACATGCACGAGAAAAAAAGCCGTAAAATTAAAAAAGTGCACTCTTATTGGGACACCATTTTATGCATTTAATTATTAAAAAGACTACGTTTATGAACCGTTTAAATCTCGAGATATGGTTTTGAGTTAACGTACAACAATCCTATAGAAAAAAGCGCTTTCAAATGTTTACCAATTTTCTGATTTTTATAGACAAATTTTTTGTTTGTTAAATAGTTTATTTGGACATTTAATCTTTATTTAAATTTTTTTTACAAAAATCGGTTAAGCCGTTCATTTATTTTATTTTATTTATTTGTTCATTCAGTAATAAAGTAAGTTTACAGTATAAACCAAAACACTTACACATAATTTTTTTTTATTTTTTTATTCACAATTGGTAAACCCTTGACAACATCTCACCTGGTGGTAAGTGACGATGTTGCCGAAGATGGAAGCGGGCTTACCAAGATTCCCCAACGCAATGGGGAACTGGCTATCTTATCTTCATGCCGGAACACACCAATGATATCAACATTGATATTTGGCGGCAAGACTTAGATAAGATGGTGGTAGCTAGCCAGGCGGGCTTAGAAAATGCCCTACCACCAACCAAACCGAGCCTTACAATTGACCCCGCCGGGAATCGAACCCGCGACCTCCTGTGTAAAGCCAGTGAACTTGGCCTCTGAGCTACGGAGGCGGTTAAATACGGTTAAATACGTCTAATCAAAGAACAACATTTAATTTTTATCTAAATTGTATCATAATATATAAGTGCTCTAAGCTTTCCTATGTATCTTGTAATAATATAATTCTTCTCATCCAATAATCCAAAGCAGCGAATGAATACTTTTTACAAATCACTGCTTGGTTCTTTGAACTCTGAGGCGTTATGTAATAAAACCTTTCTCTATTAAACAGATATAACTTCATTTTCTTCTAAAATCTGTTTTCAGACGATCTTTATGATTAACAACTTTTTATCTGGAGTACTTTTTACATTCTTGTCTATGGCACAATAAGCGTCTGATTCGCCTAAGTCCCTCATTGATGTACTGAACGCCATGGAACGTGCTCAGAATAAGCTCCTGGGCTATATTTGACCGTTTGTGGTGTAACTTCGTTATCCAATACGTGATCTCATTGTGGCATCATGATAGGTAATATTTATAGAGACAGAAATTCTTTGAAAGTGCAGAAAATGTTGAATTTGTTGTATCGATGCCGGCACCCATGTATCATACGACATTTTTCAATACAGTTGTGAGAAAACAGGTAAAAACACTACACTACTCTTACTACACTTGTTCAATTTCAACATCATTCAATTTAATTGGGTGCTTGTTAAGTGTGATTCACAACTGAGAGGCAAAGATGACCTTTTATTACCAGCGTAAAAGACGAAGATATGAAAAATAAAACTTGAAATTTAAGCAAGTTAGTGGAGTCAGGCCTATTTTAAAGACTGAAAATATTAACAGCCAGAGATTAGAATATATAAAGGACTACTTAAATTTTAGAAATATATTACCGAAAATGCTTAAAATAGGTAGATAGGTGCATTCAAACTAGACATAAAATCAGCTGATCTGCTATGGCCTTATATTTTTCTATGCTTTTCTCGATTTTTAAGAGGAATGTATACTAAATTACTAAACCGATAGCGTGAACCACTGTTTCGTTATTTCATCAGCCGCCTTTGATGGCAACCCCTTATTTTTTACTTTTTATATTTTTTATTATTTGTTGACAAATCCTCTATACTATAGAGTCTAAGTAACACATATTTCGTGAAATTTTAGCTGGCTACCTATAACGGTTTGAAGATACAGCTCTTTGAAAATTGAACAGACAAACAGACAGAGTAGGGTGTAATAAATAAGATCTTGTTACCTGTTATGGTACGGAAACCTAAAGAAGTGGAAACAATTAAAAAATTAAAAAACTACATCCCATCTGTTATGGGAAATCGAGTAAAATGTATCCTATGTAACTCAGAGGATCAAGACAAATATACCTCGCACTCTAAAATCTTCCATCAAGCCGTTTAGAAGATATCGTAGAGAAAAGAAACATACATACATAGATGAGACACAAAAAAACAATACACTTCTTTTTTGCGTGCAGTTGTGTAAAAAGTCTAAACTAAACGGCTCAAGAAACTAAAAAAACTTTTTATTGCAATTAAATTGCAGTGAAGCTGCTCAAAAAACTTGTGGATCAAACTGTATAGTAGGATTTCAAACGTCCAATGTACCAATGAGATTTCGAAATTTACGTACATAACACTTACCGATTGCTATGTAATGTTATTACATTACTATACATTTAAGTAGGTATATCACACAAAGCAAAAAAAAGTACATTAAATTTGAAACATTTTTCTTTTTTTTTGAAAAAAAAATATCTGTTAACATTGATCTTGGCGGCAGGACTTAGAATAGATGGTGGTAGCTAGCGAGGCTAAAGTTCATTCCTAAAGTAATTTATAGTTTATTTCAAATATCAATGCCCTATTCCACTTAAGACAGTCACTATAGGTAAAAAAACATAGCGATAACATGTTTTATCTATCTGGTGAAAGCATTTTATGGCATGGTGTTTTTTATAATAAATGCTATACGGCATGGTGTTTATCCACTGTTGGTAAGCCCTTGGCACCATGTCACCTGATAGTAAGTAACGATGGAAGCGGATCAATGTTAACAGGTCTTTTAATAAGATTTCAAACTAGTGGGCCAAACCTAGTATTTTAGGTAGATTTCAAACCTGTGGGCCAAATCTACAGTCTTTTAGTAGGATATCAAACTTGTGGCCAAACCTACAGTCTTTTAGTAGGATATCAAACTTGTGGGCCAACCTACAGTCTTTTAGTAGGATATCAAACTTGTGGGCCAACCTACAGTCTTTTAGTAGGATATCAAACTTGTGGGCCAACTACAGTCTTTTAGTAGGATATCAAACTTATGGGCCAACTACAGTCTTTTAGTAGGACGTCAAACTTGTGGCCAACCTACAATCTTTTAATAGGATATCAAACTTGTGGGCCAACCTACAATCTTTTAGTAGGATATCAAACTTGTGGCCAACCTACAATCTTTTAGTAGGATATCAAACTTGTGGGCCAACCTACAATCTTTTAGTAGGATATCAAACTTGTGGGCCAACCTACAGTCTTTTAGTAAGATATCAAACTTGTGGGCCAACTACAGTCTTTTAGTAGGACGTTAAACTTGTGGGCCAACCTACAATCTTTTAGTAGGAGATCAAACTTGTGGGCCAACCTACAGTCTTTTAGTAGGATATCAAACTTGTGGCCCAACCTACAGTCTTTTAGTAGGATATCAAACTTGTGGGCCAACCTACAATCTTTTAGTAGGATATCAAACTTGTGGGCCAACCTACAGTCTTTTAGTAGGATATTAAACTTATGGGACAACTTGTATTTTAGTAGGTTTTTATATAAAAATTGTTGTCTGTGAACTGGAGCTTCTACACATTGTAGGTACTATACATTTAATTTACCTACCTAAACTAACAATAGATATTAAGTTTTGTGTTACTAACCAAATATGGACTCTGTCTGAAATAAAAGATTTTTTTTTTTTTTTTTTATATTATATAGGTGTGTAGGTACCATGGTCAGTTTTTTAGGGTTCCCTACACCAAAAGGGTGACCAACGGGACCCTATTACTAAGCCTCGGCTGTACGCTCGTCTATTTGTCTGTCAGCGTGCAGCGGGCTGTATTTCATGAACCGTAATAGGTAGACAGTTGAAATTTTCACAGAGTATGTTTTTCTATTTCCGTTACAAAAGCAAATAATAAAAATTAGAAAAAATAAACAATTAAGGGTTAAACAGTTTCATAAATGAAACCTGTATTTTATCAAAGACTTCTATATAAAACGAGGTAGACGTGGTGTACTGTACCAAATGACATTTTAAAGGCAATCCTCAAGCTACAACATCGATAACATTATATACACAAACACAATAAAGTATCGACGTGAACGAGCGTGAGACAGCAATATTCATTGTCAACGTGAGTGACAAGGAAGGCCTTCTGTGGTTTCGCGCTAGAACCGAACGCAAAGAAATTTGACGAAATGAGCCGCCGAGTACTTAGCAATGGTGTTAATTAGCTCCTTTTAAGCGATTCACGATTTGGTGTGAGTGCCACGTCTACCTCGTTTTATATAGAAGTCTTTGTATTTTATAAGGTATTTTAGAGTTAATACTGATGTTGCTCTACAGTAAAAACGTTTTACAAGCAAGCGCAGATTTGAACAGAAGGATCCGCCTGTCTCCATATTTTAGTCAGATTTTCTTCATACATGCAAAAAGTAGCGCCATCTAACATAACTCGTACGAACTAGCGTGAGCGAGAGTTGACTGACGTGCCGAGTTAAAAGAACCTTGATAGAATTGTCGCTTTAAAAATTCGTTTTTTTAATTTGTTTACAAGAAAAATACAATGTAAGGTTACTTATCGACGATACGACATCCCATGTTTCTTTTAGCCTTTCTTTTACGATATTTACGGCCTCTTACAACACAATAAGGCATTTTGATATGGAATATTTTTCCACCGCACTGAACAATGTCCCGCAGACGACTGAGTCGCGAGTGTGCGAAACTTTCGATTTTCGCACCAATTCGCTGGGCCCATTAGTCGCGCGCGTTGGCCGGGTCCTTACGCCAGTAATATATAAGTCATTACAAGCAAGCGTATAACTTGATGTGTTAGTGGACTAGTTCTGAATTAAAAGATCAAATAATAAAAAACGGCCAAGTACTTACGCTAAGGAGTCAGAACTGAATATCAAAAAAACATTTTTCTGTCGCTTGCGTTGATGTGTTTTGTTTGCAATGTGAATAGTTAGAATTGTCACAGTTGTGTGGAGAGGAGTGGTGATATGGAACCCTCGGAGCGTGAGTCAGACTCGCACTTGTCCAGTTTTAGTTTCTGCTAAATTCCCCTAAAACTACCTGCTAAACCCCTAAAAATACCTGCTAAACCCCTAAAAATACCTGCTAAACCCCTAAAACTACCTACTTAACCGCACTTTTAATACTTGTGCACTGATCGTTCCGTAACAGATCATTTTTATAAATCAACTATTAAGGAAATCACTACTACAAGTATAGATCCTACTAGATGTTGCTAGTTTCTTCACGTTTAAAAAACACGCTTTTTTGTCTTTAATTTGTATATATATTTTTTTATTATTTGTATTTGTAGCGTCTATAGATACACTGTATATTTTTGTTTTACTTGAGCATTAGTACCACATTCACATCAACAACCACACCTCTCCACACAACTAAATTGTATAATGAATGACAATGATACCTATTCACATTACAAACAAAAGACATCAACGTGAGCGACGAAAAAATATGCTTGTTCGACATTAAATTCGGACTCCTTAGCGCTAGTACGACTCACACTTGGCAGATTTTTATAATTTTTATTTTGACTTCAGTATTAGTTCTATGATCACACCTAGTTTCACTATTGTATGTGTTACCGTTTTTACTATAGAGCTAAATCAAAAATACTTCTGAAGACTTAAAAAAAATAGTATTTTTGTATGGAGACAAGCTTTTTTGTATGACATAGCTCTCAGAATTGCTAAACTTAAGTGGCAGTGGGCGGGGCACATTGCTCGTAGAGCAGATGGCCGTTGGGTCAGTAAAGTTCTCGAGCGGCGAACATGCACCGGAAAGCGTAGTGTAGGCAGGCCACCCACTCGGTGGACCGATGACCTGGTGAAGGTCGCGGGAAGCCGCTGGATGCGGGCAGCGCAGAACCGGTCGTCGTGGAGATCCTTGGGGGAGGCCTATGTCCAGCAGTGGACGTCCTGCGGCTGATATGATGATGGAGACGACCTTATTTTTAATTTTTTTCATGTTTTTAATATTTGCAACAGAAATATAATATCCTGTGAAAGTTTCAACTGTCTACCTACATTACGGTTCATGTAATTGCGGACAGCGGAGGCTCAGTAATTAGGGCCCCGTTGGTCACTTTTTAGGTGTAAAGAACCCTTAAAACATACAGTCGAATAAGTTCCGTGCACCCAACGGGTGATTAACTCTTACTAAGCCTCCGCTGTCTGTCCGGCTGTCCGTCCGTCAGCGGTGTGTATTTCATGTACCGTAATAGGTAAACAACTGAAAATTTCACAGAATGTGTATTTCTGTAGCAGCTCTTACAAAAATTACAAAAAATTAGAAAAAATGAAAAAAAAAGAAGGGTCTCCTTTGAAAAATCAAGTTTTATTAGGTCTTCAGAAGTATATTTAATTTAGCTCTATCGTAAAAACGGTAACACATACAAGAAGTGAAACTTCGTGTGATTACAGTACTAATACTGGAGTGAAACAAAAATAATAAAAATCTGCCAAATGTGAGTCGTACTTGCGCTAAGCAGTCTGAATTGAATATCAAAAAAGCATATTTTTGTAGCTCGCGTTGATGTCTTTTATTTGTAATGTGAATAGATATCATTGTCAATAGACTATGAAGTTGTGTGAAGGAATGCTAGTCCGACTCGTACTTGGCCTTTTTTAAAGTCAATAAAAATTATATTGATGACTCATATTATTAAGCTTGTACACGAGAACCTGTTACTTCTGGGTTCGGTACTTAATATCGAAGACACTTTAACAAAACCGATTACGCCAATCTCATCGAAAAGCCATTTCATCGAAAGGTTATTTGATTTAAGGGCCTTTTCACCGAAAAGCCAAATCGTCGAAAGCCTATGTTATCGATTGTACATTTCTGCGATGCCAATATCCACCCTTTTTTCGTGTCCATCGTCAGACCGCCACCCAGAGGGGGTTGGGGGGGGATGTATCATCATCAAACCTAATTAATCTATTATCGCTCACTGCGCTCGCTCTATCTCTTCACAAATGAACTTTCGATGAATAAAATTTTCGAAAAACCTCAAAACTTTTAGGTAGAAGCTTTTGATATTGCATTGTCATGCGATATACATATAATGCAAAATTTCAGCTAAATCGGAAACAGGGAAGTGGGTCAAATTTAACATGCAAACTTTCACCAGAACAAAAAGTTAATTAAAAGCTTGTAAAAAGTTTTTCGATGAAATTGGCGTCGTTGAAATGACTTTTGATAAAGTGGCTTTCGGTATTGAGCCTTTATACGATAACTTCTAGGTACGTACATACATTCTCGACTCATAACCTTTTCCCTTCTTAACAAAAGTTATTGCAGTACAAATGTTGGATATACGAGCGTACACGCTGTAAGATATTATCGCGATACATCACCGAGATCCGAGCAGAGATTTGATGCTTAGGAAAATATAAATAAGTACGCCCATTTAGCCGGACGGACGTGACCTTTGTAGGGTTATGACCGCCTCCGTGGCGCGATGGTTAAGCTTCACATCACGAGGTCGTGGGTTAGATTCCTGCCGGAGGCTACATTTGTAAGACTCGGTTTGGTTGATGAAACTGGCTACCACCGTCTTATCTAAGTCTTGCAGCCAAACATCAATGTTAACAACAATGATGTGTTCCGGCTTGAAAATAAGATAGTCAGTTTCCCATTGCGTTGGGGAATCTTGGTAAGCTTGCTTACATCTTAGGTATCATCATCACTTACAATCAGGTGACACTTTGTATTGCGCTGCTGTAGCCATAAGTCGTGGGTCGTATATTAAGCTGGTTACTGTGTGTTAGAATAACGTTGTCATACTTATATGAATACTAGCTTTTGTCCGCGGCTTCACCCGCGTGGACATCGTTTTTATGACTATATTGGAGGGTGAGTGGTGCTATTTCTGTGCAAAAAATCACAGTAATCCATTGTTCCGTTGCAAGTACCAGGACAAGCGTCTTGGAGTACCAGGACAAGCGTCTTGGCGGCAAGACCTACCGTAACTGGTCCTTGTCTTCACCTTATGGTGTTGGCAGGAATAGCGGCCCTCACTTTGTGACCTAGCTGTCGGTGAGTGGGGACGCTATATCATAAACCTGGTAGTCTAGCGTATCTGGTAGATATACGAAAGGGAATGTTCCGTTGCAATGTTAAGAAACTAACCAAAAAAAAGAGCATATTTTCAGTTCCCACAGGAACTCGGACTATGCTATTTTCACGGAATAAAAAGTAGCCTACGTCCTTTCCAGTGACATAAGCTACCTGCGTGCCAAAATCATCAAAATTGGTTAAGGTGTTGAAGAGTGAAAAGGTAACAAACAAACATATTTTCCCATTTATAATATTGGTAAGTATTTATATAAATTCGTACAGACAGACGTATACATGCGTTTTGAAATAAATCTGGAACGCCACAATAATGATGCCAAGGGCTTACCAAGTTAATAACAAAAAACCGGGCAAATGCGAGTCTGACTATTCCTCAGAGGGTTCCATACCACCACATCTCTCCACACAACTACATAGTGATAGTGACAGATATCTATTCACCTAACAAACAAAAAACATCAACTCGAGCTACAAAAATATGCCTTTTTTGTCATTCAGTTCGGACTCCTTAGGGCGAGTGCGACTCACACTTGGCCAATTTTTTGTATTTCTTGTTTTACCCCAGTATTAGTACTATAATCGTACTAAGTTTCATGCTTGTACGAGTATGTATTCCTGTTTTTACGATAGAGTTTAATCAAAAATACTTCTAAAGTCCAACAAAACACATGGTTTTTGTATGGAGACCCCCCCTTTTTTTTTCTTAAATTTTTAGTATTTGTTGTTATAGCGGCAACAAGTGAAAATTTCCATACGGTTCAAGAAATACAGCCCGCTGACAGACGGACAGACAGCGAAGGCTTAGTAATAGCACACCCTGGACATTTCATACATTGAGCCAGAAATGACATTTCAAAAAAGGAATGACGGAACAAACAAAATGGCGGTGAAATCCTATACGTTCGACAATCAAACGGTAACCAATCTTTATCAACCTGGGTGACGAGGGGGTGAGGTCGCAATCTAGAGAGCCGCAGGGAGTGTCCATACTGTTAGTACTTGTATATATACTTTGGTAATAGGGTCACGTTGGTCACCCGTTGGTGCAAAGAACCTTAAAATGGAGCGTATCTGAGCTCTTGTTCCTTCTTAACACATGTAGCACTTTAAAATATCAGCCGAAAGACGTCCACCAAAGATTGCCACAACGACCGGTCCTGCGCTGCCTGCATCCAACGGCTGCCTGCAACCTTCACAAGGTCTATATAACATATAATATGTATGCGTCGCTATTATTTTATGTTTGAATTTAAATCATGAATTACTTATTTCATTCTACTATTTTCGTTCCTACTCGGTTGGGCAGCGTTCGGGAAGCTTTGCAATATCTTCACGTCCCAAGACCGCAGTGTCTCTAGACTAAGTTGTTTGACCAATGTGTGTTGCCAGTGATGATTTACGGAACTGAGACATGGTCGCTTACTATGGGCCTCGTAAGAAGGCTCAAGGTCACCCAAAGGGCAATGGAGCTTGTTATGCTCGGAGTTTCTCTGCGTGATCGAATCAACAACGAGGAAATCCGCAGGAGAACCAAAGTAACCGACATAGCTAAACTGAAAGGCAGGGCACATAGCTCGTAGAACAGATGGCCGATGGGGCAGTAAAGTTCTCGAGAGGCGACCGCGCACCAGAAAACGTAGCGTAGGCAGACCTCCTACGCGGTGGATCGACGACCTTGTTGCGGGCAGCGCAGGACCGGTCGTCGTGGAAATCCTTGAGGGAGGACTTTGTCCAGCAGTGGACGATTTCTGGCTGATATGTTGATGATGATGATGATGATTTTCGTTAATATTGCAATTTGGCATTTTCACACATTGCTATCAGACTTAATAGACGGCTTGACAACTTTTGACAGTAGGGTCTGCCATTGACCTTGCAACTTACAACTTCCAATAATCTGGACTCAGCCTGGGTGAAGTATGGCCTAAAATTCCCAAATTTCGTGAGATACCCTTGCCCCAGCAGTGGGGATTTAAATGACGAAGCTAAGCACAAGCACAAACAAAATAATAAGAATATTCTAAGAATGACCAGACTTTGACCTTGGCCAGATCTGTCGTAGTATCTTCCACCATTGATTCAAGACACATTTATTATATTATATCTACAAGTACACGGCACCGTTCCAAGCGTGTTACATTGCGCGGATGTACCTAATCTGAAGAAATACAGGCCAATAATCCAAAGACCTAATATTCGTAACAATGTGGCCATCGGTATTAAAAGTTGGCCCAATTTGTTGGAGCCAAATATTACATGATTCTTAATCAGATTCGTTTGCTAACCTTCATACTAAGGACCGCCATAGGCCCAAATAGTGTCTAAGTCTTGCCGCCAAACACCAGTGTTAACAGCATTGATGTGTTCCGGCTTGAAGATAAGATAGCCAGATCCCCATTATTATTATTATATCAGCTCATATACGTCCCCACCGAGGGGCTCGAGCCTACCCTGAATCAGGGCGATTAGGCCTTAGTCGACCACGCGGGCCCAGTGCGGGTTGGTCGACTTCACACACAACCTTCGAGTTTCTTCGCAGGCCTGTGCAGGTTTCCTCACGATGTTTTTCCTTCACCGTTAAAGCAATCGGTAATAATATGTACGTAAGTTTTACGCTTTTTACGCTTCCATCTTTGGCATCATCGTCACTTACCATTAGGTGAGATAATGCCAAGGGCTTATCAATTGTGCATTAAAAAAACAATCTATATGGTGCTATAAATTTTTAAGATTTTTTCTTAAAACTTAATAATTTTGCCTGAAAACTGTGTGATGAACAATGTAACAAAAATGTAATTAAAATATGTGAGAATCCAAAATTTACTATTATGACGCCGTTCTTTGAAATTTGGGCCCGTGCGAGAGTGCTTATCCACAAAACCATCATCATCATCATCATATCAGCCGAAAGACGTCCACTGCTGGTCAAAGGCTTTTCCACAACGGCCGATTCTGCGCTGCTTTCCGCTACCTTCTCGAGGTCGTCGGTCAACCGAGTGGGAGGCCCGCCTAAGTCACGTCTTTTGGTGCATGGTCATGAGAACTTTACTGCCCCATCGGCCATTTGGTCTAAGAGTTATGTATCCTATCTACTACCACTTAAGTTTAGTGATTCAAAGGGCTTACTTTGGTTCTCCTGCAGATCTCCTCACTTCTGATTCGATCACGTAGGAAAACTCCAAGAAACCATAACGCACTAGGTTGTTAATGTTAGTATTAGAATTTTTTTAAGCAGACTGTTCAAAAAGGCGAGTCTATAGGTAGACATCAATGGACCAGGCTTACTCACTGAACCGGCGGGCGCAGCGCAAGATTGTTAATTCAATTAGAGCATCACATACTCCTACTGTGTATTATGTAGTTGTTTCAATGTTTGTTGAGGAATCTCAGAGGAATTTATGCAGCCAGTTGTGAAACTACTGTTTTGTTATTGCTTATTTCATTTGTCGTACCTACTACGGTGTAATTTTTCGGGTGCTCCCAAGGGATAGGAATAAATAACTGCCCGACTACTGCCAGATATTTTGACCGTCTTCTGTCACTTGTTACTGCCACTGTCTATGCGCAAAAAAGTGTATTATCTGTGAACAGGAATGAAGATTTATAGTTTGCTTTACGTAGCGTGCATATTTCATTTTTATTTCATCCACAATCGGTAAACCCTTGGCATCATCTCACCTGATGTTAAGAGATGATGATGCCGAAAATAAAAGCGGGCTTACCAAGATTCCCCGCGCAATGGAGAACTAGCTATTATATCTTCAGAATAAGCCAGGAGGGCTTAGAAAATGCGCTTCCACCATACAAACCGAGTCTTACAAAGTTAGACTCGAACACGCGACCTCCTGATTTGAAGCTAATCTCAAAGTAAATAGGTACGTCACAATAAGCATGTAACTGTTCTGTCCACGCTGCGGGAAATAACGGATGGCGAGACATGTAGGCGCCAGTTAACCTTTTACACGAGTAGCGCAGCTACAGGAAACCAGTGCAAACTGAACCTTACGCTTGGTCAATACAGTTAATGTTGACACAGCATTGCTGGCAAACATTTTGCCAATACCCGGAAAAAGGTTAAAAGAGTTTCCTGTTGGAAAGTGAGATTTATTTTGTTGTGTTGACATATTAAAAAAAAATTTAGTAACATTTTTGACATTTAAAATTTCAGTCAGTACTTAAGAGTAACCAAAGGGGTTTGAAAGTTATTGGCATACTGAGGATTCGCCATATTGATTTTTTTTCAAAATGGCGTCGCACAATCTAACCTATGTTTTTAGATAGAAGACCTACAGAAGAACAAAAAATGTCATGTAACATTTTGGCCTAAAGTGTCACGTATCTGAGATAATATAGAAGTTAAAAATAATCAAAATTATTATGGAATATATATATTCAATTATCTCCGTAACGTGACGTTTTAGGACACTATGTTACATGACATTTTTTGTTTGTCTGCTGTATGTCCTCTATCCAAATATATAGGTGTCAATGTGCAACTTCATTCAAAAAAAATAATAATAATTATGGCGGAATCTAGTTTGCCAGTCTCCATACAAAAATTTTCGAACGCCTTTATTTTATTTCTCACTTTTATTTTTAATTTTTTAAACTTGTCAATGATTGTCGTGTGGTGTAGTTTCAACATTATTTTGACATTTTATTTATTAACTTAACGCACAAATTTTTTTCTTTATGATTTACTAGCTTTTGCCCGCGGCTTCGATCGCGTGGGCATCGTTTTTAAAACTGTTTTTGAGTACAAATAGTGCGCGAGTTGCAAGCAGCTTGCGAGTGTAAATAGAAGTTTTACTCCCCATCCTTCGGGAACTATATCGGGCTATTCTAATAGGCAGTATATTTATTAGCAAAAAATCACATCAATCCGTTATTCCGTTGCGACGCTGACGAGATCGCGCCTGAAAATGAGTTTACCCCAGATCCCCCGAGAACTATCTCAGGATATGTAAATTAATAGTCGTTGTCACGTTCCACCCCCTGATCCATCTCTGTGTTAAAAAATCACATCAATCCGTTACTCCGTTGCGACGCTGACGAGCTCGCGCCTGAAAATGAGTTTACCCCAGATCCCCCGAGAACTATCTCAGGATATGTAAATTAATAGTCTTTGTCACGTTACACCCCCTGATCCATCTCTGTGTTAAAAAATCACATCAATCCGTTACTCCGTTGCGACGCTGACGAGCTCGCGCCTGAAAATGAGTTTACCCCAGATCCCCCGAGAACTATCTCAGGATATGTAAATTAATAGTCTTTGTCACGTTTCACCCCTTGATCCATCTCTGTGCTAAAAAATCACAACAATCCGTTACTCCGTTGTGACGCTGATGTGCTCGCGGCTGGAAATGAGTTTTCCCCAGATCCCCCGAGAACTATCTCAGGATATGTAAATTAATAGTCTTTGTTACGTTCCACCCCCTGATCCATCTCTGTGCTAAAAAATCACAACAATCCGTTACTCCGTTGTGACGCTGACGTGCTCGCGGCTGAAAATGAGTTTTCCCCAGATCCCCCGAGAACTATCTCAGGATATGTAAATTTATAGTATTTGTCACGTTCCACCTCCTGATCCCATCTCTGTGCTAAAAAATCAAAACAATCCGTTACTCCGTTGTGACGCTGACGTGCTAGCGCCTGGAAATGAGTTTTCCCCTGATCCCCCGAGAACTATCTCAGGATATGTAAATTAATAGTCTTTGTCACGTTACACCCCCTGATCCATCACTGTGTTAAAAAATCACATCAATCCGTTACTCCGTTGCGACGCTGACGAGCTCGCGCTTGAAAATGAGTTTACCCCAGATCCCCCGAGAACTATCTCAGGATATGTAAATTAATAGTCTTTGTCACGTTTCACCCCTTGATCCATCTCTGTGCTAAAAAATCACAACAATCCGTTACTCCGTTGTGACGCTGATGTGCTCGCGGCTGGAAATGAGTTTTCTCCAGATCCCCCGAGAACTATCTCAGGATATGTAAATTAATAGTCTTTGTTACGTTCCACCCCCTGATCCATCTCTGTGCTAAAAAATCACAACAATCCGTTACTCCGTTGTGACGCTGACGTGCTCGCGGCTGAAAATGAGTTTTCCCCAGATCCCCCGAGAACTATCTCAGGATATGTAAATTTATAGTATTTGTCACGTTCCACCTCCTGATCCCATCTCTGTGTTAAAAAATCAAAACAATCCGTTACTCCGTTGTGACGCTGACGTGCTAGCGCCTGGAAATGAGTTTTCCCCTGATCCCCCGAGAACTATCTCAGGATATGTAAATTAATAGTCTTTGTCACGTTCCACCCCCTGATCCATCTCTGTGCTAAAAAATCACAACAATCCGTTACTCCGTTGTGACGCTGACGTGCTCGCGGCTGAAAATGAGTTTTCCCCAGATCCCCCGAGAACTATCTCAGGATATGTAAATTTATAGTATTTGTCACGTTCCACCTCCTGATCCCATCTCTGTGTTAAAAAATCAAAACAATCCGTTACTCCGTTGTGACGCTGACGTGCTAGCGCCTGGAAATGAGTTTTCCCCTGATCCCCCGAGAACTATCTCAGGATATGTAAATTAATAGTCTTTGTCACGTTCCACCCCCTGATCCATCTCTGTGCTAAAAAATCACAACAATCCGTTACTCCGTTGTGACGCTGATGTGCTCGCGGCTGGAAATAAGTTTTCCCCAGATCCCTCGAGAACTATCTCAGGATATGTAAATTTATAGCCTTTGTCACGTTCCACCCCCTTATTCATCTCTGTGCTAAAAAATCACAACGATCCGTTACTCCGTTGCGAGTTTTCCCCAGATCCCCCGAGAACTATCTCAGGATATGTAAATTAATAGTCTTTGTCACGTTCCATCGCCTGATCCATCTCTGTGCTAAAAAATCACTACAATCCGTTACTCCGTTGTGACGCTGACGTGCTAGCGTCTGGAAATGAGTTTTCCCCCGATCCCCCGAAAATTATCTCAGGATATGTAAATTTGTAGTCTTTGTCACGTTCCACCCCCTTATCCAACTCTATGCAAAAAAATCTCAAGAATCCGTTGCTCTGTCCGTTGCAATGTTAAAGAAATCAAGCAAAAAAAGTCTAAAAGTCTTCCACTGCTAGACAAAAGCCTCCCCCAATAATTTCCAGAAACACCGGTCCTGCCGTGCCCGCATCCATCGGCTTCCCGAAATCTTCACCAGTTAGATGGTCAACCGGGTGAGATGCTTTCCTACGCCACAATTTCCGGCGCTCGTTCGCGACTCGAGAACTTTATTACCCCAATGACCATTCACAGACGGTGTAGGTGCCTTTAAAAATCCATTTGCATTCACGACCGCTATCACATCACAAAACCCGTTTTGCCCGCCACAAAGCTAAATAGAAGTATCGAAAACTTTCTTAGGGTCAATAAAAAACATCTGCTGCCAACAGAAGTGCTGCAATGTCTAAAACGCCAGATCTGGGGATCTAAAAAGATTTTTTCACTAGGGTCTTTGTGTAACATCATCCTGAACTAATCATTACTTAGCGAACTGAAACCTTGCGCCGTATTATTTCTTTTTGAAACAATTCTGATACCAATGTTTTCAATTATTAAAGTTACAAATTAATAATGTAACATAACATCTAACATTAATAACCGAAAACATTTGTGTCAGAATTGTTTAATAAAGAAATGTTTGAATTTTTAGGTTAGGTTATTGTTTACATTGTTGGAAAATTCTGATGGAAGGTAATTTAGAACTAATGGGTATTGGGGCAGGCAATAAACAAATAAAAAAAGTCAGGGACGTCAAAACTAGACGTATTACATTAAACCAACGGCACTTGACACAGATTCACCTGATTTTTTATTCATTTTAAAGGTTCCAGAGAAAAGATAGCAAAAAACGGAACCCTTATAATTTATTGTCCGTCCGTCTGTACGTTCGTGTGTCACGTAATTTTTTTCATAATATCAGATTTATAATAATAATATTATGTACAAAAAAGCAAAAGAAACAGAAAATGAAGGCAATATGAAAAAAAATGGGTAGCTTTACCTAGGTAAGAGGGGAATATTTTTTTTTGATTATACCCCTGGGTGACCTTGAGCCTTCTTATTAGGCCCATAGTAAGCGAAAAGGGTCATCCAAAGGGCAATAGAGCTCGGTGGACCGATGACCTGGTGAAGGTCGTGGGAAGCAGCTGGGTGCGGGCAGCGCAGAACCGGTAGTCGTGGAAATCCTTGTGGGATGCCTATGTCCGGCAGTGAACGTCCTTCGGCTGATATGAAGGCAGAAAGTTTAAATCGTGTGAGCTCAACATTCCAAATAGTTAAATCATGGCTATCCGACCATAATCTCGAAATAACTTAAATAAAACGAAATTAATTCAATTTAACCGTCCAGGCCGACCTTGAATATTGACGTTCCCTTCCTTCAGGCGGACCCGCCATTTTCCAAAATGGCGGAAAATGACAAGAAATTGTCAAATTATGAAAAGTTTATCTATGATTTTATATTAAACTGCGTATGGCACTAAGAGCGGAATTTAATAACGACGTAAGTCCATAAATCAACCCAAGGCAGTTTCAACACAGTTTTAACTATATTTGTGTACTTTAGAGCATAAGGTCGCGTGTTGTTACCGGGGCCGATGGGTCCCATTAATACTCAACGGAAAGAACAACTTACCGGGACAGATGGGTCCCATAAATACTCAATCGGTTAAACCCTACCAGAAAAGAAAACTTAATCTCATACCGTTATCTACTAATTTGAATATTTCCGAGGAAAGCGCATTCACACTGTTAGGGGTAACAATAGATTCACATTTGGACTGGAACACGCATACAGAAAAACTAAAAACCAAATTGTCCCAATTCACTTACGCATTATCCGTTCTAAAAAGAAATACTCACTACGAGTCAGCCCGGGCTGCCTACTTCGCGTACGCACACGCTTGGCTGCGATACGGCGTTATCATGTGGGGGCACAGCGCACATGCTGATGGCGTCTTCGTTTTACAAAAGAAATGTCTACGTATACTACTAAATATAAAACCAAGAGTCTCTTGTCGCCCATTTTTTGAAAGTGAAAATATCCTCCCGCTCCCTTGCATATATATACTTGAAATCGCTAGCTATGTCCATAAAAATTTAAGCAAATATGAATACTGTAGTAGTACGCATCGACATCACCTGTTAGTACAGCCTACACCAATATTGGAAATCTACAAAACCAGCCCTTATTATAGGTCAATAGCAGTGTATAACAAACTCCCAAAAACTTTAAAATCCGAAGGAAATACTAAAAAATTTTACAACAACCTAAAAAACCTATTAATATCTAAATGTTACTATGGTATAAAATAATTTTTGGAGGATAAAACATTAAAGTAAAATTATATACTTATAATTTTTTATTGAAAATATTCATGTAAAACCATTTAACCATTTATCTCGTAACTATCTTCTGGTCTCTCCTCATTTTTCTGTACATTATTACAATCTACCTATCCTGTTTGCCATGCCCTAGCAGGGCCCATGTATGTACCATGCTATATTTAATTTATTTTAAGACCTTATTTTGTACATGATTGCAAACGATAAATAAATGAAATGAAATGAAATGAAACCCCTGGATTACCACAGGGCTCGATACTGGGCCCACTGTTATTTATAATCTATAGTGCAGACATTGTCAACTGTATCAATTATTATAACTATCATCTGTATGCCGATGATTTACAGATACATATTCCCGTCAAATTATCAAACATTGAAACAGAGGTTGCCTCACTTAATGAAGGTCTAAATCGCATTTCTACCTGGTCTGTCGATTACTCTTTGGTCCTTAATCATTCTAAGTCAAAGCTTTTAATAGTTGGCACAAAGCATTATTCAAAAATTGACTGCATGTAGTCCCTCAATTAAAATAAATGGCCAAACGATAGAGCGAGTCTCTGAGGCAAGGAATTTGGGACTGCTTATGGACAGCTATCTTCGTTTTGAAAACCATGTCACAGAGCTTGCTAGGAACTGTTTTTATAGACTCAAGATTTTTTATAGAATTCGACCCTTTATAAACGTAGACCTTCGTGTAAGACTCTGTGAAACGATTGTCCTATCTAAACTTAACTATGCCATAACTGTCTTTGGACCATGCCTTTGTGCAAGATTTTGTTATCATATCCCCTATCGGTCTCATGTCACACCATTTCTGAATTCTTCTAATATATTAAGACTGGATGCGCGTCTTAAACTTCTTTATGCCTCATTTCTGTTTGGAGTAATTAAGACTAAACATCCTCAGTACCTTTATGATAAACTTGTTTGGAGATATGCTCAACATAGTTATACAGCAAGGTTGTGCTCTAACGTCTTCTGTGTACCAAAGCATAGGACTTCTATGTTTCGTGGTAGCTTTAGTTTCCTCTCCTCAAAGTGCTGGAATGATATTCCCCCTCCTATTCGTTCTATCACGTCAAAGTTTGCCTTCAAAAAATGTAACCGGGAGCACCTATTAACGGAACAAAAGACTCCGTTCTACGCTACCACATAATTTGTTACCTGTTTCTATTTATTTTAATCTATTACGCGCGATACATTGTTAAGTTCATTAATTTTACTAGACATTTTGCTTTTGCTTTTCAAGTTAATACTACTTACACTATAGGTTTCTACTCTTTCGGTATGGGTATTTATAGCTTTAAATAATTTATTAAAGATTAAGTATTTTTTCCTCTGTCTTCTCAGTTTTCTATGTAAACCTGTTATATTTAATCTTTAAAAGAATCATTAACTTTGTTATTGATTACTAGGCTGACTGTAAGCTTATTATCTGCATTTTTCTCAATCTTATTCAAATTAATATTAACTCGTTGGCTTGGATAGTTTAATAGCTATTAAGATTTTAAAATAAGTAGTTTTAATTATTATTATTTTTTCTTGCATTGTATACCTGTTTTTTTTGCTTGTGTTGGCTCTGAATAAATGCTTATCTATCTATCTATAATTGGGTTTCCTTTGTGTCCCCTCTCTATCTTTTTAACTATGGGACTAAAAAAATAGGTAGAAAATAAGCAATCAAAAATTATTCTAGACATGAAATAAAGATTAACTTTCTTTATATTATATACTATATTACCTACTTTAATACGACTGAAAGTTGTTTTGGGCTGCACTTCCTTACCTTCGAGTCCTTATGTAGTTGGTCCCATGTTCCTGGTCTCGTGCTCAACGCAAAAAAACGACGCGCATTAACGATGCCGGGAAATAGTATGTAAGTGCCAGCCTATTGAACCTGTTCAACAACACAATCATCGATTCGAAATTCAACTAGACTAGTCATATTGATAAAGTTTGTGATAGTTTACTTGCAGTCATCATCATCATCATCATCATATCAGCCGAAGGACGTCCAATGCTGGACATAGGCCTCCCCCAGGGATTTCCACTACGACCGGTTCTGCGCTACCCACATCCAGCGGCTTCCCGCGACCTTCACCAGGTCATCGGTCCACCGCATGGGAGGCCTGTCTACGCTACGTTTGACGGTGCGCGGTCGCCAGTCGAGAACTTTTCTACCCCGTTACTTGCAGTAATGGCAAAGTTTTACATATTTAAAAATATAATTCCATACCCTGTGTTGCTATCCATAATATACAAAGCATTCGCTGAAAAAACTGTATCCTATGGACTAAGTAGATATAGTACAACCTTTAAAATAAATTTAGATCATATTTACACCTTACAGCACAGAATACTAAAAATTATAGTACCCTACAAAAAAACGGAAACTGAATAGATATATTACATTATTTTTATTTACCTTTTACACCCATGTATCATACGACGTTTTTCAATACCGTTGTGAGAAAACAGGTAAATTAAAAAAGAACCGTTAAAGATAAAAAAAATACATGGGAACATATCTATCAAGGTTTTGACAACCAAAATTCATTTTACGCGAATCGTGGCTCATTTAAAATGATTTTTCAATACATACACATAAGTATATTTTTATAACGCATAGTATATAAATTAACTGTTTATTACTTTTTCGTATTCATAACTAAAACAATTTAGTTTTACAAAAATTGCGCCTCATTTTATAGCACACATAGTTACGCATGCGTAAGTTTTTTTTAATTCACCATAAATATATTACAATAAGGCTTCGGATAATAGGTACTACAAGCATTAAAACCTTATTGGAAAAGATGACCTATTCCTGTAACCTATGCGCTTTATGCGTCATCAACCTATCTCCTGACACAGGCAACCGTGGTATTTGTTCTCATTTCTTTACAAATATATAGCCCAAAGATAATTTAACTAGCTAACCTCTCGGAGGAAAAACCTATCTCTTTTAAAATTCTTCTTTCAAAAGTCTCAAAAAAGATTTTGTATCTTTTGTTATAATATTTTTTTTTGCTAGAAATATCTTGTTCCTCTGAGCTAGAAATGAAAAAAGTAGCAAAGTAAAAAGCATTTGCGCTTTAAAATCAATTTTGCGCACTACTATGCTGTTACCGTTTGCTAACTGGCATATAAAGTACTACTTTTAAAACAATTGATTTAAAAAAACGGTATTGTTTGTTGACTTCATTTTGGTTACCGATCTGTCATTTTGAGTACAAATTATACTACATTATGAAATCTCAAATTTTTGTGATTGGTGATCGAGTGTATCTAATTGGTTATCGATTAAATCGCACACTTTGTAAAGCCAAATGGCCAGTCAGTAAATCACAGAGATAAAATGATGTTTTCCTGACACTTTGTTTATTTCGAGAAAATAAAGAAACATATTTACTCTAATAATACAGCAACCAATTGCAAGCAAATATTAAAAGTCAAGTGGTATAGGTAGATAACAACCAAACATGATTTACTTCAGTGCACTTTCGTCACAAAAGAATGGTTGGAACGATTTAGTAGACCGAAGCGGAAAAAACCATCCGAACCCTGAGGGCCAAGGGAAGCTTTTTTATGGGTGTACTACATATTTTTCTTTAACCTTTTTTTGAGAGGCTTGTGAAATGATTGAACGTCTGTAGATAAGTATACTTAACCCACCATTCCTGATTTTTAAGGCAAACGCAGACGAAATAAAGATAAAATTGTTACAAATATATTAAATAATTACAAAAGTACAAGGAAGATAATGTAAAAGCGTGTGTATGTAGGTATATGTAACTAAATATGTTTTGAGACACGTGATGAAACAATATTATGTTTAATAATTTAATCAGCTCATTTATTATGTCCCCATCGAGGGGCTCGAGGCTTCTCCGTATTAGGGCGATGGACCTTAGTCGACCAAGTGGGCCCAGTGCGGGTTGGTCGACTTCTCACACAACTTCGAGTTTCTTCGCAGGCGTGTGCAGCTTTTCTCACGATGTTTTCCTTCATCATAAGAGCCAATTATTTTCGCAGAAATTCTTGACATTGGAAGTTGACCTTCCAACTCATATATGTACTTCTTGCGTGCTTGATTTTCTGATTCTCTCTCTCTCTCTTCAGTCAACTTTACTCGCGTTTCCATTTCTAAAGTCGTGATTTTAAAGCGTCTACTTCGTCATGCATGACATTTACTGAGGGATACTGTAATTTTGTATATCTGGGTCCGGAGTAATTGAAGCTCTTCACGTATCAAGCGAACTTCCTCTGTAAATTCCTTTACCTCCTCGATACCAGTGTTTGAACTGTCTAAGGATGGGGATTGAAGTAATTGAGTTTGCATGTACCATCCTCGACTGCATCGTCACTTACTATCAGGTGAGATATAGTCAAACGCACTCAAATATATATATTATATAAAAGAAAGTCGTGTTAGTTACACCATTTATAACTCAAAAACGCCTCGACCAATTATTATGATTTTTGTGTTTTTGCATTTGTCTTCGTCTGAAATTGGATAATAAGTTTAAAAAATATGATATTCATCAATAAAAAACGTTATTATCAGTTAAAAAAAATAATTGGTTTTAGGGTAGGGTAGGTTAGGGTAGTGTAGTGTAGGGTAGAGTAGGGTAGGGTAGGGCAGGATAGTGTTGGGTAGGGTAGTGTAAGGTGGAACGAAGTTCGCCAGGACAGCTAATTTTTAATAAAAAAAACATCGATGTGTTTGGTTTGCTTGATGCGAAATGTAACATTACAACAAGAGGAGGGTTGTTTTATTCCTCTCATTGGCGTGTTTGAATTGCTTCCCCCTTATTGTTAGAGCAAACTCAATCAGGAAACAATCATCGTTGTAACAATGCACCACAAGCTTAAGACAATACTCGCGTAGTAATGCTTAGTAGGCAAAGAAGGGGCGTGGCCAGCGCAAGTTGTAGCGTTACGCTCGTCGTAGTTTGCGGCGCGTAGCCAGATAGTGCAAGCGAGGCATTTGTAAAACAGTTGTCTCTGTTTTTTCCTTTACGTGTAAAGAGTCAAGAAAATAACCACACTTTTGCACTTTTTCAATGTTTTACGTTGTTATTTCTCTTAAGACTTCAATTTAAAAATTAAAATTTGGCGGATTCTCTGTAGTACTTAAAATAAATAACTCCATGTAAAAACTATATGCAAATTTAGAAATTTTACTAATAAACAATTCGTTTTAGACTTTTTTTTAGACGTTTTAAACCTGTTTCTAGGATTTTTTACGATCGAGTAAAGTACACACTATCGTATAACATATTAGCACATTCCTCAGACAATATCCTTAAGTATGTCCAATATTTTTTGCAAGACCTATATTTAGTAGTAATTACCCAAAAAAATTGATCTAAAAAAAGGGTTTCTCCGCTTCTCCACCAGTGCCTCGCCTTAACCCGGCGTGAATGAGGTCGGATATCTCATACCCGCCAATTTATAAAACATTAAATATTTCTGAACTGCGCGATTCTTGAAACTCGGCTGGCACGAGGAGTGATTTAAAGTGATTTTTTAATATTTAATATTTATTTTTCGCAGCATTAATTGAAGATGCAGTAAAATAAGCGAACGAACTATACTTGAGTAGGTAGGTTCGCTTGCTTCTTGTTTAATTGAAGTGAGCTTGCTTCCTACAGGGTTTTAACCCGGTGTGAATGAGGTCGGGTATCTCATACCCACCAATTTATGAAACACAAAATATTTCTGAACTGCCCGATTCCTGGAACTCGGCTGGCTCGGTAGCTGAAGGAGTGATTTTAAGTGATGTTTTTTTTATTTTTATTTTTAATGAACTACAGAGTGGATACTTAACATCCGACCTCTTAAAAGAAGATATTAGAATGTTTTATGTTGATTTTATGTTATCTTGAAGCTAAATTATATAAAACAGTTATATTTTTTAATTTTCTGTGCTCAGTTGTCAAAATATCTCTTATCTTAGATTTTAAGTACATAGTTCCTAAATATATGATTTTTCTGTAAAAAAATACTACTTTGTGTTTTTATAGAAATATAAATACTTTTATATCTAGAACTGGGTAATTTCATCATTTAACCTCATGTCCCTAATGTAAATTAATATATTACAGTATTAAGTAGTCATTTCAGTTATCAAAATCGACAATTTCTATATTTAGGTATGTCTCATCCTACTCGCAGTTGATGTAGGTAACTATTTTTCACCTCATTCACGCCGGGTTAAGAAAAAATTTTGCCCCTCAGCAAGATCAAATTCGCAAGATGATGTAATAGGGATGACGAATTCTAGTCATATGATTTACTTTTTATCATTCTGTCAAAAACGACATTTTGTTTTAAAAATGTTTTAAATACCTAGGCGTGACGTCATAGTTTTGCAGCGTCATTTATGTACTCTATTTGTGATTTTGATGAATTAAAAATCGAAAACTTGATGGAAAACAAAATGAGTAAGGTTTTCCGAAGTTTAAGTAGGAGGGAAATTTAGTGATCAATGGTTCAAAATTTATTCCTGATGCTGTCGTCATCCCTATTCGACGACGCGGCCACTCGACTCGGTGGCGTAGCGGGCAACGAGGCTCTCCGATCGATGATCATCCATACTCATCTGATGGAAAACGACGACGCAGCTGGCATCGTCTCTTTCTATCAGACGAGATATAGTCAAATGCGTCAAAAAAAACCCGGGCAAGTGGAAGTCAAGCTCACGTGGAGAGCCTTCTGTACGTTGACTGAGAAATTTCCTATGTTATTTTATATACGATAGATTTCTTACAGATTTTCCTGAAGTAAGGAAGTATTTTGTGTATTTTTTCAAAATAATAGGCCTATTTTCCTAGAGAATAATAAATGTTTACCTTTTTTCTTAATTAACTTCAAAAAAATCCTAATATTATGAAATAAATATATTTGAGATTCTCACAAAAAGACCTTTATTTTAATATGTCACACGAAAGAATTTGCATTTTTTTTCTAATTTACCCCCCAAAAGTGGCTCCCATGTTTAAATTTCATTTATTAACGTAAAACGTCCGTCTTTGGGTCACCAACTTAAATTTTGTACTAAATTTCAACTCAATCGGTCAAGTAGTTTTGGAGCAAATTGGCTGTGACAGACGGAAGAATAGACACATGAGTGGTCCAACAATGGTTCCGTTTTTTCCTTTTGAGGTACGGAACTTTAAAATTACAACCCTTAAAATTACTTTTAAACAAACTTGACAGACAAAAGAAATACAGGTAACCGTGCCTACGACCTCGTCCGCATGGAGGTTTTGATTTTTCCCACGGGAACTCTTGAATTTTCCGGGATAAAAATTATCCTATATATTAACCCGGGCTATAAGGAAGCACCATACAAAATTTTATCAAAATCGGCATGGTAGTTTTTGAGTGATACGCGAACATACAGACAGACAGACAGAACGACAGAAAGATAGACAAAAATTCCAAAAGTTGTTGTTTGGGCCTCTATATCGTTAGTAAAGTCCACCACAGCTATCATATTCCAAAAATATTTCATATACAGACACGGCCCCGTTACAGTTTTATTAAATGTTTAATAGGTATGGCGGTAATATTACAGATTTTCCTTATTTTTGACGTCAATTACTCCTAAACGATAGATATCCCAAGGTTGAAAAAAATACGCTTATTGTTGATGATGTTCCTTAAAGTTAAAAGCTATAGAAACACAATTGAGCAGTTTTGGCTTGATAGAGAAAAATCCCAAAGATAGGTTTACACCGTTAATTTCAACTCTAGTTAAGACTAATGTTTTGAAGTATTAATTTAAAAAAATATACAAAAATATTTGTTATGATAATACAAAGTGAGTAATGTTATTATTTTTTATACTTTCATTGTAGTTTTTGATTGAAACGAAAAACCATTGAAAAAGTGCAAAAGTGTGGTTATTTTCTTTACTCTTTACACTTAAAGAAAAAGACAGAGACAACTGTTCCAATCAATAACTCGCCTTATTATAGGTAGGTATAAACATTGGTTTTTCCAACTCTCGACGAAAATTCTAAAAAGCCTTTATAAACATTTGATATTTCTGACAAAGGTTCTTGTTAGCTATTCATGAACGATCGTTGTCACTTGTATTTTTCAATCATTCCTAATAATTTATTCAGTTCAAAGATTGATATAGTCTGATTATGTGTGTCTTATCGATTACAATCGAGGGTTCAACCATGTTCAAATAAGTGAATAAAGTTCTGGTCTCTGGTTTTCACTTTTTGTGGGTAAACAAGTGTTTTTAGGGTTTAATCATCATATCAGCTCATATACGTCCCCACCGAGGGGCTCGAGCCTACCCTGAATTAGGGCGATCAGGCCTTAGTCGACCACGCGGGCCCAGTGCGGGTTGGTCAACTTCACACACAACCTTCGAGTTTCATCGCAGGCGTGTGCAGGTTTCCTCACGATGTTTTCCTTCACCGTTAAAGCAATCGGTAAGTATGTACGTAAGTTTTTGAAAAACTCATTGGTACATTGGCCGTCCAGATTTGATACCCAGGGTTTAATACCCAAAGCAAAGTATAAACATTAGTACTAACATACAGTATGGACACTCACTGCCGCTCTCTAGATTCCGACCTCACTCCCTTGTCATCCAGATTGATACAGATTGGTTACAGTTTGGTTCTCGAACGTATAGGATTTCGCTGTGATTTGGTTTGCTCCATCATTTGTTTTTAGAAATGTCATTTCACGACTGCTGTATGCAGTGTCCGAGGTGTGACCAAAGGGTGCCAATAGGACCCTATTACTAAGCCTCCGCTGTTTGTCAATCAGTCCGTCTGTCTGTCTGCGGACTGTATTTCATGAACCATAATAGGTATAGATAGTTGAAATTGTCACTGTGTGTGTATTTCTATTACCACAATAATCTGTATACGTAAAGTAAAAGGTGACTGACTGGTATATCAACGCACAGCCCAAACCACTGAACAGATTTCGCTGAAATTTGGAATACAGATAGAAATTTAGACGCGGGAATCCGCTAAGAAAGTGTAGCGACATGTACTATTATTATATTTGCGCTGCGTATGCAGCTTGCCATTGCACTGGGCTCGGCTCGGCAGTCGCTCCCAAACCGCGCCCCGTTATAGACTCAACCTAAGGACAACGTTTCTATGTAATAAATTCTTGTAAATTTAAATGAATCCGGATATTTGTGAACTGCAAACCTGGTCACTTTTCATCCTCTCCACGCAACCTTCAACCGAACAACACACCCGTGACAAAAGGATCACAAATACTCGTATACCATGTTGTAGTCTTCGTAAGCCTTCTTTTATTTTCATCATCATCATCGTTCCATAATCGTAGCATCAGGTGAGATGACGTTAAGGGCTTATCAATTGTGGACAAAAAAGTCCGCAAATTTTATATTGAATCTGATGGTTTTTAGAGGTTACTTGCGTCACAGTATTACGATATGGTTTACAGTAGCGCAACGCCTTTGATTTCGCATGATGCCGCCACGGCGTAGGTACTAGCAGTACTATCCTGTCGCGGAGTTTGCCAGGCTGTGCACCGCCGCCCGCTGCCCCGCAAATACCCAACCGTTGTTCTGCATAAGTACATTCGTTGCACTACTGTAAGCCGCTATATTGTAATACTGTGCTTGCGTGGTCTATGACGTCCTTGGCGGAAGATAATGCGGGTTCAAATATTCTTTTTTGTATTGTTGTCAGATGGATCTTATAGACGGTATACTTATCATTTCTATATTTGCTATAGTTAAGACGTTCAGTCGCAATTTTTCTGGAACACACGCCGAACTAAACGAAAAACGTTAATCGAATTCACGTCACGATACGCCACGTCACGTCTCGTCAATCATACACTATAAAACTGTTATAATACTGTCTAAGTATGTACGTAGCTGATCAAAAAAACCCGGAATATTTAAATTTCGAATCCAAATATTATTGTAAGAGCCCATTATTCTTTGTTATGTTGGTACACATGTTTGGACGCGTACTTGGTATTTGATAGACAAACTTGTAAGACGTGGTTTACTGTGGTCGACGATTTTCCAAGACATTTCTCTAAGAGAAGATGATAGAGCAAACAAATTTTACTCACAATTGGTAAGCCCTCACCTGATGGTAGGTAACGACGATGCCGAAGATGGAATCGGGCTTACCAAGATTGAGCAAATTTGCGGCCTGTTGGCGATTTTTTCCAAAAATGCAGACTGCATTGATGCATACTTATTCGCCGAACTTGGCCCCGTGCAACTTGATACTGTTTCCCAAGATTAAAGGATGTTTCGTGACTACAGGAAGTAAAGACCAAATCACTGAAGGAACTGAAAGACATAAAAAGTGCGTTCCAGGAACGCTTCGAAGATTAATAAAAACCTTTTTTACAAAAAAATTAATTAAACCGATCAAAAATAGAAAGGAACTGAAAAGCTAAAAATAAAAAGAACCTTTTTAGTTTTACTAAGCTTCTACATTGATGTGAATACCTAAATTATTTTAAATTGGCACCAAAAAATAACAAAAAATATATAACGTTAAGAGTTATCGCGTAGGGGGACCGCTAAGTTGTGAAATTATTAGGGGTGTCAATTAAATGGTTAGCATAGTATTGTTATTTCTGTGAGCAGAAAAATATAATCGGTCAGCAGAAATAGCTAATCAGTCAGCAGAAATAGCTAATTGGTCAGCAACTCATGGTCAGCAAACATTTCAAAATCAATCAGCAATTTATGTCATTCTGGATGGCTGTAATTATTTTAAACATCCCCGTACTACACTCTTCCTACAGTGTTGAGTGGTCGACGGAGCCCCTTCGGGGCTCCTACTTCTGTGTTCTCATGTTAAACCTAACACTACGACTGTGCGGGGAGGCGAGCTTAGCTCGCCTCCCCGCACAGTCTCCGAACCTAACGGATCCGAGTCGGGGTGCTCCGCAAGTCCGAGCTCGCTTCGCTCGCTCCCGCTTCCATTTAGAACTCCCCGTACCACACTCTTCCTACAGTGTTGAGTTGCTGCTTATAGACATGTTTTTCTGCCGCTCAATCATGAAATCTTGCCGCTCAAGTAGTTATTTTGCGGACCGAATGTTTATTATGCCTTTAAAAAATATATATTTCAATTATTAGTAATTAGATGTAGTAAAGGTCAATTAAAAATAAAGTCAAAAAAAGAAAGAGAAATAAGTTTGCACTGATATAGTGCTGTTTTTGAATATATTCGATTACTTCGCTGATTCCGTGTCAAATCAAAGTCGAAGCGTTTTGGATGATGGAACAAAAGCTAGATTCAATAATTTGAGCGTAATCTATCGAAAACCCTGAATTTTGTACCTTATCATCATATCAGCCGAAATACGTCCACAGCTGGACAATGGCCTTCCCCAAGGATTCCCACGACGAACGGCCCTGCACTGCCCGCATCCAGCGTCTTACCGCAACTTTCACCAGGTCGTCGGTTCACTGTGGGGTAGGCTTGACTGCCCCAATGGCCATCTTTTCTACGAGCTATGTTCCCTGCCCACTGACAATTAAGTTTAAAGAATCTGTGAACTATGTCGGTTACTTTGGTTCTCCTACGAATTATGTAACTATTGTCACTAAAAGCTAGGAAGCGCGGATTTTTTCTGACCGAGTTCCCATAAATATTGTACTGTCGCAATAGCTGCCAAATGTCCAGTTTTATTAGTGTGCAGATAGCGGCAGATATGGCATGAAATGTGGTCACCATTTTACCGTTTCCAGTGCTCCTAACCATATTAACAGAATAGGTAGTTATTTCAGAAATGCATAAGAAAATTTTACAAATGCACTTTCCGCATGATTTTCCTGAAGCTTGTTTAAATGGTAGGTCTCCTGGTTTTTCTTCTTGTTTCCCCCGAAGATGAAGTTGGCACCTATCGTGAGCCAAAGAGATGAAATGTAACATAAACAATAAAAAAATCTGTATAATATTAGCAATTCTGTTCGGCATGCAAATAAGTCAACATTTCTGTGACGTGATATTGCTATTCGGTAATTTTTTCTTGAATTTCCATAGCATTTTTTGATGTACTCATAAATTTAACCTGCATTTTTTTAGGTTCCGTACAAAAACAACAAAACGGAACCTTATAGGATCACTCGTGCGTCTGTCTGTCTGTCCGTCCATCTGTCCAAGCCCATTTGCTCCGAATCTACTGGACCAAATCAGGTGAAATTTGGTAGGATAGTGTAATCCTATGACCCAAACACAGGTGTGCAAAGTACGTAAATACGTATTTTTTGAAAATAAGGGTTATTTTCGGGGGACAAATTAGAAAAAAAAAAGGTTTTGGAAACCTTATTGTGTCATGAATCAAATGAAAGGGCTCATTATCAGGACCTTCAATATATTTTTGTTTAAATTTTAAAAAGTTAAAAAAAATTAGTTTTGATTTTATGCATGAAAGAAGACGAAAATTGACCTTTCCCCCCTGTTCTCCGAAACCACTGAGCCTAAAATTTTGTAAAAAATACAAAATATACTTAATGGCTTGTAGATAACAGGAAAATCTATAAGAATTCTATCAATTGAAAAAAAAAGTGGTAAACTCAATGTAATACGTTCACCTACGAAATAGAGTTCTAGTCATAATAGAAAATAGTCTATCGGTGTTTTACAGAATTCATTTCGGAAAGTGTGTCCTGGAGCTTCACAACTTCATTCCCCCTCTTCATTTCATCATCGAACGACCAGGTCCAGAGGGCGATTCCACCCCTTTGTCGTTGATGTTCATCCTTTACGTACAAAGTGTTTTGATTCTTCGTTAATTATGTGAACGGGCAAGGAGTGGAATTCCCTGCCGGCGTCTGTATTCCCCGATTCGTATAATTTAGGAATCTTCAAAATGAAAGTGAATAGGAACTTTTTGAGCTTGCGTGTTACATCCTCGGCTGCATCGGCACTTACCATCAGGTGAGGTGCTGCCAAACGCACTAAAATTTTTATTAAAAAGAAAAAGAAGTTCACTAAAACACCACTAGATTGCGCTAGTAGTAGTTAACTGTATGGAGTACTGCTCTCACTTGTGAGGCGGATCAGCTCGTTACCAGCTATGAGCCTTGGATTCTATCGACCGACGCGCTAGGAGACTCATTGGCGACGAGGAACTTGTATCAAACAGGCTCCAAAGCCTCGAGCATCTCCACAAGTCACCTGTCTATCGGTGTTCTACAGGATTCATTTCGGAGAGTGTGTCCTGGAGCTTCACGAACTTATTCTCCCTCTCCATTTCATCATCGGACGACCAGGTTCCACCCCTTTGTCGTCAATGTTCCTTGTTTGAGAGTCATTACGAATCGTCTCGCACGCAGGTTTGACGACTTCCAGCCTCCCGAACAAGCCGGTTTCCCAAGGCTTTAGTACCATAGACCACATACATACGCTGCGACAGATTATACAGAAGACCGAAGAGTACAATCAGCCACTATGCTTGGCGTTTGTGGACTATGAGAAAGCCTTTGATTCAGTCACTCCAGCGGTGCCAAATTAACCATCGATACATCAAGGTGTTGAAGTGTCTCTATGAAAACGCCACCATATCGGTTCACCTCCAGGATCAGAACTCGAAACCTATCCAGTTACAGCGAGGGGTGAGACAGGGAGACGTTATTTCTCCGGAACTGTTTACCGCCGCCCTGAAAGATGTTTTTAAGGTTCTGGACTGGGGTGGAATCGGCATCAATATCAACGGCGAGTACCTAACCCACCTCCGATTCGCTGACGATATCGTGGTCATGGCTGAGACTATGGAAGACATAAGCACAATGGTCGATGGTCTCAATAACGTCTCTCAACAAGTGGGTCCTAAAATGAACATGGATAAGACGAAAATAATGTTAAATGTCCGTGTCGCACCCACCCCTCTAAAGGTTGGAGACTCTTCTACACTGGAAGTTGTTGACGAATATGTATACCTGGGACAAACAGTCCAGCTAGGTAGGTCCAACTTCAAGAAAGAGATCAATCGACGAATGCAACTCGGCTGGGCAGCGTTTAAGCTCCGAAATATCTTCACGTCCCAAATACCAGTGTGTGTTGCCAGTGATGACTTCCGGAACTGAGACATGGTCGCTTACTATGGGCCTCATAAGAAGGCTCAAGGTCACCCAAAGGGCAATGGAGCGTGCTATGCTCGGAGTTTCTCTGCGTAATCGAATCAGAAACGAGGATATCCGCAGGAGAACTAAAGTAACCGACATACCTCACAGAATCGCTAAACTGAAGTGGCAGTGGGCAGGGCAAATAGCTCGTAGAACAGATGGCCGATGGGGCAGTAAAGTTCTGCTACCGCGCACCGGAAAACGTAACGTAGGCAGGCCTCCCACGCGGTGGACCGACGACCTGGTGAAGATCGCGGGAAGCCTATGGATGCGGGCAGCGCAGGACCGGTCGTCGTGGAAATCCTTGGGGGAGGCCTTTATCCAGCAGTGGACGATTTTCGGCTGATATGATGATGATGATGATGTTCCACCTTACACACGAAGCGTTTTGCTTCTTTGTTCATCATGCGAACGGCAAAGGGGTGGAATTCCTTCCTTCCTGTATTCCCCGATTCGTAAAATTTAGGCACTTTTGGAGGTTGCGTGTTACATCCTCGGCTGCATCGGCACTTATCATCAGGTGATGCGCAGCCAAACACACTCAAATTTTTAATAATTAAAAAAAAAACTCGCATCATACTGTGAGGATTTCAAATGTGGTATTTTGTATTTGACTTTGGCATTTTACGGAACCCTCTCCACGTGAGTTCAACTCGCACTTGGCCGGTTTTATTAAAATTTTGTTACACTTTTTCTCTTCGACTACCGATTGGTATCAATTTTATTTTGAAAAATAAATGTTTGCTATCGTATTTTCACGGAACACCAAGCTACGTCAGAGTGTCGGTGGCGTAATGGCAAGGGCCGCTACCTCGTGTCCGGGAGGTCGTGATTCGAATCCTGCCACGTACCCATGTGTTTTCGAATTTTGATTTTATATGTACGTTTACTCGACGCTCTTACGGTGAAGGAAAACATCGTGAGGAAACCTGCACACGCCTGCGAAGAAGCTCGAAGGTTGTGTGTGAAGTCGACAAATCCGCGCTGGGCCCGCGTGGTCGAGCAAGGTCCTATCGCTCTATTTCAGGGTTGGCTCGAGCACCTCGGTGGGGACGTATATGAGCTGATATGATGACCATGCTCAGTATGAGGGGTGTCGATCGTTAAGCAGTGGATGTCTTTCAGCTGATATGATGATGATTCACAGCTCTACAAAAAATAAATATTTTTTTGTTGCACTGGATATATTAGCAAAATTTTGATATTTTCAGGTGCCCAAATTACGAATTTATTCATGAAAGTATTGAATGTGCTCTTGTTTCTATGATTATTGCATATATTATAATTGGATCAATTATCGGCTTGTTAGTAATAAAATTTATTTTCCCAGTCATGGTTAGAGTTCAGCGCAAAAAAACGAGAGCAAATCATACAAAAACATTGATAATTTCATGAATTGTGAGCATAAATATATCCAATATCGACCTTATATCAACAAAACCACTGTTGACCAGTGTTATGTGGTAGGTATTGACTCGTATAATGTAATCTTTCACTCTTAATGAAATACCAAATCCCTGATAAATGGCAACACCAAAATCAGAACAAATGATGCGTGAGAGCGTAATTTAGTATTTGATTAATGGTATGTGCGGTTACTGCGTATCGACAAACAAAGACGGATAAATGCATTAATTTCGGTTTGCTGTGAAATGTAGCCGGCTAACTGTTGGGTCACGGTAAGATTAATTAATATCAATGCTAGTCTACTGTGTACTGTACAAGTTGTTAATTAGAGTGTAGTTTGGAGACTGGACACTTCATACAACGGGCCAGAAATGACATTTCAAAAAAAGAATGAGGGAACAAACGAAATGGCGGCGAAATCCTGTACGTTTGACAACCAAACTGTAACCAATCTGTATTAATCTGGGTGACGAGGGGGTGAGGTCGCAATCTAGAGAGCGGCAGGGAGTGTCCGTACTGTATGTTAGTACTAATATGTATACTTTGGTTTGGATGTGCACCCTAAGAGTGACAAACGTGACCCTATTTCTAAGCCTTCGCTGTCCGACCGTCTGTCTGTCTGTCAGTGAGATGTACTCGTATTTCATAAACCGTAATAGGTTGACAATTGAAATTTTCACGAAGGTGTGTTTTTCTATTGCCGCCATAACAAAAGCAAGCATATCGTAAAAAATATGGGGAACCTTCTTTTAAAAATCATGTTTTTATTCAGAGATATGCTATATAAGGAGACATAGATAGGTTACATGCATCCAAAATGTGAAGCAAATAAAAAGATTACAATCGGACTGCTCGTCATTTAAGTTACTTTTTATGATCTGTCAAAAACGAAATTTTGTTCTAAAAATGTTTGAAATACCCACAAGTGACGTCATAGATTTTTAACGTCATTAACAAACTTATTTTATGAATTTGATCAATAAAAAATTAAAGACGTGATGGAAAAACAAAACAAGTAAGGTTTTTTGTAACTTCATGAGGAGAGCAATTTAGGAAATCATATTTCATATTTTATTTTTGATGCACTCCGATCCCCTATTGTCATCTTTTTTCTTAGTTGCATTCGGTGCAACGGAAGTGAACTATCTATAATATTGTGTGTGTAAATGGGTTCGATTTTCAAATGCTGTTTAGTGCATAACCCATCTATTTTTATTGACATTTTATAGGTATTTTTGATTTTGCTCTATATAAAAAATGATAATACATACAAGCGTGAAACTCGGTGTGATTAAAGTAATAATTCTAAATAAGGCAACAAATAATAAAAACCGGCTAAGTAAGAATCTAACACGCACTAAGGAGTCTAAACTGCAAAAAAAAAATGTTTATGTCGCTCGCGTTGATGTTCTTTGTTTGTTAATGAATATACAGGGTCTTCGGCAGATGGTTGAAAATACGAAAATGGGGGATAGTTGGGGTCGCCTCCCACCTATTTTGAGAATTAAAAAAAATCTAGGACTTGTAATTTTTTTTACAGGATTTTTTTTCCTTTTTTTAGAAATTTTGTCATTTTTATACCTTTGAACACATGTAACTTTTTGTTTTTTAAAGCTAGCTCCAAAATCTTTTTTTTAATAGACTTTTATAAGATTTTCGGCTCTAAAAAAAATTATGTTTGTTTCAAGTTATTGCTAAAAACAAAAATGTGGGCCCCCGAACTTAAAAAAAAAGTTGAACAAAAATTTAAAAGTCAACTTTGCGATGCATTTAAAAAAAAAATAATGGGGCTGGAAGGCTTTTGTTTTTTTTAAAACATCTCTAAAGCTTAGGCTTTTGAATGGTATGTAATTTGTTTCGGTATCTTTTTGTAACCGGAGTTTTTAATTTTTTTTACTCAATTGGACCATGTTGACGAAATTCCACTAGTTACATGTTTTGTGAAATGTATCAAATGCAAAGTTGAAAATAATGTAAATACTTACTGTTGGGACGGTTACAAAGAGCAGGTACGTTTTTTTACATTCTTTCACACACATAATGGCTATCTTTTGTCATTTATTGGCATATTGGAGTTAGCACTTCCATATGCCAATTAAATGTCCGCATAATCCGCATTGGTAAATTGAGCCATTTTAAACTACAACAAAGTCTTAACAAAACGTCTGATAATAACAAAAAGTGACAAACAACAAAAAAACTTAACAAAATCACAAACGTTAATAACGTTAACGTTTTTTTTTTTGTTTTCGTTAATTTCACTTTGCTGTGTTTGTGATTTTGTTAAGTTTTTTTGTTGTTAGTCACTTTTTGTTATTATCAGACGTTTTGTTAAGAATTTGTTGTGGTTTAAAATGGCTCAATTTACCAATGCGGAATATGCGGACATTTTATTGGCATATGGAAGTGCTAACTCCAATATGCCAATAAATGACAAAAGATAGCCATTATGTGTGTGCATGAATGTAAAAAAACGTACCTGCTCTTTGTAACCATCCCAACAGTAAGTATTTACATTATTTTCAACTTTGCATTTGATACATTTCACAAAACATGTAACTAGTGGAATTTCGTCAACATGGTCCAATTGAGTAAAAAAAATTAACAACTCCGGTTACAAAAAAGATACCGAAACAAATTACATACCATTCAAAAGCCTAAGCTTTAGAGACGTTTTAAAAAAAACAAAAGCCTTCCAGCCCCATTATTTTTTTTTTAAATGCATCGCAAAGTTGACTTTTAAATTTTTGTTCAACTTTTTTTTTAAGTTCGGGGGCCCACATTTTTGTTTTTAGCAATAACTTGAAACAAAAATAATTTTTTTTAGAGCCGACAATCTTATAAAAGTCTATTAAAAAAAAGATTTTGGAGCTAGCTTTAAAAAACAAAAAGTTACATGTGTTCAAAGGTATAAAAATGGCAAAATTTCTAAAAAAAGGAAAAAAAATCCTGTAAAAAAAATTACAAGTCCTAGATTTTTTTTAATTCTCAAAATAGGTGGGAGGCGACCCCACCTATCTCCCATTTTCGTATTTTCAACCATCTGCCGAAGACCCTGTATATCACTGTTATAGTTATGTGCTAAAGTGCGGTGGTACGGAAACCTCGGAGCGCCAGATCGACTCGCACTTCGCCGGATTTTTATTTTGATTGAAATTATTCTCTTTTCTTTCCCGACTGCCAAAAAAAGTGGGAAATGTTTTTTTTTTTTTTATTCACAATAAACCCTTGACAACATCTCACCTGGTGGTAAGTGACGATGTTGCCGACGATGGAATGCATGTATGTGAGTATGTGTGTAGGTAGGTATGTATATCTTTGGCTGAGCCTACAGCCTAAATATCTTTAGAATGCAAAGTGTCTTAAGATTTATTCTAATTACTTAAATATATGGTATGTTTTAAGCAGTCGGTTATTAATTTTTACTATGGGGTGCGCAGTCCGCGAACCGCGTGTGGCTAGCGGGGATTTTGTTAACCTCAGATCAAAAAAAAATATTATTTTAAATCTGAGTTTGAAACATATAAAACTTTTTATGAATAAATACGTTAATGGTTAAGAACAGTAAAAAAATCCGTTGTGTAATTTTTGACTTTATTGCGTTCAGACAGACTGACGCATTGGGAGAATTTTCAGTTTGTAATGAATAAGCTATTACTAAAAAACAAAAAAATAACAGAATTATTTAAGTTATTATTAGAGTCGATTCTAAATCAGCCCTTAAAATTTTAAACGAAATTTTAACACCCTGTATTCAAGTTTTTTTTAATCGTATAGTTTTGTTACCAACAAACAAACACACAAACTCTCACCCTAAACGAACACCCCATATCCGTTCCTACGTGGGTAAAATCTCGTTTTTTGTATGGGGGCTCATTTTTAGGGTACCGTACCTAAAAAAAGTAAAAACGAAACCCTTATAGGATCACTCGTGTGTCTTCTCTCCGTCCGTCTGTCATAGGCGGTGTTCTCGGGAATTACTAGACCGATTGAATTGAAATTTGGTACACATATTATATAAATCGGTAACCCAAAGACGGACGTGAAACGAAAATAAATATTTTTTTAACATAGGGCCACTTTTGGGGGGGGGGGGGGGATTAGAAAATAAAATAGTTAATCCCCAAAAGTACGGTGCTTAAAATTTTAGAAAAATCACAGTAAGTAAGTAAGTAAATATACTTTATTGCAAGCCATAAAACAATACAGGACTTATAATTTGTAAAAAAACATAGAGTGCAAAGGCGGCCTTGTCGCCTTAGTCTAGTTGAATACATAGATCTATGAGAAAATGTAAAGTCCTTCCGTACCCACAGGAAAAATGAAATTTTTGTAGTCCAGAATAAAAAGACCCCTATTTTTGTAGAACAAAGTATGTAGTGAGAGGTCCTATTCTGTCGGTAAACAAAGTTTTGGTGAGGAACCCTGTTTGTGTGACTCCAAGTCGCACTTGCCCGGTTTTTTATTTTAATTTAATAATTTGTTTTTATAGCGCCAATAGAAATACACACACTGTGTTAATTTTAACTGTCTACCTGTTACGGTTCATAAAATACAGCCCGCTGACAGACACAACAAATAAAACTCACGTTATTTATATAAAGGGTCTTTTTAATTAAAAAAAAATATTATTGGTTGTTATGGCAGCAATATAAATACATTTCATATCAGCTCACATACGTCCCCACCGAGGGGCTCGAGCCTACCCTGAATCAGGGCGATCGGGCCTTAGTCGACCACGCGGGCCCAGTGCGGGTTGGTCGACTTCACACACAACCTGCGAGTTTCTTCGCAGGCTTGTGCAGGTTTCCTCACGATGTTTTCCTTCACCGTAAAAGCATCGGATAAACGTACATATGAAATCTAAATTCGAAATCACATTGGTACGTGGCAGGTTCGAACCAATTACATTGATTAGATAAATACATACTCTGTAAAAATTAAAATTGTCTTTCATGAAATACAGCCAGCTGACAGACAGACGGACGGACGGACAGCGGAGGCTTTCTCGTTTGCTTTGGGTGTAAGAAACCCTAAAAATTACTTCTCATACACCTCTCTACCATATGTTTAGGTAATTTTGTATGGGAACTAACTTATTGTGTTCCTTTGGGAAAGTTTTCTTGTTCATGAGTAGGTACCTTTAAACCTACTGATATTCATGTATATGTCAAGCATTGTTTATAAGCTATTATGCTACTTCACGATTTCCGACACATCTATCTAGTGTTATTGTACAAGTAAATACATTTAAGACGCAAATTACCAACTTCCTAAGTAAAATCAAATAAAAACAATAACAAACCACCAGCAAACTATCTTTCCCAACTCGAGAACAGATACGTATTCAGAGCATCCTTGATGCAATTGGCACCAACTTAGCTCTGAACCGTGAGCCAAACGGTAGAGCCGGGGGGCAATGAAAAATAGCTCAGAGAACGCGCACGATCCCGTCATACGAGCACCGCGGTTGAATACAAAGAGCCCGCAATCAAAGCCGACGACGGCTTGGTCGCACTTTGTTAAATAAACTTTGTTTTAGGTCCAGGGGCGGAGTTGGGTTTGATTCTGCGACAAAACTTTCAGTTTTTAGGTTTAATTTTTTCGGTATTCTTCTTATCGTGGCCAAGGGACAGACGGCGGTTTCCTGGTGTTGCACTTAGCATCACCCACGGTCTCGTGTAGGGCATTTAAGATTTACACCTACGGACGTGTGCAACGCGACCTTTCATACACATCTAAAATCAGATATGTAGGTTTCCTCCCGATGTTTTCCTTCACCATTAAAGCAATCAGTAATAATATATGAACGAAAGTTTCGAAAAACTCATTGAGACATTTGCCGTACGGATTTGAACTCGGGACCTCTGGTTTAGAGGACCGAGTTGTTACCGATTGATACACCGATGCTTTTTCGGTTATATCTATAGTACACTTTCAAACATGTCAGTATTTGAATAATGACATGTCTCCTCTGAAAATTTGTAATTTTTATACAGTGGCGCGATTTATATCTTGAAATAATAATTTTGGTGCATAACTATGTCTTTCTAGCAGAAAATAGTTAAATTTTATTGAACTCATTTATTATCTAATCAAAACAAAAAAATGTCTGTTTTTTAGGTTTCCGCGCCCAAAAGGTGCTAACGGGACCTTATTACTAAGCCTCCGCTGTCCGTCTGTTGGTCAGCGGGCTAATTTCATGAACCGTAATAGGTAGACAAAAAGTTGAAATTTATACAGTTTTTTTTATTTCTGTTGCCGGCTCTGTTGCGGCCTCGCTTCTGCAGCGTATCAGGTATGTTTGCAGATGTGCATGTAGACTGCTGAGTAGCGCGTCTCTGGTGCGCTGGGTATGGGCCAGCTACAACGGCGTCCTAAGGATGTTAAGGGACAGGGCTAACTGCTTCTATATGATTCACTGATGCGGACTTCACGTCCCCAGCAGTTAGGCAACAATGTTGTAATTGAATTGAATTTATTTAATTAACTACTAACACCTAAAATAAGTCACCTACTAACAAGATTTGTTACTTGAATAAATAAATCGATTAATATTATTTTAACTACAAATATTAATAAAAAGGGTGTCATACAAGAAACGTGTTTTTGTACCATGGTTTCGAACTCAACGTGCTACTCTCACTTGGTTTTTTTAGAATTTTTATCTAATTGTTTTGTTTTCACTAAATATCAAAGTTTACTTATTCACATTAAGTTCATAGGATCTGACTGGGAACGACATTACCTTCGTTAGTTTCATAGGATCTGGCTAGGTACAAAATTACCTTCGTTAGTTCCATAGGATCTGGCTAGGTACAAAATTACCTTCGTTAGTTCCACAGGATCTGGCTAGGTACAAAATTACCTTCGTTAGTTCCAAAGGATCTGGCCGGGAACGACATTACCTTCGTTAGTTCTATAGGATCTGGCTGGAAACGATATTACCTTCGTTAGTTCCATATGATCTGGCTGGGAACGGCATTACCTTTATAAGTTCTATGGGGTCTGGCTGGGAACGACATTACCTTCGTTAGTTCCATAGGATCTGGCTGGGAACGATATTAAATTTGTTAGTTCCATAGGATCTGGCTGGGAACGGCATTACCTTTATAAGTTCTATGGGGTCTGGCTGGGAACGACATTACCTTCGTTAGTTCCATAGGATCTGGCTGGGAACGATATTCAATTTGTTAGTTCCATAGAGTCTGGCTGGGAACGACATTACCTTCGTTAGTTCCATAGGATATGGCTGAGAACGACATTATATTTTTTAGTTCATAGGATCTGGCTGGGAACGGCATAACCTTCGTTAGTTCCGTAGGATCTGGCTGGGAACGACATTACCTTCGTTAGTTCCATAGGATCTGGCTGGGAACGATATTCAATTTGTTAGTTCCATAGAGTCTGGCTGGGAACGACATTACCTTCGTTAGTTCCATAGGATATGGCTGAGAACGACATTATATTTTTTAGTTCATAGGATCTGGCTGGGAACGGCATAACCTTCGTTAGTTCCGTAGGATCTAGCTGGGAACGACATTACCTTCGTTAGTTCCATAGGATCTGGCTGGGAATGACATTACCTTCGATACTTCCATAGGATCTGGCTGGGAACGACATTACCTTCATAAGATCCATAGGATCTGGCTGGGAATGATATACCCTTCGTTAGTTCTATAGGATCTGGCTGGAAACGAAATTAACTTCGTTAGTTCCATAGGATCTGGCTGGGAATAACATTACCTTCGATAGTTCCATAGGATCTGACTGAGAACTACATTACCTTCGTTAGTTCTATGGGATCTGGCTGGAAACGACATTACCTTCGTTAGTTCCCTAGGATCTGGCTGGAAATAACATTACCTTCGTTAGTTCCGTAGGATCTGACTGGGAACGAAATTGAATTTTTTAGTTCCATAGGATCTGGCTAGGAACGACATTACCTTCGTTAGTTCCATAGGATCTAGCTGGAAATGCAAGAGTACCCGCGTCAAGTCGAGCACAAATCAAGCTCTGCCGTAATAACCTTTTCTAGAACTATTCCGGCCGATTTTCGAGCCCCTGTATCTAGGCACTAGAAACGATTAAAACGACGGAAATATTGCTATCTAATAAGCCACTTGTACTTATAAGGACCCTACAGTTTCTGAAGATATCTGTTGGTAATGTTTAGTTAATTTTACACTGACTGACTGACTTACTTGTAGGTCATAAAAATATATCTAGTACTTTACGTACACCTAGAGAGCTGAAATTTGATAAAGGAATAGGTTTTAGTACCCACTTAATGCAAAAGCTTCCAAATGAAGATTTTTTTCATCTCTCTATTATATAATGAGGAACCATAAGAGGAACAGCTTGAATATTGGAGATACATAAATCCCGCCTGAACAAAATTTGTTCATTGTAATGAACATTAAAAAAACTTCTAGAAAATTGTACTGATCGTACAAAAAGAAGTGACATTCTAACAAAAACCTTCAGTAAACACGTGTTAAGTCTTTATTAAGATAACTTAGCCATGGGAGTGAGATCAAATGAAGAGCTAAGTCTAAGTGAAAAAAGAAATGGAGTGACTTGGCTGTTCAACTTTTTGTAAGAGTAGTACTAAGTCAGGATAGATATAATAAATAGGTAGATGAATTTATTTTCTTATAAAATTTATATGAGTCACTTTGTTTGACATATTGCGGCGTCCGAAGCACCCTCCATCTACGCCGATGCACGTACGAAAGAGAAGTAGTTTCTGGAGAAATGGGCAGGGTACTTCCTTTTTTTAAAAAAAAAATGTCAATTCCACCAAAACTGTATAATATATTAAAACTGGTTAAAATATGGAAAATACATTATGGTAGATGATCAAAGATGAGTATTGAATGACAATTTCAAATTCAAAAACGAAAAATGTGACAAATAAGACAAAAAGATGATATAAAAACAGGGTGAACATGATATAAACCAAAAAGATAGACTTCGTCACAATATCTACTTAGATTGTCACGTTTTTCAGAATATTCTTGTTGGGATTGAATATTTCTTTTAGGGGTTTGCGTTGGAAGTTAGAGACTGGTTTATCACCTTTTACTGGGCGAAGGTAATATCTTCAACTTCATATCTGAGGCCCCGCCTTGATTCATCCCTGGCGACACACGGTAAACTCTGCAACTTTGTTTTCTTTTTAAAGTCGCCCTGCCGCACTCCCGCGCCCCCGCCTGCTGCTCCGTAGTTTGTAAGGAATATGTACATTAGGACTCATAACTTTATTTACCTGAACGTGGAGTAGGTATCCATACCACCCAAAGGAACCCTTAAACATCAACGAATATAGAAAACATATTTTCTTAAAAAATAAATTGTTCGTCATAAACATATCAGTCGAAAGACGTCCAAAGCTGGACAAAGGCCTTCTCCACAACGACCGGTCCTGCGCTGCCCGCATCCAGCGGCTTCCTGCGACCTTCACAGGAAGGTCGTCGGTCCACCGTGTAGGATGCTACGTTTTCCAGTGCGCGGTCGCCACTCGAGAACTTCACTATCCCAACAACAAAAAATAATTTACTTTCAAAATTTGTTCATCAGACGTTCATAAAAATACTTCAATGAGACCGACAGTAGGTAAGTAATGTTTTTTTATTCTAATTAGTTTGGAATCCTCAGCGCACGTCTGACTCTTACTTGCCGGGTTTTAATTATTTGTTTTTTTGATTTAGATTTTCGATTAGAATTTAGATTTAATATAATCAAACTAAAGTTGACGTTCGGTTTTACGTATAGAAAAAACAGGCCAAGTGCGACTCAGAACCTCACACATAGGGTTGCGTACCATCATACTAGATGACGCTCACACATAGGGTTCCGTAAAATCATACTAGATGGCGCTAGTTTCATGTTTCAAAAAAACACGTTTTTTGTATGGAGACCCCCCTTATTTTTTCAGTTTTTATAATTTTTAGTATTTGTTGTTATAGCGGCAACAGAAATACATCATCTGTGAAAATTTCAACGCTCTAGCTATCACGTTTCACATGAAATACAACCTGGTGACAGACGGACAGACAGACATAGGGCGGAAAGCGAAGTCTCAGTAATAGGTTCCCGTTTTTACCCTTTTGGAACGGAACCCTAAAAACAAAGGAAAGGTTGTAAAACATGTTTGTTTTGGAAATAATCTTTATTATTAGTTATGTCATACACAAATAAATATATATTTTGTAAAAAAATAACCAGCTACCGGTAGGCGTAGTAACAATTCGAAAGATATAGCCCTTCAAAGGTAAAATGGCGAAAAACAGTTGATACTTTTGTGCGACCAATATTTTATTACCACTTGAGATGCTTAGTTTTGCACTTTGAATTATCCCTTGTCAAAATAAAAAGAGACCAATAAAAAGCAAGGTCACTTTCAGGTAACTTAGAAAGTTGAAATTTGGCATTAAGATAGGTGAAGGGGAGTTTATAAAAAATATATCTGAAAACAGCAAATATGGTGGATATTCGCTGTTTCCATTTCTTTTTTAAGATATAGCCCTTCAAAGGTAGGGACAGATGAACGACTAACGAACAATTGACAGCCTTTGGAAATAGAACCTTAAAAATGGGTAAAAACAGTTGATACTTTTGTGCGATAAATATTTTATTACCCCTTGAGATGCCTAGTTTTGCACTTTGAATTATCCCTTTTCAAAATAAAAAGACCAATAAAAAGCAAGGTATACCACTTTCAACTAACTTAGAAAGTTTAAATATGGCATTTAAATAGGTGATGGGGAGTTTATAAAGAAAATATCTGAAAACAGCAAATATGTTTTTTAGAAGTAAATGACATTTCTTAAAAAATAATTAAAAGTAATTCAAGCCACAGAAGTCAACTATTCTGTTTTATGGATAAAAATTACCTTGTTTATTTCTAAAAAAAATGTTTACGACAGTTAAAATGTCATTAATACGGCACTAACACAATAAAAATCAATAGACATAATTGTGGAACACGTGTACTTAAAGCTCTTCAGATGTTACTGAATCCCGTTATACTCGTATGACAAACGCCTAAGGCATATCACAGAAGTGTAGTGGAGCTTTTCTTCAAAAAGGGTGACAATATCCTGCTCAAGAACTACAGACCCATCTCACTTCTGAGCCAAGTTTACAGAGTCATTACGAATCGTCTCGCACGCAGGTTTGATGTATTCCAGCCTCCTGAACAAGTTGGTTTCCGAAAAGGTTGTAATACCATAGACCACATACATACGCTGCGGCAGATTATTTATTTATTTATTAATAAATATTTTTTTAAATTTATTAATTTACTAAGTCCACTGCTGGGGAGAGATGATACCTGTTGAGCAGCGGCTGATATGATGTAATCGCTGAGGCCAAGTGGGCAGTCAAGACTTAAAATTATGTATTTATTTTTTCAACCCAATTCACCAAATTTCACTCGGAATGGTACAGCACTAAGCTGTAGGGTAGCTATGTCTTATGTGAGAACTGCCTTCACAGTAAGTGCCACGCGGCACTATTTTATTATAAGTTTTAGGGTTCCGTGGAAACGAGGTCTAGCTTGAAGGGCACAGGTATCACACTGTCCGAGTTTCTCACTAAGTCTAGGCACGATGTGTTTATGGCAGCGCGGCAGCGTTTCGGAGTGACCAAGACGTGGACAAGGGACGGTTGCATTTATGTGATCGGAGCGGATGACAACCGGCATTGTATAACATCTGTTGCCGAACTCGAAAAAATTCCTAACTCGGCCTCGTCGTCTGCCTTGGCTAAGCCTCAAAAAAAGACAAAACGTACAGCTGCAAAGAAGTAGACCTGGTCATTGACATACTACTCTGTAAAGTAGTGAGGGAGGCTCATAAAAATAGTACGTCTTCTAGGTTATGCACACAAGTATAATCCGGCCGAAAACTAATATTATTGTACCATGTATTATTATCTAATATGTTATGTGGATTTTTCTCTCACTCTATTCACAATTGAACATGACGGTAACCTACTTTAGCTGGTAATTTGCAAACTACCTTAAATATCATTAAATAACAGAATATTTTCTAAATAGATAAGCAATTAGTTTTGTTTGTTCTCAGTTTCGCAATTCTCACTTTGTTTTGTTTGTTATTAGCTGACGGCAAAGAGGATATATCACTAGCTGACGGCAAAGAGGATATAATCACTAGCTGACGGTATGTTGTTTGCAGTGACATCACAGATCACTACTATATGGAGAGACATCTTTCCTGTCGAGTTTCTCGCCCTTTTATTTCTATATTTAGCGTTCACTGCTAGCTACTGCCAAAGATGAAAGAGAGCGAGCTATAAAAATCCAATCGCACCATACGATTCTTGTCTCTTTCTCTCTCATCGTTTTAGTTATGTGTCGGCCCAGCATGGCATTCTTAAATCGACAAATTAGTGTACCTATTATAGTAATATTAGGTCATCTTTGATTGACGTTCCGTTCCACGACGGATCATGTCTTAGTTTTGTTTCTAATCATTTAATGTGTAAATTATAGTCTTCTTGACTCCTTTTATTTTCATAGAATTTCGCTAAAGTTTTGTAAAATTTAAAACTGTCCTTCCAACGAATTAATTTTATTACTAAGCATAGCTTCTTTTCTTTGTACTAATGTTATTAATTTTCTAATTTATTATCATAGGTATGGCGTACTAAAATTATTTTTGGTGATTGAATGTTGGTACCTACTTACTATAAGTACCCTATAACCTAACTGCTTGTAGGTATTTTGTATGGTTATTGTTTCGTGTATTATTAGATTAGGCATATAGTATATTTATTGTATGGTTATTGTTTCGTGTATTATTAGATTAGGCATATAGTATATTTATTCTAGTTTAATTAGTTAGGTATTTTATTATTTATATATTGTTATTGTATTAGTATTTAAATGTCTAGTAATAGTAGTATTGATTTAAACCAAAGTGATATATTCATGTCATGCTCTTCGGGAGCGAGTGATGATAGTTTTGTTAGCACAACGACGGCCCCGCCGTCTCTTAGAGATTGTCTTGTATCTACCTTTTCCGATACGTCTAAGAACTTTAACGCAGTGCATATTAATGCATAGAGCATTCCTGCCCATTACGCGGACCTCCTTTCTTCCTTGGACATTAAAAATATTCATGCTGTTCTTGTGTCAGAATCCTTTTTAAATCCTAGCCTTCCGTCTACTTCCTACTCTCTCCCAGGTTTCGTGTTAATCCGAAATGACCGTACGAATACCTCTCACGGTGGGGTTGCAGTCTACCTTAGAAGTAACATTCCTTATTCTCTATCATTAGCCATTCTGATCAACCACCGCTAGCTAATTCTGCGGAACATCTATTTCTTGAAATCACCCTATCCCATAATAGGATTCTTCTAGGAGTTTTTTATAGCCCATCGCTCAGAGTTAACTATTTTTCCTCGTTTGAAAAGCTCCTTGAAGATTTGGCTCCTGCGTATAAGCACATAATTATTATGGGTGATTTCAACACATACCTTCTGAAGAATGACTCACGCTACACCAGCTTAAAAAGTCTTTTCCATGCCGCTAATATGAAAATTCTTCCTTCTAAAGCTACACCTTTTTTTCCAAACTGTACTCCATCTCTTTTGGACCTAATTCTAGTTTCTTCATCTATCCATGTTTTTAAACACGGCCAGCTCCCTGCTGATGCCTTTTCCTATCACGACTTAATATATATCTCCTACAAAATTCGTCCACCAAAGCCCAAGGCTCGCGTTCTTTCCTTGCGTAATTTTCGTGGCATAGATATAGATCGTCTATGTGCTGACGCTGGTCGTATAGATTGGACTGTAGTAGATGAAGCCCCTTCCATTAATCAAAAAATTCAGTTGTTCAATTCGCTTATTATCGATCTCTATAATGTTCATGCTCCCCTCCGTCCTGTCAAAGTTAAGCACCTTCCAGCACCGTGGCTAACTGATGACATCAAATTGCTAATTGATAAAAAAAATCGTGCCAAGACTAAGTACAAAATGAAGCCATCTGAAACAAATAAAACCCGTTATCATGAGATAAGGAATCGGTGCAATCTGATGTGTAGAGATGTAGATGAAGTCGAGAAGAATATTCTTGCTATTGGGTCTAACGCTGTTGGAGGTGACGCTATCAGTCGCAACATGATAATTCCTATCCTTGATATCCTTTCTCCTATTATAACACAAATCCTTAATTTCTCTATTACCAGTAGCACTTTCCCTGATATATGGAAAGAGGCTGACATAATTCCTGTACCTAAAAAACCTAATCCGTCATCTTCCGCTGATTACCGTCCTATATCTATTCTTCCTTTCCTATCAAAAGTTTTAGAACGCCTCGTGCATTCGCAACTTAGCGGTTTCCTTGCACACAATAATCTTATTAACCCGTTCCAATCCGGCTTTCGTCCTAGTCATAGCACGACAACAGCGCTGACGAAAATCACTGATGACGTTAGGCTCGGCATGGAGAAGCAGCAGCTGACAGTTCTAACGTTACTGGACTTCAGTAACGCCTTCAATACAGTCGATTTTGACATTCTGCTTGGCTTGTTGCGTTCTCTGAACATATCATCGGCTGCAGTTGACTGGTTTCACAGCTACCTGTATGGTCGTCGGCAGCGCATACGAACTGAGAGTTCTTATTCTTCGTGGTGTTCAACATCGGCTGGCGTACCTCAGGGGGATGTACTGTCGCCACTTCTTTTTGCTATCTTCATAAACTCAATATCAGTAAACCTATCTTCTTCTTATCACCTATATGCCGATGATCTACAAATTTATTCTCAGGCAGAACTCTCTAACATCGCGGAAGCCGTCAAAACCACTAACAAAGACCTAAATATAATCTTAGATTGGAGCAAGAACTACGGATTAAAAGTTAATCCCACGAAGACTCAGACCATTATAATTGGCAGCCCCTATTTTATATCCAGGCTCGATTTCAACTGCCTTCCTTCTGTAGTTTTTGACGGAATTTGCATACCATATAGCAAAAAGGTCAAAAATCTTGGTATTTATCTTGATCAAACTCTATCTTGGGATGTTCAGGTTGGTGAGGTCAGCAGAAAAACATTTGCCTCCTTCAAATCTCTGAATCGCTTGCGCAACTTTCTGCCCACGGCCACTAAAATCTTGCTAGCACAATCGCTCATGTTACCTATCTTAGACTACGCTGACGTGTGCTACCCAGATTTGAATGTGGTGTATCTGGACAAACTGGAGCGCCTACAAAACCTTGGAATACGTTTTATTTATGGCTTACGCTAGTACGATCATGTGTCCGACCACCGAGAAGATCTAAAGTGGCTTCCAATTCGTCTTCGTCGAAATTCTCATATCCTTGCCCTACTTTATTCTATTCTTTTCTTTCCAAAATCACCATCGTATCTTAAGGAACGCTTTAACTTTCTTTCCTCAACTCACAGTCGCTCCCTTCGTTCTTTTGACAACCTCCTCCTTTATGTGCCCCCTCATTCCTCGAAATTTTATGCTCATTCTTTTACCCTTCAAGCTATTAGTCTATGGAACTTCCTTCCCGCGTCCATTAGACAAGCCCCATCTCTTAATTCCTTTAAATCTAAAATTAAAGAATATCTCCTTTCTCTCTGACTCATACTGTATTAAACACTATAATTCTGCGTCTTACTTTGGTTTGGTATTATAATTATTATTGTATTTATGTAGTATTTATTTTATAATTTATTTATATAGGTACGTATAATATATATGTGTATATATAATTATTTATTTTATAGTCCGAGTAGGTTTTATTTATTAAGTAGGTATGGTACTTTAATTGTTAGTATATAAAAAGTGATAATCTTATATATATAAATCTCGTGTCACAATGTTTGTCCCCAATGGACTCCTAAACCACTTAACCGATTATAATAAAATTCGCACACCATGTGCAGTTCGATCCAACTTGAGAGATAGGATAGTTTAAATCTCAAATTATAGTCGCAATTTTAATTTATTGCTAATTATTTGTCTGTTATTATTTGACAGTCACAATTATCTGTTAACTCCAAATGATTCTAACAGATGTCGATACCTTTCGACTGGGTTGAGTAAGTAATCAATAGATGGCGCTGCTATGGTAAATCTACGAACGTGTCATATAAGCTACATTTTAACAGAATTTAAACTATACGCGTGTGTGTGTTTGTGTGTATAAAAGAGGGCTACTTTTAATATCGCTCATTTTAATATCAAAAATTTAGGTCACCTTTATAGCAGTATTATATTTTCAATTCAAAATTAATACTGCATTTGTGATAATAATAAAATGTATGTATATAGAGTACTCACTCATTTTCTTTCACTATTTTTTCGTGACTTTCTTCATTAATAATAAATGCACTTTGTTCATTGATATTTATTATTTATTTTCGCTTAACCGTGCTTTTATTACTTTCTTCATTAATAATAAATGCACTTTGTTCATTCATATTTATTATTTATTTTCGCTTAACCGCGCTTTTATTACTTCTTTGTTTTTTTTAAAGCAATGGTAGTTGGAGCTATACAGCCAAATATGGAATAAAATCTTTTTGTACTTTTTTTTTAAGCAATGGTAGTTGGAACTATACAGTCAAATATGGAATAAAATCTTTTTGTACCTATCTCTATAAATACAAACCTGTGTCTTAAATAAAAATCTTTTTGCATTTGTTAAATAAAAAATAATCAAATCTTTTTTGTCATATGGAGGTATATTAAAATATGGAATAAAATCTTTTTGTACTTTTTTTTTAAGCAATGGTAGTTGGAACTATACAGCCAAATATGGAATAAAATCTTTTTGTACCTATCTCTATAAATACAAACCTGTGTCTTAAATAAAAATCTTTTTGCATTTGATAAATAAAAAATAATCAAATCTTTTTTGTCATATGGAGGTATATACAGTTTATGAAAAGAGTTTTATTATTCTCCGAAAATGATCAAATCTTCTTATATGTTTGTTTTGACAACCGATATTGTTGCCATGGCAACCGAGCGTGAGGTTTTTTTCTTCGTTACGGAATTTCTGGATTCGGTCCCCGCGCTTAATCATATATAGAGAATGATATAGAATATCATAAGAACAAGAGCAGCAGGAGAACGAGACATAGCCACAGTATGAGCACAGGAACAATAATTTCAATTTATACATGTAAGTAATATCACATAGTTTTATAAAAGTTAATTAATATATCAATGAGAAAATGGCACAAACTTGAATTGATTCAGAGTATTTTCCCGGATATACAGAATAATTATTTGAATCATGAATGGCTTAGTCAACGGGCGATTTTGGCAGCCAAAAACGTTGATGTTGAAAAAGCATAGTGGACCCCGTGACTGATGTTCTCTTATTGTTCCTCTTAGATTGTTTACTATAATGTAATATAACAAAAACTTTAGCCACAGCAACGCGTGGCCGGGTCAGCTAGGTAGGGTAGGGTAGGGTAGTGTAGTGTAGTGTATGTAGGGTAGGGTAGGGTAGTGTAGGGTAGGGTAGTGTAGTGTAGTGTAGTGTAGGGTAGGGTAGGGTAGTGTAGTGTAGTGTATGTAGGGTAGGGTAGGGTAGTGTAGGGTAGGGTAGTGTAGTGTAGTGTAGGGTAGTGTAGGGTAGGGCAGGGCAGGGCAGTGTAATGTAATGTAAGGCGGTACGAAGTTCGCCGGGACAGCTAGTAGCTTTATATGTTTTAGTTTAAGTTTAAAATGATTATTCAATATTCTTTTTTTTCTGTTGTTGTTGCTCGCGTACTACCTGGCTCCTTACTTTTTCTCCGAGCACTAGGTTGTCTGGTAGAAATCGCTTTCAGCGATAAGACCGCCTAAATTGTACGTCTCTTAGTTTTAATTAAATTTTGCATATGTATTTTGTATTTTGATGTACAATAAAGAGTTATTTGATTTGATTTGAGGTCAACCCAATTCACCACATTTCACTCGGAGTGGTACAGCACTAAACTGTAGGGTAGCTATGTCTTATGTGAGAACTGCATTCACAGTAAGTGCCACGCAGCACAATTAAAATATAATTATTAGTTTTAGGGTTCCGTGGAACGAGGTCAACCAAATTCACCAAATTTCACTCGGAATAGTACAGCGCTATGCTCTAGGGGGCTTATTTCATTCCTGAGATGACTGTTTACTAAGCTTCGTGCACTATGGGCTATTTATAAGATTTAGTGGTTTATAGATATGAACCCTTCCTAGTTTTACCAAATTTCAGCTAAATCTGTCCACACGTTCGAAGAATAAATGTAATGGGCTAACAAACAAATTTTAGGCGTTCGCGCTTTACCTTTTCTGATACTGGTGTGATTATAGACAGGTTGATGCTATTTGTAGTGTACCACAAGCCTGCTGCTTCGGCAGAATTTTAATCAAATCGGACCAAGCGTTCAGGATCGTCTTGGGCAAACAAACAAATAGTTTAGGCGTTCGCGCCTTACTGCTAGTGTGATTATAGTAAGAACAATGTTGTTGGTAGGTCGACCCATCTGGGCGGTAACCCCATAAACACTAAATCTATTCTATGGTAGATGATGAGTATGGACGGATGTTTACGATATCTGCGTTCAGCCGGTTCCTGGTGCAACCTAATCTAATGTATGCTACTAAGAGTGGCTAGTTCTGCTGGAGAGGAGCGGCGTAAACTTCAACCAACATTTGGCTTATACGTCATTTCGCTTTGGCTTATTTGCGATGCTGCGACTATGATTCGCGTGGGTGTCACAATGGGTTGCGATCTGTGTTGGTTCGTTGTTCATTGCGCTTAGCAAACCTACTGAACTGTCAGTACTTTCGCCCTTATCCGGGGTTTACTACGTCTAAAGACAGACCTTTAATTCGATGTATTATTTGGAGCCGGTGGCACGGTGGATATTGTGTCCATTTCGTTTTAACTATATAGACCACAAGTCATTAAGTGCAGCAACTGTATATCACAGTTCCAGGTAGCGGTAGCGGTAGTGTAGTATAGTGTAGTGTAGTAGAGTGTAGTGTACTGTTGTGTAGTGTGAGGCGGTACGAAGTTCGCCTGGACAGCTAGTTAGTAAATATAAATATTGAAGGATATCAAATACTTTATTGCAAAATCTGACACATGGATAACTATGTGCCAGCGCATGAGAAATAGATCGAAAGGAAGAAGAACGAATAACAGCAACGCGTTGCCGCGTTACAAACTTTGACGGTCTATTAGTTACAATTGAGACCGTTTCCGTTATCGACCAAGTTTTCGGAGACCTTAGTGTCTCTGTGGGTTATGGATTAATTTACTGAACCCTTTCATTGTTTGGAAGGTTTACGTAACTATGACAAAGTGAGCCGCTTAAATTATGAAATGTTTGCAAGGACAATTTATGATCACTAAAAACTTTAAACTTATTTATTAGTAGATAGAAAATACGTAGATTCACACATAACATCGGTGGCTCACCCGGTAACGACTCCATCCTCCTAACCAGAGGTGCCGGGTTCAAATCCGGACGGCCAATGTACCGATGAGTTTTACAAAACTTACGTACATATACTCACCGATGGATTTAACGGTGAAGGAAAACATCATTTGGAAACCTGCACACACCTGCGAAGAAACTCGAAGGTTGTGTGTGAAGTCGACAAACCCGCACAGGGCCCGAGTGGTCGACTAAGGCCCGATTGCCCTAATTCAGGGTAGGCTCGAGCCCCTCGGTGGGGACGTATATGAGCTGATATGATGATTGATGACACCTAGCATGTAAATATTTTCTTTGCTTGTATCTGGGGCACGGTAGTAAGCTACGTGTACAGGACCGCAGAGTTTCAAGTTTATAACGTAAATATCGTGCAAAAAACGTTAGCCTTTGCCAGTGTTAAAGAGTTATACGGACTCTTCATATTGTTTATATGTTTTATCGAAATATAACTCTATATAGAGAGCTGAAATTTGGTACAGGGATAGTATTTACACAAAGGAAAATCTTTCAAAATGAGGATCAGCCTACATTTTTTGGGGTTCCGTAACCAAAGGGTAAAAACAGGACCCTATTACTTAGACTTCGATGTCTGTCCGTCTGTCACCAGGCTGTATTTCATGAACCGTGATAGCTAGACAGTTGAAATTTTTACAGTTGGTGTATTTCTGTTGCCGCTGGAAATGCATATATTAAAAATTTGAAAAAGTGAAAAAATACAAAAAAAACATATGTCTACATACAAAAAACGTGTTTTTTTAAACATAAAGAAACTGGCGCCATCTAGTATGATGGTACGGAACCCTTTGTACTAGCGCCATCTAGCATGATGGTACGCAACCTGTTAGTTGCGGTTCTGACCAGCACTTGGCCGGTTTTTTTCGTTTTTAGGGTTCCGTACCTCAAAAAGAAAAAAACGGAACCCTTATAGGATCACTTTGTTGTCCGTCTGTCTGTCAAGACCCTTTTTCTCAGGAAAGAGTGGAGGTTTCAAGCTAAAATTCATAGAAAATACTCAGGTCTACTGTACTTTCGAGCTGTGAAAAAATCAAACTTCTAAGCTAACGCAATCAAAAGAGCCGTTTATGCCGCAAATTTTAGACACCCGCAAGGGAATCAAAACATACAGAATATTGAAATTTGGTATAGATCTTGCAATCTACGAGCGCGCGTGGCCTTTATTTGTAGTTGTTATCGTAAATACACATTTTCGTTAGTGTGTGTACCCGACGGAGCGGTGCTTATTGTTTCCAAGTTGCATTGTTCACGAAGTACGATCAGCATGTCAAATCTCAAAAGTGAAAGAAAACGGAAAGTAATTCATAGCGAGGTAAGATTTTTAAACTTGTCCCTAGATATCGATGTAGTCACCAACATGTAAATTATACATATATAAACTAAAAAAACCGTTCCCGCAGCGGACGGAACACAAAGGTAGATTTCGGGTTCGATAAAGTTCGGTTCGTGGATCGCGTTTGGTATTTTAAACTTTTTCTCGAAAGCTATGTCGTTTAAAAAAAGTTTAACTATGATTTCCAGTTTATTATAAATGTCAGTGAAGATGATGACAGTGACATTCACAGTGTAGAAATGTTCGATGAAGGTAGTGATATAAATTAATATTATTTATCTTTATATATAAAAATGAATCTCTATTTCCCTCGGTCATCGCATCACGCGTGAATAGAATAGAATAGAATAGAATAAGTTTATTGAGACACCAGGCACATAATATATAGTTAATGGTACATAGTTACTGTTATTTTAAAAATGAACATTTAACATACACTAGACAGACATGCCAATTTTAAATAAACGAGTAGAAGTAAATACATATAACAAATAATTTAGGTATAAGCCCGGCGACATCAAAAGGTCCCAGCTCAGCATATGTAGCAGAGACGAAGCCTCAGCTACGCTGGTGATTCTGCTGTAACCTTGCACGAGATGAACACACTTCAATGGTTTCAGATTACTCTGACACATATATATTAAAAAAAAAAAAAAAAAAAATCAAATAAGCTAGTTAAGAGAAGAACACTAAAAATATAATAAAAGAAATGTGAGAAATGAGCATACCAATTAATCGAGTACCCTTAATTATTAAATGACTAAGTTACTGTACACCAAATATAAATAATTAATCTTATCTCATGAGGCTATGTGACCGTAAATACTATAGAATGAAACTTCGCCAAGTGAACGGCTGGACTGATTTCGCTTATACTTTTTTGTTAAGTACGTTATTGTCAGGAGAAGGTTCTTATGTAGGGTAGGGTAGGGTAGTGTAGGGTAGGGTAGAGTAGGGTAGGGTAGGGTAGTGTAGGGTAGGGTAGAGTAGTGTAGGGTATTGTAGTGTAGTGTAGGGTAGAGTAGGGTGATAGGGTAGGATATAGTAGGGTAGGGTAGAGTAGAGTAGGGTAGGGTAGTGTAGTGTAGGGTAGGGTAGGGTGTGTAGTTCGCCGGGACAGCTAGTTACTAATAATAAATAGGAGAGCTTTTTATTTTCTGTAGAGTTAAGGTATTGTTTAGGATTACATTTATTTTGTGTTTATTTAAATTTTCTACCTGTAATTATTTATTATTAATGTTAATTAGTAGTTACTTTAAGGATGTTGTTTTTTTTTAGAAAATACTTAAAATATAAAATGGGTGAAATTTTTGTTTGCTAACCGTACGCACGGTCACTCTCACGCCTACATTGACGCGTATACAGATTGGTCACTCACACAACTAAGGGCGCCGCGCGCTCGTAGATTGCAAGATCTGTACGTAGCGACATCTTATAGCACAGATAAAGGAAAAATTGCGATAAACATAAAATTTCAGTCACATCATATAATAAAAATATTTGTAATAATTTTAAACTTACTACTCCTTTCCTCATGTACGCGTATAGGTAATAAATTGAATTTTTTATCTAATACTCATTTCTATACTTTTGAGCTGTAATAGAATAAAACTTTTATGTAAACGCAATCAAAATAAACAGCAAATTAGGCCGCATATTTTGAAACACGCAACTAGTCGCAAGGGAATCAAAACCTAAAGGATACTTCCAGTCGACCTAGAATCTTGAAATTTGGCAAGAAGCAACGTTTTATAGCACACATAATGAGAAAATTCCGAAAACCTTAAATTTTTAGTTATACACATAATATTTTTCTTTAATAATTATAAACTTATTACACTCTTCCTCATGAACGGCATATATACTTAAACAGAGTGTAACAAAATTGGTGTAGGTCCAGTTAACTGGGTCTTCTACTCATCATACTGAACATCTTTTGTTTTACGACTTTGCTGAAAACGTAAAAAAATGTTTTTATTCTTCATACAAAACGATCAGCTGATCGATCGATTTTGTGCATTTAAGTACCTATGGAGGGTCCATTTTTTTTTGAGAATTGACTATGGTTCCTTGAAGAAAGTTGTTCAGTATGACGAGTAGAACCCCCAGTTAACGGGACCTACACCAATTTTGTCACACCCTGTATATGTACAGGTTTGTACGGAACTCTCGGTGCGCGAATGCGACTCGTACTTGGCCGATTTTCTGCATATAAATAGGGTGGTTAAAATAAGTGACATAGACTGCTAATTAGAAAATCCCGATATAGTTCCCGAGGGATCGGGAGTAAAACTAACATTGACATTTTGGTAAATAAACAAAATGTCAAAATAATGTTGAAACTACACCATACAACAATCATAGACAAGTAATAAAAAATTAAAGAAAGAAATAAAATAAAATTTGGTTACTCTTAAATACAATCTGAATTTTAAAATGTCAAAAATATTATTATATTTTTTTTCTCAAATTCGTCAAATAAACAGAATAATTCTCACTTTCCAACAGAAAACTCTTTTAACTGGCGCCTACATGTCTCGCCATCCGTTATTTCCCGCAGCGTGGACAGGACAGTTACATGCTTATTGTGACATACCTATTTACTTTGAGATAAGCTTCAAATCAGGAGGTCGCGGGTTCGAGTCTAACTTTGTAAGACTCGGTTTGGTTGGTGGAAGCGCATTTTATAAGCCCGCCTGGCTATTTCTGTAAATATAATAGCTATTTCCCAATTGCCTGGGGAATCTTGGTAAGCCCGCTTTCAATTTCGGCATCATCATCACTAACCATCAGGTAAGATGATGCCAAGGGTTTACCAATTGTGGATGAAATAAAAATATAACATGCAAGCTACGTAAAGCAAACTATAAATCTTCATTCCTGTTCACAGATAACACACATTTTTTCGCATAGACAGTGACAGTAACCAGTGACAGAAGACGGTCAAAAAATCTGGCAGTATTTGGGCAGCTATTATACTCTTATCCCTTGGGAGCACCCGAAAAATTACACCGTAGGTACGACAAATGAAATAAGCAATAACAAAACAGTAGTTTCACAACTGGCTGCATAAATTCCTCTGAGGATCCTCCACAAACATTGAAACAACTACATAATACACAGTAGGAGTATGTCGTGCTCTAATTGAATTAACAATCTTGCGCTGCGTCGGTTCAGTGAGTAAGCCTGGTCCATGGATGTCTACCTATAGACTCGCCTCTCTAAACAGTCTGCTTCAAAAAATTCTAATACTGTCAACACTGTCAACCTAGTGCGCTATGGTTTCATGGAGTTATCCTACGTGGTCGAATCGGAAATGAGGAGATCTGCGGAAGAACCAAAGTAAGCCCTCTGAATCACTAAACTTAAGTGGTAGTAGATAGGATACATAACTCTTAGAACAAATGGCCGATGGGACAGTAAAGTTCTCATGACCATGCACCAAAAGACGTGACTGGCAGGCCTTCCATCCGGTTGACCGACGACCTCGAGAAGGTAGCGGAAAGCAGCGCAGGATCGGCCGTTGTGGGAAATCCTTGGGGGTAGGCCTTTGACCAGCAGTGGACGTCTTTCGGTTGATATGATGATGATGATGATGGTTCTATGGACAAGCCCTCTCGTACGGCCTCAAATTTCAAAGTAGCGTCACAATAGTAAATTTTGGATTCTTGCATATTTTAACTACATTTTTATTACATTGTTCATCACACAGTTTTAAGGCGAAATTATTAAGTTTTAAGAATAAAACTTAATATATACCTGAAATTGAATGAAGCCGTCCTAGATTAGATTAGATTCTTTGTTGCTCACATGTACATACATTGAAAGTTTTTAAAACTAGTTACCCGACTGCCCAAACAGGAGGGTAATGTTTTTCGGGTGTATGTGTGTATGTCTGTTTCTTTGGCTGTACCTGTAGCCTAAACGGCCTGATATATTTTGGAGAGCGAGGTGGCGTATCAATTCCAAGAGTGACACAGGATAAATTTTTACTCAAATATCCAAAAAAAGAGGCATAATTTATGCAGTTAGATAGATAGATAGTTGGGTTTATTTTTTAATTAAATTGATCCAGTTATTTTTTTTAAAGCTACAATTGATAGATAAGCCCTTGGCAACATCTCACCTGATGGTAAGTGACGATGACGCCGCAGATGGAAGCGGGCTTACCAAGATTCCCCAACACAATGGGGATCTGGCTATCTTATCCTTAAGCCGAAACACATCAATGCTGTTAACACTGATGTTTGGCGGTAAGACTTAGACACTATTTGGGCCTACGACAGTCCTTAGTATGAAGGTTAGCAAACTGTTTTGACCAAGAATCATGTAATATTTGGCTCCACCAAATTGGCCCCACTTTTAATACCGATGGGCACATTGTTACGATTATTAGGTCTATGGATTACTGGCCTGTATTTCTTCAGATTAGGTGTTGGAAGAGGCTTGGAACGGTGCCGCTTACTTGAAGATATAATAAATGTGTTTTGAAATTGTAAACAAATCAATGGTGGAAGATACTACGACAGATCTGGCCAAGGTCATGATATAAGTTTAGAAGACGTCGATGAATGAAGATGCTTGGCAATGAAATTTGTCTTTGGTCATTAATAATTTCTTAGAATATTCTTATTATTTTGTTTGTGCTTGTGCTTCGCTTCGTCATTTACATCCCCACTGCTGGGGCAAGGGTCTCTTACGAAACTTGGGAATGTTAGGCCATACTTATCACAGGCCGAGACCAGATTATTGGAAGTTGTAAGTTGCAAGGTCAATGGCAGACCCTACTGTCAAAAGTTGTCAAGCCGTCTATAAAGTCTGATAGCAATGTGTGAAAATGTCAAATGCCAAAAATAACGAAATCGACAGAATAAAAATATGTAATTCACTATTAAAATTTTAATATAAAATGATAGCAACGCATACATAAATGCCATATAGAGCTTGTAAATGTTGCAGGCAGCCGTTGAATGCGAGCAGCGCAGGACCGGTCGTTGTGGCAATCTTTGGTGGACGTCTTTCGGCTGATATTTTAAAGTGCTACATGTGATAAAAAGGACAAAAGAACTCAGTTACGCTCCTTTTTAAGTTTCCGAACACTAAGGGATGACCCACGGGACCCTATTTCGACACCCTGGACACTTCATACAACGGGCCAGAAATGACATTTCAAAAAAGGAATGACGGAGCAAAAAAAAAATGGCGGCGAAATCCTATACGTTCGACAACTAAACTGTAACCAATCTGTAGAGCAATCTAGAGAGCGGCAGGGAGTGTCCATACTGTATGTTAATACTTATATATATACTTTGCTATTACTAAGCCTCCACTGTCTGCATGTCTATTCATCTGTCCGTCTATCAACGAGCTGTATTTATTAAACCGTAATAGGAAGACAGTTGAAATTTTAACAGAATGTGTAGTGATAGTTTTTTACCTGATGAGGAGCCATACAGGGAACAGCTGAAATATTTCGAATTTAAAAATAGTGCCGCCTTAGCGAAAGTTGTTCATTGTAATGGGCATTAAAAAAAACCTTGCATGATAGTTTAGGATTGTTCTACTTTTAATTTTAGTGAACATTTTAAATTGTTGTCTCCGTCACTTTTTTTATCAAAATAAAGTATTTCGCCAACTGAACTAATGCCTATAACACAGGCTCTTGCCTAGCTTAGGCTTTAGTTGTAATAATTTTAATACTGATCTGTATTTCTTGCTGCATGTGGAGAATATTTTTGTAAACTTTTTTGGTCAATAAATAAATTATAAATTATTATATTAAAAAAACCGGCCAAGTGCGTATCGGACTCTTGATTCGAGGGTTCCGTACCATCACATCTCTCCCCACAACTGTGACAATGATACCTGTACACACATTACAAACAAAAGACATAAACTTGAACGACAGAAAAATGCTTTTTTTATTCAGTTCGGGCTCCATAGCGTGAGTACAAATCACACTTGGCCATTTTTTATTATTTGTTGTTTTGATTCAGGATAATTACTTTAATTGTGTGTGTGTGTTCCGGCATGAAGATAAGATAGCCAGTTCCCCATTGCGTTGGGGAATCTTGGTAAGCCCGCTTCCATCTTCGGCAACATCGTCATATACCACCAGGTGAGATGTTGTCAAGGGTTTACCAATTGTGAATAAAAAAAAAAATAAAAAAAAAAAAACACAGTTACAGTTTAATGTTTCATGAGCTAAATCAAAAATACCTCCAATATACCTATAAAGGTGTAAGAAACACTAAAAAAATCCAGAACATAGTAAGGCTTGGTTAAAAAAAAGTTAAAACCCAACAAAACCTTTTGTGAAAACGTGCCAAGTCTCGATGAATATAACTTGGCCTAAAAAGCAGTGAGATCAAATTAACTAAAAAAAAGAGTGGCTTAGCTTTGATGCTCTTTTTTTTTTGTTTCCCTTTTCGGAGGGTGGAAGGACTAAAAAAATGCATTGCTGCATACCAACGTCCGGTCCACAAAAAAAACCTCCCTGGATTACAAGTCTGCTAAGACTTATGAACCCTTCATCTGAGCGACTCCCCCCTAGGGAGGGGGGAAGTGCGAGAACAAGCGCTCAGTGTCTGCGCGAGGAGCTCCTGAAGGGAGCTATCGCTTTATGATTTATATTTTTATGTGCTAGTGAGGGGGGACTGTTTCATTCGTGAAGTGACACTATCGGTTCCTCCCTGAGCTGCCAGCAGACAGTTCAGGTCGGCTGAAATTTGGTCGGGAGGATCAGACAGAACGTGTCTTGGTCTACGAACCATGTTACTAGATAGTTCGAGTTGCGGGGTATAGTCCGCTGCCTCTCGAATTAAAGGGTTGGGGCTCGAATTAACGGGTTGGGACTCGAATTAACGGGTAGGGACTCGAATTAACGGGTTGGGACTCGAAATAACGGGTTGGGACTCGAATTAACGGGTTGGGACTCGAACTAACGGGTTGGGACTCGAATTAACGGGTTGTGGCTCGAATTAACGGGTTGGGGTTCGAATTAACGGGTTGGGACTCGAATTAACGGGTTATTAACCTAAGATCTTTTATTCTGTTCTGCATTCAAGATTTGTTATTCGCCCCAGCAACAAATAACAATATTAATATTTGTTTCTCTTTTGTCTGAACATCCATTATATTTCCTATTATAATGTCTGTAAACTGTGTCGCCTAATATACAGGATGTAACAAAACTTATGTAAAATTTGCGTATTTCTGAACTCGGACCCTCAAGTTATCATACTGAGAAACTTTCCCCAAGAGTTTAATACTAAACTCGTAAAAAAATGTTAGTCTCTCTCAATAGACTGCTCAATTTTTGTTTCTTTTTAACCAACTTCCAAAAAAGAGGTCGTTCTCAATTAGACTCTTCGTTTTTTTCTTGTGTGTATGTTTCGCGATATCTTCGCAGATTTTAAACATAATTTAATGTTTCCTTTTTTATTCGATGGGGGCATGCCTTCGAGTTGGTCCCGTATAAACTTTATCAAAATTAGATATTAAAAAAAACCAAAACATAAAGATGCTAAATTGTACTGTGTTGTTGCTATGGAAGTCTGGTTTTTAACGTGTTCAGCGTTTACAATTATTGGAGAGTAAGAAATTTTTTTTTTAATAATTGCTATGGGTTCCTTGGAAAAAAAGCGGTTCGAAGTAGCTCCAGTTACTTGACATATCTATCCAGGGATGGACACAAACACTCTAAGCTCTTCATCAGTGAGGTCACCATAGAGGCAACCAAGTACATTTGGAACAACAGCAGGACGCGCGTCAGGGCTGTAACACGAGCGTTGACGGGCCACTTTGCTACAAACGCTCACCTATTAAAAATCGGCCTGACGAATGACCCGACCTGCGGGGCCAGTGGTGAAGATACAGAATCAATGGAACACTTACTGTGTCACTGCGATGTCTTGGCTAGCAAGCGCACGTACCTCCTAGGTGATGGCTACCCAAAACCGGAGGACTACAAGCACCTTCTAAAAAGCGGAATTGATGCATTGATGCAGCACATCTTCGAGTAGGTTGAGGTGCAAAGGTTATAGGGGTAGACACAAAAGATCCCATTGGGTCGAAGTGTCGCTGCAACTGCAAACCCCAATTACAAAGATAAGATAAGTCCCAGTTAACGGGTCCTTTACCAATTTTGTAACACCCTCTACCTACACAGGCATTTCAACGTTTAATATTAATTGATTTACAGTGTAATACTGAGCAACACTTGATGATTAATGAAGTAGGGAGCGGCAAGGATTATCAGCGTGGCTTAGTAGTTGAATAATCGATAAAGGAACTGCTATTCTTGAGATCAGAGTATTGTAGAGATCGTATATCTCTACGTTTCCGCACTCGCAACTCCTTTATACTTACTTGCCAGCGCGAATCGTATTAAAAATCTAAGTTCAAATTCAAACTAGTAAGTCGTTCGAAAGCTTTCCAAAAAAGTTGAGATTCATTCTAAGGTGGACCGCGAGCCAGAACAGAGGTCCATTTTCAAGTGTGTAATAGTTTGAAGACAGCGCGCCAGGGCAGAGATCCCTACTTATCTATTTTTATGGCAAGAAAGTACTTCAAATAGTTTCGTCTAAAGAACCAATAATAAGTCAGCTGACAGAGCCTATATCGATTTTACGTATTAAATAATTAAAACTCTTCAGCTATATTTGATACTACTTAAGTGGTTTTATTTTACGGTATTAATCTACCGAGCTACTAACCCCCTGGCATCACGTAGACGAAGTCAAAGTATCTACCTATCTTACAATTGCAATTAAATAAATTTACTATTACAGATGTTTTATCTCACGAGCGCGGGTTAGCCATACTTGTGTGTGTAATGCGTATAGACACGTGCTCTATTGTTAGTTGTGTCTATTGTGTGCGCAATTGTAAGCTCCCGACCTTACGCACGCAAAGACAATTTGCATGTACATTAACACACACAAGTATGACTAACCCGCGCTCGTGATATAAAACATCTGTACGCTCTTACGGTGAAGGAAAACATCGCGAGGAAACCTGCACACGCCTGCGAAGAAACTCGAAGGTTGTGTGTGAAGTCGACCAACCCGCACTGGGCCCGCGTGGTTGACTAAGGCCCAATCGCCCTAGTTCAGGGTAGGCTCGAGCCCCTCGGTGGGGACGTATATATGAACTGCTACGATGATGATGAAATTTACTATACAGAATGTATTATTTACCGCCTCCGTGTCGTAATGGTCTGTCCATTCGCTTCACACCAGGAGGTCACGGGTTCGATTCAACGGGGTCAACTTGTAAGACTCGGTTTGGTTGGCGGTAGGACATTTTCTAAGCCTGTCTGTCTAGCTACCACCCTCTTATCTAAGTCTTGCCACCAAACATCAGTGTTAACAACATTGATGTGTTCCAGCTTGAAGATAAGATAGCCGTTACGTTGAATCTTGGTATCCGTTACGTTGAATCTTGGAATCTTGGTAAGCCACCGCCCATTTTCGGCATCATCGTCACTTACTATCAGGTGATAGATGATGCCAAGGGCTTATCAATTATGAATAAAAAAAATGTAACATAATTGTTGGAGAAGCCGTAATTAAACATATACTGAACAACTTTTTCCAAGAGACATACTCCGAATTACCAGTTAAAAGTTTGCGGCCACGACGTGCCCTCCCCTCCAGCCCCCCTCTGATGCCTACATGTTGAAGAGGAAGGTAGATGTGTAGGAAGGAAGGGGAGGTTACATTGAATAAAATGGAAGAATTGAATCCCTGTTTTGATTCACTTTTAACTGTACCTACGTTGTAAATTATAAAAAAATATCATCATCATATCTACTCATATATGTCCCCACCGAGGGTCTCGAGCCTACCTGAATAAGGAAGACTTGTTAGTTATAAAAACCGGCCAAAAGCGAGTCAAAATCGCATACAAAGGGTTCCGTACCATCATACTAGATGGCGCTAGTTTCTTCACGTTTAAAAAAACCCCTTAATTTTTTCACTTTTTTATTTTGTAGTATTTCTTGTTATAGCGGCAACAGAAATACATTATCTGCGAAAATTTCAACTGTCTAGCTATCACGGCTCATGAAATACAGCCTGGTGACAGACAGACAGACAGACGGACGGACAGCGGAGTCTCAGTAATAGGGTCCCGTTTTTACCCTTTGGGTAAGGAACCCTAAAATCATACAAAAATTTTAAAAAAAGTATAAGGTTTTCTTTACAGGGTGACGAGAATTGTATACGGGTTATTAATAAGTGAAAACATAAAAAAGGAAAAGAAACGCATATAGAATGAAATAGACAATAAAAATTAAAATAAAATGATAAATTAACAGATTGTAAATAAACTAAATGATTTTCGAAAAACCTAGAAACTTTTAGGTACAAGCTTTTAATATTGCATTGTCACGCTATATACATATGCATGCAAAATTTCAGCTCAATCGGAAACCGGGAAGTGGGTCAAAATTAAGTTGCCAGATTTCACCCGAACAAACATACATATAGATACATTGTAAGTTGAATAAAAGCTTTTAAAAAAGTATGATTTCCTCACATTTTTTTTTATCTACAATTGATACGCCCTTGGCATCATCTAATCTGATGGTAAGTGACGATGAAGCCGAAGACGGAAGCGGGCTTACCAAGATTCCCCAACGCAATGGGGATCTGGTTATCTCATCTTCAAGCCGGAACACATCAATCCTATTAAAACTGATGTTTGGCGGCAAGACTTAGATAAGATGATGTTAGCTAGCTAATTTGTAGTGATGTACCATTATGAACTGCTAACCTGTTAACTGATGAATCTACTCTGAACAATTTTTGTTTTATAGCTTTTAAAAAAAAAAAGATTTCGGAATTTCCATACAAATGGATCAACCGATAAACTCCGAAAATGCCGCTCCACCAACCAGACCGAGTCTTACAAAGTTGGATACCACCGGAAATCGAACCCGTGACCTCCCGGTATGAACCGAGTGGACTATTTATTATGCTACGGAGGCAGTTAGAAGAGAACCTCGATTGGTTGGCCAAATATATGTCAAAACTGAAACTCAAATACGAAAAACATTCTTATAATTTTTTATGCCAGACGTATGTATGGGTAAGCGTCTGGACTCCAAGTATCCGGCTTTCCGGACGACCGGACATATCCGGACATACTCGTAGATCATTTTGAACGGTCAATGTGACACCTAACTATTTACGGCTGTGAACCGAAATAAAAAAGAATTCATATTTTTCCTTAGAAATAAGAGGACAAAAATGTCTTAAGAGTCCCCAGGAGGCTCGTGTTTCCATACAAACGTAGTTCCGCTTTAATACAAAAACTACATGCCGGATTAAATCTAAACTTTGCAAATATATTGAGTAGACACATATCGATGTTCGTAATTAGTTCTCATCGTATTAAATTGAAACATAACTAAACGAAGGCTGAAAATAATTTTGTATTGAAAGTTTGAAACTTCTATTATTTTTTTGCGTTTTGTATTAGTACATCGAAAACTAATTACAAACATCGATATGTGTCTACTCAATATACTCGCAAAGTTACATATGTTGTAGTTTTTGTTTTAAAGCGGAACTATGTTTGTATGGAAACTCGAGCCTCCTGGGGACCCTTATCTAATATATAAAAATGAATCTCAAAATGTGTTGATAAGCGCATAACTCGAGAACGGCTGGACCGATTTCGCTAATTCTTTTTTTGTCGAGTTCGTTATTGTCAGGAGAAGGTTCTTATGTAGGGTAGGGTAGGGTAGGGTAGTGTAGTGTAGGGTAGAGTAGTGGGGTAGAGTAGCGTAGGGTAGGGTTGTGTAGTGTAGTGTAGTGTAGTGTAGTGTAGGGTAGGGTAGTCAAGGGCAGCGTAGGGTAGGGTTGTGTAGTGTAGTGTAGTGTAGTGTAGGGTAGGGTAGGGTAGGGTAGTGTAGTGTTAGGTGGTACGAAGTTCGCCAGGAATACTAGTCATATATATAGTTATTATTTTTCCCGCAACTTTGCCTCCGTGGATACTGGATATAGTTTATATGACTCTAATCGAGAGTGCATCGTGCGTATCGTGAGTTATGGCACACCCCGGACACTGCATACAAAAGTCGTAAAATAACATTTCTAAAAACAAATTACGGAGCAAAAAAAATCACGGCGAAATCCTACACGTTCGAGAACCAAACTGTAACCAATCAGTATCAATCTGGGTGACGAGGGGCTGAGGTCGGAATCTAGAGAGCGGCAGGGAGTGTCCATACTGTATGTTAATACCTACTAATGTATATACTTTGGTTGTGGTCTTGAGTTCATACAAAAATTCGATCCAAAAAAGACTCAGTTTTTCTCGAATTTACCAATTTCCCAAGCATTTTTTTGAAATTTATCTTTTATTAAAAACCTCATTCGGATGGTAACGATCATTTGAAAGAAAATACAAATCAGTTGATACGTTCTCAAGTGATGTCAACTGCAATCTATACTAATCTATTTAATAATACTAATCTATATACTAATACTGTTAAATACTAATAAAGCACACCGGATAACGTAGCGTAGGAAGGCCTCCACGCGGTGGACCCACGACCTGGTGAACATCGCGGGAGGCCAATGGATGCGGGCAGCGCAGGACCGGTCGTCGTGGAAATCCTTGGGGGATGACTTTTTTCAGCAGTGGACGATTTATGGCTGATATGATGATGATGAATATACTAATATTATTATTATAAATTATAAAGAGGAAAGATTTGATTGTTTATTTTGATTAGGTTCCGAAACTACTAGACCGATTTCAAAAATTCACACTATCCTCGGTTGCTATAAGCTATACTATATTTTCAAAAAATTAGGGATCCTTACTAAAACTCAGATAATGTATCCCAAGGTGTAAAAATTACCTAAAAATTTCTGCAATATCTACAAAAAGTAGTGTAGTGTAGTGGTAGTGTAGTGGTAGTATAGTGGTAGTGTAGTGGTAGTGGTAGTGTAGTGGTGGTGACAGTGTAGTGGTAGTGCTAGTGGTAGTGGTAGTGGTAATGGTAATGGTAATGGTAGTGGTAGTGTAGTGGTAGTGTAGTGGTAGTGGTAGTGTAGTGGTAGTGTAGTAGTACTGTAGTGGTAGTTGTAGTGGTAGTGGTAGTGTAGTGGTAGTGGTAATGGTAGTGGTAGTGGTAGTTAAAGTGGTATTGGTAGTGGTAGTATAGTGGTTGTGTAGCGGTAGCGGTGGCGGTAGTGTAGTGTAGTGTGAGCCAGTACGAAGTTTGCCGAGACAGCTAGTGAAACATAATAGGGTTCCCTTTAAAAGGTTCTGAGGCACGATGTAACTCATGCTTTGTGTTTTTTTTCGTTAAGAAATTTTCTTAATAATTATGTTCTACTCCACGATTCTTTTATGAACATTCGCAGACGATTATTTGACCTATTAAGCATATGTATGACCTTAAAAGAAATCTTCAAAGGATTTTTTTAAAGATTCTGATATTTTTACGTCTTTTGAACAACGTAACGAACGACTTGTCTAGACAGGCCTATTACGATACTTATATTTCGTTCGCTCATTTTACTGCAGCTTTCACGGCTCGCAACAAACACTGTCTAAGATCGACTTGAATCGCGCCGCCGCCGACATTGCTGAGATTGAACTCAGCACGGCTCCTTTGACAGTCGCTGCTGCCGTTTCGCAGCATTAATTAAAGATGCAGTAAAATAAGTGAACGAACTATACTTGAGTACGTAGGTACGCTTGTTTCTTGTTTAATTGAAGTAAAATTGCTTCCTACAGGGTTTTAACTCGGCGTGAATGAGGTCAGGTATCTCATACCCACCAATTCTTGGCTAGCTGGAGGGGGTGCCGCTTTTATTAAAAATTTTTAGTGAACTACATGTATACAAACACACAGCGGATACGTAATATCCGACCTCATAAAAGAAGATATTAGAATATTTAATTTGGATTTTATGTTATCTCGAAGCTAAATTATATGAAACAGATATATTTTTTTAATTTTGTGTGATATTAAGTACTTAATTTTTTTAGATATTAAGTACATAGTTTCTAAAATATGATTTTTCTGTAAAAAATACTAGGTACTTTGTTTTTTATATAAATGTAAATACTTTTATATCTAGAACTGGGTAAATTTATCATTTTACCTCATGTCCTTAATGTAAATTAATAAGTTGCAGTAATAAGTAGTCATTCTATATTTGGGTATGTCACACCCACCTCTCAGTTGGTCTAACTATTTTTCACCTCATTCACGCCGGGTTAATAGTGTGCAAGCCTTTGAACGTGAGCTCTACTCGTTTCCCAACGAGCCCATACAATATTTACAAAGAATATCTGGACTGTCCATACAAAGATGGCTAAATCGGCTGATAAGTTTGTATGAAAAGTCCAGAAAACACTACTCTGTACCTATAAGTTGCATCTGTACCTATAAGGTGTTTTATTAGTAAGTTACAGAGCTCCTATATATTTTTAGAAGCATTGCGAAAGAAATTGATTAAAATCTATAACCATCTCTACAGCAAGTCAGGCTCAATTTCCAAGAAAATCTGATATCTCTCATACATAGTTTTTTTTTAATTAGGTGTCATTTTTATACCAAGTCTATGTATTACCTTATACCTATATGTCCTAAGTACTGTAAAGATCTTATATTATATTTGCGCACTCGCGCTTCCTTTTATATGTATTTGCCAGCGCGAATCGTATTAAAAAGAAAGATCAAATTCAAACTAGTAAGTCGTTCGAAAGCTAACCGAAACAGTCGAGATTCTTTCCATTGGAGACCGCGGGTCAGGACAGAGGTCCTTTATCAAAAGTAATATCTATTTGTGGCCACGCGCCAGGCCAGAGGTCCCTTTAAAATGTGTGTTTTCCACGGCAAGAGTATATATTAGCAAGTTCGCATAGTTCAGAAACCAATCATAAGTCAGCTGACAGAGCATATACTCGTATTTTACGAAGTGAATAAAGATAGCTCTATAACTTTGTTCATATCGTACAAACGTATTTCTTTCCATGGTACCTGAGCTACGATCCCCAGACGTTACGTAGACACGTCATAGTACTGTAGAGATCGTATATCTCTATATTTCCGCACTCGCGACTCCTTTTGCTACTTTCTTGCCAGCGCGAATCGAATTAAGAATATTAATTTAAATTTGAATTGGTAAGTCGTTCGAAAGCTTTCCAAAACAATAGAGATTCATTCTATGGTGGGCTGTGAGCCAGAACAGTGGTCCATTTTCTAGTGTATTATATTTGTAATCTGCGCGTCAGGGCAGAGATCCCTAAATACGCTATCTTATGGCAAGATAGTGATATCATTAGTTTCAATGAAGAAATAATAATCAGTCAGCAGACTGAGCTATTTCCATATTTTTTTACGTATTAAAATAAATTTATCTTCTACTATATTTAAACCGTACATGCATCTTTTCTTTTAAAATAGTCATCTAGAGCTAAATTCCCACGGCGTCCCGTAAACGACGTCGCAGTATTTTATAGATAGATGTCCTGGGAAAAGAATTTGCACAAAAAAACATAATATTTTTAGTTTTTATGCCTAGGAGACTCCGAGCAACGCTCAGTCGCCGAGGTTCTAGTACTTACCATAGAAGTCTGCATAATATGATGATTTCTCGTTTGTGTTTTCAAAAATCACTTGGATGTCTGCACCATATAGCCGGAGCTATCGCGAAATTTTGAATTAACTCGGTTTAAAAGACACTTGTTGCTCGATTAATAAAATAATTCAGATAAATTGCTTGCGTCAAAAGCGTCGGTAGCTCAGCAGGTAACGAGTCGGTCTTCCTAACCAGAGGTTCCGGGTTTAAATCCGGACGGACAATGTATCAATGAGTTTTTAAAAACTTACGTACTTACATATACTTACCGATTGCTTTGACGGTGAAGAAAACATCGTCAGTAAACCTGCACATCTGATTCCAGATGTGTATAAAGGTCGCGTTGCACACGTCTGTAGGTGTAAATCTAAATTCTCTACACGTGACCGCGGATGATGTTAAGTGCAACACCAGAAAACCGCCGTCTATCCCTAGGATAGTACAGTTAATTGTGCCACACGATAACATAGAAGAAAAGATAATTGCTTGCTCCTAAAATATTCTATAATTGGGTATGCTAAATTTTTTATAAGCCATGAAAATAAAAAAACCATTTCGAGATATTTTTATTTAAAGCCATATTTTTTCATTTTCCACTCGAAAAAGTAAAAGATTGCGTAAAAAAATCGGAAAAGGACAATAACCTTCATTTGACCCCTATGACGTCACGAGTTTACAATAAAACCTTATTTCACCACTGAACGGAACGTGCACTCTTACTTGTCATATCAATTACGGACCTTGCATTTGAGGACGAGCTTTCGTCGAGCACTGAAAAAGGCACTATTTATTTATCATCCACCAAAAACTACGTTTGAAACAATCAAATATTATTAGAACGTCATTCAAATTAAATACTTAAATGGGTAAGATATTCATTAGAGGTCCAATTTTTATTGTGGTTCTAAAAAACATTTAAACTCTGAAGGCCTTGTCCATACATAGATTATGATGTTTGATGACAAGTAAATTTTGACTTTGACGTTTCGTTGTTGGCTTTGTGATAGTTTCGTTTCGGAAAAGGCAAAGGTTACTAAGACCATACAGCCAGGTCTGACGTATTTAGGCTTCCTTAGCTGTTGGATTTGTAATGCTAGTGCCGGTGCAATGAAAAAACAACAAAATAAAACTACGAATGCGTCTACCACAAATCCCGCCAAAAAACCTTTGGGAATGATTGACTTGAGTGACTTGACAGTTGACGTCAAGGCCTATTCATTTCATCGTCATAGAAATAGGGCTGTTCGTTTCATAGTAATGTGAACCGATGACGTCATCAAGGTTTCAAAATTTAAAAAAATATTTAAAAATATCTAGAGGCTTAAAAAATGAAATATTCAAATTAGTTTTTCAAAATGGTCTAAACCATCAGAAAAAAAATTAAAAAAAATGCATTTTTTTTTAGCATACCCAATTGTTGCATACCTTTCAAATCTGTCATATCTCAAAAACTCATTTATTTAATCGTATGGCGATTTGTCAAACAGGTAATTCTCACATGTCAATGTTCAGGCCACACAGCCATGTATATGCTTTAGGACTCAGAAAAAACTCATTAGGCACCTACTCGTATAATAATTACAAGGTGTCCCAGGAAGTGTGGATAAAATTTAACAGGGGTATGGCGAAGGTCATTTCCAAACTTTTTAACCCTATAAATGTGTATCCAATTTTTGATCATTCGAAAGTTATATCCTTTTTTCGTTTTTTCATAAATTTTCATACTCTTGGTACCAAAAAAATCTTTAAAAAAACTATCAACGCTATTAACTTAATTTTTGTATTAAAATATTGTAGAAGGATTTGCTTTTCCTGAAGTAGTACTTTTAAGCGAGTATCAAACGTGTGTTAAAAAATAAAATGAAAAAAGTACAAAGACTTCGGTCAATCAAAACTTTTACTATGTTTTTCAAGCGATCTTCACGAAAAAAAACATACTACTGAAATTTGAACAGATGTAACAAAAAGTCGTACATTTTATCCAAATTATTTTGAGATTTGAATCACTGGGTTATTCTCATAATTTTAAAAGTTATGAATTTTTTTAACAAAAAGGGTGTGTTTTGTTCAATTTTCTTACTTACATATTTTTTAATTTACTCGCTTGAGAAACGATTTACTTTGAGTCCTCGATTATTCGTAGGTTATCTCAATACCACTATGACCATATGTTAACGCACATATCGTAAGAAGCGACTACTTTCAGCATCAGTTCGAAGTGAACATGTAGGCTGGGATAGTAGAGGGAAAGCTAATTGGTCCCCATGAGTTACCTGCTAGTTTCAATGGCCCAGCTTATTTCACATTCCTTGAGTATGACCTAAATGGTTTGCTACAGAAAGTGTTACTTGGAACCCGTCGGGACATGTGGCTGCAGCACGACGGTCCCCTCCTTATTTTGCAAGAAATGTAAGAAACCATTTATACTGAACTTTCCCTAGTCGCTGGATCGGAAGAGGGGGTCACTTTTGGTGGCCAGCATGATCCCCTGATCTTAACCCCATAGATTTCTTTCTGTTGGGTTATAACAAAGAGATTGTGTACGCGACAGAGAACGATACCGATGAAGAACTACGCAAAAAAAATTGCAGCTGCGACCACCTACATAAAAAATAACTCTAAGGCTTTTCGAAGAATAAAAAGGAATTTTATTCGCAGATGTCTTTGTACTTTTTTTATTTTATTTTTATTATAAAAGTGGGTATCTTTTGATTCCCTCGCTAACGCTCAGAATTCTAATTCTTAGACTCGTTCGCTTGCTCGGTCATCAAAATTGAGCACGTGGTTAAAAAGCAACTTTGCACTCTCGTATAACAAATAACTATTATACCATTGCCACTCTAAAAAGCTTATTTTATTCACTGAAAACAGTGAATCCGTGATGATTAGTATTAGAATCCTGAGCAACGCGAGTGATTCATGGCCTTGCTATAAATATTACCATAACTACGAGAAAAAGTAAGATTTTAGCGAAAATAGACATTTAACCACTCCCCTGGCAAATGCCTGACTATGGTCCGCGGCGAGGACGAATCAGCTGGCGCTGCCAGCTGCGCCATTTTGTTTCAACTGGCGGGGCTCTTCGTGGGTGGCCGCCATTATTGTCAAGGGTTACAAAAACAATTATTTCTCAATGTTTTTGTATGGACACTGTATACAAAACTTATAACGGTGAAATCGTCATAAACTGACTATCTGACTAAAATATTTGTGTATTAAACTTTGTGAAATATAATTCAACAGTCTCAGCCAAAGATAGGGTAAGTAGGTATTAGTAGGTATTGCACTTGAACGTAAAAAAACGTGAACTGTGAATGCTACAATAACAATAGATAATATAATAACATTGTATTGCTTACCCGGTTAATTGGGAATTTCAACAACACCGAGTTTTTCTATGCAAAACAACAAAACAATCACTAAACAATCACTTTAAAAACACATACGCGCACCGCCCGGGCGCAGCTAAAAGCTGATTCGAAGGAGATTTCTATCGAAATTCATTCACCGTTGGCTTTTCACTCATTCCTAACTCTATCCTTGTCTTATCAAGGAGCTTTAGCAAACGTTAGACAAACGCAGCGATAGTTTTCGCTACATACTCAGGTATGAAGTGAGTCGCTTCCCGCGTAAAGGGATCTGTCCCGATTCAGGCGTCTCCCATATGCGTCAAATTCCCGCCCCGCCTGATAATGGTACAACACAGATCCGCATAATCTGCCAAAATGGCGCGCCATCGGAAATCGGAGAAAAAAGGAAGGTTTAATTAATTGAAATGCACATTAAAATTGAAACAATTACTAAAATTAAGGTAATACTTTGTGTTCGTATAACTAAAATAGTATTCAAAATAGCGCCCATTTACAAATGAAATAACAGTAAAGAACACAAAATAGTTTTTATTCTAATGCTAAACTCCTTTTCAAAAATGTTGAACTATCAAATCTCGAGGAGTTATTCGTATTTGCACAAGAAGTATGTCGAATATTCTATGCTCTAGGAGTTTGTATCGAGTATTTTTTTTCGCAAGGAGGTTGTATAGCATTGAGATTTAGGTCGAATATATTGGTGTGTACTAAATTCAAACACCAAAATAGTGATTAAAAGTGTTCGACTTTTTATTCACTGAAAACAGTGTCAATCAAAGTGTGGAAGTGTTTGTATGAAAACGCCATGTCGGTTCGCCTCCAGGAACGGAACTCGAAACCTATCCGGTTAGACAGGGAGACGTTATAAATAATAATAATAAATAACCTTTATTTCGGAAAAACAATATCCATAGTATATTAGTGTATTAGTAACAATATTGACTTATTATCTATGTTAGTTCCTATTTTATTGTTAGTAGAACGACAGAGATTTTATTTGCAGTACATATTTATTTTATTTTTCCTGTGACTAACCCCACCCAATGTTTTTGAATAGGGCAGTCAAACCTAGCAGCGAAACTGTTCACAGCCGCCCTGGAAGATGTTTTCAAGCTTCTGGACTGGGTTGAACTCGGCATCAATATCAACGGCGAGTACATAATCCACCTCCGATTCGCTGACGATATGGTGATCATGGCTGAGACTGTGGAAGACCTAAGCACAATGCTCGATGGCCTCAGTAAAGTCTCAACAAGTCGTTCTTACAATGAACATGGACAACACGAAAGGAAGGAAGCTTCGCAATATCTACATACATTTAATTTTTATAAGATTTTATTTAACTTGTAATGTACGTTTGTATGTATGTAAGCAAGTTAAATTTGACCCACTTCCCGATTTTCGATTGAGCTGAAATATTGCATACACGTTTAGTTTGGATTACAATGCTTGGTTATCTAAGTGAAGTCATCAAATATGGCGGACTCCAAATACACATGATATGGGTATCAAAATGAAAAGGTTTGTTAAGAAGGATAAAAAATAATTAAAATCCTTTTAAACAAAAACTTGTAAGTACCATATAATTTTAAGTTTTCCGAAATGTGCTTATTTCAAAGCCTTTTTTGTTGTTTGTGGGTTTTATATAATTCAAAGTGTAACGTATCCTTAGATCTTCTGAGTGTCTCATCATGTTAGCTCATATACGTCACCACCGAGGGGCTCGAGCCTACCCTGAATATTAGGGTCGAACGGGCCTTAGTCGACCACCCGGACCCAGTGCAACACACAATCTTCAAATTTCTTCGCGGACGTGTGCAGGTTTCCTAATAATGTTTTCCTTCACCGTAAGAGCAGCGGATAAATGCACATATGAAACTGAAAATCGAAAACACATTAGTATGTGGCAGAATTCAAACCACTAATGGATAATTATGTGTAATTAATGGATAGAAGGTTGCCGCTCTAACCTTTACGCCATCGACGCTTTCGAGTGTCAGCGGATAAATTTTAAGCAGTCGGTTTTTTTTAATTTACACGAATATATTGAGAAGACAGAAAATAAAAAAGACATTTTTGGTTAAAATTTTAATTTGACATATCACAAGTTTCCGGCAGACCCCGACTAACATAGATGTCAGTTATTAAGAAAGACCTCGCCACAGATAGCATAGACCCACTGAAAGCCCAGAAACGATATCTCTGGAGAAGAACGATTAGGAGAGCCAACCCCATTTAGAAATGGGACAAGGCCTGAAGAAGAAGAAGAAGAAGAATGTCACATGTTCCCGTTTATCCAACCAAGGAAGGCGGTGACCCGAGTGTAGACCGAAGGCACGCCAAGTTGGCACCCGTCACCCAGCCCAAAGGATACCACGCCAATCTGAAAGGCAAATGAAATTTTATGACATTGCTTTCTATTGTTGCTTGAGCACATAACATTTTATTATCGAGGTTGATGGTTTTTGCTGTGAAATGAGATGATAATATATGCTTATTAAAATATAGTAGTACTAGCTTTTCTCGCGGCTTCGCCCGCGTGGACATCGTTTTTATTATGACTGTCTTTAAGGGTGATTAATAAATTATGTCGTTTCCCACCTACGCAACCATCTCTGTGTAAAAAATCATAACGATCCATTGTTCCGTTGCGATGTCAAAGAAATTAACCAAAAAAGAGATTTTTTTTAGTTCCATCAGGAACTGCATCAGATTATGCTATTTTTCCGGGATAAAAAGTAGCCTATGTCCTTCTCGTGACACAGACATTTGTCAAGATTGGTTGAGGTGTGGAAGCGTGAAAAGGTTACAAACAATCAAACAAATAAACAAAAAAACACATTTTCACATTTATAATATTATTAAGGATAGTCACGAGCTTTAACTTGAGAACCATTTCCATTAAATGTTAGAACATTCATAATGCGATAAGGTCGAAACTTCAGTTCGATAGTGTTGAAATGTCAAGTTAAGACATTTAAATGTCTTATCGAATCGACTCTTGAAATGATAACCTCTTTGCAAAAAGCTATCACTACGGTTTTCTAATTACCAACATATGTCAGAGTCAGTCAAGAAAATTATTTTGATCTGTTTGAAGTGACATTTACAGCAATATCTAAATTTTGATTGGACTTACGGCTTTCATCAATGTAAAGACTTTTCTATCTTCCTAAGTGACAGTTACTCGGAAAAAATCGGATATGGTCGTTTGCCCTCGCTCCGCTCGGTTAACGTAATAGGGATGACGAATGCTAGTCATCTGAGTTACTTTTAATCATCTGTCAAAAACTACATTTTGTTCTAAAAATAAAATAAATACCTAGGCGTGACGTCGTAGTTTAGCAACGTCATTTATGTACTCATTTTGTAATTTTGATGATTTAAAAGTCGTAGACTGATGGAAAACAAAACGAGTAAGGTTTTCCGAAGTTTAAGTAGGAGGGCAATTTAGTGATCTAGAGTTCATAATTTATTCCTGATGCTCTAAATAGCGTCTGTTTGCTACACGATATTCAACCTTAGGTGGGTCTCAAATTAAAGCTCGTGACTGTACAATGTTTCACCAGTGCAAGGTATTCAAATGTTTAACTTACATGAAGATTAATGTCACGAAAAAAACCCGGTAAAGTGCGAGTCAGTACGGCACACATAGGGTTCCGTACCATCATACTTGATAGCGCTAGTACAAAGGGTTCCGTACAATCATACTACATGGCGCTAGTTTCTTTACGTTTAAAAATAACACGTTTTTTGTATCAAAACGCCTTTTTTTTCACTTTTTCTAATTTTTAGTATTTGTTGTTAAGCGGCAACAGAAATACATCATCTGTAAAAATTTCAACTGTCTAGCTGTCACGGTTGATGAAATACAGACTGGTGACAGACGGAAAAACACAAAGACAGACAGACAGACGGACGGACAGCGAATTATTAGTAATAGGGTCCCGTTTATACTCTTTGGGTACGGAACTCTAGAAAAATAATAACAAAAAAAAGTGTTGCAAAACTGTTCACCATTGTTGTGATTGAAGCAAAGTATATTATATTAGTATTTGTAGTGTACACTAATGAACACTAAGACTGAATTAGAGTAAAATAGATAAACTAACACAATTGTATCGGCTCGTAGCAAGCGTGCCCGTCTTCACTCCGCGGCGGTCGGTCCACTGAATGGCTTCCCGCCCCGCGACCCGCGCGTGCGCTGCTCGAGACGACAGATATATGAACATACAAACACTACAGTATTAACATACAGTATAGACACTCCCTGCCGCTCTCTAGATTGCGACCTCACCCCCTCGTCACCCAGATTGACCCAGATTGATTACAGTTTGGTTGTCGAACGTATAGGATTTCGCCGCCATTTTGTTTGTTCCGTCATGCCTTTTATGAAATGTAATTTCTGGCCCGTTGTATGAAGTGTCCAGGGAGTGATTGAAGTATGTTTTACAAGCTTTTATTTAATTTGCAATTTATGTATGTTTGTTTGGGTGGAATCTTGCAAGTTTAATATGACCTACTTCCCCGTTTTTGTTTGAGCTAAAATTTTGCATGCATATGTATATCGCGCGACAATGCAATATTAAAAGCTTGTACATAAAAGTTTTAGGTATTTCGAAAATTATTTAACTATAACCAAAAATGTTTTGCTGGAATTAAGTATCTAGTGCTCCGATCATAAGTCTTCAACTATTGCACTTATCTTATTTTTAAGCTTATTAACCAACAAATATTATATTCCTACGTTAAAATATACAAATACATCTTTAGTATGAAGGTTTTTAATTATAGTATTTATATATCATTATTATATATTATATTTATATGTACATATATTTATGTATTTATTTTATTTGGTATTTTTCGCTTATCTATTAGTTTTATTTAATCATATTTTTACTTACTTACTACTTTGAGCTTCGACACCTCACGTCTGCACGTTTATGTAATACAGTGGATGACTTTTATTAGCCCAATAAGAAATTGTTATGTACCTAAACATGTTTAATGTACAGTGTTGGCTGTTGTTATCCCTAATAAACAAAAATAAAATAAAAAATAAAATAAAACTATCTTATGACCATTTGACCCTGATGCGAATGACAAGAGGATCTTACCACAGTCCGTATGTTGTTCCACACGACAGTCAGAGGTCCACCGGAGTCACCTTCACAAGTCCCAACCTTCGCCGCCCCGCTCGTGCAAACATGGCTTCCATGCAGAGGGAATTCGAAACTTTTCTGACATTCCGTGTTTGTGATGACCGTAAGTGAGACCTGGTGGAGTGAGGTTGTGGCCGGGAAACTGCTTTGGGCTGAAAAAAAAAACAGTAAAGTTACCATCCATCGTGAATAGATGTTAAAAAACCGGATAAGTAGAATCAGGTACATATTACAAATCATAACGTGCAAACTGTAACATACTACATACACCCAAATTATTAGGTTAAATTCGAAATCTCATTCGTACGTGGCGGGATTCGAACCACGACCTCCCGGACAGGAGGCGGCGACCCTAGCCGTTACGCCACCGACGCTCACCTTATCGCAAGTAAAACTCACACTTGGCCGGTTTTTATTATTTTTTGTTCTACTTTGAGGTGTGTACTATATCACCATCAATTTTCACGTTTGTATATATTACCGTTTTTCCGACAGAGCAAAAACAAATAAATCATGTTTAAGTTTTTAATTTTTGTTAGTAAATAATATATTATCCTAACATAATCTCACATAATATATTGGTATACATCTACACTAATTCCAGATAAAACAAAAACTGACGGGCAGTTTCATTTGTTTTATGTGGAATTAGAGATATATACCAATATGTGTGATATAATGTTCCACCAAGAACCTACAATCAAAATATATTTTCTGAAAATTTCCATCTGGTGGGAAATGTCTTCCTTCCACCTCAGTAGACAAAAAAATACACAAATTTGTATGGCTAAGCACCATGATTCGATGTTTTTGTGTATTGTTTCGAAAAAATGGTCGCAGGAGACGCGGCGTAACAATACAATAACACACTATAACAGTATTATTATAAAGGCGTAGTTGTATGTTTGTTACTTCTTAACGCAAAAACTACTAAACAGATCTGGCTGAAATTTGGTAGACAGACAGACAGACGGATTTGGATAAACACATAGGCTACTTTTTTCAAGCTCGCGAGCCGCTTGCCGTTCGCTCACTGCGCACCCTCGAAAAGTCATAGAAACGTTGTCCACGCGGGTGAAGCCGCGGGAAACAGCTAATAAATCTATACATATAAAATTCTCATGTCACAGTGTTAGTTGCTATACTCTTCCGAAACGATTGAACGGATTTCCATGAAATTTTCTGTGTATATTCGGAAGGTCTGAGAATAGGTATAAAAAAAATTTAACTGGGTTCTGAGCGGGCGAAGCCGCGGGACACAGCTAGTATGATATAAAAACAAATCAAAAATAATCTAAAAAGGTTCACTTCGCCAGATTGCCTAGATGACCTTAACAATTTACACTTTTCATATGATTAAAATAAAATTTTCGCTACAGTATGGAACCAATTTTAAAATGTCGAAAGGGAGACAAAACTTGAAAAGATATCTTTCACAAAAAGTTAAGTAACATTTTAAACGATCTTCAAATCTACCAATTTTAACCCTACACCCCATAAGTGGACTCCATTTATAACGCAACCCCCTCGTTCTCCAATGTGCTTAACCTTTAGGCGCCCATTACGGCCTTCAAGCGCTACATTCATTATCAGGGGTCAAAAAGACCCCTTGGGAGAGAAACAATGGGTCAGCAATACCTATTTTTATCAGCTATAAAATGTAAGACAAAATACAGGATTTAAATTGAATGGTGGTGATGGCGCCCATGCAAAATGGGTACGAATCCTTACTAATATTAAAAATGTGAAAATGTGTTTGTTTGTTTGTTTATTACCTTTTCACGCTTCAACAACTCGATTCATCTTGATGAAATTTTGCATGTAGGTAGCATGTGTCACCAGTGACATTTCCCACCAGTGTCCTTCCCAGAAAGGACATAGACTACTTTTTATCCGGTTAATTAAGTACGGTTAATTTCTTTAACATCGCAACGAAACATTCCCTCTAGTATATCTATAGATACGCTAAAACTACCAGGTACTATCAGATACGCTAAAACTACCAGGTTTATAATATGGCGTCCCCACTTTCCTACCCTTGGGCATACAGTGAGGGCCGCTATTCCTGCCAACACCATAAGGTGAAGACAAGGACCAGTTACGATAGGTCTTCGCAACGGAACGATGGATTGTTTTGATTTTTTGCACACAGATGGTTGAGGGGGTGAGATATGACATAATTTACTAATTAGCATATCCTATGATAGTTCTCGAGAAATCTGGGGAAAACTCATTTCCACGCTCATTCACGTCAGCTTCGCAACGGAGAAATGGATTGAAGTGATTTTTTTGTATAGCATTGGTTGAGGGGGTGGGAAGTGACAAAGACTGCTAATCAGAATAGAGGGATCTGGAAAAAGTCATGTCCACGCGCACGAGCCGCTTGCAGTCTAAAAGCGATAGTCATAAAAGCGATGTCCACGCGGGCGAAGCCGTGTGCAAAAGCTAGTTATACATACTTTTAGGTAACCTTTAAATTTCGATAGAAGATGCAATTGATATAATACGACATCATTACTGAGATGTTTTGAGAGATAGAGACGTAAATGTTCTGACAAAATTTTACTCCAAATATCTCAGTATCGTTACACTTAAGGTAAAAAAAAACCTAGTTTATTTTTGGTTTGTTATATGCATCTTTTATCGAAATATATAGGTTTAATCATGTGTAAAAGATTTAAAAAAAGAAACATTAATGCGGTAATATTACAGATATTCGTAATTTTTGACGTCAATTACTCCTAAACTATAGAAAAAACCAAAGTTGAAAAAAATACCCTTATTGTTGATGATGTTCCTTAAAGTCAAACGCTATTAGAAACACGATTGAACTGTTTTGGCTCGATAGAAAAAAATCCCAAAGATAGGTCTACACCGTTAGGTACCTTCAACTGTAGTTATGAATAATATTTTGAAGTATAAATTTTAGAAAATGTATAAAAATATTTGTTATCATAACACAAAGTGAGTAATGTTACTATTTTATATACTTGTAGTTTTTGATAAAAAACGAAAAACCATCGAAAAAGTGTGGTTATTTTTCTTACTCCTTACACTTAAATAAAAGACAGAGACAACTGTTCCAATCAATACCTAGCCTTAATATATTTTCACAATATTTGTTGGATAATACGAAGTGAGTAGTGTTATTATTTTTATACTTTCATTGTAGTTTTAGATTGAAACGAAAAACCATTGAAAAAGTGTTGTTCATTTACTTACTCTTTACACGTAAAGAAAAAGACAGAGACAACTATTCCAATCAACACCTTGCCTTCGCTCCATACAAAGATGTTTCGACCTCTTTGCACATTGCCCTTAACCTTCACTATTCAGTGCATAGGATAACTAAATTCGAATTAGTTAAGTCAATATCTACACAAACGCTCAATGAATTTAATAAAGGAAACTATTCCAGATAACTAACATGACTTCGGTCGAAAACTAATAACCCACGGCTCCTAGCCAGTCTCATTTAAGGCTGATTTACACACAGTTTAGTTAAGTAGCGACTTAACTTGCGGTTTTGGCTGGTTAAGTTTCTATCGTTGTCTGGACGGGGATTCGCTAGTTAAGTAGAAACTTAACGATTATGTACATTTCCTCTCGTATAAAGAGATACGCTAAACTACCAAGTTCATGATACAGCGTCCCCACTTACCGACCCTTAGGGCATAACAGTGAGGGCCGATATTCCTGCCAACACCATAAGACGAAGGCAAGTACCAGTTGCGGTAGGTCTTGCCGCCAAGACGCTTAAGTACCTTGCCTCTTGTATATCTACCAGATATGCTAAAACTGTCAAGTTTATGATATAGCGTCCCACTTACCGACCCTTAGGTATAACGCTTAAGTACAGCGAATAGAATGATGTTCTATTTTTTCTGACAGTCAAGTGCAAGTTCACCCACCCGTGCGTGTGCGCACCCCTACAACTAACCTTGCCGCATATTAGGACAGTTCATGCGACCGGTCACACTTGAAGCTAGCTAAACTCGCCTGAACGTGTGGCTGCAACTTGTTACTTACCTTGTTACTGACAGGGTGCTGTCCGTGTGAAATGGCCTACTTTTGTTAAAGGTTTAATTTATAACTTCTCATGTCACATTGGTTTTATGTTCTAATGACATAATTGACATAATTAGTATTTTGACTTTATTAACAAATGATTGTTTATTTTTTTATTTTTCACAAATGACATGTATAATAAGTACTGCAATTACTATTTTATGACTATCAGAGAGAGAGTAATCCTTACTAATATTATAAATGTGAAAATGTGTTTGTTTGTTTGTTTGTTACCTCTTCACGCTTTAACACCTTGACCAATCTTGATGAAATTTGGCATGCAGATTGCCTGTGTTACTGGGAAGGACATAGGCTACTTTGTATTCCGTGGAAATGGCATACCTCAATGAAATTCCTGAGGGAACTGAAACAGTACTCTTTTTTGGTAAATTTCTTTTACATCGCAACGGAGTAATGGATTGTTGTGATTTTTTGCACAGAGATGGTTGAGAGGGTGGAATTCAACCCTCAAAGACAGTCATAAAAACGAAGTCCACACGGGCGAAACCGCGGGCAAAGGCTAGTTTTAAATAAAAATTTTGAAATCTTTAAATCTCACCGATCTAAATCGATTAAGTTACAACTTAACATGCTACTTAACTAAACTGCCTGTAAATCAGCCTTTAGACTATAAACGCAAGTTTCTTATGAATAGGTTTATTGTTCTGTAAGATACGTATAGTTTTGGGTATAGTTTGCATTTAAAATATATTTGATTTATTCAGTGGTTAGAGACGAAGACAACCGCTGAACAAAGCAAGGTCTGGAGACGAGACCGCGTTTTAATATACGTAGTGTGGGACATACGATACAAGTACTTATTGTTTCATATACACATCAACTGTTTATGACGGATTTAAGCGTCGATGGCTCAATCCTCCTAACCAGAGGTCTCGGGTTCAAATCCGGACGATCAATGTACAAATAAGTTTTCAGAAACTTACGCACATGTACTTATCGATTGCTTTAACGGTGAAGGAAAACATTGTGAAGAAACCTGCACATCTGATTCCAGATGTGTATGGAGGTCGCATTGCACACGTTTGTAGGAGTAAATATAAATGCCCTACACGTGACCGTTGGTGATGCTAAGTGCAACACCAGGCAAACGCCGTCTCTCCCTTGGATAGCACGGTTAATTGTGCCACACGATGAGACAAGATATGATGGAATTCCGATTCCGTTGATCTTATTTGTTTTTTGTGTTTACTTTTTTTGTTTTTTTTTCTGTTTCTATATGTTTTACTTCTTTTTTATGTTATGTAATCGGTGTGTGTTTGTGTCAAATAAAAATCTGTCTATTGTCTTTTGAATTGTATTATTATTATATCAGCTCATATACGTCCCCACCGAGGGGCTCGAGCCTACCCTGAATCAGGGCGATTAGGCCTTAGTCGACCACGCTGGCCCAGTGCGGGTTGGTCGACTTCACACACAACCTTCAAGTTTCTTAGCAGGCGTGTGCAGGTTTCCTCACGATGTTTTCCTTCACCGTTAAAGCAATCGGTAAGTATATGTACGTATGTTTTTGAAAAACTCATTGGTACATTGGCCGTCCAGATTTGAACCCGGTACCTCTGGTTAGATGGACCGAGTCGTTACCGGTTGAGCCACCGACGCTTTTTGAATTGTATAAGATTTAATTATGATGGGTTATACGTACCGTCACTGGTTTTGCCGTATCCGGAGGCGATTGCCGTCTCTCCTGAAAAGTCCTGGCCCGCGTCACTCGTTGCCGGTAACGCGACAGCTTGTATGTTATCTGTGGGACAAAGGGTTTTTAGTGCGGTGACGTGGTGGTGACTGAAGCTTTATCTAGATTGTCTTGCTTTGGTTCCTGACTCGGTATAGGGGTAATATTATATTTTTGTCCTAGTTTGGTATTGTAAGAAAGTAAACCAAAAGAGGAGCGGACGGCTAAGGCACAGTATAAGTAATCCATACTGTCGTCGAACGAAAAGACTAGACAGAGAAATCCTACGTGGGTGGAGGGGCGAGACGGGAGAGTTCGAGCCCTTACTGTCAGTCACTGTCCGGGACAATAGGGATGACGAATGCTAGCCATCTGAGTTACTTTTTATCAACTTTCAAAAACGACATTTTGTTCTTAAATATTTGAAATACCTAGGCGTGACGTCAAAGTTTAGCAGCGTCATTTATGTACTCATTTTGTGATTTTAATGATTTAAAAATCGAAGACTTGATGGAAAACCAAATGAGTAGGTAAGGTTTTTCGAAGTTTAAGTAGGAGGGCAATTTCATGATCAGGAGTTCATAATTTATTTCTGATGCTGTCGTCATCCCTATTCCATGCATTCATGTGACGGAAGAGGACCTGACCAGTGACTAAAGTAGAATCTATAATTCGATGGACCAGTAATCTGTTTGACAACTCGTTTTTTTAAACCATATATTATAGTCTCTGGGTACAAAATCTCTTTTGAGACAGTCTTGATTTAATTAATCTTCATTTGTTTTTGGATTTACAATGCTAGTGGTGTGGTATACTTCTCTGGAGTTCTGGGCAGCATTTGCAGCAGCCTCATTCTGAGGTGGAACACCCGGTCGCAGTAGGGGGTCTATAAAACTGCATCTAGTGCAAATTGGGTTTTCACGTCCTTCTTCATTTTATTTTTTTGTTCTTTACATTGTTCACTTATACCAGATGGTTTTCTGCAAAATGCACTACTTTTTGAAGTAAATTATAGCGGAAAACAATGTGAAAACAACAAAATAAAACTACGAATGCGTTCACCACAAATCCCGCAAAAAAAAAAACCTTGACAACTTGAAAAACACAAATTTTGCCACAGTGCAGATAGCGTTGTGCGTACCAATATTTCAAATATTTACGGCTTTGGCAAAGATGACCTAATCAGTGGCTTTGGCTAATAGTTACATTAAACTGTTCCTTACTATTTTAAATTGATTTTATCACAACTGCCTATAAATATCTAAATCTATGTTTTTCATTTAAGTATTTTTAATATACTGTGTACAATAAACAATAAATCAGTAAAGAAACTGTCTATAAAGCGCGTGTAAATACTGAGCACTAATACTATGAGGAGTGCATCTACTCATTAAACAGAACAACTTTTGCCAAGGAATCTATAGTCGATTCTCAAAGAAAATTTTGGCCTCCTCCCAATATAAAATTGGTGAACCAGCTGATCGATTTGTATGAAAAGTCTGATTTATTAATCCGATTTCAGCAAAGTCTTAACACAAAAGTTGTTCAATTTTATGAGGAGAGTTCCAACTTAAAGTATTAATGCTCAGTTTTTATTCATAGTTTTGGTTCCGTTAACTGGTTACTCTGTAGCCCAGTTAAAGTTTTTAAATTTTATAGTTTTAACTGTTAACCCCATCACAATTTCATGTACCTATACCTGGCAACACTTTATCTGCCAAACTAGTTCTGGACAGATCGAGGGCGGGATTTGTTGTGGACGCATTCGTAGTTTTATTTTGTTGTTTTTTCATTGTTTTCTGCTAGGATTTTGTTCAAGAAGTGGTGCATTTTGGAGAAAATCGTCTAGTGCACGTGAGCAATGTGGAGAACAAGAAAATAAAACGAAGGAGGACGTGAGAACCCAACTTGCTCTGGGTGCAGTTTTATAGACACCCAACAGCAACTGGGTGTTCCACCTCAGAATGCAGCTGCTGCAAATGCTGTCAAGAACTTCAGAGAAGATTTGTAATGCACCGGCACTAGCATTACAAATCCAAAAACAAATGAAGAAAGTGAAAATTATTTACGAATCCGGCTGAAGGACTAGTTTCCATGGCCAAGAAAAATTCACAACACAACCAAACTAGTTCTCATGGATTGTACAGCTCAAGCCAAACTTTATTGCTGATCTGAACTGTGATGCGAGTGCTTACTGCGCCGCCGGTATAACCGAGTAGTCTAGTATAACTTTACGTCCTATTAGCACCCAAAGTTTGCTACTGCGACGCGTCTTATGCGACCAACTTCAGAGCTGTAATAAAGTGTGGCGCGACCTATACGTTAAAGGCCACTGTATGGATTCTTATACTGTGGCTAAGGTCTACTAAGACCGTAGGAATCCACCCCACCAAGCATTGATGTACTTACGTCATAGGTTTGCTTAACCCTAGGAGACTCGAGTTTCCATACAAACGTAGTTCCGCTTTAATAAAATAAGTACATGCTGGATTGAATTTAAACTTTGCAAATATATTGAGTAGACCCATATCGATATTTGTAACTAGCTGTTTCCCGCGGTTTCACCCGCGTGGACAACGTTTCTATGACTTTTCGAGGGTGCGCAGTGCGCGAGCCGCAAGCGGCTCGCGAGCGTGGTAAAAAGTAGGCTATGTCTGAATCCAGGTCCTAATCTGTCTACCTACCAAATTTCAGCCAAATCCGTTCAGTAGTTTTTGCGGGAAAGCGTAACAGACAGACAGAGTTACTTTCACATTTATAATATTAGTAGGGATTAGTAGGGATAAGTTAAAATCAGCGCTGTGATCTTTATGATGACAGCATAATTATGCTGAGCTGATACCTTTTTTGTGATAGGTACAAACCATGTATTTTAAAAACCGGCCAAGTGCGAGTCAGAACCGCACACATAGGATTCCGTACCATCGTACCAGATGGCGCTAGTACAAAGGTTTCCGTACCATCGTACCAGATGGCGCTAGTACAAAGGTTTCCGTACCATCATACCAAATGGCGCTAGTACAAAGGTTTCCTTACCATCATACCAGATGGCGCTAGTACAAAGGTTTCCGTACCATCATACCAGATGGCGCTAGTACAAAGGGTTCCGTACCATCATACCAGATGGCGCTAGTACAAAGGTTTCCGTACCATCATACCAGATGGCGCTAGTACAAAGGTTTCCGTACCATCATACCAGATGGCGCTAGTACAAAGGTTTCCGTACAATCATACCAGATGGCGCTAGTACAAAGGTTTCCATACCATCATACCAGATGGCGCTAGTACAAAGGTTTCCGTACCATCATACTAGATGGCGGTAGTTTCTTCATTTTTCTATAAAAACATGTTTTTGTATGGATACCCCCTTATTTAATCACTTTTTCGAATTTTTATTATTTGTTGTTATAGCGGCAACAGAAATACATAATCTGTGAAAATTTCAACTGTCTAGCTACCACGGTTCATGAAAGACAGCCAGGTGACGGACAGACAGAAGGACGGACAGCGAAGTCTTAGTAATAGGGTCCCGTTTTTACCCTTTGGGTACGGAACCCTAAAAACTACGCAATATTTCACTTGTTGGTATAGATGGGCAGTGGGTAAATACCCAGGGTAGGTAAAAAGGGTAAATAGGGTAAATACCCATTTACACCCGTTATTACCCGGTATTTACCCAAAAGCGTAGGTAAAAACTTTTGATGGCATGTTTATTATTCTAAACATGCTGAGACTGTTAGACTGACTTGAGACTGTTATACTGACTTGAGACTTAAGGAATTTAGGAAAGGTAGGTACACTGTATTAAAATTAATTAAAAGCATTTAAGTGTAATGTAATGGTCATTTATTACAAAAAATGAACAATTAAAGGCTAAAAATCAACAAAAAGGGAACTAACAATGACTACAAGCAAACCGTCACTAACCACCAGGTGAGATGTTGTCAAGGGTTTACCAATTGTTAATTAAAAAAAAAACCGTAACTAACTGACTACTAACGTAACTGGCGGGACGCGCGTGGAGCAAGAAGTAGGTGGGCGCGGGGGACCTCTAGACGTTTCGGAGGTGCATGCAGGCGCGAGGCATGTGCTACCTTCCCCGCGCGCGCTGTACGTGTAAAAACCTGATTTAATTCATATTAATATGATATTTTGTTTCTCGTTCTGTCTCTTTCTATCATGTAAGTGCATCTCGCTCACGTCAAAATCATTATTAGAAACATAGAAGCTTGCAAGAGATTCAAATTATAAGTTCTTTTATTACTTACATTACAATGTAAGGTAACTGGTATATTAAGGCTAAAATTCTTAAATTTTGTATGAAAAGTAATATATTTCAGTTAAAAATAAAATAAATCAGTTTGTATTAGAAAATAAATACCCGGGTAAAAACTAATTTGGGTAGGTAAAAACGGGTATAAATGGGTATTTACCTTCAAGAAGGTATTTACCCGGATGAAAACTCATCTCTACTTGTGGGTACTTATCACTGAATAAACATGGATTATATTCTATCGTAGTAAATTGAAACATAACTATACAAAGACTTTAATTAGTTTTGTACTGAAAGTTTGAAAATGCTCTTATTTTTTACGTTTCATATTAGTAAATCGAAAAATAATTACAAAAATCATCATCAAAGTCATCATCATCATCATTACAGCCAAAACACGTTCACTGCTGGACAAAGGCCTCCCCCAAGGATTTTTACGACGACCGGTCCTGCGCTGCCCGATCCAGCGGCCTCCTGCGATCTTCACCAGGTCATCGGTTCACTGCGTGAGAGGCCTGCCTGCGCTACGTACTCGATGAGCGGTCACCACTCGAGAACTTTACTATCACAACGACCATATTTTCTACGAGCTATGTGCCCTGTCTGCCACTTCAGTTCGATATGTGTCTTTCAATATATTCGCAAAGTTTGGATTCAGTCCAGCATGTAGTTTTTATATTAAAATGAAACTACGTTGTGCTAGTCTGACTCGCACTTAGCCAGTTTTTTAGTATTGTGGCAACCGTTAAAACCATGATAGAGGATATTTGAAAAATAAACTGCTGGAGATTATAAAAAAAATATTGTCTTAACCCAAATTTTATCCCAACCGTTTAGTAGTTTAGTAACTAGAGCTTAAAATGGACACACACACACAAACAATATACACATTTTTTGTTTTTGTTTTTAGTCTCTATTAGTGTAAGATAATCGATCCCCATCAAAATATCAACTTAGGTTTTTTTGCCGCTTCAATACCTTCTGCACTCCTTCATCACTCGAAAATAATAAAAAACAATTAATAGTAGATAAGAACTAATAACTCATTTCAAAAAGTGACAGTACAGAATAAGAGAAGACTCATGTCACACCCTGGACACTTCATACAACGGGCCAGAAATGACATTTCAAAAAAGGAATCACAAAATGGCGGCGAAATCCTATACGTTCGACAACCAAACTGTTACCAATCTGTATCAATCTGGGTGACGAGGGCACAGTATATATATTAACGAGGGGTGAGGTCACAATCTAGAGAGCGGTAGGGAGTGTCCAATCTGTACGTTAGTACTAATATATATACTTTGCCCATGTCCAACGCCCAAAAGAATCACGGTTCACCATGCATCGAATTAATATTTATTTTCAATACTGCAGCGTCAACAGCTTTGGATTTGTCAACACCAGCTGTTCAACTCGCTTCGAGATACGACGAGCTTTTTTAAAATCCTCAATTGATATGCCCTTGGCATCATCCCAACTGATGGTAAGTGACGATGATGCCGAAGATGGAAGCGGGCTTACCAAGATTCCCCAGCGCAATGGAGATCTGGCTATCTTATCTTCAAGCCGGAATACATCGATGATGTTAACATTGCTGTTTGGCGCTATGAGATAGTGGTAGCTAGCCACCAACCAAACCAAGTCTTACAAAGTTGACCCCGCCGGGAACCGAACCCACGACCTCCTGGTGTGAAGCGAATGGACTAATAATTACGCCAAGAGGCGGTTTAAGGCGGAGTTTTGGACCAACAACATAAACCACAAAAAAAAACCTTTTCATTACTTACTGGTATAAGACACGTGACTTATCTTCACCAGCGCTACATCGTTGGTGATATCCTGAGAGTTCCAGTTAGGATGGACGATCACATCAGTCGTGTCTACTCTGGTTCCCCCAGTGAAGAGGGTCAGAGATCCAAGAACAATGGTAAACTGTCTTGCCTGGCTGGTGCCATCCCACCAGCAGTGGGCTGCGGTGAGGACCCTGGCGTTGGAGATGAGAGCGCCTCCGCAAATCGAGGTCCAACCACTGGTTAGGGTTACTACTATGCCGGCCTGAAAAGGAAGAAATAAAGATCTTCTTTTGTAGTTGAATCGATCACGCAGGTTAACTGACGTGACGCACAAAAATTACATAGATAGGTTTGGCAGTTAGTGGCATTTTTCCCGACTATTTCAGGGTTTCGCAAGGCTAGTTAAGCCATTGGTGCCAGTTGCTATCCCTAGATAGTAGTCGTTAAATCGTGTTAGACGCCCTTTAGGAGGTTTGGAAAACTTCCACTAGCCCACAAGCTCCACCAACCCGGTCATGGCCCCCGTGTGTGGGGTAAGGCCTAAACTTCCCAAGTGTTGGTCTTTACCCGTGCTCCAGCAATGGGGACTATTCAAGATTTAAGATTCAAGGTGTTTATTCAAATAAGTGCAAATTACACTCTTTCTGATAGTCATAAATTGATAATAACATAATTTCATTTGTAAAAAAATCAAGAAATCAACAATCATTAATTAGTTAATAATGTCAAAATTTTATCCTAGAAATAAACCAGATTATGTCATTAAAACATGAAAACAATAAACACGAAAAGTTATATACACAATTATTGAATGTCATTGAAACCTTTATATATATTGAATATATAATTGAAAACGCTAAACACGTTAAAAAAACCGACTACCATCGCAACAACTTAGTACAATTTTGCATTATTATTTTTGGTATTTGTTAATTTTCTAATAAACTACTTCACTGATTTTGATACAATTTTTATGGGACCACGCAGGAAGCACTAGCTTTCAAATAAAAACCAGTCAAGTGCGAGTCGGACTCGCGTACGAAGGGTTCCGTACCATTGTCTATTAAAATCACGTTTCTTGTATGGAAACCCCCCTTAAATATTAATTTTATTTTAATTTAATTATTTATTTTTAAAGTAAATAATACAACTTAATATTCTGTGAACATTTCAAGCGTCTACCTGTTGCCGTTATCAATATCGAGCAAAACAATCAATTGTTTTATTTGAATTTAAATATTTTTAAAAAAAATAAATATGTAAATAAATATTCTGTGAATACTTCAAGAGTCTACCTGTTTCCGTTATCAATATCAAGCAAAAACAAGCAAAAAAATCACGTTTGTTGTATTTTTTAACTTTTCCTAATTTTTAGTATTTGTTATTATAGCTGCAACAGAAATACATCATCTGTGAAAATTTCAACTGTCTAGCTATCATGGTTCATGAAATACAACCTGGTGACAGACGGACGAACGGACACACGGACAGACAGACGGACAGACAGCGGAGTCTAAGTAATAGGGTCCCGTTTATACCCTTTGGATACGGAACCCCAAAAAATGTAGGCTGATCCTCATTTTGAAAGATTTTCCTTTGTGTAAATACTATCCCTGTACCAAATTTTAGCTCTCTACATAGAGTTCAATTTCGATAAAAGATATAAACAACATAACTCGTCCGTATAACTCTTCAACACCGGCAAAGACTACCTTTTTTTGCACGATATTAAACTTATAAACTTGAAACTCTGCGGTCCTGTACACGTAGCTTACTACCGTGCCCCAGATACAAGAAAACAAAATAATTACATGTTGTGTGAATTTACGTATTTTCTATCTACTAATATTCAAGTTTTCGGTGATCATAAATTGTCCTTGTATACATTTCATAATTTAATCGGCCCTCTTTGTCATAGTTGCGTAAACCTTCCAAACAATGAAAGGGTTCAGTAAATTAATCCATAACCCACAGAGACACTAAGGTCTCCGGAAACTTGGTCGATAACGGAAACGGTCTCAATTGTAACTAATAATAGACCGTCAAATTATTAGTTAATAGTTTGTAACGCGGCAACGCGTTGCTGTAATTCGTTCTTCTTCCTTTCGATCTATTTCTCATGCGCTGGCACATGGTTATCCATGTGTCACATTTTTAAATAAAGTGTTTTTGTGTGTTTTTCGAAATCCGGAATTATCAAAATCGATTCACCCAGTCAAAAGTTTTGAGGTAACACACATAAAAAAGTACAGTCGAATTGAGAACCTACTCTTTTCGGAAGTCGGTTGAAAATGGAAAAATGTAAACGTCGCTGGCGTAATGGCAAGGACCGCTATTATCTCCTATCCGGGGAGATCGTAACTCGAATCTGCCACATACCAATGTGTTTTCAAATATCGCTTTCTCATGTACGTTTATCCAACGCTCTTACGGTAAAAAAAAAACATCGTGAGGAAACCTGCACGCGCCTGCGAAGAAACTCGAAGGTTGCGTGTGAAGTCAACCAACCCGCACTGGGCCCGCGTGGTCGACTCAGGCCCGATCGCCCTAATTTAGGGTAGGCTCGAGCCCTTCAGTGGGGAATTATATGAGCTGATATGATGAGGAGAAAGCTATGAAAAGGCCAATTGATCTACACCATAAAAATAAAAATGAAAAGTTAACTATATCTTCGCCTTAACCCTTTCACGAACATTGGCATTGTCAATAAACCTTCAGTCAATATGCTGCATCAATAATAATCTGTATTGACCTGAAATAAGGTTCAGTTTTTCCTTGTTCGCCGTAGTTGCTTTTGTTGTGAAATGGTAAGTAAGTACATGACGAAGCCTACACACAGAATCACTCAGATATAACATAACGACTCATCAAAAGGTTTATAAGATTTTGGGATCCATCCTTCAGAATCCTTCCTTTGAGCAAAGACTTCGCACAAACGACAAAGGTAGAAAGTATTTTAATAGGCTGAAGCCTTCAGTCAAATTATTAAAATATTACTTGGAAAAATAAGTATTTGGAACCCACTCCGCCTTAAAGAAGTAACGCATGTGGTAGATACAAAACATTATCATTATTAGAACAAGCAACTGCCTCCGTTTTAACCGCCCCCGTGGCGTATCGGTTAAGTCCATTAGCTTTACATCAGAAGGTCGCGAGTTCTATTCTTAGAAAAATAAGTATTTAGAACACACTCTGTCTTAAAGAAGTAACGCAGGTGGTAGATAGAAAACATATTAATCATTATTAAAATAAGCAACTGCCTCTGTTTTAACCACCTCCGAGGCGTATCGGTTAAGTCCATTAGCTTTACTCATGAAGGTCGCGAATTCAATTCTCGGCAGAGTCTAACTTTGTAAGACTTGGGTTGGTTGGTGGAAGGACATTTTCTAGGCCCGTTTGGCTTGCTACCTCCATCTAACAAGTCTTGCCACCAAACATAAAATGTTAACAACATTGATGAGTTCCGGCTTGAAGATAAGATAGTCAGTATCCTATTATTGCGTCCGGGAATCTATGGTAAGCCCGCTTCCATCTTCGGCATCATCGTCACTTACCATCTGGTAAGATGATGTTAGAAATGTTGATTGAGCACAGCACTATTTCTGTGGTGCAGCACTAATAAAAAAAAAATCTTGGTCGGCCCCTTTTTCTCTATGATGGCGTCTCGTTAATTGTATTGAGGAATAAATATTAAATTAAAGTGTTATCTGATTATTACATTGTTTCTATTTTTAATATGGTAGCAGATCGTGGTTACCTGGTTGGAGAATCAGTCAGTTATTCAGATCTACAATAAAGTCTGTGCTAAAGTGATACGTCGTACAAGGATCTTTCAAGAAAGGAAAATGGCGGAAAGTAAACTGTATAACTTCAAACCTTTTGCGGGAAAAGAATTTGCTACATGGCGATTTAGAATAAAAAGTATTCTGCGAGAAAATAACTGCCTACAGGCTATAGAGAGTGAAAATTATGTAATAGAAAGTGACGAGAACGCAAAGAAAACTGAAACAGAGGAGAAGACAAGGTTAGAAGCAAAAGCACAAAGCCTTATCATTGCCGCCGTCGCAGATAGCCATCTGCACTATATACAGGACAAGAAAACAGCTTACAGCATGATGCAAGCTTTGGAAGAGCAATTTATGCACAAAGGTATACGAAGTAAATTATATTTAAGGAGAGAACTGTCAGAATTAAAATACACAGGAAAAACTTCTATGTCTGAACATTTCCGACAAATGACAGACTTATTCAATCAACTAAATGATGCACAGAGTCCACTTTCTGAAGAGGAGAAAATAAATTTTTTGTTGTTGTCAATGCCAAACACATATGAAGTTATTGTTACAACATTGGAAACCCTGCCAAATTTAACATTGGATTTAGTGAAAGACCGGTTGCTTGGTGAAGAAGAAAAACGTAGAAGGAATGAAAATAGAGGTGGAAATGACAACTATCAGAATGCGTTCCTTTGTTATGCATGTGGAAAAGAAGGACACAAAAAGTACCAGTGCCATACAGTGAGAGGAAGAGCACATGGATATGGTCAGACAGGACAAAGAGGTTATCAACATCAAGGATTTAGAGGACAACAAGGGTTTCATATTCGTGGACAACAAGGGTATAACCAACGGATCCAGGGGCCAACCCGTGATCAACAACGAGGAAGTTTTATCCGAAGAGGACAAGGTCGTTCAATGTCTTTCCGAGCAAGAGGACAAAATCAAAGACAAGGACATCAAGATCATGACCAAGACAATGCGTTTATGTGTGATAGTGAAAATAGTGGTTACAGTGAAAATAATAGTAACATGGACATAGTTTTTTGTATTGATTCAGGCTGCACGGACCACCTTGTGAACACAAAGGACTTATATTATGAATATATAGAGTTAAAAACACCAAAAATAATATCAGCTGCTAAAAATGGAATAGCATTAGAAGCCATAGGGATAGGAAATATGAAGGTAAAGTCAGTTGTTAATAATGAAACACACATATGTACAATCAAAAATGTTTATTATGTACCAGAATTGAGAAACAATTTATTGTCTGTATACAAAATGGAACAAAGTGGATGTAAAGTTATATTTTCATTTGGTTGTGTAAAAGTTTATAATGGAAGAGGTCAGTTGATAATAGTGGGAAACAATGATAATTTATTGTACATGGTAACTTTTCAGTATGATAACATTGAGTGTAATTTAATTGAACCTGACAGTGATTTGTGGCATAGGCGTTTTGGTCATTTGAGTACAAGTAGCTTGAATATTTTAATAAATAAAAATATGGTTAATGGGCTCAATGTAAATAAAATAAATGAACAAATGTGTGAATCATGTATTATGGGAAAAATGACTAGACTTCCATTTAATAAGAAAGGATATAGAGCAACTCAACCTCTTGAGCTAATTCATACAGATGTGTGTGGACCTATAACACCGACAACATGGGACGGATATAACTATATGGTGACTTTTATTGACGACTATACTCATTTTGTGATAATATATCTAATAAAAAACAAATCTGATGTTTATGAAAAATTCAAACAATATTATAACTATGTGACAAGGCATTTTAACTGTGACTTATTAAAACTGAGATGTGACAATGGACGAGAATATGTTTCTAATAATTTCAAAAGCTTCTGTGTGGAAAGAGGAATTGTTTTACAGTACACTGTACCCTACAATCCAGAGATGAATGGTGTGGCTGAACGAATGAATCGCACATTGATGGAAAAAGCGAGAACAATGCTGATCGACTCTGACTTATCAAAAGAGCTATGGGGTGAAGCTGTTTTGTGCTCTGCATATATAACAAACAGAAGTCCTACCTGCAATAAAGATAAAACTCCAAGTGAATTGTTCTATGGATATAAACCTGACGTGTCTATTATGAAGCCTTTCGGGTCAACAACCTATAATCATATACCAAGAGAATTAAGACAGAAACTGGATTCTAAAGCAGTAAAGCTAGTGATGGTTGGATATTCCACGAGAGGATACAAGTTATGGGACGAAGAGAACAGAAAAATAATAATAGCAAGAAATGTCATATTTGATGAGAATCCAAAGAAAAATAAAGAAGAGACTGTAATATGGAAGAGTTCACATAAAAATGAAGGAAAAGAAGAATCTATGGAAAATTATGAGGAAATTATAAAGAAAAGACAAGAAAATGAAAAAGTAAACAAGGAAATTATGGAAAGTAGAGTAGAAAATAAAGAAGAAAATCAAGAAGACAAAAATGAAGAAAGTAAAGAAAAATACACAAGATCAGGAAGAGAAGTTAAGAAACCTAACTATTTAACAGACTATGAAACTTATTTGTCATATTGTATGATAACACAAGCACAAGAGGAAATACCACAAACATATGAAGAAGCTGTTACAAACAAAGAATGGAAAGAAGCTATAGATAAAGAATTACAAGCATTAAAACAACTAGAGACATGGGAAGAAACAGAAATACCTGAAAATAAGAAACCAATAGATACAAAATGGATTTTTAAAGTGAAAGAAGATGGTACAAAGAAAGCAAGGCTAGTCGCCAGAGGATACCAACAGAAAAGAGAAGATGAATTGGACATCATGTATGCTCCAGTAGCAAGACAAACAACAATAAGAATGTTAATTTCAAAAGCAGTACAAGAAGATCAAGAATTAAAGCAATTAGACATTCCAACAGCATTTCTGAATGGACACTTGAAGTCAGAAGTATACATTAAAGCACCTAAAGGGATAGAAAATGGAAATAAGAAGATATTGAAATTAAAAAGAGCTTTGTATGGGTTAACAGAATCTCCAAAATGTTGGAACAATACTATAGATGAATTTGCAAAGAAGAATGGTTTCAAACGTTCGGAATATGATTACTGTCTATACTACAAAGATGATTGCTGGATGCTGATATATGTTGATGACTTAATACTTGTAGGAGAAAGTGAAAGAATCATAAGAGAGCTAAAGCTAGAATTCAAGGCCAGAGAAGTGGGACAAATGAAGAAATTTCTTGGCATGGAAATAGAAAGAAATAAAAATACAATAATAATAAGACAGACTAAATTTATAGAAAAGATTATGGAAAGATTCAATATGAAAGAATGTTATCCAATAAAGACACCAATGGAAGTGAACTTTCATGTAGAGACAAATGAAAAGGTACAAAAATTAGATGTGCCATACAGACAACTAATTGGAAGCCTCCTATACTTGTCAGTTACCTCAAGACCAGATTTGACATTTTCAGTGTCATACTTAAGTAGGTATTTGGATAATGTGAACAAACAACTATGGAAAGCTGCAAAAAGAGTGATCAAATATTTGAAAGAAACAAAAGATAGAGGATTGATATATAGAAAGGAAACAAATGATAAATTATTGGGATACTCCGATGCTGATTGGGCCGGAGACAGAACAAACAGAAAAAGTATAAGTGGAGCTGTGATAATGCAGGGGAGGAATGTGGTTGCCTGGCATTCTAAAAAACAACCTTGTGTGGCATTATCCACAGCAGAGTCTGAATATGTGGCAGCAGCCATTACAACTCAAGAGTTAGTAAATCTAAAAGGAATAAGGAAACATCTCGGACATGACGATTCAGCTATTCTTTTGGTTGACAACAAAGGAGCTATTGCTATGGCTAAGAGCTATGAAAATTCGAAACGAACAAAACACATAGACATAAAATACCATTTCCTAAAAGATTTGATTGAAAAAGAAATAATTACTATAGACTATGTGAACACCAATGATAATATTGCTGATATAATGACCAAAAGCTTATGTAAAGAAAAATTTTATAACTTGGCAAATAATTTTATGTACTAATGTAACAATATTATAACTTATTTTCTTTTGATGAAAACTTAATTTTAGTTTTGTCTAATTTTGATTTATAGGTAACTGTATACTTACTTAACTTTGTTTTTGTAGGGTGACCAAGCTTTTTGAGTCTTTTGGTTAAAAGTTGTGCTGTTGTATTATTACAAATTTCAATTTTATATAAAATTTTCATTTGAGGAGTAGTGTTAGAAATGTTGATTGAGCACAGCACTATTTCTGTGGTGCAGCACTAATAAAAAAAAAATCTTGGTCGGCCCCTTTTTCTCTATGATGGCGTCTCGTTAATTGTATTGAGGAATAAATATTAAATTAAAGTGTTATCTGATTATTACATTGTTTCTATTTTTAATAGATGATGTCAAGGGTGTATCAATTGTGGGTAAAAAAACTGGTTATAGGCATAGTATGTATAGTAACTGATTTAGGACTAAAGGCGCTATTTCAACAGGGACTGCAGACCGCAAGCTACACTACTAAGGTTTTTATTACTTTATATGAAAATTTATAGTGTGGCGACACTGTCGGTGCGATCGGCAGTACAATTCGTGTGGCCGACCGCATGAAGCTGTAGTCGGCTTCAGCAGCTGCAGTCTGCAGTCGTTGAAATAACTTCTTTAAGCTCGCAGAATTGGGCAGGCAACGATATCTATGTACCTACGGCAGAAAAGTTCTGAAGGGCAAACGCGGACCCAAAGACGTAGTCACAGTCTGAAGAATCCATACAGGGCAATCGTGCGAGGGCTGAAGCTCGAGCCCCAACTGCCCTAATCACTGCTCGGGACTATTACGTGCAGCACCGGGGGTGACCAGTGACAAGTGTTGTCGGCTTTGACGAAAATATTTTCAGCAAAATGCGAAGTGTCAAGTCAAAACCGTTACCGGTGGGTTTTTGGTGCAAGAAAATAATAACTATACAATAAAAGCAGAAAAAATAAGTCAACATCAAAGGCGTTTGACCACTGTATGGATTTTTACACAGTGGCATCACACCCCGGACACTATTATACAACGAGTGAGAAATAATATTTCTAAAACAAATGATGGAACAAACGAAATCAGTGCGGAATCCTTTACGTTCGAGTACCAAACTAGCATCAATCTGTATCAATCTGGGGGACGAGGGGTGAGGGCGGAATCAGGTGAGCAGCAGGGAGTGGCCACAGTGTTTGTTAGTCCTAACACACCCCGGACCAGTGTTATTGTTAGCGATCGTGAAATGACATTTCTAAAAAACAAATGACGGAGCAAACAAAATCACGGTGAAATCCTATACGTTCGAGAACCAAACTACAACCAATCTGTATCAATCTGGGTGATGCGGGGGTGAGATCAGACTCTAGAGAGCGGCAGGGAGTGTCCATACTGTATGTCAGTACCTATATACTCGTATATACTTCGGTACTAATATGTTTATTTTATTGACGTATTGGACAACCATCTTGTTAATGGAACGATGATCTAGCGAAGTTTGCAGGAAGCAGCTGGATGCAAGAGGCTTGGAATCTTAATGAGTGCAAGTTTTTGGGGGAGGACCATGTCTTATGCTCAACAGTGGACTTGTTCTGGTTGGTATGCTGATAATGTCAATTTTGTTCAATTTTACTCCAAGATCTTGTATTAACCTAAATCTAGTGTTCATGTCTCATGGTATCGGACTATGTTATAAGTCCGATATCATGAGACATTAAAATATTTTCACGGGATAAAAATTTGCCTACGTCCTTCTCAACGACACAGGCTACATGCAAGCCTAATTTTGTCAAGATTGGTTGAGGTGTTGAAGCGTGAAGAGGTAACAAACAAATAAACAAACAAACATATTGTCATATTTATAATTTTAGTAAGAATAAGAATAGATTATGTAAATGACAAGGATATATGGATATGTACTGAAACTCCGGAAAGTACTAAAATCTTAGACTTTAATCTGAATCTTGACATTATTTGTAATAGGCGTTAAGGTTTTATTAAATATTAAAAATCATCGTATTATCAGCTCATATACGTCTCCTCTGAGGGGCTTGAGCCTTTTTTTTAATTCTCACTTGATAAGTCCTTGGCATCATCTCCCCTGATAGTAAGTGACGATGATGCCGAAGATGGAAGCAGGCCTACCAAGATGCCCCAATGCAATGGAGAACTGTCTGTCTTACCTTCAAACTGGAACACATCAATATTGTTAACACTGAAGTTTGGCGGCAAGATAAGATGATGGTAGCTAGCCAGGCGGGCTTAGAAAATGCCCTACTACAAAATAAACCGTGTTTTATGAGTTGACCCACCGGGAATCGAATCCTGGTTTGAAGCAAATGGACTAAGCATTACGCCACGGAGGCGGTCAATCCTACCCTGAATTATCCTAAGGTTAAACCTTACTCTGATCGGGCCTTAGTCGACCACGCGGGCCCAGTGCGGGTTGGTCGACTAAACACACAACCTTCGAGTTTTTCCGCAGGCGTATGCAGGTTTCCTCACGATGTTTTCCTTCACCGTAAGAGCGTCTGATAAACGTTCATATGAAACAGAAATTCGAAAGCACATTGGTGAGTGGCAGGATTCGAACCACGACCTCCCGGACGGGAGGTAGCGGCCTCAACCGTTACGCCAACGACGCTTACTATATTTAAAAGTACGTGTGTGTAAACACCTATTTGAAATAAATATTTTAGAATTTGTGATTGGAATTTTGAATTGAAGACTTAGTTTATGTACATATATTGAGCTAAAAACTTATACAGGGTGTAACAAAACTAGTTTAGGAGCCGTTAACTAGGATTTATGCTCATCATACTGAACAATTTTTACCAAGAGACAAATAGTCGATTCCCAAAACAATTGAACTCTTCATAGTCAATCGATCAGCTGATTGACCAGCTTTGTGCATATTTATATGAAACGTTGTTTTTTTTAATTGACTACCCTCGGAAAATGGTGTCTCCTACAGCAATTTTTTTACACCTGTATAGGCAGGTACTTACCTGATGAGGAATTGGTGACTGCGGAGTCACCTGGCTTCCCCCAACAATCCTGCTCACAACAAACTCTTTAGAAAGCAACTCCAATGCTTTGGGTATCCCCACTCTTTCGTGGTATCCATAGAGAGAGACACTTCTAGAACTGACAAGGGCACTAATAGAAACCAAACACAGAATAATCAACTGTCGTGTTGAATACATTCTGATTTATAAATATCGATTAATCATATGGAAACTTAAAACACGCTTACCAATGCGGTTTTATATGTTATTAATTATTATCAATACTGGTATTATCAGTTGTTTTGATTGGAGCAGAGGTTCCTAAACTGTGTAGATGAAATAAACAATTAAAATAAGTTATAATAAATTTTACAAAAAAAAAAAACATTTACATAAAACTATACATACGTAATAGAATTCTAAGTCTACACCAAAAAAGGGTAATGTTTTTCTGGTTTATGTATGTACTAGCTGTTTCCCGCGCCTTCACTCGCGTGGACAATGTTTCTATGACTTTTCGAGAGTGCGCAGTGTGCTTGCGGCTCGCGAGCGTGGAAGAAAGTCGACCTTGTGTTAATCCAGGTCCCAATCTGTCTACATACCAAATTTCAGCCAGGTCCGTTCTGTAGTTTTTGCGTGAACGAGTAACAAACATACATCCATACATTCTTCCAAACTTTCGCGTTTATAATATTAGTAGATAGATAAAACTTTATTTCACTAAAAAGGCACAATACATTTTAACAATACACAAACAAATAAATAAAACTTAATGACAAATATTACTAGTTTATTTAAAAAATATGAAACAGTGTCAGTGGTGCCAAGTTAGTAGTAAGTAGGATCTTTGGCTGAGCCTGTATTTATAAATGCTTTATTGTACACAAGGAACGATTACGACATGGTTTTATCCGAATTTAAGTAAATTAATTAATTTTTATGTAGGTTAAACTTGATGGGTTATGGAGTGCAAGGTGTCTTTAGAATCATTTTGATTTTTTTTTTACAAATCACACATGGTCATCTGGCCCCAAAGTAGGATTCCCTGTGTTATGGGTTACCAGAGACTGATATACATACTTAAATACGTTTAAATACATACATATATAGATATATTTAACACCCAGACACAGAGCAAACAAATCTGCTCATCACACAAATGCTTGCCCTGGGTGGGGATCGAACCCACAACCCTCGGATCAGTAGTCAAGGGCACTAACCACTGAGCCACCGAGTCAGTCAAATATACATTTTAACTTAACTGCTCAATAAAGAGGGGTAATGTTTTAAGCTATTGCATAGCTTTTATCGCGGGCTTTGAGCGCGGCGACCGAATCAACAAATTCCGTAACTAAAATAAAACCTAACACCCCACGCTCGGCAGAGTTCTAAAAAACTTACAGTGCCATCTATTAGCGATTTGCGGTACTAAAAGGACTTAGTCAATTTTACTGGTGTAACTTTCTTAGTGTTAATTTATTACATAAACATTCCGCGCCCCAAGGACTTTATGGTACTGGTAAATATTGCATAAATAATAAATAAATAAATAATTATAATTGCATAAGTTGATAAAAAATGCTATGCAATAGCTTTACCGCGGCAGTCCCCGAGTGCCACACGTTTTTTTTATTCAGTCAGATCTTTTTTATCAAGACCAATTTTAAACGCCATTACGTTAAAATACTCGTACTATAAAACGTACATTGGAATCCAAAATGTACTGACAGTTAAATATGACATTTTAAAAGTTTCCAACAGTCAGTCCGTGTTTAGCCGCCTCCGTAGCTCAGAGGCAAAGTTCACTGGCTTTACAAAGGAGGTCGCGGGTTCGATTCCCGGTGGGTTACCTTGTAAGACTCGGTTTGGTTGGTGGTAGGGCATTTTGTAAGCCCGCCTGCCGAGCTACCACCATCTTATCTAAGTCTTGCCGCCAAACATCAGTGTTCAAAACATTGATGTGTTCCGGCATGAAGATAAGATAGCCAGTTCTCCATTGCGTTGGGGAATCTTGGCAAACCCGCTTCCATCTTCGGCATCATCGTCACTTACCATCTGGTGAGTTGATGCCAAAGGCTTACCAATAGTGAATAAAAAAAATAAATCATTTTAAGGATTATTAGTCTTAGTATTCAAAAAAGGAGGAGGTTCTGTGTTTGACTGTATATTTTTTTATGCATGTCCACCGATTTCTCCGTCACTTATGAACCGGTTTTGAAAGAGTACACTCCCAAAGTTGCTCCATTGTCACCAAGTCAGGATCTGATAATGGGATTACCCTAGGGAATTCGAGGGCAACCCTCAAATTTTATAGACACGTATTACGTGTTTTATGTATTTCCTAAAGAAATTCAAGCATTTGCGTATGGCAGACATCATCTCATGTTGATGAGCTGATAATGGAAAGTACAATTTACTTCTTTACGGTTAGGAGTTCGAGGATAATTCTTTATATATTTTACGAAGATGCGTAGGTACGTGTAAAACGATAGTTGTATTCTTACAGGTTATTCAGGTGAGCTGATGATGAAAGGTTTGACTCCTTAACTTTAATGCTGCTGAGATGATGATGGAAACTACAGGACTCTGTATTGGTCAATAAAACACATGCATTATGATTTGATGATTCCTATTGGCAAGTAGGTGATTGGGTTTATCGTTGTCAGATAGATAACATTATCACTAAAAATAAAAAATAAAGTTTAAAAAACTAAAAACAGACTTCAAAACGAAAATCATTGAAAATTATATATGAAATAACATTTTTTTAATATATAAATACGCGAAATTAACCAACAATAACAAAATCAAAGGTAGGTACGAATAAAATTAAAGGGCCTACAATTTTTTTTCAGGTCGATGTCATCAAAGCCATCGAATCTAAAACATTTAGTAGTAGCTGTGTGATGTTATCGCTCTAAAAAAAATTGGAGGTCCCTAATTTGCCTCGTACCTACCTTTGATTTAGTTGATGTTGGTTAATTTCGTGTATTTATATGTAATAATAAACTACATTCCATACTTTTGAGTGATTTTCTTTTTGAAGTGGATTTTGTTTTTTGACTTTTTTTATTGTAAATAGTCTTAAGTACAACAATAACAAATTATTGTTAAGATAACAAGATATAGGGAAAACCTGAAAACCTAATACCTAGTAAAAATTAAAATGTCTAAAAATGTCTGTTGGTAATAACGTCACTGTGATTGGGATCCCGCCTTCTGTAAGCTCATCTTTGAACTGATGTGTACGTACTCCGCGAATTAAACAGAACTGCCAGTAAGGATGATGACTGCACAAAAATAAATTATGAAATAAAAATCACTGAATTTCCCTACTGCTGAAAATGATAAAAACTTGACTTTTATTTATTTTCCATCAAGTCTTCCACTTTTTAATTCGTGAGTACATAAATGACACCTTAAAACTACAGCGTCACTTCTATGTATTTAAAAAAATATTTAGAACAGTTTTCGTTTTTGACAGATGACAAAAAGTAACCAAAATGACCAGCAGTTATCATCCTTAACTTGCTTTATGGCGTATTCAATAGGGATGACGACAGCATCAGAAATAAATTATAAACTCTTGATCACAAAATTACCATCCTACGTAAACTTCGGAAAACCTTATTTGTTTTGTTTTCCATCAAGTCTTTGACTTTTAAATTAATAAAAATCACAAAATGAGAACATAAATGACGCTGGAAAGCCTAGGTATTTCAAACATTTTTAGAACAAAATGTCGTTTTTGACAGATGATAAAAAGTAAATCAGATGACTAGCATTCATCATCCCTATTCTGTTGGACATGATGTAGCCTAAGAAAATACCAGGGATCAACACAAATTGAATGATACCTTATTTTTACGCGACTGCCTCAGAAGGAGGGTTATGTTTTCCGAGTGTATGTATGTATATACGCATGTATGTATGTATGTATGTAAGTAGATTTCTTTAATCCCTGCTACAGCTTGAACGGCTTGAGGGGGTTTAACGTTTGAGGTATAGTTAGATTTTTCTTGATCTCCTGAGTGACATAGAATACATTTTTACCCGACAGGCCAAAAAGAGAGGTTAAGGTTTTACGCAGTCGGGTTTTTAATCGTTAATGAATTTTTAAAGTTATTATAACTTAGGAGTAGACGCGGAGGGAGACTTTTTTCGTGAATATTAAAATACTAATTTTTATAAAATTATGTATGTGGTCAACAGAAGTTTATGAACGTAGTTGAGTATGAAAACTTACAGCAGTAAAGCGTAAAACAATGCAGTATCGAGTCTTGTGGTTGTAAATAAATTCAAAGTTCAAATGTTAATAATTGACATCTCTAAAAAATACGAGTGTGCCTTAGACCTCACGACTGAAGAAAACTTAATCACCGTTCGCGTAACGCATTCACCATCTTACTCCCCAAGTCAAACATGCTGTTCGTCTCGCCCTATCACACTTTTCGTAACGCTAGAAATCTCCGTTCGCGTAAGGCATTCACCAGCTTACTCCTCAAGTCAAGCGTGCGTACAGAAGTTTTACTTCAAAAACTTCAAGTAGAATCACAAAAGTGCTGTGTTAAACCGACAACGTATTTTTTCAGTGATTGGTGCATACTTTACAGTCCATATCTTGGAAACTACTGAACCGATTTTAATGAAAGTTGCACTGTTCCCTAAGTTCAAAGACATATAATAAAAAAAAAAAAAAAAATATTGCATTTTGAGTTCTAGTATCTGAGAGAAACGTCAAAAAAATACATACTAACATACACATACTCTAACATACACTTGTGATATTTGGGCTACCTATTTAGAGGCCCACATTTACTAACATATACGAAAATTGTGCAATTTCAACAACATTATTATACATACGTGTCTAACTGCATACCTTCTTTTTGCAGTCGGTAAAAATATTTAATTTTCATATTAGCATGTGCAGTGATGATAAAATGACTCAAGCGTTGTCTTTGTTATCTATTGAGTGCTTAGTAAAAGAAAAGAAAAGACAAAAAATTGTTTTTATTTTCTACTCGGTATAGGTTTGCATAGCTAGGTAGATCCAACTTCAAGAAAGAGATCAATCGACGAATCCAACTCGGCTGGGCAGCGTTCGGGAAGCTTCGCAATATCTTCACGTCCCAAATACCGTAGTGTCTCAAGACTAAGGTCTTTGACCAGTGTGTGTTGCCAGTGATGACTTACAGACATGGTCGCTTACTATGGGCCTCATAAGAGGCTCAAGGTCACTTAAAGTGCAATGGATTATGCTATGCTATGCTCGGAGTTTCTCTGCGTGATCGAATCAGAAACGAGGAGATCCGCAGGAGAACCAAAGTAACCGACATAGCTCACAGAATCACTAAACTGAAGTGGCAGTGAGCAGGGCACATAGCTCGTAGAACAGGTGGCCGACGGGGTAGTAAAGTTCTCGAGTGGCGACCGCGCAACGGAAAACGTAGCGTAGGCAGATCTCCCACGTGGTGGACCGACGACCTGGTGAAGATCACGGGAAGCCGATGGATGCGGGTAGCGCAGGATCGGACGTCGTGGAAATCCTTCTTTCTTCGGAGTCTTTGGAATCTTTGTTTTGTCCAGCAGTGAACGATTTTCGGCTGATATGATGATGATGATGATGATGATGATAGTTTTGCAGTCTCTATTGTTATTTACAATTAACTCAAGTATTAGTAAGGTTACACTTAAAGGTTAATCTAATCAAATAGTGAATTCAATAAAAATTATCAATATGTAGTAGATGAGATAAAATTTATATTATCAAATATATCAATTTATTTTGAGTAATGACTTTAGTACTAATTAAGGTGATCAGGAGAGATATGACTTGTCGTCGACACGATGGAAGAAGAAAATGCTAATTGATGAGTTAACTCTTGTTGTTATTTATATATTAATTATCAGAAGTGTTAAAATTATTGGTAAGTAATCGGTATCTATAAGTAGAGCGCCTCACTTCTAGAAAATTCAAAATTCTATTTTAAATATTTGTATAAAAATATGGCAACGCATCGTAAAACTTAGCGTAGGCAGGCCTCCCACTCGGTGGACCGATGACCTGGTGAAGGTCGCGGGAAGCCGCTGGATGCGGGTAGCGCAGAACCGGTCATCGTGGAAATACTTGGGGGATGCCTATGTCCAGAAGTGGATGTCCTTTGGCTGATATGATGATGATGATGGCTACAAATCGCCCTAATTCAGGATAGGCTCGAGCCCCTCGATTGGGACATGTAATACGAGCTGATATGATGATGGTGACAAAAACAAAATGCTAATGTCCAACAGTAGAACAAACGATTAAGAATTCTAGTAGATATACATTTCACGAGGTCGCGGGTTCAATTCCCGGCGGGTCTAATTTTGTAGGACCTTGTATGATTGGATGCTTGGGCATTTAAGCGTTTAACCGCCTCCTTGGTGGCGTTGTGTGTTCACATCAGGAGTAGTATAACTTTATAAGACTCGGTTTGGTTGGCCAGAACGGCATTTTCTAAGCCCTATTGGCTAGCTATTACCATTCAAAATTGGTAAGCCCTTAGCATCATCTCACCTGACGGTAAGCGACGATGATGCCTAAGCAATCTTCAATAAGCGGGCTTGACAAGATTCCTCAACGCAATGGGGAGCTGGCTATCTTATCTTCAAACCGGAATACATCAAAGTTGTAAGCATTGGTGCTTGGCGGCAAGATTTACATAAGATGGTGGTATAGCTATCCAGGCGGGCTTCGAAAATACTTTTCCACCAACCGACTCTGTCGGGAACCGAACACGCGACCTGATGTGAAGCTAATGGATTTAACCATTATGCCACGGAGGTGATTTTTAACAATTTCATTGTGAAGATGGAGAACAAAACACTACTTAACTTAAAGGATTATCAAGTTAAATGTTAAAGCGCCATATTTTCCGGCGTTGACTGTAACATATTCAGAAAGCCATTACACCCGAGCTCAAAAAGGAAAGAACCCATCCCTTTCAAAAGGGTCACTCAAGCCTAGCTCAAGGCATACTCGGTCATGCAAATGAAAATATTGTGTCCCCCTAAGTGTGAAGAAAGGGCTTCAATGCCTTCAGAATGCGCCTTTGAATAATTCAATAGAGTACATACATACATACAATGTGACAATGTGCTCAGGTGATTTTATGAACGCTGATGGATAAGAGTGGTCAATAGCTGAGCGAGTTTGGGAATTACCTGAAGGACCGGGGTTAAAAGTTATTAAAAAATATAGTTTCTCATATTCTAAGGAGACTTAATACAAAAAAACCGGTCAAGTGCGAGTTGGACTCGCGGTATGAGGGTTCCGTACTACCACACCTCTTCACAAAACTATGACAATGATACCTATTCACATGACAAACAAAAGACACAAACGCGAGCAACGGAAAAATACTTACTGGCGGTGTTTTAGTGTTATATTGAGTTTACCACATTATTTTCAATTGATAGAATTCTTATAATTTTTCCTATAATCTACAAGCATACATTTTTTAAAAATTTTAGGCTCAGTAGTTTCGGAGTTACCGGGGGGGGGGAGTTTAAATTTTCGTCTTCTTATATAAATATAAAAATATTACATCTTTTTTATTATTTTAAAATTTTATTAAAAATATACTTGAGATCCTCATAATGATCCCTTTCATTTGATATATTATGACACAGTAAGTTTTGCAAAACTTTTTTTTTAAATTTCCTTATTTTTCCTACGAAAATGACCCTTATTTTAAAAAATCATTTATTCACTTTGCACATCTGTGTTAAGGTCATAGGATTACACCATCCTATCAAATTTCACCTGATTTAGTCCAGTAGGTTCGGAGCAAAAAATTGGCTGTGACAGACGGACGGACACACAGACAGACGCAAGAGTGATCCTATAAGGGTTCCGTTTTTTTTGGTTGTACGGAACCCTAAATATATCAAATTTTCGGGTTCCGGTTCCGTAGTCAAACTAGGAAGGAACCTTTGTAGTTTAGCATTTTCGTCTGTCTGTTTGTTCGTTGGTATGTCACAGCCGTTTTATGCAGCAATAAAGCTGAAGTAAGGTTATAAAAATCGGTGAACCCTATAAATTTATGGAATAAAATCTGTAAAAAAATGTAATTCACAAGTACTTATGCTACAATTAAATTGGGGGTGAATTTTGTATTCGTTCTCGTACCAGCTACACAGTTATTTCAAGAAATATGTAAAGGCACACCCCGGACACTGCATACAACGGTCGTGAAATGACATTTCTAAAACCAAATGACGTGGTAAACAAAATTACGGTGAGGAGGGGGTGAGGTCAGAATCTAGAGAGCGGCAGGGAGTGTCCATACTGCATGTTAGTAATGATATAAATATGCTATTATCATTATTATTGTTAAAGTGTTGGAAATAGTAGGGCATATTATAAATTTAAAAGGAAAATTATCACGGCCAAGAAGGCTTTATAAGATTAGAAGTAATAGTCGACCAATATTACATGTTCAATTGAATTTGTAAAAAGTTTATAGATTTTCCATGCAATTTTTTAATTGTTTATTTTAAGATTAATTATTTTAACAAAGACTATGGAACCTTACTTTACACAATATGGTCCGACACGTTTTTTAGGTACATTTAACCAAACAAACTTTTCCTAAAAAATTTCTGAAATCGCAAAACACAGTATTTGATTGCAAAGACATATAATATATATAATGTCTGTATGATTGTCTAAATACAGTGTACTTACTTATCTCTAATACTAATACATCATTTTCGTTTACATGGGACGTATGCACAGATTTTTGATTTCAAAAACTCTGTAGGGTAAAAATTGATATTTTCATATCTAGCTCGTAAAACGGATGGTCGTTGGGGCAGTAAAGTTCTCTAGCGGCGACCGCGCACCGGAAAGCGTGGCGTAGGCAGGCCTCCCACTCGGTGGACCGATGGCCCGGTAAAGGTCGCGGAAAGCCGCTGAATGCGGGCAGCGCGGAACAGGTCGTCGTGGAAATCCTTGGGGGAGGCCTATGTCTAGCAGTCGACGTCTTTCGGCTGATATGATCATGATCATGATGGCGGAAACAGATTATTTCGTCACTTCCGTTACAGTCTTTCTGCACTTCCGTCACGGTCGGTCCAGGTTTTTGACTACCCCTATAATAATTTTTAATATGTTTCACGTCGAAAACCGGATACGTTCGGTTTGTTGCGAATCCCCCATAAATGACAATCTGAGTCACTCATCGGCACAGTCTCCTACTTATCAGTAAAATTCGCTCAACCGACTTGACTTGAAGTATTCTTGAGTAGATTATTTACGACTTTTCGTTATTGCTGGTACGTTTAAAGGTAAAGTGTTTTTGCTGTCAATATACAAGGTTATAGACTTTTTACATGATTTTCTCTCAGTTCAACCTTTCGGCACTTTCGCGAAGTACAAGAGAAGCGAGAATAAAGTGAAGGCCCTAATAAAAAGCCGTACTACAGGATTTAAGAAACAGACAAAATAAACGTCACTTACTATACAATTTGCGTAGGGCTGACTCAAGAATAAAAAAAACTGTCGACTCGGGGTCACACAAACAGGGTTCCACACCAAAACTTTAACTGCCAAGAGAACATGACCTCTCAGTAAATACTTTGCTCTAGGTAAATAGGGGTCAAAAACTTTAAGTACCAACAGAACAAGACCTCTTAGTAAATACTTTGCTCTAGGTAAATAGGGGTCAACTTATTCTTGACAGAAATTTCATTTTTCAGTACTTCATTGATTTTCCTATAATCTATGCATTCAATCTCATGTAGGTACTGTGACTTTTTAAAGATTTGTGAGATAGGGGGGGATGGTCAACTTTCCCCCTTTTTTGTATACCTAACTTCAAAACTATTAATCTTAAAATTACCAAAAATACATGTTTGCTATTCTTACAAAAAAACCCTTTCATTTGATATGTCAAATAACATATTTTGAAAAACTTTTAAAAAGTATATAATTTTTGATGTGTAACATCTTTGTTCTCGCTTTCCTGCAATTTGTGGGAGTGATTTCGTGAAATGGGACGGAAATGTGTAACAGGAAATGCGAACGTTTTTTAATTCTCGAAAACTAAGGTTGTCATAGCCATGCCGCCTAGTGTGATGGCAAAGGCAAAGATGACATACTACTATTCAAAGGGTCGGCCCGTGAATGTACGACCCGATAATTAATTAATTTCATAAGTATTTTGTCACATGTTACACATCATATGCGAGTACTGTAGGTCTCGTTTTTTTCTTCCAAAAGTGACCTTTATGTTTAAAAATAGTCCAGTTGTTTCCTAGAAAATTGGCTGTGTCAGACGGACGGACAGACAGATACACGAGTGATCCTATAATGGTCCTGTTTTTACCTTTTGAGAAACGGAACCCTAAAAATCGCCAAGAGAGAGTCGGACTCAACACCGAGGGTTCCACACGACCACACCTCTCCACACAAAAAAGTATCATGTAGTCAAAAAAGTCAAATTGACAGACAGAAATACGGACAGCGTAGGTTTAATATTAGAGTCCCATTACTTGATAAGTAAGCGCATAAAAGTATCCAGCCTTTACTGCCCTTCCATCACTTGTGAAACTCAAACATTTCTGTTCTACAAACATTTTTAGGGTAAAAACGGGACTCTATTACCAAAGTATATATATATATATATATATATATATATATATATATATATATATATTAGTAAAAGCGTCGGTGGCTCAACCGGTAACGACTCGGTCCATCTAACCAAGGTTCAAATCTGGGCGGCCAATGTACCAATGAGTTTTTCATACTTACCGATTGCTTTAACGGTGAAGGAAAACACATCGTGAGGAAACCTGCACACGCCTGCGAAGAAACTCGAAGGTTGTGTGTGAAGTCGACCAACCCGCACTGGGCCCGCGTGGTCGACTAAGGCCTAATCGCCCTGATTCAGGGTAGGCTGGAGCCCCTCGGTGGGGACGTATATGAGCTGTAATGATGATTAGTACTAACATACAGTATGGACACTCCCTGCCGCTCTCTAGATTGCGACCTCACCCCCTCGTCACCCAGATTGATACAGATTAGTTACAGTTTGTTTGTCGAATGTATAGGGTTTCGCCGCCATTTTGTTTGTCCCGTCATTCGTTTTTTGAAATGTCGTTTCTGACCCGTTGTATGAAGTGTTCAGGGTGTGCTATTACTAAGCCTCCGCTGTCTGTCCGTTCGTCTGTCACCAGGCTGTATTTCATGAACCGAGATAGCTACACAGCCGAAATTTTCACAGATGATATAACAACAAATACAAAAATTAGAAAAAGTGAAAAAGTAAGGGGGATAAAACGGGTTTTTTTTTGGAAAAATCTAGTATGATGGCTTTTGAAATGTGAAACTTGCGCCATCTTGTATAATGGTACGGGACCCCATGTAAACGCGGTTCTGACTCACACATAGCCGTTTTTTCAATGCAATGTAGTCACCATGATCAGCCAGTATTAGTTCACTGTTGTAATAACTGACAACGCTAAAAACCTTAAGAAAAACCGACTTCATTCAAAAAATTGCGGAGTTAAACCGACGTTGTGTTTTTTCGGTGATTGTTACACACTTAACAGTCCATATCTTGAAACTACTGAACCGATTTAGTTTAAACTTGCACTTTTCTCAAATTTGAAAGATGCTTAATCTAATAAAAAACAATATTATTGCATTTTAATTTCTTTTTTCTGAGAAATACGTGGACAAACATACAAATGTACACTTATAAAATTTGGCACACTTGTTATGAAGCCATGATAGACTTATAAAATACACGAGTATTGTGCAATTCCAACAATACTTGTCGAATTGAGTCAAGTCGAATTAAAAACCTTGTTTATTTAAAGGCCTCCCATTAGGTGCGCTACTTAGCCGATCTTTAGCGCATAAAAACGCTAAATACGTGAAAAACCCGACTTTCATCGCTACAACTTAGTATTTATTGCATTATTATTTTTGGTTTTTGTTAATTTTTTTATACTACACCGACTTTGATAAAATTTGTATAGTACCTCACGGGAAGCACTATCGTTCAAATAAAAAAAGAATCATAAAAAATCGGTTCACCCAGTCCAAAGCTCTGAGGTAACACACATAAAAAAATACATAAAAACGAATTGAGAACCTCCTCCTTTTTGGAAGTCGGTTGAAAATATAGCGTGACCATTGTAATATTCTTGTTAGAGAAGCATCGTCTCTGAAGAGTGAAGGAGTATAATAAATAGTAGAATACTTTATACTGTGGCATTGTTGCGACTGTAATTAGAAAAGTATATATACCACTAAAAGCCTTGCCACTAAAAGGATTTTCGGACAAAGTAGTTGAAATAGCTAGATTACTTTCCCCATGGCATCCTCAAAATATGATATTCGCTAGTTGCGATAGCCATTAAGCTTCGCCATAATATGGGGTCCATTAGCCGTGTCGTCGCCGCATTGTCTACGATTGCATTGAACTAAAGTCAGCGGCAGGCTTCTTAGACATAGATAGATTTAGGCTAGATAATGTGTATAAACGTTTCGAGTGGCGACCGCGCACCGGAATACGTAGCGTAGGCAGGCTGCCACTCGGTGGACCGACGACCCGGTGAGGGTCATGGGAAGCCGCTGGATGAGGGCAGCGCAGGACCGGTCGTTTTGGAAGTCCTTGGGGAAGGCCTTTGTCCAGCAGTGCACGTCTTTCGGCTTATATAATGATCATGAATGTGCACAAAATATAATTCATTAAGGATGTCGAGTGCCGAACAAGAACCGGAATAAAATCACACCCCGGTCTCTGCATACAACGGTCGTGAAATTAAACAAATGACGGAGCAAACAAAATGACAGCGAAATCCTATACGTTAGAGAACCAAACTATAACCAATCTTTATCAATCTGGATGACAAGGGGGTTAGGTAGCAATCTTAAGAGCGGCAGGGAGTGTCCATACTGTGATAAATATGTATGATATATTTTGAAAAACCAGCCAAGTGCGTGTCGGGCCACGCGCGATGTACCCTACATTCCGTAGTTGCCAATATGTTTGTTACAGTGATTTACTTGCATTTTGATATATTCTAAAGTCTAAAACGCGCTAACAACATTTAACTGTATCATCAGTTTTCCTTTAAAATTAATTATATAGTACTGTGGCGGGTAGGGTCCAAAATAGAAAGTCCCTCTTACTAAGTTTAAAACAGTTTAATTTTACTCAGTAGATATTACAAGTTTATATAACATGTTAGCGTTGCGCGAGAGCCCGAGCGATACGGACATCTCGTAGGAAGCGCGGCGACCGACTGACCACAGATTACTATACTAGTAGCAACGACTGACTAGCCTGCGCAAGCATGCGCAGTAGAAAGAAAGTTAGATGCGCGAATGAACGGACGTTCAAGAGCGCATTCACTCTCGCGCTATTATTTAAATTACGGCGACAGACGCCGTGGCGGTATGCCTCTATTATGTCTCAGGGGTAGTCTGTTATCACACGCTACATCCTCCCCCTCGAGTTCATCAGAACGTACAAGTTCATGAACTCGCACAACAGGTTCACTAACATTTGGGGCTGATTTAACAACATTCCGGACACGAGGACGACCCCTCTTCTTTTTAGTTATCACGGGACGAGGAGGCGAGCTGTCTATGCGAGCATGGAACCGGGTAAGCTGAGATACGTGAAACTTACCCAACACATCGTCAGGTTCACTCACATTCGAGACAAGGTAGGTTGTAGGACTGACCTTTTTCGCGACGCGATACGGCCCATCTCTCTTTGGAACCAGCTTCGAAGTAACGTTCTTTGCTGCGTTGCTGAGAACGTGAGACTTGAGAAGAACTTGATCACCTACCTCAAATACCTCTCCTGGTTTACGTGACATATCTGCGTAATCCTTCCTGCGGTCCTGTTGAGATTCCACTCTGTCCCTTATGGACACCAAAGAACCTAAGAACCTTTTAAGATATGGTGTGGCTTGTGGTACAAAATTATCCTTGTTCAGGACAGCCCTAATATCATATTCTGCTTCTAGAGGCGATCGAAGCTCGCGAGCGAAAGTGAGATAAGCTGGCGAGACACCTGTTGTCTGGCAAAGAACCGAATTCATGGCAAACCTTATTGACGGCAAGTGTTTTGGCCACGATGTGTGCTCCTTGTCTACCAACTCAGCTAACTGGACTTTTAGATCTCTATTTTTACGCTCGGCAGGATTTGCCTCGGGGTGATACAGGGGCAACAGATCCTGACTAACACCGAGAATGTACATGCACTGTTGCATGACTGCTGATGTAAATTGAACTCCGTTGTCGCATACTACACGTCGTGGAAATCCATAGCGAAGAAAATACTCCTCTATAAGGATGTGAGCACAGGCTTCGGATGTAGCCTCTTTCAGCGCGAATAACTCCACCCATCGAGTCGCTGTGTCTTCGACCAGAAAAATCCACCTCTCCCCCTTGTCCCCAGCTGGAAGTGGGCCGAACAAGTCCATCGCCAACACCTCACCTCTTTGGTTGAGTACAGGTGTTTGTAACAGACCTGAAGGTTTTTCATTGGGCGGTTTGTATCTTTGACATGTAGCGCACGTCTTGACGTAATCTGCAATGATGCGACGCATACCCGGAAAGTAGAACCGCTGAGATAACCTGTGAAACGTCCTATCTATACCGTGGTGACCCGCCAACGGTGAGTCGTGGCACTCCTTGAGTATCTCCATACGAAGACTTGTAGGAACGACCAGTTGAGGCTCCTCACTATCGACGTCAGGGTTATACCTATACAAAACACCTTGTTGGGTGAAATAGCCTCTGTCAGCCCAACGTTTTTCATCTACAGACATCGGTGTATCAGACTCCAAACCATATATGATCTTCTCGACCTCTGGGTCGTCAAGCTGAGCTTGTCGTAACTCCTCAGGAGACCTCGTTGGCATATCGAGGACGGAACACAACCCACACTGGTCCTTAGTGTTATCCTGGCAGGAAGGGCGACTAAGAGTGTCAGCGACGACATTCAGTTTACCTGGTGTATATGTTATTTCAATATCATAAGCTTGCAGTTTTAGAGCGAAGCGGACCAACCTTCCCGATGGTGATTTTAACGTAAGAAGCCACTTGAGTGGTTGATGATCAGTACTCACTATTACACGATGCCCCTCTATGTAACCTCTAAAACGTTCTACAGCCCAGATTACAGCGAGCGCTTCCCGTTCTGTGGTGCTGTAGTTGCGCTCTGCGGACGTGAGCAATCGGCTGGCATACTCTATGGGACGCTCATCCTTACCTTCACCTTGAAGCAACACGGCACCAAGAGCATAATTGCTTGCATCCGTACGCACGATAAAAGGCTTAGAGTAATCCGCCTGAACCAGAATCGGCGCCGATGTTAAGAGACTCTTCAGGTCCTTAAACGCCTTGTCCTGTTCAGGGCCCCAACCCCAAACTGCATCCTTTTTTAGCAATCTCGTCAAAGGTTCAGCGACAGAGGAGAAATTCGGTACGAATTTCCTGAACCACGAGCAGGTTTGTTGGAACGTTCTCAAATGACGCAGATTAGAAGGTGGCTTCATTTCCACAACAGCTCGGACCTTATCGTCATCAGGAGACACACCATCCTGAGTAATAACATGACCCAGATACTTAACTTTTTCACGCGCGAAAACACACTTTTCGCGATTAGCGCGTAACTTATACATGCGCAACCTTTCGAACACGGCGCGAAGGTCAGCAACGTGCTTGTCAAACCCCTCAGAGACCACCAGCAGGTCATCTTGGTACGCCAAAAGGGTGACGTCCTTCAAAGAAGCGCCGGAACGGAGTCTGTCGATGAGACGCTGGAAGGTGGATGGCGCGTTCTTTAAGCCAAAAGGCATTCGCCTGAAGCGATACGTACCTCCAAAAGGCGAAAGAAACGCAGTTTTGTCTCGGTCCTCTTCCCGGACAGACACCTGCCAAAATCCACTCCTCATATCAAACGTGCTCATGTAACAGTTGCGTTTGGTCGACTGTACCAACTCGTCTATCAAGGGCATCGGATAGACATCAGCCTTCGTGACTGCGTTGAGCCTACGGTAGTCGACACAGAATCTAAACTTACCATTGTTTTTAGGTACTAGCAATGCAGGAGAGCCCCATGCGGACTCGCATTCTTCGATAATATCATCGGCTAGCATCTTCTCTATTTCAGCGCGCATTACCTCTTTTTTAGCCGGCGGTACACGGTAGGGCGGTACAGCAATCGGTGGGTGATCGCCTGTATCAATTCTGTGTTCTGCGAAAGGAGTTGGTTCTCCCCCTGGCTCAAATATGTCCTGGTTCTCCATGAGGAGACGAGCAAGAATCTCGCGTTGTTCTTCGCTAAGCGAGGTCGCCTCATCATCCCGAAGAAGACTCATGGCGGCGTACGAAGGTTGAGGTGACACGTTCTCAAAGTTCAAATTAAACCTCTGCTTAATATTTTCCGCAAAATGCCAAGTCTTTTTACCGAAATCGACGTTCACATTGAAATCAACTAAGAAATCTATGCCTAATAGCGACTCATTATTATCAGCTTCCGGAAAAATCAAAAAGTTTACCATTTTTGTTTTACTTTCTAAAGTCACCTCTACCTTGGTAGTTAAAACCTCCATAGACCTACATACTCCATCAGCTAACTTTACATCTTTTGTAGCTCGCGATAAGGGGTGTCCTTTCTCTATGAGCAGAGCATGCAGCGTGTGACCAGCAACACTAGTTTTCGCACCAGAATCTAACAATGCGCTACCATTTTCACCCAAAATATTTATATTTAAAATGGGGCGGCGCGAGACACGATTATTCTTTAAAGAACACATATCGTATTGTTCAGAGCAAAAAACATTATCAGACCTTACCATAAGACCGGACGTTTTTGACCGGTCCGAATTATCTTCATAAGCACCGAAAGGGTTAACTACACTTTTTTGCGAATTTTGCAAAACAGACTCCCCCTGCTTATGACTAGGAATAATACATTCTTTTATATTGCTTTTACACATGGGAACATTTTTATCAACATTATTTTGCATATTAACGTTTTCATGTAAACAATCGAAATTTTCATGACATATGCACATAAACAAACACTTATCTATACATATGGAGCACAAATTTGAGTTTTTAAAGTCACTTATAAGGTTACAACAAACCCTCACGGGTTCCGCGAGGTTACCTTGCTTGGACGAAACCACAGAGGCGATGGCAGGACGCTCCCGTGGCCCATCTACCTCATCACACGACGGCGGCAACGGCGTAGAAGCATGCAAAGGCGGGGGCGGAGCCCCCTCACGGCTCACGCATGTTCGACCGCAAGTCGACTCGATGCCCGTAGCGGCGGCGGCGGCGGTGGTGGTGGTGCTCGCGTCTCCCACATGGAACGATGGCGGCGCCGGCGACGGCGCGCCCGCAGAAGGCAATGCACAGCGGTTACTGCGCAGTAATTTTATCGTATGACGACGAGGCACTGAGTCATCTACCGAATAGAACGCTTGGCTCACAGGACTACACTTTGGGCATTTTGCTTTAATCACATTAGGAGCACCGCAACCGTAACACCTAATCGCATTTTCCTCATTTTTAGCAACATTTTTGGACTTTAATTTTTCACACTCGTCTTTATTGTGACCGCTACGTTTGCAATAACCACAAAATATTTTTCTTTGTTTTGACGAAGACGCGGTGCGGTCAGGAACGTTTCCAGGTGAATCAGAGCGAGGACCGAATGGCTGCGGCGAGTCGATCAGGCGCGGGTGCGCCGCTGGCGCGACGGCAGCAACACGCGGAGGCGGCAGTGCGGGCGTTGAGCCCGCAAGTACTTTCTGCGTAGAAACCTCTCGCCTGCTCTCCTCGACGTCTCTCGCTTTCTTCAGCAGGTCGTCGAAACTTTTTACGTCTTCTCTGTCTATTCTTTTCCTTATTTTTTTATCTAGAAGGCCATAAACCATATCTAACTCGACTTTTTCACATAGATCGCCCACTGTTAACTTTGCCAGCAAGGCACGAGCTTTTGAAATAAATAAATCAGTGTGTTCTAAGCCCTGCACCAAGGCAAACAATTCTCTGTAGATTCGGTGAGGCGGCCGGCGTTCTCCAAAGGCACTCTGCAGCCTGGTGATAGCCTCTGTCCAAGATTTCGTTGAGCCTTTTACACCTTGCCACCACACTGCCGCGGGGCCTGTCAGCAGCATAGAGAGACCGCGGAGCGCGTTCTCATCACTGACGTTGACACACGATTTATAAGTTTCCATGGCGTCCATAAAATTTTCCAGCGACTCTTCTGGTTTGCCACTGTATTTGGACTGACACTTCGCAAAATTTCCTCCATGGCTAACAGCAACGGACGCGTCCATGGCTACATTGCCAGGCATTGAAGGAGTGGACGAACGAAAATCTCGTAGAAGCTGTGAAGTCAGCTCAGCCTGCGATCGCTGCAGGTTAGCCAGAATGCCTTCTAAAGTTTCTTGAGACATCGTGACAGTATTATTCATACTGTCTATCTCCTCCGAAACATCCGCAAGTTGTCGTTGGCGGTTTTTACGCGCAGGAGCCATATTGAAAAAATTGGTAGGTACCTCTTGAGCCGGTACGACGCTAACGAAAAACACAATTTTCACTATAACACACGTTGGGCAGCCAATGTGGCGGGTAGGGTCCAAAATAGAAAGTCCCTCTTACTAAGTTTAAAACAGTTTAATTTTACTCAGTAGATATTACAAGTTTGTATAACATGTTAGCGTTGCGCGAGAGCCCGAGCGATACGGACATCTCGTAGGAAGCGCGGCGACCGACTGACCACAGATTACTATACTAGTAGCAACGACTGACTAGCCTGCGCAAGCATGCGCAGTAGAAAGAAAGTTAGATGCGCGAATGAACGGACGTTCAAGAGCGCATTCACTCTCGCGCTATTATTTAAATTACGGCGACAGACGCCGTGGCGGTATGCCTCTATTATGTCTCAGGGGTAGTCTGTTATCACACGCTACAGTACTTTAATTAATTTTTCCATATTTCCAAATACAGCGGTCTAGTTATGAAGGGGTGGGGACACTCGACTCTAAAAAAATTTAGCATTTTCAAGCCTATTTTTTCGAAAACGGAACCCTCAATTATAAAATGGTTTTAGAAGACTCACAACTATTTTTTAATTTCTAACCAACGATACCACACACGACTGGGTTTGAAGAGAAAAAAAAACATCACCACTTTACTTTTTTTTTAAAACTTTTTTACAGTTCTCTCTGCGTGATTATATATTTAAATCGACGCGGATAAGAATTTTTTTTTTCTATTCATAATTGGTAAACCCTTGACAACATCTCACCTGGTGGTAAGTGACGATGTTGCCGAAGATGGAAGCGGGCTTACCAAGATTCCCCAGCGCAATGGGGAAACTGGCTATCTTATCTTCATGCCGGAACACACCAATGATATCAACATTGATATTTGGCGGCAAGACTTAGATAAGATGGTGGTAGCTAGCCAGGCGGGCTTAGAAAATGCGCTACCACCAACCAAACCGAGTCTTACAATTGACCCCGCCGGGAATCGAACCCGCGACCTCCTGTGTAAAGCCAGTAAACTTTGCCTCTGAGCTACGGAGGCGGTTATATGATAAAAAACACTTTATTTACTGATGATAATGTAAAAATAAAGAAAAGCTTCAATTTGGTATCGATGCGGGAAACGTGATATTTCACGAGAATGCTTGAGAGTTCTGTGACTGCGCTTTGTGGTTTAAATATTCTATGACTAACTGTGCCCGCGACTTCGTCTGCGTGGAGGTTTTGTATTTTCCAACGGGAACTCTTAAATTTTCCGGGATAAAAAGTATCCTATATGTTAACCCGGGCTAAAAGGAACCACCATACAAAATTTCATCAAAATCGGCCAGGTAGTTTTTGAATGATGCGCGAGCATACAGACAAATAGATAAACAGACAGACAAAAAGTCCAAAAGGTGTTGTTTTGACCTAACCTAATCGTAAGAAATGTCCATCACATTTATTATTTTCCTAAAATATTTTATGTACAGTATGTTTCATGACACGGCCCCGTTACAGTTTTAATATACTTAGATATGCACTTAAGAGCAGGCTGCTCGCGCGGCACTGGCGAACAAACCGATATTTAATCTTATTAAATCAGCTTTACAGTTGAATTTTGCGTGAGTGACTTCTCGGGAACTACGTCCCTAACTTCGGGCGTAAATGCACATTTTCGTTTATTGCGAGCTTTGTAAATATTATAGGAAAATTTACTCTTAGCGTTTAATCAATACCTTTATTCTCTTCTTGTAGGTATATATTTTATGCACCTGACTTATGTAGTGTAGGAGAAAAATCCAATAATCTTTCATAAACTACATAGTTTTACAAAATAAAAAGTATTGAGCGAAAAACAATAATTTGTGTTTTTGTTTTAGCCATACGAAAGAAGATAGTTCAAAGTATCAGCTGTGTAGTTTGCACGATCAGCAAGCTTGCGACCGACGCAACATATTCTATCAATAATTTACTAATTTTGGCAGCCAGCTCTTGTCTCTCCGCGAGTTCCCTCGGTGACGCCGACGGAAGTTTCGAGAATTCTCGAGGATTGCCACAGAAGGCGCGCTACTCGTTTCCCAGATAGAAAACTTCTTTGATTATAAATTGCTAAACGCAGGTTAACTGACCTGAAGCAAGGTCACTTACCTAGATGAGTCGGACTGTTAGTGAAATACAGCGGTTGAGTTGTTAGGGGGTGGGACTTTCAAGCCTATTTTTTTCGAAAACAGAACCCTAAATTATAAAATAGTCTTAGAAGACTCACAACTATTTTTAAGCTCTTTAGGTTTGACGAGAAAAAAAATCATTCCCACTTACTTGTTTTTTCTAGACTGATTCAGTGCTTTGCAATGCACTTTAAGCCGTTGGTGCCGGTTGTTATCACAAGAGGGCATCGTTAAGCTATGTCAGATGCCTAATAAGCGGGTTGAAAAAATTCTGACAGTGGGGTTTGCCACTAGCCCTGGAGGTGGAGGTTCCACCATCCCTGACTTGGCCCCCATGTGTGAAGGATGGCCCAACCTTCCCCAGCTTGGAAAAAACCCATGCCCCAATAGTGGGGCCGTTTATGAGTTGTTAACAACAAATTTCTACATCAATATAAAGACTAGAAGCCATTGACCCTGTATGAATATTGCAGCCGTAAAGTAGAATCCGCCGTTTTCCAAAACGGCGCGCTGTATAGCGCCGGGATGTAAAACGGCGACGTTTTGTAAAGCGGCGGATTTCGCGCCGCTTTGTAACTAGGTATTGAGTAAAAAACCGATGATTTCTTCTTCCGCGAAGCATTCTGCTACCCAGGGGGGAGGGAGGAAAGCGAGGCTCTTTAACTATATAATTAATCAAACTTCACTCGCTCATTTGAAATATTTTACTCAGTAGTATTTACAGAAAGCGGCGCCTTATACAATGTGGCGTACTTTCTTTCAGCCAAATTGCAATCCGGCTGAACGTGATGTCGCCGTATTAGAGCGAGACATTGATTGGAACAGTTGTATCTGTCTTTTTTTTTTACGTGTAAAGAGTAAAGAAAATAACCACACTTTTGCACTTTTTCAATGTTTCAATTAAAAAGTACAATTAATTTTTAAGAATCCAACTGGCATATTGAAGTGTGTGTTAAGACTAATCGACTAAGAAAATTTAGAGGTACTAAGCCAGTCTGGTTTGCCTGTAGAATGCAAATCTCTGTTTTAACAGAGGTTTCTTTTATATATATTTTTTCTGTTAAAAAAGTAAACGAATCGTTTTTCTGCAACTGACAAAACGAAGTCATTGAAATGAAGAATCAGGTTACTAAATATCACTTTCATATGTTTTGTAATTGCTGAGAAAAATCGAGATCCCTGCGACCAAAGTTTCTAATACGTTGCCTTAAGGGGTTAAGATAGGTCAAATGACAATATTCAATTCAAATTATTGAAAGACTGTGTAAAGCTATCACTATCAAAAAATATATAATCTACAAAGTAATAAAAGATGAATTTAATGAATACATTTTTTAAACTTGTTTGAAAGTATCGAAAAGTATTAAAAACATGTAAAAATCGAGAATTGGGCATTCGGTTTCAACGTAACAGCCAAGTTGAAGCCCGCATTGATTTGAACATAAAATTAATAGATTTACGTTCGGTATTATTTTAACACGTATCAACCTGCTCCGATTGAGGCATATTAAGGTCTTAACCGGAAAACGTAGTGTAGGCAGGCCTCCCACTCGGTGGACCGATGACCTGGTGAAGGTCGCGGGAAGCCGCTGGATGCGGGCAGCGCAGAACCGGTCGTCGTGGAAATCCTTGGGGGAGGCCTATGTCCAGCAGTGGACGTCCTTCGGCTGATATGATGAAGGTCTTAAACAGACGCCGCCATTTTACAATCTGGCGTTGTTCAGCGCGCTGTTTTGGAATCCGGCGTATTCTACAATGTAACGGCTAAGAGAAGAATTACGATATGAAGCAGTTCCGTCTGATCTGAGTAAATCCAAAAATATTGCATAGTTACACGACTAAATTTAAAGCTAGCAAAGGAAGTATTTCGAAAGAGGAATTCCATTTTAGCTCTGGCTCGGAAATATGAATATTTCTCGAAGCAATGTGATGCGAAGTCGTAAAAATCTTCTGCAAACAGAATTCGTGAGATAGAGCTACAAGATTATTTACTTTGGTCTCGTGGGTCTAATTTTATACAAGGTCGTTATTCGTTTTTCAAGTTTTTTTAAAAAATTCAGGAAAATTAACGAACGTTACATAAAATTATATTACGTATGCAAGAAAAGTACTTAAAATAAGAAGACATTGCAAATAGGGACGACGAATGCTATTCATCTAAGTTACTTAGAAATCGTAGCGTAGGTAGGCCTCCCACTCGGTGGACCGATGACCTGGTGAAGGTCGTGGGAAGCCGATGGATGCGTGCAGCGCAGAACCGGTCGTCATGGAAATCCTTGGGGGAGGCCTATGTCCAGCAGTGGACGTCCTTCGGCTGATATGATGATGATACTCGACAAACGTTTATTTGAAAAACTCACCTCAAGAACATAACCAATTTAAAGAAAGAATAAAAACCTGACAGCATGCAATCATTACCCCTTTTTTTTGGGCAGCTGGTAAAAATGTATCCTATGTCACTGACGGAGTCAACAACACGAATCTAATGACACAAAATCCATCAAGCCGTTTAGGTTTCAGACTCAACTTAAGAAACAGACATAGGACATACATCTTATCTTTGTAAGTGGGAGCTGCAGTTGCAGCGACACTTAAACCCAATAGCATCTTTTGTGTCTTCCCCTATAACCTTTGCACCCCAACCTACTCGAAGATGTGCTGCATCAATGCAGTAGTTCCGCTGATTGGAAGGTGCTTGTAGTCCTCCGGGTTTGGGTAGCCATCACCTAGGAGGTACATACAAGTACCTACCATTTTGCAATTCATTTTCTAAATAAATTCACAAATTAATACAAAAATAAATACACGACTGCATAAATTCCCAACCCCTCTTTTTAGTTAGTTGGGTAAAAATGTATTCTAATTCACTTACAGGATCAACACGAATTTAACGACACCTCGTACTTCAAAATCCATCAAACCGTTTAGGCTACAGAAATACACAAACATACATACACTCGAAAAATATAACCCTCCTTCTGGCTCAGGCAAGTAAAAAGGTAGGCACCTACTTAATAATTTTTATTAAAATGTGCATTGTTAATTTTTCATCATATCAGCTCATATACGTCCCCACCGAGGGGCTCGAGCCTTCCCTGAATTAGGCCGATCGGGCCTTAGTCGACCACGCGGGCCCCGTGCGGGTTGGTCGACTTCACACACAACCTTTGAGTTTATTCGCAGGCGTGTGCAGGTTTCCTCACGATGTTTTCCTTCACCGTAAGAGCGTTGGATAAACGTACATAATGAAATCGAAATTCGAAAACTCATTGGTACGTGGCAGGAACCGAACCACGACCTCCCGGACAGGAGGTAGCGGCCCTTGCCATTACGCCACCGACGCTCTTACGATTTTTCATAAGGAATGTTAATAAAAAAAACTATTTGGGAAGATAACATGATACTGTAAAAAGTAATTTAATAAAACTAAATAACTACCTAAATTCATTTCTTAATCGTCAATTGAAATTCGTACTGGGGCCGATTTTAGAGTTCCGTATTCAAAGGGTAAAAACGGGACCCTATTACCACACCCCGGACACTGCATACAAATGATCGTTAAAGGACATTTATAATAACAAATGACGGAACAAACAAAATCACGGCGAAATCCCATACGTTCGAGAACCAAATCTGTATCAATATGGGGGACGAGGGGGTGAGGTCACAATCTAGAGAGCGGCAGGGAGTGTCCATACTGTATGTTAGTATTATTATATATACTTTGCTATTACTAAGACTTCGCTGTCCTACGTCTGTCTGTCTGTCTGTCCGTCTGTAACCAGGCTGTATTGAAATTTTCACAGATGATGCATTTTTGTTGCTGCTATAACAACAAATCCTAAAAATTATAAAAAGTAAAAAAATAAGGGGGGGTCACCATACAAAAAACGTTTTTTATTTGAAACATGAAAAAACTAGCGCCATCTAGTATGATAGTACGGAACCCTTTGTGTGCGGTTTTTTCGCCAGCATTAGTACTGTAATCAATCACACTAGGTTTTAAGTTTGTAGGTATTACTGTTTTTAGCGCTTAGGATCCCTAATTAAATTAAAAAGAAAACATTTTTACTGCGTTCTCGTTATGATGTCTTTAATATGGAATTGTTGTTTTTTTATTTTTTTTATTCACAATTGGTAAACCCTTGACAACATCTCACCTGGTGGTAAGTGACGATGTTGCCGAAGATGGAAGCGGGCTTAACAAGATTCCCCAACGCAATGGGCAACTGGCTATCTTATCTTCATGCCGGAACACACCAATGATATCAACATTGATATTTGGCGGCAAGACTTAGATAAGATGGTGGTAGCTAGCCAGGCGGGCTTAGAAAATGCCCTACCTACCACTAACCAAACTGTGTCTTACAAGTTGACCCCGCCTGAATCGAACCCGCGCCCTCCTAGTGTGAAGCGAATGGACTAACAATTACGCCACGTAGGCGGTTAAAAATAGTTATTCAAATTAGAATGAACCGTTACAAAATAATACCATTGCTGCTATGTAATTCTGCAAACGTAGAGCTTTAAATATAACTTTAGTTAATGTTTGCTTTAGCGAAAAGAAAAAAATAATTTTTAATTAAAGCGAACCTGACTCGTGATCTTAACTTCGGTTAAGAATTTTTTTGCTACAAAAATCCTTCGTCAATTCCATCGGGCTCTTCCAATATCCGAATAATTGAGTTAAGAGCTTGGCAAGACGCCAGGGTCGTATATAATTTATATAATTCGCTTCTCTGAATCCCGTTATGATAATATCTTATAGAGATCGCAATTAATTAGAAAACAACTCAGAAAATTAATAAAAGAAACACCAGGGATGCCGGATGCCTGAGGTTCATAGGCGTAAATTGAGGATGCCTAAATTGCCTAAGGCTTCTTTTATGTTTCAGAAGAGATAATTAAGGATTGTTTGAGATTAACTTAATTCAATGATACTGACTACAAAAAAACATAATTTAAATACTTAACCCCAGGAGGCTCGAGTAACGTAGTTTAGATTTAATACAAAAACTACATCCCTGATTGAATCCAAACTTTGACAATATATTGAGTAGACACGTATCAATGTTTGTAACTAGTTTTCATCGTAGTAAATTGAAACGTAACTAAATTAAGACTAAAATTAGCTTTGTACTGAAAGTTTGAAACCTCTTACTTTTTTTCTTTTTATATTAGTACATTGAAAACTAATTACAAACATCGATATGTGTCTACTCAATATATTGTCAAAGTTTTAATTTAAACCGGTATGCAATTTTGTATTAAAGAAGAACTGCGTTTTTATGGAAACTCGAGTCTTTTCTTTTTATTAAAAACTAGCTGTCCCGGCGAACTACGTAACGCCTTACATTACATTACACTGCCCTACTCTACCCTACCCTACACTACACTACACTACCCTACCCTACCCTACACTACCCTACCCTACACTGCCCTACCCTACCCTACATACACTACACTACACTACCCTACCCTACACTACGTTTAAACCTTCTCTGGACTTCCACAAATAATTCAATACCAAAATGAGCCAAATCGGTCCAGCCGTTCTCGAGTTTTAGCGAAACTAACGAACAGCAATTCATTTATATATATATATATATATATATATATATATATATATATATATATATATATATATATATATATGTCGGAGCGTCATTGAAAACGCGACCAATACCAGCTCGAGATAAGTTTACATAGTTACACTTTGTTTGGATCAAACGTCAGGTATTAGTACCTGGGTGAAACCGGTGGTGGCGTGACGATCGCTTGTACTCGTGAGACGATCGTTTGTGGTAGCAAAGATGACGTATTAACGGAAGGCTGTTTGTGCTGCCACACTGAGTTGAGAATTTATTAGATCTGTGGAGAAGCCATATTAGCTGGACGTCAGTCTCGAGGCGGACACTTTTCGACAGAGCGTCGAGCAAAACACAAGTAGTGGTGATCTGTGAGCAAAAACGGACGTGTCACGCCATCGCTGTGATCACCGCGTTTGCATCCATTGTTATCCAAGGCATCCTGTACAATTTCGATTACCAAATGATCAAGATTATTGAAGAAAGACCTCTGTGATATAGCTGCGTTGTTATTTCGACGCCCACGACCGAAATAGTTAAGGACGTGAACCACGAGGCCATCCATAACCTAACCTAACCCCCCCCTTTCGACATATAGATTTGAGTGCGTTTGACTAGATCTCACCAGCCTCCTGATTACCATATAATTTACATCTTGTTTTCGGACTTTTTTGTTGTTTATTACACTAAATTTATTCTTTATTTATTAAAATATCTACATAAAGCTATTACATTATAATTACAAAATCAAACCCAAGGCGACAACATACCATTACATATACTTAGATGTTAGTCTCATTTAGATATTACTATAATCTCACACTGTACATTTTCCAAAATCTTTGATTCACAAACAATACTCTCATAAAAATTTTATGAACTGGCATCTTATTTTTATGCCGGAACACACCAATGATATCAACATTGATATTTGGCGGCAAGACTTAGATAAGATGGTGGTAGCTAGCCAGGCGGACTTAGAAAATGCCCTACCACCAACCAAACCAAGTCTAACAATTGACCCCACCGGGAATCGAACCCGCGACCTCCTGTGTAAAGTCAGTGTTATATATTTTACGATGGTACGGAATTGTACGTGTGCAAGTCAGACTCGCACTTGACCGGTTTTATTTCTACATTTTCAAATAATCATATGCTTTGTATTTAAGAATCTTCACAAAAAAAGCAAGGTTAATTCGTTTTCTCGTTTAACGTTTAACGTTTTCTCTTAATTTACACTTTGTAAGGCCTAGGCATAGCTTTCAGAATTGCTAAACTTGAGTGGCAGTGGGCGGGGCACATTGCTCGTAGAACAGATGGCCGTTGGGGCAGTAAAGTTCTCGAGTGGCAACCATGCACCGGAAAACGTTGTGTAGGCAGGCCTCCCACTCGGTAGACCGATGACCTGGTGAAGGTCGCGGGAACTGGCTACCTTATCTTTAATCTATTTAGATGAAATGTTGGAAGCTAGCTAGTCAAGCTTAGAAAATGCTTAGAAACATTTCCACGCTTCAACACCTCGACATATATTTACAAAATTAAGCAAGCAGATAGCCTGTGTCACTGGAAATGACATAGCTTACTTTTTATCCCGTGGAAATGGCATAGTTCGATGCAACTTCTGAGGAAACTGAAAAAATACTCTTTTTTGGTTAATTTCTTTAACATCGCAACGGAACAATGGATTTTTGTGATTTTTTTCACAGCGATAGTTGAGAAATGACAAGGCATTCTAACGATTAAGATATCCGAGTGGGAAACAGCTAGTAGCGATATAAATTTATGCATGTATCACCACACCATGATACTAAGCCACCGGCGGCTTCGTAGAAGCTTCACTGTAGATCATCAATTGCATCCAATGAGTAAATATCTCCAGAGGAGAAATTTCTTTTCACGGGTTCAACGAAAGAGTGAGAAAAATAAATTGTATGAAAATCCATACTAATATTATAAATGATAAATGTGTTTGTTTGTATGTTATCTTTTCATGCTTCAACACCACGAACAATGTTGACGAAATTTGGCTCGCAGATAGCTAGTGTCACTGGAAAGGACTGTGAAGTACTTTTTATTCTGTGAAAATAGCACAGTCCGATGCAGATTCTGAGGGAACTGCAAAAATACTCTTCATTTGGTTAATTTCTTTAACATCGCAAACGAAAGGTGTTTTTTTTTCACACAGAGATGGTTAAAAGAGGTAGAAAATAGCATAATGAAATGAAATGAAAGTTTATTTGCATAAAACATGGTTTTAAAGTTGTTACATTATTTAGGTAGTCCTCATGTTTCACCAGATTGGCATGCAAATATCAATTTTATTATAATTATAACTTATAAAATTCACAGCTAATACTTATACTATCAACTATACTACAAAATAAAGTCACAGATACAGTTGCATTTGTCATAGTCAATATTAATTGTCAAAATGTCTATATAGGAATTCATTTACCGAATAAAATATTTTTTCTTTAAGATATGTCACAAGTTTGCGTTTAAATGATATACTATTAGGTATTGATTTCATGTCAGTAGGTAGAGCATTATAAATTTTAACACACATTACTATACACTGTCTATTATAATGAGTCAGTTTGGGTATACTGTTTAAAACCAATTTATTTGGGTCTCTTATAGTTCTGTTGTGTACATCTCTCGTCTTTTTAAATAAATGTAAGTTATTTTTTACGAAAGTATCGACCTCTAAAATATACATGCAGGGCAAGGGTAACAGTCCTAATGACTTAAATAATGGCCTGCATGGCTCACGGGATGTTTTGCCACATATAGCTCGTATGCATTTCTTCTGTGCAATGAAAACATTATTAAAGTGAACAGAATTTCCCCATATTAACAAGCCGTACTTCAGAATAGAGGCTACGTAACCATGGTACTAAGTTTACTAAGTAGTATACCATAATTTACTAAGTAGCATATCCTGACAAAGTTCCAGAGGGATCTGGAAAAAACTCCTTTCCACACTCGCGCACGTCGGCGTCGCAACGAAGCAAAGTTTTTTTTGGATAGAATTGGTTGAGGCGTGGGAAGTGACATGGACTGCTAATCAGAATAACCCGATATAGTTCCTGAGGGATCTGGAGAAAATTCATGTCACGCTCGCGCGCACCACTCATCCTCAAAACAGTCATAAAAACGATGTCCTCGAGGGCGAAGCCGCGGGCGAAACAAAACATGTATGTTTCCTTGTCTGAGTTTTAGCCTAAATGGTTTGATGGATTTTGGAGAACGAGATGTTAAATTCGTCTCGATCGCGTTAGCGACATAGGTACTATCCAAAAAAGAGGTTTTTATGCAGCCAGGTTTTAAATTTTTAAATGAATTGGTTTAAGTGAATGCCAATAATGAAAGTAAATCATTTTGCGTTGCTGAATCCTTAATTACATTAGGCATTCACCTATTTTACCTTGAAGCTAGTGAGAAAAATAATAATAATGAATCTTCTAACGGAGCTACTCAAAGAAATTCATAAATTTTAGTTAAACGGCTACAATTCTCAAGCGAGCAATGAAACCGCAAAAAAACGCGCCGGAGACAAAACACTTACCCCGTCTCTTAACCAAGAGTTATGTGTTTATGGAGAAACATAGTGAAGAAGAGAATGCTTAAGTGTATTGTACACTTGCGTATTCATCTATTCACGTATAAAAGAGCGCTGGGTGCGGTAGAGGGGGAACGTTGCTGAATCCATAAAGATTCAGCTACCTATAGTAAAGCTATAAAGCTTTAAACTCGTAAGACCCCATGACACTGCATACAACGGTAGTGAAATGACATTTCTAAAAACAAATGACGACTTAAACAAAATCACGGCTAAATCCTATACGTTCGAAAACCAACTATAACCAATCTGTATCAATCTGGGCGACGAGGAGTGCGGTCGCAATCTAGAGAGCGGCATTGAGTGTCCATACTGTATGTTAGTACTAAATATTACGAGTATATACTTCGCACATGATATCATGTGATAATCAGTTTTAGTAGTAATCAGCAAGCAATAATTGCCCGTATGACATTACCGCCCAGTGAACGCGTTGATAGGTGCCACCCATGCATTAATTTCACTGTATGGAATTAACGCCCATTAACATCACATGACATAAAGAACAAAAAAAAAGTATGTTTTCAGCTAAAAAAAATGGGTGGTATTTTTCTTAATATGATTTTCGGCTTGGTTCTTACGAGGATAAGACATTAGGGCTAAAATAGATTGCGCACGGCCTGATCCAAGCGCTCTTCACCTGAATTTAATAAGTACTTTGGAGCGACGGGCTCACTGTCTGCAACCCGTATAAGAAGAATTCATCATATCAGCCGAAGGACATCCACAGCTGGACTAATATAGGTCTCCTTCAAGGATTTCCATGACGACTGGTTCTACGCTGCCCGCATCCAGCGGCTTCCCACGAACTTCACCAGGTCATCGGTCCACCGAGTGGGAGGCCTTCCTACGCTACGTTTTCCGGTGCGCGGTCGCCACTCGAGAACTTTACTACCCCAACGGCTATCTGTTCTACGAGCTATGTGCCCTGTCCACTGCCACTTAAGTTTGGCAATTCTGAGAGCTATGTCGGTTGCTTTAGTTCTCCTACGGATCTCCTCGTTTCTGATTGGATCACGCAGAAAAACTCCGAGCATAGCACGCTTCATTGCCCTTTTGATGACCTTGAGCCTTCTTATGAGGCCCGTAGTAAGCGACCATTAGGCATTTTGACTATGTTTAAAATATGTAACAATTTGTTGTCATCCTAATAAAATGTAATGTAAAAAAATAAGGTCATTTTCTGTATAAAAAACATAAATGAAATATTTTTTTTGTGGTTTGTTCACGTGTTTGAAAACGCTCTGTTATTGGTTGCAACTCTGATGACGTCACACAGAAGTAATCATTAGGTTCAGTGCGTGCTTTCACTATTACAGCAGTTTGTTCTTTACTTATGTGTGACGTCATCTGTCAGAGCAACCAGGCGCCATAGCGAACATTGCGTTTTGGCGCGTATTTTTTAAATTCAAACATTAACATTTATTTTCTCCGTATATACTACAGATCTCCAGGAAATATTAAATTGTATGCAATAACAAATAATACAAAACTATTTTCCAGTAGTAGTCAAATAGCCTCGGTCATCATTGGCAACAAACACTGGTAGAAGACAATAGTCTTAAGACCCTGCGGTATCTGGGACGTTAATATATTGCGAAGCTTCCTGAACCCCAGCCGAGTTGGATTCCACGATTGATCTCGAATAATTAAGGCCCAGTGGTACCTAAAAATCCACTTAAACAGGATTTTAGAATTCATTTTTGAAGCAGTTAACAGTAAATTTTAAATCTAGGAAAACGTATTGGTGTTATTGAGAATATTTACGAGGGATTATATCGAATGGAAACACGATTTAATAAAGTTGGCTCGAAATAACAATTTCGCAAAGGCGCCGCTTTTCGAGCCATTTTATCATCTATTTTCGGTTTTATTCTTAAAAAAAGTAATTTGATAATATGATTTATTAACTAAAATAAAGTTCATAGGTGACTTAAGGGTAAATATGGAATGGATTTTTGTTTAAGATAAATATGATGAGAATAAAAACGAAAACATCCAAAAAGTGCCAAAGTGGGGTTATTTTCTTCCCTCTTTACACGTAAAGAAAGAGACAAAGAAAGATTTTTAAGTACCACTGGGCCTTAAGAATAGGAAGAATTAAGACTCTGAAATCAATTCCGATAGGGACGGGTCTCGTTAGGCACATGTACACCTGGCTTCGCAGGGAAGCCGTCCTAGGCGACACAGTGTATGAGACACTGTGTACGATCTAAGCCTTCAATTGGGTAGAATATAAAACAAATTTTACAGCTACACTGTGCGTACTTTCTCGTAAAGCCTTCACCGTCTGTCGTAGTTTGGCATACATATAGTAAATCGACAATAAACTTACAAGTTACTAAGTAGCAAAGAATAAAGCTAGGTACATCCGACTTGATGATAAATTTAAAATTAATTTGGGTTTGTATGGGAGGTACATTACTCATATTTTTTATTCAAAAAGTTTCATTTAAATTGTTAGAGCCATTTTTGAGAAAAAGTAACAAACAACCTAGATTTGTATGGGCGGTATCTTATGCCGAATTTTAACGGAACAACTGACTACCGCGTACTGTAGGCCATATATATGTCGCAGGCATACTGTATAATTCGTCATTATACATACGGATTCGCAAGGCTCTTTAACAGTTAAATCAATCAAACCTGACCGAACTCAATATGGCACGCTTCGCAAAATCATTTACATTTTACATTTTGCCTGACCGTTTACATACGGACGAATTACACAATTTGCCTGCCACACATATATATATTACATATATATGTCGGAGAGGACCCTAGTATTATTTAACAGTAGTATTAGTTAAATGTAAAATCTAAAAAAGGAAAACAACGAACACGTGCTCGTAACACCTGCTCGGAACACGTGTTATTTTGGTCATGGATCGTTCCTATATAAGGGGCTGCGTTCCGAACGGAGCGCCATTCACTTGGTAGCAACGATACCGGCTTGTTCTCACTTTTGTATCACAGTACTGTTATTTTAAATTAGTTAGTTTTGTGTTGAAGTGCTTTTGTGTTGAAGTGTTGTTATTTGAAATAAAATAAACTTGTCATCATAATGGATCGATTCCTTCGCCCGCATTCACCCATTTTGAGGCCCACACGACCTAGACGTTCAAGTGATGTCGGGGTTTACCACGAATCGCGAGCTGCTCCTCCGACATATATATATATCAAGAGAAATTAATATCATTAGAGCCATTTTTGAGCAAAAAATAATGAGTGATATTTTACACCTTAATAAATCAAGATAGGAAAATTTGAAAAAAAAAAGAATATAAAAATAATATGTAAGTCAAGTAGTTTGGGAAATAGAGCACCGGACCGACGTACAGACACACACTCACACACACATTTTTTTATTTATTTTGGAGTGCGAGGTGTGATTAGATTCGTCTTAATCCCCTGAGTGCCATAGGTTACATTTTTACCCGATTGCGAAATAAGAAAGGTATATTTTTGTGTGATCGGGTCCCTAAATTTTTATTTAATTAAATTTGTTTTTTTTTGCGATTTTAGTAAAGTTGTAGAACAAAATTTGTTATGTTTTATGATCTTTTTACATCCTGTATAATCTTGTCCTGTGTAGCTCAAACACTACTTGTAGGATCTTTGTCCGACTATGGGTAGGGTACCTTACCACTGCACGCTATAAACCTACCACCAAACAGCGTGCTGTCACAGTCTGAAGAATCCACACAGTCACAGTATTTACGTAAAGCACGTTCTATTATATCTATAGGACTATTTGCGTAAAGTACGTTCTATTATATCCATAGGACTATTCACGTAAAGTACGTTCTATTATATCTATAGGACTATTCACTTAAAGTACGTTCTATTAAATCTATAGGACTATTCACGTAAAGTACGTTCTATTATATCTATAGGACTATTTGCGTAAAGTACGTTCTATTATATCTATAGGACTATTCACTTAAAGTACGTTCTATTATATGTATAGGACTATTTGCGTAAAGTACGTTCTATTATATCTATAGGACTATTTACGTAAAGTACGTTCTATTATAACTATAGGACTATTTACGTAAAGTACGGTCTATTATATCTATAGGACTATTTACGTAAAGTACGTTCTATTATATCTATAGGACTATTCACGTAAAGTACGTTCTATTATATCTATAGGACTATTCACGTAAAGTACGTTCTATTATATGTATAGGACTATTTGCGTAAAGTACGTTCTATTATATCTATAGGACTATTCACGTAAAGTACGTTCTATTAAATCTATAGGACTATTTGCGTAAAGTACGTTCTATTATATCTATAGGACTATTTGCGTAAAGTACGTTCTATTATATCTATAGGACTATTTGCGTAAAGTACGTTCTATTATATCTATAGGACTATTTGCGTAAAGTACGTTCTATTATATCTATAGGACTATTTGCGTAAAGTACGTTATATTATATCTATAGGACTATTTGCGTAAAGTACGTTCTATTATATCTATAGGACTATTTACGTAAAGTACGTTCTATTATATCTATAGGACTATTCACGTAAAGTACGTTCTATTATATCTATAGGACTATTCACGTAAAGTACGTTCTATTAAATCTATAGGACTATTTGCGTAAAGTACGTTCTCTTATATCTATAGGACTATTTGCGTAAAGTACGTTCTTTTATATCTATAGGACTATTTACGTAAAGTACGTTCTATTATATCTACAGGACTATTTACGTAAAGTACGTTCTATTATATTTTTAGGACTATTCACGTAAAGTACGTTCTATTATATATATATAGGACTATTTGCGTAAAGTACGTTCTATTATATCTATAGGGCTATTTACGTAAAGTACGTTCTATTATATCTATAGGACTATTTACGTAAAGTACTTTCTATTGTATCTATAGAACTATTTACGTAAAGTACGTTCTATTATATCTACAGGACTATTTACGTAAAGTACGTTCTATTATATCTATAGGACTATTCACGTAAAGTACGTTCTATTATATTTATAGGACTATTTGTGTAAAGAACGTTCTATTATATCTATAGGACTATTTACGTAAAGTACGTTCTATTATATCTATAGGACTATTTACGTAAAGTACGTTCTATTATATCTGTAGGACTATTTACGTAAAGTACGTTCTATTATATCTACAGGACTATTTACGTAAAGTACGTTCTATTTTATATATAGGACTATTTACGTAAAGTACGTTCTATTATATCTATATTACTATTTACGTAAAGTACGTTCGTATCAATGAAATCATTGACAACGAATTAAATAAATCGGTAAGAGACGATAGCAGCGAAGATGAAACTTCAGATAGTAGTGATAATCATCATATCAGCTCATATACGTCCTCACCGAGGGGCTCGAGCCTACCCTGAATTAGGGCGATCGGGCCTAGTGTGGGTTGGTTGAATTCTCAAATAACCTTCGAGTTTCTTCGCAGGCGTGTGCAGGTTTCCTCACGATGTTTTTCTTCGCCGTAAGAGCGTTGGCTAAACGTACATATGAAATCGAAATTCGAAAACACATTGGTACGTGGCTGGATTCGAACTACGAACTCCCGGACAGGAGGTAGTGGCCCTACCCATAACGCTACATTAGTGATAATAAATGTGAACAATTACGTAAGTCAGCACACTCAGATTTTTGTTTTTAGATAATAAGGACAAAATAAATATTTTAATGATCGTAAGATATTGCGTGATCGAATCAGAAACGAGGAGATCCGTAGGAGAACCAAAAGAACCGACATAGCTCTTAGAATTGCTAAACTTAAGTGGCAGTGGGTGGGGCACATACTATAGCTCGTAGAACGGATGGCCGTTGGGGCAGTAAAGTTCTCGAGTGGCGGCCGTGCACCAGAGGGCGTAGCGTAGGCGTACATACCCGTAAAACTCGAGAACAACAACAACTCTAACAAAAACAAAAAATAAAAAATTGTTGTGGGGTGGATTTTGAGATCTTCCTGTTTAACTGCCTTCAGAAGACTGTAAAACTAATTTGCGTCTTTCATGAGGTTGCTGGTGAAGTCCGAGATTTTTTTGGTTCTGTTTGAACGGCGAGTTCTAAAAATCTTAGACCCGACCGTTTGGTCAATTTTCACGAACCAGTCATTATTAATGTTCACATTTTCGCAATCTCTTAGGCATACGAAGCGATTATTCAACTTTTGAACCCTAATAGGTGGCCAGCTGAAATTACCACAGAATATGTTTTGCTATGGTGGATTCACGAATATTTATTAATTTTTAAGATTATATTACTATTTTTCAAAAACATTGACACTTTATAAAATTATCAAAAATCAATATAATAATAAACAACATCAGGTGAGATGATGCTCGCACTTGGTAGGTTTTTCTATTTTATTATACACTAACTGTCCCAGCGAATTTCGTTCCACCTTACACTACACTACACCACCCTACCCTACCCTACACTACTCTACCCTACCCTATACTACTCTACCCTATACTACTCTACCCTATACTACTCTACCCTATACTACTCTACCCTACACTACATACACTACACTACACTACCCTACACTACACTACCCTAATCTACCCTAGCCTACACCACACTACCCTACCCTACCCTAACTACACTACACCTACACTAAACTACAATTCACTACACTACCCTACCCTACCCTAAAACCAATTATTTTTTGACTGATTTCTTTTTATTTATGAATATCACATTTTAATACTTATTATCCTATTCCCGACGAAGACAAATTCAAAAACACAAAAATCATAAAAATTGGTCCAGCCCTTCTTGAGTTATAAATGGTGTAACTAACACGACTTTCTTTTATATATATAAACTAGCTGTTTCCCGCGGCTTTGCCCGCGCAAATCCCGTTTTTTACCGGTACCGTTAAAATTTCCGATATACACAGAAAATTTCATGGAAATCAGTCCACCCGTTTCTGAGGAGTATGGCTACTAACATTGTGATATTAGAATTTTATATATATAGAGAAGATAGAGAAGATAATAAGATTGTTGTATGTATTTTATTTCTGTTTATTTAGATTTTGGAGTGCAAAGTGTCGTTCAATTCGTCTTGGTCTCGAACCCGACTGCCTATAAAAGAAGGGTAATAAGTACATGCAGTCGAGTTTTTAATTTTTAATTAAATTGGTTAGGTTAGTAAATTGTTTATTTTTAGGATTACGTACCAGGTAACGGGACACTAAGCCAATGCCGTACGTCTGTCTGTCTATCCTACTTTTAAACGGCTGTATCTTTTGAACCGTAATAGGTAGCCAGCTGAAATTACCACAGAATATATTTTACTATGGTGAATTTACTAACAAACAACATCAGGTGACATGATGGCAAGGGCGTCCAACTCGCACTTGGACGGTTTATTTTATTTTATTAGCATTACATTATTTGACTATACTTACATACAGTAGGTAAGTACATATTATATACTACTCTTAACCTTTTTATTTAAAAATTTATTGGTTGAATTATCATTTTTATGCATTTCTTGTGAAAACATTAACCTAGCTAGTATTTTTCTACTCGTCTGTACAAAATAAATAGATATCATCTACATGTTAAAATCTACATTTTTATGCCAAAATGTACCTTATCAAGTATGCAAACTTCTTAAGCAGCCATTTAAGCGCTGTGCAACTGTATTCTACCCAGTATTTCTCTGCTCCTACTATTTTAAAAAGAATTTGTAGCTGGCCGTCTTTGTGCCTGCATATTTTTTACTTTTTTGTTGGGTACCAAAAAGGTTTTATTCTCCCTCAAGCGGGGTAGGAAATATATTTTTGTTAGCGAAAACTATTGCTGGCTGGTTGTGCACGATTTGTTTCGTTTGAATAGACTTGTCTATAAAAAAAGATTGATAAAGTTCTTATTTAAATGATGAATTTTGAGAAGGAACAAGCTGGTCGGACATTATAAGTTCAAGAATTTTTAGTTACAATGTGCTTTAATTACTTCTAATTACAATTTTTACAATTTCAATTTACAAGCTTCTGTATTTACTTACTTTTTTAGGGTTCCAAAGTCAACAACGAGCCCATATAATTTTACCGTGTCTGTCTGTCCGTCTGTCCGCGGCTTAGCTCAGAGACTAGAAAGCTGTAATTTGGCATGGCAATACAATATATTTATTACGCCGAGAAAGTTCTACTATAAAATTTTAAATACTAGAAAGCTGTGATTTGACATTGTTATACATATTAAATACGCCGACAAAGTTGAACAAAAAAAATTTGAAAAAATAATAATATGGTACCTCCCTACATTATAAAGAGGGAGTGAATTTTTTTGCTAACGTACCCAGTGTGGGGTATTGTTGAATAGATCTTTCAAAACAACTGAGGGTTTGCAAACACCATTTTTTGATACAGGGATCGGTTTACGAAATATTAAGCTTTAAAGCACTAATGAAAAACAAAATTAAATATTAGGACATATAATCAATTTAAAAGGAAAACTATAAATAACAGCACTGTAGCCTTTCTTAGTTTAGGAGTAGCACACTCCTGCAAAGAAGCTCGAAGGTAGTATGTAAAGTCAACCAACCCGCACTGGGCCCGCGTAGGCGACCAAGGCCCCATAGCTCTAATTCAGGGTGGGCTTGAGCCCCTCGGTGGTGACGTAATATGAGCTGTTAAGATGATAGTTTGTGAACTTTTTTTAAAATTTTCTAATTTACCCCTAAACTTGGCACCTGCTTTTTTGTTTGAAAGCTGACGTGATCGAGGTGCTTCTTAGCTATAATTTATCAAGATCTGTTCAGCCGTTCGAAGTGCCCTGTAATTGTAATAATATTGCAAAACCATGGTAACCTTGACCTGATGCTGCAGCATCTCCTGGAATCAACAGGATACCCAACTCCTCACGAACTTACAGCAGAGGCATCGTACTGGGCTCATTGGAATAGTTTTAATGAAGAGTACTTAGATAAAGTATGGTAACCTTGACCTGATGCTGCAGCGTGTCCTGGAATCTGCAGGATACCCAACTCCTCGCCAACTTACAGCAGAGGTATCGTGTTTGGGCTCATTGGAATAGTCTCCATGAATAGATGTTACATAGAACATGGTTGCTTTGACCTAATGCTGCAACATCTTCCGGAATATGCAGAATACCTTACTCCTCACCAACTTACAGCACAGATGAATAATCAAGTTTTTAATTTTTTGTCGAGTTCTAGAGATCGTTGTTATTTTTACGTACCATTGAGTATATGTATGTATAAACACTCTATTGCCCACAAGGATACAGGATACAAATACATATTTTCAATATAGAGGTAAGTTAATAAAACAATTATTTATTAACTAAAATACATTACATATCCATCTTTTTAACGTATTTGGGAGCCGTTCACATGTTATACCTTCTGATACGTAAAAAAGTTTGATATGAAATGGACACAAAGAATAACGAGCAATGTATTTTAATTTTAATAAATAATTGTTTTATTAACTTACATACCTATATCACAAAGACGATAAAAGCGTCGGTGGCTCAACCGGTAACGACTCGGTCCATCTAACCAGAGGTACCGGGTTCAAATCTGGACGGCCAATGTACCAATGAGTTTTTCAAAAACTTACGTACATATCATTACCGATTGCTTTAACGGTGAAGGAAAACATCGTGAGGAAACCTGCACACGCCTGCGAAGAAACTCGAAGGTTGTGTGTGAAGTCGACCAACCCGCACTGGGCCCGCGTGGTCGACTAAGGCCCGATCGCCCTAATTCAAGGTAGACTCGAGCCCCTCGGTGGGGACGTATATGAGCTGAAATAATGATGATGATCACAAAGATGTATTTGTATCCTGTATCCTTGTAACGTTAACACAATGGTACGTAAAAATAACAACGATCTCTAGAACCAAACAAAAAATTAAAAACCCGATTGCTAAAAAAACAATTCTTCAATTTTTGTTTAGTCGGGTATCAATACGAATCCAACGACATCTCATCTCGCACTCCAAAATCCTTCAAGCCGCCTAAGCAGAAAGTGCCGAAAAAAAAACGAGCGAGACCTAAAGTACTCGCATATGATGTGTAACATGTGACACAATACTTCACACTAGGCGGCATGGCTATGACAACCTTAGTTTTCGAGAAGTAAAAAACGTTCGCATTTCCTGTTACACATTTCCGTCCCATTTCACGAAATCACTCCCACAAATTGCAGGAAAGCGAGAGCAAAGATGTTACACATCAATAAATATACATACATAAATACATATATAAAATATTATAAACGCGAAAGTTTGTAAGAATATAAGGATGTATGTTTGTTACTCTTTCACGCAAAAACTACTATACGGATCTGGCTGAAATTTAGTAAGTAGACAGATTAGGATCTGGATTAATACATAGGCTACTATTTTCCAAGCTCGCGAGCCGCTTGTGGCTCGCGCACTGCGCACCCTCGAACAGTCATACAAATAGTCCATGCGGGTAAAACCGCGAAAAAAAGCTAGTACATACATACATACACTCGAAAAACATAACCCTCCTTCTGGTGCAGTCGGGTAAAAAGATAAATTTTCAACAACAGAAATTGAGTTATCAGATGAAACCTGTTTATAAATAATTGAAAGCCCTTCCTGGAAGCTTGGCAAACGGCTTCTAGGGTCTTCCATCAAATTTTAAATGAGCAGTCCCGCCATTTTACAAAAAGGTAGGGAAATAAATATTTATTCAATTAACACATTTCTGTTGAATAAACTCGTTTTTACTGTGTAAAGTATATTGTTTTGGGTATTGGAGTTGAGGGCTTTACAATAAAATACAAAGAAGACAATAACATAATTTTAATTTCCAGTTGCTTAAAATACATTATTACTAATTCTGTGCTACTGATTTATAAATTGGCAAAATCAAATCAAAATCAAAATCAAAAACAATTTATTTCAATTTATTTCAAATACACACACTTTTAAATAGTCAAAACAAAAAAAAAATACAGTATATTACAAATAATGTCATGATTCAGATTACAGTCTCAGGTAATGGTATTTGTTAGAGAATCAACATATATATCTTTGTCATTTACATAATCTATTATTTTATAATATCCTCTAGAGCAGAAAACATTTTTGACATGAGTCTTGAATTTACTCTCTGACAAACTAGTTACATTTTCAGGAATTTTATTGTAGAATCTTATACACTGCCCCACAAATGACTTTTTAACCTTACTCAGTCTCGAAAAGGCTATATCTATTTTATTTACATTTCTTAAATTCAAATTATGCCTGTCACTGGTTTTAGGAAATAAATGCAAATTCTTACGAACGTACATGATGTTTTCATATATAAATTGACTAGCAACAGTTAAAATATTGATTTCTTTAAACTTATTCTGTAACGACTCACGTGATCGCATCTGATAGATTGCGCGGATAGCTCTTTTCTGCAGGATGAAAATAGTTTCTATATCAGCCGCATGCCCCCACAGTAATATGCCTTAAGACATTATACTATGGAAGTAACTAAAATACACTAGTCTCGCAGTATCTACATCCGTTAAATGTCTTATTTTCTTAACGGCAAGTTTTTACTGACCATTTATATTTTATACTAGCCGTTTCTGCGGCTTTACCCGCATGGACAACGTTTCTATGACCTTTCGAGGATGCGCAGTGCGCGCGCCTCAAGCGGCTCACGAGCGTGACAAAAAGGACCCTGTGTGTTAATCCAAGTCCTAATCTGTCTACCTACCAATTTTCAGTCAGATCCGTTCAGTAGTTTTTGCGTGAAAGAATAACAAACATACATCCATACATTCTTACAAACTTTCGCGTTTATAATTATAGTACGATTGGCGTATATTTTTAAAAGTAAGCTTTGCTTGCTTGCTTGGCGGCTTGATCAATTAAACTCCAAGTTACACCATTTAATAGCACAGAATATAACAAATTTTCTGACAAACTTTAAGGCAACTGAAATTATATGTACAAGTGGTATGTGAAAATTTCAGTTTAAATTCCAGTAGCTATGATATAAAAAACCACTATAAAACTTGGTACCACACTTTTGTATCGAACTTAGCTCCCTTTAAGATTGAAGTTTTGGTGGGATAATAATGACTAATTGCAAAGTTTCATCAAAATCGTTAAGATAATAGTTGTTAGGTACTTGTAAAATCTCATCAAAATCGTTAGAGCCATTTTTGCATTTTTGATATTTTGTTTTACGAAAGCTAGCCATAATCACTCACTTACTAAAACAATTTTAACTGCAACACCAATACTTAATTTGTTTCCAATATACACGACTGTATATTTTGACAACAGCCAAAAATCTCATCCAATTTGGTACGATTTTCTTGTTGTGACAGTGTTAAATGAAATCTTCCTTATTTTCCTTAGTTGGGTAAGTCAATCGTACTCTTATATCTGTTATTCTCATAAATTTCTCATAGTCCAGCTTAACATATATTAGATGTTGTTCGTTAGTAAGTGCAAAACTTGAGAGCTTGAGAACGACTGATTTCGCAGTGTTTTAGTGTGTTTGTAATAGTCCGTATTATGTTTTTATGAAGAAAAAAATCCTGCGAACCGCTTAAGACTTGCGCACCGCACACCCTCGATATTCACAAGAGTGAAGCCACGTAACACAGCATGTAACAAAATAATGTACGGTCAAGAGCAGATCAAGCTAGACACTTTGGATTTTGTATAGTTCATTACCCGTGCGCGTATGGGTCAGAATCGCACTACAAAGTGTCTTGCTTGATCTGCTCTTGACCGTAAAAAGGAAGACCTCCAGTTCCAGTCATAGACTAATCCAATAGGAACCAATAATAACAGGAAACGCATAGGGTGGTGTTATTTTTTTAGAGGTGGTTGCAAAAAAAATATTGACAATATTAAAAACGTTAGTAACAACCGACTTCAATAAAAAAATAGTGGTGTTAAACCGAAGAAGTGTTTTCTGAGTGCAGATTGGTGCACACATAACAATCCTTAACTTGTGAACTAGTAAACCGATTAATGTAACAAAAAATAATTGTTGCATTTCGATTTCTAGTCTTTTTATTAAATCCATTATTGGTAAGCCCTTGTCATCATCTCACTTTATGGTAAGTGACGATGATACCGAAGATGGAAGCGAGACAAGTTTTATAAGTTTCTCAATACGTGCACAAACATACATATATATTATACGAAGTACATCATCATATCAGCTCATGTACGTCCCCACCGAGGGGCATGAGCCTACCCTGAATTAGGGCTCCGTACTTAAGTACATACACTTATGAAATTTGGCACACCTGTTTAAAAGACAAAATAGACTAACTTTTACGAATATTGTATTATTCAAACAACATTATACATACTGGTAAATCTGATTATTACCTTCTTTTTTGTAGTTGGTTAAGAATCAGTGAGTCCTTACGCCCTTCATAAATCCTTTTAAGGCTAAAGCATGTTCTTTTAATTTTCCTCTCATTCATACACCACGGGTGCCAAGTCCTGAATTGGAAATTATATAACATACATATAAAATTTAAAACAAAAAGGCCTAAATTTTTCGCAAAATTTTTCCTGAAAATGTTAAATTTTCCTTCCAAATCGAGTGTTTACGAAATTCATTTAACGAGGCAATAGGCGTGTGTTTGTCAGTAATCAACGCCATAAAGAAGGTAGAATACTTAAAAAATGGCGGAAATCAAGTTCGTAATCAAACCTGATATTATGTAATACTTAAACATATTTTTGGAAAATGTTATATTCACGTTATTTGCATTAGTATCATTATCATATCAGCCAAAACATGTCCACTGTTGGGCAAAGTCCTCCCCCAAAGATATACACAACGACCGGTCCTGCGCTGCCCGCATCCAGCGGCTTCCCGCGACCGCCTTATAACCGCCTCCGTGGCGTAAAGGTTCGGTTCATTAGCTACACATTAGGAGGTCGCGGGTTCAATTCTCGGCGGGGTCTTACTTTGTAGGACTCGGTTTGATTGGTGGAAAGCCATTTTCTAAGCCCGGCATCACGCCGCCAAACATCACAGTCAACAGTATAGATTTGTTCCTGCTTGAGTATGAGATAGCGAGCGTTGGGGAATCTTGGCAAGCCCACTTCCATCTTCGGCATCATCGTCACTTACCAACAGGTGAGACGATGCCGAGGGCTTATCAATTGTGGTCTTTCAGCTGATTGATTTGTGTGAGTTTTTTTTGCGATATCAGCAAAATCATAGACCAAAAGTTGTTTAGTATGTTATGGAGAAGCCCGACTTAATGGCACTTAGACCAATTTTGTTAAATTCTGTTTATATATAATTTTATAATATTTTGCTTTTACACATTTTGCGTTTTGTGCATTTCTGTGTCTACGATAAATAAAATTAACCATATTCGCACTAGTGTGGCAACTTGGTGTATCTACGGAATTCGGGTTTGGCTCTATTACCTGATTTTTCATAAAATTAGAAGCTACTAGTCCTACAATCTCCACTAATCTGAACTTGGCACTCGTGTGTAGAGTATAGTCAAAGTATATATATTAGTACTAACATTATATTATATATATTAGTAATAACATTAGTATGGACGCTCCCTGCCGCTCTCTAGATTGCGACCTTACCCCCTCGTCACCCAGATTGATACAGATTGGTTACAGTTTGGTTGTCAAACGTATAGGATGTCGCCGCCATAATGTCATTTCTGGACCGTTGTATGAAGTGTCCAGGGTGTGGTAGTCTAACATTTTCGAGTTCGGGAACACAGCCGCGCCCCGATAGTAGAGACGTTACGGCTTAGACCAATAAACATTAATTTGGAATGGTCTAAGCGTAATGGGTTGTTAACGAAAGGTAAGTACCACAGAACTAAGAATAATATAGGCACTACCCACAAAAATAGAAATAATATAGGTACTACCCACATAAATAGGAATAACATAGGCACTACCCACAGAAATCGGAATAATATAGGTACTACACACAGAAATAGGAATAATATAGGTTTTACACACAGAAATAGGAATAATATAGGCACAACCCACAGAAATCGGAATAATATAGGCACTACCCACAGAAATAGAAATAATATAGGCACTACCCACAGAAATATAAATAATATAGGCACTACCCACAGAAATAGAAATAATATAGGCACTACCCACAGAAATCGTAATAATATTGGCACTAACCACAGAAATCGGAGTAATATAGGCACTATCCACAGAAATAGAAATAATATAGGCACTACCCACAGAAATAGTAATAATATAGGCACTACCCACAGAAATCGGTATAATATAGGCACATTCTGAGTCAGATATATTTTTTTTAAAGAAATAGGTAAGTACTTAGAAAGTAGTACTTAGAAATAGGTAGGTACTTTACTGGTTTATTTTTGCTAAGTAAGAAATTAAAAACTAGGCTTATTTTTTTTTTCACAAGTAACCCTTGGCATCATCTCACCTGATAGCAAATGAATAAGATGCCGAAGATGAAAGCGGACTTACTAAGTTACTCATACATTGGAGAACTGGCTACTTTATCATCAAGCTGGAACTTAACAATGCTGTCAACATTGATGTTTGGCGGCAAAACTTAGATAACATGGTAGTAGCTAGCCAGACTGGCTTTGCAAAAGCCCTTTCATCTTAGATTCCTCCGAGAATCGAACCCGCATCCTCCGGATGTGAAGCAAATAGACTTACCATCATGCCGCGGAGAAGGTTAAGGCGAGGTATTGATTGGAACAGTTGTCTCTGTCTTTTTCTTTACGTGTAAAGAGGAAAAAAAATAACCATACTTTTTCACTTTTTTAATGGCTTTTCGTTTCAATCAAAAACTATGAAAGTATAAAAAATAATAACATTACTCCCTTTGTATTATCATAAGTAATAACTAGAGTTGACAGTAACGGTGTAGACCTATTTTGGGATATTTTTTCAAAAGTCAAAACTACTCAATCGTGTTTCTAATAGCTTTTGACTTTAAGGAACATCATCAACAATAAGGGTTTTTCTTTCAACCTTGGATTTGTTATCTTTTGGGAGTAATTGACGTCAAAAAAACCGGAAATCTGTAACATTACCGCCTTAAAAGATGAGGCTAAGATAGAGCATCTTTTATTTCTTTATTTAATAAGTATTTCCGTAATTGTAGTTATAAAAAACAAGTAAAACCCCAAAACGCAACAATGTTTTAATCTCCCTGTGCGAACATAACTTAGGGTGTTTTGTCACGGCTATAAGGGCTATGAAGGGCCCTAAAAGGCGTGAGTTGGCAAAAACCCAGTAATAACAAAGGGAAGGGTCGACATTCCACAAAGATGAGCCTTAAAGGGCTAATATCCGGAACACAAATATATGACCATGCTGGGGGGTGAAGAAATTGCTCTTCGATTTTTCGGGAACCAAGGAAAACAAAAGCATCATCATATCAGCCAAATGACGTCCATTGCTGGACAAAAGCCTCCTGTAACTCAAATAGTAACTAGTAATAGGGGTTTATGTATGAAATTGCCAATTCAGTATTTTAAGTTTGATGCCAATTTTCAACTACTTCCAAAAAGGAGGAGGTTCTCAATTCGACTGTATGTTTTTTTATGTGTGTTACCTCAAAACTTTTGACTGGGTGAACCGATTTTAATAATTTTATTTATTTGAAAGGTAGTGCTTTCCGTGTGGCCCCATTAAAATTTTATCAAAATCGGTGTAGTGCTTTAATAGAAAGTTAACAAATCCAAAAATAATAATGCAAAAATGTACTAAGTTGTTGCGATGGTAGTCGGTTTTTTAACGTGTTTAGCGTTCTCAATTATTAATGCAATTAAGGTATTGTTTTTTATTATTAACCTTATGGTAAAACTACTTCATTATGGCCTTTTATTAGTAACTAGTGCCATTTCTTTCATATTCCTTTCATGTTCATCCCCTGAGCTATGAAGCATTGAATGGAACAAAGGCGTCTTCTTAGTGGTCAGATGGGGCAATTTTTAGACTAGTTAGTTTTCTTGAATTTTCCTGAAAAAGATGAAATCTCATGTTGGGTATTCCCAAATATGACATTAGTGACGAAGGAACTGGTGCGATAAGTCTAGAGCCTTAAAATTAAAAATGTGTATTTTTTGCTATAGTAATGGTGATTTTTTTTAATTAAAAATAAACCTTATTCGTGGGTTTAAAGCCACCGGGCTCTCATAATATCTACACAATAAGCACACATTTACTAAATATTAATTTAGTCTAATTCTATTTTAAGAATAATTTTTGTTTTCATAACTATTTTTCTTAATATTAATTTTCTTCTTTAAACTTTTTTATCCAGTCGGAAATTTCATACTTAAACACCTAATATGTCATCTGCGCTCAAATCAAAAATTAATGGTCCTTTAAGGATTTCTACACCGACCGGTCCTTCGCTGCCCACATCCAGCATCTTTCCGCTACCATCACGAGATCATCGTCTATACTGAGTGCGAGGCCTCCCTTCACTACGTATTTAGGTGCGCGGTCGCCACTCGAAAACTTTACGACCCCAACGGCCATCTGTTCTACGAGCTATGTGCCTCGTCCATAGTTCCTTTTGTTTAGCGGTTCTGTGAGTATATTGGTACAAATACGAGCATAGATGGCTCCATCGCCCTTTGGGTGACCTTGAGCCTTCCTATGAGACCCATAATAAGCGACCATGTCTCAATTCCGTATGTGATCACTGGCATGTGGATTGGTAACTACTTTGTGTCACTGGCAACACACACTAGTCAAAGATCTAAGTAATAGGAGCTCTTTGTTGTCTACACGTTCGTAGTTTTATTTTAGTGTCTTTGCATTGTTTTCTGCTGGAATTTTGCTTCAAAAAGTGATGCGTTTTAGACAAAATCATCCGGTGCATGTAAACAATGTGGAGAAAAAGAAAACAAAATAAAGAAAGACGTGAAAACCTGACTTGCATTGGGTGCAGTTTTAAGTCGCCCTACTGCAACCGGATGATCCACCTCAGAATGAGATTGCTGCAAATGCTGTCAAGAACTTCAGAAAAGATTTGTAATGCACCGGCAGTAGAATTGCAAATCAAAATAGAAATGATGATTAATTGTTGAAGAAAGACTGTCTCAAAAGGGCTCTTAGTTACTATAATAAGTTCTAAAATAAAAAGTGATCAAGTGCTAGTCGGACTCACGCTCTCAGTGTTCCGTACCAATATACCTCTCCACACAACTATGACAATGATACCTATACATATTACAAACAAAAGAGATCAACGAGAGCGACAAAAATATACTTTTTTTATTGAGTTTAGACCACTTAGCGCGAGTACAACACACATTTAGAAAATTTTTATTTGCAGTTTTTTTTCAGGATCAGTACTATAGTCACATCAAGTTTCACGCTCGTATATATTACCGTTTTTTTAATAGAGTCTAATCAAAAATACCTAATGGCATAATAGTTAATCCATTAGCTTCACATCCCGGGGTTGCGGGTTCGATTCCCGGCGGAGCCTAACTTTGTAAGACTCGGTTTGATTGGTGAATGGGAATTTTCTTACGAATAGCCCGCCTGGCCAGCTACCACCATCTTATCTAAGCCTTGCTGCCAAACAACAATTTTAACAGCATTGATAAGTTTTGGCATGAAGATAAGATAGCCAGTTCCCCATTGCGTTGGGGAATCTTGGTAAGCCCGCTTCCATCTTCGGCATCATCGCATCACTAACCATCAGGAGAGATGATGTCAAGCGCTTACAAAATGTGGATAAACAAGTTTTTTGTATGGAGACCTCCTAGTTATTTTCATTTTTTCTAATTTTTAATATTCGCTGTTATATCGGCAATAGAAATACACATTCTGTGAAATTTTCAACTTTCTACCTGTTACGGTTCATGAAATATAGCCCGATGTCAGACGGAGAGACGGACAGACGGACAAACAGCGGAGGCTTAGTAATAGAGTCCCATTGGTCACACTTTGGATGTACAAAACTCTAAAAAGACCTTCGTGTTGAGAACGTATCTAAATACCTATTTTCACTACCGCACAAAAACATATTACCCCTTTTTCTCTGTCACACTAACCCCCATATAACGTACCTCCTTGTAACATCTCAGGCCCACAAATAGCCTAGTGTGGCTTTCTTGGAATGGCTACACAGTGCGCATAGCTGCTATGATGAAATTGTTGTAGCCAACGAAAGATCTGGTATATTTGTTATTTGAGTGTGATATAAAATCCTCGGTCATTTCTAAGATTTGGTTTATGTTAGGTACCAGGACTTCTTGTTGCTTTCGGGCGATGAAAAACCAGGAAAGGGAAGGTATTGTTATCAAAAACCGGCCAATTGTGAGTCAGACCCGTGCACAAAGGGTTCTGTACAATCATACTAGATGACGCTAGTTTCTTCACGTTTTAAAAATAACACGATTTTTGATGTGTAACAACTTTGCTCTCGCTTTCCTGCAATGTGTGGGAGTGATTTTGTGAAATGGGACGGAAATGTGTAACATGGGACGGAAATGTGCAACAGGAAGTCGCGAAAGCGCGGAATTCTACTTTACGAGAGTCCGACTCGCACTTGGTCGGTTTTTTTCGTTACTGTCAAATCCGCCACCCAGGTACAATATCGTCATCAAATCTAACTAACCTAAAGTATTTTATCACATGTTACACATCATATGCGAGTACTGTAGGTCTCGCTCGAATTTTTTTATGGAGACCTCCCTTATTTTTTCACTTTTTCTAATTTTTAGTACTTTTTTTATAGCGGCAATAGAAATACATCATCTGTGAAAATTTCAACTGTCTAGCTATCACGGTATATCACTTGTTTCTTCACGTTTTTTGTATGGACTCCCGCCTTATTTTTTCACTTTTCTAATTTTTAGTATTTGTTATTATTGCGGCAACAGAAATACATCATCTATGAACATTTCAACTGTCTAGCTATCACCGTTCATGAAATACAGCCTGGTGTGGTGACAGATGGACAGCGAAGTCTTAGTAGGGTCCCGTTTTTAACCTTTCGGTACGGAACCCTAAAAAAGAAGATAAGATTTCGACAGGGATCGATTGTCTTACGTTAATACAGTAAAATAAATTTATGGAAGTGCAAAAAAATCCTTATAAAAGGCCTACTACTGTCCTATATAAGATAATGTGATGATAATAAAACAAAATAATCTCTTCCTACTTCCACTCTACAGTAAATCGCAGTTGAACAGTGCGCAGTGTCTTATTTAAAGGTCTTAATTAAAGTGCAGAACACGGGGTTCGCGCACACCAAGGGACCCTAGCCCCCGCGTTTACCGCGCTACACCCACGCGCTCACTACCTGCACGAAAGACCTGTGTTTAAATTATACGCAAAAAATTATACTACATATAAAAAGGACTATAACTACACTGTGAAAGAGGGTTACAATTTACAAATAAGGATTACATACAGACCCTGTACGAGATGAAAATGGCTCTCAAACAGCTCAAAAATAATAAGGCAACGGGTTGTGAAGGAATTACGGCTGAATTTCTGAAAGCAGGTGGAACAAAGGTACTTAAAGCTCTTCAGAAGTTATTTAATTCCATTATAATCGAGGGAAAAACACCTAAGACATGATACAAAAGTGTGGTCGTGCTTTTCTTCAAAAAGGGCGTCAATATCCTGTTGAAAATTTACGGACCCATCTCACTTCTGAGCTATGTCAACAAGCTGTTTTCAAGAGTCATTACGAATCGTCTCGCACGCAGTTTTGACGACGACCAACCTCTCAACAAGCCGGTTTCCGAAAAGGTTTTAGAACCATAGACCACATACATACGCAGCGGCAGATAATACAAAAGACCAAAGAGTACAATCATCCACTAAGCTGAGCGTTTGTGGACTATAAGCAAGCCTTTGATTCGGTTGAACCTTGGGCTGTGTTACAGTCTCTCCAGCGGCAAATTGATTATCGATATATAGAGGCACTGAAGTATTTGTATGAAACGCCACCATATTGGTTCACCTCCAGCACCAAAATTTGGAACCTATCTGGCTGCAGCGAAGGATAATACGGGGAGACGTCATATCTCCGAAAAAATTCACCAACGCCCTGGAAGAAGTTTTTAAGCTTTTGGACTGGGGTGGACTCGGCATCAATATCAACAGCGAATATATCACCCACCTTCGATTTGCTGACGACATCTTGGTCATGGCTGAGACTATGGATGACTTAGGCACAATGCTCAATGGCCTCAGTAGAGCCTTTCAACAAGTAGGTATTAGAATGAACATGGACAAGCAGAAAATTATTCCAAACGTCCGTGTCGCACCTACTCCTCTGGAAGGTGGAGGCTCTACACTAGAAGCTGTTGCCGAATATGTGTACTTGGGACAAACAGTCCAGTTAGGTAGGTTCGACTTCGAGAAAAAGAGATCAATCAATGAATCCAACTTAGCTGGGCAGCGTTCGGGAAGCTTCGCAATATCTTCATGTCCCAAATACCGCAGTATCTTAAGACCAAGGTCTTTGACCAGTGTGTGCTACCAGTGATGAAATACAAAACTGAGACATGGTCGCTTACTATGGGCCTCATAGGAAACTCACCCAAAGGGTAATGGAGCGTGCTATGCTCGGAGTTTCTCTGTGTGATCGAATCAGAAACGAGAAGATCCGTAGGAGAACAAAAGTAACCGACATAGCTTTCACAATTGCTGAACATAAGTGGCAGGGGGCGGGGCACATAGCTCTTAGAAAATATGGCCGTTGGGGCAGTAAAGTTCTCGAGTGGTGACCATGCACCGGAAAATATACCATAGGCAGTCCTCTCATTCGGTGGACCGATGACCTGGTCAGCGCAGAACCGGTCGTCGTGGAAATCCTTGGGGGAGGCCTTTGTCCAGCAGTGGACGTTTTGATATGATGATGATGATGAAAATGGTTTTAAGTTGAAAAAATAATGGAAGTGAGTAGGAGCGTAAAGAGAAACATTTCAATTTTCATGAAATATCTTGAACAGATAAATAGTTTATGACTGTCGCGATGAAACTGGAAATAAAGCTTCAGAAATTGTGAATTATTTATTGTATTTTTATTAATTATCTAACTAGTTGGAGTAACCCTTGCTTAGTTCAGGATAAATTTTAGAACACTTCTTATTGTATTAAATAAAAGCGTAGGTGGCTTAACAGGTAACGACTCGGTACTCCTAACCAGAGGATCCGGCTAAAGGAAAACATCGTAAGGAATCCTGCACATCTGATTCCAGATATGTATGAAGGTCGCGTTGCACACGTCCGTAGGTGTAAATCTAAATGCCCTATACGTGATCACGTGTTATACTAAGTGCGACACCAAGCAACCGCTGTCTATCCCTTGGATAGCACGGTTGTGCCACACTATAAAAGAGAGAGAGAGAGAGAGAGAGAGAGATATTGTATAGAATTTATCATTTTACTATTTGAATCATTAACAACCCATAAGCGTCCCCATTGCTGGAGCACCCGTTCCATCCCAAAATCGGGAAGGTTAGATTATACTCCACACACGTGGGCCTAGTCCGAGTTTGTGGAGGTTGTAATGCTAGTGGCGAAAACGTACTCAAATTCTTAATTAAAAAAAAAAGAACAACACTATTATCTTACAAGGCTTAATGACTGCCATTTATTGAAAACAATAGGCACCAACGGCTTTACTTACTTGATTATTTCATTATCCTATCTAAACCATATTCAGTAACAACTTCGAGTGTAGAGCCTGCAGCCTTCAGAGGAGTAGGTATGACACGGACGTTCGACATAATTTTCGTCTTGTCCATGTTCATTCTCAGGCCTACTTGTTGAGAGACTCTACTGAGGCCATCGAGAATTGTGCCTAAGTCGTCCATAGTCTCAGTCATGACCACGATATCGACAGCGATTCGAAGGTGGGCGATGTACTCGCCATTGATATTGAAGCTGAGTCTACCCCAGTCCAAAAGCTTAAAAAATTCTTTCAGGGCGGCGTTGAACAGTTTCGGAGATATAACGTCTCCCCGTCTCAGCCCGCGCTGCAGCCGGATAGGTTCCGAGTTTTGATCCTGGAGGCGAACCGACAAGGTGGCGTTATGGGGAGGCCTATGTCCAGAAGGTACGTCCTTCGGCTTATATTGTCGCGAAGCGGTGTATACACGTCTGTATCCGCATCGCGAATGCTATGTACACTTATGATAAAACTCACGTGTGACTCGCTGTACTGCACACCAATTCTCGTCCTTCACCACCGCAGGGTACACCCGACTACCCGTGCTGCCAGGTGTTCATCCAACTCCTGTAATTAAACTGGCATGAGTATGATAGCGGATCCCATAATCTGTCGCGAGGAGTGGGGTTCTACCTTGGGATGGACCTGCAGTCCATGGCTAAATCATGGGATGAGGATGCACATGAAATAAGCAATCAGTGTTGCATGAGGCGCCTTTCTATGAGTGTGTGATGTCAGGTGTGCATACAAATGAATATCACATAATACATGAGCACAGTAGCATGAGTAAGGCAATGGTTAGTCACACGTCAAACAACAGTGCTGAAAGAAATAAATCATTAATGGGTCGGGGTAAGGAAGGTGAGGGAAGGGGATCACGTTGTCACGTCCCACGTTGGGGGAGCCACTCTCCTCGCCCCCTCATCCCACCCGCGTCCGGGCTGGCGAGTCATTGGGGACTGTTGCCATGTCCCACGTTGGAGGAGCCACCTCCTCGTCCCTCGTTGGGGACTGTTTCGCTTTGTCCCATATTGGAGGAGCCACATCTCCTCGTCCCCTCGTCCCACCCGCGTCCGGGCTGGCGAGTCGTTGGGGACTGTTGGGGGAGTAGGTAGCGTTCCCCATGTCCCACGTTGGAGGAGCCACCTCCTCGTCCCTCGTTGGGGACTGTTTCGCTTTGTCCCATATTGGAGGAGCCACATCTCCTCGTCCCCTCGTCCCACCCGCGTCCAGGCTGGCGAGTCGTTGGGGACTGTTGGGGGAGTAGGTAGCGTTCCCCATGTCCCACGTTGGAGGAGAAACATCCCCATGTCCCTCGTCGGGGGAGAGGTTTAATTTCCCCATTGCCAGGCGACATCTGGCTATCCGCATTCACCGAAGTATCAGCGGGTACCACGCTATTCTCACACGTCGATTGATCCACATCTAGGTAGTCGGCTCTCCAGAAAGGTCTGCGGCTTCCCGTAACTTACAGCTCATACTCGAGTATGTTGTCTTCCGTATCCAAGCAGTCTCAGGTTCATCTAAGGTGATTGGGTTCCTGTCCGTTCCGTGTACTCGACAGGATCTGCAGCGCGCTCGCCACGTCAGCACCACGTCGTTCAATTGTCATCTCTCCACCTAGCTGTGTTAGGAAAGCAATGTGTCAAAGGACACTATGATTATAGGGTATGTGCGAGCTGTGGTGGCGTGTATGATGTGTCGTGGAAATATGGTGCAATGTCGATGGGGTTTGGTGATTGTGGAGCCTTCAGGCTGATACCGGCACCAGGCGTTGTGTAAATATCAAGATTACATCGGATATAGTTACATGAGCAAGTTAGAAGCAAAGAGAGATTTCGACAAGATATGAAATCAACTATGATACTCAACTTGGGTCCTTTGGCGCAGTAGTAGTAGCAGCTGGCTCGTGTCTCCTTCCTTTCTCGTGGTTGGCTCGAAGAGGTGTTGATCGAAGCACACGCGAAATCGAAATGAAAATGAATTATGAGCCCGGCGCTCCTATATAAAACGAGTGAAATGACTAAGAGGATAAAAACTCTTTGCTGTTTACCGATTCGTCATAGACTAATCAATTTAAGTTAGGTCATCTTTATGAAGTTCATTCGCGACAAGATGTTAAATCCATCGTGTTCGCGACACTCCCGGCAAAGCAGGAAAGAAAGAAAGATGGTAAAGAAAGGTTAAGGTTATAAACTTTAGAGTAATGTGTTTAAGTCGTGTGTCCATTCTTGAATCTTCTCCATGGCCCTCGTCGCGGCTGCCCTCTTCGTTCGGGGTGGTTCCTCAGCTGGATCCAGTACGTCTCCTTCTTCCCTGTCTGTGATACTATCCAACGCTTCAAGTGTCTCCAGTGTGAAGGCGTGAAGGTTCCTCCGGTCTCAGGAAGGAGGTCAGGGTGAGTAAGTGAAGCGTTAGTTTCTTCATTGTCTGTTATCAAAATTCTTGTCAAATTCGTTTAGTTTAATCCTTCTCTTTCTTCTTCTGTTTCAGGTGGTGCGGAAACGGCAGCAGCTTCAAGTGGAGCAGGAGATTCCAGATGATGGGGTTCCGATTCCCTTGAAGGACTTGGGGTTTCTTCACAGTCGTCTGGGATTTCCAACGGATACAGGTGAGCTATAGATCTCATAAATATTGTTTCTCCTACTTTGACTTGTACTACTCGTTGAGCTCCGTCTTTCCCTTCTGATGTATCTATTAGTCTTCCTACCTTCCAGTTCTCTCGATTGGTTGGGTTTCCCTTTATCTGAACCATTTGACCTGTTCTTGGTGTTAAATTTGAAACGACTCTGTGTGTTTGATGCATGATGTTTTCTTTCTCGTAGACTAGTCACGTAACGATTCTGGGACATTTCTTTAAACTTTTCTAATATTTTTAAACCTTTTCTCCATCTCTGTATCAAGTTGGCCTTGGTTGTTGTACATGAAGAAGCTAATTCCTTAGGATTGAGTTCCGTCGTTATGCATTTTCCCATTGTAAGAAAATCTGAAGGCCTCAATATATTCAAGTTCGGTATCTACACAGGTAAGAGGTCTGGTGTTCAATATCGCCTGTATTTCTTTGACTATGGTAAGTAGTTGACTGTCGTTCAACAGGTGTTTATGTAGTGTCCTCTTCATGCAGTGTTTGACCAGTGCGACCATACGTTCGTAGAAGTCTCCATGCTATGGAGCTAATTGCGGGATGAATTTCCAGTTTATCTGGTTCTTAATACAAAACGGTTTGGACAGTATTTCGTGTATGAGTTTGAATTGTTGAGCGTTATCTGACGTTATTAGGGTGGGAATTCCTCGGTCAGCTATCATCCTCCTCAAGGCGAGAAGACCTTCTTCTGTTGGCATGTCCTGGACTATTTCCAAGTGTATGGCTCCAACTGCCAAACATGTGAAAAGAGCAATCCATCTCTTGCTTTGACCGTTTTCTGACTTCACTAGAAGTGGTCCCAGATAATCCAAACCCGTAAAGGTGAATGGTGTGCTGTAGTTTGCCCTTTCCATAGGTAATGCAGGAGTTAGTAATAGACATATGGTCCTCCGCCGTGTTTCACGCAACTTGGGCATTCGTTCAAGATGTTTTAAACATTGTTTTTGTCTTGTGGGATCCAATAGAGTTTGTGAAATCACATTGTTTTTGGTAGGAGTGTAGGATAACTCCTCTCATAAAGCCAATCTACGTTATCGCACTTTCTACTACAACGTATTAATCTATCTACGTCTGTAAATAACTTGTGTCCTGTACCCTTTTCTTTCTGTGGGTAACAGACACTCCCGGCAAAGAAAGAAGGAAAGAAAGTTCCTTTTGTAGGTTAGCTCTTGGGATCTAGTAGCAAAACTGTAGCCCTTCAAACCAACGTATGTGGCCAATTTTATTTCTATCAGGCTATGTTGCTACGTCCGCTGGGTCTACCTCCATTGGAACGTATCGTATCACAAGTTAATAATTTTGCTTGATTTCAGCTACTCTCCGAGTGACTATGTCACTACAACACGAAAACAATATGACACGAGAGTTACTACACAAAACATCGAATATCACCAATGCCCTTGACAAGAGCAGGCCAGTTCACGAAGACAACGTTCGGTCACAAGTACGATGCGAGAGCCAGTCATCGCTCCCATCAACCATATTAGAGGTCGACTATTAGAGGTTAGTAACTTGTCAGAATTGAACTAATCAATCACGATCCGACTATCTGTTCATGATGTTTGGCGTGATCATTTATAGCCATTTATTCACCAGGAAACAATGCACATTGCTTAGAGGCAGGTCAATTTTACAAATTTAACTAAGTATACATAATAACCAACATACTAATTAATAGATTACATATAATAGAACGTTCATGTTCTCTCGCAATCTATTTGAGAAAAGAAAGATCTCCGAAGGCAAAGTGATTCCTTTGCATGTTTATTCCTATGAGTACTCCCAGAGGTTCTAGACGTGGTATCTTAAAGGTGATCACTGTCTTTGATAGTAACTACTCTGGACTTTCTCATGATAAATCCTCTACCACCGGAAGCCACGGCAAACACAGCTTCGGCATAAGACTTAGTTGAAGCATCTGTGAAACAGTGTAATTGGACTGAGTCACAGTGTGGGCGATCCATACACTGTCCTGGTACAGATATCTTCGGAGTGTCATCAAGGTCCTTGTGTATTTCCTCTGACGTCTCCTCAATGGACTACATGAATTCCTTTGAGTTGGAGTACCAACTTATTAAATACATTGACGTTTCTTGGAACGGTTTCTTAGAGTTATGATATAAGTCTACCGCTTCTTGAAGCGTTCAGTGTCTTTGACTACATTATCTACATAAATGTCATCATGTCTCTGACGCGAGGGTGCTTTGATTTAGATAAGTGATGCTTGATTGTTGCGTTCAGCAGAAAGGGGCTAAAGATTATTCCAAATGGTACTCTGGTAAACCTCATGTGTAGAAGATTATCTTCTGTCGCGGGTTTTCGTATGTCTTTGAGTCACAAGAAACGAGTAACGTCTGTCTCGGTTGACTGTAGAGCAATGTGTAAAATGCTTCCTCAACGTCTGCAGATATTCCAATCCTTCTAGTTCTGAACCTAATAAGAATGCTGATGGGATCTTCCGCCATGGAAGGTCTACAATATAAGCATTGATTCAGTACTAGGTCTTTCGTCTTTGCAGAGGCAAACGATTCCGATTGGTTTACCAGGACTGTTGACTCCATGATGTGGCAAACAATGTATTGGGATTTTGGTAGAACTACGTAAGTACAGTCACACTTGTTTCGACATTACTCGAATTCTGTCTTCCTGTGAGTATCTATCCTAAATCGCAGTCGACAAGGAAGAAGTTTTCTCTCAATTCCAAATTCCGGGTTAATAGTAAGGAGAAATAGTAATTGTTTGGTCGTTTAGAGATCCATCATAGACTAGAATGGCATCTCCATTGAGTTTGTCCACTGGAAGTAGTGGATACTGCACGAGTATGCGGAACCCTACATTTATTGGTTCTTGAAGTCAAGTGCATCTTGATTAGTGGACCGTTACATTCAATAGTGGGTATCGGTATCGAAGGTATAAAGGGACAAACAGTTCTCCTTAACTGTGTCTAAATTCAATTCTTCGGTTACTTTCTCAGTAACGTAGAGTAGTAACATGCTAAGGCTGTGTTTGTTCATGGTAGGTTTAGACGTTTAGAAGTTCCGATTGGGGCATAAGACCTTATTAAGTGGTGGTGTGGATGTGCAAGGACAGTGGGGCGTAAATGATCTACAATTACTTGCATAATGTCCTGTCTCTAAACATCCATAACGACGCATGCTAATATGAGCCTTTCTTTCACAAACAGTTCTGTAGGTATGATATCGTTCAGGGTAGTGATCTCCCCTGCAGAAATCACAAAGATTTAGATCTTATCTCCTAGTTCAATTTACGAGAATACAACTCCTATTAATTCTCTTCCGTTGTAACTGGATGTGAAAAGATAATTGTTCGCCGAGCCTGTAGCGTTGTGAGACGAGTCAGGTAGCTCATGTTGTTGGAAGTACCTTGCCGTTTCTTCTTCCGTTTTATAATCGATAATCCGGTTGATAGAAAGGTTGATGACTGCGATATTTACTAAAGGTTGTTTTAAGGATAGGCCGAATTCCCTTTATCCTTATACGATTCACAGCGTTTCCATTTCCTTCATGTGATGACGATGCATCACCGGATTTCATGTGAAGTGTTTCATTGGAAAATGTCTTGGGATATTGTGGCGCTCTTCTTTGACTCAAACTATGTGCTTCTTCTCGGGCAGTGATAATTTTATTCACTTCCTTTCGTATTTCGGTAATGGAGTCGCCCTTTATTTTGGTCTATACTTCATAATCAAGTATTCAGGGTACTTTTCCATAACAAGAAACCGAAAGTGGTTGTGAGGTGTATCTTCTCCAAAGAACTGAGGACGCGAAGGTGTCGTTCCATCTCGCTGAATACTCTACGGTAGTTCGACGTTGTTATGTGCAGGAATTACTTTGGTTAGGGCCGAATAAAGAGCGTATGTCACCTGAGTGGGGTTACCATATCCTTCCTTTAATATGGTCATTGCAATGTCATAGTTTTATTGGCGCTTTCTAAACCTTTAACTGTCTTACTGATTGTTTCCTTTAGGGAAGACTTCAGATACAGCAATTTTCCACTTCGGGTAGGTTTCTATTCTGTATGTAAGACGAGTACTGTTCCCAAATTCTTACTATTTGAGGATATCTCCATGGAAATCGGGTAATTGAAGCTTAGGTAGCTTACTAGAAAGATAAGGGCTTGATGCGCGCTGGTTTGTAAGAGATAGTTCAATCCTCAATTCCTCAGCTTGAATTTGTATTCCAGTAAATCGAGAGATATTATCCGCAGATGGATTTGTCCTTAATTTGAGAAAGGGTGTGTGGTTTTATGAAACCACGGAAAAGTGAAATCACCTTTCACATTACAGACATTCACAGAGCACGGAACGATCATGGATGCTCTCGTTTAGGAGCTACGGTACAGAGGACGAAACGATCATGGCTGCTCTCGTTCAGGAGCTACGGTACAGAGGACGAAACGATCATGGCTGTTGTCGCTTAGGAGCCACGGTACAGAAGACGAAACGATCATGGCTGCTGTCGCTTAGGAGCCACGGTACAGAGGACGAAACGATCATGGCTGCTGTCGCTTAGGAGCCACGGTACAGAGGACGAAACGATCACACTGGTCGTCACGCAACCCACAGACGAAAAAACTTGAGATGATGTAAAAGTTTCACCTCAGAATAGTTAATTAGGTGTTGAACCGTTCGAGGAATATCTCCAATTTTTACAGATATTTCTGCCTTTCATAAATCAATCCCTCTAAGCTCTGATACACTCAACAACTCAGAAGCCGTATCGCAAAAGACTAGTTGTTTCACTTGTCTTTCTAGCCTTAACACAAGAATATCTTTCGTTATGTTGTTCTGGAATCATATTAGATCTCAAGTAGTACTTGGTCATTCCATAAACATAATGTATTTCAACAATAAGATTGTTTTGACAAAGAGGGACAATGACATCCAAACCCCATAAACTCAACAACGAAGGACGAAGACGAGCGAATCTTCAATGAAGGGGAATAAAGTCCTTTGCTGCATCAAATTATAATAAGAAAGAAAGTTTTTTAAGTTTCATGCAAAATACTGAACTTGGTCGGGGCACTGCCGTGCTCCACTAGGAATAATTTTCCTTAACGTTAAAATATCTCATTAATTGTTTAAAGTGTAAAATTAAATTCCATTCAAGTTTAGGTTATATTAACTGGCAGAGGCAAGTGGTTGATCAGGCCCTCGCCCCTACCCGTCAATATTCACTGATTAAATTGATTGTTTAGATGCAATAAGGGACCTCACAGCCATTGCTGACTAATTATTCTTCAATGCAATTGTAATTTGTTTAAATAATTGAAATTTAAATCATTTATTGCTTTGGAGTAGGTCATCCTTAATTAACAGTAGGTAATTTTATTGAATTTTACTGTAATTTTATATCAATTGTTTTTTGTTTCAGGTCAAGCCGCCTATAATCGACACATTTTATGCTCCAAGCTACTTGAAGTCATAACAAGGCTGAATTGGAAAATTTCTTTTATTTCTCACTTATTCACATTGAATTGAGTCTGACAATGAATTCAAATTAGTCAAATATGGTAGAGATTTGGAATTGTTCATAATAAATAACACATAAGGGATCTCACTGAAGCTTACTATTTGTAAAGTTGTACAGAAGTTATGTTTAAAACTATCCAATCTTAATTTCAACTCACCAGCAAAGTGAACTGGATTAAATTCTATTCATTTGGTATTCCATTCATTACTTCACTCAAACATGGATAAAATTTTAATTCTGTGGAGGACAAATAAACAAGTCAAACTTCTATGTTTGATTTAGAACTCAGTAAAAATTTTAATTGGAGGTGAGATCATTATTTCATTCAAGTTTATTTTATCGCTTGTAAGGCACCAAAAATAGTTTTGATTTTACCTATTGGACTACAATATTACCCAAGTAGCATTTTACTCCATTTAAGAGTACACATTTAGTTTCCAGGTGTACTTGAAGCATTATTACAGTTCACTCGTGATGTATAAGCTGCATTATTGCGATTAATAACACCTATACCTGTTTAAGGGACATATAGGAGTGTAGAGTTATACTTTTATACGATTGTTGGTGTTATAATACTCTTACAACTATCCTTTAGTCAGCCGTCTGACTAAGAGCATTATAGGAGGGTAGAGATACGGCAACCGCTGTTTAACGGCCTACTTGTACGATGTTATAGAACTAGCATTTTAATAGAACACACGTGGTCATTTATAAAGCCAAAGGCTGTTATGTTTACTTGTTTTAGACTGTTATACAGCTAGTAGCTGTAGTAGGACTTGCTTGTGATCATTAAAAGAACCTTTTTTTCCTACTGTACAGAAGTGTTTAAATGGTTCGCATGTGCACTGTAGGCTGTTAAAAGGACTATATGTGTTGTCCATTAATATCAATAGCAGTTTATTTGTCCACAAGTACTACTCTTATTTGCTGTAAGCTGAACATGAATGTGAATGTGATATTCTATTACACTATCATCCCACAGCTGTGTGTTATACGTTACGTCGCGTGCAAAAATTTGTGAAAATGATAAAAAAATCTTGGAAAATAAGAGCGAGAACCGATGGAATAAGAAAAAAAATTGCAAAAGAATATTCACAAATTGTAAAAATGAACAGTCGATTGACAACGACGCCCGAAAATGAGCCCGTCGATACGGCTTCAACAAGTGCGACTTTAACCGTTGTTCATGGTGGTTCTGTACATGATGCAGAGGAAAATGTGCCTGATTCTGAAAGTTACCTTCAAAATATACAGATATCAGAGTGTGGTGATTGCAGTTCTAGTGATAGTGAATACAATTTTGATTTGGGCAATCATTTAACCTTTCGCAAAAAAATAAGAACATGGGCTATTGAAAATCGTATTCCTCATTCCGCTTTGAATAAATTGTCAGGCCTAATAAACGAATTTAAAGCGGGAACACTACCGTCTGATGCTAGAACAATTTTAAGCACTCCCGTTAATGTAACTTTAAAAAATGTACAAAGAGGTCAATACTGGCACAATGGGATAGCAAAACATTTGAAGAACATTTTGCAAGATTGGATGGATATTCCAGATATGATTTCAATTAACATAAATATGGATGGTTTGCCTATTTTTAAAAGTTCGACAAATGAATTTTGGCCCATATTATGTAACATTTTTTTGAAAATCCCAGAATTCAGCCTTTTGTTAATGGAATCTATTTTGGGAAAGGAAAACCAAAAAATTTAAATGAATTCTTAGAAGACTTTGTAAATGAAATGAATATATTATTAGAAGAAAGTCATGTAGTTGAGCGATTAGAGAAAACTATAAAGATAAAAATCAGATGCTTATAAAAAACAGTGTTTGTTACTATGACTGAGTGACAACTATTATTTTCTGTCCTTTTCTGTCGAAGGGCATAATGTTATCCCTCTTTATCTAGTTTATTTACATTCTTTTAAATACCTCCTTGAACAGAGTAGTGTTTTTTGTAAGTGTAAAATACTCTGACACCGAACTGTGTGTCTCACACGAAAAAAAAGTGATTTTTGTTAGTTTGTTACAAAATTTGTACTTTAGGTATTCATACTTAACTTAGTACCTGGGCTAGGCGATTTAACGCGGATCTCTAAAATTTCAGTATATTTTGAAAGTAAACGATGATACACAATTGACCTGAACTACATCTTAAAGCTGTACATAAGTTCACATTAGAATAAATTTATAGACATTGGCTCTGTAGTGGTACAAATGTGGGACTTCATATAGATAACAGCATTCTAACAGAACACATGTGAACCTATATACGCTGCACCGCATTAAATTGGAGTAATAACAGTTCACATAGCCTTTTTTAATTTCCACCATTTTGTTCTATGCGTAACCTAAAATATTATATATTTACCAAATAAATCTCCAAAATTATCATGCAGATTTATCACAAAATACGCAGATAGAGCGATTGAGTTTTGGTTTCATGTTATAATTAATTACCGTAGTATAATTATAATGCCAATATAATATCAAAAACTGAAAATTGTAGATTTCCTCTCAGCCAGTTTTAAATATTTTAAAATGAATATCGCGTTTTTACAGAGGCACGTGAATATTTTAGCTGTAAATATGTATACATTTCACGATAAAGTTGCATTCCCACGGTATTAACACTATTATAAGTATTTAAAACAGTTACTACCGCGTGTTATCATAAATTTTTATCCAAGATATCCGCCGGAGTATAATTATGTTTCTAATGGCACACACAACGATTAATTTATATAAAATAAAGAAATAATTTAGGACACGCGTGAATTCTAGGTTAGCACTAGAGTACTTTTGTCGGATTTTATAACTGTGAAGGCTGTGTATTTAGCCACTTGTTACTCTTTATTACACTCATGTACGTTGTATGGTTCACACTGCGTCCCATATAGTGCCGTAAGTCAGCCTTAAGTCCGATGTTACTACTTAAACTGCTATTATAATGCTATTATACTGCTAATGTACAGCCATAGTGAACTTAAGGCTGTCTAATTTGTGCCCAAACTGGTTCTATAAGAGCATTATAGCAAGCTATACAGCTCTTATACAGCTAACTTACACAGCTTGTGGAGTACATGTGAACGACTAGACATCTTATATAGAACCCCGAATGCTACTTGGGTATTGTTCAAGCACCAGGAATCAATAAGGGTTATAAAGCCTTGTAAATAATGAGTTCTAATCAGAATCAAATTGATTAAAGTGATTACTAGAAATTTAGTTCCACTACTCACTAATGGATGGCGCCACCATCCATACATTATCAAATTGAACTTATTAATTTTAAGTAATTTTTTGAAATTCTTTCAAATCAACAATAAATAAATTGTCTAGTAATGGGTATTAATATGTAATGTTGGGTTTACTTGATTCCAGTTCAAAGGATTCAATCCAAAAGGAAGATATAAATAGGAAACTGAAAGAGTTCAACTGAGTAGAATTAAATTAGGTTTATAAATATTAAAGTAGGTATGTACACAGGTTCTAAACACTCTTGTGTAACTAAACGATAAACGCTTTGCAGTTTGAATATGAAGACAAGGCTTCATTTATAAAAGTTTTATAAATAAATGTAATAAAACACCATTAATTTCATTAAATTGATGTTTTCTTATTCTAGATATAAATTGGATATAAAATAAATTTCTTAATCATAAGGGAAGTATGCGTAGGTCTTGTAGCTCCTTTGCAGTACCATAGAAAAGTGTTATAGCTGGGCTTGAACCAGACTAGTTCATGTGAGTCCAAATTTGTGTAGCTGGTCTCGAACCAGACTAATATTATTATTGTTCCTGTGTTTGCTCGGCGATTAATTTAATTAAACTGCTTCGCTTTAGTGGGTTCTATTGGATCCTCGGATCCTCAGCTGTGCCTCCATCATGTCGCGAAGCGGTGTATACACGTCTGTATCCGCATCGCGAATGCTATGTACACTTATGATAAAACTCACGTGTGACTCGCTGTACTGCACACCAATTCTCGTCCTTCACCACCGCAGGGTACACCCGACTACCCGTGCTGCCAGGTGTTCATCCAACTCCTGTAATTAAACTGGCATGAGTATGATAGCGGATCCCATAATCTGTCGTGAGGAGTGGGGTTCTACCTTGGGATGGACCTGCAGTCCATGGCTAAATCATGGGATGAGGATGCACATGAAATAAGCAATCAGTGTTGCATGAGGCGCCTTTCTATGAGTGTGTGTTTGATGTCAGGTGTGCATACAAATGAATATCACATAATACATGAGCACAGTAGCATGAGTAAGGCAATGGTTAGTCACACGTCAAACAACAGTGCTGAAAGAAATAAATCATTAATGGGTCGGGGTAAGGAAGGTGAGGGAAGGGGATCACGTTGTCACGTCCCACGTTGGGGGAGCCACTCTCCTCGCCCCCTCATCCCACCCGCGTCCGGGCTGGCGAGTCATTGGGGACTGTTGCCATGTCCCACGTTGGAGGAGCCACCTCCTCGTCCCTCGTTGGGGACTGTTTCGCTTTGTCCCATATTGGAGGAGCCACATCTCCTCGTCCCCTCGTCCCACCCGCGTCCGGGCTGGCGAGTCGTTGGGGACTGTTGGGGGAGTAGGTAGCGTTCCCCATGTCCCACGTTGGAGGAGCCACCTCCTCGTCCCTCGTTGGGGACTGTTTCGCTTTGTCCCATATTGGAGGAGCCACATCTCCTCGTCCCCTCGTCCCACCCGCGTCCGGGCTGGCGAGTCGTTGGGGACTGTTGGGGGAGTAGGTAGCGTTCCCCATGTCCCACGTTGGAGGAGAAACACATCCCCATGTCCTTCGTCGGGGGAGAGGTTTAATTTCCCCATTGCCAGGCGACATCTGGCTATCCGCGTTCACCGAAGTATCAGCGGGTACCACGCTATTCTCACACGTCGATTGATCCACATCTAGGTAGTCGGCTCTCCAGAAAGGTCTGCGGCTTCCCGTAACTTACAGCTCATACTCGAGTATGTTGTCTTCCGTATCCAAGCAGTCTCAGGTTCATCTAAGGTGATTGGGTTCCTGTCCGTTCCGTGTACTCGACAGGATCTGCAGCGCGCTCGCCACGTCAGCACCACGTCGTTCAATTGTCATCTCTCCACCTAGCTGTGTTAGGAAAGCAATGTGTCAAAGGACACGATGATTATAGGTTATGTGCGAGCTGTGGTGGCGTGTATGATGTGTCGTGGAAATATGGTGCAAGGTCGATGGGGTTTGGTGATTGTGGAGCCTTCAGGCTGATACCGGCACCAGGCGTTGTGTAAATATCAAGATTACATCGGATATAGTTACATGAGCAAGTTAGAAGCAAAGAGAGATTTCGACAAGATATGAAATCAACTATGATACTCAACTTGGGTCCTTTGGCGCAGTAGTAGTAGCAGCTGGCTCGTGTCTCCTTCCTTCCTCGTGGTTGGCTCGAAGAGGTGTTGATCGAAGCACACGCGAAATCGAAATGAAAATGAATTATGAGCCCGGCGCTCCTATATAAAACGAGTGAAATGACTAAGAGGATAAAAACTCTTTGCTGTTTACCGATTCGTCATAGACTAATCAATTTAAGTTAGGTCATCTTTATGAAGTTCATTCGCGACAAGATGTTAAATCCATCGTGTTCGCGACATATATGATGATGATGAAGATCTGATATATCATCATCATATCAGCGCATATATACGTCTCCACTAAGGAGCTTGAGTCTTCTCTGAATTAGAGCGATCAGGCCTTAGTCGATTACGAGGGCCCAGTGCGGGTTGGTCAACTTTACACACAACCATCGAGGTTCTTCGCAGGCATGTGCAGGTGCATATGAAATCATTGTTCGACAACACATTAGTATGTGGCAGCATTCGAATCACGACCTCACGGACAGGAGGTAAAGACCTTACGCCACTGACTATCTGAATACTGTTTCATATTTCCGTTTTTTTTATCGCATTAAAATCAGTTTTCTCGCTAAAGCCGACAATACCGATACTATAGCCGCCTCTAACGAGGGAAATAAATGGGCGCATTAGGACAACAAATTGTTACGAAACTCCTTAACAAGATTGTACGTTTTAAAACCCGTCTTTGTTCAACTTGCTCTTTTTGTATGAAACTCCTTGTTTGCTGGCTGGATGGAATGAAAGTAATCATTCGAAGACTAAAAGGTGTTGAAATTAAAAAGTTTTCATAGAAAGATTTTAAATGAGATGTTTCCAAAAAACTTGCATACGGTGTCCAAGTAAGTACGGATCATATCAATTAGAAGAATGGAGGAGGTGAATTTTCAAACTTTTGAACCCTTTGAATGACTGTTCCATTTTTGACATTTGACAAGTTTTTTTTTGTGCTTAAACAAAAACATAAAAAGAAACTATCGAGGATACCAGCTTTTTTTAAATATGTAGTATGATTTGCATTTCCTGAAACAGAAGTGTACGACGTACGTGTATCAAAAATAAGAAAAAAAACTGTACTAAGTCTTCTAGTCTTCTCACGGAAAAACATACTATTCAAAATAAAAAAAAAGTTCAAAATAAAAAAAAGTTCATTAGTTTTGTCCTTTATATTAGGACTAGCTGTCCCGGCGAACTACGTACCGCCTTGCATTACATTACACTGCCCTACCCTACCCTACCCTACACTACCCTACCCTACACTACCCTACCCTACCCTACATACACTACACTACACTACCCTACCCTACCCTACACTACCCTACACTACACTACCCAACCCTACCCTACCCTAAAAAAAATGATGTTGGCCGATTCTCAGACCTACTCAATATGCTCACAAAATTTCATGAGAATCGGTCAAGCCGTTTCGGAGGAGTAAGGGAACGAAAAATGTGACACGAGAATTTTATATATTAGATATTTCTTTATGAAGTAAGTACGATTTTGAAATCTATAAAGTGTTTCTGCTTTTTAAGTCTGCTCATATATAATCAGGTATAAAAACTTCTTACAGAGATAGTTCTGTTCGAAAAAATCAAGTTAGAATTATTTTTTGTATACCTACCTGATGCTAATTTAACATTTTTTTTCAAATCCACATTATGCATTTTTCCAGTAGTTATAAACAAAAACATTAGATGACGATAACGAAAACGTTACAAGAGGACTGTACATGCATGTATTGTAACTCTTTGGTAGAAATAAAACAAATAAAAAGTTTCCTAATCCAATCAAACTCCTGGAGCCTTTGTTTTACTGTCAGTCAGTTCCAATGTATCTCATTCCGATGAACTATTTATGTGGGTTTACAGAAATCAAATTTTGATTAAATTATTTTATTTTGTCAGCTATGTACTTGAATAAAATAAAATAAATATAAAAAAAAAAAGTTGCACTCCGGGAGTGCCGGCAGAAGTGAAAACTTGAATATTAACGTTGTGCATTTTTGATATTTTGGAATGGGGAATAATTTTGCACAAATTGCTTTGATACGAACATTCGCGCAAGCGTCCTGCGTCGCCTAAACAAAACAGCAGGCATGGGTCCCGACTGCTACAATTTTTCTTAAGTTAAGTGCAATCGGGTATGACGACTTTCTTAATTTAGGGTTTTTCATTTCCAAATTACACAGACACGCAGGCGGGTTTTTTAGTTTTTTAAATTACCGTTTTTTATTTTATTATGAACATCGACGGTGCGCGGCAGACCACATGTAACCCGCAAGCGGTTCGCCATCGACATTTCGCGGTGTGCGAGAATGTGCGCGTTGAATTTTCACAGCTAGGTTTCCTCCAACCCAATCGATTTAAGTGGGCAATAGCTCAAATGAAAGAACTCATTCCAGCACGTTTTATTAGACCAAGAACCGCGTACTTCAATAGGAACCGGATAATTATACTGAAAAAGAAGGCTACGAAAATCGCATTTCAGTATAACTTGAGAAGGACATATTTTTTTTCAATGCTTGATGAAAAATCTGTGCATCATTACATTTCATTAAAGAAAAAAACAAATCAGTTTGATAGAATGGCTGGACGGACTCGAAGTAGATTTCATATTATATATATTTTTTAATTTATTTGAGAAGTCGAAAGTTCGGTGATTTTCAAATCTTCATCACGAATAAATACCATAAAACTCATTGATACATTGGCCGTCCGGATCTGAACCCAGGAGCTCTGGTTAGGAGGACCGAGTCGTTACCGATTGAGCCCCCGACGGTTAGGATTACACTTGATACAGGTAAAAGTGGGGGTGCCTCGTCTATCCCACGGTGTGAACTGTCATTAGATAGTTGAAAAATGTTGCGTGAAGAAAATTATATTATATTGTAAGAAAATAATTTTTAGATTTATGTATGAGTGGACTGAACTTCCCCCCCCTCCATACCAGCTAAACCTCTATTTCAGGAATCTAAAAAACAATAGTGAAAAGTACGTCATGTAATCGATTTAAAAGACAATCACGGCTAAGTAAGTACGTTTTCTTAGTTTAGCATTAATAGTCGACCAACTTAAGATGTGCAAGTTGGATTTGTAAAAATTAGATAGATTTTCCGTACAAACTGTTCTATTACTAAATGCAAAAAATGATTTGTTTTTGAACGGACCCCGCCTCTGCGTGTGCCATACGCACTTGGCCAGTTTTTTTATTGAGAACATTATGGTAAACGTGTTTTCGCCATATGTAAGCCTTCAGTCAGATACTCTGATAATTTATTAACAAAGACTAATTCAAATGCATCATTTTTAAAATGTTTTATTGTGCTTAATACCACCTCTTACGATACTTTTAAAGGGTCCTTTTTAAAAAATATTTCAAAGGCATTTTTGCAATCAATTTACGCTTTTTATCAGTAGGTATCCCGGAAGTAACCTTTAAATATCTGGGTTTTTTTTCTAAAAGGACTTTTCCTCTTCACTGGTCGTGGAAATATGACCGAGCGTAAAATAAAATCAAAAAAGAAATCGTCAATTGAGAGGAAAAAACTGAACCTCACCTTTATTTTTTAAATATTTTTACTTCTCCATAATAATTAGTCCTATCTAATCTTTGTTGGTCTTACTTACTTAGTCTGTTTTTTATTAAGTTATAAATTCAGTTATGATCATCGTTAGCTCAACAAAACTGGTGTTGGATCCGTCATCTAGGGATTTAACTAGATTTTCTAGGAAAAAAAAACGTTTGGTCTTTCCATACAAAGTTAGTCATAAAACCATTCACAGACTTAAATACCATTTTAAGGGTTTACGATTTCATTAAGTTAACCGACATTTTAAATTTAATTAGGAATAGATAATTTATACCTCTCTTCGCTGGGCTTGGCTGAAAAACAGCGTTGCACATGTATACCTTGCATGCACAACATTATGCTGAGCCCAGGCCATTTTTTCTGGCTAGGCAGTTACCTTTTAGTTTTTATTAGTGTTTTCAATAACAGTGTACTCTTTTATTAATTAAGTACTTATAATGTTTTATCTCCATCGCTTGTTTGCTGTATGGTGCTGTTTTGCTAGAAAAATAAATGAGTTATCTATCTATCTATCTATTAATAACAATTTAATTAAAAAGCGGCAAACGTAGCGTAGGTAGGCCTCCCACGCGGTGGACCGACGACCTGGTGAAGGTCGCGGGAAGCCACTGGATGCGGGCAGCGCAGGACCGGTCGTCGTGGAAATGAATTAAAAATTAAAACCCAATTGCGTATAACAAAACCCCGCGTTTTAGGAAATCGGGTAAAAAGTATCATAATTTGTCATTAACGGGATCAAGAAAAATCCAACGACAACTTGCACTCATAAATCCATCAAACCGTTTAACCGGCTATATGCTCAGTCAAAGAAACAAAAATACATACTAACATACACCCGAAAACCATAACAGTCCTTTTGGGCAGTCAGGTAAAAACATAGAGAATTTTGTACGTCGTCACGTCGACACTGCATGGGGCCACCAATATACAGCCAATATACAGCACACAATGACGTAATAACTAGCCATCTAACTAGCTCCTAGTCTAGTTTCTATTGTGCCCTAGAATCAGTTGCAATCTGTCGGCCCATACCGCTTTCTCATCTAGGGATGGTATCCGCGTTCCAAACATTTGAAAGAGCTTTTCTTATCACTCTACTCCGCAATGAATGACTTCCATCGTGAATATGAAAAATACGGGAGAAAACTTTGCTTAAAGAACATGCGATTCATTTTCAGTACCTGAAGGTTTATTTTTCACAAATATTCCACTTAAGACTACTGAAGTCCTAAACTCATCACCTATGTATGCTCAAAGGTTTATAAAGGATACTGTTAGTAATTGTGATCAAAAATTCTCCTTCAGAGTAATTGAACCACAAACTATTGTAAAAACTTTTAAATCTCTTAAAGTGAAAGAACCGAAGACCTCTGGGGATTATCGGTAAGCTTGATCAGTAATGTAAATGTTTAATAGTGGCATCTTTCCAGATCTCATGAAGCTTAGTAAAGTGATACCTTTATATAAATCTGACTCAAAAACTGATCCAGGCAACTACAGACCAGTTTCTGTGCTGCCAGTTTTTAGTAAAGTGTTTGAAAAGATTATGCTTAAACAAATGCTACAATATTTTACAGAAAACAAACTACTGCATAACCAACAATTCGGTTTCACTAAAGGACGATCAACAACTGATGCAGGATTAGCACTCATTCGAAACATATATATGATGCCTTTGAGGAATCGCAGAATGCAATTGGAGTGTTTTGTGATTTATCTAAGGCTTTTGATTGTGTTGAACACCAAACATTACTTATGAAATTAAAGCATTATGGTGTAGAGGAAGGGGCTCTCAGTCTTTTAAATTCGTATTTAGACAATAGAACACAAAAAGTACAAGTGAGTGGCACGAACTCATCTGGATCTAGAGTGAAAATGGGAGTGCCCCAGGGTTCCATATTAGGGCCTTTTATTTTCCTTGTTAACGTAAATTATTTGCCTTTTATGGTGCAACATCATCATCATCATATCAGCCACAAATCGTCCACTGCTGTACAAAGGCCTCCCCCAAGGATTTCCACGACGACCGGTCCTGCGCTGCCCGCATCCATCGGCTTCCCGCGACCTTCACCAGGTCATCGGTCCACCGCGTGGGAGGCCTGCCTACGCTACGTTTTCCGGTGCGCGGTCGCCACTCGAGAACTTTACTGCCCCATCGGCCATCTGTTCTACGAGCTATGTGCCCTGCCCACTGCCACTTCAGTTTAGCGATTCTGTGAGCTATGTCGGTTACTTTAGTTCTCCTGCGGATCTCCTCGTTTCTGATTCGATCACGCAGAGAAACTCCGAGCATAGCACGCTCCATTGCCCTTTGGGTGACCTTGAGCCTTCTTATGAGGCCCATAGTAAGCGACCATGTCTCAGTTCCGTAAGTCATCACTGGCAACACACACTGGTCAAAGACCTTAGTCTTGAGACACTGCGGTATTTGGGACGTGAAGATATTGCGAAGCTTCCCGAACGCTGCCCAGCCGAGTTGGATTCGTCGATTGATCTCTTTCTTGAAGTTGGACCTACCTAACTGGACTGTTTGTCCCAGGTATACATATTCGTCAACAACTTCCAGTGTAGAGTCTCCAACCTTTAGAGGAGTGGGTGCGACACGGACATTTAACATTATTTTCGTCTTGTCCATGTTCATTTTAAGACCCACTTGTTGAGAGACCTTACTGAGGCCATCGAGCATTGTGCTTAGGTCTTCCATAGTCTCAGCCATGACCACGATATCATCAGCGAATCGGAGGTGGGATATGTACTCGCCGTTGATATTGATGCCGAGTCCACCCCAGTCCAGAAGCTTAAAAACATCTTCCAGGGCGGCGGTGAACAGTTTCGGAGATATAACGTCTCCCTGTCTCACCCCTCGCTGCAACTGGATAGGTTTCGAGTTCTGGTCTTGGAGGCGAACCGACATGGTGGCGTTTTCATACAGACACTTCAACACCTCGATGTATCGATGGTCAATTTGGCACCGCTGGAGAGACTGTAGCACAGCCCAGGTTTCGACTGAATCAAAGGCCTTCTCATAGTCCACAAACGCCAAGCATAGTGGCTGATTGTACTCTTCGGTCTTCTGTATAATCTGCCGCAGCGTATGTATGTGGTCTATGGTACTAAAGCCTTTTCGGAAACCGGCTTGTTCGGGAGGCTGGAAGTCGTCAAACCTGCGTGCGAGACGATTCGTAATGACCCTCGAAAACAGCTTGTAGACATGGCTCAGAAGTGAGATGGGTCTGTAGTTCTTCAGCAGGGTGTTGTCGCCCTTTTTGAAGAAAAGCACGACCACACTTCTGTGCCATGCCTTAGGCGTTTGTCCCTCGAGTATAACGGAATTAAATAACTTCTGAAGAGCTTTTAGTACCGGTGATCCACCTGCTTTCAGAAGTTCAGCCGTAATTCCATCATCACCCGGTGCCTTGTTGTTCTTGAGCTGTTTGAGAGCCATTCTAATCTCGTACAGGCTGACGTCCGGGATATCTTCGGTATAGTGTCGGGTTAGTCTGGCTCTTGGGTCTTCAGCCAGATCACTGACAGGCAAACGTGTGGTCGTGTACAATTGTCCATAGAACTTCTCAACTTCTTCCAGCAACTCAGTCTTAGACGATATGGTTCTGCCGTCCTCAGTCTTCAGCTTGGTCAGTTGGTTTTGTCCAACAGACAGATCTCTCGCGAACACTTTTGAGCCTTTATTGTGCTCAATCGCCTCTTTAATACAATTTGTATTATATTGGCGTAAATCGCGAGTTAGGGACTTAGAGATCTGCCTGTTTAGTTGCCGATACTGAGTAGCGTCTTCAGAGGACTGCAAAACCAGTCTGCGTCTTTGTTCCATGAGGTTGCTGGTGAAGTCGGAGATTTTTTTGGTTCTGTTTGAACGGCGAGTTTTAAAAAACTTAGACCCGACCGTTTGAACAATTTCCACGAACCTGTCATTATAATCGTCCACATTCTCGCAGTCTTCTAGGCATTCGAAACGATTGTGCAGCTCGAGCTGAAAGCTCTCGGGGTTTTGGAGCTGGATGGGCGCTGGTCGGAGCGTAGACTTCATCAGTCGACATCTTTCTAGCTTGGTCTTTAGATTCAATGTGCCTCTGACCATCCGGTGATCACTTCCTGTTTTGACTGAATTGATCACGGAGACATCATTGAATATTTGCCTCCTTGTCGACAAGATGAAGTCTATCTCGTTTTTTGTTACGCCATTGGGATGCAACCATGTCCACTTCCGCTGTTTTGACTTTTTAAAGAAGGAGTTCATCATAAAGAGGCTTTCCTTCTCCATAAAGTCGGCCAGCATCTGGCCACGTGCATTTCTTACTCCATATCCAAATTGCCCCACTCTCAGCTCACCATCGCTTCGTTTGCCCAGTTTCGCGTTAAAGTCCCCCATAACAACGGTATAATGGGTCCTGGTGCTATGTAAGGCTGTAGAGATGTCCTCGTACATACTCTCTACCTCGTCGTTGGAGTGTTCCGTAGTCGGCGCGTATACCTGTATGACCTTCATCGAATACCGTTTGGTGATTCTGAGTATAAGGTATGCTACCCTTGTCGAAACGCTCACGATTTGGACCACATTGTTAATGAGGGACTTGTGGACGAGAAACCCGACACCACCCTGGGACTGTTGGTCGCCCTCCCGGAAATAGAGCAGGTTTCCGGATTTAAGGATCATGGTGTCCTCTCCCTCTCTTCGGACTTCACATAAACCTACGATATCCCACCGTAACCTGCTCAATACTTCTTCGAGTTCTGCAAGTTTCTCGTCAGTCCGCAGTGTGCGCGTGTTGTAGGTTGCCAGGGCCAAAGGTCGTTGGGTTTGGTAGCCTGGCATCTGCCGGGGATTCTTCGCACCCCCTACCCCGCCGTTACCATGACTGCTACCGGAGCCAGGAATAGCGGAGCTGCCGGGGACTAGGGGCCGTTTTCTAGGTGTGAGATTCATTGGGGGGTTTTGCCGTAATCGCCACGCTTGGCAGGCGGGTTGGCGATCGCAGTTTGATTGCAGGTGTGTTGCAATGCACGGAAAGACGCTGCTGCCCATCCTCCGGTTTTAAGTCTCTTAGTCGCCTCTTACGACACCCATTGGAAGAGATGGGATGGTCCTATTCTTAGCCGGGAACCATACGGACCATGGACATATGGTGCAACATCTGTCAAATATTGTGTTGTTTGCGGATGATACTTCTCTTAGTTTTAAAGTGAATAGGAAAGAAAAGGAAATTGACGAAGTAAACAACACTCTTTATAGATACTGAACTGGTTCACTGTAAACAACTTATAATTAAATGCTAAGAAAACAAAATGTATAAAATTTTGTTTGCCAAATGTAAACAAGGTCAGTAATAAATTATAATTTGTAAATACTACGGAATTCCTTGGTATAACTTTGGATGTTTTACTTCAATGGGGACCACACATTGAAACTTTAGCGGGAAGGTTTAGTTCAGCTGCTTATGCCGTTAAGAAAATAAGACAATTAACGGATGTGGATACTGCGAGACTAGTGTATTTTAGTTACTTCCATAGTATAATGTCTTATGGCATATTACTGTGGGGGCATGGGGCTGATATAGAAAATATTTTCATCCTGCAGAAAAGAGCTATCCGCGCAATCTATCAGATGCGATCACGTGATTCGTTACAGAATAAGTTCAAAGAAATCAATATTTTAACTGTAGATAGTCAATTTATATATGAAAACATTATGTACGTTCGTAAGGATTTGCATTTATTTCCTAAAAACAGTGACAGGCATAATTTGAATTTAAGAAATATAAATAAAATAGTTATAGCCTTTTCGAGAATGAGTAAGGTTTTAAGTTAAGTCATTTGTGGGGCAGTGTATAAGATTCTACAATAAAAATACCAGAAAATGTAACTAGTTTGTCAGAGAATTAACTCAAGACTCATGTCAAAAAAAAATTGTGGTCTAGAGGATATTATAAAACAATAGATTATGTAAATGACAAAGATATATATGTTTATTCTATAACAAATACCATTACTTGAGACTGTAATCTGAATAATGACATTATTTGTAATATACAATATTTTTTTTTGTTTTGACTATTTAAAAGTGTGTGTAAACACCTTTTTGAAAGAAATTGTTTTGAATTATTTTTTTTGAATTTTAATGCTTTGGGCTAAGTGAGTAAGTGCAGATGCAGCCGAGGATGTAACACGCATGCTCAAATAAAATAGTGTTTAATCATTCTTGTCTTTGTAATTTCTAAATTATACGAACCGTAAAACACTAACGTTGGGCCGGCAGGGAATTCTACTCCTAGGTAAATAGCCTAGTGATTGTCAGAATAAAATTGGTCAATAGAGTAAGGGTCCCCAGGATGCTCGATTTCCGTACAAACGTATTGTTATTTTAAATATAAGCAAAAGTTACTTTTTACGTTACAACTAAAATAGGCTATTTTTAGAAATGAAATGAAATAGTTTATTTGTGGAAACACAGTATTAAGGATCTTAGTTGTAAATTATAATTAAATGTAACAATGTGTTTCGCCAACAAATGGCATTCAAAATACTTACGTTTTAAAGTTATAAAATGTCAAATAATTTTAATTATAATGTCAATAATAAATAAATAAGTACCTCCTCATAAAATTGATGATTAAAAAAATCATTCAAGTCACAAAAGCATTTGTCTCTCAACCAACTAGAAAGTTTGTTTTTAAAATATTTTACTGCAAGCTCCCTGAAGTCTTGAGGTATGTGATTGTAATTTTGCAATAAATAACTTATTACTTTTATTTACAGTTATAAAATCACAATCTTACAATAGATTGCCCCAGTATATGTGCAAAATACTCGATGATTTCGCGTCAAGCCCACAAGAATGAGTAAATTATTTATTTCTATTCATCAATATATTTCTATTCGCCATCGCGCTAGTGTGCTAATCGAACAGCCTTAAAATCATTTTAACTAATGACTTCCATTGATAAACATACTCTTAGGTCTTCTTTACCTTGTACTAGACAGATGTTATTATCTCAGTTTATCTGGCCGTGTATTTCATGGCCTTTCATCGCCAAGATTAACTTTCTCAGCTAATGCTCGCTCCTACAGCGAGAATAAAATTCTTTGTATAGTAAGTTTTCTACTTTTGTAAAGGCTTCCCGCCATATTTCAGATAAAGGGTGGTTTATAGGTACGGCTCTTACTTCGTTTTGCTGACTTCCTGTTAGGTTCTTTGGAGTGTTCTGACTTTAAAAGTAGACTCCGTACAATATTAATTGTACGTCCGGTATTGTTCTATGGCTTGCAATATAGTATTTTTATATCATCATCATCATCATCATCATCATCATCATCATCATCATCATCATCATCATCATCATCATCATCATCATCATATTATTATCAGCCAAAAGACGTCCACTGCTGGACAAAGGCCTCCCCCAAGGACCTTCAACAGGTTGTTGATTCACTGAGTGGGAGACCTACCTACGCTAAGTTTTCCGGTGCGCGCTCGCCACTCGAGAACTTTACCCTTTATCCTACTAATATTATAAACGCGAAAGTTTGTAAGAATGTATGGATGTGTTTGTTACTCTTTCACGCAAAAACATGCTTAACGGATCTAGCTGAAATTTGGTAGGTAGACAGATTAGGACCTGGGTTAACACATAGGCTACTCTTTTCCACGCTTGCGGCTTGCGCACTGCGCACCTTCTAAAAGTCATAGAAACGTTGTCCACACGGGTGTAGCCGCAGGCAACAGCTAGTATCTAATAATAATATTCAAGAAACAAATCACACACGCTCATTTCTTTATTTTATTTATTTATCAACAACTGTTACAACCTTACATGCTAAAAATACAGTGTATGTACAGAGGCCAGCACTCTTGTAGTGCAATTCGGATCCATACGTGTTAGGCATAAGAAAACAAGTGTCTAGCTTGATGTGCTGGCCTCTGTACATTATCCAATTGTACAGCCTCTTACTTGTGCTCTCACAGATAAACACAGCATGATTAAACGTGTACTTTGTAAGAATTAATAAATAACAGGTTTTTACCTACAAAATTGCCCATTCAAATTTTGAAGTTCAATGCCAATTTTTATTGAAAACCGGTCGTCGTAAAAATCCTTGGGGGAGGCATATGTCCAGCAGTAGACGTCCTTCGGCTGATATGATGATGATGGATCACACCGAACGAGAGGGTATCAGCTACAGAATGTAACATTTATACTCACAACCATAGACAAAATCTCTCTAACATCTTTATCTAACCTATATCTGTGTCCCTCTCAGTCCGTACTACAGTCGTAACGTAAATATGGTGTTGGCCAGAGATATGCTATATATAAGGGGAGGTAGATAGGTTACATGCATCCTAAAAGTGAAGCAAAAAAAAGGTGCCAATTGGCATCTCTTTTCATAGTAGCATTCGGTAGGTACCTATTATAATGTGTGTGTAAATGGATTCGATTTTCAAATGTGGTTTGTTAGTGCATAACCCATCTATGGTAACAAATCTCTGGTGTTGGCGGTAATATTACAGATTTTTGTTATTTTTGACGTCAATTACTCCTAAACGATAGAAAACCAAAGATTGAAAAAAATACCTTTATTGTTGATGATGTTCCTTAAAGTCAAAAGCTATTAGAAACATGATTGAGCAGTTTTGGCTCGATATAAAATAATCCCAAAGATAGGTCTACACCGTTACTTTCAACTCTAGTATTAGCCTCCCTGCCGCTCTCTAGACTGCGACCTCACCCCCTCGTCACCCAGAGAGATACAGATTGGTTACAGTTTGGTTGTCGAACGTATAGGATTTCGCCGCCATTTTGTTTGTTCCGTCGTTCCTTTTTTGAAATGTCATTTCTGGCGCGTTGTATGAAGTGTCCAGGGTGTGACCTCGCCTTAAAACTAAAACATTAGACCAAAGAACCTGGTTTGCAAAACAAACTATTGCACTTAAGTATGACTTAGCATTCCGTACGGGCGCTGAACTTACAAAACTATTTCAAACTTTTCCAACTCGTTCAAAGTAAGTCAAAGTTTTGTGAGAAAATCGCGGGAAAACTGGACAATCGCAGACTAGATTTTTGAAATTCGAATTGGATTGAAATTCGAAATTGCCTTGGTGGACATAAGGACCTACACCACAGAAGCGTGAAAGAGTTTAAGTAGGTAGTTACATACAAAATCGTTATTTACATTGTATTTTTAACTCAGTGTGTCGCGAACACGATGGATTTAACATCTTGTCGCGAATGAATTTCATAAAGATGACCTAACTTAAATTGATTAGTCTATGACGAATCGGTAAACAGCAAAGAGATTTTATCCTCTTAGTCATTTCACTCGTTTTATATAGGAGCGCTGGGCTCATAATTCATTTAATTTCGATTTCGCGTGTGCTTCGATCAACATCTCTTCAAGCCAACCACGAGGAAGGAAGGAGACCCGAGCCAGCTGCCGCTACTACTGCGCCCAAGGACCCAAGTTGAGTATCATAGTTGATTTTCATATCTTGTCGAAATCTCTCTTTGCTTCTAATTTGCTCAAGCAACTATATCCGATGTAATCTTGATATTTACACAATGCCTGGTGCTGGTATCAGCCTGAAGGCTCCACAATCATCAAACCCCATCGACCTTGCACCATATTTCCACTATACATCATACACGCCATCACAGCTCACACATAACCTATAATCATCGTGTCCTTTGACACATTGTTTCCCTAACACAGCTAGATGGAGAGAGGACGACGTGGCGAACGCGCTGCAGATCCTGTTGATTATCCGGAACGGACAGGAGCCCAATCACCTTGGATGAACCTGAGACTGTTCATGGATATACGGAAGACAGCATACTCGAGTATGATCTTTAAGTTACGTGAGGCCGCAGATCTTTCAGGAGTGCCGACTCCCTAGATGTGAATCAACCAATATATGAGAATAGCGTGGTACCCGCTGAGACTTCTGTGAACGTGGATAGTCAGATGTACCTGGCAATGGGGAAATTAAACCTCTCCCCCGACGAGGTTTTTGGGGAATGTGTTTCTCCTCCAACGTGGGATATGGGGAACGTTACTCCCCCAACGGTCCCTAACAACTCACCAGCCCGGACGCGGGTGGGAGTAGGGGATGAAGAGGGGAATGTGGTGCTCCCCCGACGAGGGTTATGGGGAAGGTGGTGCTCCTCCAACGTTGGACATGGGGAACGTTACTCCCCCAACAGTCCCCAACGACTCGCCAGCCCGGACGCGGGTGGGACGAGGGGACGAAGAGATGTTTATGAGGAGGTTGTTGCTCCTCCAACGTGGGACATGGCAATGTGACTCCCTGACTGCCCCTGACGACTCGCGGCCCAGACACGGGAGTGACGAGGGGATGAGGAAGTGACGCTGACGTGGCCGAAGAGCCAACACATGTAAGAGGCCGTGAACCGGACCGTGGTGCCAACCGGGCAGCCACCGAGCGCATACGAATCCCCCCCCTTTCCTTTCCTCACCGCTGACCCATTAATGAATTATTTCTTTCAGCACAGTTGTTTGATGTGTGACTAACCATTGCTTTACTCATGCTACTGTGATCATGTATTAGTGATATTCATTTGTATGCACACCTGACATCAAACACACTCTCATAGAAAGGCGCCACGTGTGACACTGATTGCTAATTTCATACGCACCCTCGTCCCGTAATTTGGCCCTGGACTGCATGTCCATCCCAAGGTAGAACCCCACTCCTCACGACAGAATATGGGATCCGCTATCATACTCATACCATTTTAATAGGCACTTTATTAATAATTATTAATCGTTTATTAACAGTATTTAACAGTTATTTAACTGTTTATTAATAATCGCGGCGTATACAGATTAAAGGAGGCTCCGCGACACAGTGTAAATACTCCCAGTAGGGTAATTCCGGAAGAGATGGACCACGTTTTGTTGCGGATTCATAAATTTTGATAAAAAGTAAATAAAACAAAAAAGTTCATATGAAAAAAGTTCTATTAATCTACATTACCATTTCAAAAAATTTGAAAAAATATTAACTTCCCTATACTTTTTTGGCAATCATAAAAAAATCGTCGAAGTCTATCTCACCCGTACTATGCGGAGAGAGAGAGCAGGGACAAGTGTGTACCTAACAATAATAAATATTTTAATGCGGAACTAAACTAAAACCAAGAAAAAAAGGAATAATTTAAACATATTCAGCTATTTATCTTTTAATTGGTGACGGTATCTCCACATCTCTCACAAATATTTTTAACTTAGTGCAGCTTTCGTGAGACCAGCATTCGCAAATTTTACACTGTAACTGTTTTTATTTGTAGGACTCAAAAAATAAACAATGCTTAATATACTTCAAAATGGTTTTCGTAAGTAATTGATCCCATAATTAAGACCAAATTACTATTAATATATACTATAATACAACTAAAAGAGAAACCTAAAGTGGTCCATCTCTCCTTAAAAAAAGTAGTCCATCTCTCCTTAAATTTCAAGGATAGATGGACTAGCCTACCAAAAAAAGTAACGAGCAGAATCGATAAAAATGAGGTTATAATTCAGTTTCATAAAGACAAAACAATGCAGTGACTACTAATGAAAACACGAAATCATGTACATACTTTCAAGTAAGTAACACTGGATGAAAAAATCAGTGACTGCCAAAACCCTCGAACATTGATAAATTGAAAATAATTACAAAAACGCATCGTTGTTTACTGTCATAGGGAAGAAATAGTTGACTGGAACATTTTAATGTTGCCACTTCAAAAAAAAAAATCATTTTGGTATTTTTTGAAGGGGATCCGTCTCTCCCACTGGTCCATCTCTCCCGGAATCACCCTAAATAATTACAAAATAAAATATTACAGATCATAAGAGAATAATACCTAGCGCGCTTGATAAAAACATAGTATGGGCATAACCTGGATACTTCATACAACGAGCTATAAATGACTTTCAAAAAAGGAATCACGTAACAAACAAAATGGCGGCGAAATCCTATACGCTCGATAACCAAACTGTAACCAATCTGCATCAATGTGGGTGACGAGGGGGTGAGGTAGCAATCTAGAGAGCGGCAGGGAGTGTCCATACCGTATGTTATATAATAATATAAATACTTTGGTTTGGGTCTAACTTGAATGTTAATATATCAAATTTATTTCAATTTTCTGTTATTTTGATTGATAATAAAAAATAGGTCTTGTAAAGTAAACATGTCGTCCCAAGATTAAAAACTCTTTTGAATTTAATTCTCTTTCGTTTGGTTTCGTTCTTTTTGGCGTGTTAGAAGAAATTTTAAAAGGTGGCGTCTGACATGTGAAGATTGATTTTGAAAAAGAACAGCTGAAATGGTGACCGCACATTTTTTAGACTAGGAAATAAAAGTAAAATTTATTTCAAGTTCATTTTGCAATATATGTTTTGTGCAGTTTTTTTTAACAAATATCGGAACTCTTCCCGAAATTTCAAAGTTCGTATTTCCTTTTACTGGCTATTAAACCCCGAGGAAATCTGTGAAAGACCACCACAGGCACAACAGGCTGGACTATTTGCTGTACTAATCTACGCTGAAGCAGCATGTTTGCTTTGCCATCGCCCAAAGCAACTTCCATCGAGCCAGCAGTTAAGGGAAGTACATATCTCATTTTCCTTTAGTTTTCCCGATCAAGTACCCATGGATTTTTATGAACTTTAATCAGTGTTTAATTTAACTTGTTTTATGTGTGTCTTTTTACACACAATTTAAGATATATCACAAAATTACAGAAAACGATCTATACGTATAGATCGTCCACTCTACAATTCTTAATTTTTTCAAATATTCAATGTAAACTCATGTTCATACTTTTCTTTCTATATTTAGTAATAGGTTCTAAAGTTCCTAAATTTGTCCCTTTTTAATTAATGTTGTTTTTAAGAAATTTTCATATCATCCTGCGGTCACCAACATTTTTTTCATATACCCAATTATTAAGTTTACACATTTTAAATTATAATTTTATTTTTACCTCTAATGTTCTTTTCCATTATTCCACCGTTCGCCATATAATTCCATAAATTCTTCGTATGATGTAACGAAATTTCAAAGGGTATTTATCTTGATTTCAATCATTTTCGTTAAAGTCTTTACCAATGAAATTGCCGATTGGATGAAAATATTTATAGACTGGTTTATATCAGACTTTTTCAAGTTCAACGGCATTTTGTGAGTCATTTGGGCAATATGACTTTTCTGAAGTAAAAATCCTGCTGAATATGTTTCTGAATGTTGCCGAGCCGAATTTTGGCTCCTTTGCTCAAAATTCAAGATGGCGGACAAAATGGCGCCTAAAATTAAAAAAAAATTAACTCGAATCTAGTCGAGTGAGGTATCCTGGCATGGGTTTTGGGGGTCGCTGAACTAAATATTAATAACCGGAAGTCCGTTCGGATAACGAAAGTGGATAAAAACCAGATGGCAGAAACTTCGTTAGTATACAACTATTTTTTGTTCAGTAAGACATTGCGATTTATTACGTGGTGTCGTTTCCAAGGTTTTTGGGGCTGGGAGACTTGAAAATCGACATCGTAAGTACCACCGGCTACTGCAAGTGAAGTAACAGACTTAAAAGGGTAAAAATTTTAACAATATTTTGAAATAAACAGAAGTTTCCCGTCATTCGACTGACTCGGTGGCTCAGTGGTTAGTGCCCTTGACTACTGATCCGAGGGTTGTGGGTTCGATCCCCACCCAGGGCAAGCATTTGTGTGATGAGCAGATTTGTTTGCTCTGTATCTGGGTGTTAAATATCTATATATGTATGTATTTAAACGTATATAAGTATGTATATCAGTCTCTGGTAACCCATAACACAGGGAATCCTACTTTGGGGCCAGATGACCATGTGTGATTTGTCTGAGAATATTTATATTTATTAAAAACGGAACATTGTCTAATCAACAAAAATAATCCTCATCTTTTCTGTTCAGACAATCATTGCTACATGATTTACATACACATGTTGGTGCATACTTTTTCTGCCCGGCTGTACCTGCACAGGCCTGTGCCATACAGAACTTTGCACTTGCATGAGAGGAGTGTAATGCACACATTGGGTACTTGATCAGTGCTGCGCCAAACAGCGTCTGGCGTGGATGGAAAAAGCTCATGCGCTCGATTGATGGCTGGTAAGGCATGACGGGCATCGTCGCAGGTCGGTTTCGTGGTCTTGTAGAGCAGAGCTAGGAACTTGATAGACTTAGCCATGCTGCTTTCGCTCTAGGGGTGTATGCGAATCCCTTTGAGTAGTTCACTGTGTTTCCGATATACATTCCATTCTCCAGAACGAAAGCAGCATGGCTAAGTCAAACAAGTTCCTGGCTGCTCTACAAGACCACGGAACTGACCTGCGATGATGCCCGCCATCCTAACCTGCTATATCACTCAAGCGCCTGAGCTTTTGCCACCCGAGTCAGACGCAGCACGTGGGTACATTAAACAAATGCTCTTCCAGACATCTGTTCGGCGCAGCACTGATCAGGCCGACCCACCGTTGCCCGATCCAAGTGAGTGCGACTATCAAGAAGTTGACGGCGTACTCCTTGCCGTCTCATCATTGCTCCCCTCGGTACCCAAAGAGTATATCACATTCCTCTCATTCAAGTGCAAAGGTCTGTGTGGCAAAGGCCTGTGCAGGTACAGACAGGCAGTAATTGTATGCACCAACATGTGTTAATCATGCAGCAATGATTGTCTAAATAGAAAGGAGGAGGATTATTTTTGTTGATTTGACGATGTTCCGTTTTTAGTAACTTACGGGAAATTTTTGTTTATTTTGAAACCTTGTTTCAATTTTTACCCTTTTTGATCTGTTACTTCACTTACGGTAGCCGGTGGTACTTACGGTGTCGATTTTCAAGTCTCCCAGCCCTAAAAACCTCGGAAGCGACTCTATGGAATGAATCGCAATGTCTTTCTGAACAAAAAAGGATTGTATACTTCCAAAATTGCCACCATCTTGTTTTCATCCACTTCCGGTTCTCAAAATTGAGTTCAGTGACCCCCAAAACCCATGCCAGGATTACCACACGCGACGCGAGTCATAGGACTTTTTTATGTTCAGGCTCCATCTTAGCCACCATCTCGATTTTTGAGCAAATGAGCCAAAATTCGGCTTGGCAACATTCCGAATCGGATTCAGCAGGATTTTTTATTTCGGGTAGTCATGTTGCTAAAATGGCTCACAAAATGCCCTTGAGATGAAAAAGTAAGCCGATTTTTAGGATTAACTACTAGTCTATTATAGAAAATTGTTAACATTAAAAAAATAATTACCAAAACAAAATTTATTTTCAAAACAGGCTTAGGCTGTTTGAAATTTTATGTTGGTAAATGTATGCCTATCCTTACTTCCTTATCCTTACTAATATTAGAAATGTGAAAATGTGTTTATTTGTTCGAAAGCAGCATGGCTAAGTCAAACAAGTTCCTGGCTGCTCTACAAGACCACGGAACTGACCTGCGATGATGCCCGCCATCCTAACCTGCTATATCACTCAAGCGCCTGAGCTTTTGCCACCCGAGTCAGACGCAGCACGTGGGTACATTAAACAAATGCTCTTCCAGACATCTGTTCGGCGCAGCACTGATCAGGCCGACCCACCGTTGCCCGATCCAAGTGAGTGCGACTATCAAGAAGTTGACGGCGTACTCCTTGCCGTCTCATCATTGCTCCCCTCGGTACCCAAAGAGTATATCACATTCCTCTCATTCAAGTGCAAAGGTCTGTGTGGCAAAGGCCTGTGCAGGTACAGACATGCAGTAATTGTATGCACCAACATGTGTTAATCATGCAGCAATGATTGTCTAAATAGAAAGGAGGAGGATTATTTTTGTTGATTTGACGATGTTCCGTTTTTAGTAACTTACGGGAAATTTTTGTTTATTTTGAAACCTTGTTTCAATTTTTACCCTTTTTGATCTGTTACTTCACTTACGGTAGCCGGTGGTACTTACGGTGTCGATTTTCAAGTCTCCCAGCCCTAAAAACCTCGGAAGCGACTCTATGGAATGAATCGCAATGTCTTTCTGAACAAAAAAGGATTGTATACTTCCAAAATTGCCACCATCTTGTTTTCATCCACTTCCGGTTCTCAAAATTGAGTTCAGTGACCCCCAAAAGCCATGCCAGGATTACCACACGCGACGCGAGTCATAGGACTTTTTTATGTTCAGGCTCCATCTTAGCCACCATCTCGATTTTTGAGCAAATGAGCCAAAATTCGGCTTGGCAACATTCCGAATCGGATTCAGCAGGATTTTTTATTTCGGGTAGTCATGTTGCTAAAATGGCTCACAAAATGCCCTTGAGATGAAAAAGTAAGCCGATTTTTAGGATTAACTACTAGTCTATTATAGAAAATTGTTAACATTAAAAAAATAATTACCAAAACAAAATTTATTTTCAAAACAGGCTTAGGCTGTTTGAAATTTTATGTTGGTAAATGTATGCCTATCCTTACTTCCTTATCCTTACTAATATTAGAAATGTGAAAATGTGTTTATTTGTTGGTTTGTTACCTTTTCACGCTTCAACAGCTCGACCAATCTTGATGAAATTTGGCATGCAGGTAGTCTGTGACACTGGGAAGAAAATAGCCTACTTTTTATCTCGTGAAAATAGCATGGTTTGTTGGAGTTCCTGAGGGAACTGAAAAAATACTCTTTTTGGTTAATTTCTTTAACATCGCAACGGAACAATGGATTTTTTATTTTTTGCAGAGATGGTTGAGGAAATGACTTTATTTACTAATTAGCATATCCTGACATAGTTCCCTAGGGATCTGGGGTAAACTCATTTACACGCTCGCTATCGTCGGCTTCGTCGCAACGAAGCAACGAATTAGTTTTTTTTTTGTATAGGATTAGTTGAGGGGGTGGTAAATGACATAGACTGCTAATCAGAATATCAAGATATAGTTCCTGAGGGACCTGGAAAAAACCCATGTCCACGCTAACGAGCCGCTTGCCGCTCGCGCTCCAATCACCCTCAAGGATAGCCATAAAAACGATGTGCACGCGGTCGAAGCCGCGGGCAAAAGCTAGTACATAATATAGATATTGAACACCTGGGCACAGAGCAAACAAACCTATTGGCCACACAACTATTTGCCCTGTTCGGCGATCGTACCCACGACTCTCAGCCCATCAGGCAGGAGCGCTGCCACTGAACCAACAGGCCAGTTTTTTAATTTAATAAATAGGGATGAGGACAGCATCAGAAATAAATTGTGAATTCTTGATCACTAAATTGCACTCCTACTTAAACTTGGGTAAACCTTACTCGTTTTGTTTTCCATCAAGTCTTCGATTTTTAATTCACCATAATCACAAAATGAGTACATGAATGACGCTGCTAAACTATGACGTCACGCCTAGGTATTTCTAAAATTTTTAAGAACAAAATGTCGTTTTTGGCAGATGAAAAAAGTAAATCAGATGACTAGCATTCGTCGTCCCTATTGAGTGCGTTTGACTACATCTCACTAGATGCAGTGACGACGTATTCGAAGTACATAGTAAAGGAAATACTTGATTGGGTCCCATAATCACACCATGGACACTTCATACAACAAGCAAGAAATGAAATTTCTAAAAACAAATGAAGGAGCAAACTAAATCACGGTGAAAGCCTTTAAGTTCCAGAACCAAATATAAACCAATCTGTATCAATCTGGGTGACGAGGGGTGAGGTCGAAATCTGAACAGCGGCAGGGAGTGTCCATACTGTATGTTAGTACTTATACATGTTCTTTGCCATAACCGTGTCGAAATAAGTAAAAATCAGAAAATTGGTAAGTAAAGTTATTTAGTGGCAACCCCGCACCGGAAGGCCTCCCACTCAGTGGACTGACGACCTGGTGAAGATCGCGGGAAGGCTCTGGATGCGGGCAGCGCAGGACCGGTCGTCATGGAAATCCGTGGAAGGCATCTGTTCAGGAGTGGACGTTTTGCAGGTGATATGATGAAGATGATGATGAAATACGTACCTGCTTACAATGATTTGAAAGGAAGATGCCTTGTATATTAATTTACGCTTCGCAAGTCGTAAATTTAAGTAAGGTACATTAAAATTTACTCTTTTGTGACGCAAAGGATGTCTTATTCCACGCTTGATTACCTTGTAGCAGAGGAAACATCTAATAATTGAAGGAAGTTAAAGCAAAATAAACGGTGTGAAATATAATGAAATATAAATGAAATTCTGGTTTTTAGGGTTCCGTAGCCAAAGGGTAAAAACGGGACCCTATTACTGAGACTTCGCTGTCCGTCTGTACGTCCGTCACCGGGCTGTATTTCATGAACCGTGATAGCTAGACAGTTGAAATTTTCACAGATGATGTATTTCTGTTGCCGCTATAACAAAAAATACTAAAAAATAGAAAAAGTAAAAAAATAAAAGGAGTCCTCATACAAGAAACGTATTTTTTTTAAACATGAAGCTAGCGCTATCTAATATGATCATATGGAACCCTATGTGTGCGGTTCTGACTCGCACTTGGCCGGATTTTTTGATGTTTTGCGTCCCAGTTACCATGCAATAAAAAATACAACTTTGTAAAATGATTTCTTTGCTATACGTACGTAGACAAATATGTCATGCAAAAATTGAAACGCATATTTTAAAAAAAAAAACAATGCAAGGGTTGTCAGCTCTTGCTGACATAGTACTTTTTAAAGAACTGTAGTGCCATACTCGGTTGCATCCATATAGGAAAGATCCGGCCCATCTATATCCATTGACAAACCACGGCCCTTTATAGGTTCCAAATTCCAGGTCAGTTTCAAAATTCTGCTAATAAAACTTTTGCAGATTTTAAAGCAGAAACCGTCCAAGTGCGAATCGGATTTGCGCTCCCAACGGTTCCGTAATACTGCACCTCTCCACACAACTATGACAATGATACCGATTTACATTACAAACAAAAGATATCAACGCGAGTGACAGAAAAATGATGTTTTTTTTATTTACTTCGGACTCCTTACCGTGAGTAAGACTCACAATTGGCCATTTTTCATTATTTTTATGTTATAATTTAGGATAAGTACTATAACCACTTCAAGTTTCACGCTTGTGTGTACAACCGTTTTTGCGACAAGGCAAAAACAAACAAGTATAAAACATGTTTTGTATGCTTAGGAAATTTGAAATATGACATTTGCAAAAGTGATAATTCTTCGCCACTCGTTAACAACCATAACAAGAAGACTAAAAGATGTAGACTAACCATTATTTGGTTTACATTATGGATCTCATAAAACATTCCTCGTTTCATAGCTCATTGGGTCCTAAATGTCGATGCTGTTAGCCCTAAATCAGTACTTTCAGGACCCAACTTTATGCCTCCCCTTTTTGCACTGACAATATTTTATAGCCCCACCAATGGGCCCTTCGGTAATGGAAATTACGGCTAATATAATGGAGATAAGGTTCCCTTAAAAATCGTCCTCCATAAAACTAATAATCCTCATTTCTCGAAAATGAATTGGCCGTTTCTCATGAAACTTTGTACACATAAGTAAAACATGAAATTGTAGTAAGAGTACGATTTTTATTTTTACATTTAATTCAAAATAAGAAAAATGCATTTTCGGTGGCGTAACGGCTAGGTCCGCTACCTCCGGTAGGGAGATCGTGATTCGAATCCTGTCACGTATCAATTTGTTTTTGAATTTCGATTTCATACGTACGTTTATTGGATGAAGGAAAACATCGTGAGGAAAAAAGTTTATTGCGGTATCTCATTGTAAAAAATATTACATGTTGCAGGAGACTTCTTTTGAGTATAAGAATAAGAATACTTGTGCCAGAAGAATCTGCTCTTCCATAACTAATAAACAACACAGAGATACAATAAAAAAAAAATTAAAAACAGCAATACTTTATAAATATATGCGCTACGTATTAATAAGCACGCGCGCGTAAGTATTTATGTGTGCATTTGATTGAGTGTGTGTGAGTGTATGTGTGTGTGGTGTGTGTTTGTGTCTGTGTGTGAGTGTTTGTATGTGTGGGTGCTATTATGTGTTTGTATGTACAGTGTGTATGTTTAAGAAGTGTTTGTTCGTATATCTTAGGTTGTGTGTATTAAAAGATTCTCTACTTCTTCATAATGAAGAGTATTAAGCCATTTAACTGTAGTATCTTTACAATCGTATATATTTAGGGGATATATTATATTCGTCTTACTATTTATTTTATTGTATAGAAATTTTGATAAAGAATACCCTAAAACGCGTATACAATAGCGAATTCTTTGGTTCTCAATCTCAAACAACGTAATTAACCTTAGGATATCATTAACTTTTTCTTTCTATTTTATTGTTGCTAAGAACTGATTTAACTTTCTTTATAAGGTCTCTTTTTTTTCTTCATGTTTGTTGTACTATTATTTTTTATATTACTGTTGTACTGTTACTGTTCGAACTGTATGGCGTACGTAAAGCTAACCTATCTCTAACCTTAAGGCGAAAACATCTCAATGTTCCTTATATAATTGATGTTTGATCATAATATATTGTAACCTAGTTTACCTCAAAAAATAAAAATAAAAAATAAAAAAATAAAATAAATATACACTTGCACACAAAAAAAACACTTGTTTGAATGCTCAGACATTTTGAAGTGAATTAGGTAAGGTACACAATCAAACAGGGAGCCTCCTTACGGAAATTATGTCTTGTTGACTCTCCCTCGTCACTTGTTCAAACAATTTATTTTTGACACGTCAATTTTCCAGTGAAATTATGTCGCCCTCTTCGACGGTTTCTGTCCAATTAAGTTTAGTGTGTTTTGGACTAATATTGTTAGATTTTTTTTATGAAGCTATCATAAATTAACGTGGCTTTGATGTCATCGTGATTTTTGTTTATTAAAGGTAGCTGTTGCTGGTATTTTTAATTAAATTTAAGTACCTAACCAAAGTATATATGGGGTGACTTTTAATTAGTTCTTGATAACAAAGGATAGGAATGTACTCGTGATTACAAACAACTTTCCCAAGGAAAAGAAATGTCAAATATGAAAAAAAAAAATTGGCCCTCAATACATTTTTGCAGATTTGATAACTTGTCATGTATCGAGGATTAAACATATTTTTCTGATATGACATTATAGTTGCTTTGGGAAAGTTGTTTGTAATCACGAGTATATTCATATCCTTTGCTATCCAGAACTAAATAAAGTCACCCTATATATTAGTACTAACATACAGTATGGACACTCCCTTTCGCTCTCTAGATGATTCAGATTGGTTATAGTTCTCGAACGTATGGGATTTCACCGTGATTTTGTTTGCTCCGTCATTTGTTTTTAGAAATGTCATTTCACGACCGTTTGTATGCAGTGTCCGGGGTGTGACCTAACTAAGTACTCCGTTTAATAAATCATACGTAACAACGTAATATGTATTAAAAAACTATACTATATTGAAAATGATGAAAACGTTAAAAAACCTACTTTCATCGCAACAACTTAGTACAGTTTTATATCATTACTTTTGGTTTTTGATAATTTTATAAAAAAATTTGAATAAAATAAAAAGATAAAAACGATGTATATAGAACAATGAACATGGCTGCAAGTCATGTCGAATAAAAAAAAGAAACATAAAAATCAGTTCACAATCTTCAAAAATATTGCGTAAAACATACAAAAAAGTCATAGACTCGAATTAAGAACCTCCTCTTTTTTAAAAGTCGGTTGAAAAGGAAACTCTATGGTAAATTGAAGCTGACACACTTCGATCATAAATGGTCGAAGCAGGCACATAAGATATTTTGACTTAGCGCTGTTATAGGGTTTTCTGTTGTTGCTTTTGCACTTGAATTAAGAACTTTCTCCTTTTTAAAAGTCGGTTAAAACGGATACTATTACCATAGATTCAATGGTAAATTGAAGCTGACATTCGATCATAAATGGTCGAAACAGGCACATAAGATATTTTGACTTAGACCTGATATAGAGTTTTCTGTTGTTGCTTTTGCACTCGAATTGAGAACCTCCTCCTTTTTAAAAGTCGGTTGAAAAGGAATCTCTCTGGTAAAATGAAGCTGACACACTTCGACCACAAATGGTCGAAGCTGGCACATAAGATATTTTGACTTAGCGCTGTTATAGGGTTTTCTGTTGTTGCTTTTGCACTTGAATTAAGAACTTCCTCCTTTTTAAAAGTCGGTTAAAACGGATACTATTACCATAGATTCTATGGTAAATTGAAGCTGACATTCGATCATAAATGGTCGAAGCAGGCACATAAAATATTTTGACTTAGTCCTGATATAAAGTTTTCTGTTGTTGCTTTCGCACTTGAATTTAGAACCTCCTCCTTTTTAAAAGTCGGTTGAAAAAGAAACTCTATGGTAAATTGAAGCTGACACACTTCGACCACAAATGGTCGAACCTGGCACATAAGATATTTTGACTTAGTCCTGATATAAAGTTTTCTGTTGTTGCTTTTGCACTCGTATTGAGAACCTCCTCCTTTTTAAAAGTCGGTTGAAAAGGAATCTCTCTGGTAAATTGAAGCTGACACACTTCGACCACAAATGGTCGAAGCTGGCACACAAGATATTTTGACTTAGTCCTGATATAAAGTTTTCTGTTGTTGCTTTCGCACTTGAATTTAGAACCTCCTCCTTTTTAAAAGTCGGTTGAAAAGGAATCTCTCTGGTAAATTGAAACTGACACACTTCGACCACAAATGGTTTAAAATTGGCACATAAGATATTTTGACTTAGTCCTGATATAAAGTTTTCTGTTGTTGCTTTCGCACTTGAATTTAGAACCTCCTCCTTTTTAAAAGTCGGTTGAAAAGGAATCTCTCTGGTAAATTGAAGCTGACACACTTCGACCACAAATGGTCGAAGCTGGCACATAAGATATTTTGACTTAGTCCTAATATATAGAGTTTTCTGTTGTTACTTTTGCAAATCCAACGAAATTGATGTGACCTAAAATAAAGCTAGTGTGTGTTTCTAGTTTAACGTTTCATTTCTAATCACGCGCTACTACAAATAAACCTCACAATATTTACGCAAGTATTCAAATCCTATGCAGAAGGACTTTTTACAAGCTTTTATTTAACTTGCAATGTATGTATGTTTGTTCGGGTGGAATCTAGCAAGTTAAATTTGACCCACTTCCCGGTTACCGATTGAGCTGAAATTTTACATGCATATATATATATCACGTAACAATGCAATATTGATAGCTTGTACCTAAAAGTTTTAGGTTTTTCGAAAATTATTTGTATCTAAAATATGGCAAACAGATTCGGGGTGTGTATTATTTGGGTCTACTACCCCTAGTTTTTTTATGAATTCGATGATTTCTAGAGATACCTGCGCGGTCTATTCCATCCTATATAAGATAGACCAGGCCCAAATATACATATTATTGTATTGTGTTGTAGGCGGTATAACAATTATTTTTCTATGTGTTTTATTTTAGCTATTACGTAGTTCTCGAAAGTATATCCTTACTAATGTTAATAATGTGAAAATGTGTTTGTTTGTTGGTTTGTTGCCTTTTCACGCTTTAATACCTCAACCAATTTTGACGGTATGCAGATAGCCTGTGTCATGGGGAAACACATAGGCTACTTTTCATTCCGTGAAAATAGCATAGAAAGCTAGGAAAACTGAAAATATATATCTTTTTTTTTGGTTGATTTATTTACCATCGCAACACGCAACGAATTGTTCTGATTTCTTGCACAGAAATGGTTGAGGGGATAAGAAATAACAAAGACTACTAATAAGCATAGCCGAAGATAGTTCCCGAGGGAAAACTCATTTCCAGCATCGCGCACGTCCGTCTCTACGGAGTAACGGTTTGACGTTATTTTTTTGTATAGACATAATTGAGGGGGTGGGAAGTGACAAAGGAATAGTTCGATTTAGTTCCCGAGGGATCTGGAGTGAACTCTTGTCTACGCGCACCACTCACCATTAAAGACAGTCATGAAAACGATAACCACGCGAGCGAAGCCGCAGGCAAAAACTTGTGTTTTTCAAGTGACTTCCAAAAAGGAGGAGGTTCTTAATACGTCTGTATGTTTTTTTTTATGTATGTTACCTCATAACTTTGGACTCGGTGAACCGATTTTTATTATTCTTTTTTTATTTGAAAGCTAATGTTTTCTGTTTGGTCCCATATAAATTTTATCAAAATCGGTGTAGTACTTTTATTAGAAAATTAACAAAAACCAAAAATAATAATGCAAAAATGTACTAGGTTGTTGCGATGGAAGTCGGTTCTTTAACGTGTTTAGCGTTTTTAATTATAATATCGCAATTTTTCCGGAATTTCTTTATCAAATTCACGTCAAAGGGTTGTTATCGATTTATTGACGATCCTTCAAAATTATTTTTAATCGCTTCTTAAAGAACGACTTTAACTCAAAAAAAACAGTAAAATGTCCATATATTAACCTCTCAGCGTACTGGGTATTAAACGACCCGTATTCAAAGTGAACCAACTTACCGTAAAACGAAATGGGTTTTAAATTGCGAAAACTGCAAGCAGCAGTTTCAAACTTAAGTTGCCAAATGAGTTGTCGGGAACTGAAACTATAGTGAGAAGATATGGGGGCGACCTGATGCGAGTGGTGATAATGTTAGGCGGTGACAAAGTTAGACGGTGACGGTGGGTCGGGTAAGACTGAAAGGTTTTTGGAAGATTTTTCTTCGTTTTTTCTGTCGCTACTTCAAGTTTTGTTTTACAAACAAGATAGATTAGGCACTCCCTGAACACTTCATACAACGGGCTAGAAAAGACATTTCAAAAAAGGAATGACGGAACAAACAAAATGGCGGCGGACTGGATTAGATTTTACTAGATTTTTGAAATTCGAAGCGGATTGAAATTCGAAATTGCCTTGGTGGACATAAGGACCTACACCCCAGAAGCGTGAAAGGGTTTAAGTAGTTACATACAAAATCGTTACTTATTTTGTATTTTTAACTCAGTGTAAAAACTCCCAGTAAATAATTAAAAATAAAATATTACAGAAAATATTACAGATAGTAAGAGAATAACACCTTAGCACGCTTCATAAAAACATAGTTTCATACAACGGGCTAGAAATGACATTTCAAAAAACGAATGACGAAACAAACAAAATGGCGGCGAAATCCTATACTTTCGACAACCAAATTGTAACAATGAGTATCAATCTGGGACGAGGGGGTGAGGTTGCAATCTAGAGAGCGGCAGGGAGTGTCCATACTGTATGTTAGTACTAATATATACTTTGGTTTAGTTCTAATATTTCTGTTATTAATTACTAATTACTAACCTAACCAGAAAAATATGGGAAAATAATAGTAAACAATATCCAGTAAGATAAGACCACAAAGAAAGAAAAATGTGAGCTTGTTTTACTATTTTATTTTATCCTTCTTACCAAAATTTACTATGAAAAGTAGATGGTTTAACGGCCCAAAAAGAAATGAAAGGTAATGTTTTGGGGAGTATGTATGTATTGTTTGTATCCTGAACGGCTACTTGGTTTTCAGAAAGCGACGTTTCGTCCGTGGCGTTATGGTTAGTCCATTCGCTTCACATCAGGAGGTCGCGGGTTCGATTCCCGGTGGGGTCAACTTGTAAGACTCAGATTGGTAGGTGGTAGGTCATTTTCTAAGCCCGCCTGGCTAGCTACCACCATCTTATCTAAGTCTTGCCGCCATACATCAGTGTTTACAACATTGATATGTTCCGGCTTGAAGATAAGATAGCCAGTTCTCAATTACGTTGGGAAATATTGGTAAGCCCGCTTCCATCTTCGGTATCATTGTCACTTATCATCAGGTGAGAAGATGCCTAAGGGCTTACCAATTATAAATAAACAAAAATTCTTGATCCCTGAGTGACATAGATTAGATACATTTTAAGTAATCGGGATTTTTATTTTAGAATTAAATTGTTTTCGTTATTTTTTTATTGCAAAGCAGTCGATAAGGTGTTGGATAATGGACTTAAAAATTTTAGTTTTTTTAATACACAATTAAAATTTATGATAATCGCGGACAAACATACATACATACGGGTCAAACTGAGAACCTCCTTGTTTTGAAGTCGGTTAAAAATATTCCTACTCTGCCGTCATAAGGAAAATGGCGGAATCTGCTTATATCTAGTTTTGAGCTATTGAACCGAACTAACTTCTTTGCTATATATGTATTTTGATGGAAGTTTGGTTATATTTTCTGGGATGTAAATGATTATATTATGTGGTAGTTTGTTATTTTATACACTTTTTGCATTTTTCATAATAAGATAAAATAAATGTGGACAAATAAAAAAGATGCCGCGTTTATGTGTTCTTGTGAAAACAAATCAATTAAGCGGCATCTATTTAAGTTTTATTTCAGATGAGATGTTATTTTACTTTGTACTTTAATTTTACTGACATCAGTGGAGGAAACAATGAAGTTACATAATCGTGACTTAATTGTTCAATGAGCCACTAATTATTCTTCCCTGCGATAAACAAGTTACGAAACAAACAAGATCATTAAAAATAAATATTTTAAATTAAAAATGAAAGCCTCATTTTTATTTCCTCGAAGCATTTGGCTGTAGCCCAGAAAATCAGATTGTTACTCTGGATTGTTATGAAAATTTCTCCAAATATTTTTCACTTTTGCACATACTACGGGGATTGCGGCCAAATAGCTGTAATCATTATATTACATATACTTGGGTATTGAAAGGTTAAAAAACATTCAGAAAATGTTCAGAAATACAGTTGGAGTTTTCTTTTCGGAGTAAATTGCTACTTCTTCTCATTAAAAATGTGCAGTCCGCGAGGCCTAAGCTCAGCTTTGCATTTTGTGAGTGCACGCACACGGATAGTGTAGAGTGGGATAAGCTTGTCGATAATTTACGCTTGTTTTTTTGCAACGCGGGCGCCATTTTTTCCATTCAAACCGTAGTCCCCTGTTTCCTTCCTGGATAATGACAATGGAGCAAAATTATTTTTTCCATCAAACCATAAACAATGGCCTTGCCCCTATGTTTTGTTTTTTCCCATATTCTAATTATAATAGGAAGTAGGAGCCATCAAAAACTGAGAAAATTGCCCAATTGAAACGTCACTTTCAGACACCCACCATAAAATAATACGCATTATAAAATAAAAATGTAGAGGCGTTTTTTAATTATTTTTTTTAAAAATATTATTATTGTTTAAGTTTTGGAGGAGGAAATAGGGGACTACGAAATGCTGTTTTGGTCAATTTTAGTACCTATTATCGGTCTGCTTTGCAGTTCTCCCTTTCTAGCTGTACACTGAGAAATTTGGGAGAGGGAGACAACAACATTTTATTAAAATAAATATTCTTTAGACCGCGTCTTCTCTTAAGGCGCCTCCCGTGCCTTACGCGTCACCTCCCTACTAATTTTGGCAATTACTTACACAAATGCAAAGCTGAGCTGAGGCCTTGCAAACTGTACTTTCTATCAATATCAGAAAATGACTCACGCCCTAGCGCCGTCAGCGTTTCTGAAAGCAATGGTAATAGGGATGACGACAGCATCAGAAAAAAAATATAAACCTTTGATCACTAAATTGCCCTTCTACTTAAACTTTGAAAAACATTACTCGTTTTGTTTTCTATCAGGTCTTCGATTTTTAATTCATCAAAATCACAAAATGAGTACTTAAATGACGCTGCTAAACTATAACGTCACGCCTAGGTAGTTCTGACATTTTTAGAACAAAATTTAGTTTTTGATAGATGATAAAAAGTAACTCAGATGACTAGCATTCGTCATCCCTATTATACTTAAGTTTTTTTTTTAAGATTAAAACAAACCTCCGGCATAATGCAAGTCGGACTCGTATATCGAGGGTTCCGTAGCACCACACCTTTCCACACAAGTACAATAATGGTAACTTTCATACAAAAGACATCAACGCGATCGACATCTTTTTTTTTAATTCAGTTTTAAACCACATAAATTGGAATTGGTTCGGAATCCTTAGAGCGAATACGACTGACACTGTCTCAGGTTTTATTATTTTTTGTTTTACTTTAGGATTGGTACAATACACACACCAAGTTTGACGCTTATATATTACGATAAGAAAAAGTATAAAAGACACCTTAAAAAAACACGTTTCTTTCTCTGTTTTTATTTTTTATTCTTTTTTAATAAATGATCTCTTTTTTTATTTTTTATTCTTTTTTAATAAATCATCTACAATTGCACATATTCTGTGAAAATTGGACCATGCTATCTATTACCATTCAATAGATACTGCTCTTTAAAAGACGGACAGACGGATTTAGTAATAAGGTCCTGTTGCCTGCTATAGAATTCTAAAATATGTTGTCAATTATTGTTTTATTTTATAAACTCGGACCGTACTTGAATAAAACAAAGCTCCAATTCGAATAACACACCGAAAAACAATACCTCGTTAAAATTCTACACCATGTACAAAATTGTGAATAGTAAGCACCCTGTATAAAGCACTTGTGATAGACAAAGGGACACTTAAATTATAACCGTTTGACAAAGGACCCAAAATATTGGACAAACGGGGTGCCAACACCTTCAATTTGTATTAAGAACTCGCTGTTTCCCGTGGCTTCACCCGCGTTGACATATTTTCTTTGACTTTTCGAGGGTGTGCAGTGCGCGAGCCGCAAGCGACTCGCGAGCGTGAAAAAAAGTAGCCTATGTGTTAATCCAGATCCTTATCTGTCTACCTACCAAATTTCAGCCGAAGAAGTAACAAACATACACACTCACAAACTTTCGCCTTTATAATATTAGTGTGATAATGTCTGCCTGAAGATGGTGTTCAAAACCGGTCGCTGACAAATTAAATAACGTGCAGTTTTATTAAATTTCTGTGGGATTAGTATAAATACGAGTATATACCAAAATGAGTAAAGAATAATTTATATCAGTTCGTTTTTGTCCTTTTAACAGACGAAAAAGCTGAAAATGGGATTATGAACAAGGCTTTATATATGTTTACAACATTTCATCAGCGATTGGCTAGCTTATTAAGGCTTTAAGATGACTCAATCCGAGCAGGTTGAAAAGTGTTAAAATAATATGGAACGTAACTCTATTCATTTTAAGTTCAAATCAATGCGAGCTTCAATGCGGCCGTTACGTTAAACCGAACGCCCAATTCTAGACTTTTACATGTTTTTATTACTTTTCTTCGCTTTCAAAAAAGTTAAAAAAAAAGTTTTTAATTTAAATGAAAGGTGTCAAAGTCACCGATTTTAGTGTATTGGTTTCATTCAACATTAATTATTTGTTTTCGAGAAATTTTGCAATTAATGCCAAAAACAGGGTCAACAGCATATTTTTTAATATCAAAAGTAGTAATTTTTTTAAAAATTGTATTCAATTAAATCGTTTTTTTTTAATTTAAGTATATTATATATTTTTACTATAGTGACAGCTTTAAACAGTCTTTCAATAATTTGAATTGAATAAATGTCATCTGTTTGACCCATCTTAAGGCCTTAAGAAATAGCTTGTTTGTTGAATTAATGAAATGATATGATGATTTAGGTACTTCAAGATAAGTTTTAATTTAATAAGTTTAACTAGACTACCAGTCATGGCGATGCCACAGAGTAGAAAAAGGAAAAGTGTCACAGAGTAAGTACATATTTAGTAACAAGGAACGAATTTACCACAGTCTATATACACAGTAATATTTTAACACCCCTACCAAATTCGAGCCTTCCCTTTAAAATTAACAATTTGAAAGTTATTTAATGGACTTTACATACAAGTTGTTTCTGTAACACTTTAAGCAGGAAACACACTAGGTAATACCAATACACTCATATCAAAAATTAAGTATCAAGTTTTGACTTACCAATACTGTTTCTAAAGAATCTAAATTTCTCTTTAGGCAGAGCCTTTGTAAAAATATCAGCATACTGATTATCAGTGTGTACATAGTTTAAACTTATAATATTTTCATAATATTTTTCTTTAACAAAGTTGTACTTTATATCAATATGTTTACAACGCTTATGAAATTCACTTTTTTTAATTACACTTATAGCACTTTCGTTGTCAATGTTTATACACACAGATTTTTGATAAATTCACTGATGTCACTGAGTAATTGTCTTAGCCACATAGCTTCCTTAGTAGCTGCACGGGCAGCCATAAACTCAGCCTCTGTTGTAGGGCGACAGTTTGTTGACGTTGAGATGACCAAGTGACAGCAGCTCCATTTTTAAGAAATACATAGCCAGTTATTGGCCTTCTGGTTACTATATCGTTTGCATAATCAGCATCACTATATCCAGTAAATTCTGTATTGTCAGAGTTAGATTTGTAACATAAACCGTAACTTTTTGTCTCTTTTAGTTATTTTAATATTTTCTTTACAGCATTCCAGTGAGAGTCATCATAAGAATGTAAGAATCGACTCACCTGGCTCACAGCAAACATAATGTCAGGTCTGCTTACAGTTGCTGCATGTATTAGTGAACCAAGAACTTCTCGGTAAGGATAATTTTTCTTTGGTGTATCATCAGCCGTCTGTACTTCTGACGGACAGACACATAGTAATCCGTGTTTTTTTTTTCAATATTTTTGGCTTAGTTGTTTCCGAGATAAGGTAAGGGGAATACCCAATTATACAGAGTGTAACAAAACTGGTGTAGGCCCCGTTAATACTCATAATGTCATACTGAACAACTTTCCTCAAGGAACCCATAGTCAATTCTCAAAAAAAAAATGGACCCTCCATACTAAAATAAAAATAAATAAATAAATATTCTCGGACAAATCAAAGTAGGATTCCCTGTGTTATGGGTTACCAGATACTGATATACATACTTATATACGTTTAAATACATACATATATAGATATATTTTAACACCCAGACACAGAGCAAACAAATCTGCTCATCACACAAATGCTTGTCCTGGGTGGGGATCGAACCCACAACCCTCGGATCAGTAGTCAAGGGCACTAACCACTGAGCCACCGAGTCAGTCAATGCAAATGTACAAGTGCGGTCAATCAGCTGATCGATTTGTATGAAGAGTAAAAAAAATACGTTTTCAGCAAAGTTGTTCAGTATGATGAGTAGAAGCCTCAGTTAACGGGACCTACACCAGTTTTGTGACACCCTGCATAATTTTATCTTCTAAACTATTTTTAACAATTCCCTTATTTTAACACAATACAGTAACTTTTTTTTTTCATTTTCTTCTTTGTCCCCAAATTTAACCTCTGAAATCTGAATTCGTTTTATTGGTACCGTACGGTCGTGATTGGGTCAGCAAAATCTATGTACTTACCCTTTTACTTACGGCGTTGGCTCAGCGACACGAAGACGATCTTGACCTCCGACACTTTTTAGCGCCATCACGATCCTGCGCCACTACTTGCCAGTTGGATAATTGGAGGGCGTACTGGTCTTATTCGAGTTCACCTTTTCAGCGGTATCTGGGTCGTTCAACTGAGCGTTTTTTTTTTAAATCCATAAATGGTCAGCCCTTGGCATCATCTCACCTGACGGTAAGTGACGATGATTCCGAAGATGAAAGCGGGCTTACCAAGATTCCTCAACATAATGGGGAACTGGCTATCTAATTAGAATCGTAGGAAATACTGAGCTCGCATTTTTTTGATTTTAGAAAACGTGTATTTATATACCTACTAGTTGTCCCAGCGAACTTCGTTCCACCTCACACTTCCCTACCCTACACTACACTACCCTACCCTATTCTAAACTACCATACACTATACTACCCTACCCTAACTTAAAACCATATCCTAACAATAACGAACTCAACAAAAAAAGAAATAGCGAAATCGGTCCAGCCGTTCTTGAGTTAAAAATGGTGTAGCTAACACTACTTTATTTTATATATATAGATATAAATATATATACATTTGGCACTGTGCAAATTTAGCTTTCGAGCATAAAAAGGAGCGAGAAATATTCGTTTCGGTCAAGTTTGATTGATTGATTATACAGTCAAAAGGCTCTCCCCCCCCTTGGGTAGCAGAAAATGGTATTTTCCGAATTTGGCATTATGCTTAATGGCACTAAGCATATTTAGTATTCTGAGAATATGGTGCTTTGCGTGTAAAAAAATACATTTCGCTAAACGCCCTATGATACTGCGAATTTGGTACTATGCGTCGAAAGGAAAAAAACTTGAACCTTTTTTCAAATAAAAGGTTGTACTAAAAAGTTTTTATATTTTTCTTCTTATTGATACATAGATTTATTTGATGCTGCCATCTACCAAATTACTATTTCAGTGGTACAATCATTTTTTTCTGTCAGATAAAGTTACGATTCTTTCAAATTCAACCGAAGTCCATTGTCTTAAAAGCTATTATTCCATTTCATTGGTTCTGTGAGACCACGGAATACTATTAAGGCGACGCATTGGAAACTTTGGTCGCAATGATCTCGATTTTTGTCAGCAATTACAAAATATCTGAAAATGATATTTTGTAACCTGACTGTTCATTTCTTTTCTTTTTTTTTTTATTCACAATTGGTAAACCCTTGACCACATCTCACCTGGTGGTAAGTGACGATGTTGCCGAATATGGAAGCGGGCTTACCAAGATTCCCCAACGCAATGGGGAACTGGCTATCTTATCTTCATGCCGAAACACACCAATGATATCAACATTGATATTTGGCGGCAAGACTTAGATAAGATGGTGGTAGCTAGCCAGGCGGGCTTAGAAAATGCCCTACCACAAACTAAATCGAGTCTTACAATTGACCCCGCCGGGAATCGAACCCGCGACCTCTTGTGTAAAGTCGGTGAACTTTGCCTCTGAGCTACGGAGGCGGTTAGAATGTGTTCAATTCAATGTGTTCACTTCATTTCAGCGTTGCAGAAAAACGATTCGTTAACTTTAATAACAGAAAAAAAATATATCTAAGAAACCTCTTTTGAAGCAGAGATTTGCATTCTACAGGCAAACCAGACCGATAGTACCTCTAAATTTTCTTAGTCGATTAATCTAAACACACACTTCAATGTGTGATAGTTGTTTTTTTTTATGTGTAACATCTTTGCTCTCGCTTTCCTGCAATTTGTGGGAGTGATTTCGTGAAATGGGACGGAAATGTGTAACATGGGACGGAAATGTGTAACAGGAAGTCGCGAAAGCGCGCGCTATTCGATCTGACGAATGAGCTTTGCTCTCGCTTTCCTGCAATTTGTGGGAGTGATTTCGTGAAATGGGACGGAAATGTGTAACAGTGATTTGTTACACATCATATGCGAGTACTGTAGGTCTCGTTTTTTTTTGTAGTTTTTAAATGAAATGTAAAACATTCAAAAAGTGCAAAAGTGTGGTTATTTTCTTTACTCTTTGCTAAGTAAAAAAATATATCATATCTATCATACTAGATGGCGCTAGTTTCATGTTTCAAATACCCTTAATAGTAGGTGGCGCTAGTTTCAACACATTTAAAAGAACACGTTTTTTGTATGGAGACTTTTACCTTTTCTAATTTTTACTTTTTGTTGTTATAGCGGCAACAGAAATACATCACCTGTGAAAGTTTCAGCTTTCTAGCTATCACGGTTTATGAAATACAGCTTGGTTACAGACGGACAGACGGACAGCGGAGGCTTACAAATAGGGTCCCGTTTTTACCCTTTGGGTACTGAATCCTAAAAAAACAGAGACAACTGTAATGTTGCAATCAATGCCTTGCCGTAACTTGATCAATCAATATTAACCTCTCATTGTAATCTATTGTAGGGTCAATAATGACTCCTCCGGTCACTGTGGTCCCTCCAATTAATAGTCAAACAATCAAACCCTTCTCAGTGAAAATTAATGCTGATTATAAATTATAACGCGGGTATAATGGAGGGATGTGTTCATAAAGGGATTGTCATGATAAATGTTGGAATTAAAGGATCAATCAGAGTTATTGGCGTCTATCACAAGACCCGCCCTTCCGAAAATGTTTCTTCAAAAGTCATCATCGATTGCCACTCGAGTACTTTGCTGCCCCAAAGACCTATGTCACCGCAATGCCGAGAGCCTGTCTTCGCGAAGTAGTAAGCACCTATCCTCCTCACTTGTTAAAGTGAAACTTCTCGTCTCAATATTTTTCGTCTGTGTGTTGCATGTCGCGTGACGGTCGCTTTCGTCTGACGGTATGACCGTTTCGTCCTCTGTACCGTAGCGAGAGCAGCCATGATCTTTTCGTCCTTTCGAAAGTTTCACTTTTACCGTGGTTTCATAAAACCACACACTTACTTTATTTTCTTATAACGAGACATATAATCTAATACTTAAGGTAAGTCCGGACTAATTGGTATGACCAATTACCTACGTAGTAGCTTGCCTTCCAATATGATATGACCGACATCGTCATATTGCGTATTTCATCATCATTCATCATTACAGCTCGTATACGTCCCCACCGAGGGGCTCGAGCCTACCCTGAATCAGGGCGATTAGGCCTTAGTCGACCACGCGGGCCCAGTGCGGCTTGGTCGACTTCACACACAACCTTCGAGTTTCTTCGCAGGCGTGTGCAGGTTTCCTCACGATGTTTTCCTTCACCGTTAAAGCAATCGGTAAGTATGTACGTAAGTTTTTGAAAAACTCATTGGTACATTGGCCGTCCAGATTTGAACCCGGTACCTCTGGTTAGATGGACCGAGTCGTTACCGGTTGAGCCACCGACGTATTTCATATTTCTATTTATTAATCATAATTTGTCAATATATTACATGTTATATTATGTAGTAGTCTTTTCTCCAGTGGCGACCGCGCACTAGAAAACGTAGCGTTGGCAGGCCTCCCACTCGGTGGACCGATGACCTTGTGAAGGTCGCGGGAAGCCGCTAGATGCGGGCAGCGCAGAAACGGTCGTCATGGGAATCCTTGGGGGAGGCCTATATCCAGCCGTGGACTTCTTTCGGCTTACATGTCTAATAAAGTATAGGGAAGATTCAAATATCAAATTATTATAAAATGATAATTAGTAAATAAAAACCTAACTACTCCGTGAGTTGAGTGCCAACAGAAGTGAAAACTTTTGAAAGGTTTATAAGTTTTGACCCTCCGAGTGTTTCTGGTACGGAGTCGGTTACGTTACATTACAGTGTCGCGAGTTCCATGGTTTTTTCCCATCTCAAAAATGCCCAACGCGCTTACAGAAGTATTCACTTCAAAAAAAACCTACCTACTTCGGGAGTGCCGACAGAAGTAAAACATTTTACAGTTTTGAACCTCCCGAGTGTTCCTGGTACGGAGTCGGTTACGTTACATTACAGTGTCGCGAGTTCAATGGTTTTTCCCATCTCAAAAATGCCAAACGCGCCTACAGAAGTTTTAATTTCAAAAATGTTATTACATTATTTAATGAGATTTAAAATTTAAAAATTCTTCATAACTGTAGAACGCGTGCTCGATCAACCAAGTGTTGAGCCTGCTTTTAAAAGAACTCAGGACAGGAAGGAAGCCTTTGCGACTTGCTCGGGCAGCCTGTCATAAATTGTTGGATCCATGACATATATTAACTTGTCCGATTGAGCAAGCCGGCGTGGCACAGGCAGTGGTCTACCCAAATAAGCTATTTGACTACTACTGGAAAATAGTTTTGTATTTTTTTTTATTGCTTAAGATGCAAACCATTTTAATATTTCCTGGAGATCTGTCGTATATACGGAGTAAATCAATGTTAAAGTTTGAATTAAAAAACTACGCGCCAAAGCGCAATTTTCGCTATGGCGCCTGGTTGCTCTGTCAGATGACGTCACACATAAGTAAACAACAAACTGCTGTAATAGTGAAAGCACGCACTGAAACTAATGTTTACTTCTGTGTGACGTCATTAGAGTTGCAACCAATCACAGAGCGTTTTCAAACACGTGATCAAACCACAAAAAAAAACATTTATGTTTTTTATACAGAAAATGACCTTATTTTTTGCAGAACATTAATAAAATATGCTTTTTACATTACATTTTATTAGGATGACAACAATTTGTTACATATTTAGAACATAGTCAAATGCCTATTGCGGAGGTTACGCGAATATATATCAATGGGTCGTTTATAGTCATCAAGGTGGCTGAAAATGTACACAGGCCAGCATCAAGTCAAGTCAGTATCAAGCTACACACTTTGGACTTTGTACCGTTCTTATGCCGAATGCGTAAGGATCAGAACGAGTGTATAGCTTGATGTTCTGACCCCTGTACATTGTCTATCCGAAGTACAACCACCGACTGTAAGGTAAGAAACCTAAGATGTATAAAATGTGGCCTTGCGAAGTGTCCTGCGGCACTTGCTTGCACGCAAAGGCGCGCTCCCAGGCTGAGGCGCGCCCCCACAGCTCTGCGCCGTATTGCAGCAGCGAGTGCACAGTGACGAAGTAGCATGAGCGAGCCACCTTCCTAGGGACAACCCTGGCGAGCCGACGCAAGGCGAAGCATTCGCTTCCGAGCAGAAAGGCGTCCACTATACTGAACAAAGCCTCCCCCAAGGATTTCCATGACGATCGGACCTTCATCGGGTCGTCGGTCCACCGTGTGTCCACGGTTACGTTTTCCGGTGCGCGTTTCGTCACTCGAGAACTTTACTACCCTAACGGCCATCTAATCTACGAGCTATGTGCCCTGCCCAATGCCACTTCATCCTGTGAGCTATGTCGGTTACTTTGGTTCTCCTACGGATCTCCTCATTTCTGATTCGATCGGGTAGGCAAACTCCGAGCATAGCTCGCTCCATCCCCCTTAAGGTGACCTTGTTCCTTGTTATAAAGCCCATAGTAAGTGATCATGTCTCAGTTCCGTACCTGACATCCATCACCGACATGCCTAAATCATCTAACACCCATAAAATCTCTATATAAGTATAAAAGGAAAAGGTGACTGACTGGTATATCATCGCACAGCTGAAACCACTGAAAGGATTTTGCAGAAATTTTGGATACAGGTAGCAATTAGGTCGTGGGCTTTTATTTTATTTATTAAGAAAGGATTATGGGAAATTCCCACGTAAACGGTAAAAAACGGGATCTGCGCGGACGAAGCTGCGGGCATCCACTAGTAAAATATACATATGAAATTATATTTTTACATTGTAATATAATGTAACCGGTAATAAAAAATAACGTGTTCACGTGAAATGCGATCATTGCAAAAATGTACCAACATAACGGAACTTTTCACCGAGAAATTATAAAAATTCCACATCCAAGACATTTTCCGATATTTTCTTGGGAAATATTCGCGAAATCCTTTTATCGACGTTTGCAAATGTATTGGAGGTATTGAAGAATTTTCTTTAGCCGTTATGCTGTTGTGTACCTATTTCTTCACAGGTTTCAGCAAATAAAATAAGAGTCAAATGGTAAATGTTTTGTCCCTTTGAAAATAATATAAATTTTTTGACCGAGAAATGTTTTCAAAATATTCTCCACGTGCAGCAAGAAATACAGATCAGTGCTGAAATAATTTCAACTAAAACCTTATTAAACTAGGTAAAAGCGATATAGAAATTATAGGCCTCTTCCAGTTGGCGCAATACATTTGTTATTAAACTAACGGAGAGAACAATTAAATGCACATAATCTTTTTATATCAAGATTTGCGTTTTTTGTGTGGCATCAAGTGTTTCCTTTTTATTGAAATAAACAGTTTTTTTTAAGCTATTGCATAGCTTTTAGCGCGGCGACCGAATCAAGAAATTCCGTAACGAAAAAACCTAACACCCCACACTCCGCCTACCATGTAGCTCGGCCGAGCGTGACGTAACGTTACCGCGTTCTAAAAAAACTTACAGTGCTATCTATTAGCGATTTGCGGTACTAAAAGGACAGTCAATTTTACTGGTGTAACTTTCTTATTGTTAGAAGTTGATAAAAAATGCTATGCAATAGCTTTACCGCGGCAGTCCCTGAGTGTTAATTTATTAAGTTAATTTAATTTTTCGCCATTCAGAGAATGCAAAGAAAGCATGCAGTAACGTGAGTCCTATGCTGGACCATCGTCTCTCTGCGACTGCCGCTCAGGCCAGCGGCCTATTGTACTATTATTATCATCTGTGGCTGTAGTGCTGTGCACGTGAATTGTGCCTTACTTGCACGTACCGTAGACACCATTCGGGGTTCGTTTTTCGAATTTTCCTTAACACGTTAACAGTCCAGTGTACCGTATGTGGTACACGGGGAGCGGTTCCGCCGAGTTCGTGTACCCTATGAGGCACACGAGCCCTAGGTTACTTTACAGGCTCACACATATGGACATATGGCGTGTTCCGGAACACTTGTATGGGAACTGTTTACGTGTTAAAGTCTCCTAGACGGGTTGCAGAACAAAACTTTCGTACGGCAGCGACACCCTATCTCCTCAAAATAAATAGGTAAGTAAGTAAGACTTGGACACAATGCTCGGTGGCCTCAATAGAGCCCATCAACATATCGGTCTTACAATGAACATGTACAAGACGAATATTATGTCACTTATGTCAATTTGTTGACGATATCGTGGCCATGGCTGAGACCATGGATGACCTAAGCACAATGCTCGGTGGCCTCAGTAAAGTCTCTCAACAAGTGGGTTTTAAAATTGAACAGGGACAAGACGAAAATAATGTTAAATGTCCCTGTCGCACCCACCCCTCTAAAGGTTGGAGGCTCTAAAGTCGAAGTTGTTGCCGAATATGTGTACCTAGGACCAACAGTCCAGTTAGGTAGGTCGAACTTCAAGAAAAAGACCAATAGTCGAATCTAACTCGGCTGGGCAGCGTTCGGGAAGCAGCACAATGTCTTCAAGTCACAAATACCGCTCAGAGTTTTTCTGCGTGATCGAATCAAAAACGAGAAGATCCGTAGGAGAACCAAAGTAACCGACATAGCTCACAGCATTGCTAAACTTAAGTTGCAGTGGGCGGGGCACATAGCTCGTAGAACTGAAGGTGGTTGGGACAGTAAAGTTCTCGAGTGGCAACTGCGCACCGGAAAACGTAGCATAGGTAGGCCTCCTACTCAGTGGACCGATGACCTGTTGAAGGTCGCGGGAAACCGCTGGATACGGGGAGGAGAGAACCGGTCGTCATGGAAATCCTTTGGGGAGGCCTTTGTCCAGTAGTGGACGTCCTTCGGCTGATATGATGAAGTACAAATTAAACTGGAGTTATACATTTGCCACTTGCTATATTTATTTATTATTATTACAAAAAAGTATATTATAACGAATTCACCTTCACGAAAAAAAAAGGAAAACAATAGATCAAAGTATCAAAATAAGCGCCACAGAAAGCCTATTTTAAGTATGAATGAACATTGACACTAATAAACTTTTTAGAAAAAGATACATTTATAAATATCTATTTCAAATATAGCGTGGTCCTTGTCGCTAAGGCAAGTGGCGAGAAGAATGGCGAATTCCGGCTTAGATATAAAAAAAAAACAACTCACAAAATACACATCTTAAGAACTATTTGCTGTCGAAGTTCATCAAATCGAGTGTAAACAACCGAAAAATCAATGGCGGGGAAAAGTTTTCCCGCTAAAGTAGAAACGACGAGCCCGCATCGTGGTGACCTCAATTCTTTCTTTTGTGATAAATAAAAGCATTAATTGAACAAAAGACGAAAAATAAAACAAAAAGGAAGTTAAGCATACAGGATGTAACAAAATTAGTGGAGCCGTAAATTTGGAATCCTATTCATAATGAATAATTTTTCCAAAGAACCATTTAAAATTATTTCATTCTGAGATTGTTGATTTATTTACAATAAAATACGAGTGTGCTTTAGACCACACGACTGAAGTAAAACTTCTTTAACTCCATCTACATGTATGAAAGTAAATACTTAGACTTCAGGAAATAATCAAATCTTTTTTGTCTTAAAGAGGTATAGACAGTTTATGAAAAGAGTTTTATTATCCTCTGAAAATGATCAAATCTTTTTTATCTTATATGTTTGTTTTGATTGTTTTGACAACCAATATTGTTGCCTTGGCAACCGATATTGTTGGTAAACAAAAATAAATAGTATCTCTCTTTCTATCTTCAATAATTTATATATCCCTTTAAACTTCCGTTCGCCTCGCCCGATCACACTTCCGTAACGCTCTCGTCACGCATCCCATCCACCAGCTTAATCCCCAAGTTAAGCGTGCGTAAAGAAGTTTTACACTTCATAAAAAGGGCCAGAAATGACATTTCAAAAAACGAATGACTAAAGCAACAAAGTGACGGCGAAATCCTATACGTTTGACAACCAAACTGTAACCAATCTGTATCAATCTAGGTGACGACGGGGTGAGGTCGCAATCTAGAGAGCGGCAGGGAGTGTCCATACTGTATGTTCATATATATACTTTGCCGAGGCCTTAACAATTGTGATAAAAAAAAATCTATTTCAAATAACTAAACGAATTAATTAAAAATTTGAAAACTGACTGCATAAAAACTCAACCTTAACCTTTTTTAAGCCAGTCAGGTAAAAATATATCCTACGTCACTCACGGGATCAAGACCAATCTAACTACACCTCGCACTCCAACATACATCATGCCGTTTAGGTTACAGAGCGTACCAAAGAAATATACATACATACTTACACTCGAAAAACAAACTCCTTCTGACCCAATTAGGTAATAACTTTAGAAATTGAGAACTTTAGAATATCAGGTGAGGTGCAGCCAAACGTACTCAAATTCTTAATAAAAAAAATTAAAAAAAAGAAATTAAATAAAAATAAAAAACCCTGCTAAAAATTTTACCCTTATTTTATGTCCAGTCGGTTAAAAATGTATTCTAAGTCACTCACGGGATTAAGACGAATCTAACGACGCTTCGGATTTCAGCCGTTTAGGATCAGAGCGTGCCAAAGAAATAAATAACTTCCTTTTCATGGCCATTCGGTTAAAAATATATTCTATGTCACTCACGGGATCAAGATAAATATAACGACACCTCGAAATCCAAAATCGTTCAGGCTACAGGGCGTGCCAAAGAAATATACATACACTCCAAAAACTTAACCCTCCTGCAATTGGGAAAAAAGGAGGAGGTTCAAGATTTTAACCTCCAGGATGGTGCTATGTAAATTTCATAAAAATCAGTTTAGTCATTTTTTGGAAAATAACAAAATCAAAAATATTGCAAAATTTTACTTTGTAGTTACAGTTGGAGGCAGTTTATCAATGTGTTCAGCTTGGTCAATTATTTCACAGGCAAGTGTAACTTAGACACTGATAGACGTGGCATTCGGAATTATGAAAAACTGGCCAAGTGCGAGTCGGAGCCGCGTAAAGTAGGGTTCCGAAGTCTTTTCAAGAAATAAATGTTTATCAACCGACTTCAAAAAGGAGGAGGTTCTCAATTCGTCTGTATGTTGTTTTTTTTTTTGTTTGTTTGTTACGCGATATCTCCGCCGATTGTGAACCGATTTTCAAAATTATTTTTTTTATTCGAAAGAGTGTACTCCTGAAGGGGTCCCATTGTCACCAAGTCAGGATCTGATGATGGAATCCCGGGGAAATCGAGGGCAACCCTCAAATTTTATAGGCACGTTTTACATGTTTCATGTATTTTCTAAAATAAGCAATGCCATATGTAAAATGTGAGAAGCTGTGTGCTGACACCGACCTCAAAAAAACTTTAGGCCCCTAATTTAATTCGTACGCACCTTTGATTTCGTTATTGTTGGTTAATGCCGTGTATCTAAGTATAATAAATTTTTTTAATACTATTGAGTGAATTTCATTTTAAAGTCGGTTTTTAGTTTTTTAAACTTTTTTTTTTAAATCAAAATTATATTTACAGATGGTAGTGGAACATTTTGTACGGAAAATCAATGAACTTTTGACAAATCCAATTGCACAATGCAATTGGTCGACTATTACTCCTAAACCAAGAAAGCCTACTTAGCCGTGACAGTTTACTTTTTAAATTGATTATAATTACCTACTAATTTTTTTTTAGATATCCTGAAATAGCAGTTTAACTTGTAGGGTGACCTCAGAAGGGGACACACACACACACACACACTTGACTCGAACAAAAAATAGCACTTTAAAAATTGTAAAATAAGTTAAAAAATGGTTTTAGCAAACCCTCAGTTTTGACAGAGCTATTCAACGATACATTTAATTCACCCCCTTTTTACATGTAGAGGGGGGCCCATAAAATATTTTTTTTTCAAGATTTTATTGTACAACTTTGTCGGCGTGATCAATATGTATCATCATTACGGCTCATATACGTCCCTACCGAGGGGCTCGAGCCTACCCTGAATCAGGGCGATTAGGCCTTAGTCGACCACGCGGGCCCAGTGCAGGTTGGTCGATTTCACACACAACCTTCGAGTTTCTTCGCAAGCGTGTGCAGGTTTCCTCACGATGTTTTTCCTTCACCGTTAAAGCAATCGGTATCAATTAGCGTCGGTGGCTCAACCGGTAACGACTCGGTCCATCTAACCAGAGGTACCGGGTTCAAATCTGGACGGCCAATGTACCAATGAGTTTTTCAAAAACTTACGTACATACTTACCAATATGTATAATCATACCAAATTACAGCTTTCTAGTATTAATAGTGTCAGAGTTAAGCCGCGGACAGACGGACAGACGCACAAACGGACAGATGTAGGACAGCAAGACATGGCGAAACTATTAGAGAAAAACAATTTGTTTTTTTTATTTAAAGCCTATATTCACAGCAGGGTTCCATTTATGGGCCTTTTCTTTTCCTTGCTTACGTAAATAAATGATTTGCCTTTTATGGTGCAACATCTGTCAAATATTGTGTTGTTTGCAGATGATAATTCTCTTATTATTAAACTGAATAAGAAAGAAAACGAAATTGATGAAGTAAACAACACTCTTTGAAAGGTACTGAACTGATTCACTGTGAACAACTTATTATTAAATGCTAAGAAAACAAAATGTATAAAAAAGGTTAATAACAGTGTAATTAATTAGACAGTGATAAATTAGAATTTGTAATTACTACGGTGTTCCTTGGTATAACTTTGGATGTTAAATTCAATTAATAAAAATGGCTGCCATTTAAAAGGGGAAAAGGATGCGATCCCCAAATTGGGGGTTATATGTCGCGTATTACACTCCCATTAAATATCGGTGACCCTATCCAATACACACTGTATATTAAAGTATTATTTCAAACTTTTGAGTAAATTTATTTTTGAACTCCGTTTTTAGGTACTTTAGTTTCGAGACTTTGTAGAAGACCGATCAGTGATAAATACACTCCGTCCACAAAAGATGATCGGGTAAAGATAGTAAAACTAGTTTTTTTTTTTGTAAAATCAAAAATAAATCGTCTGTAGATATAGGTATAAAAGTCGTTGAACTTAACACATTTTCCATAACTAGGTACTTATGTAGACGGCCAAAATACTGGAAAGTCATGTATAACAACGTATGAATACGTCGCTCAGCATACTTGATTTACTTCAAGAACGTATACAAACGTCAGTTAGTAATACTAAATCCTATCTGTGACTTAATGGCGCCATAACATATAAAATTCTGAAATCTTTAGCGTCTCGTAACATTGAAATTTCATAGCACTAAGTTGACACGTAGCGTAGGCAGACCTCCCACGCGGTGGACCGATGACCTGGTGAAGGTCATATATATATTACATACGTTTGTATATTTGTATATGGTTTATTGAAAGTACCCCGCGCTCGCGCGAATGTGTTAACATCTTACCAACGCAGATACGACAATGATTTAAAAAGTACCTCTTGAAAATGGAAACTTGGTAACTAATTTTAATTTAGAAATTAATTAATTCATCCTAATATATATATTGAAAATCTTAAGCAACAACAATTAATAATCTACTAGAAATCTTAAAATTTTCTGTTTTAGTAAGGGGATGCCATAAAAATGGAGCGGCAAAATTTAGGAATTTACCTAGGAATAAATTTTCCAAGAAATTTGCAAAAAAACTTCGCTTATTCAGCTCATATGTAGAAGAATAACCTGACCAATTTTATTATAAAAAAAATTAAAACTCGACTACATAAAAAAATATCCCTATTTTTGGACAATTTCTATGTTACTTTCGGAATATTAACCGCCTCCGTAGCTTAGAGGCAAAGTTCACTGGCTTTACACAGGAGGTCGCGGGTTCGATTCCCGGCGCGGTCAATTGTAAGATTCGGTTTGGTTGGTGGTAGGGCATTTTCTAAGCCCGCCTGGCTAGCTACCACCATCTTATCTAAGTCTTGCCGCCAAATATCAATGTTGATATCATTGGTGTGTTCCGGCATGAAGATAAGATAGCCAGTTTCCCCATTGCGTTGGTGAATCTTGGTAAGCACGCTTCCATCTTCGGCAACATCGTCACTTACCACCAGGTGAGATACGGTGCCAATTATTACGGTTACAATACCACGGTTTACCAATTGTGAATAAAAAAAAATGAAGACGAACCTAACGAGACCTCACTCTCTAACATCTATGAAACTCAGCCAAAGAAACAGACATACATACACACACCCGAAATGCATCACCCTCCTTTTTACTTAGTCGGGTAAACGCAAAAATCTTTTTCCGAATGAACTCAAACCGTAATCGGTGAATTCGAGCATGCTCTGCTTATTTATAAACAGTTAGTTGGAAGTGCGCCAGAAAAGGAACATTAGGGGGTTGTGTGTATTTACACGAGTGGAGCAGAAACCAGTTTATATGCCTGCCCACCACTAGGCTTTCCTCTTTTAAGATTGCTGCCGGTTACTAAACCAGGCAGAATGTAAATGATTAACTGTCTTTTTTTTATTCACAATTGGTAAGCCCTTGGCATCTCACCTGATGGTAAGTGACGATGATGCCGAAGATGGAAGTGGGCTTACCAAGATTCCCCAACGCAATGGAGAACTGGCTACCTTATCTTCATGCCGTAACACATCAATGTTTATAACACTGATGTTTGGCGGCAAGACTTTGATAAGATGGTGGTAGCTAGCCAGGCGGACTTAGAAAATGCCCTACCACCAACCAAACCAAGTCTTATAAGTTGACCCCACCGGGAATCGAACCCGGGACCTCCTGTTGAGAAGCGAATGGACTAACCATTACGCCACGGAGGCGGTTAAAAATAATTTTAATTTCGAGCGACGAAGGAGTAAAGAAGTTATTGTGATGTTAAAAAAATCGAGGTTGAGATTTTGATGGGGAACGATTCTTTTACACTAATAGAGTCCAAAAAACATAATGTATGTGTGTTTTTGTCTGTATGATCGTTAAAATTATGTTTAGAGCAATATTATTTTATATCTCCAGTAGTTTTTTTTAATTTCCCCAGTGTTGATTTTTCAGGGTTGCCACTTTATTAAAAAAACGGTAAAGTGCGAGTCAGAATTGCGCACAAAGGGTTCCGTACCATCAAACTAGATGGCGCTAGTTTCTTCGCGTTTAAGAAAAAAACGTTTTTTGTATGGAGAATTTAACTTTTTCTATTTTTTAGTATTTGTTGATAGAGCGGTAACAGAAATACATCATCTATGAAAATTTCAAGTGTCTAGCTATCACGGTTCATGAAATACAGTCTCGTGACAGACGGACAGACATACAGACGGACGGACAGCGGAGTCTTAGTAATAGGGTCCCGTTTTTATTACCCTTTGGGTACGAAACCCTAAAAAAACACTGTTTATTTTTTACTTAACAATGGCTCTAGCGATTTTTATGAAACTTGGTAAGGTAATATACGAGTAACTTTACAAGGCCTGTAGCACGCAGTAGTTCGTTTCTTTAAGATTAAATTGGAGTTAGATACCTCCCATACAAACCCAAATATTTTTTTCAGGAAGTCTGATATACCTACCTAACTTTATTCTTTGCTACTAAGTAATGCAATTGTTATTGTTGATTTATATATTGCCCGACTACGACAGACAGTGAAGGCTTCGCGAAAAAGTATTCATAGCGTGGCTACACAATTTATTATTATTATTAGGTAAACTTTATTTAAAGCCATGCCCTTAACTTGTTAGTAAAACTAATACTATTTTAGTAAAGAATAAATACTGTTTACGTTGTTGGCTTAGGCCCGACCGCCCTAATTCAGGGTAGGCTCGAGCCCCTCGTTGGGGACATATTATATGAGCTCATATAATATGATGATAACAGTGATATCAGAGGCGTATTTAAGAATCCGGCGCCTAGGGCACAAAAAAACCACTCCTCTAAGTGACAAAAAACCGGCCAAGCTCGAGTCGAAGTTGTGCGCTAAGGGTTCCGTACTATCACACGATAAACGTCAACTTACTGTAACCTTCTGTTTGCATGTTCGTAGTAGTTCGTCACCCTTACTATCACTAGTCCTACTTGCACTTGGAACCAAGCGGATCCCTAAAAAATATACTACGAATTTTATTTTTTCTCCGGCCGCCCCTCACCTCTTGCCGCCCCTGGCCAAGTGTCCCTCATGGACATAGGAATAAATACGCCTCTGTGTGGTATTATGGCGGATTCCTAACAAATAGCAAAAGACAACATGAAGTAAAAAAATAGTACTGAAAACATGTTAATTAATTTTTTTTTCCTGTATCGTAAAAACTGTATACCTAATAAATACAAGGGACCTTAATGGAGTGATTGTAGTTCAACAACGAGTAGCAATATTAATCGTCCAAATGTGAGCCGGGCTTGTGTTAAGGATCCTGAACTGAACGAAATATTTTTTTTTTAATACATGACACAAAATAATACTGTGTGGTGGTACGGAACCCTTGGTGCGCGATACCGACTCATGTTTGGTTCATTTGCTCCAAGAAAATTATCATTAAAGTTACATTTAAATATTGGCAAGAAAATCTCTATGAGGATTGTGAACCTACGGCGCAAATCCGACTTTTTATACAAAAGACAATAGCGATTTTCACCGCATAAAATTTAACCAATTTGAACCAATTTTTGATACATTATAAGTCAGAATAAAAGATAAGTGTCTAGCTTTCGTTTTTTAAATTATTTTTAAAAATATGTCAATAATAGCCGAAATGTGTTTTGTATTAGCTGTCTCGGCGAACTTTGTACCACCTTACACTACACTACACTACCCTTCCCTACCCAACCCTTCCCTACGCTACCCTACTCTACCCTAAACTTTCCTACCCTTCACTACACTACACTATCCTACCAAACTCCACACTACTCTACACTACACCACACTACCCTACACTACCTTACATAAGAACCTTCTCCTGACAATAAAAACTCAACAAAAAATGAATTATCCAGCCGAAAAAATAGGGCTTTATTTTTTATATGTGATAGCGGTTTTCCGCGGCTTCCCCTGCTCAGATCAGTGAAAAAATTACTATACCTATTCTCATACCTAGATGTAAACAATGAACGACAAATAAATATTACATCTGTATTATCTTATGTTTTTTTACTTAACCCGGCGAGCATGAGGTGGAAAAAAATTACATCAAGCGTGTGGCAGGGTATGACATACCCAAAATTTAATGTACCATAATATAGTTGATTTAAATTTTATTTTATTTTGTCGATTGTATGTTGTTAAATAATGAATTATTTAATAGAATTAAATGAAAGAGAAGTTTTATTTATGAAATTATTTTTATTTATTCATGTTTTTCTTATTTTTTATTATTTTTTATTATATCAGCTCATATACGTCCCCACCGAGGGGCTCGAGCCTACCCTGAATCAGGGTGATTAGGCCTTAGTCGACCACGCGGGCCCAGTGCGGGTTGGTCGACTTCACACACAACCTTCGAGTTTCTTCGCAGGCGTGTGCAGGTTTCCTCACGATGTTTTCCTTCACCGTTAAAGCAATCGGTAAGTATATGTACGTAAGTTTTTGAAAAACTCATTGGTACATTGGCCGTCCAGATTTGAACTCGGTACCTCTGGTTAGATGGACCGAGTCGTTACCGGTTGAGCCACCGACGCTTTTTTGTTTCTCTTATACTATGAAATAATAGGAACAAAAGTTTAGAGGTTTACAAAAATCAACAATTATAACAATAAAGTAATTATTTGTACTATAAATCAAATTTAAACTGAAAGATAATGAGATCCTCTTCTTAAAAACTTAATTATATATTTTTTTTGAATATATGATTAATCACTGCCATCGTGATCAGTACAATTTTGGCACCTCAATTTTGCGTGCTCCAAACTGATGAAAAACTGAAAAGAATAACACAATGTCAACCAAAATAAATTATAAATAAGAATAAACAATAATAACAACTTGATAAAATAATTTAAAAAATAATACATAAAAAAAATACATCAAAAATGAGGCAGGGTGTGACATACCCGAAACAGGTTCGTACACGAATATTCCGGCCGGCGCCTCACGCCACACTGCGATCACGCCACTATCCCCTCCCGCACACCACTGGCTCCAGCTACTGAGCGAGCTAGAGTTGCCAGACAAAAAATAAAAAAACCGACACTTTTTTAATACTACCAGGGTATCAGATACCCTGGCTCATGCTCGCCGGGTTAAAAATATTTCGCATTTACTGTGTACAATAAACAATCATCATCATCATCATCATCATATCAGCCTCGTCCACTGCTGGACAAAGGCCTCCCCCAAGGATTTCCACGACAACCGGTCCTGCGCTGCCCGCATCCATCGGTTTCCCGCGATCTTCACCAGGTCGTCAGTCCACCGCGTGGGAGACGTGCCTACGCTACGTTTTCCGGTGCGCGGTCGCCACTCGAGAACTTTACAGCCCCATCGGCCATCTGTTCTACGACCTATGTGCCATGCGGATCTCCTCGTTTCTGATTCGATCACGCAGAGAAACTCCGAGCGTAGCACGCTCCATTGCCCTTTGGGTGACCTCGAGCCTTCTTATGAGGCCCATAATAAGAGACCATGTCTCAGTTCCGTTATTCATCACTGGAAACACACGCTGGTCAAAGAATTTAGTCTTGAGACACTGCGGTATTTTGGACGTGAAGATATTGCGAAGCATCCCGAACGCTGCCCAGCCGAGTTGGATTCGTCGATTGATATCTTTCTTGAAGTTGGACCTACCTAGCTGGACTGTGTAAACTACTACTAGACTAATAAACAATAAAAAACACTTGTTAACCTAACTTTATTTATCCTGTAAACATAACTTTTGTTCTGACAGACAAACGTTTAAAAAAGTGGTTAAAATCGGTTAACTTTTATGAGGTACATCATTATTTACAGTAACAACCACTACATTTCTCTTTTCGTTTTTTGCTGCAAATCCATAAAGATGTTGGATTTTTTTTGTGATCTTTATGTTTGTAAAATTGGTGTCCGTTATATAGCAAGATATTTCCTCCTTTTCTTCTTATTAGTTTAACGTGTTCTTCATTCATATTGCAATTATGTATTAACTTACATAAATCTTTACTAACACACAATAATTATCAGAACATCTAGACTAATGACTTTGACATGACATGGGTAGTGACGCAGGGCATAAATCATAATGTGCTAAGAGATTGTATATCTAATATAACAACCCATAATCTTCTAATCTGCAAATAATGACAGCGGTGGTCAACGGGTAAAATACAGTTCTTTTTAATTACCCGTAGTCCCATACTGGTGCAGTGGGTCTATGGGGAAAAAAAATACCCGTGGTCCCCTGTGGTACAAAAGCCGTGGTACCACGGCTAAAACACGAAAAATTGCTATCGTCGTTTTTATGAAAAGTCGCAGATCCATAATCCTCTTTACGCAGCTTGCGGGTCGAGTGAATTGATAGAAATCGTGACGCGACATGCGTCACGCACGTAACGAAATGCGGTGCGTGCGAGAGATCGTGACCAAAACGTTGTAAGCGCCAGCAATTTTAATAGCACTTACGCGTTTTGTTTAAAGTGTACGATATGGCTGATAACTGAATTAGGAATTATTACAATACATATTTTCTTTTTTTTCCTATTATTATGAGTAAATGCATTTATTCGATTTGATTCGTTTCTTGAAACAAAAAAATAAAACTCCGACAGCACTCCTTTTTTTTTCTTTTCCCAATCATTTTCCTTGTCCACAAAGCACATATAACATTATTCCAAGTACCAATGAAGCACAATTTGGTCAAAGTATATATATATATACAGGGTCTTCGGCAGATGGTTGAAAATACGAAAATGGGGGATAGGTGAGGTCGCCTCCCACCTATTTTGAGAATTAAAAAAAATCTAGGACTTGTAATTTTTTTTACAGGATTTTTTTTCCTTTTTTTAGAAATTTTGCCATTTTTATACCTTTGAACACATGTAACTTTTTGTTTTTTAAAGCTAGCTCCAAAATCTTTTTTTTAATAGACTTTTATAAGATTGTCGGCTCTAAAAAAAATTATGTTTGTTTCAAGTTATTGCTAAAAACAAAAATGTGGGCCCCCGAACTTAAAAAAAAAGTTGAACAAAAATTTAAAAGTCAACTTTGCGATGCATTTAAAAAAAAAATAATGGGGCTGGAAGGTTTCTGTTTTTTTTAAAACATCTCTAAAGCTTAGGCTTTTGAATGGTATGTAATTTGTTTCGGTATCTTTTTTGTAACCGGAGTTGTTAATTTTTTTTACTCAATTGGACCATGTTGACGAAATTCCACTAGTTACATGTTTTGTGAAATGTATCAAATGCAAAGTTGAAAATAATGTAAATACTTACTGTTGGGACGGTTACAAAGAGCAGGTACGTTTTTTAACATTCTTGCACACACATAATGGCTATCTTTTGTCATTTATTGGCATATTGGAGTTAGCACTTCCATATGCCAATAAAATGTCCGCATATTCCGCATTGGTAAATTGAGCCATTTTAAACCACAACAAAGTCTTAAAAAAACGTCTGATAATAACAAAAAGTGACAAACAACAAAAAAACTTAACAAAATCACAAACACAGCAAAGTGAAATTAACGAAAACAAAAAAAAAAGTTAACGTTATTAACGTTCGTGATTTTGTTAAGTGTTTTTGTTGTTTGTCACTTTTTGTTATTATCAGACGTTTTGTTAAGACTTTCTTGTGGTTTAAAATGGTTCAATTTACCAATGCGGAATATGCGGACATTTTATTGGCATATGGAAGTGCTAACTCCAATATGCCAATAAATGACAAAAGATAGCCATTATGTGTGTGCAAGAATGTTAAAAAACGTACCTGCTCTTTGTAACCGTCCCAACAGTAAGTATTTATATTAATTTCAACTTTGCATTTGATACATTTCACAAAACATGTAACTAGTGGAATTTCGTCAACATGGTCCAATTGAGTAAAAAAAATTAACAACTCCGGTTACAAAAAAGATACCGAAACAAATTACATACCATTCAAAAGCCTAAGCTTTAGAGATGTTTTAAAAAAAACAGAAGCCTTCCAGCCCCATTATTTTTTTTTTAAATGCATCGCAAAGTTGACTTTTAAATTTTTGTTCAACTTTTTTTTTAAGTTCGGGGGCCCACATTTTTGTTTTTAGCAATAACTTGAAACAAACATAATTTTTTTTAGAGCCGAAAATCTTATAAAAGTCTATTAAAAAAAAGATTTTGGAGCTAGCTTTAAAAAAGAAAAAGTTACATGTGTTCAAAGGTATAAAAATGGCAAAATTTCTAAAAAAAGGAAAAAAAATCCTGTAAAAAAAATTACAAGTCCTAGATTTTTTTTAATTCTCAAAATAGGTGGGAGGCGACCTCACCTATCCCCCATTTTCGTATTTTCAACCATCTGCCGAAGACCCTGTATAAGTACAACGGACAACTCCTCCGGTACAAAGATGTTATGAAGCGACATATGAAAGGATGCAATATAGAACCCTCTCAATGGGAGAGTTTGGCAGCAGAACGGCCTGAATGGCGCAGGATTGTGAATAGGCAAGTGCGTGAGTTCGAGGATCAGCGTAAAGCTGACCTTGATAACAAACGCGACCAGTTAAAGGCCCGACCACCTGCGACCATTTCATACAATTACGAGGGTGGCATACTTAAATGCACTCAGTGCGCGAGGAGTTTCGCTGCGAAGATTGGCTACATAAACCATCTTCGAGCGCACGCGCGGCAAACTAACGAGGAGTCGAAGTGGTCGCCATGACCGAAATCGGTCGGATAGATCATCATCATCATCATAAGTACTAACATACAGTATGGACACTCCCTGCCGCTCTAGATTGCGACCTCACCCCCTCGTCACCCAGATTAATACAGATGGGTTACAGATTGGTTGTCGATCGTACATGATTTCACCGCCATTTTGTTTGTTCTGTCATTCCTTTTTTGAAATGTCATTTCTGGCCCATTGTATTCCAGTGTCCAGTGTGTGCTTTGGTTTAAGCTTGCAAAAAAGCAAAGATAATATAGATAATAATATCACCAGTGCATCGCCTTATTGCTACAATGTGCTTAGCAAATCGACATTACAATAAGATGGCGCAGTAAGCTATTTATCATTTTGTTCTAATAGAACATATAAAATAATACGATATGAAAATTTAAATAGAGAATAGAAAATTAATGCTATTTTTATTCTGAATTCAGCTAAAAATAAGGTTAGTACTTGAAAATAAAAAGTTAATTCACCTACGAATTTCCTCCATTCACTCTATAAACAAAAAAAACACTGTTGATTTTCCCCTAGGAAAACTCTTGGATCCTGCATCTGACGTGTTTTAAACGGCTCGAGAAAAAGTCATAATAAACCCCCAGAGCCTTTTCACAACTTATCAAAAGCTGAATTTATAACTTAATTCAGAAAACGAAAAAATTGGGCCAAGTTAACCCTAAGTCAGTGTGTTATTCCATGGGGCTAGGAAGGTTTTAATAATACTTAATTGAGGAGTAAAATGAGAGCGTGCGTTTGTTCGCCGAACCCGTTTCTGGCAGAATAACAGCGCTGTAGAGTATACTGCAGCATATGCTGAGTCAGTACCGTTTTGGTACATAGTACAGCTATTTTTTATAGTTTATTTCTATCGTTTGTAAATTGTACCTGGAAATTGTTGTACTGAGCTCTAAATAAAAGTTTTTCTATTCTATCTAATATATAAAATTCTCGTGTCACAGTTTTCGTTCCCTTACTCCTCCGAAACGTCTTGACCGAGTCTCATGAAATTTTGTGAGCATATTGAGTAGGTCTGAGAATCGGCCAACATCATTTTTTTTAGGGTAGGGTAAGGTAGGGTAGTGTTGGGTAGTGTAGTGTAGGGTAGTGTAATGTAGGGTAGTGTAGGGTAGGGTAGTGTAGTGTAGTGTAGTGTATGTAGGTTAGGGTAGGGTAGTGTAGGGTAGGGTAGTGTAGGGTAGGGTAGGGTAGTGTAGTGTAGGGTAGTGTAGTGTAGGGTAGGGTAGGGTAGTGTAGTGTATGTAGGGTAGGGTAGTGTAGGTTAGGGTAGTGTAGGGTAGGGTAGAGTAGTGTAGTGTAGTGTAGGGTAGGGTAGGGTAGGGCAGTGTAATGTAATGTAAGGCGGTACGTAGTACGCCGGGACAGCTAGTTCTATTCTAAAATCATGTGGTTCGGAAGGCACGGTCAGCCGTTTTTTACTATCACAAGTTGGTCAAAAGGCTTCATAGGTAACTTTTGACAATGAGGTTTGTCACTAGTCCTATAACTTGTGGCACGACAGTTAGGTAGGTAAGGTAAGGGTGTGGGTTAAAAAAGATGCGTACTCACAGATATTTATGTCGGAGCGCAAGGACGTGGCGCCACCTATGTATGCGTCGAAGCACCGTGTGTTTTATCTTGAAACGTCAAGTGGTTAGCTAGGGTAGTCATAATAGTCATCTTTGGCCAAGGCGTGGTCGGTGAGAGACCGGAACCCGGAAGTTGGTAGTGTTGGTACTTGTTTGTTAGCCAATCAGAATCGTTGTGATTATCGAACCATTAAATGACAATGCAGCCAACCTACAGAGGCTACGACAGAGGCTTCAATTATTTTACGAACACTTTTGATCGAGCAGCTGAACTGTCAACTTGGGAGGCCAGCCCCGTGCCGAACTCATCGCAGTCTATAAAATAATCGGTTTTCATCCGAATCATCGTGAAGCCTCGTGTTGCAAACGTGTGTGAATGTTGATTGTACACTCCAAAACTTCTCAAAGACGAGTTTATTTCTTAGATCCGCCCTAAACCCTTCTGATGATCTGAAATTTATAATAAAGATAAAAGACCTAAAAAGTAAATACATAAGGATTAGAAACGCATATTACGCACATTAAATTTACATTGTATCATCACATTAGCTCATATATACGTCCCCACCGAGGGGCTCGAGCCTACCTGAATTAGGGCGATCGGGCCTTAGTCGACCACGTGGGCCCAGTGCGGGTTGGTCAATTTCACACACAACCTTAGAATTTCGTCGCAGATGTGTACAAGTTTCTTTACGATGTATTCCTTCACCGTGCGTCGGATAAACGTACATATGAGATCGAAATTCGAAAACACATCGGTACGTGGCAGGACTCGAACCACGACTCCCCAGATAGGAGGTAACAGCCCTTGCCGTTGCGCCACCGACACTCATTGTATCAACAGAAACATAATTATTTCTTACCCGAGATGATTGTAAGAGTGAAGAAAGTATAATTTTCAAAAAGTAGTATTTCAGTTTATTTTCAGTTTCATTTTATTAGTGTTGCAGTTTCAAATTATTATATCAGCTCATATACGTCCCCCACCGAGGGGCTCGAGCCTACCCTGAATCAGGGCGATTAGGCCTTAGTCGACCACGCGGGCCCAGTGCGGGTTGGTCGACTTCACACAAAACCTTCGAGTTTCCTCGCAGGCGTGTTGCAGGTTTCCTCACGATGTTTTCCTTCACCGTTAAAGCAATCGGTAATTATATGTTCGTAAAATTTTGAAAAACTCATTGGTACATTGGCCGTCCAGATTTGAACCCGGTACCTCTGGTTAGATGGACCGAGTCGTTACCGGTTGAGCCACCGACGCTTTTCAAATGGTAGTGAAAATATTGAAGGATAGCATTTTTGATTTAAAGAACAAATAGATGGAATGAAGAGAAGGTTGAATGAAAGAAGAAAGAAACTTCCACCGTTGTGGACTTAACCCCTGTGAGTGGAGTATAGACAGATGTACGTTTATCCGACGCTCTTACGGTGAAGGAAAACATCGTGAGGAAACCTGCACACGCCTGCGAAGAAACTCGCAGGTTGTGTGTGAAGTCGACCAACCCGCACTGGGCCCGCGTGGTTGACTAAAGCCCGATCGCCCTGAATTAGGGCTCGAGCCCCTCGGTGGGGACGCATATGAGCTGATATGATGAATTGTGCTCGGATAGTGAAAAATCGCAGGGTATTGAAAACAAATTAAAAAATATAAAAATAAGAAACAGCTACTTGAGCAAGTTGGCGGTAGTCATGCGTAGTCTTCATATCAGCCGAAAAAACGTCCACTGCGGGACAAAGGCCTCCCCCAAGGATTTCCACGACGACCGGTCCTGCGCTGACCGCACCCAGCCGCTTCCCACGTTCTTCACCAGGTCGTCGGTACACCGCGTGGGAGGCCTGTCTACGCTACGTTTTCCGGTGCGTGGTCGCTACTCGAGAACTTTACCAACGGCCATCATGCTTAGTAAATAAATTTCATCAAATAAATCTTGATCAGTTTCCCCATTGCGTTGGGGAATCTTGGTAAGCCCGCTTCCATCTTCGGCATCATCGTCACTTACCATCAGGTGAGGCGATGCCAAGGGCTTACCAATTGTGAATAAAAAAAAAATAAAAAAAAATGGTCCTACTCGGTAGTTGTGTCCATCAAAAACTTTTGTAGTAGCTCCAATAAGCAATTTCTTTACTCTACGTCTTTCTCGTTTGTGGGAAAAAATTAGAAAAGTTGGAAGTCATTATTCACAAGTTCTACTTTGTACTGAATCTTCTCGGGCCTAATACAATATTAAAATGAGGATCGAACTATGCTGCTTTAGTTAACTAGTATTTTAAAATTTATTTTTATTTTAGTTGGGCCCGCGACTTCATCTACGTGGAGTTTTTGAATTTTCCCACGGGAACTCTTGAATATTCCTGGATAAAAAGTTTCTTTTATGTTAACCCGGGCTATAAGTAACCACCAAACAAAATTTCATCAAAATCGGCTTGGTAGTTTTTGCGTGATGCGCAAACATACAGACAGACAGACAGACAAAAATTCCAAAAGTTGTTGTTTTGGCCTCTATATCGTTAGTAATGTCCACCGCAGTTATTATTTTCCAAAAATATTTCATGTACGGACACGGCCCCGTTACAGTTATATTATATATATAGATATATATGTGGCAGGCAAATTGTATAATTCGTCCGTATGTAAATGGTCAGGCTGTACGTCAGGCAATCTTTATATACATAAATCTTCTGTCCGTGTGTTAGTCATTGAACTCCTCCTAAACGGCTGGACCGATTTCGCTAATTCTTTTTTTGTCGAGTTCGTTATTGTCAGGAGAAGGTTCTTATGTAGGGTAGGGTAGGGTAGGGTAGGGTAGGGTAGTGTAGTTTAGTGTAGGGTAGGGTAGGGTAGGGTAGTGTAGTTTGTAATAAAAGTTTGATTGATTTAACAGTCAAATAGCCTCTAGAAGCGAGGCTTTATATAATTTGCCTGATATTTGCCTGTCTGTATGTATAATGACGAATTATACCAGTATGCCTGCGATATATACATGGTTACTTAGAAAGTTTTTTTTTATTCACAGTAATAAATAGCATATCTTCTACAATAGCAAAAACACTTGCTCATTAGAAATATTAAACAAGTTTTTTCAATTTTATATTTCTTAAAAACAGCAAATTAGTTCGTTAGACTATGGCACTTATGACGTCACTATGTCAGTAACGCGAATAATTGTAGAACAAACTTTCGTTTTTGACAGTTGATAAAAAGTTACTCAAATGACTAGTAGTAAAATATCGTATTGGTAATCCCTTGGTATGCTCTCACCTGATGGTCAGTGGCGAAGATGCCGAAGATGGAAACGGATTTACCAAGATTCCCCAACGCAATGCAGAACTGGCTATCTTTTTCACAAGCATAAACACATCTATGCTATTAACATTGATGCTTGGCGGCGAAACTTAACAGGGTGGTAGTTAGCCAAGCGGGTTTAGAAAATGCCCTTCCGTTAACCAAACTGACAATGAGTCTTACAAAGTTGGATTCCGCTGGGAATCGAACCCGCGACCTCCTGATGTGAAGCTAATGGACTTTACCATTACGCCACGGAGGCTGTTAAGTATTAATTTCCTTAGGAATTTCTCAAAATATTTTCTTCGCGGATGCCTACTTTATAATTGATATCTTTATACCAAATTTCAGCCCGATCCGTTCAGTGGTTTAAGCTGAGCATTGATGGCCAGTCAGGCGATTTCAGATAATTTATAGACTAGATAATTGTCGATCCTTAACTTGAATTTTAATTAAGCGTCTTATTTTGATGGTTCCGTACCAGGTAACGGGACCCTGTTACTAAGCCTTATTACCTGTTGCGCCCTAAGTCAGGGTAGGCTCGAGCCTCTCGGTGGGGACGTATATGAGCTGATAAGAAAAAGAAGTTATATTTTGATCTACGAGTCGTCGCGTAGGGGGACCGCTAAGTAGTTAAATTATAAGTAATTAATTAGTTGTAGAAAAGTAAATAATTTTTACTTAGAGTTCCCCCTACGCGACGACTCGTAGATCAAATACAACTACTTTGTTATAAATATTTAAATAATTAAACTTAAAGGGCCAAAATATATTATTTTCTACTTTTTAGAAGTTTTTTGTCGGGGGTTTTTAAATTTTTTAATGTTAGTTTTATTGCATGCTTTTTAAACTTTGTGTATCCCAAACATGATACCTTGGCTCTAAGTTGGTGAGGAGTTGGGAATCCTACAGATTCTAGAAGATGCTGCAGCATCAGGTCAAAGTTAACATGTCCTATCTAACACCTATTCATTAAGACTCTTCCAATGAGCCCAAACACGATAACTCAGCTGTAATTTGGCGAGGAGTTAGGTATCCTATAGATTCCAGGGTATGCTTCAGCATCAGGTCAAGGTTACCATGTTTTATCTTAAAACTATTCATTGAGACTATTTCAATGAGCCCAATACAATGCCTCTACTGTAAGTTAGTGAGAAGTCGGGTATCTTGCTGATTCCAGGAGATGCTGCAGCATCAGGTCGAGAACATGGTTTTTTAATATTATTACAGTTACAAGGCACCAAATTTCAAACTATAAGACCGGTATAAGTTGCCCACATCCCTTCATCAGCTAGATGCTGATGATATTCAAACATAATAAATACGCGGTTCCAAATTCAAAAGAGGTGAGCACAGTAAAGTTTAGTTGTTTCGATATGGTCAAATATGTGAACAAAACATTATGTAATTAAATTCATTTTTTATATTATTCACATTACATTTTTGACATCGAGCATATTCTAACGAGTTTTTCTTTATATAATCACCGTGTAATTTTTTATTTTTAACTTAAATACCAACTGAAAATGGTTCAAGCTCCGGCCAAACCTGCGCGATTATGGCGCGGGACGCGTTTGCCAAGCGGGAGTATTAGTCGCGTGGCGGTTGCGGCCCGTGTAATCTTAAGGCGGTAATATTACAGATTTTCGTTATTTTTGAAGTCAATTTCTCCTAAACGATAGAAAACCCGAGGTTGAAAAAAAATACCCTTATTGTTGATAATGTGCCTTAAAGTCAAAAGCTATTAGAAACACGATTGAGTAGTTGTGGCTCGATAGAAAAAAATCCTAAAGATAGGTCTACACTGTTACTCAAAACTCATACATTATAGTTATGACTAATATTTTGAAGTATAAACTTTAAAAATTATTCATTTATATTTGTTTTGGTAATACAAAGTTATTAATGTTATTATTTTTTATACTTTCATTGTAGTTTTTGATTTAAACGAAAAACCATGAAAAAAAAAGTTAAAAAGTGTGGTTATTTTCTTTACTCTTTACACGTAAAAAAAAGACAGAGACAACTGTTCCAATCAATACCTCGTCTTTAGCTACGGCATACCAGCAAACCGGGGTAACGCGGCAGCATCAGCGACGCAGGAGCGTCTACAACGCGAAACTCTCGCGAAACTTTTCGTGCACACCTGCTCGACCACGGAGCGACTACGACGCGAAACTTTCTATGAACTTCTCTGGGTTGAAGTGCACTTGGAAGAGCTTTTTTATTTTACTTTTTTATTTTTACGCAGATATTTTTTTGGTATAGCAGCCCTATAAGTGCACTTCAACCCATCTCTGTACTATCTACTGCTGTAGTCATCGTAAAATAAGAAATAATATAGGTATGACACGTATAAGCACAAGTTGCGTGAGTCCCGCTGTTGTTCCACTCGCATTCCGTGTCGTAGACGCGCAGGTGTGGCACCATAACATTACATGGGTCGCGACTGCCGCGCGACTGTCGCTTCCGCGCCGTAATCGCGCTGGTTTGGCCGGAGCTTTATGGCGTCTTGCAAACCTGCGGGATAAGAGCGGGACCCACGCGTCTTGTGGTTAGACGTATTGTAAGTGTATTATTTTTAATTTTACGATGACTACAGCAGAAGATAGTACAGAGATGGGTTGAGGTGCACTTATAGGGCTGCTATACCAAAAAATTATCTGCGTAAAAATAAAAAAGTAAAATAAAAAAGCTCTTCCAAGTGCACTTCAACCCAGAGAAGTTCATAGAAAGTTTCGCGTCGTAGTCGCTCCGTGGTCGAGCAGGTGTGCAGGCTGCTATACAAAAAAATCTCTGTTAAAAATAAAAAATAAAATAAAAACGCTTTTACAAGTTCACTCCTACCCACAGGTTTACATAGAGGGTTTCGCGCCGTAGTCGCGCCGTGGTCGAGCAGGTGTGCACGAAAAGTTTCGAGAAAGTTTCGCGCCGTAGTCGCGCCGTGGTCGCGTAGATGTGTACGAAAAGTTTCGAGAAAGTTTCGCGCCGTAGTCGCGCCGTGGTCGAACAGGTGTGCACGAAAAGTTTTGAGAAAGTTTCGCGCCGTAGTCGCGCCGTGGTCGAACAGGTGTGCACGAAAAGTTTTGAGAAAGTTTCGCGCCGTAGTCGCGCCGTGGTCGCGTAGATGTGCACGAAAAGTTTCGAGAAAGTTTCGCGCCGTAGTCGCGCCGTGGTTGAGCAGGTGTGCACGAAAAGTTTCGCGCCGTAGTCGCGCCGTGGTTGCGTAGATGTGCACGAAAAGTTTCGAGAAAGTTTCGCGCCGCAGTCACGCCGTGGTCGAGCAGGTTTGCACGAAAAGTTTCGAGAAACTTTCGCGCCGTAGTCGCGCCGTGGTCGCGTAGATGTGCACGAAAAGTTTCAAGAAAGTTTCGCGCCGTAGGCGCGCCGTGGTCGAGCAGGTGTGAACGAAAAGTTTCAAGAAAGTTTCGCACTGTAGTCGCGCCGTGGTTGCGTAGATGTGCCCGAAAAGTTTTGAGAAAGTTTCGCGCTGTAGTCGCGCCGTGGTCGCGTAGATGTGCACGAAAGGTTTCTAGAAAGTTTCGCGTTGTAAACGCTCCCACGCCGCTGACGCTCCCCCCGCGCCGCAGAAGCGCTGGTTCGGCCGAAGCTTTATTTTTAAAAAAGCACTTCGCTACACAAATCGTTTACATACGAGTATTTCTAAACAACGGGCATTTATAAACAACGCAACTGTAATTTCCTGCTATTGAAAAATAAATAAGTTTCTGGGACCTTCATTCCACCTCCAAAGTTCATCTTCAGATCAACTTCAAAATTCCAAAGGATCTATTGTCACAGAGCGTCGGTGGCGTTTTATGGCTAGGACCGCCGCCTCCTGTCCGGGAGGTCGTGGTTTGAACCTGACACGTACCAATGTGATTTCTAATTTATCCGGCGCTCTTACGGTGAAGGAAAACATCGTGAGGAAACCTGCACACGCCTGCGAAGAAACTCGCAGGTTGTGTGTGAAGTCGACCAACCGGCACTGGGCCCGCGTGGTTGACTAAGGCCCGATAGCCCTAATTCAGGGTAGGCTCGAGCCCCTCGGTGGGGACGTATATGAGCTGATATGAATGAATGAATTGTCACAGGGAATACGGCTTTATTCCAAATTTCAGCTCAATTGGACCCCTCTGGAAGTTGCTCTAAAATCGATCGCAAGATTTGAACTAGACGAACATACATACAAAAGGGGAAAAACATCATACACAGTTATGAAATAGGAAGGTAAATAAGAGCTTAAAAAAAGGAAACTAAAACGAGTTTTAATAAACTGGAAGAAATTGTTACTTAGCGAGGTATGGCACCTTGCTACATATAAGGCGAATTAGCCCAGGTGAATTGAGGAATCCGCAGGAGAACCAAGGTAATTGACATAGCTCACAGAATCGCTAAACTTTAATGGCAGTGGGCGGAGCACATAGCTCATAGAACAGGTGGTTTTTAGGGCGACAAAATTCTCGAGTGACAACCGCACACCGGAAGACATAGCGTAGGTAGGCGTCCTACTCGGTGGACCGACAACTTGGTGAGGGTCGCGGGAATCTGCTGGATGCGGGAATCGCAGCCATGGTCGTCGTGGAAATCCTTGGGGGAGGCCTTTGTTCAGCAGTGGACATGATGATGATGATGATGATAAATTTAGCAAACTAGGGACAAAAATTGTAACGCGGCAATGCGTTGCTCTTATTCGTTCTCCTTTCATTCGATCTATTTCATCTATTTCGCATGCGCTGGCACAAAACAATCCATGTGTCACATTTTGAAATAAAGTGTGACACATGTGTTTTCAAAATCCATATTCTAACATTCAACATAGGTATATTTCACCATTAAACTTTCTTTATAAAATAATTATTTTTAAACTGCTGCTTTCTTTAAAGACCCATCTCGGGTAAGACAAAAGTATGTTTTTGTTATTAATTGTGGTTATAATTTAGGAGAGCGTCGGAGGCGCAAGGGCAAGGGCCGCTACCTCCTATCCGGGAGGTCGTGGTTCGAGTCCTGCCAAGTACCAATGTGTTTTCGAATTGCTCTTACGGTGAAGGAAAACATCGTGAGGAAACCTGCACACACCTGCGACGAAACTCGAAGGTTGTGTGTGAAGTTGACAAACCCGCACTGGGCCCGCGTAGTCGACTAAGGCCCGTTCGCCCTAAATCAGGCTAGGCTCGAGCCCCTCGGTGGTGACGTATAGAAGAGTAGATGTGATGATTATAATTTAAAAGTGTAACGTTTTTCTAATTCTTGTGTTCTTCTAAGGTCTTATATTTCTTCAAGACTATGCTACACTGGCGCCCAACGTGGGGCATTGACCTATGATAGGGACCAAAGTATTTTTTTTACTTTTCAAACTGTATTTACAGTACATTTAGAAAACAAATAAGCCACTTATCCTTTCCGTACCATTTGCAGGAGTGATTTATCATGAACCACACATGGGCACCGCTGACTTAAACGGCGATCGATGGAGACGCCGACCAGAATACTAATAAGAATGTTCTGTAATAAATAACTCTATGGTAACAGGCCTTCTAGCCCTTTTGTTTTACTGCGTTAGATACTTTTGCAAGTAAGTAAACTATGTTTGACTTACATCGATGGTGACAGTTTGATTGTCGAACGTATAGGATTTCGCCGCCATTTTGTTTGTTACGTCATTCCTTTTTTGAAATTGTTAGTACTAACATACAGTATGGACACTCCCTGCCGCTCTCTAGATTGCGACCTCACCCCCTCGTCACGAGGATTGGTTACAGTTTGATTGTCGAACGTATAGGATTTCGCCGCCATTTTGTTTGTTACGTCATTCCTTTTTTGAAATGTCATTTCTGGCCCGTTGTATGAAGTATAAGGAAAAGATATAACATTTGATCTTTTATTGTCAATAAAACATAGGTATGTCATATACGAAATCTCTTATATTAGCAGTAGACAATATCTTTGAAAGAACAAAAATTAGTATTTTAACAATGTTTTTTTTAAACTAAAAAAAATCAACAATCTTAATTATTAACAATAAAATCAGGCTTAGTCAGTCTTATGACATTAAAAACATAAAATATTGTAGCATAAAATGGTAATAATTTTACCAAAAAAAATACAATTAAGGCGAGGTATTCATTGGAACTGTCTCTGTCTTTTTCTTTACGTGTAAAGAGTAAAGAAAATAACCACACTTTTTAATGGTTTTTCGTTTCAATCAAAAACTACAACGATAGTATAAAAAATAATAACATTACTCACATGTTAATATCTTAACAAATATTGTTGTATATTTCTAAAATTCGTAACTAGAGCTGAAAGTAACGGTGTAGACCTATCCTTGGGATTTTTTTCTATAGAGCCAATACTGCTCAATCGTGTTTCTAATAGCTTTTGACTTTAAGGCACATTATCAACAATAAAGGTATTTTTTTCAACCTTAAGTTTTCTATAGTTCAGGAGTAATTGACCTCAAAAAAAAGAAAATCTGTTATATTACCACCTTAAGAGCAGGCTCCAAGTGCGGCACTAGCATACAACCTGATAATTAACCTTATGGAATCAGCTTTACAGTTGAATTTCGCGTGAGTGTCTTAACGCGACTTACGTCCTTTACTTCGGACGAAAATGCACATTTTCGTTTATTGCGAGCTTAGTAAACATTCTATAAAAATTTTGTCTTAGCCGTTTTATCAATAGATTTATTCTCTTACTGTCGGTATTTATTTCATACGCCTAACTTATGTAATGTAGGAGAAAAATCTAATATTCTCTTAAAACTACATTGTTTTTTAGTATAAAAAGTATCAAGCGAAAACCAATAAATCGTGTTTTTATTTTAGCCATACCAAAGAAAAAGGTTCGAAGAATGAGATGTATAATTTTCACGTTTAGCAAGATTTCGGATGAATTAAAATATTGTAGCAAAAATGCACTTATTTTGGGAAGGCTCCCAAGAGCAGGCGCTCTTAATTACAATTGGTGACGCCAGTCTCACGCACCGCGTTGGACCAAAAACTCTGTGACGTGGGCCTGGCGGTAGGGGGCGTGGAATTAGGCAGCTACTCGAAACCACAGTGTTATTATAGAAACCAGGTGACAAAAATTTTTGGTTTTTTTAACTACCCGGTCTCACAGACATATAGCGTCACCGATAGCGGATTAATAATAATGTTATCGGTAGGATTTCCTGTACTCTCCTGATATAAATATTGCTTATAGAAAAACTGTTCTGAAAGCTTTTATATCCATAAATTGAACTTTTCTAGTTAACTTTCTTTCTTTTAAGATAACTTTATTTGGTTTTAATGTGATTTTTAAAATAAAATTTTTATTACATCGTCTCAATTTTTTTCGTCTGTGTATTGCATGTCTGACGGTATGATCGTTTCGTCCTCTGTACCGTAGCGAGAGCAGCCATGATCGTTTCGTCCTCTGTAAAGTTTCACTTTAACCGTGGTTTCATAAAACCACTTTTTCTTATTAAGTAGCTTACACTATATTATGTCATTCCACTAAACAGTTTAAAAAGTGATTGCCTATTAGCTTCACCTGTATATATGCATGTTCGTATGTATGTTTGTAAACGACTCCTTTGCACTTGATTTTGACTCACTTTAACGGACAGATTTAATTCAAACTTTGTACATTTATCAAGAATCAGTGACAATACAATAATTTCATAAGTTTATCTCATTATCCTGAACTAAAAATTGAAAAATAAATATAGTTATAAAAACTAAAAAACACGCTTTTAAAGCACATGAAACTAAAAAGGGAAAAATAGTTCTTAATTAACCTGAAAACAATAATGAACGAAACATACTAGTATAAATGTGAAAAAAAAGTGGGGCGCTTTGTGCCATATTTTTCGTATATCGAGCAACCACGCTTTTTTCACAGTAACACTAGTATTTTTCGTTCATTATGGTTTTCAGCTTATATTAAGAACTATTTTTCACTTTTTAAGTTCATGTGCTTTATAAGCGTTTTTTTTTTAGTTTTTTAAAACTATATTTACTTGTTTCAGTAGACCATAAATATCTCGAATAGGGTATAAAATACATTCTTCCTATCATTTGTATGGCCAGTCTCAATAACCGATCGTAAAGAGACTATACTTTTATTAAGATAACCTACCATTTGAATGCGACGACTCATCAGTGATTCTGGTTCTGAGCCAATAAAATCTTCACCAACTTCACTGCTAATGTCCAATGTCGGTATCACTGACTACTAAGGAGATAATACTACGCATGCCAGAATGTCATGTAACAAAGGAAAATTAACATACCTATCAGGTTCCAGTGACCGACTTTCGTTTGTGTGTGTAATCGATGAGAAACTACAGAGAGATAGAAACTCCTTTCACATGAGTTATGGGATAAAAGGAAAAGAGGTTTTATTGTACTCTAAGAAAAACCAGTGAGGGTAAATTACATAAAGGGTATGATTTTATCGATTGTCAATTAAATAGATTCGATCCTTAAATACAAAATTTGAAATTCCCTATATAATATAGTTTGTACTCAAAATACTAGATCTGTCGCCAAAGTAAAGTCATCAAACAACACTCAAAAGGAATAAATAGATTTGTCACCAAAAAAGTCTTTTATCGATTGTCAATTAACTAAATTCGATCACTAAATACAAAATTTGAAATTCCCTAAATGATATAGTTTGTACTCGAAATAGTAGATCTGTCGCCAAAGTAAAGTCATCAAACAACACCAAAACAACACTCAAAAGGAATAAATAGATTTGTCACCAAAAAAGTCTCTTATCGATTGTCAATTAACTAAATTCGATCACTAAATACAAAATTTGAAATTCCCTAAATAATATAGTTTGTACTCAAAATAGTAGAGCTGTCGCCAAATAAATGCCTAAAATTACTAACAAAGGTGACCTACAGATACTCCCACATCCTCCTCGGATCCCGAAAGTTTGTTGGGGTCCGAAACGGGCGGCGGGGGCTACGCCCGTAAGGGGTCATCTTCCGATGATTTCTTCTGCTGCGAAGTATTTTGGTACCCAGGGTGGGGAGACTCTCTTCGCGAGGCTCTTTGACTGTTAAATCAATCAAACCTGACCGAACCTAACATCGCTCGCTTCGCTCGCTCACGCCCTCCGTCGGACGACTGTATTGATTCTTAGACTGTGGTTTCACCATGTCTGTCTGTCTGTCCGCGGCTCAGCTCAGATACTATTAATACTAGAAAGCTGTAATATAGCATGGTTATGCATGTTAATCATGCCTACAAAGTTGTACAATAAAATCTTGATTTTTTCGGTACATCCCCTACATGGAAAGAGGGGCTGATTTTTTTTTCTAACGTACCGTATAGTGTGGGGTATCGTTTAATAGGTCTTTTAAAACATAGATTTTGCTAAAATAATATTTATTTACTCATGTAAATTACAGTTGTCAAATATACAAATTATAAAATTTTTAAAACTAAAATAACCCACCCCTGAGCGTGCCCGGCGCAAAGGTGCCCATAACGCTCGCAGCGTTGCCGCGTTGTATGGCTATAGACAGCCTTTGCACCAGAAACGCCCCGGAGCGGGGGTCAAATCCCTTGTCCCGCAGAAGGCGCCCAATGTCCCGAACAAAACCCTTAGCCTCGGTTCCCCATGAGCCAGCCGTTTCGACGGCAAATGGAACAAACATGTAGGTTTGTTCCAATGCAGCATATTTTGAGTGCTTCGACCGAGCGGCTGCTTCAGCAGCGGAACCTGCTGCCCTTGATGTATGCGCTAGGTGAGAAAAAAAATTAAAATTGCTAAAATTATTTTTTGATCCACGGAACGGTTTGCGAAATGATAAGCTTTAAAGTGCTAATTTTTGTTCGAGTCAAGTGTCTTTCCCCCCATCTACCCGATAACCTAAACCACTATTACAGGACATCTGAATTTTTTAAAATATAATTTGTCAAAAGTTACTTTCCATACAAAATGTTCTATTGTTAACTGTAAATCCCTACTAATATTATAAATGTGAAAGTAACTCTGTCTGTCTGTTACGCTTTCCCGCAAAAACTACTGAATGGATTTGCCTGAAATTTGGTAGGTAGACAGATTAGGACCTGGATTAAGACATAGGCTACTTTTTACCACGCTCGCGAGCCGCTTGCGGCTCGCGCACTGCGCACCCTCGAAAAGTCATAGAAACGTGGTCCACGCGGGTGAAGTCGCGGGAAACAGCTAGTATATAATATATAATAATATAATTTTTTTTTTCAAAGACTTTGGGACCCTGACTTGCGCGAGTACTACTCGCACTTGACCAGTTTTTAGGGTTCCATACCCAAAGGGTAAAAACGGGACCCTATTACTAAGACTTCGCTGTCCGTCCGTCTGTCACCAGGCTGTGTTTCATGAACCGTGATAGCTAGACAAATAAAAATTTTCACAGATGATGTACTTACTGTGTTGCCGCTATAACAACAAATACTAAAAATTAGAAAAAGTGAAAGTCTCAATACAAAAAAATGATTTTTTTTAAACTTCAAGAAACTAGCGCCATCTAGTATGAAAGTACAGAACCCTTTGTGCGCGGTTCTGACTCGCACCTTACCGGTTTTTTAAATTTACCGTGAATAAGCTATGGAAGCGGGCTTACCAAGATTTCCCAACGAAAAGGGGAACTTGCTACCTTATCATCATGGCGAAACATATCAATGCTGTAAACATTTATGTTAACCCAATGGAGATCTGGCTATCTTATCTTCAAGCCGGAACACATCAATGATGTTAACATTGATGTTTAGCGGCAACACTTAGATAAGATGGTGGTGAAATTTAAAAACACCCAAAAAAAAGTACAACAAATCGAACAAAAAAATAATCATGAAAATCTGTTCGCAATCTGCGAAGATGTCGTTACACGAACAAAAAAAACCATACAGTTGAATTGAGTACCTTCTGCTTTTTGAAAGAGGGTCGAAAATGAGAATTTAACACAGATGCATGAAACACGACATGACTTTGTAAATCTTGTTCATAATCGTAATATGGAAGACATCAGACGGTCAATACTGAGCTGGCAGGAGGCCAAGCATCCCATCTTGGACGACGCGACGCTCATACATAAATTAGGTACCAATAGATGTATGACTTGCAAGACATTACTATGATAAACAGAGGCAAGAGGAATTAGCTGATATAAAACGGTCTTTTTTTTAATTTTTTTATTCGCAATTGGTAAACCCTTGACAACATCTCACCTGGTGGTAAGTGACGATGTTGCCGAAGATGGAAGCGAGCTTACCAAGATTCCCCAACGCAATGGGGAACTGGCTATCTTATCTTCATGCCGGAACACACCAATGATATAAACATTGATATTTGGCGGCATGACTTAGATAAGATGGTGGTAGTTAGCCAGGCGGGCTTAGAAAATGCCCTACCACCAACCAAACCGAGTCTTACAATTGACCCCGCCGGGAATCGAACCCGCGACCTCCTGTGTAAAGCCAGTGAACTTTGCCTCTGAGCTACGGAGGCGGATGAAGAAAAGGTCTGTGTGACTTGCGTGGTTGCGTCGATCACGCAGGTTAACTTTCCAGAAACACGGTAATTAAATGGATGGGTTTGACTGCCTGTGGCATTTTTCTCGAAAGTTTGAGAGGCTTTGCAAGGCATATAAATCCGTTGGTGCCAGTTGTTATCAAAAGTTGTTAGTTATTACGCCATGTAAGATCCCTTGTAGAAACGGCTTGTAGAAACGACTTGAGAAACTTCTGAAAAAAAAACAAGGGCAATTTCAAGGTAGTTGAAGAACAGATGATTTTCCATTTCATTTTTTTTTTCATAATCGGTAAGCTTCTGGCATCGTCTCACCTGATGGTAAGTGACGATGATGCCGAAGATGGAAGCGGGCTTACCAAGATTCCCCAACGCAATGGGGAACTGGCTATCTTATCTTCAAGCCGGAACACATCAATATTGATAACACTGATGTTTGGCGGCAAGACTTAGATAAGATGGTGAAAGCTAGCCAGGCGGGCTGAGAAAATGCCCTACCACCAACTAAACCGAGTCTTACAACTTGATCCCACCGGGAATTGAACCCGCGACCTCTTAGTATGAAGCGAATGGACTTACCATTACGCCACGGAGGCGGTTAAAATCATTCATTTATCTTCTTCTATCCTGTCGACGATCAGTTTTATCTCTCTTGCTTAGTATGTGGTCACCTTACTCGTATATCGGCGGTGTCCATTAGCACCTCTCGAGTGCTTATAAATCACCATTTAAAATATTTCGATCCACAAAATTCATAACATTGCAATATTATGCCATTAAAATGCAGTAAATCCACTACAATTACAGTACATCTAGCTACACTGCACTGAACTATAACCGCTTGGAGTTTTTTGGCGGGATTTGTGGTGGACGCATTCGTAGTTTTATTTTGTTGTTTTTTTATTGTTTTCTGCTGGGATTTTGTTCAAGAAGTGGTGCATTTTGGAGAAAATCGTCTAGTGCACGTGAGCAATGTGGAGAAAAAGAAATTAAAACGAAGGAGGACGTGAGAACCCAACTTGCTCTGGGTGCAGTTTTATAGACGCCCAACAGCAACTGGGTGTTCCACCTCAGAATGCAGCTGCTGCAAATGCTGTCAAGAACTTCAGAAAAGATTTGTAATGCACCGGCACTAGCATTACAAATCCAAAAACAAATGAAAAAAGTGAAAATTGTTTACGAATCCGGCTGAAGGACTGGTTTCCATGGCCAAGAAAAATTCACAACAACAACTGAGGAGCGTCGGAACAAAAACCGATAAACGCCATTTATGGCAATTTTTTTTTCGGATACTGTGTTGAATCTCAAACCTCTATGCAAGCAGATCTTTTTGAAAACAGTTAAATCCTGTTCAAAAAATTTATTTAAAATAATGGTCATTTCTAAACCCAACCAATCCAATGAGTCAATTTATGGTCGATACAAATACCGATAAATCCAAAAATCAAAGTGCTAGTATCCGACCTTAAAATATTCACATATTTTGGTCAATCGAACTTCGTAAACGCACCCAGTGTTGACTTAGCCATAGCTGCCAATGTCACTGTCACCCAGTGTTGACTTAGCCATAGCTGCCAATGTCACTGTCAAATCATGTTTTCAAACTACCAAAACCCGATAAATCCAAGTGATTTGGACAAAACCCGATATCTCTAAAATTCTTAAATTAACATTGAACTACATTACTAGCGTATAGAACAGCTAGTCAAAATAAATGTCTTGCTCTGCTCGAGGGTCGCGAGGAGTGCGCGAGGGTGGGACTATCGCGTGACGTTCATGAAGATAAACAGATATAAACAGATGCGACATTCACTGTAATGGAGCTATCTGCCTAATTAGCAGTAAGACTTAAGCAACCCGACTGCTCACCCAGGCGTTTTTCGGGTATGTGTGTGTGTTGTCTGTTGGATTTTGGAAAAAAGGTGATAGACAGATTAACAAGGATTTTTGCCGACTACAGAAAAAACAAAAAGATTGTTCTGATTTTATGCAGTCAGGTTTAGGTTATTTTGTTAATTTGGCAAGGTAAAGGGTAATTTTTCTTATGATTTGAAACTAACTATTTTTAAAAGCTTTTATTTAACTTGCAATGAATGTATGTATGTATTTTTGTGTAGTTCAAATCTTGCGATCGATTTTAGAGCGACTTCCAGGGGTCCGATAGAGCTAAAATTTGGAATGCAGCCGTAGTCCCGCTGACAATAGATGCTTTTGATATTTTGAAGTTGATCTAATGATAAACTTTAGAGGTGGAATAAAAGTCCCAGAATCGTCTTTAATTTTTAAAATCCAAACTGCTAGACTTTACTGTGTTCTCGTTTTTTGAATGTGGAACCGTGTATTTTTTTGTATAAAATGAAATATTTATTCACTGAACCCTGGTAAATAAGAAAGAAAATATTAGTTATGTTGAACATACATAATTCGCTAAGACAATGGCATGCACAATTGCATGCACAAAGAATACAATATGTTTAAGTGTCAAAATAATTGTGACAATAATAAGAAATTAATAATAGCATGAAGTTTCAACGTCAAACTTAAATTATCAATCTATGTCAAACTTTCCAATATAAAAATAATTCATTATTATGTTATTAAATTAAATTAATTAACTATCCAAAAATTCCCTAATTGAGTAAAGTATATTCATTTGAGCATTTGGACTCAGGTCGGCCGGAGCAAGGAGAACATGTTCAGGTGGGGACTCTCGGAAAACCCAAATTTGGACTGTGTGTGTGGAGCGGTGCAGTCCATGGCTCATTTAGTTTCCTGTCCTGCCTGCCCTGTCACCTGTTCGCAGCAGGACTTAATGGACGCCACAAATAGTGCAGTCGAAGTGGCTAAGTTCTGGGCCGGAATGATTTGATTTGTCATCGACACGCAAAGAAGAAGAAGATTTGGATTTTTGAGCATAAACACTTTTCTTAAATAAAAGCTTGTTAATTCCTCTAAACCTAATTTTTAACCAACTATAGTAAAGCAAACGGTAACAGTTATCCAGATACACGGCAGTGAGTCTACCTAGTTCGGAAAAAAGGGCGACACCGGCTGTGGGTTATATTACAAGAACCATAGGCCACTTTCGAGTTTCGACCTACCCGTTAACTTAAAATCTGTTTGACCCGATTTAGTGTGTCTGTCGGCGAGGCCTAAGCTCATCTTGGCATTTATGTATGTGCTTACGGATAGTGTCGAGTGGGATACCGGCTTGTAAAGCCCCGCCTAAAGCTATAAACCAAATTACACTTTTTTTTACCCGAATGCGTAGAAGGAGGGTTATGATTTTCGAGTGTATGTAAGTATGTTTAATTCTTAGGCACGCTATGTAAGCCGAACGAATAAAATCCATTTTAGAAGATATCGTTAGATTCATCTTGATCCCGTGAGTGAGATAGGATACATTTTTACACGTCTGGCCAAAAAAGAAGGGTTACCAAAGTTTTTCTGCAGTCGGGTTTTTAATTTTAATTAATTCGTTTAGTTATTGAAACTGGCTTGAGGAAGGTCTCTGATTACGAATCCGTTGTCAGAATTAAAAAAGTGCCCGCTATTTTGAACTTTTGTTGAAACTCGATATCTGAAGGTCCTTGGGATCACTGATCATGAATCCGTTGTCCGAATTGAAAAAAGAAGCTGCCATTTTAAACTTTTTGGTTACTGGACTGATTGCTTCCAAAATCGATATCTTTGAGGTCTTTGATCACGAATCCACTTTTTTTAATTCTGACAACGGATTCATGATCAGTGATCCCAAGGACCTTCAGATATCGAGTTTCAAAGCAATCCGTGATTAGTGATCGTTTTGTGAAATATAAAGCTAGTGCAAATTTTTGTTACCAGCTAAACCGCTATTTAAAGACATCTGAAAAAATTGTAAATACTAGGACATAATTTCATCAATTCAAAAGAAAAAGAAACTCTCACGGCTTAGTAGACTTTCTTAGTTTAGGCACACCCCGGACACTTCTTACAACAGGCAAGAAATGACATTTCAAAAAAACAAATGACGAAACAAATGAAATCACGGCTAAATTCTATACGTTCGTGAACCAAAACCAATCTGTATCAACCTGGGAGACGAGGGGGTGAGGTCGGAATCTAGAGAGCGGCAGGGAGTGTCCATACTGTATACTAATATGACATGTTTAATTTGGTGTAGGAGTACTAGTCGACTAACTTAAGGTGTGCAGTTGGATTTGTAAAAAGTTCATAGATTTTCCATACTAAATGTTTCATTACTAACTGTATACACAATTTTGTTTTTTTGAGAAGATTACGGAACCCTACTTTGCGCGAGTCCGATTCGCACTTGGTCAGTTACTTTTTTCAGTTCTGACAACGGATTTGTGATCAGAGACCGCAAGGTCAAATGTCGACTTTGGAAGCAATCGGTTCAGTAACTAAAAAGTTAATAACAGGGTTTTACAATTATTTTCTTTGTATTTTTATCACGTAATTTTTCTGAGTAGGTAATTTTACTCTGTGCCCCGTTTTCTTTACTCCAACCAAATTTTAATTGTTCTTAATTGTGAAACATTAATGCGGTAGGTAGAGGTACATACTAGTAGGTACATTAAACTTACGCCTCAGTATAATATTGCCCTTTAAAACTCAGTACTCATACTAAGCCGACTATTCTACCTACACGTTATTTCTATATTTTGAGTATTTGTTGACATGACGCAACATGCCTCGTCTAAATCTTGATTTGGAATTATTGATTTAAAACATTACATTTAGTTACTTATCGATAAAAAGTTACTACTTTGCACTTTCTCACATTTATAAAATGATTGGTACAATATCTGAGCACACAACCCGGCGTTTTTATTTTATTTTAGTAAAAACTGTCTCAAGTCCAGTCTCAGTAAGCGGCTAGCGAGTAACTGAGTGAGCTGCGGTACATGTGCCGCAGTTGAACGGAACACGGTTATATTACGCAGTGTCTTCTCTTTGATAAAGCTCGCTGTAAATTAATAACAAATTATCCATATTGTTATCTTTCAATTTGATTTGACTACCTAACTTATCATTCAGTTTACCATATTTTGGCATGAAACGATTTTTTTTTATATAACAATTTATTAATTTAAAAGGTTTTTTTCTAATTTTTCACAAAAATAAAAATTTTGATTTATCGTTTTTTGTTCCGACGCTCCTCAAATAAATTCCAATATTTTAAATACGGCTTACTTAATTACCTACATTTTCTTACCAAAATTAAGTAAGTAAGTACCTACTTTGTGTCAAAATGTCCTACACAACATTTTTTTATTACTTTATTCCAATCTTTTAATTACGCCTTACTTATTTACCTGCATTTTCTATCAAAATTAAGCACCTACCTACTTTGTGTCAAACTGTCAATTTACGTTACCTACCTACACTACATTATTACTTTACTTACGCGTTTCATTGAACAGTAGGTAAGTAGGCACGATGGTCCTAAGCCCATTCAAGGTGATTCAAGTATGAAGGGAAGATTGGCTGCTATTTTTACATGCGACGGCACAACTTAAAGCGTCCGACAAAGGCACGCTTCTAAGAAGCCGACGAAGGCACGCTTTGAAGAAGCCGACGAAGGCACGCTTTGAAGAAGCCGACGCGCTTTAAAGAAGCCGACGCGCTTTGAAGGAGCCGACGCGCTTTGAAGGAGCCGACGCGCTTTGAAGGAGCCGACGCCGCGCCGTTTGCCGAACCGACATGAGTGCGGGCGTGCGGGGCGAGACACGGCGGGGTGGCGCGGCGCGGCGGTGCGCAGGAGGCAGGAGGTGAACGAACTTGCTTGTGGGGCGCTCGCTAGTCGCTACTACGATTTCAACTCACTTTTTGGGATAGCTTTTTCACTTTTTTATTTTCTTTATTTATCATTTAAAATTAAAACTGACTACGAATCGATTGTACTGCTCTACTACGGGAACAAAATCAATAAAAATTCACGGGTATATATTATACATTTTAATACATACGTATAACACAGAGCAAACAAATCTGCTCATCACAAAAATGTTTGCCCTGGGTGGCGATCGAACCAGTAGTCAAGACTCAAGAGCACTACCAGAAGTCTGGACTTGGTAGTGGTAACAGTAGTGAATCTAACCGTACCAAACGTGCACCAAACGCGCGTACGAAACGCGCGTACCAAATGCGCGTAAGAAAGGCGCATACGAAACGCGCGTTCCAAACGCGCGATCCAAGCGCGCGATCCAAACGCGAGATCCAAACGCGCGTTTTAAACGCTGTCCTCTTCAATGTGATTCTTTATGTGATATACTTTTTGTTTTTTGTCACTTATGCCCAATTTCCTTTTTACCGTCGATATATATTACATCAGCTCATATACGTCCCCACCGAGGGGCTCGAGCCTACCCTGAATCAGGGCGATTAGGCCTTAGTCGACCACGCGGGCCCAGTGCGGGTTGGTCGTCGATATAGATTAGATTAATTCAAAACAGTAAAATACCAAACGCGCCTACCAAACGCGCCTACCAAAAGCTCGTACCAAACGCGCAACCAAACGCGCTTACCAAACGCGCGAACAAACGCGCGTTCCAAACGCGCGTGCCAAACGCGGCTACCAAACGCGCGTTCGTAACGCGCGATCCAAACGCGTGTTTTAAACAGCGCGTTCCAAACGCGCTATCCAAACGCTCGTTCCAAACGCGCGTTCCAAACGCGTTTTCCAAAGGCGCGATCCAAAAATGCGTTCCAAACGCGCGTACCAAACGCGTGTTCCAAACGCGCGGTTCAGACGCGCGGTTCAAACGCGCGTTCCAAACGCGCCTACCAAACGCGCGATCCAAACGCGCATTTTAAACAGCGCGTACGAAATGCGCGATCCAAACGCGCGTTCCAAACGCGCGATCCAAACGCGCGTTCCAAACGCGCGAATCAAACGCGTTACCAGACGCGCGTGCCAAACGCGCGTACCAAACGCGCGTTCCAAACGCGCGTACAAACGCGCGTTCCAAACGCGCGTGCCAAACGCGCCTACCAAACGCGCGTTCCTAACGCGCAATCCAAACGCGCGTTTTAAACAGCGCGTACAAAACGCGCGATCCAAACGTGCGTTCCAAACGCGCGTTCCAAACGCGCTTTCCAAAGGCGCGATCCAAAAGCGCGTTCCAAACGCGCGTACCAACCGCGCGGTTCAAACGCGCGGTTCAAACGCGCGTTCCAAACGCGCGATTCAAACGCGCGATCCAAACGCGCGTTTTAAACAGCGCATACGGAACGCGCGATCCAAACGCGCGTTCCAAACGCGCTTTCCAAAGGCGCGATACAAAAGCGCGTTCCAAACGCGCGTTCCAAACGCGCGTTCCAAACGCGCGAACCAAACGCGCATTCCAAACGCACGTACCAGAAGCGCGTGCCAATCGCGCGTACCAAACGCGCGTACCCAACGCGCAATCCAAACGCGCGTGGCACGCGCGTACCAAATGCGCGTTCCAAACGCGCGTACAAACGCGCGTTCCAAACGCGCGTGCCAAACGCGCCTACCAAACGCGCGTTCCTAACGCGCGATCCAAACGCGCGTTTTAAACCGCGCGTACAAAACGCGCGATCCAAACGTGCGTTCCAAACGCGCGTTCCAAACGCGCGATTCAAACGCGCGTACCAAACGCGCCTACCAAACGCGCGATCCAAACGCGCGTTTTAAACAGCGCGTACGAAACGCGCGATCCAAACGCGCGTTCCAAACGCGCGAACCAAACGCGTTACCAGACGCGCGTGCCAAATGCGTGTACCAAACGCGCGTTCCAAACGCGCGTACAAACGTGCGTTCCAAACGCGCGTGCCAAACGCGCCTACCAAACGCGCGATCCAAACGCGCGTTTTAAACAGCGCGTACGAAACGCGCGATCCAAACGCGCGTTCCAAACGCGCTTTCCAAAGGCGCGATACAAAAGCGCGTTCCAAACGCGCGATCCAAAAGCGCGTTCCGAACGCGCGTTCCAAACGCGCGATCCAAACGCGCGTTCCAAACGCGCTTTCCAAAGGCGCGATCCAAAAGCGCGTTCCAAACGCGCGATTCAAACGCGCGTACCAAACGCGCCTACCAAACGCGCGATCCAAACGAGCGTTTTAAACAGCGCGTACGATACTTTTTGTTTTTTGTCACTTATGCCCAATTTCCTTTTTACCGTCGATATATATTACATCAGCTCATATACGTCCCCACCGAGGGGCTCGAGCCTACCCTGAATCAGGGCGATTAGGCCTTAGTCGACCACGCGGGCCCAGTGCGGGTTGGTCGTCGATATAGATTAGATTAATTCAAAACAGTAAAATACCAAACGCGCCTACCAAACGTGCCTACCAAAAGCTCGTACCAAACGCGCAACCAAACGCGCTTACCAAACGCGCGTACAAACGCGCGTACAAACGCGCGTTCCAAACGCGCGTGCCAAACGCGGCTACCAAACGCGCGTTCGTAACGCGCGATCCAAACGCGTGTTTTAAACAGCGCGTTTGAAACGCGCTATCCAAACGCTCGTTCCAAACGCGCGTTCCAAACGCGTTTTCCAAAGGCGCGATCCAAAAGCGCGTTCCAAACGCGCGTACCAAACGCGTGTTCCAAACGCGCGTACCAAACGCGCGATCCCAACGCGCGTTTTAAACAGCGCGTACGAAACGCGCGATCCAAACGCGCGTTCCAAACGCGCGAACCAAACGCGTTACCAGACGCGCGTGCCAAACGCGCGTACCAAACGCGCGTTCCAAACGCGCGTACAAACGCGCCTACGAAACGCGCGTTCCTAACGCGCGATCCAAACGCGCGTTTAAAACAGCGCGTACAAAACGCGAGTTCCAAACGTGCGTTCCAAACGCGCGTTCCAAACGCGCTTTCCAAAGGCGCGATCCAAAAGCGCGTTCCAAACGCGCGTACCAAATGCGCGTACAAAACGCGCGTTCCAAACGTGCGGTTCAAACGCGCGTTCCAAACGCGCGATCCAAAAGCGCGTTCCAAACGCGCGTTCCAAACGCGCTTTCCAAAGGCGCGATCCAAACGCGTGTTCCAAACGCGCGTACCAAACGCGCGGTTCAAACGCGCGTTCCAAACGCGCGTTCCAAACGCGCGAACCAAACGCGTTACCAGACACGCGTGCCAAACGCGCGTTCCAAACGCGCGTACCAAACGCGTGTTTCAAACGCGCGTACCAAACGCGCGGTTCAAACGCGCGTTCCAAACGCGCTTTCCAAAGGCGCGATACAAAAGCGCGTTCCAAACGCGCGATCCAAAAGCGCGTTCCAAACGCGCGTTCCAAACGCGCGATCCAAACGCGCGTTCCAAACGCGCTTTCCAAAGGCGCGATCCAAAAGCGCGTTCCAAACGCGCGATTCAAACGCGCGTACCAAATGCGCGTACCAAACGCGCGTTCCAAACGTGCGATCCAAACGCGCGTTCCAAACACGCGAACCAAACGCGTTACCAGACGCGCGTACCAAACGCGCCTACCAAACGCGCGTACCAAACGCGCGTTCCAAACGCGCTTTCCAAAGGCGCGATACAAAAGCGCGTTCCAAACGCGCGTTCCAAACGCGCGATCCAAAAGCGCGTTCCAAACGCGCGATCCAAAAGCGCGTTCAAAACGCGCTTACCAAACGCGCGTACAAACGCGCGTTTCAAACGCGCGAACCAAACGCGCATTCCAAACGCACGTACCAGAAGCGCGTGCCAATCGCGCGTACCAAACGCGCGTTCCAAACGTGCGGTTCAAACGCGCGTTCCAAACGCGCGATCCAAAAGCGCATTCCAAACGCGCGATCCAAAAGCGCGTTCCAAACGCGCTTACCAAACGCGCGTTCCAAACGCGCGAACCAAACGCGCATTCCAAACGCACGTACCAGAAGCGCGTGCCAATCGCGCGTACCAAACGCGCGTACCAAACGCGCGTACCAAACGCGCGTACCAAACGGACGATCCAAACGCGCGTTCCAAACGCGCGATCTAAACGCGCGTTTTAAACGCGCGATCCAAACGCGCGTTCCAAACGCGCTTTCCAAATGCGCGATACAAAAGCGCGTTCCAAACGCGCGTACCAAATGCGCGTACCAAACGCGCGTTCCAAACGTGCGGTTCAAACGCGCGTTCCAAACGCGCGATCCAAAAGCGCGTTCCAAACGCGCGATCCAAACGCGCGTTCCAAACGCGCTTTCCAAAGGCGCGATCCAAACTCGCGTTCCAAACGCGCGATCCAAAAGCGCGTTCCAAACGCGCGATCCAAAAGCGCGTTCCAAACTCGCTTACCAAACGCGCGTTCCAGACGCGCGATCCAAAAGCGCGTTCCAAACGCGCTTTCCAAAGGCGCGATCCAAACGCGCGTTCCAAACGCGCGATCCAAACGCGCGTTCCAAACGCGCTTTCCAAAGGCGCGATACAAATACCAAACGCGCGATCCAAACGCGCGTTCCAAACGCGCGATCTAAATGCGCGTACCAAACGCGAGTTCCAAACGTGCGGTTCAAACGCGCGTTCCAAACGCGCGATCCAAAAGCGCGTTCCAAACGCGCGATCCAAACGCGCGTTCCAAACGCGCGTTCAAAACGCGTTATCCAAACGCGCGTTCCAAACGCGCTTTCCAAAGGCGCGATCCAAAAGCGCGTTCCAAACGCGCGATTCAAACGCGCCTACCAAACGCGCGATCCAAACGCGCGTTTTAAACAGCGCGTACGATACTTTTTGTTTTTTGTCACTTATGCCCAATTTCCTTTTTACCGTCGATATATCAGCTCATATACGTCCCCACCGAGGGGCTCGAGCCTACCCTGAATCAGGGCGATTAGGCCTTAGTCGACCACGCGGGCCCAGTGCGGGTTGGTCGTCGATATAGATTAGATTAATTCAAAACAGTAAAATACCAAACGCGCCCACCAAACGCGCCTACCAAAAGCTCGTACCAAACGCGCAACTAAACGCGCTTACCAAACGCGCGTACAAACGCGCGTTCCAAACGCGCGTTCCAAACGCGCGTGCCAAACGCGGCTACCAAACGCGCGTTCGTAACGCGCGATCCAAACGCGTGTTTTAAACAGCGCGTTCCAAACGCGCTATCCAAACGCTCGTTCCAAACGCGCGTTCCAAACGCGTTTTCCAAAGGCGCGATCCAAAAGCGCGTTCCAAACGCGCGTACCAAACGCGTGTTCCAAACGCGCGTACCAAACGCGCGGTTCAAACGCGCGGTTCAAATGCGCGTTCCAAACGCGCGATTCAAACGCGCGTACCAAACGCGCCTACCAAACGCGCGATCCAAACGCGCGTTTAAAACAGCGCGTACGAAACGCGCGATCCAAACGCGCGTTCCAAACGCGCGAACCAAACGCGTTACCAGACGCGCGTGCTAAACGCGCGTACCAAACGCGCGTACCAAACGCGCGTTCCAAACGCGCGTGCCAAACGCGCCTACCAAACGCGCGTTCCTAACGCGCGATCCAAACGCGCGTTTTAAACAGCGCGTACAAAACGCGCGATCCAAACGTGCGGTTCAAATGCGCTTTCCAAATGCGCGATACAAAAGCGCGTTCCAAACGCGCGTACCAAATGCGCGTACCAAACGCGCGTTCCAAACGTGCGGTTCAAACGCGCGTTCCAAACGCGCGATCCAAAAGCGCGTTCCAAACGCGCGATCCAAACGCGCGTTCCAAACACGCTTTCCAAAGGCGCGATCCAAACGCGCGTTCCAAACGCGCGATCCAAACGCGCGTTCCAAACGCGCTTTCCAAAGGCGCGATACAAAAGCGCGTTCCAAACGCGCGTTCCAAACGCGCGTTCCAAACGCGCGTTCCAAACGCGCGATCCAAAAGCGCGTTTTAAACAGCGCGTACAAAACGCGTTATCCAAACGTGCGGTTCAAACGCGCGTTCCAAACGCGCGATCCAAAAGCGCGTTCCAAACGCGCGATTCAAACGCGCGTAGCAAACGCGCCTACCAAACGCGCCTACCAAACGCGCGATCCAAACGCGCGTTTAAAACAGCGCGTACGAAACGCGCGATCCAAACGCGTTACCAGACGCGCGTGCCAAACGCGCGTACCAAACGCGCGTTCCAAACGCGCGTACAAACGCGCGTTCCAAACGCGCGTGCCAAACGCGCCTACCAAACGCGCGTTCCTAACGCGCGATCCAAACGCGCGTTTTAAACAGCGCGTACAAAACGCGCGATCCAAACGTGCGGTTCAAATGCGCTTTCCAAATGCGCGATACAAAAGCGCGTTCCAAACGCGCGTACCAAATGCGCGTACCAAACGCGCGTTCCAAACGTGCGGTTCAAACGCGCGTTCCAAACGCGCGATCCAAAAGCGCGTTCCAAACGCGCGATCCAAACGCGCGTTCCAAACACGCTTTCCAAAGGCGCGATCCAAACGCGCGTTCCAAACGCGCGATCCAAACGCGCGTTCCAAACGCGCTTTCCAAAGGCGCGATACAAAAGCGCGTTCCAAACGCGCGTTCCAAACGCGCGTTCCAAACGCGCGTTCCAAACGCGCGATCCAAAAGCGCGTTCCAAACGCGCGTTCCAAACGCGCGTTCAAAACGCGCGATCCAAACGCGCTTTCCAAAGGCGCGATCCAAAAGCGCGTTCCAAACGCGCGATTCAAACGCGCCTACCAAACGCGCGATCCAAACGCGCGTTTTAAACAGCGCGTACGATACTTTTTGTTTTTTGTCACTTATGCCCAATTTCCTTTTTACCGTCGATCCAAAGGCGCGATACAAAAGCGCGTACAAACGCGCGTTACAAACGCGCGTGCCAAACGCGCCTACCAAACGCGCGTTCCTAATGCGCGATCCAAACGCGCGTTTTAAACCGCGCGTACAAAACGCGCGATCCAAACGTGCGTTCCAAACGCGCGATTCAAACGCGCGTACCAAACGCGCCTACCAAACGCGCGATCCAAACGCGCGTTTTAAACAGCGCGTACGAAACGCGCGATCCAAACGCGCGTTCCAAACGCGCGAACCAAACGCGTTACCAGACGCGCGTGCCAAATGCGCGTACCAAACGCGCGTACAAACGCGCGTTCCAAACGCGCGTGCCAAACGCGCCTACCAAACGCGCGTTCCTAACGCGCGATCCAAACGCGCGTTTTAAACAGCGCGTACGAAACGCGCGATCCAAACGCGCGTTCCAAAAGCGCGTTCCAAACGCGCTTACCAAACGCGCGTACAAACGCGCGAACCAAACGCGCATTCCAAACGCACGTACCAGAAGCGCGTGCCAATCGCGCGTACCAAACGCGCGTTCCAAACGTGCGGTTCAAACGCGCGTTCCAAACGCGCGATCCAAAAGCGCGTTCCAAACGCGCGATCCAAAAGCGCGTTCCAAACGCGCGATCCAAACGCGCGTTCCAAACGCGCTTTCCAAAGGCGCGTTTGGTACGCGCGTTCCAAACGCGCGTACCAAACGCGTGTTCCAAACGCGCGTACCAAACGCGCGGTTCAAACGCGCGATTCAAACGCGCGTACAAAACGCGCGATCCAAACGTGCGTTCCAAACGCGCGTTCCAAACGCGCGATTCAAACGCGCGTACCAAACGCGCCTACCAAACGCGCGATCCAAACGCGCGTTTTAAACAGCGCGTACGAAACGCGCGATCCAAACGCGCGTTCCAAACGCGCGAACCAAACGCGTTACCAGACGCGCGTGCCAAACGCGCGTACCAAACGCGCGTTCCAAACGCGCGTACAAGCGCGCGTTCCAAACGCGCCGACCAAACGCGCGTTCCTAACGCGCGATCCAAACGCGCGTTTTAAACAGCGCGTACAAAACGCGCGATCCAAACGTGCGTACCAGAAGCGCGTGCCAAACGCGCGTACCAAACGCGCGCTCCAAACGCGCTTTCCAAAGGAAACGCGTTTGGAACGCGCGTTTCGTCTGTGCCTTTCTTACGCGCATTTGGTACGCGCGTTTCGTACGCGCGTTTGGTGCACGTTTGGTACGGTTAGATTCACTACTGTGTGCACTACCACTACCAAGTCCAGACTTCTGGTAGTGCTCTTGAGTCTTGACTACTGGTTCGATCGCCACCCAGGGCAAACATTTTTGTGATGAGCAGATTTGTTTGCTCTGTGTTATACGTATGTATTAAAATGTATAATATATACCCGTGAATTTTTATTGATTTTGTTCCCGTAGTAGAGCAGTACAATCGGTTCGTAGTCAGTTTTAATTTTAAATGATAAATAAAGAAAATAAAAAAGTGAAAAAGCTATCCCAAAAAGTGAGTTGAAATCGTAGTAGCGACTAGCGAGCGCCCCACAAGCAAGTTCGTTCACCTCCTTTTTCATTTCATTTATTTATTTATAGTTTGCAATCATGTACAAAAATAAGGTCTTAAAATAATGTAAATATAGCATGGTACATGGGCCCTGCTAGGGCATGGCAAACAGGATAGGTAAATTGTAATAATGTACAAAAAAATGAGGAGAGACCAGAAGATAGCTACGAGATAAATGGTTAAATGGTTTTACATAAATATTTACAATTATATATATATATATATATATATATATATATATATATATATATATATATATATATATATATATATATATATATATATATATATATATATAAAATTTTATTTTAATGTTTTATCGTCCAAAAATTCTTTTATACTATAGTAACATTTAGATATTAATAGGTTTTTTAGGTTGTTGTAAAATTTTTTAGTATTTCCTTCCGATTTTAAAGTTTTTGGGAGTTTGTTATACACTACGATTGACCTATAATAAGGGCTGGTTTTGTAGATTTCCAATATTGGTGTAGGCTGTACTAACAGGTGATGTCGACGCGAACTACTACAGTATTCATATTTGCTTAAATTTTTATGGACATAGTTAGCGATTTCAAGTATATATATACAAGGGAGCGGGAGGATATTTTCACTTTCAAAAAACGGGCGACAAGAGACTCTTGGTTTTATATTTAGGAGTATACGTAGACATTTCTTTTGTAAAACGAAGACGCCATCAGCATGTGCGCTGTGCCCCCACATGATAACGCCGTATCGCAGCCAAGCGTGTGCGTACGCGAAGTAGGCAGCCCGGGCTGACTCGTAGTGAGTATTTCTTTTTAGAACGGATAGTGCGTAGGTGAATTGGGACAATTTGGTTTTTAGTTTTTCTGTATGCGTGTTCCAGTCCAAATGTGAATCTATTGTTACCCCTAACAGTGTGAATGCGCTTTCCTCGGAAATATTCAAATTATTAGATAACGGTATGAGATTAAGTTTTCTTTTCTGGTAGGGTTTAAATTGAATTAGTTTCGTTTTATTTGAGTTAATTTCGAGATTATGGTCGGATAGCCATGATTTAACTATTTGGAATGTTGAGCTCACGCGATTTAAACTTTCTGCCTTTCCGTCACATCCAAACAATAATGAAACATCGTCTGCAAACATTATACAGTGTGATTGTAATACATCTGGCAAGTCGTTAATATATATTATGAATAGGACACAACCGATTACGCTGCCCTGGGGGATAGAACAATTTACTACGCGTGTTTCCGAGCGGACTCGGCCTATTTCTCGACTTTGCTGGTTGAAGAAGTCTACCTCCACGATTTGTTGCCTATCCGATAGGTATGACTTTAGCCAGTTATGTGATTTTCCGCGAATACCTATTCCATACAATTTATTAAGGAGGATGTTATGCCGAACTTTATCATAGGCTTTGGTCATATCTAATAATATTCCAATACCGTACATTTTTTCCCGGATGAAGTTATAAGCCTCCTGTATATATTCGTAGACTGCATTTGAGGTGGACTTGTTTTTGCGAAAACCGAACTGATTTTTATTGAGTAGGTCGTATTTTTCTAAAAACTCATAGATACGATTTGCCATAGCTTTTTCGAATATTTTTGAAACAATAGGGAGCAGGGCGATCGGTCTGTACTGATTAACATCATCTGATTTGCCGCCTTTTTTAATAATCGGTCTTACTATAGCTATTTTTAGCCTATCTGGAAAGCGCTCGTCATCGAATGATTGGTTGATAAGCATAGTTATTGGCGAGGTTAGTTCTTCCTTACAACTTTTTAACAGAACCGGGGGAATTTCATCAATGCCGTAGCTATACTTATTTTGCAAGCCTTGAATTATAGTAGATACTTCTTGCTCAGTCACTGGCTGTAGGTATAGCGAGTTAACAGCTGTACGTGACGGTGGCCGGCCGGCCGGCTGGGTACCCGCATCACTACTCGATGTGCATGTGATATTGCCTATGGATATAAAAAAGTCGTTGAAAGTATTTGCTACGGATGTCGGACATTCGATTGTTTTGTTCGATGATTTTAATGTTATATTTACTTTATTACTTTTGTTGCATTTCTTAGTTACTTGGTTGATTATGCGCCACATTGTTTTTGTTTTATTTTTTGCATTTTTCATAGTGTTTATGTAAATCATTTTTTTTGATAATTTTACACACTTTTTCAATATATTTCTAAAATTTTTAAAGTGTAGATTTAGTATTTTATTTTTGCTTTGGTTAACTAGTATTTTTAATAACCTTTTGTGTCGGCATGATTTCTTGAGACCTGCGGTGAGCCATGTCTTTTCTTGTATTTTTATTTTTACGCGTTGTTTAGGTATTCGTAAATTTAGAAGGTTAATTAATATATTTTCAAAAGCATTATAGTTTTCATTTATTGTAGCTTGTTTTAATAAAACTTTGGCCCACTCTACTCTTCCTAACTCATTTTTAAATAAAGATATGTTTTGTGACGAGAAGCATCTTTGAAACGCAAACTTTTTTTTATTGTTTATTCTTGGTTCTTTATATGTAAATTCATATAAAATACCTCTATGGTCCGATATTCCGTGTTCGTTTACTGACATGGAAAAGTCTTTATTATTTGTAAAAAGCAGATCAATACACGTCGAGCTGGTGCTTGTTACTCTGGTTGGTGTTTTGTTAAAAGGGCGCAAATTACACTCCAATAGCATGTTACATAATTTTCGATAGCTAGGCGGGTTTACCAACGCATTTATGTTGAAATCGCCCCCAATTATGACATGTTTATTAGTACAAGTTTTGTTAATAATTTCAATTAAATTTTCGATAAATTGGAAGAATATTTCTATCTTATGGTCTTTCCTATATAAATTAATTAAAATAATATTTTCTTTTGGTAATTCGACTGAGCAGCATTCTATAACATATTCTATCGATATTTCTTTGAAATCAGTCCTTTCTTTGTATTCCACGTCGTAGTCGTCCCTCAGTAGGATCACCGTGCCTCCTCCCATGCGCTCGCGCCGGATGTAAGATGCGGCTAGCACGTACCCTTCTATGTTTGTTAATTCCTTATTTTCTTCCTGGAGCCAGGTTTCTGATAAGCATACAGCCTGATATTTTTTTTCGTTTAGAAAACTCTCCATCATATGTGTTTTATTATTCAGGCTCTGGACATTTTGGAAGAAAATATGAAAGTTACTTTCGAAAGGAGTTATGCTGTGGAGGCCTGTTTTGTTCAACTTGAAGTGTTTTACTGATTGTGCTGTTCTGCTGTTGTTCCGCTTGGTTCTTGTTTGTGTTTGTCCTTTGTTGTGCAGCGTCCCTATAGTTTGTGTATAGCTTGCCCTCAATGTAAAGTTTGTTGTCGCGTATTACTGCATATTTCCCGTTATCGCGTTCCCTTTGTAGTATTTCTCTTAGTTTTTTTCGTTCCTGTAGTGACTGGTCGTCTAAGGCTTCTGAAATGGCTAGGCCTGATCCTCTAAAGTATTTTTTATGTTGCAAAATATAATTTGTCATTCTCTTGCTAAAAAGCTCCACTACGAGAGGTCTTCTATTCCCTTTTTTCCCTAGGCGCCTTATATCTTCTATGTATCCTACTAGGTTTAAGTTGAGTATGTCCTGGAAGGCTGAAATGACTCGGTTTTGTAGATCATACTCTGTATTCCAGTTATCTTCCTCTAGACCATAAATAACTATTTTCTTAGATAAGTCACAATCACATTTTGATTTCCATGTGTCATTTTGTTTGTAGGTGGTATTTGTTAGTTTTTGCTCTAGGTCTCTTATTTCTTTTCGCAGGTCGATATTTTCTGCTTCTAATTTTTTTATCTTGTTATCTACTTTTGTTAAAGCTTCTTGAAATTTACGTTGTTCTTCACTCATAGCTTCAGTATAGGTAGTAATTTCGGATTTTAGTTTAGTTATTGCGGTAAATATTTCGTTTCGTAGAGTAATTTCCATTTTAGACATTTCTGATAGAATTGATTTAGTGTTACTGTTTAATTTTGTATCTAGTAGGTTGGCTATTTGTTCCAGTGTTATTTCATTGGATTTTAAATGAAGAGTGTTACTAGACGTGTTTTCGATTTCATTTATAGTATCGCCTAAGATATCTTTCCCTTCATTTACCAGTTCGCTAACGGAAATTTCTGGCGTGCAAGTAGCATCGAGAGTATTTTCCAAGTTCTTATCCAAAGTTTGGCTTTGCAGCAGTGAACGGACTGGGGTGCCGTCTTTTTTTGCGGGTCTTTTAGTTAACATAACGCATTCTGGGCACACCCAAAACCGTTCAAGCTCTAATTTTTGGGTAACCATTTGTGTCTTAGCTATATTGACACATTTACTGTGGTATTTGCCTTTACATTGGGTACATTCAAGTAGTTCAAGGACAGCAATATGTTGATTACACGCCAAACAAGATCTCATCGTGATTATCCTTTATTTATAATTCGTACAAAAGTGGGTAGATATATGTATTTACTTACGAGCGCTCGATCCGAAGCGAGTTATATGTTTGTATCAGCTGGTGGCTGGCAGTGTTCGATGACTCACGTACGTTTACAAGTACCGGCCTGGCGGCCGTTGCTTGTTTTTGACTAACGGCGAATTCGTTATTTATTTTCGTGTTTGCGGCTCTTGTGTTTTTGTATTTTTGATAATTCCTTCACAGCTTTGTTGCACGTCACTTGATCTATATTGTGGAACACAATTTGCACACTATATTTCCGTTTTCACTATGATTAGCAATTTATTTTGGAGAGATACACGGAACAGGTGTGTGCCGCGCGCGTCGCGTTATAAGACCTCTGGGTAAAATGCCTCCTGCCTCCTGCGCACCGCCGCGCCGCGCCACCCCGCCGTGTCTCGCCCCGCACGCCCGCACTCATGTCGGTTCGGCAAACGGCGCGGCGTCGGCTCCTTCAAAGCGCGTCGGCTCCTTCAAAGCGCGTCGGCTCCTTCAAAGCGCGTCGGCTTCTTTAAAGCGCGTCGGCTTCTTCAAAGCGTGCCTTCGTCGGCTTCTTCAAAGCGTGCCTTCGTCGGCTTCTTCAAAGCGTGCCTTTGTCGGACGCTTTAAGTTGTGCCGTCGCATGTAAAAATAGCAGCCAATCTTCCCTTCATACTTGAATCACCTTGAATGGGCTTAGGACCATCGTGCCTACTTACCTACTGTTCAATGAAACGCGTAAGTAAAGTAATAATGTAGTGTAGGTAGGTAACGTAAATTGACAGTTTGACACAAAGTAGGTAGGTGCTTAATTTTGATAGAAAATGCAGGTAAATAAGTAAGGCGTAATTAAAAGATTGGAATAAAGTAATAAAAAAATGTTGTGTAGGACATTTTGACACAAAGTAGGTACTTACTTAATTTTGGTAAGAAAATGTAGGTAATTAAGTAAGCCGTATTTAAAATATTGGAATTTATTTGAGGAGCGTCGGAACAAAAAACGATAAATCAAAATTTTCATTTTTGTGAAAAATTAGAAATAAACCTTTTAAATTAATAAATTGTTATATAAAAAAAAAAACACCGGTAGCACTCCGGGAGTGCCGGCAGAAGTGAAAACTTTAGTATTAACGTTGTGTTTAATTATAAGTACAAAAATACTATCATTTATGAGGTAGAATACAATGTTTATTTATTGCGCTATCGTACACAAATATGACAATTTACATGTTATTATTCATAATATTATATCGTTATTTATTTATATATTAAATTAATTTTTATCTCTTAGAAATATCAACTTTCATCCATAATTTCGACGACTTTTTCACCATCGTTATTACCAGAATCATCATCGCAAATTTCTAAAACTGATACAATCGGTTTATGATAGCTGAAGTAAGAAACAAACAGTTTTGATTCGAATCTATTTAAGTGTCTAATAAAGACCGCATCAATTGTTGTTTTGTATTTCGTTGTGCTAAAATTGCGATCATTTGACATAGTTAAACCAAATTCATTATTTAAAAATTCAATTAATGATTGATTTTTATCCTCTGCAAAATTGATATTGAAATCTCCACTCAAATCATTTGTAAGTAATTTTATACGTAATTATTAAAATAGTTCTACAAAATTCTCGGCTTTCAAGTATAAATTATACTTCTCGACACTAGGTGGCGTCACTTTTGTGAATAAAAAATACGAGTACGTAAAGTTCCGCATTGGTATATAGTTATAATCATACGTGGATACTGAAAATTAAAGTATACAATTAAACCTGAATACTTTTTAGTCGCCAAAACAGTACTTTAGTGATTTTTATAATTATATTGTAAACAGGCCGCCATCTATCGTCAACAAGAACAACTATTTTCAACGTACCAAATATCCAGGGCCGTAATTAGATTCAAATAATTTTACCGAATAACACACGGCTATGGTCAGTAATGAAATAACATTTTCATAGCAAATATTTTCAAGTAACAAAGATCTGAGTTGTATACATACTCGTACTATTCTCCGTGACTGTTCATGAATTGAAAGAACTTCGAATGTTAAATAATCATTTTATTCATATTAAGATAATTTACCACCTAGTTAATTTTATTTCTTTTTGTTTGTTTTAGATTTCCATCCGATGATAATTTAAAACAACAATGGATCACAAAAGTGAATAGACCGGATTGGACTCCGACAAAATATACAAAGATTTGTTCTTGCCATTTTAATGATGCAGACTTCATAGTGACAAAAAAAGGCCATAAAAAATTAAAGATGGGCACTTTACCTAGTTTGAAACTGGATTTGTCGGTTGGTTTCGGTATTGTTTGTATAACCGAGTTTCAATTATTTTAGGAGAATAAGTATGTATTTCATTTTATTTTTTAAATTACAGCTTTCACCAATCACCGACTGTAAATCATATTATACTGCTGATTAAATCTTTATCAGAAAAATATATAGATATTCGTTTTAAGCATTTCGCAACCATTCAAAACGATAGGGCAACGAACCGACAACAACGAACTAAAACTGTTATTTTCGCAGGTAATTGAATTTTGTAAATAAAATTATGTTCGTAATAATAATTTGTCTATTATTTTGTGCTAGAAATTTTAAGTACGTCAGTACACATACAAAACAGTAAAAATGTTAACCCTCATTTTATTCATTTATTACACAAACTTTTTATATTCTAATAGTTCTGAGTACGTCCCATTACTTTCTACACTTATTGACATCTAGTGTGAAATTGCTGAATTACGTAGTGACATCAATATGTCGATGTTAGGTCGCTAGGCGAGTAGTTTTGCTACTAACCGGCAGATTGAGAAAAGCGCCCTGTGCTGCCTAAGCGGAGCAGCACACTCAGGCACGATAGAAAGAGTGGGAGATACTTGTTCCTCTCCCTTCCCCTCGATCTTACGCTTTTTCGATCAGCATCACGTGACCCTGACGCGAGTTTGGAAGTTTTTACCCATCCAAAAAAAGTGCTCAGCGCCGCTAAAGAAGTTTTCACTTCAAAAATCGTTTCATGCCAAAATATGGTAAACTGAATGATAAGTTAGGTAGTCAAATCAAATTGAAAGATAACAATATGGATAATTTGTTATTAATTTTAATTTAAGAATTTTAGAGATATCGGGTTTTGTCCAAATCACTTGGATTTATCGAGTTTTGGTAGTTTGAAAACATGATTTGGCAGTGACATTGGCAGCTATGGCTAAGTCAACACTGGGTGCGTTTACGAAGTTCGATTGACCAAAATATGTGAATATTTTAAGGTCGGATACTAGCACTTTGATTTTTGGATTTATCGGTATTTGTATCGACCATAAATTGACTCATTGGATTGGTTGGGTTTAGAAATGACCATTATTTTTAATAAATTTTTTGAACAGGATTTAACTGTTTTCAAAAAGATCTGCTTGCACAGAGGTTTGAGATTCAACACAGTATCCGAAAAAAAATTGCCATAAATGGCGTTTATTGGTTTTTGTTCCGACGCTCCTCAACTATAACCGCTTGCTGATCAACTTGTATATATTTAAAAAATCAAAGGCAATTTCAAGAAAGTTGTAGTACAATATTTGTTCAGTGTCATTCATTTCCTTTTTCTTTTATCCTGTCTACGACAAATTTTATCTCTCTTGTTCAGTATGTGGCTACCTTATATTGACGGCGACCATTAGCCCCTCCGGTTTAAAATAAAAATAAAATATCATTTACAGTTAAATACATAAAACTTTACTAAACTTTAGTTTTAAATAGTCAATAGCAATATCAAAATTATTATTGACAAATTAAAACTTCAAGTCCCAGTTGTTAAATTTACTTTTCATCACACATATTCGAAAGACGATGATTGGTTCCTCATTAAGTGCGATCAAAATTCTACTTTGCTTCCTGTAATTTTTCTCTGTCTTCTGATTGGTCCGCGTTCGTGAAGTTTGAATGTAAAAAATATGTAAATATCACAAACTGACATAATGTTATCTTTGGTGATAAAATCCTTTTTGTGATAGATTAGCAAGGAGTTTGGAGCACGTCGGTGGTATGGTAAGATAGGTAGGGCGTGTGTAAATACGTACGTGCATACAATTATTATTTATTTTGAGATAAAAGATGAAATATAAGACCTATACATGAATTAGAAAAACATTACACACTTAAAATTAAATCACAAAAAGATAATTATTTTACGTATAAAGAATTTATTTGTTTTGATAGCGTTTAGAAATAAATAAAATTTGATGGATAGGAAAAAGTTTATCTTTAAATCACATGTCACACATTATTCAAATTGTGACACAGAAGTTGTTATGTATGAAATAGATCGAAAGGAAGAAGGTTAATTAACAGCGTTACAAGTTTGTATTAAAATACTAACTCTGTGGTGTTAGTATGTGAAGTTAACCAAATAGGTCGAATACAATGTGTTAAAGTTTAAGTTTAACATTATGTCATAATGTATGAAGAAGTTACTAGCCGATTGGGTTCTTGCGGCAATGCGCGCTGAAAAAAAAGAACGTTCATCAGCATTCTTCTTTGTTTTCGTTTCTTTTTCTCATAAGTTATGATGAAAACTTTCTAACCGCCTCCGTGGCGTAATGGTAAGTCCATTCATTTCACACCAGGAGCAAAGTATATATATTATACTAACATACATCCCCTCTCGTATATCTACCAGATACGCTAGACTTCCAGGTTTATGATATAGCGTCCCCACTTACCTACCCATACTAACATACAGTAGGGACACTCCCTGCCGCTCTCTAAATTGCAACCTTACCCCCTCATCACCCAGATTAATACTGATTGGTTACAGTTTTTCGCCGCCATTTTGTTTGTTCCGTCATTCGTTATTTGAAATGTCATTTCTGGTCCGTTGTATGAAGTATCCAGGGTGTGCCAGGAGGTCGCGGGTTCAGTTGCCGGCGAGGTCAACTTTGTAGAATCGGTTTAGTCGGTGGTAGGGCATTTTCATATAAGTCTTGCCGCCAAACATCAATTTTAACAGCATTGATTTGTTCCGGTTTGAAGATAAGATAGCCAGATCCCCATTGCGTTGGGGAATCTCGATAAGCCCGCTTCTCTCTTCGGCATCATCGTCACTTACCAACAGGTGAGATGATGCCAAGGGCTTAACAATTGTGGAAAAAAAAACTTGTGTGTCACTCGGAGCCAAAACATTTTATTCTATAGGGAAGTACGTTGAATTTCTCGCTAAGCTCAGAATTCAAACGAATGCCTTCGGAACAAAATATTACTTTGTTCCCTTGTTACACAAATAACTATTTGCTAACAACTTATGCACACTATTGTCTCCAATAATTTTCCAACTCTCTTACACTTGATAGGTAAGTAACTTATTCCATAAAACATTTTCGTTTTCCTTCTAGTTTTATCAGTTCTTTTAAGTTTTTAAGTTTCCTTTTTAGTTTTTCTCATACACTCGAGTGAAAAGTAACTTATGCCATAAAAACATTTTAGTTTTCCGCCAAAAAAGCAGAAATAACATGAAATATATTTTATCAGTTTGCTTTGGAACCCTGCCATAGCGGATTTGAGCGAGATTGAAAAAGACACGGAAACTTCGAAAATTTTACGTAGATATCAGAAAAATATAGATGAGTAGGGGCGCCACCAGAATATCGACAACAATTTAGTTATTGATGTGTAACATCTTTGCTCTCGCTTTCCTGCAATTTGTGGGAGTGATTTCGTGAAATGGGACGGAAATGTGTAACAGGAAATGTGAACGTTTTTTAATTCTCGAAAACTAAGGTTATCATAGCCATGCCGCCTAGTGTGATGGCAAAGGCAAAGATGACATACTACTATTCGAAGGGTCGGCCCGTGAATGTACGACCCGATAATTAATTAATTTCATAAGTATTTTGTCACATGTTACACATCATATGCGAGTACTGTAGGTCTCGTTTTTTTATTTTACCGATTGCGCCAAAAGAAGAGTTATGTTTTTAAACTATGTCTATGATAAATTGATAAAACTTCTAACGACTACTGATATAAATTATATATTTTCACTAATAAATAAACACAGGTAGAGTTTTGTAATTTCCATTATGTGACAGATTTTTTTTCTTTCATTATGCAATGATATAAATAGAATAGATCATATCAATACAATTTCTATCTACTACGTTTGCTATGCTTATAACCTGTAGTCCCTATGTAAGTTCTACTAACCTACCTATGGATTTAAATCTGTTAGTAAATAGTTATTTATTTAACTTTGTAAGACTCGGTTTGGTTGATGGTAGGGCTTTTTCATAGCCCGCCTGGCTATAGCTACCACCATCTTATCTTGTTCTTGCCGCCAAACATCAGTGTTAACAGCATTGATGTGATTCGGCTTAAAGATGAGATAGTCAGATCCCTATTGCGTTGGGGAATCTTGGTAAGCCCGCTTCCATCTTCGGCATCATCGTCATTTACCAACAGGTGAGATTATGCCAAGAGCTTATCAGTTGTGAATAAAAAAAATATTCTTGTATGATGCAGGACCGGTTGTCGTGGAAATCCTTGGGGAAGGCGTTTGTCCAGAAGTGAACGTATTTCGGCTAATATGATGATGATGATGATTTGTACGTAATCTAATCTATTATTGCTGAATCCATGTCCAAACATCTAGCTGCTATCTTGCATCGTATTAAACTTCAACTGTAGTTTGCAGTGAACGAGTGAGTACAAAATTTCTTCGTCTTGGAATTTTTTAATCTTGCACTAAAACGCTGAAATGCTGTAAACTTGAGATTGAAATTGAACGGAGAAGCAGTGACACAGTACTTACAATTTGATTTTCTCACTAAATTGTTTGTAAAATTGTTTGTTGTAGGGGGTAGTACACAAAAACTTTAAAATTCTTAGTGTAAATGTGTAAATCCAATACCGTGTTTGGTTCTGCTCTACATTGTCTGTATTATTTAAGATTCTTTCTATACTAATATTATAAAGAGGAAAGATTTGATTGTTTGTTTGTTTGTTTTGAATAGGTTTCAAAACTACTGAACCGATTTGAAAAGTTCTTTCACCATTGGTAAGCTACACTATCCGCGGTTGCTATAGGCTATATTATATTTTTAAAAAATATGGTATCCTCACTAAAACTCAAATAATGACGTTACCCAAGGTGTAAAAAATGACATAAAAATTCCTGCAATATCTAAAAAAAGTAATGGAATGTAGTGCAGTGTAGTGCAGTGTAGTGTAGTGTAGTGTGAGGCGGTACGAAGTTCGCCGGGACAGCTAGTTATAAATAACGTAATGGTTTGTTTGCGATCTTTTTTAGCCTATTTTGATCTATAATTTTTGAAACAGAATGAGTAGTTCTGGAGCTCACTTCTTACATCTAAACTTTCAAACTTTACTTCGTAATAATTCTATATGTAAATAGACAACGCTGCACACAGAAAAAACAACCAACTTTAATCGAAAAAAAACAGGACAAGTGCGAAACGGACTCGCCCACCGAGGGTTCCGTACAAATTTATAGAAACATATTATAAATCATAACAGTGCAAAGTGTTTGGTGCTACATACGCCAACATTATTACGTACCTACCTATACATATAAAAAAGGAAAAGATTTTTTCTTCATTCTTCGTCATCAATCGAAAACTACACATCAAAAAAAAAACGGGTGGGGCTGTGTCAGGGCACACGGCCGTTGGTTTTAACGTGAATACGTCTCGTAACGGGTAATATGTAGTTTTTATATAAAATATTATTATTTATGTATGTCATAATCATAGATAATATAATATAATCGATAGATTTTTACGAGAGCAGACGATTGAAACTTGAATGAACGTCGTAGCTTCACCGAGTCGAAAGTTATACTAAATGGAAATCTCGATACGCAGCAAAATGACCTCCAAAATGGCGGGGCTGCCCCCTCCCCCGCGCGCGATGTGTTACAGTCCTTACTTAGCGTAATAAATTCTTTGATTCTTTAGCTATCAAGTGGTGTAAACGAAATTTGGATGGAGATGATAGATATGTAGCTACAACACTAAACTGTATCCCCCGATTTTGTTATCATTCGTTTTTTTGGATTGCATCCCTATGGAGGTAATTTTAAAGACGTATTCAAGTCAAAAATTATAAAAAATCTGTTTAAGCTTGTGTCAGTGAAGCCCTTTCATACGATACCGCACAAGTATAAGAAAGTATTACTTCCTAAATTTCATAGTTCTCGGTCAACGGGAAATAACTTATGAATTGAAGTGTCAAAATATTATACGTTTTAGCGGCATAAAAGCCGCGCCGTATCTTTTTTATCTTAGAAATTTAATTTTTTACTGCTTCAAGAGACTGTAGACCGAAATATATGGTTACAATTTTATCTCGATAACTCCAAGCGTTCTCGACATAAAGGGTCTTGGCCGACAGACGGACGGTTGGACAATAAAGTTATCCTTTAAGGGTTCCGTTTTTACTTTTGCGGTAAGAAACCATAAAAATACAACAATGGGATATTTCTTGTTTTTGTAAATAGGTATGCTAAAAAAGCATTGAATATATTTTAATACAATTTAAATAAGACCACTTTTAAGGAATAATCTATCAATTAAAAAAACATTTAAATCGGTTAATAAACAGTGAAGATATCTCGTCAAACACACATACAAGTACACAAAAATACAGTCGAATTGAAAACCGCCTCTTATGAAGTCGCATAAAAAACTATAAAATACTTATGATATTGTGTAGGGCAAAAACTTTCAAGATGGGCAAATATATACCATCTCTATTCAACCATTTTTTTGGATGAAATTTTGAAAAAATTGTAGAGATCGCTACCTGCGGGGCCGCGGGGCTATTTTCCATGATTTTTTTGTAATCTGTACCACTCTTCATAAAAAATCATCATCATCATATTAACCGAAAGATGTCATCTGCTGGTCAAGGACCTCCCCCAAGAATTTCCACAACGACCGGGCCTGCGCTGACCGAATTCGGCGCGGTTGGTCCACCAAGTGGGAGGCCTACCTATGCTACGTTTTCCGGTGTGCGGTCGCCACTGGAGAACTTTAGTGCCCCAACGGCCATCTGTTCTACAAGCTATGTGCCCCACCCGGTACCACTTAAGTTTAGTGATTCTGAGAGCAATGTCGGTTACTTGATCTTTTTTAGTTTCTGATTCGATCACGCAAGAACTCCGAGCATATCACGCTCCATTTCCCTTTGGGTGACCTTGACCAAAATATAATTATCATCTTAAATTTTAATATCGTATGTAAGTACCTACCTATGTACCTAAATTAGACTAGCTGAGAGAATAGCTGAACTAAATCTCGACAGATTTGTTAAATATTGATAGAGATATCAATCAAGCAACGAACGACCTTGTACCGAACTTATTACAAACATTATCATAACAAATATCTTTCGATAAGTTTTCGTCATTGCGGCGTCCTTTCTTTTGTCCTATTATCGTAAATAATTAAGATGGTATCTAATCATACTCCTGTATAGTATGATTGGATACTATCTTAATTATTAACATGTAACAAATTGGTGTAGGTCCTAGGTAGGTTGACCTTGACCGTTACATAATTATGATCTGAAATTATAATATAGTATTTTTTTATCGGCGTCCTCTCGTTTGTCCTATTATCGTAAATAATTAAGATACGGTTAGTATCTAACCATACTATACAGGATGTAACAAATTGGTGTAGGTCCTAGGTAGGCTGACCTAGATAACATAATTATCATCTGAAATTTTAATATCGTATGTAAGCACCTACCAATGTACCTTTTTTTTTTTAATTCACAATTGGTAAACCCTTGACAACATCTCACCTGGTGGTAAGTGACGATGTTGTCGAAGTTGGAAGCGGGCATATCAAGATTCCCCAACGCAATGGGGAACTGCCTGTAACGAACTGTACCTAAATGAGACCTAGAGAATAGCTAAACTAAATCTCGAAAGAGTTGTTAAATATTGATAGAGATATCAATCAAGCAACGAACGACCTTGTAACGAACTCATTACAAACATTATCATAACAAATTTATTTCGCTAAGTCTTCGTCATTGCGGCGTCCTTTCTTTGGACCTGTTATCGTAAATAATTAAAATACGTTTATTATCTAATCATACTACACAGGATGTAACAAAACTAGCGTAGGTCTCGTTAACTGGGGCTTCTATTCATGATACTGAACAATTACTGTTTAAAAACTTTACAGAAATCGCTTCATACAAATCGATTAGCTGTTCGATCAATTTTGTCATATTTTTTTCTAGATTTGATTATGGGTTCCATTGGAAAAATTGTTCAATATGATCACTAGAACTCCAAGTTAACGGGTCCTACATCATTTATTTTTACACCGTGCATAAGTGCGTGATATGCGTTGAATAAACATGTGACATTTTAGTAGATGAAAAGCGAAAAATAGTTAATGCTACTTTTAAAAGTGAACAACTTTCCCCAAAGAATCTGTGACTACACCTACAATGCACGCCACAGAGAATGGTTCATTTACACCTCAACATATGGCACTGACATCACGTCAACATAAATTGTATGAAATGAAAAAACTGCCTTCAATTAAAGTGAACCTTAATACAAGCGACGAGAGTACAAACTATGTATTATCATGTAGAACGCACTATTAATATTTTTTCGCTACTAAGAACTATGAAGCGTCGTCGGTTGCGTAACGGCTAGGGCTGTTACTCATGTCTGGGAGGTCGTAGTTCGAACCCTAACACATACCAGTGTGTATTCCAATTTCAATTTCGTATGTACGTTTATCTGACGCTCTAACGGTGACACTCTTGCAAAGAAACTCGAAGGTTGTGTGTGAAGTCGACCAACCCGCACTGGGCCCGCATGGTTAACTAAGGACCGATCGCCCTATAACTCAGGGTAGGCTCGAGCCCTTCGGTGAGGACGTACATAAGCTGATATGGTGATGATCACCGAAATTACCGGGCTTCAAATATTAAAAAAAATCACAGTGCATGAGGTTGATTACAGGAAAATCGACCCTTATTTATATACAGTAAATTATGTACTGAGAGGTCTTGATCTGTTGGTAGTTAAATTTTGGCGGGGAACCCTGTTTTTGTGACCCCGAGCCGCATTTGGCCGGTACTACTGTTGCCTCTGTGAGATATTGAGTGAGTAGGCTCTTAAGACTTCTTACAAAGTAACAACTGCAGAAAGTCAACTCCCGCCATGCCCAGTATCGAATCTTCTTAGAAAAAACACCAGTAAGAAGTTCTTGATCTAAGTAAGCCGTGACGTGCAAAGAGTCTCTAAAGTAGGATCATGATTTGGCCCAATTTTTTTTTATTTTCATAAAAGAAGATTGTATTTACTGCCTAACAAAAAAGTTACTATCCTGAAAAATAGACGTGTCTCATTGATATTCCGTACGGCAGCCATCGATCGTGGTGCGGCGTTTACCCGCATTTTATCTTTTTACCGCGGCATATCTTGATAGGACAACATGGGCAAGGAGATCGCTCTCGAATCACCTACCTACAGCTTTTTAAAATGAAGAAGGTATGAAATTAATATTAAGTGTTGACTTACCGATTATAGCTCACAGAACCGCGAAAACTGAAGTGGCAGTGGGTAGGGAACATAGCTCGTAGAACAGATGGCCGTTGGGTCAGTAAAGTTCTTGAGGGGTGACCGCGCACTGGACAACGTAGCGCAGACAGGCCTCCCACGCAGTGGACCGATGACCTGGTGAAGATCGCGGGAAGCCGATGGATGCGGACAGCGCAGGACTGGTCGTCGTGGAAATCCTTGGGGGAGGCCTTTGTCAAGCAGTGGACGATTTTCGGCTAATATGATGATGATGATGGCTTATCTTTATTGTAAATAGTTGATTGATGAGTATTGACGATGCACAATTAAAAAAAATAATATCGATTCAAAACACTGTAAAAAAGATAAATGCGCTATCAAATTTTAACTCTAGAAAACATCACTGAAACTGGTCCCATTAACGCGATTACACTTCCGCTGCGTTACCCACTTCCTAAACGTTACATTTTAGGTGCGATCATCGTCCGAAAGACGTCCACTGCTTAACAAGAGCCTCTCCCAATGATTTACACGAGAACTGCTCCTTCTCTGCCCACATCCTTCACGTGACCTTCACCAGGTCGTCGGCCCACCGAGTGAGAGGCTTGCCTAAGCTACATCCTCCGATGATGATCATGATGACACTTCGGGCAAACTATATATATTAGTACTAACATACAGTAGGGACACTCGCTGCCGCTCTCTAGATTACGACCTCACTCCTTCGTTACCCAGACTGATTCAGATTGGTTACAGTTTGGTTCTCGAATGTATGGGATTTCGCCGTGATTTCGTTTGTTCCATCATTTGTTTTCAGAAATGTCATTTCACGACCGTTTCTACGCAGTGTCCGGGGTGTGCTTCGGGTGTGTTGCCAAATCTCAATTCACTCCCCCTGCCTGTATTCATATTCACATACAATACACACACATCAACAATAATAATAACAGTAGGTATACAAAGTTTTGAAAGCGTAACACGGAAAGGTCATTTTCATTTACTTTGTACTTGCTTACTTCGTCAAAAAGCTTTACAATGTTCTAGAGTAAGGCTGCGTTTCCACACAAGCGGAGCGGAGACGTGTAAAAAATGATCAATCATATTCTAAGATTTGGACAGAAGGATCCGCTCGCCTCCATATTTTAGTCATATTTTCTTCATAAAAGCAAAAAGTGGCGCCATCTGACATAACTCGTAAGAACTAGTGTGGGCGAGAGTTGACGTCAGTGTCGCGCTAAAGGACCTTGTTAAATTGTCGCTTTAAAAATGCGTTTTTTTTATTTGTTTACAAGAAAATCGCTAAACTGAAGTGGCAGTGGGCAGGGCACATAGCTCGTAGAACAGATGGCCGATGGGGCAGTAAAGTTCTCGAGTGGCGACCGCGCACCGGAAAACGTAGCGTAGGCAGGCCTCCCACGCGGTGGACCGATGACCTGGTGAAGGTCGCGGGAAGCCGATGGATGCGGGCAGCGCAGGACCGGTCGTCGTGGAAATCCTTGGGGGAGGCCTTTGTCCAGCAGTGGACGATTTGTGACTGATATGATGACAAGAAAAAATACAATGTAAGGTTACTTAACAATGAAACGATATCCCATGTATCTTTTTAGCCTTTCTTTCATGATTTTTACAGCCTCTAACAAAACATTAAGACATTTTATATGAAATATCTTTCCACCGCACTCTACAATTTACCGCAGACGACTGAGTAGCGAGTGTGCGAAACTTTCAATTTTCGCACCAATTCGCTGACAGCATTAGTCGCGCGCATTGGCCGGGTCCTTACGCCAATAATATAGAAGTCATTGATCATATTGCTCAAAATCCACATCGCGTCTCCGCTGCGCTTTAGTGGAGACAGTAATTACACCGGAAAGGAGAACAATTCTATGAAAAAGTACGGTGCGCGAAGCGGAACGGTAGAAAGCGGAGCGTGGCGGAGATGAGCGTGGCGGAGATGAGCGGGGTGGAGATGAGCGGGGTGGGGTAAAAGGGAGCGGGGCGGGTTCAGTTGCTGTTTTGTTGTCAGGTGAGATGATGCCAAGGGCTTACAGATTGTAAATAAAAAAAGGGTTTTTTTCTTGTTTATCGGCAACATTACGTCCTGTTTGTCAGACACTGTTTTACTGGATGAAATACAAGTGTATATGTCGCAGCCATCTGGTTAAATCTGCCATTTAATTGAAAGGCTAGCCCGTTGATTGAATGGCGACATTCAATTGAATGATTAAAGGACAACTGGCCAAGTCGTTGAATGCAACGTTAAACGACTTAGCTGAACTTCATTTGGCCAAGTCGTGACTACAAAACTCCGAATAAAACCGGTGAATTCTTATTCTGCGAAGCATTCTGCTACACATGGGGAGGACCTCTTTCACTGTAAATCAATCAAACCTAACCGAACCTAATATCGCTCGCTTTGTTCGCTCATTTACAGTTTTTTTACTTAGTAGTTTTTTTAAAATCCACGTTTGATAATTACCCTCTACATTACACTACACTGTTGTTAAATCAAAGTTCGGGCTAGCTTACAATCAGCCAACTAGTTGCACGTTGAGTGACGCTTGTTCAATCAACGTTCGGCCTAGTCATTCAAGTGAATTTCGCCATTCAATCAACGATCTAGCCTCTTAATCAAATGGCAGATTTACCCAGATTGCATTAACATATATTGACTTCAGTCAGTTTGTCGTTGCTCCACTCCGTTTCAGTAGAAACACCTGTTTCTTCACCGCTACGCGTAAGTGGAAACGGAGCCTTAGGTAAGCTAAAATAAATGTCAGCCCTCTTTTGACTCTTGAGTATTTAACATTTAATTTCATACAGGCATAGTAGTTAAATCTGCGGGTAGTATCATACCGGTAAGTTCAATTCAAATTTCAAAAAATCGCTTAAACTCTGTGGCTACCTAAAACAACTCAACAAAAAAATGTTTTTAAATAGGTTAAATATTTATAGAAGGCTGACAACCCGGGCATACTTAACGTTTTACTTTTAATTAAGATGCAAATCCCTATGGATGACGTAAAATACTTGGAGTGGAAAAACCACGAGATTCGTATCATCATTACAGCTCATATACGTCCCCACCGAGGGGCTCGAGATTCGTATACTTTCCTGAAATAACTTTAGGATGGGGGATTTTAGTATGAATTTCTCGTACTATAAAACATTAGCCATTGCATGTGACTTTATATCTAAGTACTTTCTGTTTATATTTCTTTGACTCTTTTTAAGGTTCTGTACATAAAGGGTAAAAACGGGACCCTATTACTAAGCCTCCGCTGTCCGTCCGTCTTTCTGTCACCAGGCTGTATTTCATGAACCGTGATAGCTAGACAGCTATAATGTTCAAAGATGATGTATTATTTGATAACAAAAAATACCAAAAAATTTGAAAAAGTGATAAAAATCTCCATACAAAAAACGTGTTTTTTTAAACATGAAGAAACTAGCGTCATCTAGTATGATGGTTTTTGAAACATGAAACTAGCGCCATTTAGTACGATATAAATGTGAAAATGAGCTTGTTTGTTTTTGATGTGTAACATCTTTGCTCTCGCTTTCCTGCAATTTGTGGGAGTGATTTCGTGAAATGGGACGGAAATGTGTAACATGGGACGGAAATGTGTAACAGGAAGTCGCGAAAGCGCGGAATTCTACTTTACGAGAGTCCGACTCGCACTTGGTCTGTTTTTTTCGTTACTGTCAGATCCGCCACCCAGGTACAATATCGTCATCAAATCTAACTAACCTAAAGTATTTTGTCACATGTTACACATCATATGCGAGTACTGTAGGTCTCGCTTGAATTTTTTTTTATTACTTTTTAACACATCAAAAAGTCAACCAATCTTGATAAAAAAATTGGCATGCAGGTAGCGTGTATCAATGGAAAGGATATAGGCCACTTTTTATCCAGTGAAAATGTTCTTGTTCTTGAGGGAACTGAAAAAATACCCTTTTTGGTTAATTTCTTTAACAACGGAACAATGGATGGTTGTGCACAGAGATGGTTGAGGAGGTGGAAAGTGACATACCTAATTTACTAATTAGCATATCCTGACATAGCCCCGAGGGATCAGGGGAAAACTCATTTCCACGCTCGCGCACGTCGTCGGCGTCGCAACGGAGCAGCGGATTGAAGTAATTTTTTGTAGAGAATTGGTGGAGGGGGTGGAAAGTGACATAGACTGCTATTCAGAATAGCCCGATATAGTTTCTGAGTGATCTGAGAAAACTCATTCCACGCCGCGGGTAAAAGCTAGTGCTAAACAATGTTGAACTTTATGTAGTAATTGACAATAATTGACACGCTAAATCGTTGCAAATAACTACTTCAATCACGAATTGGCGGTCTTAAACTGACGACGTGTTGTTTTTCCAGTGATCGAAAACTATTCATATCTCGAAAACTACTTAACCGATTTTGGTGAATTTTGCACTGTTTTCTGAGTTTAAACATTTACCAAAAATTAAAAAAAAATATCTATTTTCTGAGAAATATGTGGACAAACATAGATACATACAGACACTTATGAAATTTGGCACTCCTTTTTAGGAGCTTACATAGATTCACACATACTAATATTGAACAATTCCAACAAAATTAATGATACATTCAGATTGAATTTTTAATCTTCTTTTTTTGAAGTCCGTTAAAAGAACTTACGAATAGTAAAACCATTTTTTTAATCGTAAAGAAACCTGCACACGCCTGTGAAGAAACTCGAAGGCTGTGTATGAAGTCGACCAGCCCGCATTAGGCCGGCGGCGTGGTCGACTAAGGCCCGATCGCCCTAATGCAGGGTAAGTTCGAGCCCCTTGGTGAGGACGTATATGAGCTGGTATGATGATCTTATCTGGAGGAACCCAAACTTGGTATGCATGAAAATTATTTTCAAATTATTTTTCATTTTAATGTAAAACAAGTTTTCATTTTTTAATGATATATTTTTAAAATCAAATTAAAAAGCTCTTTCATTTGATATCACACACGATATAGGTTTCAGAACAATTTTTCTTCCCATACAAAAAAAAAGACTAGGTACATCTAAACATATCTCCTTTATTTTGGTGCTACCGCTCAAATTGATTCACATGCCCTTAAGATCAATTGTTTCTGATTTTAACACCATTTACAGCTTTTTACTGAATTTTGGGGTTTACTACTAGCACTAAATGAATGAAAACGAAATTATCTTCAGAGAACCAATTAAGAATTCTCCTACCTTAAAAAAAAAGAAAACGCAGTGTTTTTAGAGGGTCATTAACTATTAATTATTTTATCCCTGACCAAATAAATTGAAATAAACTTTTCAGTCAGACACAAGCAAAATCGTGTAAACAGGAAAAAACAGCCAAGTTCAGAGGAGGATAAACAAGTTCGTTGTTGTAATTACTGAATGCTGCTCCAAGTAGGGTAGCAATCGTGCTTGGCTAAAATTCCAAAGATTGCAACTAAGGCACTTGTCTCACCACAGCGACGAGAAAGCGACTAACTATCGACTATTTTCTCGCTCAAGAAACGTACAACAGATGCAAATCCCGTCTCAGTAAAAGATAAATATATATTAATAGTTGATCGCTGACTGTTCACAATGCCGGTGATTAAATATTAGTATATGTATCTCTCTTATTGACACGGGATTCACATCTTTTGTACGTTTCTTGAGTGAGAAAATAGCTTGGCTAAAATTCCAAAGATTACAACTAAGGCACTTGTCCCACCACCGACGAGAAAACGACTAACTATCGACTATTTTCTCTCTCATGAAACTTACAACAGATACAAATCAATCAAAAAGAAATAAAGACGAAAAATTAAGGTTGTCTCAAAAGGGCTTGTACCCAGAGACGTTAATATATTACCAACAAAGCTTCAAGTACAGCTTTAGACAAACTTCATAATTTCGTAATAATCTCCTTCACATCGAAATTTCGCCTTTTATCTTTCACCTTAAAAAAAATAGAAATACCGCAATCCTGGCAACACTGGCAGAAAAGACAAGCCTCAGCTCGAGCAAAGCCCCAACTCGGGGAGCCAGCAAGTAATCGAATTATTTCGTCTCGCCACCGGCTGTCGCACCAATGGCATTAAGTACATCTTGTGATCTTGGCGTGTTTTAAGCAATTAGTTTGGAGAAAATGGAATTGGACAAATGTTTACAAAAAAAGATCTATTTTATTTGTCATCGAGGAAAAAATTATAAGTCGTAAAGTGCCTTTTGCAAATAAAAAGTGATTCTTGCTTTTCACTGGCACTTCGCACTAATAGCTTTATCGAACTTCCTGTGGTCTCGGAAAAGAATATTATTACGTCTTGGCGTGTTTTTATTAGCTATTTTGGGAAAAATACAATTGGATAATGGATAAAGATATTTAAATTTCAAACCTGGGCGTATTAATGGATTATTGATCGGAGTCTCCGGGGCATGTAAATAAAAATTTGTTTTTGTGAAAATGGGCTTTTTTTAGAAAAGACACCTATTTAGAGAGACTTGAAGTCTTACAGTGCTTAAATGTGGTGTTTTAAGCCCTAAATCATTTTGAAGACGAGCACTGTATTCTTGCGGATAAAGAGAACTTTTGAAATCGTAAAAAATCATTGCCCTAAAATATTTTCGCGTCAAATCCATTTTAAGTGCAAATTGTTCACTTCATAACCCTAAAAAAAACAAATGACGACCAGTTTCCCGCCAACAACCATAAAATTCCATAAACAATAATCTATATTTTAAAAAATTAAATAATTCGAAATTCAAATATTTACCTACAAGTGACCAGGGGTGCAAAACTTTCAGTGTGGCCTAAGTACCAAGAGGTAATGACAAGATTGAAATTACGCTCGCTTGGCCTCACCCATAAGATGCACTGCTAACAACTGCTAAGGAGCTTAAGTTTCAAATTACATACAAACAACACAAAGAGACTGACTGGAGTATAGTTGCTTGTTAAACTAACATCGCATTGCAGTTCTGTAATTAAGTTAATAACTGGCTCTTGCCCGCGGCTTCGATTGTACTTCGTTGTTGTTATATAAGTCAGTTTTTCTTGTTTGGCGTTTCCAATTATATACGAACCGACTGAAAATACGCGACTCACAACTCACAAAATTACTCACAAATTGCTTCATACCGTTTTTTGGGATGCACGCGGTATAATCCACATTGACTACCTTCAAAAGGGGAAAACAATCACTGGAGAATATTATACCAACTTATTGGGTCGATTCAATGAGGAATTGAAGAAAAAAAGACCGCATTTGGCCAAGAAAAAAGTTCTGTTCCACCAGGACAATGCAAGGGTGCACACATGTGCACTTTCCATGGCAAAAATCCATGAATTGGGCTATGAATTGCTCCCACATCCACCCTATTCTCCAGATCTAGCCCCAAGCGACTATTTCTTGTTCCCAAACTTAAAGAAATGGCTCGGTGGAAAAAGATTTGACTCCAACGACGAAATCATTTCACAAACAAATGCCTATTTTGATGACCTCGACAAATCCTATTTTTCAGAAGGGTTAAAAAAATTGGAGAAACGTTGGACTAAGTGTATAGAACTCAAAGGAGACTATGTTGAAAAATAAAATAACTCTTTATCTAAAAACTTTCGTTTCATTCAAAAAGTCACGGACTTATTGACCCGCCCAGGTATCAAATATACGTTATAAAAAAAATAAAATCCTTACTTATTAATATAAATGCGAAAATTTGTTTGTTAATTTGTATGTTAGAGTTTACAATTATATACTTACGACCCGACTGAAAATACGCGACTCACAACTCATAAAATTACGCTCGTTTTGCTTCACTCTAAGTTTTACGCAGACTTCCTACGCTGACATAGTTATCAGATATACATTATAAAACAATAAAAATTCTGAACGCAAAGGCCTTCATAAGAGAAATTGGGCGCCGACTAAGAAATAATGGGTTTGACTCCCGCTCCAGATCCTTCCTGGTGCATAGGATATCTATAGCAATACAGCAGCGTGGCAATGCTGCGAGCCTCATGGGAACCTTTGTACCAGGAATGATTATGGGTGGATTATTTTAATTGTTTATTAATAGTAACCAAAAATTTTATATTAAGTTTTGATTTAAGCAAAATACATGAGAATCTAAATATATAAACCTCAAAGGTGACTGACTGACTGAAATAGTGATCTATCAACGCACAGCCCAAACTACTAGACGGATTGGGCTGAAATTTGGCATGCAGGTAGATGTTATGACGTAGGCATCCGCTAAGAAAGGATTTTGGGAAATTCCCACGGGAACCGCAAAAATCGGGATCTGCGCGGGCGAAGCTGCGGGCATCCACTAGTATTCTACATAAAGGATAAAAATCCTTACTTAATATCCTATAAATGTGAAAATGAGTTTGTTTATTTGTCTGTTTGTTTGTTACTTTTTCGCGTTTCACCACCTTGACCAATCTTGATTTTTATCCAGAGAAAATAGCATAGCCCGATGCTGTTCCTGAGGGAACTTAAAAAATTATTTTTTTTGTTAATTTCTTCAACGGAACAATGGATGTGACTTTTGCATAGAGATGGTTGAGGGGGTGGGACTCACCCTCAGAGACAGTCATAAAAACGATGTACACGCAGGCGAAGCCGTGATCAAAAGCTAGTAGTAAAGAAAAATCAAATGTTTATTTCATCATCTACTTTAAAAATTAGTTACAGTTTCTGAACATTTCTTTTGATGTTAACTGCTTGTGTCGGAAGCTTTAGCAAAATAAACGAATTACATAGGTAGGTAAGTTATTTGATCATCATCATCATCATATCAGCTTATATACGTCCCCACCGAGGGGCTCGAGCCTACCCTGAATTAGGGCGATCGGGCCTCAGCGGACCACACGGGCCCTGTGAAATTGGTCGACTTCACACACAACCTGCGAGTTTCTTCGCAGGCGTGTGCACTGTGCCGGTTTCCTCGCGATGTTTTCCTTCGCCGTAAGAGCATCGGATAAACGTAAATATAAATCTAAATTCGAAATCCCATTGGTACGCGGCGGGATTCAAACCACGACCTCCCTGATAGAAGGCGGCGGCCCTAGCCGCTACGCCACCGACGCTGATGGATACGACACCGAAGTTATAAGATACTCCAAGACAAATTTTATACTTAACATTTTTATATATAAAAATGAACCCCTATTTCTTCTGGTCATCGCATTACGCGTGAACGGCTGAACGCGTGAACCGATTTTCCTAATTATTTTTTGTTGCGTTCGTTATTGTCAGGAGAAGGTTCTTATGTAGGGTAGGGTAGGGTAGTGAAGTGTAAGGTGGTACGAAGTTCGCCGGAACTACTAGTATAGTAATATCGTGTGTGTGTGTGTATAGCAATGGGCCGCTATATTAAAAACCACGAAGGCAATGCAAGGAATGTTTAATTAGCTATGCGATGCGAGTTCTACGTGGACGGCCCTGCTCTTTAGGAGCCTCTCTGCGACTGTGCTCTGGATTCGCTCACCGTCTGCCGTCCCGGTAGGACGCGTGCGCTCAGTACCCCCGCTCTCGGCACCCCGCCGACAACGTATCTCGTTTGTACTCTTATCGATCGTCGCTAGCGTCGGTCGGTAAGAGTCGCGCGTGTGTTTGTGTGTGTTTTTCGCCCGCGCTCTCGCGGGCGGCTTTCCTGCTGCCGGTTTTTGGAGTAAGACTCTTTTATTTTCACTATTGTTTTTATTCCTTTTTCTTGTATACTGTGTCATTTTGTGTCCCTGTGTACTGTTTGTCCGTATCTCGAACGGTCGGGGTTATCCCCGTACCACCACTGCCTTCTAGCGCAATGGCGCAGGACTTTTCGTCCGCCCAACTAGCATCTGCGCTAGTCGCGTTTCTCCAAGCCGAGCCTAGCTACTTGGAGAAATTCCTTCTAGCCGTCCCCCGCGAAACCTTAGCAGCTTACCTGCCCCCGCCCCAGATACGCGACTCGCCTCTATCTCCCGTGCCTTCGTCGACCGCGCCTGCGCAAGCGTCGAGGTCGATAACGGCAATGACCAGGCCGAAAATTTCATAGACGCTGACTCTGAGTCAGTGTCCTCAGCACGCGCTAACAAACGTAGCCATCCCAAGGACTTAGATTCATCTGAGTCATCGGAGGACACCGTTACGGGTGACTCCGATTCCCTCTCCCAATTCCAATCCGTTAGCGAAAGGAAAGCCGCCAAGAAGGCTAGAAAGCTTGCGAAGCGACAGCTCGCTGACCTCAAAAGAGCGAAGCAAGCTTCGGTATCGTCGTCTCTCTCTAGCGTTCCCAACCCTCCCGCTAATTCCGCGTCGCAGTCGTCCCGCCCCCGCTCGTCGGACGTAGTTATTACCCCCCCACCCGCGCCACCCCGCCGCCCGCGGCATCCGGCCCTTCCGGCAACAAACCTAATCGGTGCGACCCGGTCACACCGAAAATCAAATCCCCTCCGAGCGTCTTCCTCAGGGACAAGACCAAGTGGTCACACACTAGCCAACTCTGTAAGGAGAACAAGGTTAACTACACGAAAGCGTCAAACATGGGTGAGACCATTAAAATAGAGGTCCCAACGTCCGACGACTTTAGGAACCTCACTAGGCTCCTACTCACCAACAAAATTCCATATCACACTTACGCTCTCCCCGAAGAGCGTAAGATTCGCGCTGTCCTACGCGGTATCCCTTATGAAATCTCAAACAAGGACATATTTACTGACCTGACATCGTTAGGGTTGCCAGTTGAGGGTGTGCACAAGCTGCACAGCCGCTCTGGTAAAAACTTTCCCCTCGCTCTAGTAGTCGCCGGGGGCGAAAGACATCTTTAAATTGGGGAAACTCACCATCTGTGGGTTAACCAATATAAAGGTGGAGGCCCCGCACAAACGCGGCTACCCCGGGCAATTTCACCGTTGCCAGATGTACGGTCACGCAGCGGCTAACTGCACTGCCACCCTGAGGTGCGTTAAGTGCCTAGGGTCCCACGGCACCAAAGAGTGCACGCGAAACCGCGACACAGACACATCTCCCCCGGCCTGCGTCTTATGCGGCCAAGAAGGCCATCCGGCCAATTACCGTGGTTGCCCGCGCGCACCAAAACTTAAGCCGCCTACACCACTAAGAGGCAATCCCACCCCGCAACCCAGACAGGGTTCGAAGTGGGCACCGGCCCCAACAGCGGCTAATTTCCCCGCGTTAAGGACCCCTAGGGTCCAACCTAACACGGCCCCTAACAACGCCTGGGGTAGGGCTATTCCAACAGCCCCCTCTAAACCGGCTCCTAAAGCCACCCCTCCCCCCCACAACCGCGTCCCCAACCGGGTGGCTCTCAGCCGTCCCTTAAGGACGATATGCAAACGGTGGCCGCCACCATTGCAAACATCGACATCAGCGAAATTTCGGTTTTAGCTGGTAAAATACGCGCCTCACGCACTCCCCAAGAGCGCTTACTCGCTCTTGTGGAACACCACCACCTCCTTAGCTTGTTTTAATAATGCCCTTAGGGCAAAACAACACCCCAACTCTAAGTATCAATACCGGTCGGGTCAAACCCAAGGGGCTATCGCTTATCACTTACAACTCGCGCGGAATAAGTAGCAACGTCCCCGAGCTTAAACAATTCGTTAAAAGTATGCACATAGACATACTAGCAGTGCAGGAAACGTTCCTTAAACCATACATGAGAGATCTAAAAATTTCCCCATTCAACCTTATCCGTAACGATAGGCTTAACGAAAAAGGGGGCGGAACAGCCATCTACTATAGGAGAGCAATCCACTGCTCTCAGATCCCCACCCCCAAACTCACCAACATGGAAGCCACTATAGTCAAACTAGCCATGACAGGACATCAGTCAATAGTCATAGCTTCAGTCTACATCCGTCCTCAAAAAATTCCCTTACAAAGTGATTTTGAGGCCATCCTAGCCCTGGGCGGGTCCACCATTATGATTGGAGACTTCAACTCCAAACATACTGACTGGACATGCCTAAAAACCAACAACAATGGCGTAAAGCTCCTCAAAATCACTGAAGACCTAGATCTAACAGTATACTCCCCATACGCCCCCACCCACTACCCGGATAACCCGGACCACGACCCTGACATACTCGACTTTGCCATAGTTAAGGGAGTTTCCCTTAACGTGTGCGCAATTGACACCCTTGACGAGCTAGATTCGGACCACCGCCCAGTCTCCCTGAAATAAGGCCCCCAAAGTAGCACACCCGCCCCCACGACAACAAAATTCACCAACTGGGACGGTATCACTGACTCACTGACCTCAGCCATTGACGCCCCCGACTCTGCATATGCTTTCTCGCCCGACTACTTTGACACTACTGACAAGATAGATAGCGCAGTTAGTAGTATCACCCTCTTAGTACAGGCTGCGATTAAGGAGAACGAAAAGGTCTTTACCAACAAAGACCGTAAACTCCCGCGTGAGACAAAACTCTTAATCGCAGAGAAAAGAGCAGCTCTCCGTAGAGCTGCAGATTACCCCACACCCGAAAATAGGAGGGAAGCAAACTCCCTACAGCGTAAGCTTAGGAAGCACCTTTCCGAACTGAGAAACTCCAACTGGAGTAAACTCATGGAGGATATCACCCCCTCCCATACTGCCTACTACAAAGTAGCCAAGGCTCTCCGCGTAGACGCAATCACGCACACCCCTCCCCTAACGCGACCAGACAATACAATAGCATATTTTGAGGACACAGAGAAAGCGGAATGCTTCGCGGACAGAATTGCCGACCAATGCACACCTAGCACACAAGAGTATGATCCCGATCATATAAAAACAGTGGAGGATGAGGTCCGTAGTAGGAATTCGCTCCCCCTAACTGCGGACCCCATCTCAGTATCAACTGACGAACTACGCTCCATTATTAGAGGTCTTAAACCTAAAAAAGCCCCCGGAGCAGATGGTATATCAAACCAAGCTCTAAAATACTATCCGGAACAGTTACTTGCACTGCTAGCTATTATCATCAACGCCTGCTTTGAACACTGTTACTTCCCGACAGCATGGAAGGAAGCAATAGTAATAGGCATCCCAAAGCCAGGCAAGCCCCTTAACATCCCCACAAACCACCGCCCCATAAGTCTACTCAAGACTATGGGTAAACTATTCGAAAGAGTCATACTCAATCGAATTAAAAGTCATATCTTCCCGCCGGACAAACCTCCCCTTATAATCAACCACCAGTTTGGGTTCCGCGCCAAACACTCGTGTCCTCAGCAAGTCCACCGCATCGTCGAATACATACTGGACGGATTTTACCCCAGACGCGAAAGGACAGTAGCAGTCTTCTTCGACGTCGCAAAGGCCTTCGATAAGGTCTGGCATGCGGGACTTGTATATAAACTCTACCACATGGACCTTCCAGACCGTCTTGTTAGAATAGTGGAGTGCTACCTCCGAGACCGTAGTTTCCGTTTTAGACACGAAGGGGTTCTTTCCTCACCGCGTCCCATTAGAGCCGGGGTCCCCCAAGGGTCCATACTCTCCCCAACATTGTACACTCTGTACACAAATGACATCCCCATCCCAAAACGAAGCAAATCAGGGCCAACAGTACAGCTCTCCCTATTTGCGGACGACACCGCCCTCTACATAAGGGGGCAGTCCATATCTCTATCACCACTAATAGACAAACTACAAACCTCAGTTGACGAGTTAGGTAGATGGTTTAGGAAATGGAGAATCGAAGTGAACCCGAGCAAAAGCTCCGCGGTCCGCTTCGACTACCATCGTAGGATCAACCAACCCGCAGACTCAATTCGCATGCTAGGCACCCGCGTCCCCTGGCAACCCACAGCCAAATATTTAGGAGTCACTCTCGACTCATGTCTCTCCTTCGATCCTCACATCAAAAATGTGACCCGGAACGCTCGTTTCTATCTGAGCAGGCTAAACAGCATGATAGGTAGGCATAGTAAAATGTCCCCCTCCAACAAGCGTACACTCTTTAAGGTTTGCATCCGACCGGTAATGACATACGCGGCCCCTGTATTTGCACACGCGTCCCCCAATTTCATGGACATGATCCAAACAGTCCAAAGCATCTTCTGCCGTAGAGCGTTTAACGCCCCGTGGTACATCCGTAACGCCGACCTGCACCGAGACATGGACATTCAGACCATCCAACAATTTCTCAAAGGCCTCTCCGAGAACTTCTTCAAGTCCTCGGAGTCGCATCCCAATCCGTTGATCCGAGAGGCGGTAACTAGTAATATGGTCCGCAGACCAAGAAATGTCCTTACTGATCCCCCCGATCAAATATGAGCCGACCTGAACTGCCTCCTGGCAGCTCAGGGAGGAACAGTTAGTGTTTAATTTTTGAATGACACAGTCCCCTCACTTGCACACCTAATGTGATTAACCTAGCGGCCGCTCCCATCAGGAGCTCTCCGCGCTGTCCCCTTAGCGTGTTTTGCACCCCCCCCCCCCTCCCTAGGGGGGGGGCGTCGCACCGACGTACTTTTAAGGTGGCTACGCTGCCAAAGTTTCGCGAGGGAGTGTTTAGTGGGTAGTGTGGTCTTTGGGCCTGTGCATACGTATTCATACACCTTCCGAGTGTAACGGGGACGTATGCATATAGGCGCAGAGCAATGAGTCCCACATAACCAGCGGCAGCTTCGGCCTGCGGCCGAAGCTTCCTCTGGTATGCGTAAATGCATTCACCTCCGCTCTCCCTTAACAGGGGGAAAAAAAAAGGACTGTGCTCTGGCCGGCAGCCGTAGTGCTGTGCGTACAAATGCCTAATGCGCCACAAACCTATTTCAGGTGCCTTTACACATCAAATGGACCTATAATATATATTCTGCCACTTACAGAAAAAATGTATATTAAATGAAATGAGAGCAATCATTTCATCGTCTGCACCGGCTCTGCTCAACTCAGATTTTTAGATTGTTGACATTTTCGATTGTAGGTTCTTGGTGAAACATTATATCAATGTGATAATTTTTTTGATGTGGTTTGGTGTAGTTTGATCAAATTTCTCTTATTATTATTATTATTTGGTTAATACACTAGCAGCTCTAAGAGCTGATACGTGTATATCACTGCACTTGTGTTTTAAAATGTTTATCAAGTATGTTTTTAGAACTGTTGACTGTTGGAGCACTTATGACTGTTTCTGGGAGAGAGTTCCATAGCTTCATTACTCGGAATGGCAAAAAGTATGTTGAATTGAATTGGTTTCTAAGGTATTACCCACCTCCGTAATGGTTAAGTCCATAGCTTCACATCACAAGTTTGCGGGTTCGATTTCGGCGGACTCTATTATTGTTAGACTCGGTTTGATTGGTAGAAGTGCATTTTTTAAGCCCGCTTGTCTAGGTACCACCATCTTATCTAAGACTTGGCGCCAAACATGAATGTGTGCTCCGGCTTGAATATAAGATAGCCAATTCCCTAATGCATTGGGGAATATTGGTAAGCCTGCTATCTATCTATCAATTACTTTCAGGTGCTATGAAGCCAAGGGCTTTCCAATTGTGAATAAAATAATAATATTAGTTTCATAAGCTTCTGCCACTTTTGAGGGGGAAAAAATTTACCCTGTAATAATGAATACAGCATTCGCGTAATTTTCGGAGAGCAGGCTTCCAAAGTTTGTGAATTTTTGCCAGAATATGTTAAGTCGGCCGCAAGCTTGCTGAACGTGAAAACTACACGAATGATTCTTTAAAACTTATTATTTCATATGACTAAAACAAAAACATTATTTATTTGGTTTTTCCTCAATATTTTTAATTTTTTAAAAGTATGTAGTTTTGAGATATTATTGAATTTTTCTCCTACTTAACATAATTTAGGGGCATAAAATAAATACTTACAGTAAGAGAATAACGGTATTGATTGCTAAGACGAAATTTTCCCAGAATATATACTAAGCTCGCAATAAAACAAAATGTGTATTTACTCCTGAACTATAGGACGTAGGTCGCGTTAAGATACTCACGCGAAACTCAACTGTAAAGCTAATTCTATAAGATTAATTATCAGGTTGTTCGCCAGTGCCACGCTTACTTGGAGCCTGCTCTTAAACTGGTATTGAGCGGCATAGGCTTCGCGAATCGCGTCAAGCGTAGTGTGGTTGCCGTGAGCGAAGCGATGCCCAAGCGCATGCAGCCGAGCCCTGATTGGCTAGCGGGCTTGAGGTGCGGGGCGCGCGGAGCAGTGAAGCCGGTTGGCGGTATCATTGTTCTCGTAGCACGCTTTAAGAAAATTTATAAAATGTGGGACGTTATTATAAGCTAAGTATGATATTATTGCAATAAAACCTTGGTAACTCTGTTGACCACCTGTTGACTCATTTTTAAACAACTTCAAAAAAAATGTTCAAGTAAGTGTCAAACCACGCAAAAAATAGGGTTCCTAAAAATTTTCAAAAAATAAATGTTAATTTCAAAACCAGGTGCACATCTTTAGGTGGTCGACTATTACTCCTAAATTAAGAAAGCCTACTTGGCCGTGATAATTTACCTTGAAATGTTTATATGCGCTATTATTTATAACTAGCTTTTGCCCGCGGCTTTGCCCGCGTGGACATAGCTTTTATGACTGTTTTTGAGGGTGAGTGGTGCGCGAGCCGCAATCAGCTCGCAAGCGTGGACATGAGTTTTCTCCCGGTACCTCAGGAACTGCATCGGGCTATTCGGATTAGCAGTCTTTGTCACTTCCCACCCCTTCAAAAAATTCTATACAAAAAAATACTTTAATCCGTTGCTCCGTTGCGTGCGACGCCACCGACGACGTGCGTGAGCGTAGAAAACAGTTGTCCCCAGATCCCTAGGGAACTATGTCAGGATATACTTATTTGTAAATTATATCATTTTCCACCTCATCTCCGTGCTAAAAATCACACCAACCCATTTTTTTGTTACGATTTTAAATAACTTAACGAACAAAGAGTATTTATAATATGTTTCGGATTACCTGAAATAACGGTTTAACTAGTAGGCGGTGGGGACATGTAACTTTAACAAAAACCACAACTTAAAACTTAATATTTAATAAACGAATCATTAATCGAAAAACTGGTGTACGCATACTCTTAGTAATTTTGAAGGACATATTCAACGATACCTCAAACGATAAAACAAAAAATCACACCCACTTTTCTTATATGAGAGTTTTTAATTTTGTTACTATTTGATAAATAAGAGCTTGATACTTTTATTAACTATCTTTTATTAAATAAATTAACAGGTTAACTTTGAGTGATTCACTATTGAATACTGTTTTTACAATTTCTAATCTCAAACGCTTGCTTTTTCAACGCCCTTGCATGACCGATCTAACTGTCATATTTCTAGTGATGTCTCCTCTCCGAAGATTAACTCCAAAATAGTGCGGTGCAGACACGTTCAACAGGAGGTACACATTTTTTTTACAGATTTTATTATATAATTTCTTAGGGATAACATTTTTTTTATTTATACACTAAATTGAAGTTCGTATTTGTTTTCAAGAAAAATGGCTGTAATATACTAAAAGATAGACAGACAAACATACAGGCGGACATGGCAAAACCCTAAAAAGGAAAACGACAACTTGAATTCCTTAACTTAAATTTAAATAGTTTTATCCTTACTGACACTAAGACCGCTATATTTATTCTCTTGAGGATAAGAAAAGCCAATAGCATATCTGGTAGCAGTGCCAGATAGTTCACATTTGAATGTAAATAGCACATGCAAGCGATAGAGCTAGAAACATCATGTTATGAATAATTTTATCGTGCGTCCACTATTATATAGGGCAGCGAGATAAGGTCACTTTGCATGTTTCATTTTCAGCGATAGCATTGTACGTAGTAACATGGATACATACATGTCGGCGGCGTAACTCTAACTGCCGCTTACTCTTGTCTGTGAGGTCCTGGTTCGAATCCTTCCTTGTATACCAAACGGTTTCGAATTTTGATTTCATATGTACGTTTATCGGAAGCTTTTACGGTTAAGGAAAACACCTGCACACGCCTTCTAAGAAACTCGAAGGTTGTGTATGAAATCGACCTACCCGCATTGGGACCGCGTAGTGTACTAAGGCCCTATCGCCCTACTTCAGTGTAGGCTCGAGCCCCTCGGTGGAGACATGCATTATAACACGCTTTTATTAGCTTCTCTTGTACGTACATTTAAAAGATTATGGAGCTGATTTTAACCTGAGTCATTGTATTATAATCGATTTGTAACTTTGAAGGTGTTTTATATCATATTAATAATAGATAAAATAATTTTGTACACAAATTACTTTATAGAAACGTAAATATACAAAAAAGTGTTTTTCTCACAGTCGAAATGAAAAGTAGAGTGTTTAACTCGGGTGGAATTATCCATTTCACCCTCGAACTATTGGCGCTCTCCTTCGTTTGAGCGACAAAAATATCTCGGGTGAATTGGGTCACTTTCTACCCTTGGTTAACAATCTGCTATATAATGTTTTCATGTTATGTTTTCGAGTTAATAGATTAAAAAGTTTGTGGTGTATAATTTTTGTTCCTTTTCTAAAACTCTGGTCCCCTTGTCCTCCAAGACCTTCTCATATTCCTTTCAGACCTTTACTCGTGTGACCTTTGACGCGGTAAGGACGGCGCCTCGAGTCTAAAGTGTAGTGTAGTAGTACTCCGGGTCATCTATTAAAAAGATACAAAAAAGATACACAAAGATCTCTTCGAAAAGATCATGGGATAACAAAGTTTCTTAACACACTTGTTTCATTTTTTTATAATTTTGAAGCTTTAGATAGTTAAAAGTATTAAAATATACTTTCCAAGTTCTTATTATTGTGTCCCCATACATTTATTAAACCCTGTGCATTGAAGCAAACAAAAGGTACATATCGATCCGAGTTAAAAAAATACAGAGGCGAATCTAAAAAGTTTTAGAAGATTTTATGATTTTAGGTGCCTTATTTTGGATGGTGCGGAAATGTCAGAAACAATTATCTATTTTATTCCATAATTGATTAGAAACTTAATTCGGCCCTGCGCATTCAGCTGTCTTCAGCAACCTTGCGCTACTCTTCCTAATGTAATGTAAACAAATGTATATTTAGTGTCTAACGCCACAATAATATTTTATTTGTGACAAAGATGCCATAATGTTAATGTTGTTTGTTTGTTTGTAAACTCTTTATTGTACAAGAAAATATATAATTATTGATACATAATAGCAGTAGCATGCACAAAAGCGGACTTATCCCAAACAGGGATCAAATTATTAATTTAATAGATCGGCTTTCGATACAAATATTAGGTCATCTTTGATTTAGCGGCAATCTATATTTACTTATATCCTTTTTGGCATAAAAATTTTGAGTCATCTGTCTAGAAAATATCCGTGTTGGTTGAGAACTGAAACCGGTAAAAAAAAAACCATTGTCTCCCGAAAGATCCGCAATTTTAATTAACGCTAAGGGCGAAACAACTATAAAATAAATGAGCCCTTCCAAACTCTGTGCAAGCCTTCACCTTTGAAGACCATGAATATTACGACTCTCTCTGGGTAGCAAAATGCTTCGCAGAAGAAAAAATCATCGGTTTTATTCGGAGAAACAAGAATGGGCCGTGAAATTGTAAGCCAATTGACAATTTACCGTCATGTTATAATCTAACTGAGTTTAGTGTGGTGAGATTGTAATATCGCGGCTCTGACAATATCCCGGCGACATATACACCCGCTGGTAGTTAACAAATATTAATATGAAGTGAAGGAGCCCTTCCAAATACTCTGCAAGTCCTCACAGTCTGAAGACTATGAAGATTACGACCATGCATGTTTATTCCACGTCCTCTACGGTCGCGTTGTAGTGTATTTCAAATATCCAGGCCATATTTCCCTTGAGACCCTCTAATATGGTTGATGGGAGCGATGGCTGACTCTCGCGTTATACTCGTGACCGAGTGCAGTCCGTGTGAACTGGCCTACTTTTGTCAAAGGTATCAATGACATTCAATGATTTTTATGTATAACTTTTCGTGTCATATTGTTTTCATGTTCTAATGACATAAACTGGTTTATTTCATGGATTTAATTTTGACATTATTAACTAATGATTGTTTATTTCTTGATTTTTCACAAATTAAATTATGTTGTTATTATTTTATGACTATCAGAAAGAGTGTAATTTGCACCTATTTTGAATAAATACCTTGAATCTTGAACCTTGACCTAACAATGAAGGCTGTTATGTTTGTATTTTGTTATATACCCTAACACTGAAATTTAGTCATCTGAAAACAAATGGTCATCACACACCATGCCACGCCATCTACATGAAGGCTGTATACGAAAAGAAAATGTCTAGTAATATTTTTACACTTGATATTTGAAATATAATATACCATTTACTATCTCCTAATTCGTTGTAGGCTCTGATTGTCTTTATATCTCTAGAGAAACAATGTTTTTTCCCGGCTCGACGGAAAGTGAGGAGAATAAGAATAATTGACGGTTGTATTTCAGACACTTTTTTTTCGGGCTCCAAGAAGTTCCCAGCTGAGTACGTCCCTGTGCAAAAAGGTCCGATTCATGTCCGAATCCCGTCCGTGGTCATCTAAATTATTCATGAGGCCCTCGTAGAGGCAATAGAACAATCTTTTTATGTCAATATTTTTAGTAACAAATGGATGGGTTTATATGCATGCTTAGTACAGTCAAGGAATTTAATTCCCTATCCATTTTGTTTAAATCTCGTTAGACATTCGCAATGCATTAAGGTCGAAAATTATATTTCAGTAATAGTTTTAAAATGTCAGTACGTATTATTTTTCACTTTAAATTACAGATAACCTCTTTGCGAAAAGTTATCATTTGCTTTTATATGTGTCAGTGTCAATCGAAAATAGCCCTTATGGTGACAGTTTGCTATACGATGTTGAACCTTAGGTGGGTTGGAAATTAAATTCCGTGACTGTACCTTCCAAAGTACGGCGTAATCTACTTTTATTTATTTCGTTTTGTCCTTATGTATTTTATCGCTAGCTCGCATTCCAGAACATGTTAAAGCTTAAAGTTAAGGGCCAAAATATACAAAACACTTTGTCAAGCTCATTGTTTTAACACATATATAGCTTCACCTGTATGTATGTATGTAACGGAATCTTTGAACGTGATTTTTACCCACTTTAAGACGTCAGATTAAATCGAAAATTTGCACACGTATTAAGAATCGATGACAATAAAATAATTTAATTTATTATTCACAATTGGTAAGCCCTAGGCATCATCTCACCTGATGGTAAGTGACGATGATAGCGAAGATGGAAGAGGGCTTACAGAGATTCCCCAACGCAATGGAGAACTGACTATCTTATCTTCAAGCCGGAACACAGCAATGTTGTTAACACTGATGCTTGGCGGCAAGACTTTGATAAGATGGTGGTAGCTAGCCAGGCGGGCTTGAAAATGCCCTACCACCAAGGTAGGGCATTTTCTCGAACCGAGTCTTACAAGTTGAGCCCGCCAGGAATTTAACCCCTGACCTCCTGGTGTAAAGCAAATGAACTAACCATTACGCCACGGAGGCGGTTAAAATAAAGAAAATATTATGAATTAGTTCGGTTTGCCATTGTCTTCTCTCTTGTCGTGTGGCACGTGTGGTTGCCTGGTGTTGCACTTAGAATAACCCGCGGTCACTTTAGAGAGGGCATTTTAGATTGAACGTGTGCAACGCGAACTTCATACAAATCTGAAATCAGATGTGCACGTTTCCTCACGATGTTTTCTTTCACAGTTAAAGCATACGGCAAGAATATGTACGTAAGTTTCGAAAAACTCATTGGTATATTGGCTGTCCGAATTTGAATCCGAGACCTGTAGTTAGAAGGACCAAGTCGTTGTATCGGTTTAGCCACTTAAGACACATCGGTTTCCCATTAAAGCGTGTTTTTTAGTTTTCAAACTGTAATTATAAGCTGTATTTTTTCAACTAACTGATTGATTGTGATTCTTAGAATGTGATGTGAACTAGACTGGGGACCGTTTTCTGGGTGAGGTATTCATAGGTCGGTGGCTCAACCGGTAACGACTCGGTCCATCTAACCAGAGGTACCGGGTTCAAATCTAGACGGCCAATGTACCAATGAGTTTTTCAAAAACTTACGTACATACTTACCGATTGCTTTAACGGTGAAGGAAAACATCGTGAGGAAACCTGCACACGCCTGCGAAGAAACTCGAAGGTTGTGTGTGAAGTCGACCAACCCGCACTGGGGCCGCGTGGTCGACTGAGGTCTAATCGCCCTGATTCAGGGTAGGCTCGAGCCCCTCGGTGGGGACGTATATGAGCTGTAATGATGATGATTCATAGGTGGGTTTTGCCGTAATCGCCACGCTTTGACAGGTGCGTTGGCGATCGCAGTGTGGTTGCAGGTATGTACGGCACGGAAGGACGCTGCTGCTGATACTCCGGTTCTAAGTCCCTTAGTCGATTCTTACGAAGATTCTTACTTGGAAGAGATGGGCTATGCTCGGAATTTCCCTACGCGATCGAATCAGAAATGAGGTGATCCGCAGGAGAACCAAAGTAACTGACTTAGCTCACAAAATCGCTAAACTGAAGTGGCAGTGGGCAGGGCAGATGGCCGTTGGGATAGTAAAGTTCTCGAAACCGGAAAACGTAGCATAGGAAGGCCTCCCACGCGGTTAACCGATGACCTGGTGAAGATCGTGGGAAGCTGCTGGATGCGGGCAGCGCAGGACCGGTCGTCGTGGAAATCCTTTGTCCAGCAGTGGACGTTCTTCGACTGATATGATGATGATGATCTGGAATCCGAAATTTCTTGTTTTCGTTTACCTTTTAAAACTGCCAATTCAGTATAAAGATTTTTATAATAACTAGGTAGGTATTTATCTTTCTTTTTCTTAAAGCTTTAAGACGTCTCAAAATGACCAGGTAGTTCCTTGATAAAATAATATCGAACGTACTCGTAAGTCTATTCATTTTAAGTTCAAATCAATGCGGGTTGCTATGTCAGTTGCAGGAACACGATTCGTTAACTTTTATAACAGAAAAATATATAAGAAAACCTCTTATAAAACAGATATCATTGTTGATATCATTGGTGTGTTCCGGCATGAAGATAAGATAGCCAGTTTCCCATTGCGTTGGGGAATCTTGGTAAGCCCGCTTTTATCTTCGGCAACATCGTCACTTACCACCAGGTGAGAAAAAAAAAAAGATATTCGCAATTTACAGGCAAACCAGACCAATTTTTACATCTAAATTTTCTTAGTCGATTAGTCTTAACACATATTTTAATATGCCAGTTGGATTTTTTTTTAATTAATTGTAGTTTTTAATTGAAATGAAAAAAAAAAAGTGTAAAAGTGTTATTTTTTTCTATACTCTTTACTAGTAAGAAATAAACAAATACAACTTTCCAATCAACGCCTCGCCTTTACGCGGCTGTTACGTTGAAACCGAACGCCCAATTCTTGATTTTTACATGTTTTTATTATACTTTTATTCACTTAAAAATAAGTTTAAAAAACCAGCCAACTTCGAGTCGGACTAGGAATCCGAGGGTTCCGTACCACAATACCTCTCCACACAACTACATAGTTTATTGACAATGATTCTCATTCACATTAGAAGCAATAGACATCAACGCGAGTGACAAAAATTTGCTTTTTTGTTATTCAGTTCGGACTCCTGAGCGCGAGTACTACTCGTCTTTATTATTTCTTGTTTTACATGACCATAAGTACCATAATCTCACTAAGTTTCACGCTTCCATGTATTACCTTTTTAAGAGTTTGAAGAGTTATATCAAATATACTTCTGAATACCCTTAAAGAAACACGTTTTTCCCTTTTTTTAAAATACACATTATGTGAAAATTTTAACTATCTACCTATTACGGTTTACGATATATAGCTCGTGGAGAGACGGACAGACAGCGGAGGCTTAGTAAAATGAAAGGTGATAAAATTACCGATTTTTGTGTTTTGGTTTTATTCAACAAAAAAACATTTTTTTCAATATTGCCAAAAACAGGGTGTTCAGGATATTTTTTTACATTAAAAGTGGTTTATACTTTAATATAGTATTCAATTAAATCGATATTTTGATTATTTAAAGTCTATTATGTAAATTATCTATTTTTCCGCAGTGATAGCTTTACGCAGTCTTTCAATAATTTGAATTGAATATTGTGTTTTCTCAAGTCCCTAAGACTTGAGAAAAAACATTATTATCTTAATTACGAGTAAGTCATGTAGAAAGCAAGTATAATAATTAGATTTTGTTATTTTTCTGTTAACAGTTTTAGGGTTCCTTGCCAAAAATGTTCCAACGGGTCCCTAATTGCTAAGCCTCACCTGTCAATCCGTCCATCTGTCGGTCAGCGGGCTGTATATCATGAACCGTAATAGGTAGGGTATTTGAATTTATCACCAAGTGTGTATTTCTTTTGCACTTATAACAAAAATTGTGGTTTATGTTCCAGCTTTACGCACGAAGCGTTTTGCTTCTTTGTTCATTATGCGAACGGCCAAGGAGTGGAATCCCCTGCCGGCGCGCGGCGTCAGTATTCCCCGATTCGTATAATTTAGGAATCTTCAAAACGAGAGTGAATAGACACTATTTGAACTTGCGTGTTGCATCCTCGGCTGCATCGGCGCTTACCACAAGGTAAGGTGTTAAACATGTTTTTGGGTGTAAAAACATGTTCTTTTTGGCTTGTGCAATTGTATGGAAACCTTTGCTTTTTTTCTTATGAACAAATATTAAATATAGGAATTAATTAAAAAAATTAAAAAAGTAAGTCTGTGGTTATAAGAAACCACGGTAAATGTAAAACTTTACAGAGGACGAAACGATCATGGCTGCTCTCGCTACGGTACAGAGGACGAAAAGATCATACCGTCAGACGAAAGCGACCGTCACGTGACATGCAACACACAGACGAAAAAACTTGAGACGATGTAATAAAAGTTTCACTTTAAAATCCGACTTCATAAAAACTTAACCCTTCAGTCGTGTAAAAAAATATTCTGTGTGATTCACGGAATCAAACAAAAACAAATCTAACAACACCTCGCACTCACGATGATTTCCTTCACCATATGATGATGAGCGTCGGATATATTATGTACATATGAGATAAGAAATTAAAAACATATTGGTACGTGGCAGGACTCGAACCACGACCTTCCCCGGCTAGGAGGTTGCGCCACCGACGCTCTGACGCTGCGCAGTCGGGTAATAAATTTAAATTAAAAATTAAAGGTTTTTATCTTGTTCGGTCGTACGGAACTCTTCGTGTGCGAGTATGACTTACACTTGGCTGGTTTTGTATGTTTTCCTCAGATTTTTTAAATTCTATGTGTTATACTTAAGGTCGGTAATTCAATTATTAAATTTAATTCCACAAATTGTTAGCAATTTGTCATGTTTTAGCCAGTTTCGAATGAGTTCATTCAACACATCGCCTCTGCCTCGAGGATGAGTTTTAATATCACTTCAGTGCCTTGAGAGTTGAGAGCTCTCCTTTTAATTGCAGATAAAAAACGAAAAAGTTAAGTCAGTCAGAATTCTTACATAAAGTGTTCCGTAATATAAAAATCACCTTGTCTTATTTGGATAGCTATTTAGGCAAGATTTTGGGTCAATATTAGGTATCAAAGTGTAGTATAGTACCTAGACTGGAGGGGAGTGGACGCATTAGGAAATTGACGAGATAGGATTTGGACAAGATAGGAATATGAATGATTTAGGAAATAGAGAAGAAAGAAAAGTGGACGACTTAGGAAATGGACTAGATATAGGAAAGTGTGCGACAGAAGACTATGGACGGTTTAGGAAATGGACTAAACAGTAAAGTGGACAATTTTATCGAGGGCGGTTAAATAGAGCATATTTTTAGGGACACTTCTATACTTGAAACTGAACAACTATTGCTTTACAATTTAGCTAAAACAGCAAAAAAAAAAAGAATTCATATCGACTTTTATAAGTCATTTTTTTACGATCTCTGCAAATTATAGAACAAAAGTTGTTTAGTTTCATAAGAAGAACACCTTTATTAATTTATTTATTTTATTAATAAATGTGTTCTACTTTACCTAGGACCCAGTAGAAATTATAAGTAACAAAGTCGCAATCTATGTTTGTCAGTGTCTCCCTTTTTTTTCTTATAAAATAAAAGCTTTTGCCAACGGCTTAGCTTGCGTGAGCATCGTTTTTATTATGACTGTTTTTGAGGGTGAGTTGTACGCGAGCTGCTAGCAGCTTGCAAACGTAGAAAGTAGTTTATTCTAGATCTCTCGGCATCTATATCGGGCTTGGGCTATTCTGATTAGCACTTCTATGTCACTTCTCACACTGAACACTTCTATGTCACTTCTTACAATTAATATTTCTAATGTTTTGACGCGACGCCGACGTGCGCCAGCCTGGAAATAACTTTTCCCTAGATCTCTCGAGAACTATCTCAGGCTATGCTAATTAGGTAGTATTCTGTGTCATTTCCCACCCCCTTAACCATCTATGTGTAAAAAATCACAACAATCCGTTGCTCCGAAATTACCAAAAAAGAGTATTTTTTCAGTTTCCTCTGGAACTACATCAGACCATAAAATTTTCACAAGATAAAAGTAGCCTATGTATTTTCCTGTGATATAGTCTACTTGCATGTCAAATTTCGTTAAGATTGGTTGAGGTATTGAAGCGTGAAGAGGTAACAAACAAACAAACACATTTCATATTTATAATGTTATCTGCAAAATACGAAGTCGCAATCCAAGTTTGTATGTATATTCGCTTTTTCTTTTTCAATATCATCGCACTCTTCTAAGAGAAAAATGGCTTATCAGATGCTTCTCTAAGATAAATAAAAATTTATTAGTTTGTCCTGAATTACTTGACTGTATAGCTCTTCATGTTTGTAAACGATCTCTCAGAAAAAACCCAATATTTGCTCAGTTTTCTGTTCTCCATTGCCGATTTGAAGCTGGCAAAGTTATCGTCATATAGGGGCCTATACACACAAACAATAATGTGGTTCTTTAGCTTCACACAAAAAAAAAAACATAGTTATTTTAATCAAAAGGGTAACAATGTGCTTTCATTGTTAAAAAAATCTTTAGAGAATTTTAAGCAACACATTGCATGAACTTTCAATTGAATGCACTGGGAATACAACAGTTTTCAAAACCAAAAAGTATTTTATGATTTTTAATCCAGTGTTCTATAACACAAAAAATATCACACTACACCGATTACGTAATTTTTTTTGAGTTAATTTTTTGTTTTCAACGTTTTACTCTTTTCATATTGTACTAGCTGTCCCAGCGAACTTCGTACTGCCTCACTCTACACTACACTACAGCTACAGCTCTACTACCAATACTACTACCATCACCACTACACTACCACTACCTATACCACTACCTCTACCACTACAACTACCACTACAACTACCACTACCACTACCACTACCTCTACCACTACCACTACCGCTATACTACCAATACACTACACTACTTTTTGTAGATATTGCAGGAATTTTTAGGTATTTTTTTACACCTTGGGTTAAATTATTTGAGTTTTAGAAAGGATCCCTAATTTTTGAAAATATAATAAAGCCTATAGCAACCGCGGATAGTATAGCTTCCAAACGGTGAAAGAATTTTTCAAATCAAACTTGTACTTTCGGAGCCTATTCAAAACAAACAATCAAATCTTTCCTCTTTATAATATTAGTATAGATATAGATAAGCGGTGTATGTTTATGTCAATTATAATTTCTCTATTGTCAAAAGTTATAATTCTAACTCCTTGCCGAGGAAGCCTTGAACATTTTGGTAGACTAGTTTTAAATAACTTGGCTTCCTCATTGGCATATTTAGTAAAAGCTAGAGATCAAATAAGGAATTCTCAATCATTTATACCCATCAGTATAACGTTTGTTTATAACTCAATTTCAGCGCACCAAGTTTTACAAGAAAATATAGTAACAAAGTTACACAATAGCACACGGACCCCTGAAGAGATGCTGCCTCCTAAAGTCTAGATGTAAAAAACAGCAGATTAACTGGTTGAAAGAGTTGCTTGAAAATGTACAAAAAAAATTGGAGCTTTCCAAACATTTCTTTTGAAACGAGCTTGGTTTAAATGATAATTAGATAACTCTCCTAGAAACCTTTAATCAGTCGCTTAATATAAATTTAAGGCGGATTAACTAATTAAAAGAGTGAGCTACAAAATGAAGAAATAGTTATTTATGCCAATGCCAAGTAATGGATATTCGCGTGCAGTGGCATACAATACTTTTTCTACGACCATGTAATAAATAAAATACATTGAAATTTTTTGATAATCATATATTGAATTTTTGAAGCCAAAGCCATAAAAAAATTAAAAAGTTTCATTGTAGTATAGTTGTCTCGTTTTGAAATGATCATTGTAAAACGACTTGAAGTAATGAATACTTATTTTTGAAGCCAAAGCCATAAAAACATTAAAAAAGTTTCATTGTAGTACAGTTGTCTCATTTTGAAATGATCATTATAAAACGACTTGTAGGAATGAATACTTATTTTTTAAGCCAAAGCCATGAACATATTTAAAAAGTTTCATTGAAGTACACTTGTCTCATTGTAAACGACTTTTAAGAATGAATACTTTTGTGATATGATTTGAGGTTATGTATTAAGCAAATTACGAAATGGGAGTAGATAAAAATATTAGAGCTATCCAAATACTTCTTTTAAAACGAGCTTCGTTTAAATGATTATAAGGTAAGTCGGTATTATTTGATTTAAATTCAGTTGGATAACAAATTTGTGATACGAAATGTTAGAATTTAAATGTCTTAGTTTTTTTGTGAAATATTCGTAGCTTACGGAGATTTATTGATGTAGGACTGGTAACAACAGTAAAAAACCGATAAGTGCGAGTTGGTATCCGTTGGTTCCGTACCACCACACCTCTCCACACAACTATAGAACAATGATTCCTATTCACATTACAAACAAAGACATCAACGCGAGCGATAGAAACATACTTTTATTTATTACAAGCTTTTACCCGCGGCTTCGCCCGCGTGGACATCGTTTTTGTGACTGACTTAGAGGGTGCGCGGTGCGCGAGCCGCAAGCGGCTCGCAAGCGTGGGCATGAATTTTCTCCAGATCCCTCGGGAACTATGTCAGGATATGCTTATTAGTAAATCATGTCATTTCCCAGCCCCTCAACCATCTCTTTGCAAAAAAAAACACACAATCCATTGGTCAGTTAGTAATAGTATATTTTCAGTTCCCTCAGGAACTGCATCGGGTTATGCTATTTTCACGGAATAAAAAGTAGCCTATGTCCTTCCTCGTGACACAGGATACCTGCATGCCAAATTTTATAAGGATTGGTCAAGGCGTTGAAGCGTGAAAAGGTAACAAACAAACAAACACATTTTTACATTTATAATATTAGTAAGGATTCAGTTCGAACTCCTTAGCGTGAGCACGACTCACACTTGGTCGGTTTTTAGTATATTATGTTGTTTTATTTCAAAATACATAATATAATTAGACCAAGTGTCACGCTTTTGTGTACGAGTATTACCGTTTTCAGGTTTCCGTGCACCTAAAGAGTGACCAACGGGACCCTATTCCTTTTACTAAGCCTCATATTACCCTGTGTCTGTCTGTCGGTCTGTTTATTACATTATAGATAAAATAAATAAATAAATACTGGGACAAACAAAGACTCACATATGTATATCTCACATGGTCATCTGGCTCCAAAGTAGGATTCCCTGTGTTATAAGAACCAGAGACTGATATAAATATACTTATATACGTTTAAATACATACATATATAGATATTTATATATTATAGGTTTAATCGTATGCAAAATATTGCAAAAAAAAATGTCTATCCATTGTAACCTAGCTATGCCAAAGAAGTACGTTCCCTCTTTATCCAAGAATACTTTACAGGAAATCAGCGAAATATGGTTTTTGTAACGATTTTTTTAAAATGTTTTATTTATCCACAATTAGTAAGCCCCTGGCATCATCTCACCTGATGGTAAGTGAAGATGATGCCGAAGGCGAAAGCGGGCTTACCAAGATTCCCTAACGCAATGGGGAACTCGCTATCTTATCTTCAAGCCGGAACACATCAATACTGTTAATATTAATGTTTGGCGGCAAGACTAAGACAAGATGGTGTTAGCTAGTCAGGCGAGCATTGAAATTCCACCAACCAAACCGAGTCTTGCAAAGTTAGACTCCGCCGGGAAACGAACCCGCGACCTCCTTATGTGAAGCTAATGGACTTAGCCATTACGCCACGGTGGCGGTTAATATTGTAAAGCGTAACTAAACGATATAGATAAGCAGCTACCGTCTTGAGGCACGCGCCATAGCAACTTGTCATCTTATTTATGTGGCCCTTGACGCGCACTCACCCGCATTTCACCCTCTTGTGTTGCCTTTGCACTCACACTAATGAAAAATCCGTGTCTCACTGATTTGACTGTAGCCATGTAAAGTGTAACTAAACGATATTGTTAAACGGCTACCGTCTTGGGGCTCGCGCCATAAGTAACTTGTCATCTTATTTATGTGGCCCTTGACCCGAACTCACTGCATTTCACCCTCTTGAGTTGACTTTGCACTCATACTAACGAAAAATCCGTCTCTCACTGATGTGACTGTAGCCATGTAAAGTGTAACTAAACGATATTGTTAAACGGCTACCGTCTTGGGGCTCTCTCCATAAGTAACTTTTCATCTTATTTATGTGGCCCTTGACCCGAACTCACTGCATTTCACCCTCTTGAGTTGACTTTGCACTCATACTAACGAAAAATCCGTCTCTCACTGATGTGACTGTAGCCATGTAAAGTGTAACTAAACGATATTGTTAAACGGCTACCGTCTTGGGGCTCTCTCCATAAGTAACTTTTCATCTTATTTATGTGGCCCTTGACCCGCACTCACCACATTTCACCCTTTTGAGTTGCTTTTGCACTCACACTAATGAAAAATCCGTTTCTCGGTGATTTGACTGTACGTAAAGCGTAACTAAACGATATTGTTAAACGGCTACCGTCTTGGGGCTTGCGCCGTAAGTAACTTGTCATCTTATTTATGTGGCCCTTGACCCGCACTCACCGCATTTCACCCTCTTGAGTTGCCATTGCACTCACACAAATGAAAAATCCGTGTCTCGGTGATTTGACTGTGGCCACGTAAAGCGTAACTAAACGATATTGTAAAGCGGCTACCGTCTTGGGGCTCTCTCCATAAGTAACTTTTCATCTTATTTATGTGGCCCTTGACCCGCACTCACCACATTTCACCCTTTTGAGTTGCTTTTGCACTCACACTAATGAAAAATCCGTTTCTCGGTGATTTGACTGTACGTAAAGCGTAACTAAACGATATTGTTAAACGGCTACCGTCTTGGGGCTTGCGCCGTAAGTAACTTGTCATCTTATTTATGTGGCCCTTGACCCGCACTCACCGCATTTCACCCTCTTGAGTTGCCATTGCACTCACACAAATGAAAAATCCGTGTCTCGGTGATTTGACTGCAGCCACGTAAAGCGTAACTAAACGATATTGTTAAACGGCTACCGTCTTGGGGCTCGCGCCATAGTAACTTGTCATCTTGCTTATGTGGCCCTTGACCCGAACTCACCGCCTTTCACCATCTTGTGTTGCCTTTGCACTCACACTAATGAAAAATCCGTGTCTCGGTGATTTGACTGTAGCCACGTTTAGCGTAACTAAACGATATTGTAAAGCGGGTACCGTCTTGAGGCACGCGCCATAACTTTTCATCTTATTTATGAGGCCCTTGACCCGCACTCACCACATTTCACCCTTTTGAGTTGCTTTTGCACTCACACTAATGAAAAATCCGTGTCTCGGTGATTTGACTGTAGCCAGTTCTAAAATAATAATGCTCTTAATTATTTTTTTAGTTAAAAAGCTTTTATTTCAGTTCATGTCCATGACACGGGTGATCGGGCGGCCATAATAAGGCTGTACCTTCATTACATGGTTCATGCATTATTGGGACATGCATTTTTTTTAAATTTAAAAGTATTCATGCATTGTTTTGTTATTTAAAGAAAGGCGAGCATAGTACCTATCTATTAAAAGCAATAAATAACGATTCTGCGACCCTGATTTCTTTTCCAAGTTCAACTTCAAAATAACAAAGGATCTATTGTCAACAAGTAACTAGTTTAGAAGTGAACCATAGTAAGTAAAATATTATGTTACTACCAAGTACTTGAACAAATTCCTTTTAAGAATTGAATAAATTAAAAAAAAAAGGCAAATAAAACAAAGACATGGCGAAAAAAAAAGAACTCTAAAATGATGAATATAAAATCAGATTTCCTACAACAGTTTTAATAAACTCACTTCAAGAGAAGCAAGTAGGGTTGTCAAATACGTCAGGAGGTTATTTTATCCGAAAAGCATTAAATAGTATAACACCCTAAACTTTGAACCGCCTTCTTGGCGTAGTGGTTTATTCCACTCGCTGTACATACGCTAAGGAACCCGCGGGTTCGATTGCGGGCGGGTTTGTTGTTGTTTGGTTTTTTTAAGACTCAGTAAGCCTGCTCGGTTAGCTACCACCATCTGATCTTAGTCTTGCCGCCATACATCTATGTTACGCTTCATACCAAATTTCCTACTTAGCCGTTATAGTTTTTAGGGTTCCGTACCTCAAAAGGAAAAAACGAAACCCTAATACCGATCACTTTGTTGTACGTCTGTCTGTCAAGACCCTTTATCTCGGGAACGAGTGAAACCTTTAAGCTAACGTGAAAAAAAGATACGGCCGTTAATGCCGTAAAAAACGTACATTTCGACACTTTCAAGGGAATCACTATTTTTAGGTATTTTCTAGACCTCTGAAATTTGGCAAGTAATACCATCTTATACTAGAAGTATAGGTAAAAATCTGAAAACTATTCATTTGTAGTTGAATAATAAAAATTAGTCTTTATTTAACCTAATAAATTATGCAAGTAACGGCGCCGTCCATATTTTGAATTGAGTTAACCGTGTTATGTGGCATATCGTAAGAAAGGGCTTTATTGTCACAAGCTAAAACAGATTTTTATTTATTTTTTCAATACAGTTGCTCGAAAAGTGGTCCAATAAAGGCCAGTCAAGTGTGCGCAAAATTGATTTTACCGCTCGCGTGCTTTTACTTTGCCACTTTTTTTTGGAATAAATATAATGTAACTGCATAATAAACATTCAGTCCGCAAAATAACTACTTGAGCGGCAAGATTTCATGATTGAGCGGCAGAAAAACATGTCTATAAGCAGCAACTCAACACTGTAGGAAGAGTGTGGTACGGGGAGTTCTAAATGGAAGCGGGAGCGAGCGAAGCGAGCTCGGACTTGCGGAGCACCCCGACTCGGATCCGTTAGGTTCGGAGACTGTGCGGGGAGGCGAGCTAGCTCGCCTCCCCGCACAGTCGTAGTGTTAGGTTTAACATGAGAACACAGAAGTAGGAGCCCCGAAGGGGCTCCGTCGACCACTCAACACTGTAGGAAGAGTGTAGTACGGGGATGTTTAAAATAATTACAGCCATCCAGAATGACATAAATTGCTGATTGATTTTGAAATGTTTGCTGACCATGAGTTGCTGACCAATTAGCTATTTCTGCTCACCGATTATATTTTTCTGCTCACAGAAATAACAATACTATGCTAACCATTTAATTGACACCCCTTTTTTTCATTTCTAGCTCGGAGGAACAAGACATTTCTAGCAAAATAAAACAATTAATATTCAAAGATACTATCTTCTTTGAGACTTTTGATAGGAGCATTTTAAAAGAGATTGGTTGTTCCTCCGTGAGATTAGTACACAACGCTAGCTGATTAGATTCTCTTTGGATTATATCTTTGTGACGAAAAGAGAATAATTATTAATGTAGTGCATAGGTTACACCAAGGAATAGGTCATCTTTTTCAAGGAGGTTTTAATACTTATAATAATATTATCCCAAGTCTTGTTGAAGTCTATTTTTGATAATATTTAAAAAAACCTACGCATCCGTACGTGTGCTAGCTAAAATATGGCACAATTTTCGTAAAACGTAGATGTTTTAGTTGTAAAAACGAATAAAATTATGAATAGTTAATATATGTGTAATAAAAATATACTTATGTGTATGTATAAGAAAAAACTCCCCGGACATTTTAAAAGAAACGTCACGTAAAATAAACTTTTGTTGCCGAAACCTTGACAGGTATGTACCCATGTATTTTTTTTCTGTCTCGGTCGTTTTCTATTTTACCGGTTTCCTCACAACTGTTTTAAAAAAGGTTGCATGATACATGGGTGTAAAAGAAAATAACAAACCCGTGACGATGGTAAACCCTCGCCTGCAGCTCGGAGTCACAAATGTCACTCGTTTGTTATTGACCTTTTTACCTCCCTTGTATCATAAATAACTATTATGATGTATAGTTTTTGATTTATGATGAAGAATGAAATAAAAATATTAACCCATTTTTACTTATATGTATAGATATATACCTAATAATTTTGGTGAATGTAGTACAGTTTGCACTGTAATGATTTATAATATGTACCTACGAATTTGTACGGAAACCTCGGTGGGCGAATCCGACTCGCACTTGTCCAGTTTTACCTTTATCTTCACCACAATGTTGGCGTGATTAATATGTACCTATACCCATACCAAATAACAGTTTTCTAGTACGAATTGTCTCTGAGTCTGGCCGCTGATAGACAGACAAACAGAAAGACGGACATTGCGAAACTTTAAGAGGATTGTGAAGCTACGACTTTTCGTTATTAATGGCGTTAACGATTTTCACCTCTTGAATGTTAACCGATTTGGACCAATTTTTGATCGGTTGTCTGACAGAACAAAAGCTAGACTTTTATAATCCCTACTAATATCCCTACTAATATTATATATATAATATTATAAATGTGAAAGTAACTCTGTCTGTCTGTTACGCTTTCCCGCAAAAACTACTAAACGGACTTGGCTGAAATTTGGTAGGTAGACAGATTAGGACCTGGATTCAGACATAGGCTACTTTTTACCACGCTCGCGAGCCGCTTGCTGCTCGCGCACTGCGCACCCTCGAAAAGTCATAGAAACGTTGTCCACGCGGGTGAAACCGCGGGAAACAGCTAGTAATATTATAAATGTGAAAGTAACTCTGTCTGTCTGTTACGCTTTCCCGCAAAAACTGCTGAACGGATTTGGCTGAAATTTGGTAGGTAGACAGATTAGGACCTGGATTCAGACATAGGATACTTTTTACCACGCTCGCGAGCCGCTTGCGGCTCGCGCACTGCGCACCCTCGAAAAGTCATAGAAACGTTGTCCACGCGGGTGAAACCGCGGGAAACAGCTAGTACTGAATATAAAACACGTGAACAACAACAAAATAAAACTTATTAACTTCATTGAAAAAACAAAAACGTATAAGCCTAGCTTTTGTTCTGACTGACAACCTATCAAAAATTGGTCCAAATCGGTTAACATTTAAGAGGTGAAAATCATTAACGCTGTTTATATGAAAAGTCGCATGTTCACAATTCTCTAATGCTTTCCTTGTTGACTACAATAATATTTGAATACGTTTAAGGCAGAAATATTACAGATTTTCGTTATTTTTGACGTCAATTACTCCTCTGGGTTAAAAAAAAATACCCTTATTGTTGATGATGTTCCCTATAGTCAAAAGCTATTAGAAACACGATTGAGAACGGCTCAATAGAAAAAAAATCCCAAAGATAAGTCTACACCGTTACTTTCAACTCTAGTTATGACTAATATTTTGAAGTAATTTTTTTTTTAAATATACAAAAATATTTGTTATGTTAATATAAAGTGAGTAACGTTATAACTTTTTATGCCTTAATTGTGGTTTTTGATTTAAACAAAAAACCATTAAAAAAGTGAAAAAGTGTGGGTTATTTTCTATACGTATTACACGTAAAGAAAAGACACAGACAACTGTTCCATCAATACCTAGCCTTAATCATTTTGCATTTACTTCACGTACCCAAATTTAAAAAAAATTCTCGTCCAAAAATTTCGATTCAACCACAAAATTAGTTTGTCGAACGCCAATAAAACAAGGAAAGAGAAACGCCAATACAACAAAGAATAGTTGCTTTGTCTTCGTTGAGAACTGGGTGCTTTATGTCGGGACATTATTGAATTTCATTTCCTCTTCGTAAATTGTTGCAGCAATGAAAAGTGCTATCCATTAGATATCCAATCAATATCCACATTGTAAAATGTTTAAAAAGAGATAAACAGATAAAACATTGGTGTACGACTAACCGGGGGTTCTACTCATCATACTGAACAACTTTCCCCAATATATATTTCGGATCATCAGAAGGGTTTTGGCCGTATCTAAGAAATAAACTCGTCTTTGAGAAGTTTTGGAGTGTACAATCAATATTCACACACGTTTGCAACACGAGGCTTCATGATGATTCGGATGAAAACCGATTATTTTATAGACTGCGATGAGTTCGGCACGGGGCTGGTTTCCCAAGTTGACAGTTCAGCTGCTCGATCAAAAGTGCTCGTAAAATAATTGGCGCCTCTGTCGTAGCCTCTTTAGGTTGGCTGCATTGTCATTTAATGGTTCGATATTCACAACGATTCTGATTGGCTAACAAACAAGTACCAACACTACCAACTTCCGGTTTCCGGTCCCGCACCGACCACGCCTTGGCCTAAGATGACTATTATTACTACCCTAGCTAAGCGCTTGACGTTTCAAGATAAAGCACACGGTTCTTCGACGCATGCATAGATGGCGCCACGTCCTTGCGCTCCGACATATATAATTAATTTATTGTCAGACTAAAAATCCATAAAGTACAACATTAAAACATCACATTTACATAAAAGAATATAAAAAGTAAGATAATGATCACATTCATTCAATAATCATTAGGTCAAACAGAATAAGTCAAGTTAAAAACAAATGAATGAAATTAAATATTAAACCAAATCCGATTAAAAACTAATATTAAATTAAGTTACCAAATAGTTGTCAAATTCTATTATTATGTAAAAATAAAAATTTTGGTAACAACTTTGAAATATTTGAACCCACATTCATGAAACCACAGTCAATTCTCAAAAAAAATTCAATCCATACAAAAATGCACAAGACTGGTCGATCAGCTGATCGATTTGTATGAAGAGTTTTTGTATAGTTTTTTTTGCAATTTTAGCAACGTAGCCGTTACAAAAGTTGTTCAGTATGATGAGTAAAAACCCCAGTTAACGGGATTTACACCAATTTTGTTACATCCTGTATATTTGCTTTGTGCGTCCAGCTCTTCCTGCAAGCTTCAACATCAGTTCACCTTGTAGGGATAGTTGAACATGAACTTCTTGTTCTAGGAAATTGGCCCTATCTAGGTCATCATCATCATCATCATATCAGCCAAAAAACATCCACTGCTGAAAAAAGGCATCGCACTAAGGTCTTCTACAATGTCCGGTCCTGCACTACCAGCATCTAGCGACTTGCCAAGACCTTCACCAGGTTGTCGGTCCACGCGAGTGGGAAGCCTGCCTTAGCTTCGTCTTACGCTTAATAGTTACCACTTGAGAACTTTACTGCCCCAACTGCCGTCCATTCTACGAGCTATGTACCCGGCCAACTGTTCATTAAGTTTAGCGATTCTGTGAGCTAAGTTTGTTATGTTGGTTCTCCTATGGATCTCCTCATTTTTGATTCAGTCCTCATTCAGAAATGAGGACATATTCTATACGCAGTAAGATTCAAAATTGAGTAAATATTTAAGATGTCTCTACCTAATAATAATAAAGATTCAATAAAAACCTGACAGATTTATTGACGCACTGTTAGGCAAAAGTTTTACGTCAATGCGCTTTAGAGTAGAGATGGGTAGGTCCTGCTGGAAGTGAATCCCTGGACCCGTATCCTTCACAAAACTGATAGATATAACTTCTTCTGCAATTCTGTCATGGATCCTTTAGTACTTATCCAATAAACCGGTGAAATGGCACGAACAATTTTTTTCTGGACCCGCAGCCTTTACGGAACTAATTAATGTAGTTGACTGCAAAGCAGACATGGATCCTTTGGTTACTATTTCAGTACACCGGCGAGATGAAACCAGCAATAATAAAAGCCAATTTTCAGTGTCACAGAAGGAAAGCGAAGAAAATTTTCGCAAGACCTACCGCAACTGGTCCTTGCCTTCGCCTTATGGTGCTAGCAGGAATAGCGGCCCTCACTATATGACCAAGCTGTCGGTGAGTGTGGACGCTATATCAAAAACCTGGTAGTTAAGCGTATCTGGTAGATATACGAGAGGGCATGTCCCAATGGACATCTGTTTTACGAGCTATGTGCACTGGCCACTGCCACTTTAGTTAAGTGATTCTGTGAGCTATGTCAGTTACTTTGCTTCTCCTACGGATCTCCTTATTTCTGATTCGATTATGTAGAGAAACTTTGAGCACCATTTTTTTAAATATTCATAAAATAAGTAACGTACTTAAAAAGCGTCGGTGGCTCAACCGGTAACGACTCGGTCCATCTAACCAGAGGTACCGGGTTCAAATCTGGACGGCCAATGTACCAATGAGTTTTTCAAAAAACTTACGTACATACTTACCGATTGCTTTAACGGTGAAGGAAAACATCGTGAGGAAACCTGCACACGCCTGCGAAGAAACTCGAAGGTTGTGTATGAAGTCGACCAACCCGCACTGGGCCCGCGTGGTCGACTAAGGCCTAATCGCCCTGATTCAGGGTAGGCTCGAGCCCCTCGGTGGGGACGTATATGAGCTGTAATGATGAAGTAACGTACTTAATTAGTATGAAACATAAGTTGCTCGAATTAACGAGCAAGCTGGAGGATTCCCGCGGAAGGCGAGCCAACGTTTTGTTCACCTACTTTAAGGAGATAAAGTTATAAATGCTATGAACAATTTAGTTTCAAAAGTTTCCTTCCCTTCTCTTCTGCGGTGGTGTAAATTGACACTAATGTATAATCAGAGTGGAACCGGTACGGTCGAAACGGATGAGGAATATAGAACTGGACCCGTAACTGTGAGTCATGGATTCATGCTTTCTCCACTCCATTTACCCACTTTTTTCGGATCCATACAGCATCGGAGCTGGATTTAGATCCGGGCCCAATTCCTTTAAGAACTCAGACCTACCCTATTTTAGAGCATTGTGTTATAAATTCTGAACCACGTGCCATAAAACTTAAAGCAGAATAATCCCCCAGGGGAATCAAAGACAATTCGCATGAAAATAAAGTTGAAATTAGAATATTAACCTGGTACGTACTACCTACTATGATTGAGAGAGTCGTTAAAATTATGGTTTTATAGTGCGATGGTACTAGGGGTGTCTTGGGGGTTTAATTCGGTATGAGGAATAGGTTAATGTGAAAATATGTTTATTTGTTTGTTACCTTTTCACGCTTCTACACCTAAACCAATCTTGACAAAATATTACATGCAGGTAGCCTGTGTCACGGGGAAGGACATAGGCTACTTTTTATCTCAGGAAAATAGCATATTCTGATGCAGTTCCTAAGGGAACGAAAAAAAATCTTTTTTTGGTTAATAACAATGGATTGTTTTGATTTTTTGCACAGAGATGGTTGATTAGGTGGGAAATAACATAATTTACTAATCACTCTTAAAGACAGTCATAAAAACGATGTCCACGCGGGCGAAGCTGCGGGAAAAAGCTAGTAGGTTATAATAAGGGAAATTTTTTTCAATTTTATGACGTCCTGTACAAACTTGAAGGTTGAATACCAGAAGGTTACGGTATATGTCTGTCTGTCTAGTCTTAGAAAGGAAGTAAATACCCTTTAAACCGTAATATGTACTGGTTGATTTTTTTTTGTTTTTATGTTAACACATAAAAAGAACCTCGTAACCTAGCGACCAGACCCGCGGCTCTACCTGTTGATTTTAACACGTTGACCAGCTGGGGTAATCTGAAGCTTTCTTGATAGTTTTATCGTAATCGCTCCTGCCGTTTCGGAGTCTATAGGGAACATACACACACATCGACTTTTATATATACAGGGTGTAACGAATTGGCGTACGACCCGTTAACTTGGGGTTCTATGTACCATAAAGAACAACTTTCTCCAAGGAACACATAAAACAATTCAAACAAAAAAATTGTACCCTCCATACAAAAATGCAAAATAACGGTCGATCAGCTGATGGATTTGTGTATTTTTTTTGCAATTTAAGAGATCAATTGAATAAAAAGCCTTTTTTTAGTATGGACTTCTAACCAGTTATTTTTAAGGCAACCGCGTGATGTGGGTAGTAAATTAAAGGGTTTGTTGAGAAGAATACGAAATAATTCAAATTCATCATCATAATATTAGCTCATATACGTCCCCACCGAGGGGCTCAAGCCTACCCTGAATTATTATTATTATCGGGCCGTAGTCGACCACGCGGGCCCAGTGCGAGTTGATCAACTTCACACACAACCTGCGAGTTTCTTCGCAGGCGTGTGCAGCTTTCCTCACGATGTTTTCCTTCACCGTAAGAGCGTCGGATAAACGCACATATGAAATCTAAATTCGAAATCACATTGGTACGTGGCAGGATTTGAACCACAACCTCCCGGACAGGACGCGGCGGCCCTAACCGTTACGCCACCGACGCTCATGTTATTGTGGCGTAATTCAAATTCAAGCTTTAGGTTTTTAGAAAATTATTTAAAAATAATTAATCAATCTATAGATGTTTTCTGTATTATTCATTCATTATTAATTAAGAGAATATCTATTTCGCTGTTAATTAATTATGTATGGTGTACTTTCTCTCTGTAAAGCTGAAAACTACTTAAGAAAATGAATTTTGTTCTGTTTGAAGTCGAAAATATTAATTCGAATGAAATGATATGCTTTATGACAAGGTATTTCAACGGCAGACTTCGCTAACAAAACAAACAATAGGTGGGTAAATATGTGATCAGGAAAAACAGGTAAAGTGCGAGACACAACCGCGCACAAAGGCTTCCATACCTTCATACTAGATGGCGCTAGTTTCTTAACGTTTAAAATATCATGTTTTTGTATGAGAGACTTTCAATTTTTCTAATTATTAGTATTTGTTGTTATACCGGCAACAGCAATACATCAGCTGTGAAAATTTCAACTGTCTAGCTATCACGGTTCACGAAATTCAGCCTGGTGACAGACGGACAGACGGACGGACAGCGAAGTCTTAGTAATAGGGGTCCCTTTTTTACCCTTTAAATACGGAACGCCCAAAAACCGAATATTTGCATTTTTTTTTTTTTTTTTTGAGAAAAACGTGGACAAACATACACAATACATACAATTGTACACTTATAAAATTTGGCACACTTGTTACGAAGCCATGATGGACTAATAATATACACGAATAATGTGCAATTACAACAATACTTGTTGAATTGAGTCAAGTCGAATTGATAACCTCGTTTATTTGAAGTCGGTTCAAAAGGCCTCCCCTTAGGTGCGCCACTTAACCGATCTTCGGCGCATAAAATATAGCGTGACCTTTGTAATATTCTTATTAGAGAAGCATCGTCACAGAAGAAAGGAGAAAAATAATTGTATCTTACTGTAAACTGTGACATTGTTGGGACTGTATTTAGAAAAGCTTATACCCCTTAAAGCCTTGCCTTGGATTTTCAAACAAAGTAGTTGAAACAGCTAGATTATTTTCCCCTATAGCATCCTCAAAATATGATATTCGCTAATATATTATATTCCAAAATATTGACTATATGTTCTTGCCAAATTGCATGGCAAGTTGCTTAATGGATAAGGCTTTAAAGTGGTAAGTACAATTACAAACAAACAAGTAAATATACAATATTACTTTAGGATTCAAAACTTTTGTGATAGTACCTACCGTTGTACGGTGACTACATAATTTATTCAAACTTAAACAATTTTGTTTTATTCATGAATATCTTTGTCTTTTCTCGTATGAAATATTAAGAGGGTTGTGAAGATGTGAGTTTTTATACAAACGGCGTTAACGTATTACACGTCTTAAATGTTAACCGATTTGGACCAAATTTTTTTAAAGGTTGTCAGTCAGAACAAAAGCTAGGTTTAGCCGTTTTGGTTTTTTCGATAAAGTTAGTAAGTTTAATTTTATTGAAGTTCACGTGTTATCATACAAGACAAATTTCGGCCAATTTTTGTTTATTTTTAAGCAGTAATTTAAAAACGAAACGTGTAAGCCTAGCTTTTGTTCTGACTGACAACCTATCAATAATTGGTCCAAATCTATTATAAGAGGTGAAAATCGTTAACGCCGTTCGTATGAAAAGTCGTAGCTTCACAACCCTCTTAATAGTATTGTTGATGTAAATACTCAGTTGGTTATTTCCAAGTCCGGGGGCGGATTTCATAACTTTTTAGTGAGTTTTGATTTACGCTGCTTAAGTTTGGAATTGTTTTCTTTATCTTGCTAAGATCAACGAACTTGTAGGGTCAAGAGAAGATCAAGCTAGACACTTTGGACTCTGTTTCGTTCTTATGATGTGCGCGTATGGGTCAAAATGGCACTACATCGACGAACAATTGCACTACGAGTGTCTAGCATGATCTTTTAAAGTGAAACTTTTATTACATCGTCTCAATTTTTTTCGCCTGTGTGTCGCGTGACGGTCGGTATGATTGTTTCGTCCTCTGTACTGTAGCTCCAAGATGAGAGCCCAGCCATGATCGTTTCGTCCTCTGTAAATGTCTATAATGTGAAAAAAGTTTCAATTTTACCGTGGTTTCATAAAACCAGATACTACTTTTTCTTTACTGTACACATGTTTCATAGAAAGTGATTCACACTAATTTCATTTCACCGAAACATATAACATCGAATTTCACCTTGCTGACCTCCCTTTGTCCGAAGACCACCTCTTCAATTTTGAGAGTTATAAAATATGTCTACATAAATAGACTTTTTTGCAACAGAAGCGCTTTTACTTACTCATTTCATATTTTAATACATTTTAAATTTATTGTTTGCGCCGTAAACATATTTAAAACTCGCGCATTAGGTTATGTGTGTTCAAACTTCAATATCCCGTAATATTCCTCTCCTTTTCCCACTCACGCATCGAATATGGCGCATCGAGTGAGAAGCATACAACGACGCCATGTCTTGCTGGTGTCGAAGTCAAGAACTAACAAGAACAAAATGTCTACCGCTATGACATCGCAAGTGAACGCGTGTCGCTCCCGCTAATAAAATTATCTAAAATATCTAACCGCCGTGAAAGACCAAAATAACGTGTGTGTGTGCAATCCGAAGTGCTAACCTAAGTACCTGCTACAAGGAGTTCCAACTGGAGAAGGAGGATTTGAGCCAACGTTGACTGACCATGTGCCACTCTTACTTCGTGACGGTGAGTTCCTTTTATATTTGACTGCTCTGTTTATATATCCCCATTTTACCATCCAGGGCGGAGCAGTCTCCCAACTTAGGTTGAAGTTTGGAAGCACATGCATAAGCCGCAATATTTCATCCGCTATATATCATCCCGCTCCGCAAAAATACAGTCCACTTAACCTTCAAAAACCGCGAACCGGCTACACCATTCTGTAGGTCCATTCGAACCGGATAACTAAATTTCATTGGTGTTAAACTCTGATAGTTTGCACGTAATCTTCCCGCTTCCCACTATATTTTATTGGTGTTAAACTCTGATAGTTAACACGTAATTTCCCGCAATCTCAAACTAGGATCCACCATCTTGAATTTGTAGGTACTTGAATGCCGCATCGAGATATTACTTAAATAATTTACCAAAACCTATTTTACCGCTTACTTACTTCCATTTTAACCAAAATTACTTAATACGTAATCAATTTTCATACGCTGATCGCGTTAGCCGCTTATTATAAATAATATTCAGTTAGCCGCTTATCATATTTAGGTACATACCTACATTTCGTTCCGCCTCCATACATACTTATAAATTTATACGAGTACCCACATAACTCAAACTGACTAACATCTTGTTGCGTCGTCTGTGTCAGTAAGCCATAACAATTACGTGTGTACCTACATAAATATTATCTGCCTAGTACTACATATAGGTACCTTTATTATTTACGAACGATAAGACAGCCGTTCAAAAATGGAATATAAGTTGTCCATGTTAGAAGCTAAAAACAGTGCGATATTCGCTCGCTTGACCAGTCTCAATGACACCGCTCAAAAAATACCTATAACAAGTGCAGATCTTCGTTCCACAGAGACATTTATGGCAGAATCTGAGACGTTAGCAATCATACGTCAAGAATATATTTCAAATTTAGACTCCATTAATGAGTTAGGCTTTCAAATTAATTCTAACTATAAACCAAATTACACGCCGCTTAATACCTTTGAAGACAGTTATGCAAGAATTCAAAGAGTCCGGTCCCGTATTATCAATAACACGACCAAATCAAATTCGAATACGTGCGGAAATAAGGGCGAGTCTCCACACGTTAAACTCCCGCCAATCAATATCCCATCGTTCGATGGAAAAATTGAAAACTGGCCTGTTTTTTATGAATCATTTAAGGCGAATATCAAAACACTCGAATCAAAATTTAACCGACTCTCAAAGGATTCAATATTTGACCGGAAAATTAACGGGTTCCGCTTTAAAAATAATTGCTGGTATCATTCCCTCAGGTGAAAATTATTTGTCAACCTGGGAAAGTCTAGTTCAAAAATATCAAGATAAAAGGGCTTTAGGGTGTCACTACATGTCCATATTATTTAATATTAAATCCGCAACAAATAGTTCCACTTCGTTAAATTCATTTGTGGAAACTTTCGACGCCGCTGTTTCGGCTTTAAAACTTTTGAAGATTGACGACTTAAAAGATTTTATTTTGCTCAACATGGCACTACGTAAAATTGACTCAGCTCATGCCTTCGAGACTTTTGTAAGAGAAAAAGAGATTCCTTCTTATAAGGATTTCATTGATTTCACTAAAAGTCAGGTAAAAATATTAGACCGCACCGCACCAACATCGTCACAATCAAAACGCACTGTGGAACACCACCCTAATAGTGATACGAAGCAGGGTCGATCGTATAGCACATACCAATCTCAGACCTTTCTCGCTAATGATGGCGAGAGTTCTGAACCCTGTTCAATATGTAATAATGTCGACCATCAACAATTGTATAGATGTCCCGCGTTCAAAGCGCTTCCCGCCAGAAGTCGTTTCGAGTTTGTTAAATCGAAACGAGGATGTGTAAACTGCTTAAGTTTATCTCATACCGCTTCCAATTGTAATTCAAAATACGCTTGTAAATCATGTAAAAAGCCGCATCATACTTTATTACATTTAAATAATGATAATAATACACAACTTGACTGGAGGCACGGACAGACAGATAGACGGACACAACTTGGCTGCTCGGCTAGGGGCACTGCCGTGCCGCCGGACAGCGACGCGTCACGACAATCAAAGCAGGCCCGCGCCACGGTGCTCGCTGCGAGCGCGACCGCCGTGGGTGACGCGACAACGCCGCCTCACTCGCACGCGCAGGCTTCTGATAAGCCCACTGACGCATCAGTCAATGTGTCGCTGTGCGCTCACGCGCGATCTAATGAAACGCAATTTCTTGGTACGGGGTCTTTAAGAAACTCGACCGTCCTTCTCTCAACCGCGCAAGTAAACATTGCAAATAATGATAAGCAAAATATTTCCGTGCGATGTTTAATTGACAATGCTTCGCAGAATAATTTGATTACGTCCGCATGCTGTGAACAGCTCAAACTTAAACCTATTCCGCTTTCCAATTCATTTATCAAGGGCATCGGATCCGCTGCACAAACAGTGCGCGGATATGTTCAGCTTCTTGTAACCGCTAAAAATAAGAAATATTCTTATAATATAACCGCTTTGGTTGTAGATAATATAACCGACCGCATGCCATCTGAATATGTTGACACTACGATAGTGCGACATTTAGTTAAATTACCGCTCGCCGATCCTTTTTGGCACGTTCCAGGTGAAGTCGAGTTGATACTCGGCGCTCAGCTGTTTCCGCATCTGTTGCTAGGTGGCAAGGTCGTTGCACCTCCCGCTCCCGCTGCTATTGAAACCGTATTTGGTTATGTTTTGATGGGCGACGCACCTACCACTTCTAACTTTAATAAAAATAACACCGCTGCTAAATGTAAAAATATAAATTCCGCTACTTTCTTCACCTGTACGGAAGGTGTAGGGGCGCACGACCGCTTCGATAGCTTGCAGCTTGATAAAACTTTAACTAAGTTTTGGTTAATGGAAGAAATGCCTGATAAGCAGTTTCTTAGCCCCGAGGAAAGTCAGTATGAGGAAATGTACGCTGCCACTGTGTCACGTGACACGACGGGTCGATATTGTACCGCATTGCCGTTCTGTGGAGATCCTTCCGAGTTGGGTGACTCCCGCTCGACCGCGGTCCGCCGGCTACTATCGTTGGAGCGCAAGCTACAGGATCCCGAGCTGCGTACCAGCTATAACGAGGTAGTTCGGGACTACATAGAAAATGGTTATCTCTCCGAGGTGCCGCCCGACAGTGAGGACTACTCACAGGGATATTTTATACCGCATCACGCCGTCGTGCGACGCGACAAAGAGACTACGAAAACTCGTATTGTACTCGACGCTAGTGCTAAATGCCACAATGGCATTTCACTTAATGATATTCTCCATACAGGACCAAATCTCCAAGCAGATATATTAGTCCTGTTATTAAATTTCCGCTTATTTGAGATAGCGTTATCCGCTGATATAAAACAGATGTATCTCAGGATTCTTCTACAACCTGAACACCGCAAATATACCGCTAGTAACTCACCTGAGTTGCTCGACTCTGTACCGCAGTCAAATCGCGCTTCTATTGAGTTTTCGGATAGCGAAAATATGAAAGTTTTAGGCCTAAAATGGCTACCCGCTCAGGATATATTTACCTCTTCCGCTTTTCCTGCTAAGGAAACCTTTACCAAGAGAACAATTCTCTCAACCATCGCTCGCTTATGGGACGTGCTTGGTTTTGCCGCTCCTGTCATATTATTCGCTAAACTTTTAATCAAATTAGTTTCGTTGGTACGGCTCGAGTTATGTGCCGCAGTAATGATGTCAAAGCTTGTTCGACTGATTAATGAGACCTATAGTGCTCGTACAAAAATTTATAATATATTCGCATTCTCTGATTCGAAAATAGCGCTTTCTTGGATCAGTTCTTCACCGCATAGATGGGATATATATGTCAGTAACCGCGTCGCAAAATGTCAGGAAAACCTTGACCCGCGTCATTTCTATCACGTCAGTGGAATAGAAAATCCCAGTGATTGTTTATCCCGGGGTCTCTTACCGGAACAATTGTTATCCCACCCGCTTTGGTGGCACGGCCCTACATGGTTGTCCGCTCCTATATCAAGTTGGCCTGTCACTCCATTTGTTCCAGAGACTTATGAGACTCTACCTGAATTCAAGAGCAAAACTCTCGTTTGCTCAACTCCCAATACCGCTGCTCCTGGTTTTATTTATGACCTAGCACTTATTAACTCAAAACCGCTTTGTATTTTATCAGAGGACTCCTATCCAGAGCCTCTTACTCCCGCACATTTTATTATGGCTTCCCCATTAACTTACGTACCTGTCATACTCGTTTATGAAGAAACGAAGACCCTGCGTCATCGCAAAGAGCTTCTCGATCAGATGGTTAGTAGCTACTGGAAAAGATGGCGTTTAGAATATCTTAATTCTTTACAAATAAGACAGAAATGGCTTACTGACACTGATAACGTTAGGCCAGGTGTTGTCGTATTGATACATCAAGATGATGTTCCCCCGCTCCGCTGGCCGTTAGGCATAATACAAGAGGTTTACCCGGGTAAAGACGGTAGAGTTTGTGGTGCTTTAGTTAAGACCGCGACTGCTTCTTTTAAACGTCCTATCGTAAAACTTTGCCCATTACCTTCTCAATAATTTCTTAATTATAAATTCCTTCAATTTAATATGTTTTATAGGTAGGTAGTAATGTTGTCTTATCTCTCTTATTAACTTTTTACTTTAATTTTATATATTGTATTGTAACCGCTTTCTTTGATAATACTATGTATTATCAAGGCCGGAAGGATGTTTGCGCCGTAATCATATTTAAAACTCGCGCATTAGGTTATGTGTGTTCAAACTTCAATATCCCGTAATATTCCTCTCCTTTTCCCACTCACGCATCGAATATGGCGCATCGAGTGAGAAGCATAAACGACGCCATGTCTTGCTGGTGTCGAAGTCAAGAACTAACAAGAACAAAATGTCTACCGCTATGACATCGCAAGTGAACGCGTGTCGCTCCCGCTAATAAATTATCTAAAATATCTAACCGCCGTGAAAGACCAAAATAACGTGTGTGTGTGCAATCCGAAGTGCTAACCTAAGTACCTGCTACAAGGAGTTCCAACTGGAGAAGGAGGATTTGAGCCAGCGTTGACTGACCATGTGCCACTCTTACTTCGTGACGGTGAGTTCCTTTTATATTTGACTGCTCTGTTTATATATCCCCATTTTACCATCCAGGGCGGAGCAGTCTCCCAACTTAGGTTGAAGTTTGGAAGCACATGCATAAGCCGCAATATTTCATCCGCTATATATCATCCCGCTCCGCAAAAATACAGTCCACTTAACCTTCAAAAACCGCGAACCGGCTACACCATTTATGTTACAATAAATCAATGAATTCGTTAGTTATTACTTCGTTGAATTAATTCGATGAATTAGTTCGTCAAAGACAATAAATAAATAAATAGTAAATAAATAAATATTCTGGGACAAATCACACATGGTCATCTGGCCCCAAATTAGGATTCCCTGTGTTATGGGAACCAGACTGATATACATACTTATATACGGTCAAATACATACTTAAATAGATATTTAACACCTAGAAACAGAGCAAACAAATCTGCTTATCACACAAATGTTTGCCCTGGGTGGGGATCGAACCCACAACTCTCGGATCAGTAGTCAAGAGCACTAACCACTGAGCCACCGAGTCAGTCTAAATTATTATTATAGATCGCGGCATCTAAGTTGAACAGTGCGCAGTGTCTTATTTTCAGGTCTCAATCGAAGTGCGAGATGCGGGGGTCGCGCCCACCAAGGGACGCCAGCCCCTTGCGCTCGCGACTTACTTACGCAAACGACCGCAATTTAATTTTACATTCAACTTCAAGAAATAAACTGATCAATCATCATATCAGCCGAAGGACGTCCACGGCTGGACATAGGCCTCCCTTAAGGATCTCCACGACGACCAGTTCTGCGCTGCCAGCATCCAGCGGCTTCCCGCGACCTTCACCAGGTCATACTAAACTAAACTCTACTCTAAACTTTACTTTTGCTAAACTTAAGTGGCAGTGGGCGGGGCACATTGCTCGTAGAACAGATGGCCGTTGGTGCAGTAGAGTTCTCGAGTGGCGACCGCGCACCGAAAAGCGTAGGGTAGGCAGGCCTCCCACTCGGTGGACCGATGACCTGGTAAAACTGATTAATCAAATTGTTTTATATACTTACTAGCTGTTGCCCGCAGCTTCGCTCGCATAGATCCCGTTTTTTTGCCGTTCCCGTGGGATTTTCTCAAAATCTTTTCTTAGCGGATGCCCACGTCCTAATTGATATTTGTATTCCAAATTATGGCTGACTCTTGCGTTATACTCGTGACCGGGTGTCCGTGTGAACTGACCTACTCTTGTCAAAGGCATTAATGATATTGAATGATTTTTATGTATAAATTTTCATGTCATATTGTTTTCATGATCTAATGACATAATCTGGTTTATTTCAAGGATTTAATTTTGACGTTATAAACTAATGATTGATAATAACGTCATTCTTCTTGTTCTTAATTTTTGACAAATGAAATAATGTTATTATTATTTTATGACTATCAGAAAGAGTGTAGTTTGCACCTATTTTGAATAAATACCTTGATTCTTGAAATTTCAGCGAAATCCGTTCAGTGGTATCGGCTGTGCGTTGATATACCAGTCAGTCACCTTTTCCTTTTATATATTATATAGACTTAAATTATTTTTATTGAAAGACCAAAAACTAAAATGACATAAAGTAATTTGTACAACCACGTTGTGCATACTTTCTCGTGACGCGTTTGCCGTCTGTCGCAGCTTATACAAATCTACAATAAACATTGCAAGGACTTCAGGAAAAATTTACAAGTAATTTGGGTTTGTATTGAAGGTACTCAGATTTTTCTGGAATAATAAAGTATCCAGTGCAGTAGGCCTAACTTAGTCCTAGTTATTTACAAGGTTTCGTTGTAATCGTTAAAGCCATTTTTAAGAAAAAGTAACGAACTGCATGGATTTTTATGGGCGGTACCTTATTCCGGTTTTTTTGGAACAACGAACTAATGCGTACTATAGATCATACAGTTATAGTAACATACCGAGTTCCATAAAAATCGTTAGAGCCATTTTTGAATAAAAAAAAAGTGTTTTTTTAACTATAGTGAAAACCCTTAAAAAAATAAGATACAAATAAATATAAAAATAAAGATAAAAATAAAAATAAAAACGCTTGGAGATATGAAAATAATGTTTTCGAGACCCAAATTTCACCCAAATCTGTCCAGTAGTTTGGAAACTAGAGCACCAATTGTACACACTTACACACACATTTTTTATTTTTTTATTTTATAGACTCTACTAGCTTTTGCCAGCGGCTTCGCTCGCTTGGACATAGTTTCTATGACTGTCTCCGAGGGTATACAGTGCACGAGCCGTAAGCGGCTAGCGAGCATGTTAAAAATTTGCCTATATGTTAATCCAGGTCCTAATCTGTCTACCTACCAAATTTCATCTAGATACGTTCGGTAGTTTTTGCGTGAAATAGTAATAAATGTCCATACATACATCCATACATACAAACTTTCACGTTTATAATATTAGTAGGATTAGTGCAAGACAATTAATCCCCATCAAAATCTCAACTTGTTTTTTTTACCTTCTTCACTCCTTTGTTGCTCGAAAGTAAATATTGCATAAAAATACAGAAAGCTACTTATAAGTCTTCTATCCCTGGCATAGCCCGATAAATTGTGTTATCCAATAAGAGAGAGACAGAGAGAGACTAATAAAAATATTTAATATAACCACTCCACTGTCCGGCCTCCCGTTAAAAACCCCTGTTTCTTGTCTATCGCGTAAACGAAATCTGAGCACACCGCCAATAGGGGATCGGACTCCTAGTCATTTGAGTTACTTTTTATGATCTGTCAAAAACGAAATTTTGTTCTATAAATTTTTGAAATACCCACAAGTGACGTCATAGGTTTTTAGCGTCATTGACGAACTTATTTTGTGAATTTGATCATTTAAAAATTGAAGACGTGATGGAAAAGCAAAACTTTTTATATAGATTATTACATCGTCTCAAACTTTTTCGTCAAAGCAGCCATGATCGTTTCGTCCTCTGTACCGTAACTCCAAGACTTAAATTGAATCAAAAATTGAAGACGTGATGGAAAAACAAAACATGTAAGGTTTTTTGAAACTTTAAGAGGAGAGCAATTTAGGAAATCATATTTCAGAATTTATTTTTTATGCAGTCCGATCCCCTATTGACACCAAAACGTGATTTCTGGCTCATTGTCTTACTAATTGGCCTGACTAACGACTGTTCCGTGTTTATTTAAAAGTATAAAAACAGCAAATTGGAAAGACCATAGAGTATACAGTAACACACAAGTATCCACTAGTAGCGATAAAAGAGAATTCCATAAAGATAAAATATAGAAGTGTGTAATTACATTTAATAGAGGTAAAAGATACAACTAAGTGAGTAATTAAATATTTACCTGTATAGCCCTTTCTATTCCCTTGATGTAGTAATCTAAATTTTACATTACTAAGTACCTGCTGATGTAATTTATTTTTTGGGTTCCGCACCCAAAGGGTAAAAACGGGACCCTATTACTTGGACTTCGCTGTCCGTACTTCTGTCTGTCCGTCTGTCACCAGGCTGTATTTCATGAACCTTGATAGTTAGACAGTTGAAATTTTCACAGATGATGTATTTCTGTTGCCGCTATAACAAAAAATACTGAAAATTAGATAAAGTGAAAAAATAAAGGAGTCTCCATACAAAAAACGTGTTTTTTTTAAACGTGAAGAAACTAGCGCCTTCAAGTATGATGGTACGGAACCCTCTGTACTAGCGCCATCTAGTATGATGGTACGAACTCGCACTTGACCTCACAGTATAATATTAGTATTTTATGTTTCCTAACTGCGAAAACCTAAATTATTAGAAATAATAATCCTTGCATCTAAACTTTATATCGCCTTCTTTTGAATAGCAGTTTTTGTCTTCTTAAAAAGTAGTTGACCTCTGAATTAGTAGATCAGCGACTGTTTGTGGGCATCTTTATGTAATCTGTTTTGCCGACACTAATTTTGAAAACAAGATTCAGTTAATATGAATTAAGAGGATTGTGATAGATAGATAACACGTTTATTTGTCACTGCAATCACACACATATTATTACAATCATACATAATATAAAGCCAAACATAACAAATTAAAAAGAGCAAAAAAAAAAATAAAACAAAAACATTATGTGTGTTGCAGTAGTACAAAAGGGCCGTGACTTAGTGTGTTGATTTGCTCTTGCGAGCAATACACTGATAATTCTGCCACAGCCGACTGAGAAGCTGCGACATTTTATACAAACAGCGATAACGATTTTTACCTCTTAAATGATAACCGATATTTGATAGGTTGTTAGTCAGAACAAAAGCTAAGCTTAACGTTTTTGTTATTTCGATAAAGTTTAATTTTATTGTTGTTAACACGTGGTTTTCGTACAAAACTAATAAGGCCATATTTTTAAATCAGTAATTTATAAAAGCTTAGCTTTTGTTCTGACTCAAAACGTATCAAAAATTGGGCCAAATCGGTTAACATTTAAGAGGTGAAAATCGTTATCGCCGTTTGTATGAAAAGTCGAATTTTCGCCGAGGGTTCACAGTTCTCTTAATAACGCAACCCAGGGCAACGAAGCTGATCTGAAGTAACCGTATGACAGTGTTGAGGTTAAGGTGAGATACATAAATAGATTAGGTCAACCTAGATCCCCTAGGTGGGACAAGGCGAGCTGGTTAGATAGCTTTTAGGTTTGATCTTTAAGGAAACGCGCGAGCTGAGCGAGCGAAGTGGGCATGCTGCGGCAGCGAGCGGCCCGCGAAGCGCTGAAACTAACTTCGCTCGAACTGGATTGCGTTGCTGAGTGTTAATAACTACTGCTGAGTGATTTTATATTAGGTTTTTTTTACAATGTGTGGTCGGCTAAACAGTACTTTTAGATGCTCTTAAATGGTCACTAACCTGGCAACCATAAAGAACAACTTACATTTTTTTAGAAGACAAAAGTGCTTATTTTTTTATTTATCTTTTCACAATCTAGACACGCGGCAGTGTGTCCGCCAAGTTCGAAAAGAAAAAGGCGACACCGGCCGTGGGTTACATTACAAGAACCATTTCGGGCCACTTTCGACCTACCTGTAACTTAAAATTTATTTGACTTACACACTTGCGATTTTGTGTGTCTAGTAAGACTTCCTCGATCACCTAGAATCACAATTTTCATTAATATATCTTTTTTACCATTTATGAGTACCATTTATGAGTTAATACGTCTGAAAATCACTATTTTTATGACTCACACATCAAAATTATAGACCACTTCCAGGTGTCTAAGAAACTTGAAATTTGGCATTAAGATAGGATATTAGACGTTTACAAAGGAAAAATTCAGAAAAATCTGTTGTTCTCGCGCGCGCACTAAGGTTTCTGCTGAACCCTTAGATACTATCACTACTCAGCAAAATATGTAGACCACTTCCAGGTAACTTATAAACTTAGAATTTGCCAACGAGTTAAGTTATTAGGCGTACACAAAAAAATAATCTAAAAAAATTAGCCAAGTGCTAGTCGGACTTGCGTAATTAGGGTTCCTACTATTTATCAAAATTATAGACCATTTCCAGGTAACTTAGAAACTGGTTTGGCATTTAGGTAGGTTAATAAGCGTCTACAAAGGAAAAAAAACCGGCCAAGTGCGAGTCGGACTCAAGAAATTTGGGTTACGTACCACCAATTTTCATGGGAATAATTATATAGACCACTTACAGGTGACTTTTTAATTAGAGATTTGGAATTGAAATAGGTTGATTGGGCGTATTGAGTAAAAATAAAAAAACTGGCAAACCACCAAAAATATCTTATATGTATGTCTATTACTTGAATAAAGATAATAAATTAGTATTAATAATTTACAAAAATTAATGATAGTCCAACAAAACATAAATGTGAAATGAAGCAAGTTCATTAGTATTTCCTAAATCATAGCTACAGAACTTTAAATAGAAATATTTAATTTAGACTTCTCCAAATAATAGAGAATGTTGAATGGTTTTCAGTATAAAAAAAGTGTTATGGTCTGTGCTAGTACATGGTATAACTTGGCAAATTTTCAATATCTAATTTTATTCTATATTGAAATTTACTTTAAAAAAGTAAGCTTTGCTTGCTTGGCGCCTTGACGATTTAAACTTGCCAAGTTACACCATTTAGTAGCACAGAACCACACCCTGGACACTTTATACAACGGGCCAAAAATGACATTTCAAAAAACAAATGACGGGACAAACCAATTTGAATCAATCTGGGAGACGAGGGGGTGAGGTCGGAATCTAGAGAGTGGCAAGGAGTGTACATACTTTGACAGAACATAACAATTTTTTTAACCAACGGATATCCGTTGTAAATTCTCTATTATTCACAGAAGTCTAAAATAAACATTTCTATTTGAAGTGCCGTAGCTATGATTAAGGAACCAGTATAGAACTTGGTACCTACCCATTTAAATCGCTGTAATTTTTTGATGTGTAACATCTTTGCTCTCGCTTTCCTGCAATTTGTGGGAGTGATTTCATGAAATGGGACGGAAATGTGTCCCATGGGACGGAAATGTGTCCCATTTTAACAGGAAGTCGCGTTTTTTCAGGCTTCAAAAGCGCGGAAAAGGCAAAGGTATCTATGACCATACAGCCTAGTCTGCCGTATCTTTGCCGTCCTTTTATAAAGTATTTTGTCACATGTTACACATCATATGCGAGTACTGTAGGTCTCGCTCGAATTTTTTTTTATATTGAACTTGACTCCATTTCACATTAATGTTTTGTTGGGTTACAGTTTCCCAAGACGCTCTAAAAAGAAATATAAATAGATGACACGTTAATTACCACTCGTAATTATGGATCTTATGATTTTTAAAATATTTCATACCTATGATATCTTGTTTTATAAATGACTAGCTTTTTCCCGCGGCTTCACCAGCGTGGACAACGTTTCTATGACTTTTCTAGGGTGCGCAGTGCGCGAGCAGAATAACCGAAATAGTGAAAATTAAATACGAGTATCTAACTACGCAATATTTTACTTGAGGTTACTTATCACTGAATAAACATTTCATCACATCAGCTCATATATACGTCCCCACTGAGGGGCTCGAGCCTACCCTGAATTAGGGCGATTGGGCCTTAGTCGACCACGCGGGCCCAGTGCGGGTTAGTCAACTTCACACACAACCTGCGAGTTTCTTAGCAGGTCCTTCTCCGTAAGAGCGTCGAATAAACGTAAATATGAGATCGAAATTCGAAACACATTGGTACGTGGCAGGACTCGAACCACGACTTCCCGGATAGGAGGTAGCGGCCCTTTTCTTTGCGCCACCTTTCCATCTTTCGACGAATAAACATTTATTCTATTCTATTCTACTTATCCACTCATCCATTTTTCGCACATCTTAGGTGAACGAGGCCACGTCCGGCTATTATTGCCGCTGGTGCAATTTTCCTCCAATAAATCAGCACCACTTTGCCCTGCACCAGAAACAAAACCTTGTACACTATTGTTCAAAATTATTGTAAGTGCAAGTTATTGTGAGGGCTGAGGCAAACAGCTATGAATCACTGAGAGAAGGGCTTCTAGCACGACGGGTAAAAATAGGTACGGCAAGGCGTGGGTTTGAAATCTCCGTTCGTGCGCACAGATGAATAGGTAATTGAATTGTGAAGTAAAGACCTAAAAAGACCATAAAAAACCGATGTTCTCTGTAAAGTCGGTTTACGGACGATAATTTTACGTGATAACGTGTCATAAGCCGAAAGCTTGTGTGCTTTATACCACACGACTGAAGTAAAACTTCTTTAGCTCTATAGTTAAGGAGATGTAAAATACCGCCCCTAGTCGGGTGTGTTAACTCTTTGGCATTTCCTCACAGAGTATCGACCGCATTGGAACACCTTTTATAAGGTCCTGGAAGCCTAGTACTTTTAATCCATTGACACACACAGATACGTGTTTTCCTCACAAAGAATCGACCGCATTGGAACACCTTTTATAAGGTCCTGGAAGCCTAGTACTTTTAATCCATTGGCGTATTTGTTTGACGGTTTGTCCGTTCGTTTGTCCATCCGTCTGTTCAAGTCCAAGTACAAGTACTAGTACTTGTACAGGTACAGATACTTGTACTAGTACAAGTATAAATACCAGTACAACTCTCGCTTGCATGCTCGGCTCAGGCGTAACGCGACAATGACTTAACACTGGCGTAACGTGACAATGACGTCACACTGGCGTAAAGTGATAATGACGTCACACTTTTTCGTGAATGCAGCTAGCGTCATCAATTTGTAAGAACTTATCACGTCAAATATAATAAAAATATAAACACACTTAAATTTTAAACACAAACCACAAAAATAATTATATCCTACCCGAGATGGGTCTATTAAAAGAGCGTCAGGTATTAAACAAGTAAACAATGAAAATGGTGAAAATATATTGAATGGAAAGATTTTGGGTTTTAAAAACACATGTGTCACAGTTTATACAAATTGTGACACATGAATTGTTTTGTGCCAGCGCATGCATAATAGAACAAATAGGTGGAATAAAAAAGGTGGAATGAAATAAGAACAAATATCAGCAACGCGTTGCCGCGTTACAGGCTAAAGCAAACAGCTATAAATCATTAAGAGAACTCTAAAAGGCACTAGCGCTAGCAAAAGAAGGCTTTCAATATATAAAATATAGACAGAATAAATAAAATGGAAGATTCCTGTCTACACAAATGTAATAGAACCACGTACCGTTTTTCTTCTCATTTAATACTAGCTGTGCCCGCGACTTTATCTGCTTGGGGGTTTTGTATTTTGCCACGGGAACTCTTGAATTTTCCGGGATAAAAAGTATCCTATATATGTTAAAGGGCTATAAGGAACCACAATACAAAATTTCATCAAAATCGGCCTGGTAGTTGTTGTTTTGCCCTCTATATCGCTAGTAATGTCCACCACAGTCATTATTTTCCAAAAATATCTCAAGTACAGACTACAGACACGGCCCCGTTACAGTTTTATTATAAATGTATGTACATATAGATATAATCCCATTGAAGGAGTTTTGTTCCTGATCTTGTCCATTTCAGTATAGTTCGTTCGCTGAATTGACTGCATCTTTGATGAATGCCGCGAGCCAGCAGCGGCGACAATCAAACATTCCGTCAAAGGGGCGGCCCTGAGTTCGATCGCGGCAAAATTTAACTCAGGGTGACGCCTTTAATTCAGCAAACGAACTTTATCCATCAGGTCTTCTAACCAGACTAGTTCATTAACTACCCATAAACATCCCCACTGCTGTGGTTCTTCCCGAACTCGGGAAGGATTAGGCCACACACGGGGGCAAGTCCGGGTTGGTGGTGGTTCTAGGGCTTGTGGCGAACCCTACTGTCAGAAGTTTTCCAAGCCACGTATATGTCACCGGGATATTGTGAAAACCGCGATATTACAATCTCACTATTTAGATTATGATATACGGTAAATTGTGAATCGGACAATATCACGGCCTATTCTTGTGCCTACGAAAAAAACCTATGATTTCTTCTGCTGCGAAGCGTTGTGCTAGCCAGGGAGGAGCCTCGCGTCGCAATCAATCAATCAAACCTGTCCGAACCTAACATCGCTCATTTATTTAGTGTTTTTTTACTTCGATTAAAGTTATTGTAATGTCACTAGTGAGATTACAATGTCACTAGTGAAATTGTAAACAATATGTTACAGTTCACAATCTTTCAACAGTTCACAATCTCGCGAAATTAGTCCCGTCAGATTATAATCTAACGGAATTCACAATCTTACGGTGACTTAAACAATGGCATCTGACAAGGCTTAACGACTGCTATCTTGTGATAGCAACTGGCACCAAAGGCTGAACGAACCTAGCTGAGTACGGAAACGGTCGAGAAAAATGCCACTAACCGTCAAATCTATCCAGGGTAATGACCGTGCTTCTGGTAAGTTAACCTTCGTGATCGACCCAACCACTCAAGTCGCACTAAGATACGACCCTTTCGGCCGCGTATGTAACCAAGTTTTGTAACCAGGTACTAAACTGGTAACCACACTAGTAATATAAAAAATAACATAATAATATATTCATAATAATATTTAGGATCGTCGGTGGCTCAACCGGTAACGACTCGGTCCATCTAACCAGAGGTACCGGGTTCAAATCTGGATGGCCAATGTACCAATGAGTTTTTTCAAAAAAACTTACGTACATACTTACCGATTGCTTTAACGGTGAAGGAAAACATCGTGAGGAAACCTGCACACGCCTGCGAAGAAACTCGAAGGTTGTGTGTGAAGTCGACCAACCCGCACTGGGCCCACGTGGTCGACTAAGGCCTAATCGCCCTGATTCAGGGTAGGCTCGAGCCCCTCGGTGGGGACGTATATGAGCTGTAATGATGATGATGAATATTTAGGAACAAATCACACACGAGAACCAGATACATCCTACTAATATTATAAACGCGAAAGTTTGTAAAAATGTATGGATGTATGTTTGTTACTCTTTCACGCAAAAACTACTGAAAGGATCTGGCTGAAATTTGGTAGCTAGACAGATTTCCTAATCTTGGATAGGATAGGATAACAACACAGGCTACTTTTTTCCACGCTAGCAAGCCCCTTGCGACTCGCGCATTGCGCGCCCCCTAAAAGTCATAGAAACGTTGTCCACGCGGGTGAAGCCTCGGGAAACAGCTAGTACTTTATATAAGTTAAAATACACCTATTAAATATAATATATTGAACTCCCAGACACAGACCAATTAAACCTGTTTGTCACATAAATAAAAAAACATTACAGCGTTATAATGAGTCACTTTCAGTCAGTGAGTTATAAATGAGCCCAATCATAATTATTAATAATCCATCCGAACCAAAAGCACACCCTGGACACTTCATACAACGGGCCAGAAATTACATTTCAAAAAAGGAATGACGGAACAAACAAAATGATGGCCTATACCTTCGACAACCAAACTGTAACCAATCTGTATCAATCTGGGTGACGAGGGGGTCAGGTTGCAATTTAGAGAGCGGCAGGGAGTGTCCATACTGTATGTTATTACTAATATACATATATACTTTGCCAAAAGTGTGCACGGTTTGAAAACTTCTGATCACAGTGGGATGGCCATTGCCCTTCCAACCTCCACCAATTGGCCCTCATGACCTTTTGGCCAAACCTTCCTGAGTTTCAGAAAAGACTCATGCCCCAGAAATGGTAGTTATGGCACAGATTACTAATTAGTTGTTATGGCCAGCCTGTCGCACTCCACGCTGTAGGCATGAAAATGTACCTACGCCGTACTCTACGCCGCGCGGCCTCCTGCAGTACGCAGATCAGTAGTCAGAAGAGATAAGAGTTACGCGATAGAAAGAGAGACAACTTTTAGGTGAATATAACTGTAGGTAATTGGCGCTTTGCTAACGTTAATTGAACTTTAATGTGTCGTAGCAAGAGTCGCCATTTATTTAAACGATTTTGCGGAGGGAAAGTTCTTTTATGTTAGTAAATAGTCTTTATTCTTTGGTTACGAGTTGTTAACGAACATACGAACACAGCTTGACACTATTCAGCTCCATTGGATTTCCCTAAAGATTTACATACTTTTGTGGATTTCACTCTCTGTTCGATGGAAGTGACATCAGCTATATGTTCGTCGATTCTTCAAAGCGGCGACGAGGGCAAACAAATCTTTCTGCCTTATCCGAGTCGGAAATAAAGGAGATGACACTTCCTGAACCCCTGACTGCTATGTGTTAAGTGATAAGATCAAGCGTTTAGTGATGAAATAGACTTTAACAGTCTCCGTGGCGTAATGGTCAAGTCCATGAGCTTCACGTCAGGAGGTCGCGGGTTTGATTCCCGGCGGAGTCTAATTTTGTAAGACTCGGTTTGGTTAGTGGGACGACATTGTCTAAGCTCGCTTGACTAAAAGACCATCTTATCTAAGTATTGCCGTCAAACAACAATGTTAACAGCATTGATATATTTCGGCTTGAAGATAAGTTAGTCAGGTCTACATTGCGTTGAGGAATCTCAGTAAGCCTGCTTTTATCTTCGGCAACATCGTCACTTACCATCAGGTGAGATCATGCCATAGGCTTACCAATTGAGGATAAAAAAAATATTATTTTCCTTGTTTACATAAACCATTTGCTATGTATGGTGCAGAATCTGTCAAATATTGTTTTGCTAATTAAGTATACTTTTTTTAAGAAAACTAAACTTCCTCGCCAAATGTAAAAAAAAACCAGCCAAGTGCGAGTCGGACTAGCGCGAAGTAGGGCTCCGTAGTTTTAAAAAAATAAACATATATTTTATATAACCATTTTTTTGCAGTTGATAAAAGAACATTTTGTATTGAAAATCTGTGAAATTTTCACAAATCCATCTGCACATCTTATGTTGGACGACTATTACACCTAAATTAAGAACACCTACATTAACTGTGATAGTTTTCCTTTCAAATTGATTATATGCCCTACTTTTTCTTTCAATGTCCTGAAATAGCCGTTTAGCTGGAAGGGGGTGGGGGGAGACACTTGACTCAACTAAAATTAGCACTGTGTAATACTGTGTAATTGATATATTATTGATTATATATTTATTTTAAAAAAAACATTATTATCATCTTCATATACTCGTAAGCCGAAAGACGATGGACGCACTGGTGCTGGACAAAGGCCTCCCCCAAGGATTTCCACGACGACCAATCCTGCGCTGCCCTTATCCAGCGGCTTCCCGCGACCTTCAAGCCAAAAGTAATTGGTCCACCGTGAGGAAGGCCTTCCTACGCTAAATTTTCCGGTGCGCGGTCGCCACTCGAGAACTTTACTACCCCAACGGCCGTCTGTTCTAAGGAAACAATGCTTACAATTAAGTTGTTTTAAATTTAATGTTCAGCTTTATTACTTTTGTAGGTACAGGTACTTATCTTTGCCGTACTCATGTGGAAGACTAGGCTGGTCTTCTTTATCTAAGCTATTTTCGGATCAAAAAAGTACTATTTAAGGCAATATTGATGACGAATGCTAGTCATCTGATTTACTTTTTATCATTTGTCAAAAACGACATTTTGTTCTAAAAATGTTTGAAATATCTAGGCGTGACGTCATAGTTTTGCAGCGTCATTTATGTACTCATTTTGTGATTTAGGTGAATTTAAAATCGAAGAATTGATGAAAAACAAAACGAGTAAGGTTTTCCGAAGTTAGTGGGAAATTTAGTGATCAAGAGTTCATAATTTATTTCTGATGCTGTCGTCATCCCTATTCGCTTGATTCTATGTTTTGGACCACAAACATCTGAATCACAGAAACTTCCGTCAATCGTTCCCAAAAAGGAAGAAATTCTCCCTTTTGTGTACAAATTATTTCATCGTCCCCTCCAGGGATTCTTAATCAATGGCTTGCTGTCGTCATCCCTATTCGCTTGATTCTATGTTTTGGACCACAAACATCTGAATCACAGAAACTTCCGTCAATCGTTCCCAAAAAGGAAGAAATTCTCCCTTTTGTGTACAAATTATTTCATCGTCCCCTCCAGGGATTCTTAATCAATGGCTTGTTTGGCCCCTTTGATTTTCAACTCCCTTTTACGAATGTTTGTTTAGATCAATCAAATGAAAGGGTTTTAATTAAATCCCAAGAATAAAAGGCTTTTAAAAAACAACGATAGGTTTTGCAGCAATGTATTCGTGACCCGATTTGTAAGTGAAAGTAAATGATTGAACAGATCTTGATTTTGTATTTTTTTTTGTTTTAAAGGTGACTAACTTGAGAGAATTCTTAAATATGATTCAAGAATGTTCAGCTGTTTGAAGATCATTTATTGCTCTTTTGTGTGTGAGCAAATACACGGGTCTGATCGTTTCCAAATTTGGTATTCTGTGTCTCCTTCATATCAGCATATCTAGCTTCATACAGGAGGTCGCGGATTCGATTTCCGGTGAAGTCTAACTTTGTTGGTGGAAGAGCATTTTCTAAGCCCACCTGGCCAACTACACCATCTTATCTAAGCCTTGCCGCCAAACATCAATATTAACAGCAATAATGTGTTCCGGCTTGTAGATAAGATATACAGTTCTCCATTGTATTGTGGAATTTTGGTAAGCTCGCTTCCATCTTAGGCATCATCGTCACTTACCATCAGGTGATATGATGTCAACGGCTTCCCAATTGTGGATAAAAAAGATCTTTTTAGATAGAAACATTATGGTGTAATCCTAAATTGTGAATAAAAAAGATCTTTTAGATAGAAACATTATGGTGTAATCCTACTTAATATTATAAATGTGAAAGTTTGTATGTATGGATGTTTGTTACTCTTTCACACTTCAACCACTGGACAGATCGGATTGAAACTTGGCACACATAAAGGTTAGGTCCTGGAATGGGACAAAGGCTGCTTTTTACCCGGGGAAACGTCTTATTCTTACAGAAAAATCAATAACAACGCGGGTGTAGCTGCGGGCGGACGGCTAGTATTAATATATTAGGCAACTAGTAAATAAAGGATGGATTTAAAGCGAGGAACATAGATGAATCACGAGCAAGAGAAGGATTCTAAGGACAAAATCACGAACGTAGAGAGTGATTCTGTAGCGAATGATTCAGTATTAGAAACCTGAACGACGCGCGTAATTCATGGTCCGCGATATAAATCCAATTTATTCAAGAGCTGCATACTATACTTTATACCATGACTCCGAGAAAAAGAAACGGTTAAGAGTAAATAGACATTTAATGAAGAAAAAAGGAAGGTAAAATTAATTAAAATGCTTATAGAAATTGGAACAATTACTAAAATTAAGAGTAATTTTCTTTGTGTTCGTACGACCTATAGTATTCAAAATTACTAATATAATGACAGCAAAGAACATAAAACAGTTTTTATTCCAATGCTAAAACTCCTTGTCAAAAATGTCTAACAATCAAATCTCGAGGAGTTATTTGCACAAGGAGATTGTAAGTCAAATATTCTTTGGACAATGAGTTTGTATCGAGTATTTTTTGCGCAAGGAGTATTAAGATAGAGGTCAAATATATTGGTGTGTTCTAAACTAAATCATCAAAATAGTAAATAAAAGAGCTTTTTATTCACAGTTTTCAGTTAAAAATAAGCTTTTTAGAGGGGCAATGGTATAATAGAATATTATGCAACTAGTAAATAAAAGACTGATTTAAAGTGAGGGCCATAGATGAATCACAAGCAAATGAAGGATTCTAACAACTGAATCACGACCGGGAGTATTTAGAATCTTGAGCGACGCGAGTGATTCATGGCCCTCGATATAAATCTGTTTTATTCTATAACTGCATAATATACTACCATGCACTCCGAGAAAAAAAGAAACATTTAAGCGGTAATAGACAGGCAGTAGGCAGGGCACATAGCTCGTAGAACATATGGCCGTTGAACACAATTACGGCCAGTAAAGTTCTCAAATGGCAACCCCCCACCAGAAAACATAGCGTACGTAGTCCTCCCAAGCGGTGAACCGACGACCTGGTGAAGATGGATGCGGGCAGCGCATGACTGGTCGTCGTGGAAATCCTTGGGGGAGGCCTTTGTATAGCAGTGGATGTTTTTCGGCTGATATGATGATAATGAAGAAAAAAGGAAAGTAAAATTAATTAAAATGCTCATTATAAATAGAACAATTACTAAAAGTCTGAGTACCTAATTTTTTTGTGTTCGTACAACTTATAGTATTCAAAATAGCGCCAATTTACTAATGAAATGATAGAAAGGAACACAAAACATTTTTTTAAACGACTTTAAAATAATTGAAAACGCTAATCACGTTAAAAAACCGACTACCATCGCAACAAATAGTACATTTTTGCATTATTATTTTTGGTTTTTGTTAATTTTCTACTAAAGTACTACACCGAGTTTGATAAAATTTATATGGAACCACACGGGAAGCACTAGCTTTCAAATAAAAAAAGAATCGTAAAAATCGGTTCACCCAGTCAAAAGTTCTGAGGTAACAAACATAAAAAACATACAGACGAATTGAGAACCTCCTCCTTTTTGGAAGTCGCTTGAAAAGGAGGAGGTTTCTAAATGCGACTGTATATTTTTTTGTGTGTTCGCGGATAACTTCGTTGTTTATGAACCGATTTTAATGATTCTTTTTTTGTTGGAAAGCGATATCCCAAGGGTGGTACTATGATAAGGAAACCAGGATCTGATGATGGCATCCCAGAGAAATCGAGAGGAACCTTCAAAAATCGTAGTGGCGACTAGTATATTTGAAGTCGTTTTTTTGTTTAAAATTATATTCTTATGGTAAACTGCTTTTCGAAAATATCGTACAGTCAAATCTAAAGAGATGTTGTTTGCAGAAGGAGTTTGTATGTCAAATATTCTTGGGATAAGGAGTTTGTATAGAGTGTTTTTTGCGCAATAGCATTGAGAAGAAGGTCAAATATCAATATATTCGGGAAATCTGTGTTCTAAATTCAAACACCAAAACAGTGATTAAAACAGCTTTTTATTCACTTTTTTTAGTGAATAAAATAAGGTTTTTGAGAGGGGCAATGGTATAATAGTTATTTGTTATACAGGAGTGCAGGGTTGCTTTTTAACCGCGTGCTCAATTTTGATGACCGAGCAAGCGAAAGAGTCCAAATTTATTATATTTTTATTAAAAATTTGAATCCTGAGCGTTAGCGAGGGAATCAAAAGATCAAGAGGTGAAAAATCCTTGCACTCGAGTGCAACACGTAACTTTTCATTCCACCTCAGCGAGGAAATTACTAAATGGAAAAAAAAACATTTGCGCATTACAAACAGTTTCAGTCAATTCTGTTGGCGTCAAATAAACTTCTTCGTCGCTAGAATCACTCATTTTAGGTTTTTCACTGGTTTTCAAGTTTCTTGTTTTTAACCTAAGGTTTTAACAATATGACGTGAAAAGAAAATGGCGCGCGCAAAGCAAATCAAACAAAAAAAAGTACACCAAGAAGGTTCCGAGTCTGAGTTTTTAACAAATTAAAAAAGGTTGTATGATAAATTCGGCACCATGGAGGTAGAAATAAATAGATTTAATAATGTTTTGCATTCACGATTCAGTTTACTTTATCCTCTAGCGAATAAAAACGGCTTTAGTACTCAGATATTTACTTTATCCTCTAGCGAATAAAAACGGCTTTTGCACTCAGATATCGAATAGCGAAAATACAATTTTCGAGATGGGGGATGAAAAAAAATCTACCATCGAAAATTTTAGCTCTTAAAATGTTTTTCGTAGTCCTTTTATTAAAACTTTTTAAAGTAAGCATAGTCGCTATTTCCTTAATAATAACTAGGTTTTAATTGCTGCCGGCTTTGCCCACGTGGATATAGTTTTATTGGCTGTGATCAAGATATCATGGACTTGATTTTTTTAGATCCTCGGGGCTATGTATATTTCCGAGATAAAAATCCTTTGTTATTTTCCGCCTTTTTTGTAGCAAGTTTTAGCGTGAAATAGACAGACAGGCACACATTTGGATTTATTACATTACTCAGAAAAAGAGGATAACAATTCAGTTTTGCGAAAATTGCGCCTTATTTTAAATAGTACACATACGCTGCGCATGCGAAAGTTTTATTTAATTTTACCATAAATAGATTGCAATAAGGCTTGGGATGATATTTAATGTATTAAAAACTCCTTGGAAACAAAATCTTACTGATCTCCAGCTGACTCTGCTGTTGAAGGTGTTGCCAATTCATTGAACTACGAGCAGAGCAGCATTTTATAATCGAGTTGTTACCCGCATGTCAATCGAGGCGATGTGTTCTCCCAATAATCAGTACTGGATTTACAAATTTTTGGTTTTTTTGATACTAATCAATTAACATTGTACTAATAGGAAAAACATTTTTTAGACATTCAGTCTGGGTTCCTTTGTTGTTTTCGGTTCCATTATTGCCAATATTTATGTTTTCAGGGAGCAGTTTCTTTACCTTTATCTATTTAAAAAAAAAAAACTGTCATAATGTCAGCTCATATATGCCCCCTCCGAGAGGCTCGAGCCTACTGTCGCGAACACGATGGATTTAACATCTTGTCGCGAATGAACTTCATAAAGATGACCTAACTTAAATTGATTAGTCTATGACGAATCGGTAAACAGCAAAGAGTTTTATCCTCTTAGTCATTTCACTCGTTTTATATAGGAGCGCCGGGCTCATAATTCATTTCATTTCGATTTCGCGTGTGCTTCGAATCAACACCTCTTCGAGCCAACCACGAGGAAGGAAGGAGATACGAGCCAGCTGCTACTACTACTGCGCCAAAGGACCCAAGTTGAGTATCATAGTTGATTTCATATCTTGTCGAAATCTCTCTTTGCTTCTAACTTGCTCATGTAACTATATCCGATGTAATCTTGATATTTACACAATACCTGGTATCAGCCTGAAGGCTTCACAATCACCAAACCCCATCGACCTTGCACCATATTTCCACGACACATCATACACGCCACCACAGCTCGCACATAACCTATAATCATCGTGTCCTTTGACACATTGTTTTCCTAACACAGCTAGGTGAAGAGATGACAATTGAACAACGTGGCGCTGACGTGGCGAACGCTCTGCAGATCCTGTTGAGCACACGGAACGGACAGGAGCCCAATCACCTTGGATGAACCTGACTCTGTTTATGGATATACGGAAGACAGTATACTCGAGTATGATCTGTAAGTTACGGGAAGTCGCAGACCTTTTCGGAGTGCCGACTCCCTAGATGTGGATAAATCGACATGTGAGACTAGCGTGGTACCTGCTGATACTTCGGTGAACGTGGATAGCCAGATGTCGCCTGGCAATGGGGAAATTAAACCTCTCCCCCGACGAGGGACATGAGGATGTGTTTCTCCTCCAACGTGGGACATGGGGAACGCTACCTACTCCCCCAACAGTCCCCAACGACTCGCTAGCCCGGACGCGGGTGGGACGAGGGGACGGATAGCCAGATGTCGCCTGGCAATGGGGAAATTAAACCTCTCCCCCGACGAGGGACATGGGGATGTGTTTTTCCTCCAACGTGGGACATGGGGAGCGCTACCTACTCCCCCAACAGTCCCCAACGACTCGCCAGCCCGGACGCGGGTGGGACGAGGGGACGAGGAGAGTGGCTCCTCCAACGTGGGACATGGCAACGGTCCCTGACGACTCGCGGCCCAGGCATGGGAAAGACGAGGGGACGAGGAGAGTGGCTCCTCCAACGTGGGACGTGGCAATGTGATCCCCTTCCCTTACCTTCCTTACCACCGACCTATTAATGATTCATTTCTTTCAGCACTATTGTCGTTTGATGTGTGACTAACCATTGCTTTACTCATGCTATTGTGTTCATGTATTATGTGATATTCATTTGTATGCACACTTGACATCAAACACACTCATAGAAAGGCGCCATATGTAACACCGATTGCTAATTTCATGTGCATCCTCGTCCCGTAATTTAGCCATGGACTGCATGTCCATCCCAAGGTAGGACCCCACTCCTCATGACAGATTATGGGATCCGCTATCATACTCATACCAGTTTAATTACAGAAGTTGGACGAACACCTGGCAGCACGGGTGATCGGGTGTACTCTGCGATGGTGAAGGACATGAATTGTTGTGCAGTACAGTGAGTCACATGTGAGTTTAATTATAAGTGCGTACATAACAATCGCGGCATGGATACAGAAGTATACATCGCTCCGCGACACCTACCTTGAATTGTGGCGATAGAGCCTTAGTCGACCACGCGAGCCCAGCTTCAGGTTGGTCGACTTCACACACAACCTTCGAGTTTCTTTCCAGGCGTGTGCAGGTTTCCTCATGATATTTGCCTTCACCGTTAGAGCGTCGGATAGTCGTAATGTGAAATCTAAATTTGTAAACACATTGGTACGTGGCAGGATTCAAACCACGACCTCCCAGACAGAACAGCCTTATTCGTAACGCCTCCAAAGCTCTTGAAAAGTACTGTACAAAAACTGTAAAATGGAAAGGTAGATGTTAGCTTCTACTTTACACCCACGTAGGTAATATAAAAATAAATCTACAAAATATATCCCCAACCCTTAACCATATCAATAAACAACAAACTGCTTATAATAAAACCATATTTTTATGTGGCACATAAAACGTTCAGCCCTTCGTGGGTCTGATCCTATCTCGTTTTGGATCTAGTGACGTTCAGGCCGAAAGTCAAAGATTAATTTCTGAAAAATAGGAGCCATAAATATAAATACACAGCACAATGAAAACGCATGCGCATTACGATCATGTTCAATTTGTGTTCTAGACGTCTTTATCTTAAGATAAGATAAATACTCTTTAATGTACACACTAGTTAAAAAAAATATTAAAATATTATAAGAAATTCATAACTTAAAAAATAAAATTAAAAAATTGTGTGCGTCAGCTCAGACGCACGACTGGAGTTTACTCGCGCTTGTAAAAAAACTATAACTCACTTCATTTCTACTATTGAACACGACCTTTTTGGTATCGAAACTTTATCGTAACGCTGTCATTCATCGATAGATTTTACTCCTCACATTTTTCTCATACCGGGCCCTTGTATATGCAAGCAAATCGATTCTTAAGGAGTAAACTCCAAAAACAAAAAACACATTATAATCATAGCGATTTCTTCCAGACAACCCGGTGTTCGGAGACAAAAGCATAAAAACAGGTAATCTTGTAAGATCTTGTAAGGTCGCCTAGTGTCGCACTAAGCATCTGACGTCTAGATCTTGTCAAGACCTTTAATTTAATTAACAAAAACGGGATCTAGGCCTCGCATTTCTTTATTTTTATTGTTATATTTTAAAGGGTTTTTAAATTATTTTGCTAATGGACCATACGTTTCTTAAGTCCGATTTACATTCTTCAAGTGTTAAAGCAAGGTAGAAAGTACAGTGAGCAAGCACAGTGGTGTAAATCGTTTGGACAGACAGCGAGTCAAGGGCAGGTCAAATTGACCCACCACTGTCCGAACGTTTTACTCTAGTGTACTTGGTCACTGTACTTTCTACTTCGCTACTGTAAACTTGACATTGATAGTATGAAATAAATTAATCTAGTCATATAAAATTTGTGTTCTGGTACACTAGGAAACTGATGTCTAGATTTTGTCAAAACCAACCAAGTGGGGTCTAAGACTCACATTTCTATACTTTTATAGTTCTTATAAGAGTTTTATAAACGATTTGGCGAATCGACTATACGTTTCTAAAGTCCGATTTACATTGTTGAAGTGTTTGTGAAAGAAGAGAAAAAAATATTATTTTAAAAGGTACAGTGAGCAAGCACAGTGGTGTGAATCTACTGGACAGTGGGGAGTTAAAGACATGTTAATTTTGAATCACCACTGTCAGTTCGTTTTACACTACTTACTACTACTTTGGTCAGTGTACTTTCTACTTAGCTTAAACACTAAACAAATGCGTAACAGCCTTTAGTTCAGATCAGTTGATCTTGATCAGTTCTTGATCAGTTGTAGGAACAGAAAAAGTAGACATAATTGAAAATGCTAAAAACGTTCATAAAAACAACCTATTTTACCACAAAATTGCGGCTTTAAACCAACAATGTGTTTTTCCAGTGATTGATACACATTTCACATATCCATATCTTCTCACAGCCTAGATCTTGAAAACTACTGAACCTTGAAATTTTATTAAAACTTGCACTGTTCAGTTCACTGTTCACCCTAAGTTTAAAGATACTTAATTTAATAAAAACCGGCCAACTGCGAGTAGGATTCTAGCAAAGTAGGGTTCTATAGTTAAAAAAATAAATAAAAAACAGGTGGTGTAGCCGGTTCGGATTTTTGAAAATTAGTGGACTGTAGTTTGCGGAGCGGGATGATATATCGCGGATGAAGTATTGCGGTTATGTGTGTTCAGTCTCAGATATGCAGTAGGATGCTGTTCTGCCCTGGAATGAAACAGGAAAGAGAAAACAGAACAGTCAAAGGAGAGGAACTCACCATGCACGACGTAAAGAACCGGCATGTGGTCAGCCAGCGCTGGCTCAAATTCTCCCCTTCCAGCTGCAACTCCTTGCAGTAGGTACTTTGATTAGCACTTCAGATTGCACTGATACACACACGGATAATTATATGGTCTTTCACAGCGGTTGGATACTAAAGTTAATTTTTATTAGCGGAGCGACATGCGTTCATTGCAATGCCATAGCGGAAGACATTTTTCTTCTTGTTTAATTCTTGGTTTTGACACCACCAGACACGGCGTCGATGTATGCTTTCTCACTCGATGCGCTATATTCGATGCGTGAGTGGGAAAGGGAGAGGAATATTACAGGATATAGAAGGTTGAACACACATAACATAACGCGCGAGTTTTTAAAATATGATTACGGCGTAAACAACAGGCCAAGTGCGAGTCAGAACTGCACATATAAGGTTCCGTACAATTATACTAGACGGCGATAGTTTCTTCATGTTTAAAAAAAAACACGTTTTTTTTGTATAAAGACCCCCCTTCTTTTTTCACTTTTTCTAATTTTTAGTATTTTTTGTTACAGCGGCAACAGAAATACATCATGTGTGAAAATTTTAACAGTGTAGGTTCATAAAATACAGCCTGTTGACAGACGGACAGACTGACAGACAGCAAAGTCTTAGTAATATGGTCCCGTTTTAAACCGACTTCAAAAAAGGGGGAGGTTCATCAATTCAACCGTATATCTTCTTTATTTATATCTTAATATATATAAATCTCGTGTCACAATGTTTGTCCTCAATGGACTCCTAAACCACTTAACAGATTATAATAAAATTCGCACACCATGTGCAGTTCGATCCAACTTGAGAGATAGGATAGGGTAGGGTAGGGTAGTGTAGGGTAGGGTAGTGTAGGGTAGGGTAGTGTAGGGTAGGGTAGGGTAGTGTAGTGTAGGGTAGTGTAGAGTAGTGTAGGGTAGGGTAGTGTAGTGTAGTGTATGTAGGGTAGGGTAGGGTAGGGTAGTGTAGGGTAGGGTAGTGTAGTGTAGTGTAGTGTAGGGTAGTGTAGGGTAGGGCAGGGCAGTGTAATGTAATGTAAGGCGGTACGAAGTTCGCCGGGACAGCTAGTATATATATAGATACCCGAATGATACCGATATGGAAACAAGGATCTGATGATGGCATCCCAGAGAAATCAAGGGGAACCTTTGAAAATAGTAGTGGCGACTAATGCGTTTGAAGTCGGTTTTTTTTGTTTAAAATTATTACCCTCTGGGTACGGAGCCCTTAAACTGGTAATAGAATTTTACTAATCCAACTGCACATTTTAAGTTGTTCGACTCTTACTCCTACACCAAGAAAGCCTATTATGTCCTACTATTTATTATTTTTCAGATATTGTGATACCGCAATTTACCTAGTAGGGGGGGGGGGGGGGGAACACACTTGACTCTTTGGACTTTAAAATTTGCACGTTAAAGTTTAATATTTCGCAAACAGATCCCTGAATCAAAAAACAGTTTTCACACACACTCAGTATTTTTTTAGGAATCCTTAATACAATAAAAAATTAACAATCATTACATCGTCGGTGGCTCAACCGGTAACGACTCGGTACATCTAACCAGAGGTACCGGGTTCAAATCTGGACGGCCAATGTACCAATGAGTTTTTCAAAAAACTTACGTACATATACTTACCGATTGCTTTAACGGTGAAGGAAAACATCGTGAGGAAACCTGCACACGCCTGCGAAGAAACTCGAAGGTTGTGTGTGAAGTCGACCAACCCGCACTGGGCCCGCGTGGTCGACTAAGGCCTAATCGCCCTGATTCAGGGTAGGCTCGAGCCCCTCGGTGGGGACGTATATGAGCTGTAATGATGAATCATTACATCCTGGAAGAGCATCCATTATTGAAACAGCGAGAACTTCACCAAAAGTCACAAGAAAATTTATTTGAAAAAAGCACATAAAACATTCAAATACATCCGACGCTTAACAAGTCAAACTTTGGACTAAGATGGCGTCTGTTCGGTGGCTCTAGCCGGCCGGACGCGTGCGCAGGTGTCAGGGCAGGTCTATTGTGAAGTTATGATATTTTTTCCTACGTAGTTTCTGCCAACTATTATTGGTTTTAACGCCTGTGTGCGGCTGAAGAAAATGAGACTCGAGAAATGCCGGGTTTTCTTAAGGCAGTCATCATCATATCAGCCACAAATCGTCCACTGCTGGACAAAGGCCTCCCCCAAGGATTTTCACGACGACCGGTCCTGCGCTGCCCGCATACATCGGCTTCCTTCGATCTTCACCAGGTCGCCGGTCCACTGCGTGGGAAGCCTGGCTACGCACGTCCACACGTCGCCACCCGAGAAATTTACTGTCCCAACGGCCATCTGTTCCACGAGCTATGTGCCCTGCCCACTGTCACTTCAGTTTAGCGATTCTGTGATCTATGTCGGTTACTTTGGTTCTCCTACGGATTTCCTTGTTTCTGATTCGATCACGCAGAGAAACTCCGAGCATAGCACGCTCCATTGCCCTTTGGGTGACCTTGAGCCTTCTTATGAGGCCCTTAGTAAGCGACCATGACTCGGTTCCGTAAGTCATCACTGGCAACACACACAATAAAGTATACCTATGCCAATTTACAGTGTCTGAGATAAACCGTGAACAGACATACGTACATGGCGAAATATAAGGATTTCTTATTGTTAACTACGGAACCGCCTCCGTAGCTCAGAGGCAAAGTCCACTGGCTTTACAGAGGAGGCCGCGGGTTCGATTCCCGGCGGGGTCAATTGTAAGACTCGGTTTTGTTGGTGGTAGGGCATTTTCTAAGCCCGCCTGGCTAGCTACCACCATCTTATCTAAGTGTTGCCGCCAAATATCAATGTTGATATCATTGGTGTGTTCCGGCATGAAGATAAGATAGCTAGTTCCCCATTGCGTTGGGGAATCTTGGTAAGCCCGCTTCCATCTTCGGCAACATCGCCACTTACCACCAGGTGAGATGTTGTCAAGGGTTTACCAATTGAGAATAAAAAAAAACTCTTGAAAAATAATTATTGCAATTAATTAATTTTTCTTCAATCTAATAATTATCTAACTTTCGCCCTTTTTAGGCTTCCGTACTCCAAAAAAAACAGAACCCGTATAGGATCACTCGTGCTTCTGTCTGTCTGTCCGGTCCGTCTGTCACAGCCAATTTGCTCCGAATCTACTTGACTAAATCAAATGAAATTTGGTATGATGGTGTAATTTTACGACCCAAACACAGATGTACAAGGTAAATAAATTTTTTTTTTTTAAATAAGGGTCATTTTCGGGGGAAAAATTAAGAAATTTAAAAAAAAAGTTTGGCAAACCTCACTGTGTAATATATCAAATGAAAGAACTCGTTATGAGGATCTTAAATATATTTTTATTATTATTATAAAATAAAAACTTTTGATTTTATTCATGAAAGAAGACGAAAATTGGCCATTCCGTCTCCTTGATCTCCGAAACTACTGAGCCTAAAATTTAGAAAAAAATACGAAACATAGTTCATTGCTCGTAGATTACAGGAAAACCTATAAGAATTCTATCACATAAAAATAAAGTGCTAAACTCAATACAATACGTTTATTTACGAAAAAAAATTCACTAAACACCACTAGATAGCGCTAGTGGCATTTTTATGTTGCTCACGTTTGTATCTTTTGTTTACCATGTGAATAGGTATCATTGTCATAGTTGTGTAGAGAGGTGTTGTGGTACGGAACCCTCATACCGCGAGTCCGACTCGCACTTGGCCGATTTTTATTAAGTTATACCCCAAGACTGAAACACGATTTTCATAGTAAACTCCTTGATGGTAAGATTGCGGGGTAGCACCAACGGGATTCTGAAGATGATTGCTGATAGGTGTGAGGGGCCTATCCTGAAACACTGGGTGGGCCTCCTACGCAGTCCGTATGTCTGCATCAGAAACTTACTCTGATCCGTTTTACTCAAAATTGTATTTGCTTCTACTAATATAGGTTAAGTTGTGTTCTTACTAAAAAAAAATGGATCTTTGGTCTGAAAATAAATGAATGATGATGATAGCTTTCTTCGATTCTAATTGAAGTACCTACGCGTTTCCTTTTGGTTAAACACTCGCTGGAATGAGCTCTTTTGTTTGAGCTATTGCCCATCTAAATTGGTTGAGTTGGAGGGAAACTAGGTTGAATATTTAACCTACCAAACGGATTTTCATTCGGTTTTCACCAGTTTATGTAATACCTGTCTCGAATTTTTAGGGTTTCGAAGTCAACAAGGAACACATAATAGTTTCGCCTTATCTGTCTGTCAGACTGTCCATCTGTCCTTCTGTCCGTCTGTCAGCGGCTTAGCTGAGAGACTTTTATTGGTAGAAAGCTGTTATTTGGCATGGTTATACATATTAATCACGCCGACATATTTTTACAATTAAATCTTGTTTTTTTTTTGGTTCCTCCCCTCGTAATGAGGATAATTCAAACTTTTTAGAATCAGCGACAATATAATAATTTCATAAGTTTGAACTAAAAAATAAATAGAGTTTAAAAAAACTAAAAAACACGCTTCTAAAGTACATCAGACTAAAAAGTAAAAAATAATTCTGAATTTAAGTTGAAAATAATAATTAACAAATTACTAGAGTATTATTGTGAAAAAGTGTGGGTTGCTCGATAGATGAAAAATATGGCATAGAGCGCCATATTAAGTGGAACGTCAGGTCGTTTTTAATTTAAAATTTATATGTAATACTATCTTTATATATATATAAATCTTCTGTCCGTGTGTTAGTCATTGAACTCCTCCTGAACGGCTGGACCGATTTCGCAAATTATTTTTTTGTCGAGTTCGTTATTGTCAGGAGAAGGTTCTTATGTAGGGTAGGGTAGGGTAGGGTAGGGTAGGGTAGGGTAGGGTAGGGTAGGATAGGGTAGTGTAGTATAATATAAGACTGTTGGTTTCCTAAATTAATAAAAATAAATAAATAAATAAAACGATTATTTTTGATGTACCTACCTACCGCTTTTTGCTAAATCACCATTCCTTAAAAAAAACCTTGTTTCTTAGATTGAATGTTATTCCTGGCGAGTTGCCTGCCCTGTAATCCAACAAACAGATCCCAAGTCACACTGAACGCTATCCCGACGTTGAAAAGTAAACCACCCAATAAATTCTCTTTTCAGATAAAGAAAATCTTTCAGCTGGCAAAATGACGGAAGTTGCCTTTCAACTGACTAGGGTAACGTTGTACGAAAGGGCTATGAATTTGACATAATAATTAACTAATTAAAAGAAGAGTGATTTTAGGGAGGAAAATAAATGAGAAATCCTACTATAATATTATAAAGGCGAAAGTTTGTATGTATGGACGTTTGTTACTCTTTCACGCAAAAACTACTAAACGTATCTGGATAAAATTTGGTAAGAAGACAGATTAGGACCTGGATTAAAATATAGATAAATTTTTTCTCCGCTCGCGAGCCGCTTGCTGCTCGCGCACTGCGCACCCTCGGAGACAGTCATAGAAACTATGTTCACGCGACCGAAACCTCTGGCAAGCTTATCAACAGCTGAAGTAATTGTAAACAAAAGATCTATGTCCCTACAGCCATAATTTATTTCAGATAAGCAAGAAATTATGAGACCCTTTTTTGTTAAAATTTGAGTGGTAGCATTTTTTGTGCCAAGTTTATAAACATTTGGTGTGTAAAAAAATAAATTGTGTCATATGATGTTTCGTTTTAATTTATTTATTTATTTAATTGTTTTATTTTTAAATCAAGAAATGTTAGTAAACTTTTAGGTGCCCATATTAAATTTTTAATTAAAGCTGAAATTCAATGTTAATGTTAGAAATAGATAAAATGCCTTATGTGATCGCAGGTAATACTAAGTGCGAAACCAGGCAAAAACCCATCGTCTGTCTCTTGTATTTCAGGATAAGAGATAGAGAGAGAGATTTAAATATCAGTTTTTTTTAAATAAGAAAAACCGGCTATGTGCGAGTCAGAACCGCACACATAGGGTTCCGTACCATCATACTAGATGGCGCTAGTTTCAAGTTTCAAAAACCATCCTACTAGATGGCGCTAGTATCTTCATATTTAAAAATAAACACGTTTTTGGTATGGAGACCCGCTTATATTTTAACTTTTTCTAAATTTTAGTATTTATTGTTATAGCGGTAACAGAAATACATCATCTGTGAAAATTTCAGCTGTCTAGCTATCACGGTTCACAAAATACAGCCTGGTGACAGACGGACAGACAGACAGATAGACAGACAGACGGCCGGACTTAGTAATAGGGTCCCGTTTTTATCCTTTGGGCACGGAACCCTAAAAGTTGTCTGTTTCGCAAAACATGATTTGATATTTTATTTGTTATTTTTTTTGTTTTAAGCAAAAGTTAAAGTTTAAGGCGTCGGTGGCTCAACCGGTAACGACTCGGTCCTTCTAACCAGAGGTACCGGGTTCAAATCTGGACGGCCAATGTACCAATGAGTTTTTCAAAAACTTACGTACATACTTACTGATTGCTTTAACGGTGAAGGAAAACATCGTGAGGAAACCTGCACACGCCTGCGAAGAAACTCGAAGGTTGTGTGTGAAGTCGACCAACCCGCACTGGGCCCGCGTGGTCGACTAAGGCCTAATCGCCCTGATTCAGGGTAGGCTCGAGCCCCTCGGTGGGGACGTATATGAGCTGTAATGATGAAGCAAAAGTAAATATTCAGTGCCGTAGACGTTGGTTTTCAGATACTAACCTTTACTCGGCAATGAACATATTCTAAAATCGCTTTAACCCCTACAAACCCAGCTATGTCATTAAGCTCGGTGCTTCGTTTTAATAGATTATTCAGGTCTACGGCGTTCTAGTCTAGATTTAGGCCTCCGAATGTTGATTTCATACAAATTTAATATGTCAGAGCTCACATTTGACCTTTTGTGCTTATTTCAGTATACAAGTTACATTCTGCATGTACATGATGTTAGAGTATTCAATAATTGTAAAGTTTTTTTAACTACATTGAATAAAAAACTTTGATTTTTTTTTATTCATACCAATAATTTATTTATTTTTTATTTTACTTTATTTAGAAAATAAAGAGCGTCGGTGGCGTAACGGTTATGGCCGCTACCTTAATTTCCGTGAGCCCATGGTTCGAATCCTGCCACTTACCAATGTGTTTTCGAATTTCGATTTCATATGTACGTTAATTAAATCGATCGGGCATTAGTCGACCACGCGGGCCCAGTGCGGGTTTGTCAACTTCACACACAACCTTCAAGTTTCTTCGCAGGTGTGTTCAGGTTTCCTCACGATGTTTCCTTCGCCGTAAGAGCGGCGGATAAACGTACATATGAAATGGAAATTCGAAAACACATTGGTACGTGGCGGGACTCGAACCTCGACCTCCCGGATAGGAAGTAGCGGCCGTTGCGCCACCGACGCTATAGATAGAAAATTATTTTTATTTAATATACAGAAATTAAAAAAAATACAACACTCGTTTGCACACATAATCAAACAACATCTCACCCTAAACGCATACAAGGTCGAGGGTAATAATACACAGCAATATAAAATGGTAAACAATAAAATACACAGCAATATAAAATGGTAAACAATAAAATACACAGCAATATAAAATGGTAAACAATAAAATACACAGCAATATAAAATTGTAAACAATAAAATGCCCTTCCACCAATAAAACCACAAAACCAAGTCTTACAAGTTTAGACTCCGTCGGGAATTGAACCTACGACCTTCTACTGTAAAGCTAATAGACTTAACCACTACGTCACGGAAGCGGTTAAAATTCATCAAGTTGTAAAACAAAAGAAGTTCAGTTTCATTAGGATTATTTTTTTCTATTTTATCAACACTCTGTATTCTGTCAAAGTAAAGAAAATGCTTAAGAAGTTCTTAGATATTGCTAATTGCTTATACGTGTAATACGTTAAATACCGTCTGATGCTGATTTCTAGAAAGGTCAGTACATCCTTTGCAAGCCGCATAACAACGCTCTGTGTTGTTGGGTTATGTGAAATGTTTCAAATTATACTCCACAAGGCTAAATATTCATAATATCTTCACGTCCCAAATACCTACCTCAGTGTTTCATGACTGAGATATTTGACCAGCGTCTGTTGCCAGTGATAACATACGAAACTGAGACATGGTCCCTTACTATCGGCCTCATAATTAAGAAGGCTCATAATTAACAAGGTCACCCATAGGGCGATGATGGAGCGAGCTATGCTCGGAATTACGCCGCGATTCAGATTACTCTTCTAGTTAATTAGTTATCGAAATCTTCTTTCTATCTATATCAATTTAAGCAAGATTCCATTTTTTTGCTTAAACAACTTTTTTTTTGACGATTGTATGAAATCTGACACTAAAAAGTTTATGAAACTTTACTTTGGTAAAAAATCTATGGAATTACTAAAATAAACGATAAATATTGATGTATCAGTCCCTCCAAAGTATTATAGTTTGACAGAGATCAAAACAGTATAAGTACACTTATTGCGTCATACATTACATCACACTTTTTCGAGTGCCTTTTTCCGCTTGAGCGTTGACAGGAATGATTGCCTAGAGCGTTGACAGGAATGAATGCCCGCTTGAAAGGAAAAAAACACAAAAATTTAAACAAGAATAGTTTCCATTGCTGTCGAAAGTATGACCATTACAAGGGTTGGAAATATCGTGTCGCGTTACATTTACATTGCTCGTTTACAACAACAATTCTATTCGAGATGAGATACAAAGGCAATGAAAGTATATGGTCGAGGGTCAGATCTCTTTGAATTTATCATCATTATCATCATTTAAGGTGGAATGTTAAGACCGTAACGCGAATTTCATTGTTTAAAATATATTTGTTGATCTAGTATCGTTGTACAAGTTTTTCGCCAAACAGATTTAATTGCCAATTATTTTCTACCATATTTTTTTTTCATTTATTTTGCAAATATATTCGCTTCTTTTGGTATTAAGTTAGCATAAAGTTGCAGTGATACTTTAAGGTGGGCTTGTACTCATCAAACAGAACAAATTTTGTTAGATAGATAGATAGATAAAACATTAATTTAGAGCTACATTACAGTTGATACACAACTACTACTAATACTTTGCTGAAATTGAGATGACGATGAAAATCTGCTGATTGGCCTGTTATGTATGAAAAAAAAACGCGATTTCAAAAGAGTTGTAGAACAAAAGTTGTTCAGTTTAATGAGTACAAGCCCACATTAGAGTATCACTACACATTTAGAAGAGATCGATTGTTAGCGATAAGACCGCCTATATGTACACTTCCTTAATCATTGTATCTTTTTTTTTTCTCTTATGTTGTGCAATAAAGTGTTTTCAATCAATCAATCAATTTATGTTACAGCCTGCATAGATAAGTGTCCAAATATCAAACTCTTCAGATTAAGAGTTTAGATGAAACTCATAGATATATACAAATTTTTTTAACAGACTGTTCCCTGCGGCTGCGCCCGTGGATATCAAAGGTACACGTTGCAAATACAAACCTTGTCCTGTCAATTACGAACACAAAAAAAATCTGCTACACCGATCCAACCGATTCTTTAGTGATTTTCAATTATCATCATCATCATCATATCAGCCGAAAAACGTCCACTGCTGGACGAAGACCCCAAAGGTTTCCACGACGACCGGTCTTGCGCTGCCTGCATCCAGCGGCTTCTCGCGATCTTCACCATTTCGTTGGTCCACCGCGTGGGAACCTACGCCACGTTTTTCGGTGCGCGGTCACCACTCAAAAACTTTACTGCTACAACGGCCATGTTCTACGAGCTTTGTGCCCTGCCCACGGACACTTCAGTTCAGCGATTCAGGTTGAGTCTATACGCAAGTTAAACTGACCTGAAAGCACTTTCCTCTGTATCCATGCCTCGCAAGACACTTTTAGCTGATATAAGCCGCTAGATAAGCACATGGCATCATCTCACCTGATGGTAAGTGACAATGACGCCAAAGATGAAAGCGGGCTTACCAAGATTCCCCAACGCAATGGGGAACTGGACATCTTATCTACAAGCCGAAACACATCAATAATGTTAAGAAAAGTCTTAATCTCCTGAGTCTCATAAAATACAATTGAAACACTAAGGTTTTTTACTTTTAATTTAATTGGCTGTTATTATCGGTATTTATACTAGTGTTGGTTAGCAGTCGCCTCTAAGATTTCAAAAGTACTTTTTAGGGTTCCCCACACGCAAAGGGTAACTAATGGGACCCTATTACCACACCCCGGACACTGCATACAACGGTCGTGAAATGACATTTCCGAAAACCAATGACGGAGCAAACACAATTTTGGCGAAATCCAATACGTTCGAGTACCAAACTATAACCAATCTGGATGACGAGGGCGTGAGTTCGCAATCTAGAGAGCGGCAGGGAGTGTCCATACTGTACGTTACTACCTAATATATATACTTTGCTATTCCTAGCCTCCGATATCTGTCTGTCTGTCAGCAGGCTGTATTTCTTCTTAGGTATACAGTTCAAATTTTCACGGAGTGTTTTTGTAATGCCGTTTTAAAAGTAAAAATTATAAACAGTAAAAAAATAGAAACAGTATTTTTATAGTCATTTGAGAGGTATTTTTTGTTTTGCTCTATCGTTAAAACGTTAAAACACAAGCGTGAAACATGGTCCGATTATAGCACTAATAAACCGTGTAGTTGCTGCAGCCGTCGAGAGAATCAAGCAGAGCACAGACAGTATATAGACACCCTCTTTACTCGCACACCCCCGAGCCTCGTCGCCTCAATCTGTGGAAAGACCAACTGTCCGGAGAGGACGTAATCATCACTCCCGCAGAGCATCTACCCGCTGGAGCCTCTGAAAGCTGGCCTATATGGAAGGGTCTGAACCGTTTGAGAGCAGGAGTTGGAAGGAGCAAAGCAAACTTACAACGAAGGGGTATACTGCCGCCCCACATCAGTACGGGCTGCATTTGTGGGCAGGTGCAGTCCACTCAACATCTCAAACAATGCCCGCAGTGCCCATTCACTTGCACTGACGAGGACCTGGCGTCGGCCTCCCCTCAAGCCATGGCGGTCGTGAAACATTGGCTCAAGCAGCTGTGACTCTCACACGAATAAGAAGAAGAAGCACTAATTCTGGAGGAGTCGGAACTTAAAAAAAATGTCGCTCGCGTTGATGTCTTTTGTTTTATAATAAACTAGCTGTCCCGGTGAACTTCGTTCCACCTTACACTACCCAACCCTACTCTACACTACCCTACTCTACCCTACATACACTACCACTACACGACCCTACCCTAAAACCAATTATTTTTTGACTGATATTTTTTTTTATTGATGAATATCATATTTTAATACGTATTGTCCAATTCGCGACAAAGACAAATGCAAAAACTGGTCCAGCTGTTCTTGAGTTATAAATGGTTTAACTAACATGACTTTCTTATATCTAAATAAAACTCAAAGGTGACTGACTGACTGACATAGTGATCTATCAACGCACAGCCCAAACCACTGGACGAAACGGGCTGAAATTTGGCATACAGGTAGATGTTATGACGTAAGCATCCGCTAAGAAAGGATTTTGGGAAGTTCCCACGGGAACCGCTGAAATCGGGATCTGCGCGGGCGAAGCTGCGGGCATCCACTAGTATATGTATATATAGATATATAGGGATGAAATAAAAGCCCGACCACCTGCGGCTATCCACTACAATTACAGCAACGGTGTCCTGACGTGCCCCAAGTGTGACCGCACGTTCTGAGCGAAGATTGGCTACAATAGCCACATGCTGGCGCACGAGAAGGCGGAGCAGCGGGACGCTTGCAGCTGAGCCGGACAACGCTGCGGTCGCTGTAGCCGAAAACGGCTAGGACCATCATCATCATCATCATCATATAGATATATGATAGGTATTATTGTTAAAGTTGTGTTGAGAGAAGTGGTGTTGTCCGACTCGCACTTGGCCGGTTTTTGTTCACCCCGTATGAGTAAAAAGTAAATATGTATGAAAGTCACAAGCAATTTGCATGATACGTTTTGCGAAAGTTTTTACTCGCTGTATACAAGATTACCTTTCTGTGTTATAGGGTTGCACCCGTGGCCACATATTTGGGCAAAGATAAAGTTGGGACCCAGATAAACAGATAGGATTGTGTTTGTTTGGCATTTGATTAAAAATATTATTATTATTATTATATCAGCTCATATACGTCCCCACCGAGGGGCTAGAGCCTACCCTGAATCAGGGCGATTAGGCCTTAGTCGACCACGCGGGCCCAGTGCGGGTTGGTCGACTTCACACACAACCTTCGAGTTTATAAAAAATATTTTGTGAAGTTACCTCTAGCTTTCAAATCTTAAACTAGATCATAAATATAATTAACAAATTATTTAATCAAATTAAATCTCTAGCATTTATTGACAGTGTTTTAATTTACAGTCATACCAGCTGTTTCCCGCGGCTTCACCCATATGGCAATGTTTCTATGACTTTTTGAGGGTGCGCAGTGCGCGAGTGAAAAATAGTAGCCTATGTGTTAATCCAGGTCCTAATCTGTCTACCTACGTAATTTCAGCCGGATCCGTTCAGTAGTTTATACGTGAAGAAGTAACAAACATACACACTCACAAACTTACGCCTTTATAATATTAAGTGTGACTAGGCATAAATTCATATACATACTGGCCGAAAAACATCTGTGGTGACACCTACAATAACCCGATACAAAGAATGGTTCATCCTAGGCCTCAACAGATGGTACAGACGTTGCGTTAACATAAATAGTATAGAAAGGAAAAACTGCCTAAACTAAAGTGAACCTTAATACAAGCGACGAGAACACAAACCCTGTATCAACATTTAGAATGCGCTGTTAACATTTTTTCGTTACTAGGTATGTAAAACGTGCCAACTACCCACAGCCGGGCCCCATTACACGATAGAAAATGGAGATATCTCCATCTCTCTTTTCTATCATCGAGTAGGAACACACCTGCAGTAACCTTTAACATTTTCTTTGAGACACATATTTAGTGGTGGACACAGGTCAACGGTAGGGAGTCATCATTGTGAACTTGTGACATGGCTGCAAGGTCATGGTTAAAAGGTCACAATGATGACCCTATGTCCACCACTAAATGTTGTATCCCAAGGAAAATATTTAGTATATTTATCGCCCAGTAATAATATTCTAAATAGGTATTTGCATTCTAGAACTGAAAAGCCAAAGTACAAATTATCTAATAAAATCCAGTTTTACCAGCCAAGCATAACTATAGCCATAAACAAGCATGAAAGTAAAGTCTGAAACAATACCGTAATGGCTCGTTTATTCAAAACACATAGAAAACACGACTTACCCTTCTATATCTTCTTACTCTGTGAACAAACTTGCGCGGAACTCGACAGTCGCACTACGACAGTCGCTACGAACGCTACGCCGCGCCGCCGCCCGCCCGTAGCTCGCTACGATTTCGAACTAATGAAAGTGAAGTTCATATAAAGTATTGCTAAGTGATGTAAGTTAAAGTGAAAGTCAAAGTCAAAATATAAAGTGAATTGTGTCGTGTTGTTATGTTGGGTCCGAACTGCAGGGACACGCTATGACCATCCAATTTTGCAGGTAAGTTTTTTTTTAATTTAGTTAGGGATGATACGGGGTTTATAACGATAAGTGCCTGACGTTAGGGAGCAGTGTTTTTAGGGGTTCGTAATTTTTTGTTTTACTAACATTTCTTGTTAGAGTTTTTAAGCGATTTTTTAGGAAATTCAGTAAAGCTATATGAAAGTATTAATGAATTATTTATCGTTTAAAAACGACATTATAATTTTAATGGAATACATTCATACAAACTTTGTTCATCAACTAAGTGATAAGGTAATGAATTAATTAATTAATTCTCAATACTCAATAATTAAAATAATAAATTATTGAGTATTGAGTAATGTGTAGCATAATTTGATTAAAATAAAGAAAATATTCAGTGGAAATCATCTAAAAGATAAGGCTGCAACCACGTACGTACGCGGTTGCAGCCTTATCTATAATATAATTTTAGGATTGAAATGTCTAAATTCCTTTTTACCTTTTTTCTTTAGAAAATTTAAATTTTAGAAGTTCGCTGATTTTTATTCATTATCACCAATTATATATTTTTACTAATCTCATTAACTTTTTTTCCCTTTTTTATAATTTCAATTTTAAGGCCACTATTCCAAATCTTACGTATTCATATAGTAAATATCAATGTTGATATCATTGGTGTGTTCCGGCATGAAGATAAGATAGCCAGTTCCCCATCGCGTTGGGGAATCTTGGTAAGCCCGCTTCCATCTTCGGCAACATCGTCACTTACCACCAGGTGAGATGTTGTCAAGGGTTTACCAATTGTGAATAAAAATAAAATAAAAAAAGTATTTTTTTAGTTTCAAGCAATTTTTGCTACACTACGTAGGCACTTTTTATTTTAATAAATGAATAAGTAATTTAATCCATAATCATTTTCTGTTATAAATTAAGTAAACCATTTTTGTAAACTAAAACAACAACAGATTCTATAGTTTTGGAGTCAAATATACTGAGCGCTTTTTTTATGAAATATATATATTTTTTTCTCAACAAAACTGACAACCTTTGATTAATTCCAAAAATCATTTATAGACCCCCATATAAAGCTGACTAATACTTTGTATGAGAATTCATTTTTTTAAGCGGTTTAACCATAAGTTAAGTTAATTAAGTAAGTGAGAGCGTCGGTGGCGTATGGGCAAGGGTTTCTACCTCCTGTCCAGGCGGTCGTGGTTCGAATCCTGCCACGTACCATTTTCGAATTTCGATTCCATATGTACGTGTATCTGAATCTCTTACAGTGAAGGAAAACATCGTGAGGAAACCTGTACACGCCTGCGAAGAAACTCGAAGGTTGTGTGTGAAGTCGACCAACCCGCACTGGGCCCGCGTGGTGGACTAAGGCCCGATCGCCCTAATCCAGGGTAGGCTCGAGCCCCTCAGTGGGGACGTATAAGAGCTCATATGATAATCCCTAAGTTATTCGGCTCGTGACCTGAAAACTCAATTACAAGATTACGAACTTTATATAAATATGTTACAAAACATATTATTAAAAATAAATTACCACATTATTGTTTAAAGGAGCATCACGGAGAACGGTTTTTTTTTGTGTTGTAATTGTCAGGATAAAGTTGACTTCATTACGTATGTCGTGCCGATATCATAGAATTGACCATTTTAAGAAATGGTTCACCAGATGATGAAATTGTTGACCAGATCAAAAAATTGTTGAAGAGATCATGAAATGCTTGGCCAGATCATGAAATGGTTGCATTTCATGATATCGTCAATATCCGCTGCCCACATCATGATATAGTCTGGCGAGATCAATGAATAAATCAGCATGTTGTCAAGGTTTTACCAATTGTGAATAAAAAAAAATAAAAAAAAAATTTGATATGTCAATCCACGTTTGGCGAGATCATGAGAATTAAAAAGCCGGCCAAGTGTGAGTCAGAACCACACACTTAGGGCTCCGTACCATCATACTAGATTGCGCTAGTTTCATGTTTCAAAAACCATCATACTTTGTGGCCCTAGTTTCTTCATGTTTAACCCGGCGCCAATGACGCTGGGTCATATTGACCCGAGCGATTTTCAATTCGGGAAATTTCGAAAAAAACATATAATCGTTATTGATTTTCTCAGTAGCTGGAGATAAGACCTCAATTCATATGATTTGTACCATAGTGTAGTGAGCAAGCGCCAGTGAAGAATGGTAAAATCCTTTTTCTTGAATAAAACGGCTACAGCTCCATACATTTTTAGTTCCAAAAGAGAAATTCTTTTAGTTGCCCTTTTGAGGTTGTTGCATTAAAACTAAATTATAGCTTGATATCTAAATTAACTTAAACATATTGGTACTACAATGACTTCATGGTCATGCAATAGTTCTTAATTTGTATTAATTTTTTTATAATTCAGCAGATAACCAGATAATTAAGAAAAAAACATTCGGGTCATATTGACCCAGCGTCATTGTCCGCGTTATTTTTTACACTTCATTGGCGCCGGGTTAAAAAAAAACACGTTCGTTGTGTAAAAGGGACCCTCTTATTTTTCATTTTTTCTAATTTGTTGTATTTAATTATGTTGTTATAGCGGCAACAGAAATACAGCCTGGTGATAGACGGACGGACGGACAGCGGAGGATTATTAGTAATAGGGTCCCGTATTTACCCTTCGGATATGGAACCCTTGATCATGGAGCAAATAGACTTACTTTAGTCTATTTGCTCCATGCCTTGATAGAAAAAAAAATCTTATTTTTATAAAGTGTACCGTTGGTAAGGTCCGTTAGGTAATTAAGTCCTTTAGCTTTATATCAGGACGTCGCGAGTTCGATTCCCAGCGGAGTCTAACGACGTAGGACTCGGTTTGATTGATGAAAAGGCATTTTCTAAAGCCAGCTGGCTAGCTATCACCATCTTATCTAAGTCTTGCCGCCAAACAACAATAAAATAAGATATCCAGTTCCCCATTGCGTTGGGAAAGCTTGGTAAGCCCGCTTCCTTCCATCTACGGCACCATCGTTACTTACTATCAGGTGAGATGATGCCAAGGGCCAATCAATTGTAGTTAAAAAAAAAACAGGCCGCGAAAATCTTTGATAGGGTTCCCTACCTGCCCCCTCCCGTATCCCCCGTCAGCCCGCCTTCTCTAAGCTGTTTGAACTTGAAATTGCCATTTTATTTTTGTTATCTCGTGATAAAGCGGCTGGATGCGGGCAGCGCAGGTCGTCATGGACATCCTTGGTCCTGAGTTCTATGTCCAGCAGTGGACGTCCTTCGACTGATATAATGATAATGATCTCGTGATAAGTCTATGTACTTAATTATTAATTATAATAATATTAATAACTGCGAAAACCTACCCAATGCGTGCTACGTTCCACACGGCTTTGAACGGCTTTTTAAACCCATGTTAAGAAAATATCGCTTACGTTGCCAATTAAATGGAACCGACCTTTTTCTATACAAATACTTATTTTCTCTTTTTTCTCAGAATTTTAAACATTTCCTTTGACCTCTAGTCTTTCTTAGCTACAAAGTTAAAGGGACTTAGTTTTTTTTCCTTTTTATTGCCACAATAGGCTTACTTACCCGTTTCGAGGCTAGTTAAGAAAGGATCCAAACAATCCTTTGTTGAAAAAGGAAGTCAGCGTTATTGTTATTCTAAGGAAAACCACGGAGTGATTTTGTTGGATAAAATAAAAAAGATTCAGTTAGATTAACGTTACACTGAGAATAACAGGTATTTTTGAAAGTAAGGTGGTAGTTAAGATGAGATAAGATAACATTTAAGCGTCGGTGGCTCAACCGGTAACGACTCGGTCCATCTAACCAGAGGTACCGGGTTCAAATCTGGACGGCTAATGTACCAATGAGTTTTTCAAAAACTTACGTACATACTTACCGATTGCTTTTACGGTGAAGGAAAACATCGTGAGGAAACCTGCACACGCCTGCGAAGAAACTCGAAGGTTGTGTGTGAAGTCGACCAACCCGCACTGGGCCCGCGTGGTCGACTAAGGCCTAATCGCCCTGATTCAGGGTAGGTTCGAGCCCCTCGGTGGGGACGTATATGAGCTGTAATGATGAAGATAACATTTATTCGTCAAATATACACACAGACAACATAAAATTCACCTTAGCGCCTTTCATTACCATAATTTAAAGTTTTTTTTTAAAATCTGTCTTAGAGTATCAAAAAAACTATTTAGGTAATCCACGTTTTTGGTAAAGAAAAGCGAATACTTCTGACACAAGCAATTATTGTCATTGCTTAAAAGAAGTGTTCAGAACTGTAAACTATTTTGTAAATTGAATGATGTGATAAACAATAGTTTATTTAATATTATTTATTTATAAAAATAACAAAAAACCGACCAAGTGCGAGTCAGAACCGCACACATAGGGTTCCGTACCATCATATCGATGGCCTAGAAGACACTCACATTAAGTGCAGATTTGGTAATTTTACAGGAGAGCAGTTTAAAAAAAGTTGAATGTTTGACACGTCGTCCTCAAAAATGAGTTAGGAAAGAGTGTGTACACCATTTATAATTAGTTAGAGAATTTATCTAAGTAGTAATTAATTAAAAAAAGAAAATTAAATTTCTGAAATTTACTACAATAATAATCAGAAATATAAAAAAGACCATCACTTAATATTTATGAGCATTCAACTTGTATTCAAGTATGTTACTTAATGGTTTTGTCTATTGCATATTATTTTTAATAACTAAGTAAATTGTCAGAAATTAAGGGCTTCAACATTAAAAATCGTTAAAAAATATAGACATTTATTATTATCTGGACATTGGTACATTTATAATTTAAGTTAAATTTATGATTACCAAGGTTCGCATAACGTTTAAAATTTATAAAACCTAGATGAGTGCAATAAACTATTTTGTTTTACTTTAAGTGGATACCTTAATGTAAGTATGCTTCAGTTAAATACTTTTTGGTAAATTTTTATGTTAAATAATTTAAGGTAACATAAAACAAAACTTAACAATAATCACCAAAATAAGTGTTTTATATGTCTTTTCCTTGACCATGAACATAAATCTCTTGCTAATATTTTTTTTAATAAAAAGGCCATAAGACCTGCTAAACTAAAACTAAAAATGATCATAAACATAAATGGAAACAAAACCTTTTATCAGAATGAGCATCATAATATTATCATAGGCCTTTTTCATACCTTTCGAAATCCTTGTTAAATCTTTTTTTATCAAACATGCACTCTTCAAACTTAAACTTTCTAAGATAATTGACTACACAATGGAAAATAATCAACTAAAGAGGACTTTCTTCGCAGCGCGCTCCATACAAACGTAGTTTAGTTCTCATTTGAAGACTACGCAATCCAAGTCAAAGCAGTTTTGCAGACATGATCTTACAACTAATATCTGTGTTTGTAGTTTTTCATATTTCCGTAAAAGCACGTTGTCTCAAAGTTATTAGGAATCACATTTTTCCATACAAAACTTTGAACCGGTGTAACTTTGAAACAACTTGCTTCAGTCAGTAAAAATCTGAAAAACCAGAAACACAGATAGGTATTAGTTATAAGATCATGTCTGCAAAACTGCATTCACTTTGATTGCGTGTATTCTTGAAATGAGAACTAAACTACGTTTGTATAGAGCGCGCTGCGAAGAGAGTCCTCTTTATAACCTAAGACTTCAATTGCTCATCTTAAACTTAGGTACTAATTAGTCACTGTCAGTAATACACTCATTATCCGAAATATCATTAACAATCTCAGTATCATTTGCTGGAATGTTGCGATAGTACTCGGCATAATCTTCAGGAATTATTCCGTCTTTCAGTAAAGTCATGAGATCCTTTTTCTTTGCCTTTGAAATAGGTATCAATGATTTGTAGGCTTTTTTAAGAGGTTTGTTAAGATAGTTAAGGGCTGCTACTTTTTTTTTCTTCGATCTACTTGTATTTATCGAGATATCGATTTCTTCGAATTCTGCGTCTCTCAGGTTATATTTGTAAAACACTGATGTCGGAGATTCTTTCCTTACTTGTAGCCACTTAATTTTCATCCACTTTACTGTCTCTTTATTGACATTTTTTACCATGTTGCAGCCTATTGATTTTTCCAAGTCTTTCAGATCATAAAAATCTGTATACTTCATTATGTTGACATCGTACGGTTTTGGATTGGATCTTGCACACGAGATCACCAAGGCGTATTCTCTTGCCGTAAATATTTTTTTATGTTTGCGGGCTCGCTCGATACATGCGTGTATAGAGTCCGCTTCCAAATATGAATGACCAGATTCCATGTATTTAAAGTTAATTGTTTGCAAATGTGAGATGTTATTAACGGCATACAGTGCAGCCAGTGTCACATATTTGTTTCTATTCTGCCCCCCGCAAGTATCAGAAAACGATGATAAGGTGGTTACATTTTCAGGTAAGCTCATCAAGTACTTAATCAAAATTGATCCTATTTCTGTACTTCCTTTTTTTCCATTTGTTTCATCCCACAAGTAACACAACCCAGTATTATCGTAGTTATCCAATATTGTAAAGTTATACAATGAATATTTTCGCAAGTAATAAATTTTTGAATCAGCTGTGTACGGCACGGATAAAATGGCTTGCAAGTCAAAAGTTATGGCACGCATCGTCCCATTACTTTTCAAGCTTTCTTTCTTATCTTCGTCTTTCATATCTAAAGAATCTTGTTCCCTTTTTTTGTGTTCATCGTAAGCTTCTTGTAGATCTTCTTTGTTTGTGGCATATCTGTAAACGTTGCATTTGGTGCACTGGTCTTTTTTGGGCTTATAAAAATCCAGCGGTGGGTCGTACAATTTGAAAATCTCACTATAGACATACATAGAAACAGGTTTAATATTTCTTTCCTTGCAGAATCCCTCTTTATACAATTTATGTAGGCGAGCTTGATTGAGATCGCTCTCTAAATACATTTTCTTTGAATCTTTTCTACAATAGTGGGATTCTATTCTGGGGAACATATCAATATGTTCTTTAACATATTTAACGTCCTCTTCTGAAGTTTTGTTGCCAGGGACAAGGCCTTTCCGCATGTCATCGCCTAAATAAACAGCGCTTGTCCCTACATTTTTGGCACAATGAAGAACTACACTAGAACTAATGTTAAAGGTATTGCAGAAAAACTTCTGACAAACTCTTTTTTTGCCCGTAGCTTTGTGACAAAGAAAGTATTGTCTGGCCGTAGTGCGATTTTTTTTTGCTGCAGTAGATCTACGTTGGATATTAACATGTTTTATTAGAGTTGAAAGGTAAACTTTTTGATATTTGGTCTCACCAAGATCCCAGTAATTTTGACGAATTTTGTCTCTAATATTTTCTGGAAAACTTCCATTACACTTGAATCTACATTTGGTACAATCTGTGGGAATACAATTTTTTCTACCAACAACTTTGCCGCTTCTGTTGATGTAGGATTGACCACTTTGCCGTAATTTTTTCGCTTTATTCCTTTTCCAAGTACCTGTATTAGGTTTTCTACTTCTTTTAAAAGTTGATAATGTTATATTATTACTACTACCAGCCTCATTGTCAGATATATCAGTATCAGTATCTCTTTGGGGTTGGTCATTATCAGGATGGTAGGATGATTCTGAATCCACGTATGGTGACATGTCAGAGTCAGATAAATAGAGATCTTGTTCTAGTAAATCCATGCGCAATTTGCCAGATGTACACGGGGATGAAGTTTGGGAGGGTGACACGATAGCAGCCGGCATGGTGGTGGCAGCTTGCGAAGCATCGGTGGCGTCAGCAGCAGGTAAGGTAGGTGGGGCTAGAGGTCGCGAAGCTGGCGCGGTGGCAGTTTGTGGAGCATCGATGGCGTTAGCAGCAGTTGAGCTAGGTAGGGCTAGAGGTCGCGAAGCTGGCGCGTTGGCAGCTTGAGGAGCATCGGTGGAGTCAGTAGCAGCTAAGGTAGGTGAGGCCAGGGGTCGCGAAGCCGGCACGATGGTGGCAGCTTGCGGAGCATCGGTGGCGTCAGCAGCAAGTAAGGTAGGTGGGGCTAGAGGTCGCAAAGGTTGCACGTTAATGGCAGCTTGCGAAGCATCGGTAGCGTCAGCAGCAGGTAAGGTAGGTGGGGCCAGAGGTCGCGAAGCCGGCACGATGGTGGCAGCTTGCGGAGCATCGGTGGCGTCAACAGCAAGTAAGGTAGGTGGGTCTAGAGGTCGCAAAGATTGCACGGTGTTGGCAGCTAGCGAAGCATCGGTAGCGTCAGCAGCAGGTAAGGTAGGTGGGGCCAGAGGTCGCGAAGATGGCACGGTGGTGGCAGTTTGCGGAGTATCGGTGGCGTCAGCAGCAGGTAAGGTAGGTAGGGCCAGAGGTCGCGAAGCTGGTGCGGTGGCAGCTTGCGGAGCATCAGTGGCGTCAGCAGCAGCCAAGCTAGGTGGGGCCAGAGGTCGCGATGCCGGCACGGTGGTGTCAGCTTGCGGAGCATCGGTGGCGTCAGCAGCAGGTAAGGTAGGTGGGGCTAGAGTTCGCGAAGATTGCACGGTGGTGGCAGCTTGCGGAGCATCGGTGGCGTCAGCAGCAGGTAATGTAGGTGGAGCCAGAGGTCCCGAAACTGGTGCGGTGGCAGCTTGCGGAGTATAGGTGGCGACAGCTTCAGATAAGGTAGGTGGGGCTAGAGGTCGCGAAGCCGGCACGATGGTGGCAGCTTGTGGAGCATCGGTAGCGTCAGCAGCAGGTAAGGTAGGTGGGGCCAGAGGTCGCGAAGATGGCACGGTGGTGGCAGTTTCCGGAGTATCGGTGGCGTCAGCAGCAGGTAAGGTAGGTAGGGCCAGAGGTCGCGAAGCTGGTGCGGTGGCAGCTTGCGGAGCATCGGTGGCGTCAGCAGCAGCCAAGCTCGGTGGGGCCAGAAGTCGCGATGCCGGCACGGTGGTGTCAGCTTGCGGAGTATAGGTGGCGACAGCTGCAGGTAAGGTAGGTGGGGCTAGAGGTTGCGAAGCTGGCACGATGGTGGCAGCTTGCGGAGCATCGGTGACGTCAGCAGCAGGTAAGGTAGGTGGGGCTAGAGGTCGCGAAGATTGCACGGTGGTGACAGCTTGCGAAGCATCGGTAGCGTCAGCAGCAGGTAAGGTAGGTGGCGCCAGAGGTCGCGAAGATGGCACGGTGGTGGCAGTTTGCGGAGCATCGGTGGCGTCAGCAGCAGCTAAGGTAGGTGGAGCCAGAGGTCGCGAAGATGGCACGGTGGTGGCAGCTTGCGGAGCATCGGTGGCGTCAGCAGATAAGGTAGGCGGCGCCAGAGGTTGTGAGGCTGGCTCGGTGACAGCCAGGAAATCGGGGGTATCAACGGGTAAATTAGACGGAAATAGAGGTAATGCGGTTGGCATGGTGGCAACTTTTGGAGATTCAATGGTGTCAGCAGATAAAATAGACGGGGATGGTGGTTGCAAGGTTAGCTCAATATCTTCTGTAGCATCAACAGGTAAGGTAGACAGGGACGGAAATACAGTGGCAGCTTCTGGTGCGTCGGCAGCCTTATTTTGGTCAAGAGATATTTGCAAGGGCTCATCTGTAATTCTCTTGAATGATGTACAGGATTTCATATTCGGTGTGACATTTTGTATTTGCAAATAGTTTTCCGTTTCATCTGATGTGTTAGGATCACTATTTTCTACAAAATCGTCTTCACTGTTTACACTTCGCTTTCGATGCCTTTTTGTTGCAATGTTTTTTTCTTTGTGCGCGCGCTCTATCCGACCTGTAATCAAGAAAAACACAGTATATTAAATCAGGCTGAACTATGGTGGTAAAACTATTAATTAATAACGAACATTATAAAATCACTTAACACTGTTGTCAGGTACTTAAATGCCAAAAATAATAAGTACGCCTCGATGGCCTAGCTAGAAGACAGACATGTTAAGTGCAGGTTTGGAAATATGCAACTCTGAACCTTGCAAACAGTACGGGAAGGTCGATTTTGCACTTATGAGGTGTGTCTTCTAGTAGAATAAAGTTAAATAGAAAATAACTAGGTACTAGACAATACCTAAAAGCTAACACTGCTGTAAGGTAAATGTAAAAAAAATAAGTACGCCTGGATGAGAAGACCTAAACCTTAAGTGCAGGTTTGGAACTATGCAACCGACTCTGAACCTTGCAAACTGTGCGAGAAGTTCGATTTTGCACTTATGACTTGTGTCTTCTAGTGGGCTAACGTTATTTTTAATAGAACTATCTAGATAATAGGCAATACATTGTTACTACACTCAACACAGGTGGAAAAAGGCACAAATAAAATGAAGATTATGTAGGTACCTACTGCGAATGAAGATATTGATGAAAATAATATTTACTTACGTTTAAAAGTAGGTAATAACTTCCAACCGTCGTAGTCGTCTTCTTCCATTTTTGCAGTACTTAAGTACTTTTTCAAGACAGAATGTAATGTTATATTCCTGTATTCGTACACAATAACACTCCCTAGTCACATTATAATTGAAAAATTATTTAAAATTTTAGTCCTGTGTCGTCCTTAGTTCAAATAAATGAATCCGGAATGATACAAGTGAGCGAAAGGGGCAAGTGGGGTAGGTCGAGAGAGCACGCGCCACGTACGCACTTCGCTTCGCGCATGCGCCACCGCGCGCCGCCGCGCGCCGCTCAGTCTCAGTTCTCTCAGTCAGTCAGTCAGTTAACAGTTTGCTTCCGAGTTGCGAGCGGTTCAAGCGCATGTTCCTTTGCCTAGCGAGAATTTGGCGCCAAAAATGATTACGTACGATATTTTAAGATGGTACGGTGAACAAAAGGTACTAATGTACATTAAAACAAAACATCCTACTGTGCAAACATTATAACAATACATAACACATTTTCCTTCAAATATTTTTATTACCCTTTTAGTCTAAATCTACTTACCGTGATAAGATTAAATTGGTATTTGTAATAAAATCATTAATGTTTAAGTCAAGTAAAATATAACATCACTTAAAACATTAGTCCACTAAAAGCTTTAAGCTGCCTACTAGTCATTAGGCAATTACAATTTTTGGACAGAATAATCAGTTATAATAAAATCACTTAATATGTCTGGCTTTCGATATTTATGTGAATAAAATCCCTTAGCAGGATTGGTAACAAAAATTTGTCGAATGCTAAAACAATAAATGACTTTAGGTGTTATGTGAATTATAAAAGTAGGAAGACAAAAAGTTTAAAGCTACTTAATATATTATAACAACCATTTTTAACAAAATAAAGTACTTTATTTGATTTGGCTTGGAATTCACGCACTTATTGCAAACGTCAAGACACGATTGTGGCCGAAAGAGATGGAGATATGGAATTTTGATCAGTGCAAACGATGCGGCATGCGTAGTTAGTACATGTGGCATTCAAAGGTCAAAAACTCAAAAAGTTGCACTTAGTGTAAGTGTCTTCTAGGCCATCGATATTAGACAGCGTTAGTTTCTTCATGTTAAAAAAACACTTTTTTTGCATTAAGAACCCACTTATTTTTGCACTTTTTCTATTTTTTTTATAGCGGCAACAAAAATACATCATAAGTTTTAGACGTGTGGTAAATGCTAACTTCTGCTCGTGGCTTCGCCCGTGTGGTCAACATCTTTATAAGTGGTGCGCGAGCCGCAAGCGGCTGGCTTGCTAGATATAAGTTTTCTTCAGTTCCCTCGGAAATTATATAAGATTATTCCGATTAGCAGTCTATGTCACTTTCCACGCCCTCAACTATTTCTATAAAAAAATACGTAAATCCGTTGCTCTGTTGCGACGCGAAGGTAGCACGAGTGTGGAAATAAGTTTTCTCCAGATCCCTCGGGAACTATATCGTGTTATGGTAATTAGTAATCTATGTTATTTCTCACCCCTTAAACCATCTCTGTGCAAAAAATCACAACAATCCGTTGCTCCGTTGCGATGTTAAAGAAATCAAACCAAAAACGAGTATTTTTTAAAGTCTGTCAGGAATTGTAAAGGACTATGCTATTTTCACGAAAAAAAAGTAAATTATATCCTTCTCCATGACATAGGCATCCTTCTCCATGACATACCAAATTTCGCAATAATTGGTTGAACTATTGTCACGTTAAGAAGTAACTAACAAAAAAAAAACACACCGGTAGCACTCCGGGAGTGCCGGCAGAAGTGAAAACTTAACAATTCACATATACGAGTACACAACAATGTGGTTACTACACAACCACGGAGCACAAACAAAGAGGAGCTGGCCTAAGCAACTGTGCACTGTGATTTTCGTCAGGTGCCCATGTATCGAGACTCGCATTATTGGTGTGTTTTCGCATTTTTAAGAAGAAAAGGATGAAGTGTTGTGTTTTATCGTGTCGAAGTTATTCAGACAGACGTTCTGATGCTATGAATGGTATCACATTTCATTTGTAAGTAATTTTATACGTAATTATTAAAATAGTTCTAGAAAATTCTCGGCTTTCAAGTATAAATTATACTTCTCGACACTAGGCGGCGTAACTTTTGTGAATAAAAAATACGAGTACGTAAAGTTCCGCATTGGTATATAGTTATAATCATACGTGGATACTGAAAATTAAAGTATACAATTAAACCTGAATACTTTTTAGTCGCCAAAACAGTACTTTAGTGATTTTTATAATTATATTGTAAGCAGGCCGCCATCTATCGTCAACAAGAACAACTATTTTCAACGTACCAAATATCCAGGGCCGTAATTAGATTCAAATAATTTTACCGAATAACACACGGCTATGGTCAGTAATGAAATAACATTTTCATAGCAAATATTTTCAAGTAACAAAGATCTGAGTTGTATACATACTCGTACTATTCTCCGTGACTGTTTATGAATTGAAAGATTTTCGAATGTTAAATAATCATTTTATTCATATTAAGATAATTTACCACCTAGTTAATTTTATTTCTTTTTGTTTGTTTTAGATTTCCATCCGATGCTAATTTAAAACAACAATGGATCACAAAAGTGAATAGACCGGATTGGACTCCGACAAAATATACAAAGATTTGTTCTTGCCATTTTAATGATGCAGACTTCATAGTGACAAAAAAAGGCCATAAAAAATTAAAGATGGGCACTTTACCTAGTTTAAAACTGGATTTGTCGGTTGGTTTCGGTATTGTTTGTATAACCGAGTTTCAATTATTTTAGGAGAATAAGTATGTATTTCATTTTATTTTTTAAATTACAGCTTTGACCAATCACCGACTGTAAATCATATTATACTGCTGATTAAATCTTTATCAGAAAAATATATAGATATTCGTTTTAAGCATTTCGCAACCATTCAAAACGATAGGGCAACGAACCGACAACAACTAACTAAAACTGTTATTTTCGCAGGTAATTGAATTTTGTAAATAAAATTATGTTCGTAATAATAATTTGTCTATTATTTTGTGCTAGAAATTTTAAGTACGTCAGTACACATACAAAACAGTAAAAATGTTAACCCTCGTTTTATTCATTTATTACACAAACTTTTTAAAGCTCATAGTTCTGAGTACGTCCCATTACTTTCTACACTTATTGACATCTAGTGTGAAATAGCTGAACTACGTAGTGACATCAATATGTCGATGTTAGGTCGCTAGGCGAGTAGTTTTGCTACTAACCGGCAGATGGAAAATTGAGAAAAGCGCCCTGTGCTGCCTGCGGAGCAGCACACTCAGGCACGGTAGAAAGAGTGGGAGATACTTGTTCCTCTCCCTTCCCCTCGATCTTACGCTTTTTCGATCAGCATCACGTGACCCTGACGCGAGTTTGGAAGTTTTTACCCATCCAACAAAAAGTGCTCAGCGCCGCTAAAGAAGTTTTCACTTCAAAAACTCGAGCGAGACCTACAGTACTCGCATATGATGTGTAACATGTGACAAAATACTTTAGGTTAGTTAGATTTGATGACGATATTGTACCTGGGTGGCGGATCTGACAGTAACGAAAAAAACCGACCAAGTGCGAGTCGGACTCTCGTAAAGTAGAATTCCGCGCTTTCGCGACTTCCTGTTACACATTTCCGTCCCATTTCACGAAATCACTCCCACAAATTGCAGGAAAGCGAGAGCAAAGATGTTACACATCAAAAAAGATAAAAGGACGGCAAAGATACGGCAGACTAGGCTGTATGGTCATAGATACCTTTGCCTTTTCCGCGCTTTTAAAGCCTGAAAAAAGGACGGCAAAGATACGGCAGACTAGGCTGTATGGTCATAGATACCTTTGCCTTTTCCGCGCTTTTAAAGCCTGAAAAAACGCGACTTCCTGTTACACATTTCCGTCCCATGTTACACATTTCCGTCCCATTTCACGAAATCACTCCCACAAATTGCAGGAAAGCGAGAGCAAAGATGTTACACATCAAAAACAAACACATTTTCACATTTACAATATTAAGTAAGGATGATGTTTGTTTTTCTTCACAAACTACTTCGAGTTTTTTCAAGAGTGCAAAGAGAATTGTGCTATGTGAGATCCGGCATAGCCCTCAGAATCGCTAATCTTAAATGACAGTGGGTGTGGCACTTAGCTCGTGGAATAGGTGGCCGTTGAGGCATTCCCTCTCGTATATCTACCAGATACGCTAGAACTACCACGTTTATGATATAGCGTCCCCACTTACCTACCCTAGGGCATAACCATGAGGGCCGCTATTCCTGCCAACACCATAAGGTGAATTCAAGGACCAGTTACGGTAGGTCTTGCCGCCAAGACGCTTGTCCCGGTACTCCGCAAGGCGAGTGCCGTGTGGAAGAGAACCATTGATGATCTCGAGTGGCGACCGCGCACGTAGCGTAGGAAGGCTACCCACTCGGTAGATCAAAGACCTCATAAAAGTGCGAGAAGCCGTTGGATGCGGGCAGCGCAGGACAGGTTTTTGTGGAGGCCTATGTCCAGCAGTGGAGTTCTTTTGCCATATATGATATTAATGATTGTTATTCCATATAATTATTTAATGCTTGGGTAGTAATAATAGAGAAAATAAATGAAAAAAGACAAAACGAACTAATAATCTTAACCAGATAGACAATAGACAATAGACAGATTTTTATTTGACACAAACACACACCGATTCACAACATAAAAAAGAAGTAACACACATAGAAACAGAAGAAAAACAAAAAAGTTAACACAAAAAACAAATAAGACCAATAAGCAATAAGCCTTGTTATACTTGTCTTTGTGATGAAAATGTACATTTTTTTAATTTCACAGTCATATATTATAATTACGTTTTTATGGCTGTGGTACGTGTTATTTTTAATGAAAATTTAACACTGAAAAACTCGCTCGACTCCAAAAAGTATCGCAGTACTGTTTTTACCAAATTTTTTGGCAAATCGGAATGAAATATCACTATCACTTTTTTTATACGCAGTACAAATTTTACGCTATATCAGAACAATTTTACGAGCATGGCTGGCGGCCAAAATTAAAACTATATTTTGCGTCACTAAAATGAAAACTATTTTTTGCGTCACCAAAAATCACGGCTATATCAACACACATTTATTTAGCAATTAAGAGCCAAACGAAAGTATTGGCCTATCGATATGTTATGTATATGTCGCAGGCGTTTTGTATGTTTAGTCATATTACATTACCGCTAACTGTTTTACAATACGGAGCTGCATTGAAATACATCGGATCCACGATAAGGCAGATTGCATTACCGCTGGCATTGTGTCGCAGGCATACTGTATGATTCGTCATTGTACATACGGTCAGGCAAATTACACAATGGCGAGGGCGGGAGCCTCGCTTCGTGAGGCTCTTTGACAGTTAAATCAAGCAAACCTGACCGAACCTAACATCGCTCGCTTCGCGAGCTCATTTACAATCTGCCGTACGGCATTTTGGAAATTTGTCTGGCTCGGCATTTGCAATCTACAGAATTTTACAATTTGCCTGACCGTTTACATAAGGACGGATTATACAATTTGCCTGACCGTATTTGAAATGAATAATCATACAATTTGCCTGCCACATATGTCGCGATGACGATGCAGCGTATCGTCTACACGCTGTGTCGCAATGTGCCTCCGTATTGTAAAACAGCTAGCGGTATTGTAATGTGACTAAATATACATTTCCCCTACGACATATATATTTAAACGTAATGAATACTAGCTTTTGCCGGCGGCTTCGCCCGCGTGGACATCGTTTTTGTGACTAACTTGGGAGGGTGAGGAGGATATGCTAATTAGTAAATTATGTCATTTCCCAACCCCTCACTCATCTCTGTGTAAAAAATCACAACAATCCGTTGTTCCGTTGCGATGTTAAAGAAATCAACCAAAAAAAAAAAAATTTTTTAGGTTCCTTCAGGAACTGCATCGGCCTATGTTATTTTCACGGGATAAAAAGAAGCCTATGTCATGTGACACAAATTACATGACTGTTAAATTTTATCAAGATTGGTGAAGGTGTTGAAGCGTAAACAGGTAACAAACAAACACATTTTCACATTTATAATATTAATTAAGATGTACATCAGTCTCTGTTACTCATAGTACAAGAAATCCTAGTTTGGGGCCAGAAGACCGTGTGTGGTTTGTCCCTTAAATAATATTATAATATTGCCTATATTACAATACTGCATCGGTGGCGTAACGGTTAGGGTCGCTACAACCTGTCGGAGAGGTCGTGGTTCGAATCCTGCCCCTGCCTCGTACCAATGTGTTTTCGAATTGCGATTTCATATGTTTATCCGATGCTCTTACGTTGATTGAAAACATCTTGAGGGCCCCTGCACACGCCTGCGAAGAAACTCGAAGGTTGTGTGTGAAATGGACCAACCTTCACTGGGCCCGCGTGGTCAACTAAGGCCCAATCGCCCTAATTCAGGACAGGCTCGAGCCCCTCGATGGGGACGTATACGAGTTGATTTGATGATTGCCTATATTATAAAACATTCAAGTTCTTTTACCAAAAAGATCAGGTGCAAATCAGAGCTATCTGGAGAATCACACAATATTTAACAATGTACTTACTTACAGGTAAAAGCGATTTGAATTTTTATCCTTAGCTTCATTTTTTTTGGTTTTAAACCTTGTGAAAGATTTTATAATCACAAATCAATTCTACTTCAATATAAAAATATCACTACTTCTTCCTAAGAATACTTGATTAAGATCCTATAATAGGGGATCGGACTGCTAGTCATTGAAGTTACTTTTTATGAACTGTCAAAAATGAAATTTTGTTCCAAAAATGTTTGAAATACCCACAAGTGACGTCATAGATTTTAAGCGTCATTGACGAACTTATTTTGTGAATTTAATCAATTAAAAATTGAAGACGTAATGGAAAAACAAAACAAGTAAGGTTTTTGAAACTTCGAGAGGAGAGCAATTTAGGAAATCGTATTTCAGATTTTATTTTCGATGCAGTCCGATCCTCTATTAATTATGCTCGTTAGTTTTTTTTTGTTTTTTTTTATTAAAAATTTTAGTGCGTTTGGCTACACCTCACCTGATGGTAAGTGCCGATGCATCCGAGGGTGTAACACGCAGGCTCAAATAGGTTGATTAAATCGGTGCGCTATTAGCCTTTTCATCATCTCTCTACTTTATTATTATTATTATTAAAAAATCGGTAAAGTGCGAGTCCGAACCACGCACAAAGGGTTCCGTACCATCATGCTAGACGGCGCTAGTTTCTTCACGTTAAAAAAATAACACGTTTTTTGTATGGAGACTTTCACTTTTTCAAATTTTTTGTATTTTTTGGTTAAGCGGAAACAAAAAATATAAATATATAAAAATATGTCAACTATCTAGATATTACGGTCCATGAAATACAGCCTGGTGACAGACGGACAGCGGAGTCTTAGTAATAGGGTCCCGTTTTTGCCCTTTGGGTACGGAACTTTAAAAAGATATGTGAGACTACGTCACCCTGCCTGCTTTTTCTAATTTTTATACAAAACTAGAGGGTACGCGGGGTTTTTTTGTTATTATTTATAAACTTTCCCGGGCGTGCTCACAACCATTCATCAAAGTTTCAACGTAATCGGTTGATCCATTTTCGAGTTTACGCTACACTAACCACACGTCAATTGATATTTTTATATGGAAAAGCAGATGCCTTCAGCTACACCCTCGTGGACATCGAGGGTGCGCGGTGCACAAGCTGCAAGCGGATCGTGGGACTTTTTTTACATACCTTCCGTAGCATGAATAAAACAGTTCACCACAGTTTTATTGTAATCGGTCGGGCCGTTTTTGAGTTTTAACGAGAAAAAATATTGTTTCTTTAAATTGACACGTTAAGAAATGGTGCCGGTTGCTATCACAAGCTGTCAGTCTTTAAGTCACGTCAAAAGTCTATAGGCGGCTTAAAAAAATATCAGGTTCGCCAATGGTCCTCTAACTTTCCCGATATTTGGAAAAGGTCCTTTGCCCCAATAGCAAAGTATATTATATTAGTACTAAAATACGGTATGAACACTCCTTGCCGATCTCTAGATTGCAACCTCACCCCCCTCGTCACCCAGATTGATACAGATAGGTTACAGTTTGGTTGTCGAACGTATAGTATAGTAGTTCCGTCATTCCTTTTTTGAAATTTAATTTCTGGCCCATTGTATGAAGTGTCCAGGGTGTGGCCCAATAGTAGGGAACTGGGGACGCTTCGGGTTATTAACGACCGATTCATATTTTCAGGCGAACTTCCTTAAATTTGATTATCCCTGCCTATTGTCTCTATACAATGACAATAAGCTTTCAAGTCTTTATATTCACCTACAATACAATACAATACGATTTTAATAATGATTGTAATTTGGAAACATTAATCACTCTGAACTCAAATCTCTCGGGATTTGGTGGATAAACAGTTCGGCTTGTTAATTGTGTGGTTGCTGCGGTTTCATAAATTATTCCGATTCTGTTTGAACTTCATTCTGCTGCAGGATTCTCCGATATTTTCCTGTTTTTGTTAAATATTGTTCTTTGTTAACAAACCACTGCTGGGACACGGGTCTCTTTCCGAATTTGGGTAATTTAGTTCATATTCCATAGGCCAATACCGGATTGGACGTTAATATATATTTGTAAAATATTGTACATAGTTAACAAACCATTGCTGGGTCACGGGTCTCTTTTCAAACTTACGTAATTTGGTTCATATTACATAGGTCAATACTTTATTGCATATTTATATATATATTTGTAAAATATTGTACATCATTAACACAAAGCATTACTAGGACACGAGTCTGTTTCCAAACTTGAGAAGTTTATTTCATATTCCATAGGCCAATACCGGATTGTACGTTTAAATATATTTGTAAAATATTGTACATCGTTAACAAACCACTGCTGGGTCACGGGCCTCTTTCAACACATGGGTAATTTAGTTCATATTCCATAGGCCAATACCGGATCACACGTTTAAATATATTTGTAAAATGTTGTTCATCGTTAACAAAACTCTGCTGGAACACGGGTCTCTTTCCAAACTTGGGAAGTTTATTTCATATTTTATAGGACAACACCAGATTGTACGTTTAAATACATTTGAACATTGTTAACAAACCACTGCTGGACACGGGTGTCTTTCCACACTAGGGTAATTCAGTTCATATTACTTAGGCTAATACCGTATGGGACGATATAACATTTTTGTAAAATATTGTTAATAGTTAACAAAACACTGCTGGGACACGGGTTTCTTTCCAAACTTGGGAAGTTTCGTTCATATTCCATAGGTCAATACCGGATTTTACGTTTAAATATATTTGTAAAATATTTAAAATTGTTAACAATCATTGCTGGGTCACGGTTTTCTTTTTAAACTTAGATAATTTGGTTCATATTCCATAGGCCAATACCGTATTGAACGTTTAAATATGTTTGTAAAATTTGTAAAGCATTAACACAAACCGTTATTGGGACACGGGTCTCATGCCAAATTTGGCAAGTTTAGTGCATATTCCATAGTTCAGATTGTACGTTTAAATATATTTTTTGAGTATGTATTTAAATACAGGGAGACAATTCATATACGATCATCTGGCCCTAAACCAGGATGCTCTGAACTATATTATATAGATACTAAACATACAGACACAGAACAAGCTAACCTGTTCGTCACATGCATTTTACGTGCTTTGCCAACCCTTCAAATACATTTTCAATCACTCCTCAATTAGTACCACAATGTAGTTTTTTTTCTATGACTGTTAAGCCCTTGACATCATCTCACCTGATGGTAAGTGATGAAGATGCCGAAGAAGGAAACGGGCCTACGAAGCTTCCCCAACACAATGGCGATCTGGCAATCTTATCCCTATGCCGTTACACATCAATGCTGTTAACATTGCTATTGGCAGCATGACTTAGACAAGATGGTGGCAGATAGCCTTGTGGACTTAGAATCTATACCTACCTATTCTACCCGCTGCCTTGTTTTTACGTATTTGAAATGGCTAAATTCGTTAAAAAATATCAGAAAGCAATTTACAAGCAAGCGAGTGAAGTAACTGCAAAAGTGAAAAGAAAACCCAACAGGCTAGTTATGAGCGAAATTCCCAAGACTAATTATTATCAAAAGAGTTGCTATTGGACGGGTCACGTTATATCTCTTATATATAAAATTCTCGTGTCACAATGTTCATTCCCGTACTCCGAAACGGCTTGACCGATTCTCATGAAATTGTGTGAGCATATTGAGTAGGTCTGAGAATCGGCCAACATCTATTTTATTTTAGGGTAGGGTAGTGTAGGGTAGGGTAGGGTAGTGTAGTGTAAGGTAGTGTAGTGTAGGGTAGTGTAGGGTAGGGTAGTGTAGTGTAGTATATGTAGGGTAGGGTAGGGTAGTGTAGGGTAGGGTAGTGTAGGGTAGGGTAGGGTAGTGTAGTTTAAGGTAGTGTAGTGTAGGGTAGGGTAGTGTAGTGTAGTGTATGTAGGGTAGGGTAGGGTAGTGTAGGGTAGGGTAGTGTAGTGTAGGGTAGTGTAGTGTAGTGTAGGGTAGGGTAGGGCAGTGTAATATAATGTAAGGCGGTACGTAGTTCGCCGGGACAGCTAGTATGTATATAACAAAATACCGCAGTCGTTTAAAGATTTGCGTTTTATAGATTTAAGAAAACCCTAAATGAATGGCTTCTTCCTATTATATGTTATAGTCTCTTGATGAGTTTTTGGGTCACAAATTTGTTTTTTTTTCTATCTATTTATTACTATTATAACATTTGCATGCTGTTGATCTATAAGGCTAAACAAGTGATTCCTGTTTAAATAACGAACATCATTTTACTCACTGTACCTTGTTTAAAAGCAAATAAATACTTACTTACTTACCACCAACCACCAACCAAATCGAATCTTAAAAAGTTAAATCACTCTGGGAATCAATCAACACCGCGCCCTCCAAATCTTCAATGTTTATAAAAATAAGCATTTGAAAACTTTTATACCAAGCTAAAACATATAACTTTATCTTGCCAAGTACTTAAAAATAGCAGCTGCTGTTAAGCTATTAAGGCCATCACAAATACATTACTGTCAAGAGCTTCCAATTCGAGCATCGCTTAGTAGCCCATACGTTAATGTTACACGGCTTTGGCTTCAAGTACATGGGGACTTGTTACTTAATACCTACATCTCGGATTACTTTGTACATTCCGCCATTGTTCTTTTTAATTGCTATTTATCTACAGGATGTACTAAGATTGGTATAGAGCGCGTTAACTTGGGTTCTAATCATCGAAGAATATCGAATAATAATAATAATCGAATAATATTTTTATTGACTTCACATTAAAAAAAACTAAAAACCAACTTTAAAATGAAATTGACTGATGAAATTGAAAATTAACCTACAATAACGAAATCAAAGGTGGGCACAAATTAAATTAGAAGCTTAATTTTTTTTGTATGCGGTACCAGCAAAATGTTACTAACGTTTCAATGTTTTAGATTCGATAGTTTGCTGACACCGACCAAAAACAGTTTTCTTGAATTTTCCTGAAACTGACGAAATCTTATGCGAGGTATTCTCAAATTTGACACTCGTAACGAAGGAATTGCTGCGATAACTCTAGAGCTTTAAAATTAAAAATGTTTATTTTTTTACCTCAATAAAGGCGATTTTTCAGGTGAAAAAACCCGACTTCATGGGGTTAAAGCCGCCGTGCTCTCAAAATATCTAAACAATAGGCATAATTTTACCATTATTTAAATTCATTTATTTCATTCATAGTCTAATGCTATTTTGAGAATATTTTTTTTTGTAACTATTGTTTTTAATATTCATTTTCATCTTTAATTTTTTTTATACAAATAATTAATATATACTTAGTGTAGAGCCCGTTAACTGGATCTTCTAATCATCGAAACCCCATAGTCTATTTTAACCGACTTCAAAAAAGGAGATATACAATTTAAAGCGTATGTGTGTTATCCTGTTGGAATTGTACATGTACAATTGTACACACATACAAAATGAAGACGAAGATTCGAAAACCAATTCTTTCTAAGAAATATATTTTCACATCAGTTGTGTGAGACATTTTATCGGGCAAAACGATGACAAACATTTCATTGAGGGTTAGGTCTCGACAGTTCGAAGACAGACAATAATATCATTGAGTGGAGCGTAAATACACCGTTAATAATTCTAGATATCGAAACGAAAACAGAAAAACATGCACGGATTTACAAATAAACATAGACATGTTCTGTTCCGTTCTGTATCGAGTGACATGTCTAAATTTATGTGTAAATCCTATTTCTTACTCAGCCCTGCTGTGTTTTTTAAATGATTTTGTATAAGCTTTTTCCAGCGGCTATGCCCGCGTGGACATCGTTTTTATGACTGTCTTTTAGGATGAGTGGTACGCGAGCCGCAAGTGGCTCACGAGCGCGGTATTGAGTTTTTCCCAGATCCCTCAGGAACGATATCGGGCTATTCTGATTAGAAGTCTATGTCACTTCCTACCCCTTCAACCAATTCTATACAAAAAAAACACATCAGTCCGCAGCTCCGTTGCGACGCTGACGAGCGCGAGCTCGGAATAGAGTTTTCCCCAGATCCCTCTGGAACCAAGTCAGGATATGCTAATTAGTAAATTATGTCATTTTCTACCCCCTCAGCCATCTCTGTGCAAAAAATCACAACAATCCATTGTTCCGTTGCAATGTTAAAGAAACTAACCAAAAAAAGAGTATTTCTTAAGTTCCCTCAGGAACTGCACCGAACTATGCTATTTTCACGGGATAAAAAGTAGCCTATGTCCTTTCCAGTGACAATAGGCTACCTGGGTGCCAAATTTCATCAGGATTGGTAAAGTTGTTGAAGCGTGAAAAAATAACAAACAAACAAACAAACACATTTTCACTTTTATAATATTATGTAAGTAAGAATTTAGGTATAGATCTTGCAATCTACGAGCGCGCGTGGCCTTTATTTGTAGTTGTTATCGTAAATACACATTTTCGTTAGTGTGTGTACCCGACGGAGCGGTGCTTATTGTTTCCAAGTTGCTATTGTTCACGAAGTACGATCAGCATGTCAAATCTCAAAAGTGAAAGAAAACGGAAAGTAATTCATAGCGAGGTAAGATTTTTAAACTTGTCCCTAGATATCGATGTAGTTACCAACATGTAAATTATACATATATAAACTAAAAAAACCGTTCCCGCAGCGGACGGAACACAAAGGTAAATTTCGGGTTCGATAAAGTTCGGTTCGTGGATCGCGTTTATTATATTTTATTATATTTGTAGGTACATTACTTAATGATTTTTAGGGTTCCTAACCTCGAAAGGAAACAACTAAACGAATTTATTAATCACTGGTCTACAGTGGTTTTGTTGCCTTAGATATAAGATCTATTTTGGATATATTTATGCTCACAATTCATGAAACTATTAACGATTTTGTAAGATTTGTTTTTTTTTTGCGAAGAACTCAATCATGACTGGGTTTTTTTTTTCACAATTGGTAAACTAACAAGCCGATAATTGATCATGATATAAGATATGCAATAATGATAAAAACAAGAGCATATTCAATACTTTCATGAATAAATTCGTAATCTGGGCACCTAAAAACATCAAAATTTGCTAAGTTATCCAGGGCAACATTTTTTTTGTAGAGCTGTGATCCGACTGCACAAAAACTTAAACCCTCTTATTTGGCCGATCGGGTAAAAACGTATTCTATCACTCACGGGATTAAGACAAATCTAACGACACCTCGCACTTCAAAATACGTCAAGTCGTTCAGGCTACAGAGCTAAAGAAATATTCATAAAAAGATACACACACATACTTACATATACACATACACTCGAAAAACATAATTCTCCTTCTAACGCAGTCAGATTAAAATAAACCCTTTTAGGATTACTTCGTTGTTCGTCTGTCTGTTTATTTGTCTAGACCTTCTTTCTCAGGATTGTCTGGAGATCTCAAGTTAAAATAATATCAACCTAAGGTCTCAGAACAAAATGTGTTCTATTATGTATTTAATAGAGCCAAAGGTCTGCGGTCCCTTGGAGCTGTAAAAATTTCAAGCCTCTAATTCAAAACAATAAAAAGATACGGCCATTTATGCCACACATTTTTTTACTGGCAAATAAATCAAAACATTATAGGGTTCTCCCCGTTGACCTAGAATCATGAATAATGAAAGGAGCAAGGTTTGTTCCGAAAATAAAAAAACTTATAGTTATCACATTAAAAAAAATTTGCGATAAAAAACTAACAATATTTTTGAGATAAAAACTTACATTAAAAAAAAAAAGAATAAAAATTTTATTTGCCAAAAATATATACATAAGATAAGTTTACTTGCGACCCCCACACTAGGCAAAGCCTGTCCTGTGGGAGTTAAAGACAGTTTACCAACTTCGCGATCATGTGTGTATTATAAAATATTTTTGTACATCCTTAAAGAAAAAAGTATTATAACTATAACCTATGAAAAGTCGCATGCATACAAAGTTAGATGGTATTGAAACAGAAGCTACGTGTGTAAGTTGTAGGTGTGATGTGGTGTGTATGTGCACGTGTGTGTGTGCATGTGTAAAAGAGAAGAGAGAGAAAGAGGGGTTGTCTGCTGTAAGAGTGTGTCTGTGGGAGTGTGTGGGCAGGTAAGGAAGGGAGGGGGAGGGGATTGCATCACGTATTGCGTCATCTACATAGAAATTATAAGAGTCAGAAAAAGATAGAAAATCGACAGTGACCTAAAGATGTAAGTTTTTTTAAATACAAAGTTAAGTTTGGCATTCATTCCGATTGTTGTATAAGTACTTACTCGTTGATAGGGTTTCATGGCCAAAAGATTTATGTACGGTCAAAGTATAAATACATAAGTACTATGGTACGGTATAAATAGAAGCTGGCACTTAAGACGTTTTGATGTGGTTTCGATAGAAATATTTTGTTTTTGCTTTACGAAATTGCTATGATCTATAGTTTGACCTTTTATTTATAATTTAACGTTTAATCATTAATCACGCTACTAGACAAAAACCAAAAAAAAAAAATGGATAGTCCGATACAAAAGCGTCGGTGGCTCAACCGGTAACGACTCGGTCCATCTAACCAGAGGTACCGGGTTCAAATCTGGACGGCCAATGTACCAATGAGTTTTTCACAAACTTACGTACATATCATTACCGATTGCTTTAACGGTGAAGGAAAACATCGTGAGGAAACCTGCACAGGCCTGCGAAGAAACTCGAAGGTTGTGTGTGAAGTCGACCAACCCGCACTAGGCCCGCGTGGTCGACTAAGGCCTAATCACCCTGATTCAGGGTAGGCTCGAGCCCCTCGGTGGGGACGTATATGAGCTGATATAATAAAAAATAATAATAGTCCGATACAGTTCCCAAGGGAACTAATAAGGTATTTTTGGTTGATTTTTTTAACATCGCAACGAAAAAATCGATTGTTATGATTTTTTGTATAGAGATGGTTCAGAGGATGGGAAGTGGCATATCAAAACTGGTAATTAGAATAACCCGATGTAATTCTCGAGGAATCTGGAGAAACTTATGTCTACGTTCGCAAGCACCACTCAGCCTCAAAGACAGGTCATAAAAACCATGTCCACGCGGGCGAAGCTGCGGGCAAAAGCTAGTAATATTATAAATGTGAAAATTTGATTTAATTTTACCTCTTCACCGCCTCAACCGATAATAATAATAATAATAATAATATTCTGGGACAAATCACACATGGTCATCTGGCCCCAAAGTAGGATTCCCTGTGTTATGGGTTACCAGATACTGATCCCTTCGGCCGTCTACAGAACCGGAGTTTCGGAACTGGTTCCGTACGAGGCTTTTAAATTACTTGTATGGAACTGGTTCCCTACGAGGCTTTTTTTTACCTGTATGGAACTGGTTCCGATCAAGTAATTATTATATTTCATCAGCCGTGTACGGAACTCACGTGGCCAGATGCTGGCCGACTTTATGGAGAAGGAAAGCCTCTTTATGATGAACTCCTTCTTAAAAAAGTCAAAACAGCGGAAGTGGACATGGTTGCATCCCAATGGCGTAACAAAAAACGAGATAGACTTCATCTTGTCGACAAGGAGGCAAATATTCAATGATGTCTCCGTGATCAATTCAGTCAAAACAGGAAGCGATCACCGGATGGTCAGAGGCACATTGAATCTAAAGACCAAGCTAGAAACCCTTCGGCCGTAAAGATGTCGACTGATGAAGTCTACGCTCCGACCAGCGCCAATCCAGCTCCAAAACCCCGAGAGCTTTCAGCTCGAGTTGCACAATCGTTTCGAATGCCTAGGAGACTGCGAGAATGTGGACGATTATAATGACAGGTTCGTGGAAATTGTCCAAACGGTCGGATCTAAGATTTTAAAACTCGCCGTTCAAACAGAACCAAAAAAATCTCAGACTTCACCAGCAACCTCATGGAAGAAAGACGTAGATTGGTTTTGCAGTCCTCTGAAGACGCTACTCAGTATCGGCAACTAAACAGGCAGATCTCTAAGTCCCTAACTCGCGATTTACGCCAATATAATACAAATTGTATTAAAGAGGCGATTGAGCACAACAAAGGCTCAAAAGTGTTCGCGAGAGATCTGTCTGTTGGACAAAGCCAACTGACCAAGCTATAATCGTCTAAGACTGAGTTGCTGGAAGAAGTTCTATGGACAATTGTACAAGACCACACGTTTGCCTGTCAGCGATCTGGCTGAAGACCCAAGAGCCAGACTAACCCGACACTATACCGAAGATATCCCGGACGTCAGCCTGTACGAGATTAGAATGGCTCTCAAACAGCTCAAGAACAACAAGGCACCGGGTGATGATGGAATTACGGCTGAACTTCTGAAAGCAGGTGGATCACCGGTACTAAAAGCTCTTCAGAAGTTATTTAATTCCGTTATACTCGAGGGACCAACGCCTGAGGCATGGCACAGAAGTGTGGTCGTGCTTTTCTTCAAAAAGGGTGACAACACCCTGCTGAAGAACTACAGACCCATCTCACTTCTGAGCCATGTCTACAAGCTGTTTTCGAGAGTCAATACGAATCGTCTCGCACGCAGTTTTGAAGACTTCCAGCCTCCCGAACAAGCCGGTTTCCGAAAAGGCTTTAGTACCATAGACCACATACATACGCTGCGGCAGATTATACAGAAGACCAAAGAGTACAATCAGCCACTATGCTTGGCGTTTGTGGACTATGAGAAGGCCTTTGATTCAGTCGAAACCTGGGCTGTGCTACAGTCTCTCCAGCGGTGCCAAATTGACCATTGATACATCGAGGTGTTGAAGTGCCAGAATGAAAACGTCACCATGTCGGTTCGCCTCCAGGACCACAACTGGAAACCTATCCAGTTGCAGCGAGGGATGAGACAGGGAGACGTTATATCTCCGAAACTGTTCACCGCCGCCCTGGAAGATGTTTTTAAGCTACTGGACTGGGGTGGACTCGGCATCAATATCAACGGCGAGTACATATCCCACCTCCGATTCGCTGACGATATCGTGGTCATGGCTGAGACTATGGAAGACCTAAGCACAATGCTCGATGGCCTCAGTAAGGTCTCTCAACAAGTGGGTCTTAAAATGAACATGGACAAGACGAAAATAATGTTAAATGTCCGTGTCGCACCCACTCCTCTAAAGGTTGGAGACTCTACACTGGAAGTTGTTGACGAATATGTATACCTGGGACAAACAGTCCAGCTAGGTAGGTCCAACTTCAAGAAAGAGATCAATCGACGAATCCAACTCGGCTGGGCAGCGTTCGGGAAGCTTCGCAATATCTTCACGTCCCAAATACCGCAGTGTCTCAAGACGTCTTTGACCAGTGTGTGTTGCCAGTGATGACTTACGGAACTGAGACATGGTCGCTTACTATGGGCCTCATAAGAAGACTCAAGGTCACCCAAAGGGCAATGGAGCGTGCTATGCTCGGAGTTTCTCTGCGTGATCGAATCAGAAACGAGGAGATCCGCAGGAGAACTAAAGTAACCGACATAGCTCACAGAATCGCTAACTCCGGATCTGTAGACGGCCGAAGGGAACTGAAGTGGCAGTGGGCAGGGCACATAGCTCGTAGAACAGATGGCCGATGGGGCAGTAAAGTTCTCGAGTGGCGACCGCGCACCGGAAAACGTAGCGTACCAACAACCATACAAGTTCCATACAAGTAATTTAAAAGCCTCGTAGGGAACCTGTTCCATACAGGTAAAAAAAGCCTCGTAGGGAACCAGTTCCATACAAGTAATTTAAAAGCCTCGTACGGAACCAGTTCCGAAACTCCGGTTCTGTAGACGGCCGAAGGGATACTGAATACTATACGTTTAAATACATACATATATAGATATTTAGCACCCAGACACAGAGCAAACAAATCTGCTCATCACACAAATGCTTGCCCTGGGTGGGGATCGAACCCACGACTCTCGGATCAGTAGTCAAGGGCACTAACGACTGAGCCACCGAGCCAGTCCACCAATCATGACGAAATTTGGTTTGCACGTAACTGTTGCACGGAGAAGGACATAGGCTATCTTTTGTCTCCTTTTTAGTGGTTCCCGTGGGATATCTGTTTATATTACAAGCTTTTATTTAACTTGCAGTATATGTATGTTTGTTTGGGTGAAATCTTAAATTTGACCTACTTCCCGGTTTCCGATTGAGCTGAAATTTTGCATGCATATGTATATCGCATGACAATGCAATATTAAAAGCTTGTACCTAAAAGTTTTTAGGTTTTTCGAAAATTATGTTTTCTATCGGTTTAATATTTGTACAGACGCATTGTCTTCGTTTTTGTTGACTGAAATAATAGCTAAAACCTATTTTTTTTTATAACGTAATATGAATTTTATTCAGCCGCCACGTCGTCGTTTTTTTTTTATTCACAATTTGTAACCCATTGACAACATCTCACCTGGTGGTAAGTGCCGAAGATGAAAGCGGGCTTACCAAGATTCCCTAACGCATTGGGGAACTGGCTATCTTATCTTCATGCCGGAACACACCAATGATATCAACATTGATATTTGGCGGCAAGACTTAGATAAGATGGTGGTAGCTAGCCAGGCGGGCTTAGAAAATTAGCTACCACCAACAAAACCGAGTCTTACAATTGACCCCGCCGGGAATCGAACCCGCGACCTCCTGTGTAAAGTCAGTGAACTTTGACTCTTGAGCTACGGAGGCGGTTAAAACGTGGTTAAAACAGAGGACCCTTTGTCAAAACAAATGATAAGGGCTTGGGCACGTGTTGCACGTTCCTGCCTTGCAACTGGCAACACTTGTAACCACTAATATTTTCTGTTTCTTATCTGGGGCGCTCCTTGTGTACTGAGTCAGAGTGCTAAAGCTTTTATATTTAACTAGTGGATACCCGCAGCTTCGCCCGCGCAGTTCCCGTGTTTTGGTGTTCCCGTGGGAATTTCCCGAAATCTTTTTTTTAGCGGATGCCTACGTCATAACATCTACCTGCATGCCAAATTTCAGCCCGATTCGTCCAGTGGTTTGGGCTGTGCGTTGATAGATCACTATGTCAGTCAGTCAGTCACCTTTGGGTTGTATATATTTAGATGTGTAGACAGGTATGTAAGATTAAATAAAATAATGGAAACCTTTCTACCAGGAAAGTATACGGGTGGATCATTTTAATTATTTATTATTAGTTCTGTATATTAAGTTATTGATTAATCGATTTAAAACACTTTATTGTACAACATAAGAGGGGAAAAAAAATACAATGATTAAGGAAGTTGTACACATAGGCGGTCTTATCGCTAACAAGTGATCTCTTCCAGACAACTTTTAGGTGAAGGAAACATGAGAAATCAATATTGTAGGGTAGTAGTGGGCAATAAACAAATTCATAGAGAAAAAATAAAATAAAAATATATATTATAATTATCCATTCTTAAACCACTTAATACACGTAAATATATAAGTAAATATAAACTAAAATACATATACATAAAACATACATATACATACATACATATTTTATGTTATTTAACATTATTGTACATAGTTTTTGATATAAGCAGGTAGATCTAAGGCGACGGAGTTATTTATCCCTGATACCTTATTGCAGGTATGTTATTTTTATGGTGCAAGTTATGTATATAGTATACTAGCTGTTTCCCGCGGTTTCACCCGCGTGGACAACGTTTCTATGACTTTTCGAGGGTGCGCAGTGCGCGAGCCGCAAGCGGCTCGCGAGCGTGGTAAAAAGTAGCCTATGTTTGAATCCAGGTCCTAATCTGTCTACCTACCAAATTTCAGCCAAATCCGTTCAGTAGTTTTTGCGGGAAAGCGTAACAGACAGACAGAGTTACTTTCACATTTATAATATTAGTAGGGATAGATGAAGTGTTTTCTTGTTGAGATTTTTTTATTTAGATTTCCTTTTAAAAAAAGTGGCCAAGTGCGTGCTGGGTCACGCACAAAGTAGAGTTCCGTAATCTATTAATAACTATAAACAAAAAAAAACCGGCTTCAAACGCACTAGTCGCCATTACGATTTTCGAAGGTTTCCTTCGATTTCTCTTGGATCCATCACCAGGTCCAGGTTTCCTTATCATGTTACCAACCTTGGGATATCTCCTTTCCAACAAAAAAATAATTATCAAAATCTGTTCATGAACGACGAAGTTATACCTATAGAACAGATGGCCGATGGGGTAGTAAAGTTCTCGAGTGGCGACCGCGCACCGGAAAACGTAGCGTAGGCAGTCCTCCCACGCGGTGGACCGATGACGAAAGACGAAGTTATCCGCGAATACACAAAAAAATATAAACGGTCGAATTGAGTAACTTCCTCCTTTTTTAAAAAATAAAATGATTTCTTCAATTTTTTATGCAAAATCTACGAACTTTTTACAAATCCAACTGCATAACTTAAGTTGGCTGTCTATTAGGTATTCCTAATTTCAAAACTTAGAAAGACTTCTTAGCCCTGTTAGTTTTTTTTTTAAATTGACGAAAACCTATAAGCCCACCCACCTACCTTGTCCTACTAATATAAGCAAAATCACTGGATGCAAGTTTTATAAACTTTATTTTCACTCATATACACAAACATTCGGTGGCTCGATGACCTGATGAAGGTCACGGGAAACCGTAGAAACGGTTGTCGTAGAAATCCTTGGAGGCATTTGTCCAGCAGTTGACGTCCTTTGGCTGATATGCTGATATGACACAAACATGGTGCCTACGCAACTTCAGTTCCAACATATTACTTTCGCTTCAAATAAAAAGCGTCGATGGCTCAACCGGTAATGACTCGGTCATTCTAACCAGAGGTACCGGGTTCAAATATGGACGGCCAATGTACCGATGAGTTTTTAAAAACTTACGAACATATACTTACCGATTGCTTTAACGGTGAAGGAAAACATCGTGAGGAAACCTGCACACATGATGATGCTGATGGGGAGGGGGGGAACATCACGCCACACTGTGTAGCATCAAATAAATGTCCGTACTCATGACATAATAATAAAATTACTGTAAATAGAACATTGTTAAATTAAATAAGATCGTAGACAAAATAAATAATGAGGTATGTGCGCTTAAGATCTCCAGGAGGCTCGAGTTTCCATACAAACGTAGTTCTGCTTTAATACAAAAACTACAAGCCAGATTGAATTCAAACTTTGTAAATATATTGAGTAGACATATATCGATGTTTGTAACTAGTTTTCATCGAAGTAAATTTTAATGTAAATATACGAAGGCTTAATTTAGTTTTGTACTGAAAGTTTGAAATTGCTCTTATTTTTTTCCGTTTTATACTAGTACTTCGAAAACTAATTACAAACATTGATATGTGTCTCCTTACAAAGTTACACTTGCAAAGTTTGGATTCAATCTGGCATGGAGTTTTTGTATTAAAGCAGAACTACGTTTGTATGGAAACTTGAGCCTCCTGGAGATCTTAAGCGCACATACCTCATTATTTATTTTGTCTACGATTTAAGATTTTATTTTTACAATGTGTCGGCGTGATTAAATGTGTATACTCTTAATTACAGCTTTCCAGTACTGAGATTACATTATATTATATAAGTATTTTATTTAGTATATTTTAGGTACACATAGGTTTGCCACCGTCCTTTGAATTCTTGTAATACCCGGTAAGGTTGGCTGGAAGAGATCTCTTATAGAGATAAGTCCACCTTTGTATATTTCCTTTCTAATTGTTTTTCATGTAAATATTTGTGTGCAATAAAGAATATATTATATATAGAGTCTCCGAGCGTATAGATGGACATACCGAATCTATAAGGATACATTGTTGATTACAGAACCAAAAAAAAACCAGGATTTTTCTTGTATTCACTCAAGATAATGTATACCTGCCGATTAAAAAAGTGTCGTTTGCTCAACGGTAACGATTCATTCCTTCTAACCAGAGGTCTCGGGTTCGTAACCGGGTGGCCAATGTTGGCACATGAGTTTTTAAAACTTATGTACCTATATTTACTCATAGATCACATTAAAGGCGAAGGAAAACATCGCGAGGAAATCTACACATCTGATTCCAGATGTATATGAGGGTCACTTGACACATTTAGAAAGGACGTGTGAATCTAATGACCCTACAAGTGACCGCTGGTGATCCTAAGTGTAACATCTGGCAAACGCCGTCTCTCTCTTGGATAGTACGGTTTAATGCGCAGCACGATAATAAAAGAGAATGAATAAGTATTATAAACGTTCATAAAAAAAAACCTAAAAAAGCGGTAAAGTGAAAATCAGAACCGCACATAAAGGGTTCCGTACCATCATACTCGGTGGCTCAGTGGTTTGTGCTCATGACTACTGATCCAAGGGGTTGTGGGTTCGATCCCCACCCAGGGCAAACATTAGTGTGATGAGCAGATTTGTTTGCCCTGTGTCTGGGTGTTAATTATCTATATATGTATGTATTTAAACGTATATAAGTATATATATCAGTCTCTGGTTCCTATAACACAGGGAATCCTACTTTGGGCCATATGACCATGTGTGATTTGTCCCAGAATATTTATTTATACTAGAGGGCGCTAGTTTCTTCACGTTTAAAAAAACACGTTTTTGTATGGAGACTTTCATTGTTTTAAATTTTTAGTATTTGTTGTTATAGCGGCAACAGAAATAAATCAACTGTGAAAATTTCAACTGTCTAGCTATCACGGTTCATGAAATACAGCCTGGTGATAGACGAACGGACGGACAGGCGGAGTCTTAGTAATAAGGTCCCATTTTTACCGTTTGGGCACGGAATACTAAAAACACTTTTAAGTTTTGAAAATTGAAAAATTGTAATCTACCTATATACTGGTGCCTGAAACAAAAGTTTTATTTAATTATAAAAAGGTGAAAACTTTGAAGCGTGATATTACTCGTTTAACAAAATAACTTTTGTTCTAAAACTTTGCTGAAATTGCAAAAAAAACATAATTACTAAGTTAACTAGTCAGTTGCTCGATTTGTTCTACGAGCTATGTGCCCTGCCCACTGCCACTTCAGTTTAGCGATTCTGTGAGCTATGTCGGGTACTTTGGTTCTCCTGCGGATCTCCTCATTTCTGATTCGATCGTGTAGGGAAATTCCGAGCGTAGCTCGATCCATTGCCCTTTGGGTGACCTTGAGCCCATATGAGGCCCATAGTAAGCGACCATGTCTCAGTTCCGTATGTCATATATATTGTGGCAGTGAAGTTCTCGAGTGGCGACCGCGCATCGAAAAACGTAGCGTAGACAGGCCTCCCACGCAGTGGACCGAGGACCTGGTGAAGATTGCAGGAAGCGGCTGGTTGCGAGCAGCACAGGACCGGTCGTCGTGGAAATCCTTGGGGGAAGTGGACGTTTTTCGGCTGATATGATGATGATGATCGATTTGTGTGAGAGGGTAATATTTTTATTGTGATATCTACATAGTTATGGTACAAAAAAAATTACAGTTTCACGAGTGAAATTCCACCTCCAATAATAAATAGGTTTAATAATAGGTTTTATTTTTTAAGTATTTAAAAGTGATAATAGCTTTATATGTTTAAGTTTAAGTTTAAAATTATTATTAATTATGTATTCATTTTAATTTTCTGTTGTTGTTGCTCGCGTACTATCTGTCTCCTTGATTTTTCTCCGAGCACTGGGTAGTCTGGTAGAAATCTCTCTTAGCGATAAGACCACCTAAAGTGTACGTCTCTAAGTTTTTAATTTAAATTTTGCATGTGTATTTATTTTGATGTACAATAAAGAGTTATTTGTATTTGAAGAAATTGTTTTTTTTTAAACCGCTATAAATCTTTATTGGAAGCTCCTATCAATTTGAGATAAACGGCGCGGGCCGGCCCCTTAACTCCTATACTAGATGAGATAATGACTTATTATCAAAAAATACGGCGCGGGCCGGCCCCTCAACTGTTATACTAGATGAGATAATGACTTTTTATCAAAAAATACGGCGCGGGCCGGACCGTCATCTCCTATAGTAGATGAGATAATGACTTTTTATCAAAAAATACGGCGCGGGCCGGACCGTCATCTCCTATAGTAGATGAGATAATGTCTTTTTATCAAAAAATACGGCGTGGGCCGGCCCCTCTACTCCTGTACTAGGTGACATAATGACTTTTTATCAAAAAATACGGCGCGGGCCGGCCCCTCAACTTCTATACTAGATGAGATAATGACTTTTTATCAAAAAATACGGCGTGGGCCGGCCCTTTAACATCTATACTAGATGAGATAATGACTTTTTATCAAAGAAGACGGCGCGAACCGGCCCCTCAACTCCTATACTAGACGAGAAAACGACTTTTTTTATCAATAAAAGCAATAAAAAATAACCAAAGAACTCCGTTCCGCCTCCGTGGCGTAATGGTTAAGTTCATTAGTTTCAGAAGGTCGTGGTTTCGATAACGGCGGAGTTTAACTTTGTAAGACTCAGTTTGGTTGGGGGAGAAGTATTTTTTAACCCACCTTGCTAGTAACCACCATCTTATCTAATTATTGCTGCCAAACATCAATCTTAACAGCGTTAATGTGTTCCGACTTAAAAATTTAAGATAGCCTGTTCCCCATTGCGTTTGGGAATCTTGGTAAGCCCTCTTTCATCTTCGGCAACATCGACACTGACTATCAGATGAGATTGTGCCAAGTACTTGCCAATTGTATATAAAAAAATGTATACCTACACTAGAAAAAGTTTCAGCTTTTAAAATTTCTCCAACAAATAACGACGCAGGCCGCTATTTTTAACCCCCGACGCGAAAAGAGGGTTTAATGGAGTTTAATATGTGTATCTGCGTGTCTGCCTGTGGCGTCGTAGTTTTTAAACGAATAGACCGATTTTGATGCGGTTTTTTTTTAAAGCTGACGTGATCGAGGTGGTAAGGTTTAGCTAGAAATTATGAAGATCTTTTCACCCGTTTGAGGATCATCAGCTCTTATCTATAAAAAAATGTAATCTGTTATTATTTTATTAACTTAGCGGTCTCCATACGTGACGACTCTAAGATCAAAATATACACCTTAGGGTGACCTTGAGCCTTCCCCATAGTAAGCGACCATGTCTCAGTTCCGTATGTCATATATATTGGGACAGTAAAGTTCTCGAGTGGCGACTGCGCACCGGAAAACGTAGCTTAGGCAGGTCTCCTACTTGGTGGACCGACGACCTGGTTAAGGTCGCGGCAAGCCGCTGGATGGGGGCAGCGCAGAACCGGTCGTCATGGAAATCCTCGGGGGAAGCTTATGTCCAGCAGTGGACGTCCTTCGGCTGATATGATGATATAAAACTTTAAGGGCCAAGGCTTATTATTTATACTTTTGGTGTTTTTTAAATTTTATATATGTCGCTTTAGAACATCTTTGTAGCGGAGGATATATATTATGTTTTATTATATCAGTGATTGAAAGAGTTTTTTTTTGAAAATTCGAGTGCATTTGACTACAACTCACCTGATGGTAAGTGTCGATGTATTTTACTTGAGGATGGTACACGCAAACTCAAATAATGCCTATTCACTCTTGCTTGAAGATCCCCAAATTGTAGGAATCGGGAAACACAGACGCCAAATTAAATCAATATCCATTAAACTACTGCTTCCTTACACCAAAAACAATATATTCTTAGCAGGTAACAATTCGTGCGCCGTCCCACACGAAGCTAAAACATTCACGGCTCTAAATATTTAACTACCCACGGTGGAAAGCGAGGAAATTAATAATTTAAACTGATTTTTCAACTTTCACTTGAGACAGGGTTGCTTTTTCTTTGTGCGTACAAAGACTTTGTGGCGACAAAGTGGGTTTATTAGTCACTAGTTTATTAAGAGGTACATTTTTAATTTCATTGGAAAACAAAAGGTTTTGTGTTGTTTTATTTATATTTCTTTTTCAACATTTACAGAAGTTTGTTTTTATTCCACAATTGATAGGCCCATGGCATTATCATGATCTTGATTTCCCCCATAATAGTACACTACTGCAGCGGCCAGCAAAAGAGCCATTGATGGATGAACGTGTAAATGTGGGACGAGGCGAAGCCGAGGCACATATACGTAAATCCATCAATGCCTAGTTGTGGCCAATGTTTCTATAGTACTATTCTCAAATAATGCGCGGAAATTAAAACTTTATTACTTGACAAACAACGAACAACAATAATTTTACGCGCGCCAAAGTGTTCATATGTTTTTTTTAGGCTATTGCATAGCTTCTATCGCGGGCCTTGAGCGCGGGGACCGAATCCAGAAATTCCGTAACGAAAAAACCTCACGCTTGAAGGCCGTGCATCGTCTAACGTCGTTTCAGTTCGGCAGTCTTCGACACGGCGTTGTGTGCGTGCGATTAGACGTATTGTACGACTCTACGAAACTCGCACGAATCGAGACGAGCTGCTCCGAAATCGGACGAATACATAAGCAGCTGTTTATGAGAAAGTATATAGGTGTATAGGTATTTATGTACAACAGTGAATAGCTGTTTGTGTGTAAAAAGTGTTTTTGTTTACCAACGATTTAGGTTGCCAAGGCAACAATATCGGTTGTTAAAACAATTAAAACAAACATACCTATAAGATAAAAAAGATTTGATCATTTTCGGAGAATAATAAAACTCTTTTCATAAACTGTATATACCTCCATATGACAAAAAAGATTTGATTATTTTCTAAAGACTAAGTATTTACTTTCAAACATATATTGATGGAGCTAAAGAAGTTTTACTTCAGTCGTGTGGTTTAAAGCACACTTGTATTTTAAGCTATTGTAAGTATAGCTTTTATCGCGGGCTTTGAGGGAACTGAAAAAAACCTGACACCCCAAAAAAATATATATTGAGTTCTAAAAATCTTACAGTGCCATCTATCTATCCATCATGATGATGGTGATGGTGGTGGTGATAGTGGTTGCGATGGTGGTCGCGATGGTGGTCGCGATGGTGGTCGCGATGGTGGTCGCGATGGTGGTCGCGATGGTGGTCGCGATGGTGGTCGCAATGATGGTCGCGATGGTGATCGCAATGGTGCTCGTGATGGTGGTCGCGATGGTGGTCGCGATGGTAAATAATTATAATTGCATAAGTTGATAAAAAATGCTATGCAATAGCTTTACTGTGGCAGTCCCCGAATGCCACACGTCTTTTTTTTAATAAACAGCGATCTATTTGCAAGTCAGTTCCAAATTTAAATAAAAACCTTTTATGTGTTACCTCCTTGGTTGTCATGTTTCGGAGTAAATATAGTTCCATTTTTAAATCACACGAAATATTTGAGTTTACATAGTAATTTATTTGGCCGCACGACAGATATGGATTTTCATACAACTTTTTTCCGGCCGCTGCTCGCATTTATTTGGCCCAGTACCTCGAAGAAGGTTGTCAAAATAATTCTCAAATTTCCAAGCATGTTTGAGAAAACTTATTTTATAATAATGGGGTGTATTTAATAAGTGACAATGTTGAAATTTGCCTAACATACATCTCCCGGACAGAGTCTGTCTCATTTATTTGATTTCTTTTTACATTATTCATAGAAAACCATTTTTTTTTTATAAATTTACTGATATTATGTATAGTTAGTATTTTTAAGTTTTTAGGGTTCCTTGAAAGCAATAACAAGAAGGAACCTTTTAAAGATTATTTACAAATCTATGGTGTAACATACGAAATGAAAATGCTCGTGATAAGGATTACGAACAGATTTTTAGGGTTCCGTAACACGACAAGAAACCCTTATAGTTTCGTCATGTCTGTCTGTCCGTCTGTCTGTCCTAGACTATTACTAGTTAAGAGCTGAAATTTGGCAAAGATATTTATAATAATAACGCGGAGAAAACTGTTAAAAAAAATGGAAAAAAAACTTGTTAAGGGTACCTACCCTACAAGTAAAGTGGGGATCTTTTTTTTTCTCGTGAATGCCATCGTGTGGGATATCGTTGGTAAGAGCTTAAAAAAAAGTTGTAAGTCTTCTAAAACCATTTTATAATTTAGGGTTCCGTTTTCAAAAAAAATGGCTTGAAAGTGCAAAGTTTTGTTAGAGTCGAGTGTCCCTTAACAACTAAACCGCTGTATTTCTAAATTTGAAAATTAAATATGCACGCTGACAACTACGGAACCCTTCATTGCCCTTGGCCCGACACGCACTTGGCCGGTTTTTTTAAATTTAAAAGTTTATATTTTAGAAGAAGAAGAAGATAGTGGACAAAAACAAGTTTAAACAATTAAACCCGAGTACGGAAAATCTTTAGTGAAAAGCATGAAAAAAAAAAGAGTTTCCCGCCTGAAATCTTAGTCTTTATTTTTCCCTTCATCTGGTGTAATAGGGTCACAAGTCATCTAGTGGGTGCCCGCCGCTTTGCCCGCGCAGATCCCGTTTTTTGCCGTACCCGTGGGCATTTCCCAGAATCCTTTCTTAGCGGATTCTCACGTCCTAATTGCTACTCGTATATTAAAAATTTCAGCAAAGTCCGTTAAGTGGTTTCGGCTCTGCGTTGATATACCAAAGTCAAAGTCAAAGTAAAAGTCAAAGTATATTTATTGCAATTATAGGTACAAAAATATGGTCTTAATTAATTAATTTAATCTTACCTCTATAATTTGCCTAACACGGCGTGCAATAATGATTATTCAAACCATCAAACATATAATAATTTACACACAAGATATTCAATATTCGCAACACAACACAATTTAATAGTTCGATGTTAATATTTATATAGACAATAAATGTCATAGAACATGTACAAAATTTCAAACATTTAACACCTTTTTAAATTCTACAATGTTACACTATTAGGATCAAATTTATCTATTTGTATAATTACACACAAGATATTCATTAAACGCAACACAATACAAATTACTAGTTTGAAGTCAGTATTAATATAGACAATAAATGTCATAGAAAATATACCCATTCCAATTTTACAATGTTACACTATTTTCAAATTAGTTATGTCCATTTGTTATTATTACGCACAAGATATTCAATATTCGCAATACAATACAATTTCATAGTTTGATGTCATTAATAATTTAAAAAAAAATAATGTCATGGAACCTGTACCTAATTCTAATTTTGCAATATTACACTATTGTCAAATTGTGTCCATTTTTTATAATTACTATACTGACGCTTAATTAGAAGAAATTTTATTTTTATTCTTGTCATCAAAAAACTCCTTCATACTGTAGTAGAGTTTACCAAGAAGCCATTTTGTTATTGCTATGGTCTCATCTTTTGGGGTAACCAGTCAGTCACCTTTTATTTTTATATATACTGAATTTTGATTACCATAGGGGGTGCGACTACGGTTACTACTCCTGATGAAGAGTAAATAAAGGCTTCGATTTCAGGCGGGAAACTGTTCTTTTCATGCATTTCAGGAAATATTTTTCGTAGTCGGGTTTTTTTTCCATTTTTTGAAGTGAAAACTTCTTTAGCGGCGCTGAGCACTTTTTGTTGGATGGGTAAAAACTTCCAAACTCGCGTCAGGGTCACGTGATGCTGATCGAAAAAGCGTAAGATCGAGGGGAAGGGAGAGGAACAAGTATCTCCCACTCTTTCTACCGTGCCTGAGTGTGCTGCAGCTTTTCTCAATTTTCCATCTGCCGGTTAGTAGCAAAACTACTCGCCTAGCGACCTAACATCGACATATTGATGTCACTACGTAGTTCAGCTATTTCACACTAGATGTCAATAAGTGTAGAAAGTAATGGGACGTACTCAGAACTATGAGCTTTAAAAAGTTTGTGTAATAAATGAATAAAACGAGGGTTAACATTTTTACTGTTTCGTATGTGTACTGACGTACTTAAAATTTCTAGCACAAAATAATAGACAAATTATTATTACGAACATAATTTTATTTACAAAATTCAATTACCTGCGAAAATAACAGTTTTAGTTAGTTGTTGTCGGTTCGTTGCCCTATCGTTTTGAATGGTTGCGAAATGCTTAAAACGAATATCTATATATTTTTCTGATAAAGATTTAATCAGCAGTATAATATGATTTACAGTCGGTGATTGGTCAAAGCTGTAATTTAAAAAATAAAATGAAATACATACTTATTCTCCTAAAATAATTGAAAACTCGGTTATACAAACAATACCGAAACCAACCGACAAATCCAGTTTTAAACTAGGTAAAGTGCCCATCTTTAATTTTTTATGGCCTTTTTTTGTCACTATGAAGTCTGCATCATTAAAATGGCAAGAACAAATCTTTGTATATTTTGTCGGAGTCCAATCCGGTCTATTCACTTTTGTGATCCATTGTTGTTTTAAATTATCATCGGATGGAAATCTAAAACAAACAAAAAGAAATAAAATTAACTAGGTGGTAAATTATCTTAATATGAATAAAATGATTATTTAACATTCGAAGTTCTTTCAATTCATGAACAGTCACGGAGAATAGTACGAGTATGTATACAACTCAGATCTTTGTTACTTGAAAATATTTGCTATGAAAATGTTATTTCATTACTGACCATAGCTGTGTGTTATTCGGTAAAATTATTTGAATCTAATTACGGCCCTGGATATTTGGTACGTTGAAAATAGTTGTTCTTGTTGACGATAGATGGCGGCCTGTTTACAATATAATTATAAAAATCTCTAAAGTACTGTTTTGGCGACTAAAAAGTATTCAGGTTTAATTGTATACTTTAATTTTCAGTATCCACGTATGATTATAACTATATACCAATGCGGAACTTTACGTACTCGTATTTTTTATTCACAAAAGTTACGCCACCTAGTGTCGAGAAGTATAATTTATACTTGAAAGCCGAGAATTTTCTAGAACTATTTTAATAATTACGTATAAAATTACTTACAAATGAAATGTGATAAACATTGTATTCTACCTCATAAATGATAGTATTTTTGTACTTATAATTAAACACAACGTTAATACTAAAGTTTTCACTTCTGCCGGCACTCCCGGAGTGCTACCGGTGTTTTTTTTTTCCATATTTTTTGTGCTCAGAGTACAAGGCTCGCTCCAATATCCTCAGCGATAACTGTAGGATTAGAAGTCAACACAGAAGCAGACAAACTAGATAGAATCAACACAGTCAACAATGTGTAGTCCAGAACCAGGGATAGGTCTCCATAGGAGTGCTATAATCAAGGCGTTAAAGGAACATGCCATTTCATAAGTAAACTCCTGTAGTACATTGCAGTTGATACGCACTCGTTGATTGAATAAAAGTCCCTCCTAAAAAGAACCTATAGTCAAATCGCTAGTCTATAGTATATCTTGGTAAGCACGCATCCATCTTCGGCATCATCATACCTTACCACCAAGTAAGATAATGCCAAGGGCATATAAGTGGGGGTACATAGGTCGTAGAACAGATGGCCGTTGGGGTAGTAAAGTTCTCGCGTGGTAACCGCCCACAGGAAAACGTAGCGTAGGCAGGCATTCTGTTCGGTAGATCGACGATCTGTTGAAGGTTGCGGGAAACCGCTGGATGCCGCCAGTGCAGAACCGGTTGTCCTGGAAGGTGGAGGTCTTTTTCCAGCAGTAGACGTCCCTCGGCTGATATTAATTCAGAAAGTGCGTTACAATATTTTTAGTTCACATAACTAGGAGACTCCGAGCGTCGGACGCCTAAGTATGTATGTTTGTTTGTTCTACGCCTAAATGGCTAAATAGATTTGGATTAAATTTGGTAGGTATATTGATCAAAGACTGGATTAACACAAAGGTTAACTTTTATTCCGCGCTTGTGAGCCTCTTGAAGCCTCGATTGAGGCATCGTTCATCCGATTACATACAAACTTCTTACTCGTCGCGCGTACGCCTAAGAAGACTTGTAACAAAAAAAAAACGCGAGCCGCACCATCGATATCCATGCCGGTGAAACCGCGGGCAAAAGCTAGTTGTAGACAAAAAATGCTAATGACACCCGCCACATAGAAAAAGAGGCTTCATTAGGGATCATCTGACGCTTGTGTCTGTAACAGACGATTAAGTCATTGTCACGTAAAGATGTCCTTTGTCAAAAAAACAAAACATTACCCTTTTTCTTGGACAGTCGGGCAAAAATGTAACAGTTTCATCATATCAGCTCATGCACATCCCCACCGAGGGGCTCGAGCCTACCCTGAATTAGGGCGATTGGGCCTTAGTCGACCACGCCGGCCCAGTGCGGTTTGATCGAATTCACACATAGAGTTTCTCCGCAGGCGTGTGCAGGTTTCCTCACGATGTTTTTAAAGTGATACATTTATAACATCGTCTCGAGCTTTTTCGTCTGTGTTTTGCGTGACGGCAAAGAGATTATTACATCGTCTCAAACTTTTTCGTCAGAGCAGCCATGATCGTTTCGTCCTCTGTACCGTAGCTCCAAGACGAGAGCAGACATGATCGTTTCGTTTTCTGTATCGTAGCTCCAAGAGGAGTGAAACTTTTATTACATGATCGTTTCGTCCTATGTACCGTAGATCCAAGACGAGAGCAACCACGATCATGATGATAATGTGGAAAAAAAGTTTCACTTTTACCATGGTTTCATAAAACCACACACTCTTTTCCTTCACCGTAAGAGCGTCGGATAACGGTACATATGAAATCTAAATTCGATATCACATTGGTACGCGGCAGGATTCAAACCAGGACCTCCTGGACGGGAGGCGGTGGCCCTAGCCGTTAAGTCACCGACGCTCTTTAACAGTTTTTTTTTATTCACAATTGGTAAACCCTTGACAACATCCCACCTGGTGGTAAGTGACGATGTTACCGAAGATGGAAGCGGGCTTATCAAGACTCCCCAACGCAATGGGGAACTGGCTATCTTATCTTCATGGCGGAACACACCAATGTTATCAACATTGATATTTGGCGGCAAGACTTAGATAAGATGGTGGTAGCTAGCCAGGCGGGCTTAGAAAATGCCCTACCACCAACGAAACCGAGTCTTACAATTGACCCCGCCGGGAATCGAACCTGCGACCTCCTGTGTAAAGCCAGTGAACTTTGCCTCTGAGCTACGGAGGCGGTTCAACTTACTCTGTAGAAAAGCCTCCAACTATATGTGCGTAACTCAAATTTAATTACAAATGCGTATTTGACAATTACTACTGCTAAGTGACAAAGTTTGGGCTAACTAAGTTGGAGATAAGGCCTTAACTCTACCCTAACCTTACTATCAAGATGAGGGCCTGTTCATACCAAAGAAATCACAGAATCTATGTAGATACATAACAGTAGATATATCTACCTACAGCGAAAATATACTGCATAATATGATTTTCCTGACGTTTCTGTTTTAGGCAAGGCATCAATTAAAAATTCAATAATTTTAATGTTCTCGTGTCATATGGTTTTCATGTCCTAATAACATTATTTGTTTTTTAACAATGTTTTTTTTACATTGTTAACTGATGAATGTTTGTTTTTAACTTTTTCACTATCTTTGGCATTAAATATTTTAATTACTGTTTTATGACCATCAGAAAGAGTGTTATTGCGCTAACTTTGAATAAACATTTTGACTTTTTAATATTTTAAATTTTATGTAGTCTACCCTCATAAATTCATTATAAATTATGAATCCGTAGTCATCGTATACTTTGTATAGAGATTTTTACTACTTCTTTGGTCACAATGGATCTGAGAAAATGTATCTCTCTGGTTTTAACCCAGTCACGATCCGCGGATTCCAGATAGTATCTTTATCGTACTGTTAATGTGAAAGTCCCCTAAGGTTAACCTTAACGATACGCTTTGCAAAAGTAATTACACTACGCTATGTTAACTTTTAGTGAGCAAATATTGCTCCTAGTTGTGTTAGTTGTATAATGTGAAGTTCTAGAGTTATTGCTGTTAAATACATATGTACTCAGACTAAAGGAACTTGACTCAGTTTCATAAGGTTTCAGATGCCGGAACACCACGCTTTGATGTTTTGGCCTCACACCAGGTCGCTTCGATTGTCGGTGAAGTTGAGTTTTAAAGTAAAACTTTTTTACGCACGCTTACTTGGGGAGTAAGCTGGTGATTGCGTTACGCCAACGGTGATTTATAGCTTTACGAAAAGTGTTATACGGCGAGGCGAACGGCACGCTTGACTTGGGAAGTAAGCTGGTGAATGCGTTACGCGAACGGTGATTAAGTTTTACTTCAGTCGTGTGGTCGTTACAAGTTTATTTTGACGTCGAATTCGTTGTCTGAAAGAAAATAAGGAAAAGTCAGAAATTTGGGTGATATTATTAAAATTATAATTTTGAAAAAAGTATTGTTTTGATATTGAACTTCAGTACGTGAAATAAGGTGATAGTAACTACTGATGCCGAAGATGGAAGCGGGCTTACTGATTCCCCAACGCCATAGAACTGGATATCTTATCTCCATGCCGGAACACATCATGATGTTAACATTGATGTTTTGGTGGCAAGAGTTAGATAACATGGTGCTAGCCAGCCAGGTTGTCGGTGACGTAACGGTTAGGTCTGCTACCTCCTGTGCGGGAGGTCATGATTCAAATCCAATACCATTGTGTTTTTAGATTTCGATTCCATATGTACGGTTATCCAACGCGTTTACGGTAAAGGTAAAGATCTAGAGGAAACCTACACACGCCTGCGAAGAAACTCTAAAGTTGTGTGTGAAGTCGACCAACCCGCACTGGGCTCGCGACTAAGGCCCGATCACCCTAATACTCTCGGTGGGGACGTATGTGAGCTGATACGATGAGCCAGACAGTCGGGTTTCGAATCTTACAAAGTATGATCTCGCGACCTCCTGATGTGAAGCAAGTGGACTAACCTTAACGTCATGAAACCGGTTAATTCCCAGACCATTATCATCTCAGCTCATATATCCCCACCAAGGGGGTTAAAGCCTACCCTGATATAGAGCGATTTCTGCTGTAGGAATTAGGGACTCCCAGATAAGCCACGTATAAACAACAAGTACGCTGTGGAAACCGATCACATTGCAGCTGAAATGTCTGCGATCGTGAGTGATAACATCTAAAAACTAAGAGTTTTCTATAAAGTAGTAAGATGCGTAAAGCTGTAGCTCCGGGAGGCATCAAAAAATATTTCTTAATTCTAACGGAAAATATCTTATAACACCTGGGTGAATTTACTTTAATCACCTTCTTGGGATAATGGATTATCAATTCGCTTCACATCAGGAGGTCGCGGTTTCGATACGCGGTGGAGTCCAACATTATAAAATTTGGATTGGTTGGTGGCAGGGTATTCTCTATGACCGCTTGTAGCACGACGACATATGGCGTGGATTTTAAAAGAACGTACGTTCTTACCGATGATAACGTTATGAATTTAATGAAGAAGTAACAGACCTAAAAAGAACATAAGAATAAGTAAGTTATCAAACACTTAAATTTTAAATATAAATCACAAAAACCTAAAATATTCTTACCTCAGATGGGTCTGAATAGAGAGAAACAGGTTTATAAGTTATTATAATGGTGAAAGATATAAGAATACGGATTTTTGTCACATAGATTACAGCGCAAGCGTAAAAGAACAAATAGATGGAATGAAGAAAAGGTTAAATGAAAGTAGAACGAATAACAGCGTACCGCGCTACACGCTTGACTAACTATCACCATTCTAATTAAGTATTTCTACCAAAATATTAACGATAACAGCATTGATGTGCTTCAACATGAAGATAAGATAGCCAGTTCCCCTTTGCATTGGGGAATCCTTATCTTCTTCGTATTGTATGGGACAATAACCGTGCTATCCAAGGGATAGACGGCGTTTGCCTGGGTATCTTAATAAGTTCGGTAATATATCTTCGGCATTATCGTCCATAAAGTGAGATGATGCCAAAAATTTTAAATATAAATGACAAAAACCTAAAATATTCTTACCTGAGATGGGTCTGAATAGAGAGAAACAGGTTTATAAGTTATTATAATGGTGAAAGATATAAGAATACCGATTTTTGTCACATAGATTACAGCGCAAGCGTAAAATAACAAATAGATGGAATGAAGAAAAGGTTGAATGAAAGAAGAACGAATAACAGCATACCGCGTTACACGCTTGACTAACTATCACTATTCTAACTAAGTATTTCTACCAAAATATTAACGACAACAGCATTGATGTGCTTCAACATGAAGATAAGATAGCCAGTTCCCCTTTGCATTTGGGAATCTTAATCTTCTTCGTATTGTATGGGACAATAACCGTGCTACCCAAGGGATAGACGGCGTTTGCCTGGGTATCTTAATAAGTTCGCTAATATATCTTCGGCATTATCGTCCATCAAGTGAGATGATGCCAAAAGCTCATCTGTTGTGAATAAAAAAGCTCCACAATATAAAGATAAGAAAGCCAGTTCTCCATTGCATTAGGGAATCTTGATAAGTTCACTTTCATCTTCGGCATTATCGTCCATAAAGTGAGATAGTGCCAAGAGTTTATCTGTTGTTAATAAAAAACCTTCAAGATTCCCATCGATTTAGACAACACGAAAACTTTTATATGTGTAGTGTCACGTGACCTTGAAAGAGTTCGGGTGGTGTTAGCACTGTTGTCTATTAGTTTGAGTTGTCGGCTAGTAATAGACGTAGTGCATTATGGAAACTGTTAATAGAAAGCTCCAGGATACCCAGAGGGGAAACGTGCGATGGGTGATATAATCACAGTTCTCTTTAGCTATATTATATCAGACACGTTATTTAACTCAAACTAGAAACCCTTATAGTTTTGTTTGTTTGTTGGCATACTTTAAAATATACACTTAAAGTAATATTTAAAAAAAAAGCTTATATATAAGGTGACTTTTAATTAGTTCTTGATAACAAAATATATGCATATGCTCGTGATTACAAACAACTTTCCCAAAGAAACTATATGTTAAATCAAGAAAAAAAAATTTGATCCTCGGTATACAACAAGTTAACAGATCGGCAAAAAAGTATAAAGCACCAAATTTTTTTTTTTTTTTTATATTTGAAATATAGTTTCTTTGGGAAAGTTGTTTGTAATCACGAGTACGTTCATATACTTTGCTATCGAGAACTAATTAAAAGACACCCTATATAATGGCGGACTTGTTCCTTAGAAAGATCGCTTAGTTTTCTCATGTGAGTCTGCGTTTTTTTGTGACTTTATGTGGGTCACTGGATGGTTTAGTTAGATTCACAAACTGACACGTCATGTGGCGCTGCGGTCAGGGTATAGGATTAATTTTGCTTTGGGCAACAGCAAATCATACAATCACCATCATAATATTAACTGAAAGACGTCCACTGCTGGACAAAGGCCTCCCCCAAGGATTTCTACAACGACCGGTCCTGCGCTGACAAACTATTAAAATTGGTCCAAATTGGTTAACATTTAAGACGTCAAAATCGTTAACGCCGTTTGTATGAAAGACGCAGCTTCACAATCCTCTTAAGACCCTATAAAATTGTTTTCTCAACCAAACGATTCTATTACTAAGCTCAACGGAATTAGATACCTAACCCAGATTAAATTGGATTAACTATTAAACTGAAATACTGAAATCGAACCGAGTCTGAGCTGCAGTTTGGCAATATCTCAAAATAACATCCCACTTGGCAATGTCAGAATGCGGCGCGAATCCTAACTGAGGGTCGAAATGGCCCATCCCGGAAGTTGGTTGGAACTCGTTAGAAGTTGGCCGACTGGCGTCTGAGCGGTTAGATTGCCAAGCCATCAACGGATGTTGTTATTTTGATACAGATTTGTGATGTCTCGTTTGATGAGCTGGAAAAGCACCTTGCAAAGATAAAAAAAAATGTTAGACATTATATTATGTTGTACGATGTTTGTATTTCAAGTGATAACTTTTAAAGTGACTTTTAGCATTTATCTATTTAGTAATCTGTGCTTTTAGGTCAGATATACTTAATCTTTAATATTTTTATTTGTTTTAATAAGTACTATGGCTGTATTTATTTATTTATCTATTTATTGATGTGTGGCGGCAACTGTAGTAACCCGCCACTGAACATTAACACAAGCGACGAGAGAACAAAAGAAATACGACATCTAGAACGCGCTATTAGAATTTCTTCAGCGCTGAGTATAATATATACAGATACCGATCATCAACGATTGGTCCACGGCCGGACCCCAGGCATACCACCTCGCCTGGCGGAGATATCTCCCTTTGCTCTCGTCGAGTAGGAACACACCGTTCCTAAAGATGTGTAACATCTTTGCTCTCGCTTTCCTGCAATTTGTGAGAGTGATTTCGTGAAATGGGACGGAAATGTGTAACATGGGACGGAAATGTGTAACAGGAAGTCGCGAAAGCGCGGAATTCTACTTTACGAGAGTCCGACTCGCACTTTTTTTGGTTTTTTTCGTTACTGTCAGATCCGCCACCCAGGTACAATATCGTCATCAAATCTAACTAACCTAAAGTATTTTGACACAGTCATGTTACACATCATATGCGAGTACTGTAGGTCTTGCTCGATTATTTTTTTTATTTACACTTATAGTACACCAAAACAATTTCGTAAAGCTAATACATACAGTTATTATAATGAAGTGTACAGTAGGCGGTCTTATTGCTAAAAGCAATCTCTTCCAAACAACCTTTAGTTACAGGATGTATTTGGCTGCAATATGGAATCATTTATTTATTTATTTAGGCGCGTTGGGCATTTTTTGAGATTGGAAAAAAACATTGAACTCGCGACACCGTTACCGTCACCGTAACCGATACCAATGTAATTGATACAAGCAGGGACAATCGGAGGGTTAAAACTAATAAAATTGAAAAAGTTTCTACTTCTTTCGGCATTTCAGGAGTGGTTATATTAGGGTTTTTTTTTAATGAAATATGATAGAACACATTTTTGAGGAGGCTGATACTGAACAACTTTAGTTCTACTAATTTGCTGAAGTCTCAAAAAAAAATTGAACTTCGGCGCCATTTTCACTTTACGTATTAATTAATTTGCTTATTTGTTTGTTTGGCGCCGACTTAAAATTATTTAAGTATTTACATTAGTGTAGAAGCTTAGTAAGACTAAAAAAAGCACTTTTTTATTTTTCGCTTTTCAGTTCCGTTATTTTATTTTCGGTGTAATTCTTTGTTAAAAAAAATATACCTTAAACTATACAGGGTGTTACTAGATTTGTGTAGGAACAGTTAATTACGGATTCTACTCATCATACTGAACAACTTCACTCAAGGAACCCATAACTTTCGACACTTCATACAAAAATCTATAAAATTGGTCAGTCAGCTGATTGATTTGTATGAAAAGGTTTATTTTGTGAATTGACTATAGGTCTCTTTAAGAAAGTTGCTCAGTATGATGTACCATTCCGTACCCAAGGGTGTGAAAATGCGAAACCTTCGATTTAAGAGTCCGACTCGTACTTGACTGATTTTTTTTTGTCTTTATGATATACGTCATAGATATTCCCTATATTAATTTTTTAGGGTTGCCACCATAGTAAAAAAACCGTCCAGGTGCTAGTCGGACTAGCACATCAAGGATTCCGTACCACCACACCTCTCCACACAACTACATAATATAAGGACAATGATTCCTATGCATATTACAAACAAAAGACATCAACGCAAAAGATAAAAATCGACTTTTTTTGTCATTCATTTCGGACTCCTTAGCGCAAGTACGACTCACACTTAGCCAATTTTTTTTATTTTTTGTTTTACTTGATTGAATAATGAATAATATTTATGAATTAATGAATAATGAATAATATTTATTTGCTCGAATACATGGTATTAAATTGAGTGGGAATAAAGATATAACAGTAAAGTATCACATGATTCGCTTTTGTCAAAGCATGCAAAAATTTACACAAAAGTTAAAATATTAATAATAATATAAAAAAATGTCATATTAATATTTCGATGTCATCATATTATATTATGTTTGTTACTATTACATACCTTTAATTAAATTAAAATATATTTTGTCGTAAAATTAAGCATTATGGTCCAAAAATTCTTTATTTGAGCAGAAGCATTTTTCTAAAAGCCATTTATAAAGTTTGCTTCTAAAAAGTTTAGATGGAGAGTGTCTTATGTCACTTGGCAATCGGTTATATATCTTTTTTGACATGTATAAACAATTTTTTTCAAACACTGCACTGTTGCATGCTGGTATTAGTAACTTAGCTGGATTAGTTATATAATCACACCAAGTTTAACGCTTGTATGTATTACCGTTTTAACGATAGAGCTAAATAAAAAAAACTTCTACAGACCTATAAAAAACAGGTTTTTTTCTTGTATGGAGACTTCCTTTATTTTTTCATTTTTTCTACTTTTAAGAATTTTTTGTTATAGAAGCAACAGAAAACTGTCTACCTATTACAGTTTATGAAATACAGCCCGCTGACGGACGGACAGACTGCGGAGTAATAGTAATAGGGTTCAGTTCAGTAGGTTCACCCGTTGGGTGTCATCATTATCATCATTACAGCTCATATACGTCCCCACCGAGGGGCTCAAGCCTACCCTGAATCAGGGCGATTAGGCCTTAGTTGACCACGCGGGCCCAGTGCGGGTTGGTCGACTTCACACACAACCTTCGAGTTTCTTCGCAGGCGTGTGCAGGTTTCCTCACGATGTTTTCCTTCACCGTTAAAGCAATCGGTAAGTATGTACGTAAGTTATTGAAAAACTCATTGGTACATTGGCCGTCCAGATTTGAACCCGGTACCTCTGGTTAGATGGACCGAGTCGTTACCGGCTGAGCCACCGACGCGGGTTGTTGGTGTACGGAACCCGAAAACATACTTATTTTTTTTTTATTCAAAAATGGCTCTAACTGTTTTGATGGAACTCGTTATGTTACTGTTACTCTATATAGCCTACAGTACGGTAGTCCATTGTTCCAAAAAAAAAAATCGGAATAAGGTTCCTCCCATACAAATCCAGGTTTGTTTGTTACTTTTTTATCAAATATGGCTCTAAAGGTTTTAATATAACGTTGTAAAAAAAGCGTCGGTGGCTCAACCGGTAACGACTCGGTCCATCTAACCAGAGGTACCGGGTTCAAATCTGGGCGGCCAATGTACCAATGAGTTTCTTTCAAAAAACTTACGTACATAATTACCGATTGCTTTAACGGTGAAGGAAAACATCGTGAGGAAACCTGCACACGCCTGCGAAGAAACTCGAAGGTTGTGTGTGAAGTCGACCAACCCGCACTGGGCCCGCGTGGTCGACTAAGGCCTAATCGCCCTGATTCAGGGTAGGCTCGAGCCCCTCGGTGGGGACGTATATGAGCTATAATGATGATGTTAACAATTAGGACTTGATAAAACCTACTGCACTGGGTACTTCATTATTCCATTAAAAATCTGAGTAAGGTACCATCTGTCTAAGAATTCTTAGTCTGTGAAAAAAATTGCTCTGGGAAAAAACGTGTTTGTATGGTTCTCCTACAAATGAAATTGAAACTTGCGATTTACTCACAAATGGTTGGAGCTATTGAATTGTCATGCATTACAAATAAGTATATATTTGGTCATGCAATATCATCATCATCATCATTAAATCAGCCGAAGGACGTCCACTGCTGAACATAGTTGAATAGTAACATATAATTGAGAGTTTAATAAACTTAATAAATTGTACGGCAGCCTGCACTGAACTTTCTCAACCATTTTTTTTCTTATTTTTTTTAAAATAAAAATTTAATTTAAAAAAATATAATAATTTTGATGCATTTATATAGCATACCGCGCCCCGGAAAGCATAGTGTAGGCAGGCCTCCCACGCGGTAGACCGATGACCTGACGAAGATCGCGGGAAGCTGCTGAATGCGGGCAGCGCAGAACCGGTCGTCGTGGAAATCCTTGGGCCTCCCCCAACGACGACCGGTTCTGCGCTGCCCGCATTCAGCAGCTTCCCGCGATCTTCGTCAGGTCATCGGTCCACCGCGTGGGAGTATATCGTATATGTTTCTTTTCAACTTAGGCAGAATAAAAAAAAATTACTGGTAGAAACCACAGGTTAGCGTTTTAGTTATCATATGGAAAGTAAATTAATCCCATTTCCGCCGTGCGTCCCATAGACCAATTTGTCAACACAGCTGCTATCTGATAAATATTTTACGCAAACGCGTACGTGACCATATGCGCTGACAGACCAGACTACATTATTACCATGTTGGTATGAGTATTACAGCGCGCTACCTTCCTGAATAAGAGGAATTTCACACACACCGGTTCTCCCTTTTCCGGTAGACTAAAATGATGTACGACATAGCTCACAGAATCGCTAAACTTAAGTGGCAATGGACAGGGTACATAGCTCCTAGAACAGATAGCCGTTGGTGTAGTAAAGTTCTTGAGTGGCGAACGGAAGATGTAGCGACCGACGACCTGGTGATGATCGCGGGAAGCCGTTGTATGCGGGAGGTATGCGGGGTGTATGTTGGGGTAGGCCTATGTCCAGCAGTGGACGTCTTTCTGCTGATATGATGACGATGATCAGGATTCTGTACCCAAAGTGTGCCAACGGGATCCTATTACTAAGTGTCCGCTGTCGGTCCGTCCGTTCGTCTGTCTGTCATCGGGCTGTATATCATGAACCGTATTAGGTAGACAATTGCAATTTTCACAGTGTGTATTTTTTTTTTTTTTTTTTATTCACAATTGGTAAACCCTTGACAACATCTCACCTGGTGGTAAGTGACGATTTTGCCGAAGATGGAAGCGGGCTTACCAAGAAACTTAAGGGGGCCTTAAAGACACGGGTTTTTATTTGTGGTAAAGAACCCTTCGTGTGCGGGTCTGACTATTATTTTGTCGGTTTTTCCAATATTTGTACTTAGCTTTGTTTGAAATCTTAAAGGTTAAAAAAGTGTCTTCAGTTGTTATGTAGGTATTAACTTTTGATGTAAAATGTAAAGGCTGCCTGCAAATAAGCAAATGGAAATTGTGAAAATTGCATTAAAATCTGTTAAGTTGTGGTATATTTTTTTTATCCATATAAATGATTATGTTTTTGCATAGCTTTCCCATAAAGTGTTGTTAAGGCAATGTTTTTTTTAATCTGTTACCTTAAAATCTTTTAAAAGCACATACATGAAATATTCTAAAAACCAACCCAGTTCTAGCGCACCGCAGGTTTCGTACCACCACCGTATATTTGTGTTAAGTATTTGCGGGCAGCGCAAAACCGGTCGTCGTGGAAATCCTTGGGGGAAGCCCTTGTCTAGCAGTGGACGTCCTTCGGCTGATATGATGATGATGATGATTTGCCAAATAATTGACATCGCTAAACACAATAAAAACAACCGACATCAATTTTGGTATATGTTTGTGTTTGGTGATTTGCAAAAATATACCAAACCAATTTTAATATAATTTTAGGCACAACCTATGGAACTGTGCTTAACAAGATTCCCCAACGCAATGGGGAACTGCCTATATTATCTTCACACATACTAGAAAAAATAACAAAGTAGTTTTTTTAAGGTATATCCCTAGTTTTTACCTCCTGGTCTTTTTTATCCACAATTGGTCATCCCTTGGCATTATCTCACCTGATGGTAAGTGACAATGATGCCGATAATAGAAGCTGGCTTGACAAGATTCCCCAACGGAATGGGGAACTGGCTATCTTATCATCAAACAGTGAAAAAAAAACAGAGTAATTTTTTTCAAGATACATTACTAGTTTTCAAACCCGTTTTTTTTTTAGTTTTTACACCCTGTTTTTTTTAAACCACAATGAGTCAGCCCTTGACATCATCTCACGTGATGGTAAGTGACGAAGATGCCGGAGATGAGCTTACCAAGATTCCCCAACGCAATGGGAGAAATTACTCCGTGGGACTATGGGAAATATCGCTCCGTTTACAAGCATCTTAAGGCAGGATCTTAGCAGCGACACCCAAGTTTGGACTTATTTTATGTAAGTACTAGCATTGGCCCGCGACTTCGCCTGCGTGGACATCGTTTTTACGACTGTCTTTTAGCAGATATGAATTTTCCTTAGATCCCTCGGGTATGATATCTGGCTATTCTGATTATAAGTCTATGTCACTTCCCACTCCCTCACACAATTCTATACAAAAAACCACTTCAGTCCGTAGCTCCGTTGCGACGCTGACGTGCGCGAGCGCTGAAATGAGTTTTCCCCAGATCCCACGGGAACCATGTCGGGATATGCTAATTAGTAAATTATGTCATTTCTCAACCCCTCAGCCATCTCTGAGCAAAAAATCACAGCAACTCATTGTTCGGTTGCAATGTTAAAGAAACTAACCAAAAAAAGAGTATAATATATTCAGTTCCCTCAGGAACTGCATCGGACTATGCTATTTTTACGGGATAAAAAGAAGCCTATGTCCTTACCAGTAACACTGGCTACCTGCGTTTCGAATTTCATTACGATTGGTTAAGGTGTTGAAGCGTGAAAAGGTAACAAACAAACAAACACATTTTCACATTTATATTATTAGTAAGGATCTACGTCTGTCTATGTTAGTCGGTGTGTGAGAAATCGCTCTAACAGGGACCGCGTTAACTTAACGACTTTGTTAAATTTTCGCTTAAACTAAATGACTCAGCTGTTTTCGCCAGCGGCAAGGAGGAGCGTAATTTACATGTTTATACCTCTTTCATTTTTAAATAAAATGCCTACCTTGCCTCCTGGTTTATTTTGCATTTTGTGCGGTTGTTATGTGGATACTTTGTTTTTAAAACAAAAAATCAACCAACCATTAAGTAAACAAAACACAAAATGATTTTCAACAAAAACAAACCGACTTTAAACAGGAAACTAAGGTTCTCCTCGATTTATTCGGGATGCCATCATCAGATACTGGTTTCCTTATCATTAAACCACCCTTAGGATATCTCCTTTCCAACAAAAAAGAATCATCAAAATCGGTTCATAAACGACGAAGTTATCCGCGAACACACATAAAAAATTATATACGGACGAATTGAGAAAATTCCTTCTTTTTTTGAAATCGGTTTAAAACCTACTTGTTTTTTGAAGTCGGTTAAAAATAATATAAGTAATTGATAACTTTAGAAACAGATCTCAATCGCAAACACTTAGTACAACATTGCTCCATTTATGTTCATTTTGTAAATAAGTACTAAACCGATTTTGTTACATTTGTTATGGGACCAACCTGGAGGCATCATCATATCAGCTCATATACATCCCCACCGAGGGGCTCAAGCCCCCCGAATTAGGGCGATCGGGCCTTAGTCGACCACGCGGGCCCAGTGCGGGTTGGTCGACTTCACACACAAAGTGCGAGTTTCTCCGCAGTCACGAAACATGCACCTCACGATGTTTTCCTTCACTGTAAGAGCGTCGGATAAACGTAATGAAATCTAAATTCGAAATCACATTGGTACGTGGGAGGATACGAACCACGACCTCCCGGACAGGAGGCGGCGACCCTAGCCGTTACGTTACTGACGCTCAACCTGGAGGCATATATCAAATAAAAAGTAATCATAAAAATTGGCTCACAAGATATCCCCTTTCGTCCAAGTTACAAACACACAAAAATAACGTACAGTGTAATTGAGAAACCCTTCCTTTTTGGAAGCCGGCTAAAACGGATATGTACAACATTACCTACTAGCTGATGTACAAATTTAAAAAACCCTTTCTCACTTAGAAAACTTATATAACCTAACTTATTCTTTCTTTTATTCTTATCGTGTGGCACAATTTACCGTACTATCCAAGGGATAGACGGCGGTTGCCTGGTGTTGCACTTAGCATCACCCGCGGTCACGTGTAGTAAATTTAGATTTACACCCACGGACGTGTGCAACGCGACCTTATACACATCTGGAATCAGATGTGCAGGTTTCCTCACGATGTTTTCCTTCACCGTTAAAGCAATTGGTAAGTATATGTACGTAAGTTTCAAAAAACTCATTAGTACATTGACCGTCCTGATTTGAACCCGGGACCTCTGGTTAGGAGGACTGAGTCGTTACCGGTTGAGCCACCGATGCTATACCTAACTTACTTATATTTAAATAAATTAAAAATTTAAAAAACCCTTGAAACTAACATTTATTTTAGCCACCTCTGTGGTGTAATGGTTAAGTCCATTATATTCACATCAGGAGGTCGTGGGTTCGATTCCCAGCGGAGTCTAACCCTGTAAGACTCGTTTTCGTTGGTGGAAAGGCATTTTCTAAGCCCGCCTAGCTATCTAGGTACTACCATCTTTTCTAAGTGTTGCCGTCGAACATCAATGTTAACAGCATTGATGTGTTTCGGCAGGAAGATAAGGTGGCCAGCTCCCTATTGCGGTGGAGAGTCTTGGTAAGGCTGCTTCGTCACTTACCGTCAGGTGAGATGGTGCCAAGGGCTTACCAATTGTGGATTATAAAATAAACACGTTAAAAAACCGACTTCCATCGCAACAAATTAGTACATTTTTGCATTATTATTTTTTGTTTTTGTTAATTTTCTACTAAAGTACTACACCGATTTTGATAAAATTTATATGAGACCACACGGGAAGCAATAGCTTTCAAATAAAAAAAGAATCATAAAAATCGGTTCACCCAGTCAAAAGTTCTGAGGTAACAAACATAAAAAAAAAAAAAATACAGACGAATTGAGAACCTCCTCCTTTTTGGAAGTCGCTTGATAAAAGATTTCTTTCAGAAGGTTTGATTCAACATAAAATTCAAAATCAAAAATATTTATCTTTAATACCTAGGTGTTTCCGAACACTTATAGATAGAAAAAAAAACTTAATTCTATTACAAATAATGTCATGATTCAGATTACAGTCTCAGGTTATGGTATTTGTAATAAAATAAACACATAACCGTAATATATCTTTGTAATAGACATAATCTATTATTTTATAATATCCTCTAGAGAGCACAAGCATTTTTTTACGATTATTGGTTTAATTCTCTGACAAACTAGTTCTTCTTGAACTTGAACTTGACTTTTAAAACCTTACTCAGTATTAACCGCTACCGTGGCGTAATGGTAAAGTCCATTAGCTTCATATCAGGTAGTCGCGGGTTCGATTCACGGCGCAGTCTAACTTTATAAGACTTGGTTATGCCTGTCACTGTTTGTAGGAAATAAATGCAAATTCTTACGAACGAACGTACATGATGTTTTCATACAAGAATTCATAACCCGGCGCCAATGACGTGTAAAAAATAACGCGGACGATGATCTAGGGTCAATATGGCCTGAATGTTTTTTTCTTAATTATCTTGTTACCTGCTGAATTATAACAAATTTAATACAAAGTAAGAACTATTGCATGACCACTAAGTCATTGAAGTATCAAGATGTTTAAGTAATTAAGATATCAAATTATTATTTGGTTTTAATACAACAACCTCAAAAGGGCAACAAAAATATTTTTTCTTTTAAAACTAAAAATGTATGGAGCTGTAGCCGTTTTATTCCCGTTTTATTCAAGAAAAGGGATTTTACCATTCTTCACTGGCGCTTGCTCACTACACTATGATGGTACAAATCATATAAATTGAGGTATTATCTCCAGCTACTGATAAAACCAAGAACGATTATAATATGTTTTTTTCGAAATTTCCCCAATTGAAAATCGCTCGGGTCAATATGACCCAGCGTCATTGTCGCCGGGTTAAATGAAATTCATTGTACAGCATCTTCTTACTCGCTACAATGGAGAACATCGTCGTACTATCCGAAAGGTTAACCGCAGATAGGTACAACGCGAAACGAACCTATTAAATTATATGATAACTTAACCCCAGCTAAACCAACTGACACGGGTTATGTCGAGTCATCCCCGAATAATTACATTACACCCTGTACATGAAAATACGGTGAACGGATTACAACTTAATCGCGTTATACAGGGGAAGCTAAATTGGTAATCATATTTAGTACGCGGCATCGCTACATGAACCATGCTATGTTTATTTTAATCCGTCGGTTTTGATAAAAAAACCGGCCAAGTGCGAGTTGAGCTCGCGTGAAGAGGGTTCCGTACAATGCCGAAGTCAAATAAAAAAATATCACATTTGAAATCCTCACAGTAAGACGCGAGTTAACTACTATTAGCGCTATCTAGTGGAGTTTTAATTGAGTTTACCACTTTATTTTCAATTGATATATTTCTTATAGGTTTTCCTGTAATCTACAAGCAATTAACTATATTTTTTTAAATTTTAGGCTCAGTAGTTGCAGAGGTCAGGGGAATGGTCAATTTTCGTCTTCTTTTATAAATAAAATCAAAACTATATATTTTACAATAATAACAAAAATATATTTGAGATCCTCATAAAATGCCTTTCATTTGTTAAACGACACTGTAAGGTTTGCAAAACTTTTTTAATTTCCTAATTTGTACATTCGAAAATGAACCTAATTAAAAAATATATTTATTTACTTTGAACATCTGTGTTTGGGTCATAGGATTACACCACCTTACTAAATGTCACCTGATTTGGTTCAGTAGATTCGGAGAACATTGGCTGTGATAGACGGACAGACAGGCAGACAGACGCACGAGTGATTCTACAAGGGTTCCGTTTTTTTGTACGGAACCCTAAAAATTATATCTATATTATATCTAGTGTGGATATAATTTTCGTACAAGCGAGCGAAGTTTTCTAAATCTACTTGAAAAATCCGGCGTTTGTATGTAGGTATAAAAATCTTTTCGACGATAACTCAAGTGGCGTAGATCGGAACGTCGTGAAATTGGGTAGCACATTAATGAGACAAAATCTTTTTTTTTAGTTAGAACATTAGATAAATCGATCAAGGCGTTGTTAAGGGGATTGTAAATGTTGAAAATATGGTTTCTAAAACACCACTAGTTGGTGCTGGACGTACATTGCGCGAGCATCAGTGAGCCTACCTACATTTAAAAAAAAATACATCTCGAGTTCGCAGTTCTGAGCGAATCACTAGTATTTTAAAGAAAATAGATACTATCCTATCCTACTAATATTATAAACGCGAAAGTTTGTAAGAATGTATGGATGTATGTGTGTTACTCTTTCACGAAAAAACTTCTGAACGGATATAGCTGAAATTTGGTAGGTAGACAGACTAGGACCTAGACTAACACATAGGCTACTTTTTACCACGCTCGCAAGCCGCTTGCGGCTCACGCACTGCGCACCCTCGAACAGTCATAGAAACGTTGTCCACGCGGTTGAAACCGCGGGAAACAGCTAGTTATTAATATATAACCTGGTACGTGTATGTTTGTAACATAGACGAGTTTGATGACGGCCTAAATTATTGAAAACCAAATCTAAATCGAATAATAGTTGTAGTGAAAATCTATGAAGTCGTAATGTCTTCGGCAACATCGTCACTTACCACCAGGTGAGATGTTGTCAAGGGTAATAGTGAATAAAAAAAAAAAATGTGTATGAAACTTCTTGGAAAAAATATCAACAGGTTGATTTCCTGGTCACGTCGATCATGCAGGTTAACTGTCTACAAACACCTGGGTGGGTTTTACAGTGGCATTTGTATCGACCATTTTGTAGCGCCGCTGGCGTAACAGCTAGGTACGCCACCATCTGCCCGGGAGGTTGTGGTTCGATTCGAACCCTTCCACGTACCAATGTGATTTCGAGTTTAGATTTCAAATGTACGTTTATCCGACGCTCTTACGGTGAAGGAAAACATCGTGAGGAAACCTGCACACGCTTGCAAAAAACTCGCAGGTTGTGTGTGAAATCGACCAACCCGCACTGGGCCGGCGTGGTCGACTAAGGCCTGATCACCCTAATTCAGGGTAGGCTCGAGCCCATCGGTGGGGACGTATATGAGCTGACATGATCATGATTTCCATGCTTTGCATAGCTCGTTACCCATTTGTGTGGGATGCTATCACTGGATGAGTACCTATCAAAATCGGTATCGCACTCTAAACTACCCGTGTGTTATCACACAAATGCTTAATTGAGCTTAGGCCTTGAGAACTGTACGTATCTTTGTAGAGTTTGCTGACCCAGGCACGAAATAGAATAGGGCAAAAAATAAAATTTTGCACGTACCCCACATGCAAGACAGTAGCTTCTTCACATCACTTTTTTACTGCTTTCTTAATTTTAAAAGGCTCCTTTATTCAGGTAAGTCCAGCTCACTGTAATATTTTCATATCCGTAAATTTTTAAACTATTTTGTTTTATATCTGTATCAGAAATCTCTCGTCCCATATATCCCTACAGGAGGTTCATGACTAAGATATGTTCACGTAGACTTCCTGTGAATACTGTTTAAATAAATTGTATGTGGTAGACAGTATTACCTTGGTATTTTTAGCTCCTGAATGTTGCTCCATCGATCGTTCCGGATTTGATTTTACTCGAGCCTTGTACGTGGAAGCGCTATTCTTGGAATTCGTTTGCGCAAATTCTAGAATAATATTTAGAAAATTTACTTTGAACGTTGTAACAATAACTTTAATGAATTACAACACCATTAACTTGATTGTACTAAGGACAATGATTTTTCAATTTTCTAAGCCCGCCTGGCTAGCTGCCACCATCTTATCTAAGTCTTGTCGCCAAACATCAATGTTGACAGCATTCATGTGTTACGGCATGAAGATACGATAGCCAGTTCCCCATTGCGTTGAGGAATGTTGATAAGCCCGCTTCCATCTTCGGCATCATCGTCACTTACCATCAGGTGAGATGATGTCAAGGGCTTATCAATTGTGAAATAAAAAAAAGAAAATTAAATATGAAATAAAAAAAATACTTTTCAGAGATCAAGCCCTCTCGCACATCTACCAGATACGCTAGACTGCCAGGTTTATGATATAGCGTCCCCACTTACCTACCCTAGGGCATAACAGTGGGGGCCGCTATTCCTGCCAACAGAGAGATCAGAGATCAGTGTAAGTCTCAGTCTAGAAGCCCGCCCCGAAACGCCCCTGATCCAAAGGTACCCAAAACGCTGGCAGGGTTGCCTCGCTGTATCGCCAGCGAAATGCGCTGCGTCAGGTTAAAGCCGGAGCGGGGATCTCCACCGTTGCTATTTAGACGCCCTCCCCCAGCTTTCGCGCAAATTCTTGGCTTCTATCTCACGACGTTCTTCTCAATTGCAAACGGGAAGAAAATATATGCCTTCTAAATAAATAATCAGCGAAAAAGAAAACCTTAAGGAACCATACGTAGATTCAAGATTCAAGGTATTTATTCAAAATAAATGCAAATTACACTCTTTTTGTTAATCATAAAATAATAACAACATAATTTTATTTTTGAAAAATCAAGAAATAAACAATCATTAGTTAAAACGTCTTGGGGCCTATGTCCATCAGTGGCCTTCGGCTGATATGATGATAATGATGATGAGGATGAGTAGAAGTAGTAGATGTAGTACTTAGCTAGTACTTTCGCCGCTAGCCACTTGGGACGCACGACACATGTTGCCAGGGCGGCTGCAGAGTTTGCGGCCATTAGGAAGGAGAAGTATTAGCGCGCTTCGAGATAGATACATATTTATACTCTACTAGCTTTTGCCCACGCCTACGTCCGCGTGGAATAGTTACTTTGGGTAAATTTTTTTTAGGATACCTATTTTGCAAATAGTACACATGCAAACTGCTGTGATTTACTGTAAGTAGTTTATTTAAATACATTTGCATAAACTATGTTTTTTTGTTTTTCCATCCTTTGTTAAAACAAACGATTTTGCGGGTTTGATACTCCTGAGCACGCCACATAAAGTGGCCCATAGGAAAACATTTTTTTTCTAAATGTTAACCTGCAACTACAAGAGTCTGTCCTTAAGCTTTGTTTATTGTTATTGCGAATGCTGCTTTCAGAGGAAACTGCATTTTTTCAAACTGTAATGGCAAATTGGTCGGAATTATTGAAATACGGGGACTTGTGAGAAAATGTATTTTTGTGTACTGTAGGGGAAAATAAATAAATAAACCATACTATTATATTTTTTTTACTTTCCATTCATTTGTAGCCCTGTACCATTACATAGCCTTGGTGCGTCAATATTTCTCATAAGTAGGACTAAAACACCAACTTTCAGGCTCAACTTATGGCAAGGCACAGAGTTGAGAAACTCCATAAGCTACGATGTCACTTGTTCAGTGTCCATAACATTGTCCACTGAGAGGTACTCGAAAAGATATCCCTCCACGTCTGACTTAATAACAGGGCCTACTGTCTCATTAAAGCGATATAGCCGTCGTCTAGCAACTTTACCGCACAAATTAAAAAGGAGCGAAAGGTCGGTTTATGTGATGGGACCAGCCGTATATAACCGGCTTCCCGATAGCATCAGGGATGCACCTTCCGTTCACTGCTTCAAGAGTAAATTAAAGGAGTGGCTTCTGGAGAGACAATTGTATGACGTAAGAGAATTCTTAGAAACAACACTCCAGCCTATGTAAAGTGTCAGCAATGTTACGAGTAATTTTAAATAGTTTTATTTTTATTATTTTTATTACAAGATAAATCTAAGTTACTTTTTTGACATTGATTTATAAAATTAGTGCTATTACTAAAAATCATTATTAGATGTATGCGTATTAAAAATATTATTAATACTATCAATTAGTTTGTACTTCAATTATATTTTAAGTATATTAACGTGCAACAGAACATGTTTTCATTTTCACAAATTTTCATTTTTATTTTTCATTGGTCGGCGCCAAAATTTCCCTTTCATACAACCATTCTCTGTTGCCCATATTTATTTATAGATCAGGATATACATTATTTTTAGGGTTCAGTACAAAAAAAAAACGGAACCCTTATATGATCACTCGTGCGTCTGTCTGTCTGTCCATCCGTCTGACACAGCCAATGTGCTCCGAATATACTGAACCAAATCAGATGTAATTTAGTAGGATTGTGTAATCCTATGACCCAAACACAGATGTGCAAAGTATTTCTTTTTTTAAATAAGGGTCATTTTCGGGGGACAAATTAGGAATTTAAAAAAAGTTTTACAAACCTTACTGTATCAAATGAAAGGGCTCGTTATGAGGATTTCAAATATATTTTTGTTGTTATTGTAAAATAAATAGTTTTGATTTTATTCATGAAAGAAGACGAAAATTGACCATTCCTCCCTGATCTCCGAAACTACCGAGCCTAAAATTAAAAAAAAAATCGAAATTTAGTTCATTGCTTGTAGATTACAGAAAAATCTACAAAAATTCTATCAACTGAAAATAAAGTGGTAAACTCAATATAATACGTTCACTTACGGAAAATAGTTCACTAAAACCCCCTATAGACAGCGTTAGTAGTAGTTAACTCGCGTCTTACTGTGAGGATTTCAAATATGATAATTTGTATTTGACTTTAACATTGTACGGAACCTTCTCCATGCGAGTTCAACTCGCTCTTGGCCGGTTTTTTAAATCATCTATGTTATTGACAATTTGTAAACATAGACAGATTTGTTTGGACTTCCATACGAACTTTCATCTCCTATTTCTCATTTAGTTGGAAATTTCAAAAACGCTGGATAAATGTTTATTTACTACTTATCAAGTGCCTAAATACAAAGTTTCACAATATGGTTGGTTTTATCTTCGATAATGACAAACAAACTTTCATACCTTATTTCAACTCCTTTTTATGTTTTTTTTACAAATAAAGGTAGCTTGTGTAATTTCCCAAATTCTAGTCTATTTTTGTACCAAATTACATCAAAATTGGTTTAGGGTATTGTTTGGAATTCCATACGAACTTTTACTGCCTATTTCATCACTATGTAGTTCGAAATTTCAAGAACTCTAGTACAAATATTTATTTATTTCATATCTTATGACTAAATACAAAGTTTCAGTTAACCTATTCGCTTCACACCAGGAGGTTGCGGGTTCGATTCCTGGTGGGGTCAATTTGTAAGACTCGGTTTAGTTGGTTGTACGGCATTTTCTGAGCCCGCCTGGCTAGCTACCATCATCTTATATGAGTTTAACCGCCTAACATCAGTGTTAACAACATTGATGTGTTCCTTGTTGAAGATAAGATAGCCAGTTCTCCATTGCGTTGGGGAATCTTGGTAAGCCCGCTTCATCTTTGGCATCATCGTCACTTACCATCAGGTGAGATGATGCCAATAAAAAAAAACGGATCAGTGGATTAGGCGTGAAAGCGTAACAGACAGACAGACAGTTGCTTTCGCATTTATAATATTAGTAGGGAAGTAGGGATTTGGAGTGGAGACAGCGGGGTGCTGGAGTGCGGAGACACGACGAATTGTGATGAAGATAGAGCGTCGCCTAGTTCAGAGGGGTTTCGAATACCGCTCCGGATCGTTCCTGGTGTAGATTTCATAGCCTTTCAGCTTGGAAATATTTTGGAAATGTTATGGGCACCTTGGCACTGGGAATGACGAGGGACGGATTATTTTAGGCAACGAGTAATGTTATTAAACTTATTTGTATTTAGCATTTATTAATTAGGATTTTAATGTTCAATAATTTTGTATTGTAAATTAAGTAGGTTTATTGTGTTAATCAATTTTGTTATCTAGTAATAATGAATAGTTGTTTTAAGATTTTATAGTTTTTATTTTGTGCCTAATCCAACGTTGTCATGAGGTTGGCACGAACCAAAGTAACCGACATAGCTCACAGAATCGCTAAACTAAAGTGGCAGTGGGCAGGGCATATAGCTCGTAGAACAGATGGCCGTTGGAGTAGTTAAGTTCTCGAGTGGCGTAGGCAGGCCTCCCACGCGGTGGACCGACGACCTGGTGAAGATCGCGGGAAGCCGATGGATGCGGGTAGTGCGGGACCGGTCGTCGTGGAAATCCTTGGGAGAGGCCTTTGTCCAGCGGTGGACGTTTTTCGGCTAATATTATGATGATGATGAAGGCGCGAATAATTCCAAGGCACCAGAATTACAAACTATACTTGGAGTATTTAGCTCAAGAAGGAATTCCAAATCTTGGTACAGTAAGACGAAATAGGATTCCCGATTGTAAATTGTTGTCAGATAAGCTCATGATGAAAAAAGAACGTGAATATTCAGAAGAATATGTAGCTGACGTCAATGGCGTGAATATTTCGATAGTCACATGGAAGCACAATGAAATCGTCACTCTAGCTTCCACATTTGCTGGGAAAGAACCTTGAAGGTGACATAAGACAATGGAATAATCAGACCTCCAACTACGTGATGATCAAGCGGCCTAATGTTGTTGGTGAGTACTTATGGGAGAGTCAACCTCATTGACAGCATCATGGGCATCTATAAGATACGACTTCAAAGCAAAAGATGGCACATGCGTTCATTTTATCATTACTTAGACCTCGCGATGGCCAATGCCTGATGGCCTATTTATTATACAAAAGGGTTCGAAAGTACAAAAAACTTCCGAAAAAGGCAATAGCTTCGGCAGTTTTTCGACTAGAAGTTGCCGAGACTCTTTGTAAAATGGGCATGAAATCTAGTGTTTCTGGTCGACGGAGTTTGGAGGGCGAAATTCAAGCAAAGAAACGCAAAGGACCTTCTCAACATGTGCCTCCTCAGGCAGTTCGCCAAGACCAGATTAAGCATTGGCCGCAATGGGCTGATAAAAAAAATCCGTTACAAATTCCCGAAGTGTACTGGATTCACCCACTCTATATGTGAAAAATTTGTCTTAAGCTACAAAAAACCAAAAATTGTTTTTAAAATTTCCACCTAACATATTTGATTCTATCATTTGTCATATCTATAGCTTCTTACTCGTACATAAAATTTAAATAAGATAACTTAATGTTGCCTAAAGTCAATACTCCCTATTTTGTGTGTTATTTTCATAAAAATAAATATAATCGGTGAAGGAAAACATCGTGAGGAAACCTGCACGCTCCTGCGAAGAAACTCGCAGGTTGTGTGTGAAGTCGACCAACCTGCACTGGGCCCGCGTGGTCGACTAAGGCCCGATCGCCCTAATTCAGGGTAAGCTCGAGCCCCTCGGTGGGGACGTATATGAGCTGATATGATGATGATGAAATATAATCTAAATTTTGGGAAACATGTATTTTTTCTTTACCATGTAACTATTCAAATCCAAAAAATTACAAAAATCTGAGTTAAAGTGTGACTAAGGGTTAATATTTTAATAAAAGTTTCAACCTCTCATTTTATCTCTAAAATTGCTTGCGAAACTAAGTAGATTAATTCTAGTTGAGCACCGCAAAAAGTACGTTTACGTCACATGACCGTGATAGATTGGTGGAAAGAAAGGCTTTGTCTGCCTATTCATTGGGCCCCTTTTTGCTCGAATTAATCTGGATGACATGTCCATTATGACCAGAAAGAAGTGTAGAGAATTTCCTGGAAAAAATAGTAGTTTATTTTTACTAAAGAAAGTCCCTTCATTTAGGTTAATAGATATTATGAAGGACGCGAAACACGATAAAACAGCTGACTTCAATAAAAAAAATAACAATTTTACTACATTTTTTTAGTTTGCAAGACTTCGATCGCAGCTACCATCAAGTACAGGTTTGCTTTTTTGTTTTGTTATTTTCTTTAGAAAGTATATAACTACGCCAGTAATATAGTCATTGTATATAACCGATTTTGATACAATTTATTCGAAACTACCATGGAGGCATAGTCTATAAATTAAAAGAAATATAATTTATATCAAAAAGATTTTTTTTATCAAGTTTTTTTAATCGTGTTGGTATCGTTTAATAGTTTTTTTAAAAATACTAAGAGTTTACCAAGATACTTTTTCCGACAAGTGATCGTTTACTAAATATTAAGTTTTTAAGTATTATAGATGATTTTTGTTAGGTTTATATTTCCACCCCTTACTAGCTTAACCCCGATATCAGGAAATCTGAAAAATATAGGAAATAGTAGGGCATATAATTAATTTAAAAGTAAAGTTATAATGGCAAAAACGTTTTTCTTAATGTCGACCAATATAAGATAAGCAGTTGGGTTTGTAAAATTTTCATGGATTTTCCATACAAAATGTTCTTTACCAAATGCTGAAAAATCTTAGTTATTTAGAATTATTTAAACTTACTTAACGCGTGGTCGGATACACACTTCGTCACTTTTTTTAAGTCGGCTGAAAAAAACACAAAATTGGTCAGATACATAAACATAATAATATTAATTTCTTATTAATCGATGATGATGATGATGAAGAATCCAAAATTTTATTTCTGAAAATAAATCGTTGGTTTTATATAGAAAGCTATACTTACCGTAATTATATAGGTAACAAAAACTTACTACTCCACTTTTGACTATTTTGATACATAGAACGACCTTTCTAGCGGCGAAAGAGCAGCGAAGTAAAACTTCTAGCAACAAAAGTACTAGCAAATGTAATATTTTAAAATTTGTATATTCCCATATCTCCACAGGCAATCTAAGAAGATTGCCTGGGGATCTATATGAAAATTATTATTCTACTTGGAGCCCCAGTGTCAGTAACCGCCCATAATAACTACGTGTACAGAATTCTGATGACTCACAGACAAAATCATCTTGCTTCTGTAAACCATAATCTTATGATTCGCAGAAACGATATCTCATTAGTAAGATAAATTATATGATTTATAATAAGACATTTAAGAAATGTATACATGGAGCAAAGAAAATTACAAATAGTAACTATGTCCAAAGAAGTAAAAATAAATGCAAAGCATTATGGTCGGTTATCAAAAATGAAATAAGTGATATGTCTACAAATAATTACATTCCTAAAATCTCAATCAATGGAAAGAGCATCACCGAGCCGATCCACATTGAATAATTATTCAGAATTCAGAATTACCTGGGCGACCGAGATTTGCTCGGGGCATAGTACCCATAGACATTAAAAAACGTTTAAAAATACGCTACGTATGATACACTTTGCACGGCATATTTCCAGTGCGAAAATCTCTTAAAATAGCATTTTCCCAATGATGAGACCTATCTAAATCGATTTTTGGCCCCCAAAAATCCCTATAATTTTCAAGCAAATCGTTGGAGCCGTTTCCGAGTGAATACAAGAATTGCTAGTGTAAAGGTATTAGATATATGATAAAAATCATAATTACAAACCAGGGTGCACTAATACAATCAAGAATAATTCCAGGCTTCCAAATTCTATTTTTTTATTCCCGTTGGACGATAACACCATCAAAAAGACTTACTTTTGCTTAGAAATACGAATTTACTTATTTATTATGACATATGTGTTAAAGTTGTTAAGGCGTGTGTTAAACACTTATCACCAGTGTTCACTTTTCTTCTAAACTTATCTTTCGAAACGGGAACATATCCGAAAAAAGCTCAAGTTACGTAAAATAAAGCCACTTTACAAGAAGGGTGACCACGCAGATTTCCAATTGCGCTACAGCCTGTCTTCTCAAAAATATTCGAAGTAGTCATGCACACTGACTTTTCAGATTTTTTTTAAAAAATATGTCATAATTCATCGAAACCAATTTGGATTTCAAAAAACTCGCTCTACTGCACAAGCTGTTTTTCACTTGAATAACGAAGTACGAACTATACCACAGTTTTGTTCCTTGACATGACAAAGGCTTTCAATTTTGTCTTTCATGACCAACTATTTTGTTAAGTAGAGCACTATGGTATAAGGGGACAAGCTTTGGATCGGTTTAAATCTTATTTAGGAAACAGGCCAGTTTTGTACAAGTTACTAATCTAGAAATTTAAACGGTTCAACAACGTTCATCAACAGATTGTTAATCACTTTGGGGTGCCCCAAGGTAGTATACTAGGTCTATTATTGTTTTTGGTGTATAGTAATGACCTTGATGTGACTAAATTTAAAACTATCCTTTTCAACGATGACATATTAACTCTGGTTACCACTACCAAAACTGCTACCTTGGAGCAACAAAAAGTGGTTAAATACGATTTTTTGACTTTGCTAATTAACTGGTTAGACAAAAATAACTTAAAATTAATTTTTGCAATACAAACTTTATTAATTGGACAAATTATGAAAACGGCTGACTTAGTATCCTTCTTAGGTTTAAACCTAGAGTGCTCGCGCTATGAGCATTATGCCGTGAAAATTTGTAAGAATGTATGGATGTATGTTTGTTACTCTTTTATCCAAAAACTTCTGAACGGATCTGGCTGAAATTTGGTAATTAGACAGATAAAGCCTGGATTAACACATAGGCTACTTTGTCCACGCTCACGAGCCGCTTGCGACTCGCACACTGCGCACTCTCGAAAAGTCATAGAAACGTTTTCCACGCAGGTGAAGCCGCGTGAAACAGCTAGTGTATAATATTTTATAAACTGTGCACTCACCAAGGTCAAGCCTCCCAGTAGCTGCTCCTATGTCCTTTACCTACCTGTACCATAAGCTGGAAGAACATCAGTGCGCGGGTGACCGCGGAAGGAAAGTGTTGTTGCTTGCCAGGACCAAAAATAATTGCTTTATATGAGCAAAATTTTACATTTTTAGGATTTTTACTAAAATATATGCCAATAGAAAAGGAAAATATAATATAAATCAGCCATTAAATTAAAGATTAAAACAAAAACCATGGAAATATTTAAAATGCAAGTAAAAACAGATTTTTTTATTTCAATAATATGGCCGCTGATCCACAGTTTATTTTATCTCTTTCATTTCATTTCATTTATTTCAAGAACAAATTACATTGTGTTTGAAAGTACACAAATAATTACATAATATAAATTAATAATAATAGCTAATACCTAAGAAAAATACAAAATGTCAAAGTTTCTAAAAGAGTTAAATAATAATGAAAAAAATGTCATATAACACAACACAATGTCGTAATGAAATTCACAAATACCACAAAACAAAATAAAAATATTAGCATGTCATTGAGTATTAATAATTTCAAATAAATGTCGCAATAGTAAGGAAGAGTATCACTGAAAAAAACAAATAATTTTTAATAGATTTTGAAATTCTTTTACCAGTTGAAAAATAAAATTTTACTAGAAGGTTTAAAGCAGAAAACATACGTATACTGCCTGGCGCCGTTCACCGTCGTAATTTCCAGGTCCTTGATTCCATACGTCCGGACGACGAACTTTTCGATGGTACGTAGTACATCTTCTGGCAATAAGAGACTTATTGGATGGCTCAGCTTGAAGAAAGCCTACGTCTCTTGCTCCGTGGTCAAACAAGAGTTTAATCTTATAAAGCTTTAAATAGGAACATATTATTATCTCCCAATTTTTGAAAACCTTGAAGTCACTAAATTTATATTCAAAATTAAAATAAACAAGGAGCTCATTCTTTTATTTACCTAGGCTGTTTGATAAGTACCCGTTTACTAAATATATTAATATCACTGGCCGAAAATAAGTATACCACCTTTTTAAGCCATTTTTCAGAGGCGGGAAAAAGAAAAAAAATTGCATTCTTTTGTTTTTTTTTTCTCATTTGACAGCGATTTAGTGAAAGCGTGAACTTAAAATTGTTAAAGTGGAAAAAGAACAGTATCGATCTGTAATTAGATTCTTGTTTTTGGAAGGAAAAACATGTGATGAAATAAAAGTAGGAATGCAAGCAGTTTACCATGAATGTGCTCCTTCTATGACAACCGTCAGATATTGGTATAACGAGTTTAAGCGGGGGAGAACAACCGTCTTTGATGAGGATCGCCCAGGCCGGCCAATTGAGGTGACTACAGACGATATGGTTAAGAAAATTGAAAATATCGTTTTAGCCGACCGCCGAATTAAACTTCGAGAAATCGTTGATGGTGTAAACGTTTCAATCGAGAGGTTACAACACATATTAGAAGAAAAATTAGGTATGAAGAAAGTATCGGCGAGGTGGGTGCCGCGTTTACTCACGGAGGAGCAAAAACGGAACCGACTGACTACTTCGGAGCAGTGTTTGGCCGTGTTCAAACGTAACCCGAAGGAGTTTCTGCGTCGTTTCGTAACCTTGGACAAAACGTGGGTTCACCACTACACCCCTGAAATGAAAGAGCAGTCGAAGCAGTGGATTTTACCGGGTGAACCTGCTCCAAAGAAAGCAAAAACCGTCCCATCGGCTGGAAAGGTCATGGCGACTGTTTTTTGGGATTCGCAGGGTATTATACATATTGACTACTTAGAAAAGGGGAAAACGATAACAGGGCAGTGCTATGCTAATTTATTGGATGAATTTGACGCCGTCTTAAAGGACAAACAACCCCATTTAAAAAAGAAAAAGTACTGTTTCATCACGACAACGCCCCGGCTCATTCGTCCAGAGTTGTGACGGCTAAATTAGCACAGTTACGCTACTAACTATTGCCTCACCCCCCGCATTCTTCAGATTTGGACCCATGCGATTTCTTTTTGTTTCCTAACCTAAAAAAATGGCTCGGTGGTAAGCGATTTGGATCAAATGACGAAGTCATTGCCGCCACAGAGGCCTATTTTAATGACTTTCCAAAATCATACTTTTCGGATGGTTTATTGAAGCTTGAGTATAGGTGAAACAAGTGTATAGAGTTAAAAGGTGACTATGTAAAAAAATAAATGCATATATACAAAAAAAATTTTTTTTTGCCATAAACGGGTACTTATCAAACAGTCCTCGTATGACCGCCTCCGTGGCGTTATGTTTAAGTCCATTGGCTTCACATCAGAAGGTCGCGGGTTCCCAGCGGAGCGGAGTCTTACTTTGTAAGACTCGATTTGATGGATGGAAGGACGTCTACCTCCACCCGCCTGGTTAGCTACCACCATCTTATCTAGGTATTGCCGCTATCAATGTTAACAGCATTAATATATTCAGGCTTGGAGATAAGATAGCCAGTTCTCCATTGCGTTGGGAAATATTGGTAAGCCCGCTTTCATTTTCGGCACCATCGTCCTTTACCATAAGGTGAGATGATGCCAAGGGCTTCACAATTGTGGATAAAACAATCTTGAAGCTCTATTTTTATCGTCTCACCATTTTGCATTAAATTCATAAAACACTCTTTCCTTAAAAGTTGTTTTATATTGTTTTTAACAGTATGGTTGGCAACCCTATGACAACCACGACCACTCGGGCAAAAGTGTACGACTACTTTTTTTTTCTGCTGAGGGCAAATTTCAACCAACGTGATCACGTCGGGGTCACCAAAGTATGCACGGTGTATTCTTACTTGACGAGCGTTAAGGAGAATATCTCCGCCAGGCGAGGTGGTATGCCTGGGGTCCAGCTATGGACCAACCGTGAATGGTTAGTAGCAAAGAAATGTTAATAGCGCGTTCGAGATGTTGATACATAGTCTGTGTTCTCGTCGCTTTTGTTAAGGTTCACTTTAGTTGAAGGCAGATTATTATTTTTCATACAGTTTATGTTGACTCCTCGTCGGTGCCATCTATGTTTTGCAGCGGTTACTGCAGAGATTGCTGGCATGGCACTATGCAAATTATCTACAAATCATAAAGAAACCAAATTCTTGATAGATATCCATCCTTAAATGCTTCAAACTTGTAACACCCCTTTTTCTTCGGAAGTTCATAACGTTGGCCAAGAAACTCGAAACTGCAGACGCTGAACAAAATGCCATATTTTAAAACTCTTCCTATCTATATGACGGCATTTCTTGCATGTTTTATGCCTTCGTCTTTCTTTTGTTTCAGCACAATTTGTAGAGCTTTTGTCTGTAGTCCAAAGTAATTTATATGGGCTTGGCCAGCGTAAGAAGGATGAGGGGTACTTAGCTTGAGAACAATGGTTTTGTTAGTGTTGCCGTGTCTATCTTTTTCAGTTTTAGTCCCACAACGTTCCCACTGCTGTGTTAAGGGTCTCTTCCCAAACCCGGGTACGTTAAGTCATACCAAAGTATACATATTAGTACTAACATACACTATGGACACTCCCTGCCGCTCTCTTGATTCCGACCTAACCCCCTCGTCTCCCAGGTTTAAACAGATTGGTTTAAGTTTGGTTCTCGAACGTATAGAATTTCGCCGTGATTTCATTTGTTTCGTCATTTATTTTTAGAAATGGGTTTTCTTGCCCTTTTTATGAAGTGTCCAAGTTGTGGTCATACTCTACACATGGAGTCCAGATTAGAGGAGGTTGAAGGACTAGGTGACCAATCCCACTATCAGAAGCTTAACAAATGCCATCTAGTAATAGCAACCGGATGGATTTCCATATTGCATAGTAAGCGTTCTTATTACAATGTGTCCCTACATATCTTTTATATATATTACTAGCTAGTGCGCGATCGTTTATCGCTGTTTCAATCAGTGAAAACCGTATCAAAATCCGTTGCGTAGTTTAGTAGAAAGCGGAGAAACGGAAAGAGACAGACACTTTGTTTTATACTATGTAGAGATTCTTATTTACGTGTCTATGTCACTGAATTCCTCTTAAACGGTTGGGATAATTTCGACAAAAGTTGTTCCCTTGGTGGTTTAGATTTACAACAGAATCCACTTTTTTTAGCAGGCAAGCCAACACGTTTGGTCAGGATAAGGTCAGGTTGGCTAGTAAATTTTGTATTTTTTTTTATTTTAGAAAAATTTATTATAAAATATTTTCACTTTAATCGGGTTTGTTCCGAGATTATGACACCATAGGTTGTGACACGTCGTCATATGTGTAGGTACGGAAGTGGGCATGGGTAGGTAATGACGTTTTGACAGGTGTTCGATTTATTTACAGTTGAATAAGATGAAATAAAGACCCGAGATGGGTCTTAAAATAAGCAGCAGGTTAAAATAATTATTTTATCAAATTTCCAAGTTTCGTTTTCAAAATATTTTGAACAGTGGAAAATATTTTTTTATTTTTGAATGAAATGTCAGCGCATGCGTGAAAAAGAAATAGATAGAATAAAAAAAGATAGAATGAAAGAAGAACGCATAACAGCGTGCCGCGTTACAAGTTTCAACCCAAACTAACCAATGTAAAGTTGGCTTTGGTCATCAGTCAGAAAAAGTTTGTTAACGCAAAGGGGAAGAGTAGACGGTAAACTTAAGTAATTACGGCGTTTGTCGGTAAAACAATCTTTTAAGTCTCGTTTATGAGAAAAAAAAACCAGTCAAGTGTGAGTTGCACTTGTGCTCCGAGCATTCCGTACCATCACACCTCTCCACGCAGCTATTACAATGGTACCTTCATATTAATAATTGAAAACGCTAAACACGTTAAAAAACCGACTTCCATCGCAACAAATTAGTACATTTTTGCATTATTATTTTTGGTTTTTGTTAATTTTCTACTAAAGTACTACATCGATTTTGATAAAATTTATATGGGACAACACGGGAAGCACTAGCTTTCAAATAAAAAAAATCATAAAAATCGGTTTACCCAGTCAAAAGTTCTGAGGTAACAAACATAAAAAAATAAAAAATAAAACATACAGACGAATTGAGAACCTCCTCCTTTTTGAAAGTCGCTTGAAAACAACGGACATCAACGCGAGCGATAGAAAAGTTCTATTTGTTTTTCATTTATTTCGAACTGCTCAGCGCGAGTCATCATCATCATATCAGCCAAAAAACGTCCACTTCTGGACAAAGGCCTCCACCAAGGATTTCCACGACGACCGGTCCTGCGCTGCCCGCATCCATCGGCATCCCACGATCTTCACCAGGTAGTCGGTTCACCGAGTGGGTGGTCTGCCTTCGCTACGTTTTCCGGTGCGCGGTCGCCACTCGAGAACTTTACTGGCTCAACGGCCATCTGTTCTACGAGCTATGTGCCCCGCCCACTGCCACTTCAGTTTAGCAATTCTGTGAGCGCGTGTACGACTCACATTTGGCTACTTTTTATTATTTGTTGTTTTACTTCAGGATAAGGAGGTACTTACTACAATCTCACCAAGTTTCACGCTTGTGTGTATTCATCATATCAGCTCATATACTTCCCCACGGAGGGGCTCGAGCCTACCATGAATTAGGGCGATCGGGCCTTAGTCGACCACGCGGGCCCAGTGCGGGTTGGTCGACTTCACACACAACCTGCGAGTTTATTCACAGGCGTGTGCAGGTTTCCTCACGATGTTTTCCTTCACCGTAATTGTATGTATCAACGTTTTTAAATGTAGCTATTTTTTTAAAAAAAACCTATAAAAACACGTTTTTCGTGTGGGGACTTCCTAAATTTTTATCTTTTTTAATTTTTATTATTTTTTGTTGAAGCGGTAATAGATATAAGTACTAAAATTTCGACATTCTATCTATTACGGTTCATGAAATACAGCCTGACGGACATATCGACGGACGGACAGTGGTTCGTAATAGGGTCCCGATGGTCATCCTTGCGGCACAGATGAGACATTAGTTATTTCGCTTGGGGTTTACGGATTCCTGAAAAACGGTCGAGTGCGTGTTGGATTCGTGCACCGAGGCCCGAGAGTTTCATACCATTACACACCACGAGCAAAACAATGATCATCATATCAGCCTTAACCTTTTGCACACAAGGTGACAAAAAGTTACGTGCCATACAAGGTGGGGTCTAAATGACCTGTACATAAGTGACTCCTGTGTAATACTTAAAAAAATGCGGTTTTATCAATTTAGAGGATAGTTAGAACGACAATGAAAAGCCAATTTTCACTTGAAATCAATGGTTTGTTTTAATTTTGCATTTAAATATGAAGCTGATGAGGCTCATTCAAACTGAAAAACTAAGCATAGACAAATCAGTCTTTAAACCTCGTTTAAACTTAAATGATGTTAGAAAATAATATTAGATCTTAAAATAGTAACTAGTGAAAGGAACTTCCAGATCACGCGAATTAACCCAACAGGTCGACGTGGCAATGGCGCAAACCCAGCTACTCAAAATTACAGTCCTCGCCGTTACGTAATTTAAAAAAAAATAGATTTTAAAACCGTAGGGGTCTAAAAGACCCCACCTTGTATGCGAAGGGTTAAGACGTCCACTGCTGGACAAAGGCATTTCCCAAGGATTTCCATAGCAATCTCTCCTGCTCTGCCCGCGTACAAAAATGATACTCATATTAATCACGAAAAAAAATTGATTTTTAACGCAAAAAAATCGGGATCGTTAAAGTGAGTAATACGCTCGGTCTTCGTCCTCGAGATTAAGTCAAATACACATCTAAAAGCCATGCAATTACTAAACTTCTGGCAAAGCATCGCGTAAGTAATTTAATGATTAATTAGTTCCACATCAAACGCTCAGTAGCTTTGATAGGTACTTATTACTATAATATTGTTGTATGGTTTAAATCTGTTTGGGTTTCACGACAAGGCTCCTTGGCCATACAGCCTATTTTTTGTAGTTCATTAGCAATCACAGTTAGTAATAATATAAAAATCCTGTTTAAACTCGAAATTAAGAACATATTTTAAATCATGCATCAGTTATAAGGCATGTTTTATGTTTTAGTACTCATGCTTACTCTGCAACTCCCGAATCATGAAAAACTAAAGAAAAATAACGAGAGAACTGTAGCAAGCGTTAACACTTTCGTGTCATTGGGCTGCGATGCATAGACTTTATGGGTGTTTTTGCTTCTGTTTTACATCGTAGTGTAACGCGGCAACGTGTTGCTGATATTAGTCCTTCTTTCATTCGACCTATTTCATTTCATCTATTTGTTTTGTTACGCATGCGCTGGCACAAAACCACAGACTTATAACAAACCGTGTCTCACAATTTAAATAAACTGTGACACAAGGGATTCAAAATTATTTCCACCATTCAACATATTTTTCAAAACCAAACTTGAAAACTTTATAAAATAATAATTTTTAACCTGCTGCTTTCTTTAATGACCCATCTCGGGTCTTATATTTCATCTTATTCCTCTATAAATTAATCTAAATATCTGTGAACACGTACGGTTATTACCGACGCCCTGCCTACTATACCTTACACCTACGACGACGTGTCACAGTAGTAGCAACGCATATAATGTTATGCAATGAAGGCAGCGAATGTGTTAAACGTTTAAAAAGTTTACAGCCATTTTAACACATCGATATTACCATTTCTCTCAAAAGCCCTTAACTGCGTATCATAATAATCATCATTATGCGACATTATAAGATCATTTCTAGCAGAAATTCCACCTTAATGACGTCATAACGAATTTACATCTGCAAAGTCGTATAGGTACGAGTGCTCTAAGTTTACGTCAATTACCTGCACGTGTTTTGCCCCAAATCTGAGACCATTTATCACCCCAATTGTCACTTAGGCATAGATAGCAGTGTTCATACGAGGGACCCAAATGTGATACAAAGTAACGTGTGTATACGTTTTACATTCTGTCATCTGAGGTGTAAGGTGTCTATGTTTTGAGGTGTCTTTAGGAATAACTTAAAACTTGTTTCGGATAATCAGCAACAAGCAAGGTTATTAAAAAAAATATATTCGTAGAGTGTACTTGCTTCTATATTTTTGACTGTGTTTGAATAAATTACATAAATGGACGTGGACGTCCAGCACTGGAGGTCCTTCGGCTGATATGATGATGATGACGACATAAATATAAGATAGAAAACCAAAAAACCAAATTTTATGTAGGTCCTGGGGCGGTCTTATCACTTAAAGCGATTTCATCCAGACAACCCCGTGTTTGGAGACAAAAGCATAAAAGCAGGTAGAGATTGGTGAATGCAACAGTTCATTTAGTTATATTCTGTAAAAAAAATAACTTCTGATTGACACACAAACTTATTTACTGACTGCCTGCACAACTAACTTTTTTATTTGTTCCATAAGGATCAGCTAAACGGATTAACTGAAACGGATAAACTTATTTGGGGATTCCCGAGTCGGTGGTGTTCGTTTAATCTCGTAATAGCTTTTATTTTAGCATAATCTCCAAATCGTTTTAATGAGTCTTAAATGTTTTGGAAACCACGCAAATGGTAATTAGATTTTCAGTATTTCGAAGAAGCAAATATTAGTTCAAAATATAAATACTAGTCATCATGTCAGCAGACGGACGTCCACTGCTGGACATAGGCCTCCGCCAAGGATTTCCATGACGACCGGTTCTGCGCTGCCCGCAACCTTCACCAGGTCATCGATACTAAATAAATACTAGTAAGTTTTTATAATAAGCGTGTATTGTAAGCACAGGAGATTGATAAATACAATTTACTGTTAAAATAGCTAAGTGAAAATATGACCTTGAACATAATATCATCTTTTGTACCCGAAATCAAATGCATAAAGCGATACCCACGAACGCATTTGGTAGCAGTTTTTTTTGCTCCAGACTCTTCAGATTATATTGTACTAAATTGATATAATTCGTAAGCCTATGTTGTCTTTTATTTTACAAAATTCATCTTAATCCTAACATGTCTTCCAGCTGACTTAATGCATTTTTTTTTAAATAACTTAATAATAATAACTTAAGTGGCAGTTAGCGGGGCACATAGCTCGTAGAATGGATGGCCGTTGAGGCTGTAAAGTTCTCGAGTGGTGGCCGCGCACTGGAAAGCGTAGCGTAGTCAGGCCTCCCACTCGTTGGACCGATGACCTGGTGAAGGTCACGGGAAGCCGCTGGATGCGGGCAGTGCATAACCGGTAGTCGTAGAAATCCTTGGGGGAAGCCTATGTCCAGCAGTGGACTTCCTTCGGCTGATATGATGATGATTTTTTTTACCAATCAATCTGATTTGGCATGTTATGTTGACCATCATCACATCAGCCAAAGAACGGTCACTGCTGAAAATTGGCCTCCCCCGAATTGGGAGGTTCTGCCGTAATCGCCACGCTTGGCAGGCGAGTGGTCTATCGTAGTGTGCAGTGTGGTGTTAGTCGTCTCATACAACACCCACGGGATGAGATGGGATGGCCCTATTCTAAGCCGGAGTCATTTGGATGAATTTACTTTGTTTCATTCAACTGTAATTTTACGAACACAAAGTAAAGTTAAGGCGAGGTATTGAATGGAACAGTTGTCTCTGTCTTTTTCTTTACGTGTAAAGAGTAAAGGAAATAACCACACTTTTTCAATGGTTTTTCGTTTTAATCTAAAACTACAAATAAAGTTTCAAAAATAATAACATTTCTCAATTTGTATTATCTTAACAAATATAGTTGTATATTTTTCAAAATTTATACTTCAAAAAATAAGTTATAACTAGAGTTGAAAGTAACGATTTAGACCTATCTTTGGGATTTTTTTATCGAACCAACATTGCTCCATTGTATTTCTAATAGCTTTTGACTTTAAACAAAATCATCAGCAATAAGGGTTTTTTTTTCAACTTTAGGTTTTCTATCATTTACTAGTAATTGACGTCAAAAATAACGAAAATCTGTAATATTACCGCCTTAAAGATACGTAGTACATTCTACGACACATAATGCAGAGTTGTAGAGTTTATTTATCCTATCCAACAGACTAAGCATTTTTGCGCTTTCAGTCAGGGTCATGACTACGGTATAAAAGCAGAAAACCGAATAAATCAAATCAAATCAAAATTTATTATTTTAAATAGTTGTTTACACACACTTTTAAATAGTCAATATATTCAACAATATATTCTTCGCATGCTCACTGGGTACGAAATTTTTTCCTCAGCATCGGTTAAATCTGATCTGATACATGTAACTTATCTGATAGGGTTTGGTTTCTACTGTGTTTATATATATTTTTTTAATCTATGAACGAAAAAACTTATGGTCACCCTACACAGGTAATGACAGACAACGATGACGCATCTCGCCAGAGCGTTCAGCGATGCCGACTCACGCCAGATAAGCGAATGCGGGCTTCAAGACACAAGTGGAGGGCTTAACCCCATTCATGCATGAATGATAAGGACTGGGCAGCCCTGCGTTACCTTATCTGAGTTCCAGGCGACACAGTGTCTGAGACGCGGTTCAATTCAAATCGAAATAATAAGTGAAAAACCCGCGATTAAATTTTATCCAAAGTGGAGCAACTTCCCTTTGGCACATTTTGTATTCTGTTTTTTTTTATTGCACCCAGAAACTGGCTATGATGATTATCAGCGTTTCAGCGTGCAGTTGGCCATCTTGTGGCGAAGTCATTCTATTTTATTTAATTTTCGATCTGTCTTACATTATTTTCTTTTTTTTTGTTTAGATCTTTGTTTGTAAGAATGTATGGATGTATGTTTGTTACTCTTTCACGCAAAAACTACTAAACGTATCTGGCTAAAATTTGGTAGGTAGACAGATTAGGACCTGGATTAAAACATAGGCTTTATCCAAGCTTCCAAGCTCCAGCAATGCGCACGCTCGAAAAGTCATAGAAACGTTGTCCACGCGGGTGATGCCGCGGGAAACAGCTAGTATGAAATATAATTACCTAACTATCTTAAGTAGGTCAAAAGACGAAAGACTTTTTGGCCGTGATATTTTTCCCTTTAAATTAATTATATCCCCTACTATTTCCCGAAGATTTCCCGTACTTATCAGATTTCCTGAAAGAGTGGTTTAGCTAATAGGTGGGGTTGCCACCTTTATTTGGGACAAATAGAGTATTTCTTCATTTCGGTAAAATAAAAATAAAGAACACACCATAAAAAAGTGTGCATTACTTTTTCACATGTCTCATTCAGAATTATTGTTTCAGAATATAAACTGTCCATAACTGTTCAAAGTTTTTGCAAATATAATGCTACAATTGCACTTACAAAATGTTCATTTTTTTTCGCATGGCTGCGTTTCGAACGTTCAATCAAACACCCAAGTTTGGCATTGGATAAGAGTTTATTTAGTCTCATAAGTTCTCATAACCAGTAATAAGCCAATATTAGTCAAGAGTAGCGTAAATAGAGTATTTTAGCGTACTTTATTTTTGTCGTAGATTATAAAGTACAACTACACGAAAAAGAGGACAATACTCTATTTTTGAGTACGGGTGGCAACCCTACTAATAGGGGATGGGGACATGCAAGTCTAATAAAAATAACCACTTAAGGCCTTAAGTCGGGTAAAATGACAATATTCAATTCAAATTATTGTAAGACTGTGTAAAACTATCACTGTAGCAAAATATATAATATAATGAAAGTAATAAAAAATCGATTTAATTGCATACAGTTTTAAAAATATAACCTTTTTTGATGTAAAAAAATGTACTGTAGACCCTGTTTTTGGCATTTATTGCAAAATTTCTAGAAAACAATTAGTTAATGTTGAATGAAACCAGCACACAAAAATCGGTGACTTTACCACCTTTCATTATCATTGAAAACATTTATTTAAAACTTTTTTGAAAGTGAAGAAAAGTAATAAAACCACGTAAAAGTCGAGAGTTGGGCGTTCAGTTTCAACGTAACAGCCGCGTTGAAGCCCGTCTTGATTTGAACTTAAAATGTATAGACTTACGTTCGATATTATTTTAACATGTGCCAATCTGCTCGGATTGAGTCATATTAAAGCCTTAATAACTTAATATTAAGTACAGCGTTTACCTATCATATCATTGAACGGAAACCTTAGTACTTTTGAAAGACATTCAACGAGACTCCACAAAATATGATACGTGCACCAAAAAAGAACCTCCAATTTACATCTAGGGGAGGTACCTTATATTTTTTTTAAATTAAACATTTGTAAAAACAAATAAATGTTAAGTTTTTTTCTAATAGTCTTCGAGCAAATCGCCCGTGAGATACTGATGGACAGACATGGCGAAACTATAAGGGTTCCTAGTTTGACTAAGGAACGCTAAAAACGACACTGAAATCGGTCCACTCGTTTAGGAACTACAAAATACATAAATAGACACAGCACTGATTCCAAGTTAAAAACCCTGAAACCGAACCTCCTCCTTTTTGGAAGTCGGTTGAAAATTTAATTGAAAACGCTAAACACGTTAAAAAATCGACTTCCATCGCAACAACTTCTTACAATTCCGCATAATTATTTCGGATATTGTATTTTTTTTCAAAAATTACTACACCAATTTTGATAAAATTTATACGGGACCTACTTGGCAGCATACTCTATCGAAAAAAAATTACAATCAAGAAATTAGTTTACAATCTGCGAAGATATCGCGTCAGCTCCGACGCTATTTATAGTAGTTTGCTCATATTTTTTTCGGCCTTCGGACTCGCAGGTGACTTCTCTTTTTTAGCTGTCGGGTAAGAATGAATCCTTTGTTACTTACGGGATCAAGACGAATCTATAATAATACCTCGCACCTCAAAATCCATCAAGCCGTTTATAAATGCTCTAAGCATTTATTCTACAGGCTCAGCTAAATAAACATACATACAAATACATACGCCCGAAAAACAGGGTAGATTATGTACTTATTTCCCGAGTTTGATTGCAAATGGTCAGTTTTAAAAGTATCCTTTTCAAAACGTCGGGGAAGCGCGGTGCCTCAACCGGTAACGACTCGGTCCTCCTAACCAGAGTTGCCGGGTTCAAATCCGGACAGCCAATGTACCAATTAGTTTTTCGAAACTTACGTACATATACTCACCGATTGCTCTAACGTTGAAGGAAAACATCGTGAGGAAACCTGCACACACCTGCGAAGAAACTCGAAGGTTGTATGTGAAGTAGACCAACCCGCACTGGGCCCGCGTGGTGGACTAAGGCCCGAACGTCCTAATTCAGGGTTTGCTCGAGCCCCTCGATGGGGACGTATATGAGCTGATATGATGAAAAGTATCCACTTTAAATTATTTTCGTTCCTTGCAATAAAAGGGCTGAAAATAATTTAAAAAAGTCCTTTCTCTTTCTCCTCACGTGCACCTCCAATTGAAAGCTCTCAGCGTTTCCGGTTTGTTTTGTTTTTACAAACTTTTATTTAACTTGCAATGTACTATGTATGTTTGTTCTGGTGAAATCTTGACCCACTTCTCGGTTTCCGATTGAGCTGAAATTTTGCATGCATATTTATGTCTCGTAACAATAAAAGCTTGTACCTAAAAGTTTTTAAGTTTTTCTAATATTAATACTTTTTCAAATTTGACAATGATAATTATTCCTGCGTATGCAACGCGGACTCATGCAGAGTCTCATTCTTACATAGGAAGCTAACCACTCGGTAGACCAATGACGAAGGCCTAGTTGACGTCTTTCGGCTGACATGATAATGATTGACGAAACTTGGACAGTTTTCCAAAAAGTCCAACTTTTTACCAAACTGGCCAAAAATATGTATGTATACGAGGGCTGTTTGATAAGTACCCGTTTATGGCAAAAAAAAAACATTTTTTTTGTATATATGCATTTATTTTTCTACGTAGTCACCTTTTAACTCTATACACTTGTTCCACCTATACTCAAGCTTCAATAAACCATCCAAAAAGTATGATTTTGAAAAGTCATTAAAATAGGCCTCTGTGGCGGCAATGACTTCGTCATTTGATCCAAATCGCTTACCACCGAGCCATTTTTTTAAGTTGGGAAACAAAAAGAAATCGCATGGGGCCAAATCTGGAGAATACGGGGGGTGAGGCAATAGTTCGTAGCGTAACTGTGCTAATTTAGCCGTCACAACTCTGGACGAATGAGCCGGGGCGTTGTCGTGATGAAACAGTACTTTTTTCTTTTTTAAATGGGGTCGTTTGTCCTTTAAGACGGCGTCAAATTCATCCAATAAATTAGCATAGCACTGCCCTGTTATCGTTTTCCCCTTTTCTAAGTAGTCAATATGTATAATACCCTGCGAATCCCAAAAAACAGTCGACATGACCTTTCCAGCCGATGGGACGGTTTTTGCTTTCTTTGGAGCAGGTTCACCCGGTAAAATCCACTGCTTCGACTGCTCTTTCATTTCCGGGTGCAGTGGTGAACCCACGTTTCGTCCATGGTTACGAAACGACGCAGAAACTCCTTCGGGTTACGTTTGAACACGGCCAAACACTGCTCCGAAGTAGTCAGTCGGTTCCGTTTTTGCTCCTCCGTGAGTAAACGCGGCACCCACCTCGCCGATACTTTCTTCATACCCAATTTTTCTTCTAATATGTGTTGTACCCTCTCGATTGAAACGTTTACACCATCAACAAATTAGTGAAAACCTGTTGTATCAAAAACTGCAAAGTTTATGAAGCTAAACAAAAAATTCAAAAATACCTACAAGTTAGAACCTATTTAGAAGTAGAGAATTTGTTTAAAGCTATATCCTAAAAACAAAAGTTCATTGTCATTGTCATTCCCCTTCCTCTCCCCGCCTACACACACACACACATACACACAACACACACACGAACACACACACACACACACTTACGAACGCAGTATAAAAATGTCATGTTTAAGTATTAGTTTTTTTTTTATTGTATAATTATAAATTTTTTAACTTGTTATTTTTTATCAGAACACAGACTCATACAGCCGCGTAATAGTAATATCTTGTTAATCGTATTTATGGCCACCACGATACAGGCATTGCCTAGTGTGGGGTCACTGTAAGCATTCGTAGCGTAACTTTTTTCTGAATAAAGATTTATCTTATCTTATCTTATCTTATCTTATCAACGATTTCTCGAAGTTTAATTCGGCAGTCGGCTAAAACGATATTTTCAATTTTCTTAACCATATCGTCTGTAGTCACCTCAATTGGCCGGCCTGGGCGACCCTCATCAAAGACGGTTGTTCTCCCCCGCTTAAACTCGTTATACCAATATCTGACGGTCGTCATAGAAGGAGCACATTCATGGTAAACCGCTTGCATTCTTACTTTTATTTCGTCACATGTTTTTTCTTCCAAAACAAGAATCTAATTACAGACCGATACTGTTCTTTCTCCATTTTAACAATTTTAAGTTCACGCTTTCACTAAATCGCTGTCAAATGAGAAAAAAAACAAAAGAATGCAATTTTTTTTTCTTTTTCCCGCCTCTGAAAAATGGCTTAAAAAAGTGGTATACTTATTTTCGGCCAGTGATATTAATATATTTAGTAAACGGGTACTTATCAAACAGCCTAGGTATATGTATATAGTATGTATGTATGTATGTATATAGTATGTATGTATGTATATATTTTGAAGGGCGAGGTGTCGTTAGATTCGTCTTGATCCCGTGAGTGACTTAAGAGACATTGTTACCCGACTGCCCAAAAAGAGGGTTAATTATGCAGTCGAGTTTTTAAATTTTATTTTAATTGGTAATTATTTTTATAGTGAAACTTTTATTACATCGTCTCAAATTTTTTCGTCTGTGTGTTGCATGTCGCATGACGGTCGCTTTCGTCTGACGGTATGATCGTTTCGTCCTCTGTACCGTAGCGAGAGCAGCCATGATCGTTTCGTCCTCTGTAAAGTTTTACTTTTACCGTGGTTTCATAAAACCACACTCACTTTTTTTAGTTTTCTCCCACCTTGTAAAATAATCAGCAATAGCGCTAGTCATCTTGACCCATCCTCCAGAATACACCACTCTATTTGGTAGCTGTTACAGAGCGAGCAGTGGTATCCACTCAGACGGACCACAGTCCATGCATGCAAAGATCCTATTAACATCATCATCAGCCGAAAGATGTCTACTGCTGGACAAAGGCCTCCCCAAGGATTTCCACAACGATGGGTCCTTTGTGCCCCTGTGGCTTCCAGCGACCAGCACTACGAGTAAGTCGTTGTCCACCAAGTCTACGCTACGACTTTTGGTGCACGGTCTCAACTCAAGTTCTTTACTGTCCCAGCGGCCATCTGTTCTACGAACTATGTGCTCCGCCCACTGCCACTTCAGTTTAGTGATTCTGTGAGCTATGTCAGTTACCTTGGTTCTCCTACGAATCTTCTCAATTCTGATCCAATCACGAACGGAAGCTCCGAGCTTATCACTCAGATGAAATAAAAGTTCAGAAAGAACCTCACGTAAATTAAATATGAAGCCAACCTAAACAACTCCTAACCTGTGCGTACACTATACACGCACACATAAGACATCATAATTTTGAACAAAAAAAAACTGACTTCAAACAGGAGAGTCAAGTTCCCCTTGAGTTCTCTGGGATCCCATCATCAGATACTGGTTTCCTAATCATGGTACCCCCCTTAGGATATCTCCTATCCAACAGAAAAGGAATCATCAAAATCGGTGCATAAATGACGAAGTTATCCGCGAACACACATAAAAAAAATACGGTCGAATTGAGGAACCTCCTCCTTTTTTGTAGTCGTTTAAAAACCACTACAAAATATTCGATAATAATTACGAAGACGTTGTCGAAGACACATGACACACCGATACCTCTCACATGTGACAAAAAGTGGCTTCAACTTGACAGTTTGCAGCATTCTATCTGAACTTTTATTTGATATAGCTGTGCCCGCAACTTCTTCCGCGTGGAGGTTTTGAATTTCCCACGAGATCTCTTGAATGTTCCAGGATAATAAGTATAATATCCTTCAACAAACTGCAACTGGTCTGGAACCCTGGACACGTAAGAGTGGAGAGCAATAAAGAAGCAGACAAACTGGCTAGAATGGGATAGAAATGGGAAACCGAGGATTGGGTTACCAAGGAGCACTATTATAAGGGCATTAAAGGAACAGGCCGAGGAAAGACACAGATTGACATGGCTATCCAGGGATGGACACAAATACTCGAAGCTCTTCATCGGTGAGGTAACTACAGGGGCAACCAAGTACATTTGGAATAACAGCAGGACGCGCGTCAGGGCTGTAACAGGAGTGTTGACGGGCCACTTTGCCACAAACGCACACCTGTAAAAATCGGCCTGACGAATGACCCGAACTGCAGGGCCTGTGGCGAAGATACAGAATCAATGGAACACTTAATGTGTTACTGCGATGTCCTGGCTAGCAAGCGTATGTACCTCTTAGGTGATGGCTGGCTACCCAAAACCGGAGGACTACAAGCACCTTCCAATCAGCGCAAAGGCTGCATTGATGCAGTACATCTTCGAGTAGGTTGGGGTGCAAAGGTTATAGGGGTAGACACGAAAGATCGAATTGGGTCGAAGTATCGCTGCAACTGCAGCCCCCACCTTTAAAGATAAGATAATATCCTTTATGTTAACCCGGGCTATAGGAACCACCATACCAAATTTCATTACAATCGGCCTGCTCGTTTTTGCGTGATACGCGAACATATGCAGATAGAAATACAAAAATTCCAAAAGTTGTTGTTTTGACCTCTTTATCATTAGTAATGTCCACCACAGTTATTATTTTCAAAAATATTTCATGTACAGCCACGCACGACCCCGTTACAGTTTTATTTTAGTTATGGCAAATCAATAGTATTTTTTTTATTAAAAATTTGAGTGTATTTGACTGCACCACACCTGATGGTAAGTGCCGATGCATTTATTAGTTTATGTAACCAGCAAGCTCAAATAGTGCCTATTCACTCTCGTCTTAAAGATAGTAGTAATTATTAGTATTCTTTGCCACTTGACTAGACGCCCTACCGCGAATCGTGTAAGATTCACGATCCTTAGCTGGGGTTTCATAAATTACTTTTACGATCGTTCGCCTACAAAAACCTTTGCATGACACTGCAAAGAGCCTTAGGACCTTAGGGCTACATTTTGACAAGTCATACTGATGATGGCTAGAATGCTAATGCCTGTAACCGTATTGTGAGGGTTTTAATTAAAGATTTAGTTAGGGTAAGTGGTTTTAGATGAGGGTCACGTTACGCCTCGTTACTCGCCACTCGAACAAAGAAATGTGGTGCCAGAATATGTGGCGTAATTTGGCTTTAAGGCGACGCATTGGAAACTTCGGTAGCTAAAAAAGTGATATTTTTGATGTGAAACATCTATATCCGCACGTAAAACCGATTTCTGGCATGGCGACGCGTCGTCACGCTTTATAATGGTATATATATAGTGTGTGTTTCACATCTGTCAGGCGTCCCGTAATGATTTTTGATGTGAAACATATATTGCCGCACGTAAAACTGTTTTTCAACGTGGCGACGCATGCCGTGGCGACGCGTCGCCATGCTATATGATGGTATATGTATAAGGTCTAACAAAATTAGCTGAAACTATTTTAACTGGTGCTTCTACCCATGAAACTGAACAACTTTCTCCATGGAACCCATAGTCAAATCGCAAAAAAAAAATTTGGCTGTCCCATACTAACTCGACCAGCTGATCAGCCAACTTAGTATTAGAAGTAATTTTTTTTTTTTTTTTTTTTGACTATGGGTTCCATGGGGAAAGTTGTTCAGTTTCATGGGTAGAAGCACCAGTTAAAATAGTTTCAGCTAATTTTGTTAGACCTTATACGTATAAACAGGCTATATGTAGTAGTGTGTGTTTCACATCTGCCATGCGATGGTTTTTTTTTTTTACCTGATTCTTCATTTCGATGACTTTATTTTGTCAGTTGCAAAAACACGATTCGTAAAATTTTTTTGAAAACGTTTTTGTAGCTTTTCAACATTTTATTGCTTATTATGAACTATTGGCAATGCGAAAAGAACAAGAAACTCAAAATCAGGCATGTAGTTTTTTTATTCGAATTTTAATCATCTGAAACCTTAATTTTTAAAAAAATGTAATAACTCAAAAATGTTTGTGTAGGTATAGGTACCTAGACAGGCGTATATTAGGTCATCTTTGGCCGAGGATGAGAAAAGATGTATCCAAAACTAAAGATTGATAGGAAAGAATGAATGATTGAGTGAAGTGAGGGCCTGCTCTCTATGTCAAAAAAATCGAGTTTTGTTCCCGTTGTTCCAAAAAATACAAAAACACGATTCGTTAAATTTTATAAAAAATATATCCAAGAAACCTCTTTTAAAAACAGAGATTTGTATTCTATAGGCAAACCAGACCGATTTAGTATCTCTAAATTTTCTAAGTCGATTTGTCTAAACACAAACTTCAATATGCTAGCTGGATTTTCAAAAATAATAGTTGTTTTTAATTAAAACAAAAAACATTAAAAAGGTGCAAAACTGTGGTTATTTTCTTCACTCTTTACACGTAAAGAAAAAGACAGAGACAACTCTTCCAATCAATGACTTGCCTTAAGGCAACGACCTCGGCTTAACGCCGTCTCTGTCAGATTGCATAAGGTTAAAAGAGATAAACTGGAAAATTTTCACTACAAAAACCTGAAATAGCTGTTTTCTAACTTTTTTGAAATTATCTTTTGTTAGATTCCTGTGAATACCTGTATGTAATGTGCTTGTATTAGATTATGTTGTTACTTAACTTGTAAATGATATACTTAAACGTTACGAAAGTATTAGGAAGAGAAAAATTAGCAACGTTTTTCTATAGAAACATGTCATTGTTATATTTCTTTGGCTTCCCAGGAATCATCTCTGCGAAAAATCTAACCAATTTAATAGGTAATTATAAAATTAAAACCCGACAACATAAAAACATTAAAATTATTTTTTGGTACTATCCTTTATCAATCAGGGGATCAAGAAGAATCTAAAGATGTCTCAAGCACCAAAATCCATCAAGCCGTTTACGCTACAGGTTCAGTCGAAAAAAAGAAACATACATACTTGCAGTATACACAAACGTACATACACCCGAAAAGGCCGAGATGAAGCCAAGGGCTTACCAATTGGGAATAAAAAAAAATCTTTGTGGGGAGTCGTGTAAAAAGGTACCACAAAATACCGTATTTAGGTCATTTCAAGCTAAAATTATACCGTAATTGTCTGGGTAAGTCAAAGAGTATATAGGCAAAATACTTTTACTTGCTCTAGCATGATTTTTGACTTCCCATGCTGCTTGGAAAACAGGGGGCTCCGCAAAAAAATGAATTTCTGTTGAATTAATCGAAAATTAGAAATTTAAAACAAAAGCATGTTGTAACATTTAAACACATTTTTTGTTTTAAATTAAAATTTTCGATTTGATACCTCATTTAATAATATATCTAGGGACATCCCCAGGTAACTTTCAAAGGGTTTTTGCAGAGATTTGTTATACGTAGCATATTACTGGTTTTAGGTGTAACGTTTGTACGAGTTATTATGTCCGATTGGCATTAATGTAATAGGTAAGTTAGAAACTTATTTTTATCGAGGAAATTATGAGAAAAAAAAAGAAAAAAAAAGTTTTAAAATTGTGTCAAAAGAACTCTTTGTAAAAAAGGTACATTGACATCCGAATATTTAAATGACAAAAATGTATGGGTAGACAGTGTTTCTTCTATCAATAGATTTATACAATACAATCATGTTTAATAATAATAAAATGATGACCAACTTAAGAATTGACGTGGAAGCGACAAGACATGACAAGTCTGGTACTTCTTTTAATTAATATTTTTATCTTAGCATTGACAGGAGTGGTGCATGCTCGTTTATATTTGTGTGGATGGTGGCGAATCGGGAGCCGGGTCGTTCCTTTCCCTCTAATATGTTTGATGGGAGCGATGGCTGACTCTCGCGTTATACTTGTGACCGGGTGCTGTCCGTGTGAACTGGTCTACTCTTGTCAAAGGTATCAATGACATTCAATGATTTTTATGCATAACTTTTCGTGTCATATTGTTTTTATGTTCTAATGACATAATCTGGTTTATTTTGACAATATTAATATACAATAATTAGTATTGTATATTTTTCAGATATTGAATTACGTTATTATTATATTGACTATCATAAAGAGTGTAATTTGCACCTATTTTGAATAAATACCTTAAATCTTGAATCTTGACAAAGGTCAGCTATTGACCAGATAGGTATTATTTTAAATTATGTATTTTTTAAAGAATTTTGAAACTAACCATACTTTTTTGTTCCAGATAAATCTTTTCCAAAATGTTATTTTTTTTATAACAAATAACATAATACTTGATTTATTAATCAGAAAATAATAAAACGCAATGGTGAATTACATATTAACTCGTCAAAAAATTTCTCTCGGCACCAGGCTTAAACCACACCCCGGACATTGCACAAAAATGGTCGTGAAATGACATTTCTAAAAACAAATCACGGAGAAAACAAAATCGCGGCGAAATCCCATGCGTTTTAGAACCAAACTGCAACCAATCTGTATCAATATGAGTGACGAGGGGGTGAGGTCGCAATCTAGAGAGCGGCAGGGAGTGTCCATACTGTATGTTAGTACTAATATATATACTTTGCTTAAACCATCCGGCCTTTTGCCACCAGATGGACTAAGACCCGGTGGCTCCATCGAGGACGGAATATTGACCGAGCGAGACTACTGACCTCCGGGTGATGTAACTGAGGGCGTTGTGACTAATAACGACCGCAACTCAGTGCGTGATGGCCAATCGCCTCCACCGTGGACCCGCAAATGCAATAATGTGGTTCACAAACATTGCAGCCCAGGCGAAGAGCAACTGCCAAAGGCAAAGAGTGCTCGTCGTCACTATTCTGTCAAATAACTGTCTGGACGTTTTTAAAGTATGTTTTGTATGAAAGCGTGGATTAAGTTTTCTTTCATATGGCTGTGATTAAAGCCTGACACAGTAATAAAACCGCTCAGAATGAATTACTCCACTTTCCTCTTTCGTCCATATCCTATCTCGTCCGTTTTACTTGCCGACTCTACGCAAGTCACAACAAAAAATGTTGAAAAATTTTTTTTTTAAAAACTAATTTGAGGAAAAAAGTAGTTAATATAAGTTATTTTGTAGATTTCACTGAAATATAGGTACTGAGTGTGTGAGTGTATTTTAAACGCACGATCGTAGGTGTTGGTCTTTATTATGTCAGTATTATTTACTGTGCAATCCTTCCCCTTTTTCACAATTGTACCTGTATACCAACTGCCACTTTCTACTTTTTACAACTAAGAAAATGTGTATTTTTAACTGTAGAACCCGCTCGTAACTTGTGCTTTCGATGTTGATTCGAGAAACATTATAGCGACGAGCGATGAATGTCGACCATAAAAGTGATTCTAATTACACATGCCATTTGTTAGGCTTTTCTTTGTCGAGCCATAATCATGTTTTATGAAACTTTTTTTGTGATTGCGTCGATCATGCAAGTTAACTGACTATTTGCCGGACACGTTAAATCGTTGGTGCCGGTTTAGCCGTGTCAGCCACCACCTAATGGGCAATCCCTACTTATTCTAGTTTGCTTGTTATTTATTTATTTGCAGATGTCCTCAGATCAAAAATAAAAGTTCAGATAAAATCTCACGTAAATTAAATTTGAAGCCGATAAAAACCACTCCAGACGTATATGTACACATAAGAGATAAAAACCACTCCAAAATACTTGATAGTACATATATCGCAGGTATATTGTGAAATTCGTTATATTATAATTTTACTAGTAAAAATTTGTGAATTTATAATCGCAAGGTAAATTGTCAATCAGCTCCATTTCTTGCAATTTTACGGCCTATTCTTAGTGTCATTGTAATTTCACAAGGCCAATAATGACATTACAATAACACTAAATGAGCGAGTGAAGCGAGCGATGTTAGGTTCGGTCAGGTTTGATAAACAGTCAAAGAGCCTCGCTCTTGGGTAGCAGAATACTTCACAGAAGAAGAAATCATCGTTATTGTAGATGACACTAAGAATGGGCCGTGAAATTGTAAGAAATGGACGTGCAATTGACAATTGACCGTGAAATTATAATTTCACTAAATTTTACAAGTGAAATTATAATATCACGACATTGACAATATACCTGCGACATATGCATAGATAAGAAAGTAGTTACTTCGGTATATTCTAAGACGTCGGCGAAGACACGCACACACACATGATATACCGATACCACGCATATGTTTCAAAAAGTGGCTACAACTTAACAGTTCGCGGCATTCTATATGAACTTTTTTTTTATCTAAGCAGATGTCTTGACAAAAACGTAAAGATACAATCGAAATATCAAAATATTCTATTCTCAGAAACTAATGAGCGACATCTGATATGTTATTCTCTTTGTTTTTCAGGTAAATTAAGCCAACTGAGCCAACCTCCTAGCTAAAAGACGCACATCTTCAATACCAAGAATTCGGCAATTTGGCGCCATTATAGTTAAGTACGCACACAAATCTTCGCAAATGGTTGATATCTGTCTGATGGGGGTCCAATCAAATGCCGATCTGACGATCATTGGTCCAAATGATAGCGGGAAATTACTGGACATTGACTGGCGGAAAATCGCACTTGACCCAGTTTTGGGTTAGGTTAGGGGCACATAGGGACATAATCTGAAATAAAAAGATCCGTAAGAGAAACAAGGCACGGTGGAATGGAGCCGGGGGAATGAGGTCGTTAAGATCTTGCGCGCTCTCTCCGAAATGAATTCATCCGATAAACAGGCGACTTTGCGGCGTCTATCAAGGCTATGTGACTAGCTCATCGTCACCAATGAGTCTCCGTGCGCGACGGTCGATGGCGTCCAAGGTATCCAGCTGATAGCGGGCTGATCCATCCTATGAGTGTGAACAGTACTCCACACATAAGCGGACTTGTGCTTGATAAAAGGTAAGCAGCTGTCCTGGTGTGAAGCACCGTCTCACCCTAGATATGCCTAGCTTCATTGCAACAACTTTTTAATTAAGATTGGGTGTTAAATCCACGCCGAGGAGTTCCAGGTGATCAGTATTTGAATCGATGTATTTGAATCGATTCATTGCGGAGAGATGGAGTCAAGGTGAATGGACTCCTTTTAGCGGAAAAAAGACACGCCTGTGTCTTAGAGGCATTAAACCTTACGAGGTTGGACTCATCCCAATCAGACACTGCCTGAAGTGATATATAGGTTTATGCGCTCTATCATGGCCTCTCTCAAAAACTGCGTATCCGTGCTGTTAGCTTGAGCACTGGACAGGTATCTTTCCACAACCGTGCTAACGTCCGCTTAACCAATTATATTTTATAATGTATTAATATACAATTATAATTAAAACTAAACTTTGTACACCTATTTAAGGATCCTCATTAATCAACCACAAACCCATTTTTGAAAACCGAATCAACATTGGACCAGTAGTTTTAGTTTTGCACAATAAAACGAAGTAACGAAGACGACTGTAACCTTGAGTAGCTGGATTTGTGACGTTTCCAAGTCAACCTGTTGGGTTAATTCAGTGCTGCGCGGGCGCTTGACCGTGATAGTCGAGTTTAGAGTCAGAGACTAGCATATTTTATTTTTGAAGATTGTCTTTAATTGAAAGAAATACCTGGAAGTTCCTAGCACCAGTTGCTATTTTAAGACTTACATCGTTTTCTGTTTTATCTAATATAAAGGCTTTAAAACTGGTTTATCTATGCTTAGTTTTTCAGTTTGAATAAAACTCGTATTAAACAACAAAATTGAAACAAACCATTGCAGTAAAATGCAGTTCTACCTTTCCCCTGAATTTTTAAAAAAAGCAAATTTAAAATATATTTACACAAGAGTCACTCATATTCGGGTCATTTAGACCCCACCTTGTATGACGCGTAACTTTTGTCACCTTTTATGCGAAGGGTTAAAAAGCTACTACAAACAATTTCACTACACCAGGTACATGTATGCGGCCGTTTCGAAGATTGTAAGGAGACCATCTGAACCTTTCTGTTTTTACCGCAACCACATCCTCGTTACCAAGTTATCCTCATATTGACCGCCATTACTAGCGTGTTAATGCTTGTACGCACTTTTATTCACTAAATCTGTAAAGTAACTGAGAAAAGGCAAGTGGCAGTAGGCAAGCCAGATAGTTGGTATCCACTGAGGAAGAAAGGTAATCGACTTGCGCCCGTTGGCCGATAGAAGGCAAGCCAACAAAAATGATATTTTGTATGGAAACTACTTATAATTGAATTTTGTGGTTAGGGCCAGTGGAAGCACAATATTACGATATGGTTTACAGTAGCGCAACGCCTTTGATGTCGCACGATACCGCCACGGCGTAGGTACTAGCAGTTCTAGCCTACAGGCTAAATAAAACACTGGCTACAGCTATCTTGGCAAACTCGCGGAGTTGACCAGGCTGGGCCTCGCCGCGCGCTGCCCCGCAAGTACTCTTCCGTTGCCCTGCGTAAGTATATTCGTTGCACTACTGTAAGCTGCTATATTGTCATACTGTGGTGGAGTGTAATGAAATGAGTTTATAGACTGTCTTTGAGGGAGAGCAGTGCTGGTATACAGGGTGTAACAAAATTGTTGTAGGATCCGTTATCTGGGGCTCCTACTCATCATACTATGACTATATATACTATGAAGCGTCGGTGGCTCAACCGGTAACGACTCGGTCCATCTAACCAGAGGTACCGGGTTCAAATCTGGACGGCCAATGTACCAATGAGTTTTTCAAAAACTTACGTACATATACGTATCGATTGCTTTAACGGTGAAGGAAAACATCGTGAGGAAACCTGCACACGCCTGCGAAGAAACTCGAAGGTTGTGTGTGAAGTCGACCAACCCGCACTGGGCCCGCGTGGTCGACTAAGGCCTAATCGCCCTGATTCAGGGTAGGCTCGAGCCCCTCGGTGGGGACGTATATGAGCTGTTATAATAATATAATAATATACTATGACTGACTCGGTGGCTCAGTGGTTAGTGCCCTTGACTACTGATCCGAGGGTTGTGGGTTCGATCCCCACCCAGGGCAAGCATTTGTGTGATGAGCAGATTTGTTTGCTCTGTGTCTGGGTGTTAAAATATTATCTATATATGTATGTATTTAAACGTATATAAGTATGTACATCAGTCTCTGGTAACCCAAAACACAGGGAATCCTACTTTGGGGCCAGATGACCATGTGTGATATGTCCCAGAATATTTATTTATTTATTTATACTAATGAATGTATTTTATGTAAAAGTGCTTTATTTTCCTATAAGATGGTACGGAATGTTTTGTGTGGAACTCCCACTACCACTTGGCAGATTTTTTTATAAAATTATGTTACTCAGGTATAGTGTAGGTTTCTGTTAGTATTTTTTTAAATCAGTTTCGTAGTTCCAGTGATTGCTCCGTCATACAAACAAAGTTTACTTCTTTATTAAATAAATAAGTAAATAAACATTTATATGGAACCAAAAAGTTATTGAGTAGTTTACTTACATACAGTGTTCGATAACAGCAACATTCGTTACAAACTGTGTCGTTGCTATTAACGCTCAGCACCCCTATAAATAGTAAGCAGAGGCGTTCCGTCCGTGTATGTATGTATATATTTGTGTGTGTGTTTGTATGTTGTGAGATTGTGTCAAATTCCTATTCCAATAATGCATTTAGTGACTGTAAAGATTAATTTTGTATCCCGTAATTGGAAACGCCAAAAACGTCAAAAAATTTAATTCAATAGCTACAACTAAGCACAATATCATGTAACATTTACTACATTTGCTACGTTTTATGGTCCTAAAAAGTACTAAACCGATTTAACTAAAATTTTTAGGGACCAATTTGGCAGCACACCCTATCTAATAAAAAACTGGCCAAGTGCGACTCGGGGTCACACAAACAGGGTTACGCACCAAAGCTTTAACAACCAATAGAACAAGACCTCTCAGTATATAACTGTGTAAAAAAAAAGTTATGTAAACTATCGTGTGACATATCAAATTAAAGGGCTTGTTGTGAAAATCTCAAATAATACATATATAAAAAAATATATATATAAAATAAATATTCTGAGACAAATCACACACACAAAGTAGGATTCCCTGTGTTATGTGTTACCAGAGACTGATGTACATACTTATATACGTTTAAATATATACATATATAGAAATATTTAACACCCAGGTACAGAGCAAACAAATCTGCTCATCACACAAATGCTTGCCCTGGGTGGGGATCGAACCCACAACCCTCGGATCAGTAGTCAAGGGCACTAACCACTGAGCCACCGAGTCAGTCAAAAGAGGCGAAAATTTAAATACCCTCCCCCACCTTATCCCATAAACTGCTGGGCCTAAATCCTGGAAAAAATCTCCCTATATGAGGTTGACTGCATAAACTACAGAAAAATCTATGAAAAATTCTAAAGTTCTTCAGTTCCCACAGGAAAAATAAAATTTCTGAAGCCCAGAATAAGTAGACTCCTATTACGGTAAACAGATTATTTAAAAATTATGAAAAAATGTTTGTTTGAGATTCTCACAGCAAGCCCTTCCATTTGATATATCACATGATATTGTTTTCAAAACTTTTTCTTAATTTTCTAATTTACCCCCTAAAAGTTGCCCTCGTGTTTAATTGTAGTTTATATATTATGATGCCTTCGAGGAATCACAGAATGCAATTGGAGTGTTTTGTGATTTTTCTAAGGCATTTGATTGTGTTGAACACCAAACATTACTTATGAAATTAAAGCATTATGGTGTAGAAAAAGGGGCTCTCAGTTGTTTAAATTCGTATTTAGACAACAGAACACAAAAAGTACAAGTGAATGGCATGAACTCATCTGGATCTAGAGTGAAAATGGGTGTGCCCCAGGGTCCCATTTTAGGGCCTTTTCTTTTCTTTGTTTAAGTAAATGATTTGCCTTTTGTGGTGCAACATCTGTCAAATATTGTGTTGTTTGCGGATGATACTTCTCTTACTTTTAAAGTGAATAGGAAAGAAAACGAAATTGTCGAAGTAAACAACACTTTTTCAAAGATACTGAACTGGTTCACTGTAAACAATTTATTATTAAATGCTAAGAAAACAAAATGTATAAAATTTTGTTTGCCAAATGTAAAAAAGGTCAATAATAGTATAATATTAGACAGTAATAAATTATAATTTGTAAATACTACGGTGTTCCTTGGTATAACTTTGGATGTTTCACTTCAATGGGGACCACACATTGAAAATTTAGCGGGAAGGCTTAGTTCAGCTGCTTATGCCGTTAAGAAAATAAGACAGTTAACGGATGTGGGTACTGCGAGACTAGTGTATTTTAGTAACTTCCATAGTATAATGTCTTATGGCATATTACTGTGGGGGCATGCGGCTGATATAGAAACTATTTTCATCCTGCATAAAAGAGCTATCCGCGCAATCTATCAGATGCGATCACGTTAGCCGTTACAGATTAAGTTCAAAGAAATCAATATTTTAACTGTTGCTAGTCAATTGATATATGAAAACATTATGTACGTTACTAAAAATTTGCATTTATTTCCTAAAAACAGGGATATGCATAATTTGAATTTAAGAAATGTAAATAAAATAGATATAGCCTTTTCGAGACTGAGTAAGGTTAAAAAGTCATTTGTGGGGCAGTGTATAAGATTCTACAATAAAATTCCAGAAAATGTAACTAGTTTGTCAGAGAATAAATTCAAGACTCATGTCAAAAAATGTTTGTGCTTAGGATATTATGAAATAATAGATTATGTAGATGACAAAGATATTATACATATTGATTCTATAACAAATACCATTACCTGAGACTGTAATCTGAATCATGACATTATTTGTAATATATTTTTTTTTTGTTTTGACTATTTAAAAGTGTGTGTAAACACCTATTTGAAATAAATTGTTTTGAACAAAAAAAAATGATTTTTTATGAAACTGTTTCATAATGAGTGTGTTTATACCTAGTTATGTGCAGTTTCATACACTTCTTTATCTAATATCATACATTGGGATTGATTTAACTAAACAACAACAATTTAAAAGAGTAATAAAAAAAATCCCACGAAATTCAGTACCTACAACAAAACGTGTCATAGCGCCAAAACCCAGCACATCACCGCGCTTGCGCTGAAGCAGACGCTGTCATAGACAGGTAAAAATAATGCTTTCACTGATCTCAGACATTTTTAAGCCAGAATGAAAATTATCCACGAAATTTAGTAACTATTACAAAACGTATTTAATGAATAGTGCCAAAACCTAGCACATCACCGCGAATGCGTCAAAGCGGGCGCTGTCACAGACAAGTAAAAATTGGAATTAACACTTTATGTAATGCTGTAAAAATGGTGCGAACGACACGTGCGTTCCAATAAAAAAAATAAGGAACTTCGTTGGTGATATTAACTTTTTGGAATAACTTGTATCGTAATGGAAAAAAATACTCTATAACAATATTTTGTTAGAGAAATAATGTTACAAAGTGTTTTTTTTTTATTTCGGTATTGTGTTTATAAAGTATGCCAATATGATTTCGTTTTGAAGTTTATAATTCGATCTTTACGATATGAGGGTAGATAAAATTAATTTATCTACGTTACATGTCCGTCTTTGTATCAGCGTCTTACATAAACGCATATTATGCGTTTCAAATTTCAACTTATCGGTCCAGTAGTTTGAGAGAAAATTGGCTGTGACAGACGAACACATGAGTGATTCTATAATGGTTCCGTTTTCACCTTTTGAGGTAGGGAACCCTAAAAATCATGAAAATCGGTTCAAAATCTGCGAAGAGATCGTGTAACAAACATACAAAAATAAAGTTAAAAAAAAACTGATAAAAACACGCTTTTAAAGCACATCAAACTAAAAAGTGAAAAATAAATTTTAATTTAAGCTGAAAACAATAATGAACGAAAAATACTAGTATTATTGTGAAAAAAGCGTGGGGCGCTTTGTGCCATATTTTTCGTATATCGAGCAAGTAATAAAATATTCTTGATAAATGTACAAAGTTCTGTCCGTTTAAAGTGGGTCAAAATCGAGTGCAAAGGAGTCGGTTACAAACATACATACATACATACAGGTGAAGCTAATAAACCAAAAAAGGTGTCCCGGCTTGAAGATAAGATAGCCAGTTCTCCATTTCGTTGGGGGATCTTGGTAAACCCGCTTTCATCTTCGGTATCATCGTCACTTACCATCAGGTGAGATGAATGCAAGGGCTTACCAATTGTAAATAATAATAAAAAAAAATCGAGCGAGACCTACAGTACTCGCATATGATGTGTAACATGTGACAAAATACTTTATAGAAGGACGGCAAAGATACGGCAGACTAGGCTGTATGGTCATAGATACCTTTGCCTTTTCCGCGTTTTTAAAGCCTGAAAAAAGTACGGCAAAGATACGGCAGACTAGGCTGTATGGTCATATATACCTTTGCCTTTTCCGCGCTTTTAAAGCCTGAAAAAACGCGACTTCCTGTTACACATGGGACACATTTCCGTCCCATTTCACGAAATCACTCCCACAAATTGCAGGAAAGCGAGAGCAAAGATGTTACACATCAAAAATGTGATAGAAACATACAATCGAATTGAGAACCACCTCATTGTTGGAGGTCGATTGAAAAATGGTAAAAGAATCCGCAGTATGAAAAATGTTACAAAAATTTGCTTCGATAAATCAAGGCGAACCGGTCAGGCGGGTAGATTGACATAGGTATCAATCTAGATTCCAGATGGTTGCCTAGGCAAGAATTCCTACCGTAGGGTTGCTAGGTCTAGGTTGCTATAAGTGGGTATCATTTTCATTAGGTTGTTATGTATCTATAATATGTAATTATAGCTGTTGCTTGCGGCTTCAACCCCGTGGATATCGAGAGTGAACGGGGTATTGCGTTGGGGAATCTTGGTAAGCCCGCTTCCATCTTCGGCAACATCGTCACTTACCACCAGGTGAGATGTTATCAAGGGTTTACCAATTGCAAATAAAAAAAAATAAAAAAAATTTTAGCCTTTGTCCATCCTGAAATTCCATTCTAAGTATTGGTGAAACATTTTTCTAAATCGCATTAGTATTTTCGAAGCTGATAACCTCCTACATACAAAAACACAAACTTTACCTTTATGTAAAATTTGTATACATTAAATTGGAACCAGCAATTTTCTGAAAATTGCCTCGTCACATAATGGTTCGATTATCTTTGGAGTAAAACTTTAAAAGACTCGGTTTGGTTCGTACAAGGGCATTTTTTAATTCCGCCTGGCTAGCTGCCACCATCTTATCAAAGTGTTACCGCCAAACATCATGTTAACAGTCTGGATGTGTTCCGGCTTGAATATTAGATAGTCAGTTGGGGAATATTGGTAAGCCCGCTTCCACCTTCGGCTTCGGCATCATCGTCAGTTACCATCAAGTTAGATGATCTAAGGGCTTATCAATTGTGGGTTAAATAAAACCAGCCAAGTGCGAGTCGGGGTAACACAAATAGGGTTCCGCACCAAAACTTTAACAACAAATAGAACAAATCTTCTAAGTAAGTCTTGGTTTTTGAAAATTTAATTATTTTCTATGGGTACGGAAGAATTCTAGATTTTCTCATAGGTTTTCTTATATTATTCGCATTTAACCTCATATTCTGTGATTTTTTTCAAAATTTAGGCCCAGTAGATACGGAGTCCATTTTCGCTTATTTTTTCTTAAATAACTTTAAAACTTTCTATTTCATTTAAAGTTATTAAAAGTACCTTATACTTGAGATTCTCACAACAAAAACTTCATTTAATATGTCACAAGACAGTTTTTCAAACTTTTTAATTTTTTTAATTTACCCTCCAAAATTAAGGACCCCCCAAGTTTAAAACTCATTTATTTATTATACATTACACGTTCGTCTTGGCTCACCGACTTACATAATTATGTATATCAGTTCAACTCAATCGGTTCAGTAGTTTCAGAGAAAATTGGCTGTGACAGACGGATGGAGACGGACGGACGATCAGACACATGAGTGATCCTATAATATAATGGTTCCCTTTTTGTCTTTTGAGGTACAGAACCCTAAAAATGATAAAATTTTTAGGGTTCCGAACCTTGGACAGGATCCTATAAATATATACCTACGTTACCCGTCCGTGCGTCCCACCTTTAACAGGCTGAATCTATTAAACCATAGCTGACTGATTTTTTTACAGAAATGTAGGTATGCTTATGCAGATTTACTAACGAATAATAAAAATTGAAAATAAGTAAAAAAAAACACGAATGCAAGATTAGTTGTTTTTTTTTTTTTAATTTAATTCTTTTTGGATTTGCTCTATTTTAAAAAATACATAAAAGAGTTTAAAGAAGTGGGGACATAAACCTTAAAGGCGATTATAAAAGGTAATAAGTATAAAATAAAACAACAAATGAAAACTGGCAAAGTGTGAGACGTACTCGCGCTAAAGATTCCAAGCTGAATTATATTAAAAAATATATTTATTTTAGTAACATACATAGGTATTATTTTTGTAGTCGTATGAAGAGATGTGGTGGTTCGTTGCGAGAGTCCGACTCTCACTTATCTGATAAAAAAAAATACATTCATGCGACCCAGTGCAACGAAAAAAACAATTTATTCTAATGTTTCATATCTTTTGCCTTTTCATTTTCTATGATTCTTGCTTTTGTTATTGTAAATTGTATACTCAATTTAATTAAAACTAAATCTCTGCATGGATCTGACTTTGCCAATTTAAAAACCAAACAATCTACATTATACATTCTTGCATTGCGTGGAAACAACCAAAAAATTTAAAAACTAACAATTCTACATTGTACACACGGCGCCAAATCAAGCTATACAAAACTAGTATACGCGGGCCTCGCGTATGTCGAAACGCACAGGCATCGCGCGACTCGCGCAGCCAGCTTATACTGGTTTTGTATAGCCTGATGTGTCGCCGTGTGTACCTATACATCGGAATAAGAATTCGTCTATTTGCCCTTGAGTTGGGTACATAATATTGTGTTACAAAAATTTTAATCGAAACGCCAAAGTCAGCCATAAAAATTATAGTATGCAATAACGAAAACTAGTTTAAATAAAACTAGCTAAATTACAAATAATTAAATAACTGACATTCAAATTGTACTTAGTCAAGGGAGGTGAGCGCGCCTACAGCTCCGGGACCTACCTGGACAGTAGGTAGTGGATCTCTTCCACGAGGCACTCGCCTTGCAGAGCACCAGGACAAGCGTCTTGGCGGCAAGACCTACCATAACTGGTCCTTGTCTTCACTTTATGGTGTTGGCAGGAATAGCGGCCCTGACTTTATGACCTAGCTGTCGGTGAGTGGGGACGCTATATCATAAACCTGGTAGTCTAGCGTATCTGGTAGATATACGAGAGGGGAATGTACTTAGCCATTATTAATAAATTTATAATCCAAAAATTTCTTGACCGAGTAAATTGTATTAAGTAGAAGCCATCTGTTTAGTTTCACCTTAAATCTGTTCATTGGGAGTTTCTTAACAAGTTGTGTTATCTTGTTATAAATTATACTGCACATCCAAAAACAGTTTTTTTGGTACCTAGTGCTTTTTGGTACCTCATCATAAACCTCGAAGAGAATACTTATTTGATTTTTCACCTTTGCTAGGTCATTAATATAAATTAAGAACAATAAGGGACCCAGTATGCTTCCTCGAGGGACGCTAACAATGTTATTTCTAGACCTTTAGTAACATGAGATAGTTTTATGTTTTTCATTCAATTACAATACTTTACACATTGTGTTCTGTTACTCAAGTATGATTTGACCCAATTTAAAGCAGGGCCTCTTATGCAATTGTGTTTCAGTTTGGATTAAAGTAAATCATGTGACACGTTGTCAAAAGCCCTAGACATATTAAAGTACAGGGTTTAAATAATAAGATGTACACCATCTTATTATTTAAACGCTTCACGATTTCCATAACTACGTTGAATGCCGCAAGAGTGGTAGATTTGCCATTTTGAAAGCCATACTGGTTTTCCTTATTACGTCATATTTATTGAAAAAGCATACCAGTTGGTCACGAATAATTCTCTTTAAAAATTTGTGAAAATATAGGTATGAGAGCTATAGGACGATAATTTTCCATCAAATCTTTGTCGGCTTTTTAAAGAGTGGTATTACGATCGATAATTTTAATTTTGCAGGAAATGTCCCAGATTCTTTTGAAAGGTTTATAAGATATGCGATGCATTTATTACCTTACTAGTTTGAGTTCTACATGCCTTCAAGACTTTAGTGCAAATATTGTCATAACCCACTGAATTCGTACTATTTAGAAGCATTATTGCTTTCTCAACAATTGTTTCATTCACAGGTGATAGGTAAATTGAATTTTGCAATTTTCGCTTAGAGTTAGTCAGAACATTATTAAATTCAGGATTGTCTATTGTATTTGTCATGTCATAAATTATCGTTAAAACTACCAAACGATTTAACTATGAAACAATCTAAATTGCACCTAAATTCCGTTGAAACTACAAGAAAATTTGACTACCAAACTAAGTACATTGTACTTACGAATACATTCCGTTGAAAAGTTGTTGTCAGAGTTTTTATTGTTGACTATGGTAAAAAGATCCTATCCTACTTATATTATAAATGCAAAAGTTTGTATGTATGGATGTATGGATATGAGACAGATTAGGACCTTGAAAAACATACAGGCATTTTTTCTACGCTCGCGAGCTGTTTGCGGCTCGCGCACTGCGCACCCTCGGAGACAGTCATAGAAACTATGTTCACGCGAGCAAAGCTATAATCTACCTTAAGAGGCACACAATATTGTTCCAGCATTCCTTTGAAACTATCAAACGATTTAACAACCGAACAATCTAGATGATTTCCATGTTTCATGCTTCCATGCTTTTCAAATGCTTTCCATTGAAACTACCAAACGATTTAACTACCAAACAATCTAGATGCTTTCCATGTTCCATGCTTCCATGATTTTCAAATGCTTTCCATTGAAACTACCAAACGATTTAACTACCAAACAATCTAAATGCTTTCCATTTTCCATGCTTCCTTGCTTTCCAAATGCTTTCCTTTGAAACTACCAAACGATTTTACTACCAAACAGTCTACATTGTACCTGACTTCCATTAAATCTACCAAACAATCTACATTATAACTGCATGCGTTGAAACAATCAAAAACACATCAGTTAGGCACTCAAACATTTTCCAATTCGAAAAATAATCCTCTTACCCACCTCATAATAAGGACCGCTGAGACAAAAAAATCTCTCATCCCCGATATTAAATTAAAATTGGAACGAAGATAATCTAAATTTTTGGGGGCTTACGCAAATCTGATCTTCAATTTCCACCAAAACCTACCCTTTTCCGGAATTTACCGCCAAAATCTGGTGTTCTCAGCGCGTTACGCGTCATAAAGTGATTAATGTACCTGGGGAGACTTCAAGCCGGGGCCTGATAATGAGATTCTCTGTAGGATCACTAATTACCATTCCTATAGATCGTATAGCTTGTACCGTCAGCGAGATGTTGGTAGCAAAAAGGTCAGTCTAAACATTACTCTCGTTTAGGTTAGCATTAGGGTAGAAAGTTCACGTTTCAACATTCGAAGTTAACGCGCCCTAGAGAAAACCACAGATAACAGAACATCCAGATATTTTACATTATTATTTTGTCAAATCAGACCTAAGAGATTTGAGTATTTTGAATTGTTTTGTACCAACCAACTCATTTCAGGGTAAGGTACAAGAGCTAAGTAATAATACACATGAAAATGAACATTTCTTTATTTTTAAAGGCAAATAATTTTCGAAAAACCTTAAAAAAATTTAGATACAAGCTTTTAAAATTACATAGTCACGCGATATACATATTCATGTAAAATTTCAGCTCAATCGGAAACCGGAGAGTGGGTCAAATTTAACTTACAAGATTCCACCTGAGGAAACTTGCATACATTGCAAGTTAAATTAAAGCTTGTAAAAAAGCCTCAATTCTCGTAATTGAATAATAAATCGAAGAGTTATCAAACTACTTTGGAAACTAATTTTTTTTATTCCCCTTTTGCCCTATAAAAGGACGGTTATATTATTTTTCAGGTGTTTTATGCCTGATTCTTTATCTAAGCCTGTAGCTTAAACGGCTTTACAAGTTTTGTGTTAGGTGTCCACTGAGTTTCATAGGAGAACTAGAAAGCATCGGTGGCTGAAGGCATCGGTAACGACTCGGTCCCTAACCAGAGGTACCGGGTTCAAATCTGGACGTCCAATGTACCAATGAGTTTTTCAAAAAAACTTACGTACATATACTTACCGATTGCTTTAACGGTGAAGGAAAACATCGTGAGGAAACCTGCACACACCTGCGAAGAAACTCGAAGGTTGTGTGTGAAGTCGACCAACCCGCACTGGGCCCGCGTGGTAGACTAAGGCCTGATCGCCCTCATTCAGGGTAGGCTCGAGCCCCTCGGTGGGGAAGTAAATGAGCTGATAGGATATGCCTGATTCTTTATCTAAGCCTGTAGCTTAAACGGCTTTACAAGATTTGTGTTAGGTGTCCACTGAGTTTCATAGGAGAACTTTTAAACAGTCGGGTTTTTTGTTTTACTATTATTCATAATGATAGTATTAAAGAACCTGGATGAACTCCAAGAAGCCGATTGGCACAAAGTGGTGCAGGACTGAAGAGACAGGCGTGATTTAGTGTTGAAAGCCGAGATTCTATTTGAATTACTGAGCCAGTGAACTTGGTACTTGTTCAACATATCAGCTCATATACGCCCCCACCGAGGGGCTCGAGCTTACCCTGAATTAGGGTGATCGGGCCGTAGTTGACCACGCGTGCCCAGTGCGGGTTGGTCGACTTCACACACAACTTTCGAGTTTCTTCGCAGACGTATGCAGGTTTCCTCACTATGTTTTCCTTTACCGTAAGAGCGTCGGATAAACGTACATATGAAATCGAAATTCGATAACACATTGGTACGTGGCAGGGTTCGAACCACGTCCTCCCGGATAGGAGGCGGCGGCCCTAGCCGTTACGCCACCGACTCTCTTACTTTACTTTGCTACATTGCGATATGAAAAAAGAGAGAGTAAAACTTCAATCCTACAAGAACCACTTTAGGAATTGGGATGAAATATACCCTATGTCCCTCTCCATGCCACAGGCTCCGTGCATGCCAAATTTCTTCAAGATTGGTTGAGGTGATAAAGCGTGGAGAGGAAACAAACATATTTCCACATTTATAATATTAAAGTAAGGATTACAGTATAAGACATTATACACACATTAAAGACACTAGGGGGTTTATCTATTGAGAAATGATGTTTTATTAACCATCGAAAACAATTTTCCGAGGTCATGGTTGAGTTATTCGCTAAATAATTTTTGACCATGTTTATGGTATTGACACAGTATTACAAATTACAGTAGCGCAACGAATGTACTTACGCAGAGCAATGGAAGGGTACTTGCGGGGCAGCGGGCGGCGGGGCACAGCCTGGCAAACTTCACGAGTTTGCCAGGTTGACTATAGGCTAGTATGGGTTAGTACCTACGTCGGTGGCGCATCGTGCGACATCAAAGGCGTGGCGCTACTTTAAGCCATATCGCAATAGTATGGTATTGGTAATAAATTTGTATTTTTGTCTTATTCTCAGTAGTCACCACTGGCTTTGTTGAATATCTTCTTTTTTTATTCAGAATTGTTAAGCCCTTGGCATCATCCCACCTGATGATAAGTAATGATGATGCCGAAGATATATGCGGTCTTACCAAGATCCCCAACGCAATGGGATACTGGCTATATTATTGTATTAAGCCGGAACGCATCAATGATGTTGCCATTAATGTTTGGCGGAAAGACTTGTGGGCTTAGAAAATGCCCTTTCATCAATCAAACCGATTCCTCCAAAGTTAGACTCCGCTGGGAACCGAACCCGTGACCTCCCGGTGTGAAGCTTATGTACTTCACTATTAGGCTATGGTGACGGTTAAATTATTAACTATGTTTGGCAGAATAGTGTTAAATATTTGCCGTATTACATAAGTAATAACATGAGTGTGTTCTGACAAAATGAGGCGAAGCCGAACATTATTTTAACCACATACATATTATATACTCTAAGATGGGTTCAGAAGCCGTAGGGAAATGACCTGCATTGCTACTAGTGCTACCTGTAAAATATCGATATACTATAGATATTAAAATAACGCAATAAAAAATAAATTTGAATAAATACAAAAACAAATTATTTATTGTAATAGTTGTAATTGACATATACATTGGAACAATGGTATATATTTAATGGTCCTGGTTGTATTGCAGTGGGAGGGACTTGGTTGAGACCCACTTGAGTTTTGACAGCTGTTCCAAATTTAAACTCATAATAACGTGACAAAAATCAATACTTTAATAACATTAAAGTACATATTTTACCTACTACCACAGACAAGAAAGTTCTCATAGTAAAATTGGTTGTCATAATGCTGGTCATTGTCTACGGATTTTAAACGCATTTTAGAGGACTTATGATATTATGTGTGTGTGTAGATAAACACTATTTATGTAGCTACCTAAATTTTTTGTTTTCTGTCACGTAATAGTTTGTTCTGACTGTACTACATTTCTAAGGTTAGGTAATGTAAAATGAGTCGTAAGGCCAAGCTGGAAGACTTATCAGGCTTTTAACATTGTAGTATTCTTTAAAGCGAAATAAGAATGTAGCTACCTTTACGATTTATTATTGAAAGTACGTTTACTGTCTTCATTTTTTTTGGAATTCGCAGCCAAAGTGCGGTAAAAGCAACCCACGAAGCGTCCGTCCGTTTACTGCTAAGCTTTTGACCGTAATAAGTAGCCACTTAAAAGTTGCACACAATACTGTCTTGTTAATATAGCTTTAACCCGGCGCCAATGACGTGTAAAAAATAACGCGGACAATGACGCTGGGTCAATATGACCCGAATGTTTTTTTCTTAATTATCTGGTTATCTGCTGAATTATAAAAAATTTAATACAAAGTAAGAACTATTGCATGACCATGAAGTCATTGTAGTACCAAGATGTTTAAGTTAATTTAGATATCAAGCTATAATTTAGTTTTAATGCAACAACCTCAAAAGGGCAACTAAAAGAATTTCTCTTTTGGAACTAAAAATGTATGGAGCTGTAGCCGTTTTATTCAAGAAAAAGGATTTTACCATTCTTCACTGGCGCTTGCTCACTACACTATGGTACAAGTCATATGAATTGAGGTCTTATCTCCAGCTACTGAGAAAATCAATAACGATTATAATATGTTTTTTTCGAAATTTCCCGAATTGAAAATCGCTCGGGTCAATATGACCCAGCGTCATTGGCGCCGGGTTAAGAGCGTCGGTGGCGCGACGGCAAGAGTCGCTACCTCCTATCCGTGGTTCGAGTCCTGCCACGTACCAGTGTGTTTTAGAATTTCGATTTCATATGTACGTTTATCCGACGCTCTTACCGTGAAGGAAAACATCGTGAGGAAACCTGCACACGCCTGCGAAAAAACTCGAAGGTTTTTTGTGAAGTCGACCAACCCGTACTGGGCCCGCGTGATTCACTAAAGGCCCGGTCGCCCATTAGGGCTTTTTATCAGCGTAGGCTCGAGCCACTCGGTGGGGACTTATATACGAACTGATATGATGAATATAGCCTTCATAATGGCAAAAATCGAAAGGGAATTGGAATTTGTAGAGATATTAGGGCAGTCGTGTTTTTACGTTCCAGTGACTGAGAAGCGAGTGTCAGCGTGGGACGAAAAAGTGAAAAATGTAGTACAATAAATTCAATAGATTTTGATGGGGATAGATTGTCTTACACTAGTAAATTAAAAAAACCAGCTAAGAGCGACTAGGGGTCACACAAACAAGGTTCCGCACCTAAAATTTAACAACCAACAGAACAAGACCTCTCAGTAAATACTATGCTCTCGGTAAATAGGGGTCACTTATTCTAGACTTAAGAAATTTCATTTTGCCTGTGGGGATGGAAGAACTTTAGATTTTCTCATAGATTTTCTTGTAATCTATACTTTCAATCTCATATACTGTGATTTTTCAAGATTTTAGGCACAGTAGTTTTGGATTCACGGGGTGGGGGGGTGGGGGGGTCAGAATGGTCATTTATTTAATTAAATAACTTCAAAACTATTTATCTTATCTCACAATAAGCCCTTTCATTTGTTATGTCACACAATTCAACCACCTCCGTAGCTCAGAGGAAAAGTTCACTGGCTTTACACAGGAGGTCGCGGGTTCGATTCCCGGCGGGGTCAATTGTAAGACTCGGTTTGGTTGGTGGTAGGGCATTTTCTAAGTCCGCCTGGCTAGCTACCACCACCTTATCTAAGTCTTGCCGCCAAATATCAATGTTGATATCATTGGTGTGTTCCGGAATGAACATAAAAGAGCCAGTAGTTCCCCATTGCGTTGGGGAATTTTGGTAAGCCCACTTCCATCTTCGGTAACATCGTCACTTACCACCAGGTGAGATGTTGTCAAGGGTTTACCAATTGTGAATAAAAAAAATTAAAAAAATATATTTATTTTTTCCCCCCTCAAAAAGTGGTCCTCATGTTAAAAGTGCATTTGTTTACGTAACACTTCCGTCTATGGGTTACCGACTTACATCATCATATCAGCCTAAAACCGTCCCGCAATCTTCACCAGGCCGTCGGTCCACCGCGTGAGAGGCCTCCCTGCGCCACGTTTCCAGGTGCACGGTCGCCACTAGAGAACTTTACTACCCCAACGCCATCTGTTCTACAAGCTACGTGCCCTGCTCACTGCCACTTCAGTTTAGCGATTCTGTGAGCTACTTCGGTTACTTTGGTTCTCCTGCGGATCTCCTCATTTCTTCTCCCGGCGGCCTCCCTCAATGATATCCACGACGACTCCTAGCTGCGCGCATCGCTCCATTGCCCTTTGGGTGACCTTGAGCTTTTTTATGAGGCCCATAGTAAGAGACCATGTCTCAGTTCCGTAAGTCATCACTGGCAACACACACTGGTCAAAGACCTTAGTCTTGAAACACTGCGGTATTTGGGACGTGAAGATATTGCGAAGCTTCCCAAACGCTGCCCAGCCGAGTTGAATTCGTTGATTGATCTCTTTCTTGAAGTTGAACCTACCTAGCTGGACTGTTTGTCCCAGGTGTAAATATTCATCAACAACTTCCAGTGTAGAGTCTCCAACCTTTAGAGGGTTGGGTGCGACACGTACATCTAACATTATTTTCGTCTTGTCCATGTTCATTTTAAGACCCACCTGTTAAGAGACTTTCTGACTTTCGTAGAGAGTGTTTCTGTATTTCTATTGCTACTCTATCAATAATAATAAAAAAAAACAAACAATACAATAAACGTGATTTTTTGTGTTGAATGCTGGCCGGTTTTTACTTAACTTTATTAACATTACTAGCTGTTTCCCGCGGCTTCACCCGCGTGGACCACGTTTCTATGACTTTTCGAGGGTGCGCAGTGCGCGAGCCGCAAGCGGCTCGCGAGCGTGGTAAAAAGTAGCCTATGTCTTAATCCGGGTCCTAATCTGTCTATCTACCAAATTTCAGCCAAATCCGTTCAGTAGTTTTTGCGGGAAAGCGTAACAGACAGACAGAGTTACTTTCGCATTTATAATATTAGTAGATATTAGTAGGGATTATGAAATGATTATTGCATTCAGGGTCCCTAGGAGGCTCGAGTTTCCATACAATAGTAGTTTCGCTTTAATATAAAAACTGCATGCTGGATTGAATCCAAACTTTGCGAGTATATTGAGTAGACACCTATCAATGTTTTTTAATTAATTTTCGATGTACTAATATAAAACGGAAAAAAATAAGAGCAGTTTCAAACTTTCAATACAAAACCAAATTAAGCCTTTGTTTAGCTGTGTTTCAATTTACTACGATGAAAACTTATTAAAAACATTTATATGTATCTACTCAATATATTAGCAAAGTTAGGATTCAATCCGGCTTGTAGTTTTTGTTTTAAAGCGGAACTACGTTTGTATGGAAACTCGAGCCTCCTAGGGACCCTTAAGGCTATGTCTTTAACTCTCTGACTCTGACGTTCAAAAATGAGAGGATCAATAGAAGAACCAAGGTGACCGACATAGCTCTCAGAATTGCTAAACTTCAGTGGCAATGGGTGGGGCACGTAGCTCGTACAATAGATGGCCGCCGGGGCAGAAAATTTCTCGAGTTGCGACAACGCACTGGAAGCATAGCGTAGACAAGCCTCCCACTCGGTGGACCAACGATCTGGTGAAGCCACTGGATGCGGGTAGCCAGGACCGGTCGTCGTGGAAATCCTTGGGGTGGCCTTTGTCTAGTATTGGACATCTTTTGGCTAATATTATGATGATGATGATGATGACTCTCTGGATGTACTGATGATAAAACCTGAAAAATAGGTAAGTCCTTGGTATATATGAGGCACTTCGGTAAGTCCACTATAATAATATGAATACCTACATACACGTGTTATTACTTTTCAAACTGGTTGTATGTACGTATAAGTATCTACTTTATGGCGCATAAAAATGTCTAATAAAATAACAATGAAGTGAAGCGCGGGGTATTTTACAACTTTGTTGAAACGGGCTTCAAATCGAATAAATAGCTTTTCTCCTATATTATATTGTGAGAAACCCCGTATATCCTAAGCATCCAAATCAAAGTTCTATCTATTGTGCAAAACTCCAAATATCCTAAACTACCAAATCAAAGGACTTATGTATTGTGAGAAATCCCGCATATCCTAAACATCCCAATCAAAAGCCCTGTCTTTTGTGAGAAACATCGCTTAAGCTAAACATTCAAATTAAAAGCTCTATCTATTGCGAAAAACCCTGCTTATCCTAAAAATCTAAATAAAAAGCCCTATCTAATATGAAAAAACCCGCATACCCTAAACATCCAAATCAAAGGTCTCATCTATTGTGAGAAACCCCGCATATCCTAAGCATCCAAATCAAAGGTCTTAGCTATTGTGAGAAACCACAAACATCCTATGCATCAAAATCAAAGGTCCTATCTATTTTGAGCAACCCCAAATATCCCAAGCATCCAAATCAAAGGACCTATGTATTGTGAGAAACCCCGCATATCATGTACATCCAAATCAAAAGCCCTATCTATTGTGAAAAACATCGCATATGTTAAACATCAAAATCAAAAGGCCTATCTATTGTAAGAAACGCTGCATATGCTAAATAACCTAATCAAAAGCCCTTTCTATTGTGAGAATCCCCGCATATCCTAAAAATCCAAATAAAAAACCCTATCGAATATGAGAAATCCCGCATAACTAAAAACATTCAAATAAATATCCCTGTCTATCGAGAGAAACTCCCCATATTCCTAAGCATCCAAATCAAAGGTCATATCTATTGTAAGAAATCACAAATATCCCAAGCATCCAAATCAAAGGTTCTATCTATTGTGAGAAACCTCAAATATCCTAAGCATCCCAATCAAAGGTCCTATCTTTTGTGAGAAACCCCGTATATCCTGAGCATCCAAATCAAAGTTCTTATCTTTTGTGAGAAACCCCGCATATCACAGGCATCCAAACCAAATGTCGCATTCTACACCTCAATAGGTGTAAAGCTTGAAAGACTGGAAAGTTGTGTATGGTATTAAAAAAAAATACATAACTTGAAAACTGTTCAACACAGAATGAACAATCTTATAATGGTACCTTGTAGAGACTAACGGAATCCTTAAAAACATATCCCAACTAGGATTATATTATTCTTATACCCAACCTAAACCAAAAGTTACCAATGCTCTCTCGAGTAAATACATAAAAGGAGTGTCTCGGATAATACGGTTTATAGGGGCGATGTGTTTTGTTGGCAATAAACCTACATGTTTAGTGTACTGTGCTGAAGTGTCTATCTACATTGTACAAGCTCGGCACGTGAATTTTCTTTCAAATATTAAATACAAGCTTTTGCCCGTGGCTTTTGCTTCGCCCGCTTCAACATATTTTTCTAGTTTCTATGATTGCCTTCGAGAGTGCGTGGTGCGCGTCCGTGGAAATGAGTTTCCTCCAGATCCCTCGGGGCCTATGTTGGGCTACGCTAGTTAGTAGTACGATCTCACTTCCTTTTCTTGATAAATATATCTCTGAGAATATAACACCAATCCGTGCAAGCGTGCAAATGAGTTTCCCTCAGATCCCTTGGGAACTATGTCAGGCTATGCTAATTGGTAGTCTATGTCATCTTTTACCCCTTCAAAAAATACTACGTCAATCTTTCGCTGCATTGCGGCGTAAAAAAAACAACAAAGAGAGAGTTAACAAACAGCTATCTAACAGGAACCACATAATAAGCCCGGATTAAAGATATCCACCGTCTTATCTAAGTCTTGCCGCCAAAACATCAGTGTTAACAACATGGATGTGTTCCGGCTTGAAGGTAAGATAGCCAGTTCTCCATTGCGTTGGGGAATCTTGGTAAGCCCGCTTTCCATCTTCGGCATCATCGTCACTTACCATCAGATACCAATAGTGAATAAAAAAATAAAAAATAAAATTGTCATATTCCTTATCCACGCCACAGGCTACGTGAATGTCAAATTTCTTCAAGATTGGTTAAAGTATTGAAGCGTGAAGAGGTAACAAACCAACACATTTTCACATTAGTAAGGATATTATATCAGTAAAAGCTATGCTCTCTTGTACTTTAACAATAGATTCACTAAACTACTTTGGTTTATGCAAAAACTTTACAGTGGAATAGCAAAAACTACTTTGAATTGCCGTGGCTGGTTATTTTAATTATCATGGAGTAACTTCGATTTGAAAAGCCACTGCTATTAAAGTATTTAAATTTTCTTTTTTTTTAATATTTCTTGGGTAAATAATAACGTAGCACTGTCTTTTAATTTAAGAGCACTTCTCTTGTCTGTGAAGTAATAGCGGATCGGACTGCATCAAAAATAAATTTTGAAATGTGATTTCCTAAATCGCTGTCCTTTTGAAGTTTCAAAAAATCTTACTTGTTTTGTTTTTCCATCACGTCTTCAATTTTTAATTAATCGAGTTCACAAAATAAGTTCATTAGTGACGCTAAAAATCAATGACGTCACTTGTGGGTATTTCAAATATTTTTGGAACAAAATTTCGTTTTTGACAGATCATAAAAAGTAACTCAAATGACTAGCAGTCCGATCCCCTATTGCCAATTTTTCCTATTCTCAGACATCATCAGTCTTAATACAATACGACAGCAACCTTTTCCTTTTTTTGGTCTTCGTCTGCTTCTTTTTCGTTCTATCTTTCCTTCCTATCTTCTTACCTTCTTATCTTTCCTTGGTGGTTGTCTGAAAGCTGTCGTGTCGTATCAGGTGTTTAAACATATTTCCTCTTCTAATTTCAATGATTTGCAACAAGTTCTCTTCTCATTCACCATATCCAGAACCTCTTGGTTTGTTTTCTTTTTCGTCCAACTGACCGAGCGTGCTATGCTCGGAGTTTCGCTGAGTGATTGAATCAGAAGCGAGGAGATCCGTAAAGTAACTGACATAGCTCTCAGAATTGTTAAACGTATTGTGCCAGTGGGCAAGGTATATAGCTAGTAGAACAGATAACCGTTGGGGTAGTAAAGTTCTCCAGTAGTGACTGCGCACGGGACGACATAGTGGACTGATGACCTTGTGAAGGTTGCGGGGAGCCGCTGGATGGGGGCAGCGCAGGATCGGTCTTTGTGAAAACCCTTAGGGGATACCTTTGTCCAGCAGTGGACGTCTATAGTATGATATGATGACCGAAGCACTAGTGAAATTGTACAAACTCTCAGAAAAAACATCCAACCAAAATCCTAGCTATCACAAATCGTTCTCACATTACAGTTCGAGCCAGATACTCGGCTTAACAGGGTGACCCATTTTTTCCACCGCGCCATTCCCGCAACCGTTTGATTTACGAGCCATCGTAAACGCAAGAGGAACGCAAGACAACTCGGTGCCACGTAGAGACGGACACGAGTCACGAGACAAGATATGCGATACGATCTCTATTTTTATTCTAACTGAGTGAAACACAAATTGTAAAACTTGATTTGCCATGTCAACCATCAGATATATTAATGTACTAAATTGACCTTCAATTGAGCAGAGCATCAATGTTTTAAGGGTGCGTACCCGGTAACGGGACCATGTTACTAAGCCGCTGTTCATCTGTCTGTATTTCGGTCTGTCCGAAATTTAAAATAGCGTACCTTTGGAACCGTGATAGGTATCTGACTGAAAATTTAACAAGTACGTGTTATTTTAAGGGATTTACCGACGTATTATAAAAAAACTGGCCAAGTGCGAGTCAGACTCGCTCACCTTGGGTTCCGTACCACCACATCTCTGGATAAGGAACCTTAAAAGTAATGAATCGAAAACTATACATCATAAAAATAAAAAATAATAGGTTTAAGCTTTTGCCAATGAAGCCCTTTCATGTGGGATATCCACATGAAACATTTAAATCAATTCGAAATTTGGACCGCCGTTCCTTGCATAATTGATTACGTAGTATAAATAAAAAATATATTTTTTGTGATTAATTTACAAATGTATAGTTTTCTAATTTTTGCCTATACTTACAGTATAAGATGGTATTACTTATCAGATTTCATAGTTTTAGGTCAACGAAAAATACCCTATAAATTTTAATTCCCTTGAGTGTCGAAATATACGTTTTTTGTGGCATAAATGGCCGTATCTTTTTTAACGTTAACTTAAGTTTGATTTTTTACCAGCTGTAAGGGACTGCAGACCACAGTATTAATGGTTTTAATTTCAACTCTTGACAGATAGACGGACCTTTTGAATCTTATTATATCTTCGTCCTCCACAAAACGTTTTTAGTTTGGTTCTTATTTGAATATTAATCAATCAGAGTTGTTGAATTTTTTTCAATATTCTATCATCATATCAGCCACAAATCGTCCACTGCTGGACAAAAGCCTCTCCCAAGGATTTCCACGACGACCGGTCCTGCGCTGCCCGCATCCATCGGCTTCCCGCGATCTTCACCAGGTCATCGGTCCACCGCGTGGATGGCCTGCCTACGCTACGTTTTCCGGTGCGCGGTCGCCACTCGAGAACTTTACGGCCCCATCGGCCATCCGTTCTACGAGCTATGTGCCTATTAATATATTCTATAAACCATAAATATACCTTATCATTTATTAACATATTATTTGCAATAGTTAGTTCACAATATATGTATATGAGTTATATAGTACGAGTATATCAATTACACATAACCTTTTTGAGCTAATCGTATGTCTTGCAACACAACACAAGAAAAGCAAAAATAAAAGTTAGTAAAAACTAAAACTTAACTACGGAAAAGTATGAAAACATGAGTTTTCCGCCTGAAATCATAGCCTTTATTTTTCCCTTCATCTGGGGGTAATATCCATGGTCGCAAGCAATAATTTTTCATTACGGTAGGGCTTGCGAACACGGCTGTTACCCCAGATGAAGGGAAAAATGAAGGCTATGATTTCAGGCGGGAAACTTTTGTTTTCATACTTTTCCTTAGTCGGATTTTAGGTTTTATTAACTTTTATTTTATTTCCTTATTTTTTTGTGCTCAGAGTATAGCAACATCCTAGCTCGCTACCAGCGGCCGCGTGTCGTGTCGCTTGATTCTAGCGCTCAATTTATCGCTTTTAAGACCATTTGCCCAGAAATTAAAAATAATTGCAAATGTAATGTATATATATTTAGAACGCGCTTGTCAAGATCTTTCTTTTGATTCCAAACATGACATAATATAAAAAAAAAATCTTTGGTTGTTTAATTCACCTATTAAATCCGCCATATTGTTTTTTTTAAAATGCTATTTATTCTATGACACGTGGAGTGATAGCACAAATCCAAAGATCGGTTAAGTTGATTAGGAAATGCGAGGGAAGAGATGAACATACATACATACATAAACTGTCAAAAACATAACCCTCCTTTTCTCATAGTCGGGTAGAAAATAAAGTCAAGTAATAAATAAATGGTAATAATAATGCAGAACCGGTCGTCTTGGAAATCCTTGGGGGAGGTCTATGTCCAGCAGTGGACATCTTTCGGCTGATATGATGAATAAATAAATGTGTATATATTGTACATTACTGCAGCGGCCAGCAAAAGAGACATTGATGGACGAACGTGTAAATGTGGACCGAGGTGAAGCAGACGCACACATACGTAAGTCCATCAACACCTAATTGTGGCCAAGGCTTGTATAGTACTTTTCTCAAATAATGCGCGGAAATTAAAATTTTAATAATAACTTTTCAAAATCAATGACAAACAATGAACAACAGTAATTTTTCACGCGCCAAAGTGTTCATTTTTTTTTTCAATAAACAGCGTTCTATTTGCAAGTCAGTTCGATTTTTAAATAAAACCTTTTTTATAAGTTGTCTCCTTGGTTTTTTTTATTCACTATTTGTAAGCCCTTGGCATTTATATATATAAATTTATTTGACCGTAATTTATTTGACCGCTAAACACGGCAGATATGGATTTGCACAAAATTTTTGTGGGCCGCTGCTCTCATGTATTTGGCCAGTACAGCGATATCGATTTATCTCGAAGAAGGTTGTCAAAATAATGCTCAAATGTGTTAATTAAAAATATGATTTACTTAATATTATATAATATTATGTTTGTAGTTTGTAAGATTTCTGTAAAAAAAACATACTATGTTGCTTCGCAGCCCATAGGGACACTAGTACCTCGTTCTTAATTAAGTGAGTTTTCAGGTTTCAATTCCGTATTTCTTGGGTCAAACTCGCTTTTGTTTATTTCCAGCAGGTTTTTTTAATTATTTTTATTCACCATTAGTGATTCAAGGCAAGAGTGAATAGGCATTATTTGAGTTTGCGTGTACCATCCTCGACTGCATCATCACTTACCATCAGGTGAGTTGCAATCAAACGCACTCAAATTTTTAATAAAAAAAAAGCCCTTGGCATCATCTCACCTGATGATGCCAACTTAAACGTAAGTGAAGATGATGCCAAAGATGGAAGCGGGCTTACCGAGATTCCCCAACACAATGGAGAACTGGCTATCTTATCTTCAAGCCGGAACACATCATTGGTGTTAACACTGATGTTTGGCGGCAAGACTAAGATAAGATGTTGGTAGCTAACCATACGGGCTTAGAAAATGCCCTACCACCAACCAAACCGAGTCTTACAAGTTGACCCCACCGGGAATCGAACTCGTGACCTCCAGGTGTGAAGTGAATGAACTAACCATTACGCCACGGAGGTGGTTGCCATTTGAACGCGTAGCAGGCAGCACTAGTAGAGCCACGAAAAGTGTATGACCTATTTACAGCCACTTGCTATGCTTAAAATAGTTACTTAGAATATGTTTTGTTAACTAGGGCTAAAACTAGCGATCACTTTGTTTCATTTGACATTGTTCTTTGCGTGTTGCGTAATGAATAAACCAAACTTGAAGGGCGTTGAACTTCAATGGATGGTTTAACCCCAATATGCCTCGCGTTTAAATTTTTCATGTGGAAAAGCCTCCGTACTAGCATGTATTTGACAGCAGAATGTTTTATAACAAATTGCGAGAAATCGCTGAAAAATGGAAAGGTTGTTCGTACAAAGAATGAGTTCGCTGATTAAATGGACGCACGATTTACAGCTGTGTTGTGTAATTGTTCTGTTTATTCTTAATCTGATTGAATAATAAGTAGAATAATTTAAATAATGTATGACGCGATTACTTAGGTATGCTGACTAGATTTACTGTAGGTACAATTATACAAGTACTACAGAAGGTATACTGGTATTTGGCTACTAGTCATTTGAGTTACTTCTTGTCAACTGTCAAAAACGATATTTTGTTCGGAAGTTGTTCGTGTTACTGGCATGTGACGTCATTGTTATGTGACCCTGAGACAGACCCACCAGATTATTTTCTCATGTACCTATGCCATACGACTATAGTGGCTCTGTGACCTGTAGACCTCACGAGATTTCGAAATATATTTACGATTTTAATCCACATTGGAGCCACGTATCTAAGTCTTGCCGCCAAACATCAGTGTTAACAACATTGATGTGTTCCGGCTTAAAGATAAGATAGCCAGTTCTCCATTGCGTTAAAGAATCTTGGTAAGCCCGCTTCCATCTTCGGCATCATCGTCACTTACCATCAGGTGGAATGATGCCAAGGGCTTACCAATTGTGAACAAAACAATAAAAAAAAAAAAAACTGAATTGCCGAAAAAATTCCATATAATTATCGAATCTGCTTACAAAAATTCACGAGAATCGGTTGAGTAAAACGACCTGCAGGGGAGAAGAGCCGAACATCCGCCGCAGATCCACCGGATATACGAAAGAGATTTTTCCCAAGCTGAAACGGAAACGCTTCGCTCACGCTTCGCTCGCACTTCGCGCTTGTTCGGTAAATAAAAAGTGTAACTCACTATAGTGGCTCTGTTCACGAGTTTTTCGAAATGGCTGAAATACAATATTTTTTACATTTTCAACCCCCATGGTTCTGCCATTTTGAAATAAACAAAAACTAAATCGACAAAAATCCTACTTATATTATAAACGCGAAAGTTTGTAAGAATGTATGGATGTATGTTTGTTACTCTTTCACACAAAAACTACTGAAAAGATCTGGCTGAAATTTAGTAGATAGACAGATTAGGACCTGGTTACACATAGGTTACTTTTACCACGTTCGCGAGCCGCTTACGGCTCGCGCACTGCGCATCCTCGAAAAGTCATAGAAACGTCCACGCGGGTTAAGCCGCGAGAAACAGCTAGTAATCCATTATAATTATCGAACCTGTTCACAAAATTTCACGTATATCGGTTGAATGGTCGAAGGCAAACAACATATAATCTAATTTCTTCCGCTATCTTGACATTTACTTATTGGCCAACGTCCAAAAAACACAGTACAACACAACATACAAGTTTTCTCATTACATTAGTATTCAGGAAGATTTCTTATTCTGATCGTTTACGTCTTTGACATGATATTCCATTCAAGTGAGTAGTGAGACGTGATATATTCGGGAAGCCAGCCAGAGAAAAATAAAATTTTTGCAGGCAGGAATTGTTTTAGATTTTTTTTTATTTTATTTCGTAAGTAAGTAGTAATTTCGCGTCGGTGGCGTAACGGCTTTTTTTTTTTTTTATTCACAATTGGTAAACCCTTGACAACATCTCACCTGGTGGTAAGTGACGATGTTGCCGAAGATGGAAGCGGGCTTACCAAGGTTCCCCAACGCAATGGGGAACTGGCTATCTTATCTTTATGCCGGAACACACCGATGATATCAACATTGATATTTGGCGGCAAGACTTAGATAAGATGGTGGTAGCTAGCCAGGCGGGCTTAGAAAATGCCCTACCACCAACCAAACCGAGTCTTACAATTGACCCCGCCGGGAATCGAACCCACGACCTCCTGTGTAAAGCCAGTGAACTTTGCCTCTGAGCTACGGAGGCGGTCAAAACGGCTAGGGCCGCTACCTCCTGTCCGGGAGTTCGTGCTTCAAATCCTGCCTCGTACCAATGTGTATTTAAATTTTGATTTCATATGTACGTTTATCCGATGCTCTTAAGGTGAAGGAAAACATTGTGAGGAAACCTGCACACGCTTGCGAAGAAACTCGAAGGTTGTGTGTGTGAATTCGACCAACCCGCACTAAGGCCTGATCGCCCTAATTCAGGGCAAGAGTATGTTCAGGGTAGGCTTGAGCCCCGTAACGTATATGAGCTGACGTATTGTATGACTTACTGTATTAATGTGTGTCTCAACGTTAAAAAAATACACAAAAGTGTTAGTCACCGATAAATAGCCATTTAAAAGACAAAATAATAATAATTGTAAATAGATAAAAAAACATTGAACACTGATCAAAAATAATATTATAGTAACAATTAAAACAGTATATAATAAAAATTGACAAATAATAAACATTCAAAAGATGATTAATAAAATTGTTGCAATAATTAAAAACATAAATAATAAAATTTGTATGGTAGTTCCTTATAGCCCGGGTTAACATATAGGATAAAAATTCGAGCGAGACCTACAGTACTCGCATATGATGTGTAACATGTGACAAAATACTTTAGGTTAGTTAGATTTGATGACGATATTGTACCTGGGTGGCGGATCTGACAGTAACGAAAAAACCGACCAAGTGCGAGTCGGACTCTCGTAAAGTAGAATTCCGCGCTTTCGCGACTTCCTATTACACATTTCCGTCCCATGTTACACATTTCCGTCCCATTTCACGAAATCACTCCCACAAATTGCAGGAAAGCGAGAGCAAAGATGTTACACATCAAAAATTTCCCGGAAAATTCAAGAGTTCCCATGGGAAAATTAAAAACCTCCACGCGGATGAAGTCGCGGGCAAAGCTAGTATATTATATAAAGCGTGTAAAAAATAATCTTCTTATAACAATAATAACATTATTTTTGCTCCCAAATATTACCTAATACTTACCTATGTCGAGACACTGATTGATGGTCTACTCTGTCGCCACAGAATGCCAAGCGAAAATCGCCTCAATTTCTTTTACATAAGAAACTCACTCAACAAAAATATTCTCATTGTATTCGCAAAGGTAGGGAACTAAGGGATGACAAAAATTGATACGACAGGTAAAAATGATCGTAAGCCCAAAGTATGGAGCCGGTAAGAAATGTTCGAATTTTTTCGTTTCCATAATTTGCTCTCTAAAAATCTTATCGGTCACGTAGATTAAGCCACTTCAAGCATGGGTGTGGCTGACAGTGGCATTTTTACCCGACTTCCTGGTCATATCAGCCTAAGGACGTCCACTGCTGGACATTATTATTATTGGGTAAGAGGGGAATAGGACCAAAAGGGGGTCTTTATGGATCACCGCGACCTACAAGATCTATTGTGATCACTGCCCCTGTTATAAAACATATATATATATATACCTGTTATATGTCCATATGAACATAGGCCTCCCCCAAGGATTTCCACTACGACCGGTTCTGCGCTGCCCTCATCCAGCGGCTTCCCGCGACCTTCACCAGGTTATCGGTCCACCGAGTGGAAGTCCTGCCTACACTACGTTTTCCGGTGCGTGGTCGCCACTCGATAACTTTATTACCCTAACGGCCATCTGTTCGACCCGACAGGCAGTCAAAAGGGCAAAAGGCAAAATAGGGTAATGTGTTTCGTGTGTATGTATGTTATGTATATCTGTTTCCTGTAGTCTAAACGGCTTGATGAATTTTGGAGTGCAAAATGTCGTTAGATTCGGCTTGATTTAACAGATGTTTAAAGGTATGAGGTAAATTAACTTTAACAAATCTTTTACGTTCATCATCATCATCATCATATCAGCCAAAAGACGTCCACTGCTGAACAATAACCTCCCCCATTGATTTCCACGACGACCGGTCCTGCGCTGCCCGCATCCAGCGGCTTCCCGCGACCTTCACCAGGTCGTCGGTCCAACGCGTGCGAGGCCTGCCTACACTAAGTTTTCCGACGCGCGGTCGACACTCAAGAACTTAAGTGCCCCAAAGGCCATCTGTTTTCTCGCGTTCGCCATGTACTGCTAACATTAATTTTTTCGATGCAAGTTTTCATCACAAAGCGGAATAAAGCTGCTACGCGCTTGGTGATGCTACGCGCTTGTTGTGTCTGCGTGCTTAGTGTGGCTTCGCGCTTGGTGTGGCTACTTACTAAGTATCGGTACGCTCTTGGTGAGGCTACGCACTTTATGTGGCTACGCGCTTGGTGTGGCAAGCGCTTAGTGTCGCTACGCGCTTTGTGAGGCTACGCGCTTGGTGAGGCTACGCGCTTTATGTGGCTACGCGCTTGGTGTGGCAAGCGCTTAGTGTCGCTACGCGCTTGGTGAGGCTACGCGCTTGGTGAGGCTACGCACTTTATGTGGCTACGCGCTTGGTGTGGCAAGCGCTTAGTGTCGCTACGCGCTTGGTGAGGCTACGCGCTTGGTGAGGCTACGCTCTTGGTGAGGCTACGCGCTTGGTGTGGCAAGCGCTTAGTGTCGCTACGCGCTTTGTGAGGCTACGCGCTTGGTGAGGCTACGCGCTTTATGTGGCTACGCGCTTAGTGTGGTAATGCACTTCGTGTCGCTACGCTCTTGGTGATGCTACGCGCTTAGTGATGCTACGCGCTTGGTGAGGCTACGCGCTTGGTGAGGCTACGCGCTTGGTGAGGCTACGCGCTTTATGTGGCTACGCGCTTAGTGTGGCTACGCGCTTGGTGAGGCTACGCGCTTTATGTGGCTACGCGCTTGGTGTGGCAAGCGCTTAGTGTGGCTACGCGCTTGGTGTGGCAAGCGCTTAGTGTGGCTACGCGCTTGGTGAGGCTACGCGCTTTATGTGGCTACGCGCTTGGTGAGGCTACGCGCTTGGTGAGGCTACGCGCTTTATGTGGCTACGCGCTTGGTGTGGCAAGCGCTTAGTGTGGCTACGCGCTTGGTGTGGCAAGCGCTTAGTGTGGCTACGCGCTTTATGTGGCTACGCGCTTAGTGTGGCTACGCGCTTGGTGAGGCTACGCGCTTTATGTGGCTACGCACTTGGTGTGGTAATGCACTTCGTGTTGCTACGCTCTTGGTGATGCTACGCGCTTAGTGATGCTACGCGCTTGGTGAGGCTACGCGCTTGGTGAGGCTACGCGCTTGGTGAGGCTACGCGCTTTATGTGGCTTAGCGCTTAGTGTGGCTACGCGCTTGGTGTGGCAAGCGCTTAGTGTGGCTACGCGCTTTATGTGGCTACGCGCTTGGTGTGGCAAGCGCTTAGTGTTGCTACGCGCTTAGTGTGGCTACGCGCTTGGTGAGGCTACGCGCTTTATGTGGCTACGCACTTGGTGTGGTAATGCACTTCGTGTTGCTACGCTCTTGGTGATGCTACGCGCTTAGTGATGCTACGCGCTTGGTGAGGCTACGCGCTTGGTGAGGCTACGCGCTTGGTGAGGCTACGCGCTTTATGTGGCTACGCGCTTAGTGTGGCTACGCGCTTGGTGTGGCAAGCGCTTAGTGTGGCTACGCGCTTTATGTGGCTACGCGCTTGGTGTGGCAAGCGCTTAGTGTTGCTACGCGCTTAGTGTGGCTACGCGCTTGGTGAGGCTACGCGCTTTATGTGGCTACGCACTTGGTGTGGTAATGCACTTCGTGTTGCTACGCTCTTGGTGATGCTACGCGCTTAGTGATGCTACGCGCTTGGTGAGGCTACGCGCTTGGTGAGGCTACGCGCTTGGTGAGGCTACGCGCTTTATGTGGCTACGCGCTTAGTGTGGCTACGCGCTTGGTGTGGCAAGCGCTTAGTGTGGCTACGCGCTTTATGTGGCTACGCGCTTGGTGTGGCAAGCGCTTAGTGTTGCTACGCGCTTAGTGTGGCTACGCGCTTGGTGAGGCTACGCGCTTTATGTGGCTACGCACTTGGTGTGGTAATGCACTTCGTGTTGCTACGCTCTTGGTGATGCTACGCGCTTAGTGATGCTACGCGCTTGGTGAGGCTACGCGCTTGGTGAGGCTACGCGCTTGGTGAGGCTACGCGCTTTATGTGGCTACGCGCTTAGTGTGGCTACGCGCTTGGCGAGGCTACGCGCTTTATGTGGCTACGCGCTTGGTGTGACTACGCGCTAATAGACAGCAGCTGAGTTTAGTTACAAAGGGAAATATTTCATGACTTCTTCTTTAAACCGCCTATGTCCATTCGCTTCACATCAGGAGGTCGTAAGTGCAATTTGCAGAGAAGTCTACTTTGTATGACTCAGTTTGGTTGGTGGTAGTGCATTTTCTGATTCCTCCTGGCGAGCTATACTACCATCTTATTTAAGCTTTGCTGCCAAATATTAATGTTAAGAACAGTGATGTGTTCTGGTTTATAAATACAATAGCCAGTTGGGGCATTTATTCAGTTCCCCAATGCGTTGGGTAATCTACTTAAGTCCGCTTCCATCTACGGCATCATCGTCACACTGAGATAATGTTAAGGGCTTATCGATAATAATTTTGGAATAAAATAAATCAAAATCCCTAATTTTACACTATTACTAGCTGTTTTCCGCGGCTTCACCCGCTCAGGTCGCGGTGAAAAGTTTTATATACCTATTCTCAGACCTACCAAATATACGCAGAAAATTTCATGGAAATCCGTCCAGCCGTTTCGAAGGAGTATGGTGTTTCTAATTAGAAATGAGAAGATCTGTAGAGAAATCAAGGTAAGCAACATAGTTCACAGGCTAACCTTAAGTGGCAGTGGTTGAGGTACATAGCTCATAGTACAGATGGCCGTTGGAACAATAAAGTTATCTGTCACTGACCGTAAAACGTAGCGTAGGCAGGCCTCCCACTTGGTGGACCGATGATCTGGTAAAGGTCGCGGGAAGCGGGCAGCGCAGAATCGGTCGTCGTGCAAATCCTTGGGGAGGCCTTTGTCCAGCAGTGGACGTCTTTTCGCTGATATGACGATGAAGATATAATTATGTACATAAATCTTTTGGGCCACATAATAGAATTCAATGTCCGGAGTGCTACAAGCAGTAGATATTTTTAGTTTTCCTGCTTTGACGAAGCCGCTGTGTAGCGACGTATATGTTGGTCAAGGCATCAAAAAGTTAAAGCTCTCTAAGAAGTCACCAAAGTTAAAATAAAATTTGAAATACCCCATATTGGTCACAAGTTTAATACTCCTTCGATCAAAATAACAAATTTCCCTAACTTCCGAGGACGCGATAATGACGAAAACATGCAGTTTCCACGTGTAACCCTGAGTCGAATGGCTCTGAGCCGGCCGTATTTCATTGGACGAATGTTATCTTATGCAAATCGAGGCGACCTCGTTGGCAAAGGCACAACGTTTCAGACGCAAAATGTCTGATTTGCAAACTGTCTGTTTTTCTCAACTTTCAGTTTCCGTAGCTGAAAATCTATCTATACAGATACTGAGTGATTATTTTCTAAATAATATCAAGTCCCAATTTAAATATTATGTTGTATTTAAAGAGGTTGAATTAACCTTAATACGACACTTTGAAACTAATTTTCACTAAAATCGTTTTAAAAAGGTAATTAATATCATGTATATTTGATTTAATCATGTTGAGAAATTTTAAAGATATTAATTTAACTCTTAAAAACGGAACAGAGCCTAAAGATTCAAGTGATGTTCTAGATTAATCGTCAAAAATTTGAAGTCCACTTTAAAATTTTTACGTTATGAAAATTATTTTAAAAATTGTACTAAAAATAAATTATTGTGAAGTAGGCGATTTGCAACATTATGCTATTTTGAGTCTCGGTCAGTTTGCATCTGGACCGATGCAATCTGTTGGCGAGGTTGCCAAAGAGACTTATTTTATGTCAAATATTTCAGTATTTCGTACTAAATTTGCGCTGCAAAGATGAAAAATTTGACTATAAATTTTTAGATGTGTCAAATCGACGGGGTGAGAACAGATGTTTTTAAAAATTATTTTGCTACGAGAATAAATAATTAATCAATCTAGTATTTTTATCCAGCGTCAAAGTATATTTATTATATACTAGCTTTTGCCCGCGGCTTCGCCCACGTGGACATAGCTTTTATGACTCTTTTTGAGGGTGAGTGGTGCGCGAGCCGCAATCAGCTCGCAAGCGTGGACATGAGTTTTTTCCAGGTACCTCAGGAACTGTATCTGGCTATTCGGATTAGCAGTATTTGTCACTTCCCACCCCCTCAACAAATTCTATACAAAAAATCACTTTAATCCGTTGCTCCGTTGCGACGCCACCGACGTGCGCGAGCGTAGAAAACAGTTGTCCCCGATCCCTCGGGAACTATGTCAGGATATACTTATTAGTAAATTATATCATTTTCCACCTCATCTCTGTGCTAAAAATCACACCAATCCATTTTTTCGTTACGATTTTAAATAAAACGAACAAAGAGTATTGTTTTAGTTTCCTCAGGGACTGCATCGGGCTATGATAATTTCCACAGATAAAAGGTTGACTATTTCATTCCCAGTGATACAGGCTACCTGCATGCCAAATTTCATCAAGATTGGTATAGGTGTTGAAGTGTGAATAGGTAACAAACAAACAAACAAACACATTTTCACATTTATAATATAAAGTAAGGATTTCTAAATCTTAAATAAAATATAGAGCGTCGGTGGCAAAACGGTTAGGGCCACTACCTCCTGTCCGGAAGGCCGTGGTTTGAATCCTGCCACTTACCAATATCTATACGAATATCGGTTTCATATTTTTAGGAAATGTACGTTTATCCGACGCTCTTACGGTGAGAAAAACATCGTGAGGAAATCTGCACACGCCTGCGAAGAAACTTGAAGCTTATGTGTGAAGTCATTCAACTCGCAATGGGCCCCCGTGATCATCTAAGGCCTGATCGCCCTAACTCAGGGCAGGTCGAGCCCCTTGGTGGGGACGTATATAAACTGATATGATGGAGTAACACATATACCTATATTATCAAAAAAACTAATTCAAATCATTATATCAATCTAGTAATAAAACTTTCTAAAAATATTAATATGGGTCAAATCCTTGAGTCGTATCAGCTCCAAAGGAGCCCATAACGCACTTCTCGTTGCCACGCTGGATGGCAATAGACAACCTTAGCAGCAGATAGGGCCCGGAGCGGGCTTTACATCTCCTCTCTCGAAGGTGACGGCCAATCTCCTTAATGAAGGCAAAGGCCTCTGAGGGTTCAGCAGCCGGTTGTCTCACAGACCAGCAGTAATTTGCCTCCAAGACCGAGTACTTATTATGTTTCTTTCTCGCCGCAAATTGAGTAGCAGTACCGTACGGGTGAGGTGTGAGGCAGAAAAAGTGGTGTCCCAAAGCAGGCACGTTCCTCTCTGCCATAGCACCTGTTTAAACCCTCCGGCCTTTTGCCATCAGATCGACTAAAGCTGCAGCCGCCGGCATCGAAGATGGAATATTCCATCTGGCCGAGACCAGTGCCCTCCGAGTGAGGTTATTAAGGAATTGGTTACGTAGGAATCTTCACAAACAACGACCGATGGCCACCGTGGACCCGCAAATACATTGATGAGGTTCACAGATATTGATATTGCGGGCGGAGAGCAACTGCCACACGCAAATATAGTCGCCGTCAGAAGAGTTCCCATATCTGTGCCTCCAGTTAAAAGATGCTAAACTCGATTTATGTGTTTTTAATTTTTTTACTTTTTTACTTTTAGGGTTCAAATCTGGACGGCCAATGTACCAATGAGTTTTTCAAAAACTTACGTACATACTTACCGATTGCTTTAACGGTGAAGGAAAACATCGTGAGGAAACCTGCACACGCCTGCGAAGAAACTCGAAGGTTGTGTGTGAAGTCGACCAACCCGCACTGGGCCCGCGTGGTCGACTAAGGCCTAATCGCCCTGATTCAGGGTAGGCTCGAGCCCCTCGGTGGGGACGTATATGAGCTGTAATGATGAATTTTTTTACACGTTTGGAATCTGTAAAAAAAATCCTATCTGTTCGTCTATGAAACACATCGCTACGTACCATAGTTCCAGAGTTTAAAGTAGCGTATGCTGAAAAATACATAAAAGAAATCCACTCAAAAGTAAGAAATAATGTTTTAATGTTTTAATACAACTTAAGCGCGTTTTATTATTCCTGCAGTGCCATCTATTGACATTTTGCTGTTATGATTATAATGTGTAGCTTATATGTGGAAAAAGTACTCTATATTTATTATTGTAAGTAGGTATCGATAGATAATTTCCCACGGGACCTCTTTAGTTTTCCGGGATAAACAATACCCGACTATACAATGATGGTCAAAACACCCCATCCCAATGTAAACGTTTCATATTGTTACGTTGAGCCATTCTAAAGATACAATTTTTTGCATTCCTGTAGGAACCCTTAATTTTTTTGGGATTCACAATGTCCCAGTTTTAGTTCGCGATAAGGGTATCAACGTGTAAAATTTGATTGTAATAGGTCAAGCCACATTTGCGTGGTGAGCCATTCTATAAATGAATACTTTTGATTTTCCCACGGGAACTCTTGAATTTTCCGGCATAAAAAGTATCCTATATGTTAACCCGGGCTATAAGGAACCACCATACAAAATTTCACCAAAATCGGCCTGGTAGTTTTTGCGTGATGCGCGAACATACAGACAGACAGACGAATGATTTGTATTTCGCCGTTATTTCGTTTGTTTGTTTGTTTTTAGAAATGCCTTTTGTCTGTCAGTTTTAAGAAGTGTCCGGGGTGTGCCAGCGTTAAAGATTACCAAAAGTTAGTTAAAAAAATCTACCTGCTGATAACGTAAGTACCGAAATAATGTATTTTCACTGATCAATCCCCTCTGCCTAGAGCTACCCGGCTAGGTGGAGGTTGCAGCCGGAACTACGGGTCCGGCTGTTTGGATCAGGCTACTACGGGGTCGGGGGTAGCCCACCGCTTGCATGCCGTTGGATCTATCGCCTTCGGCACTCTCGCTTGTCGGTCCCCCGACTGTGTCATGGACTCGTAGTGGTATGTGGTTAGTTGCAGGGGTTGGGCAATGTTTGTTGCCTGGCAAGCACGTTGCGTCCAGGCGTCCTTCCCCGCGCGCAACTAGTGTTGTCGTAGCCGGCCACGTGGGCTATGGGCGAAAACAACGCGGGGTACGTGAGTTGTCTATTAAGCGGAACTGCTGGTTAAACTACTGGCAGGGAAGTATCTCCGGCACTTGCCTGATCAGCAAGAAGAGCTAAACTAGTACTGCTCCGGCCGATCCAGCCGCGTAGGAGTAAGTCTGGACAGGTGCGATAAGCGCCGGGAAGTGAGCGTGCCTACAGCTCCGGTACCACACCGGATATGTGGTAGCCAGCTTCTCTGGCGTCCCGAGCGGGGATCGAACCGCCAGCAGCGAAAGCCGCGGGAGGTGAGCGCGCCTACAGCTCCGGGACCTATCTGGACAGTAGGCAGTGGTTCTCTTCCACGAGGCACTCGCCTTGCAGAGTACCAGGACAAGCGTCTTGGCGGCAAGACCTACCGTAACTGGTCCTTGTCTTCACCTTATGGTGCTGGCAGGAATAGCGGCCCCCACTGTTATGCCCTAGGGTAGGTAAGTGGGGACGCTATATTATAAACCTGAAAGTCTAGCGTATCTGGTAGATATACGAGAGGGGATGATCAATTTACTTAATGAACAAATTACTCTGCCTAGAGCTACCCGGCTAGGTAGAGGTCGCAGCCGGAACTACGGGTCCGGTTGTTTGGATCAGGGTACTTCGGGGTCGGGGGTAGCCCACCGCTTGCCTGCGGTTGGATCTATCGCCTTCGGCACTCTGGCTTGTCGGTCCCCTGACTAGGTCATGGACTCGTAGTGGTATGTGGTTAGTTGCAGGGGTTGGGCAATGTGTGTTGCCTGGCAAGCACGTTGCGTCTAGGCGTCCTTCCCCGCGCGCAACTAGTGTTGTCGTAGCTGGCCACGTGGGCTATGGGCGAAAAAAAACGCGGGGCACGTGAGTTGTCCATTAAGCGGAACTGCTGGTTTAATTACTGGCAGGGAAGCATCTCCGGCACTTACCTGGTCAGCAAGTAGAGCTAAACTAATACTGCTCCGGCCGATCCAGCCGCGTAGGAGTAAGTCTGGACAGGTGCGATAAGCGCCGGGAAGTGAGCGTGCCTACAGCTCCGGTACTACACCGGATATGTGGGAGCCAGCTTCTCTGGCGTCTCGAACGGGGATCGAACCGCCAGCAGCGAAAGCCGCGGGAGGTGAGCGCGCCTACAGCTCCGGGACCTACCTGGACAGTAGTTAGTGGTTCTCTTCCAAGAGGCACTCGCCTTGCAGAGTACCGGGACAAGCGTCTTGGCGGCAAGACCTACCGTAACTGGTCCTTGTCTTCACCTTATGGTGTTGGCAAGAATAGCGGCCCTCACTTTATGACCTAGTTGTCGGTGAGTGGGGACTCTATATCATAAACTTGGTAGTTTAGCGTATCTGGTAGATATACGAGAGGGAATGATCAATTTAATAAAAGTGCAAAATACAATACCTAGAGAAAACATTTGATAACATAAAATTGAACATTTACAGTTACTTACTCGTACATAATTTAGATAAACGATCAATGTAATATTTTAGACTCCAAGTACTTAAACTCTAAGACCTATTCCAGGCTGGAGTCGTCAGACCTAATGTATGGTAATACCCACGGTAATACCTTATCAGAACACGCTTCGAGCGGACGTTGAGTGAGCGAGCTGGCGAGCTCCTGCACCGGGAATATTTAAGCTACTTAGGCACACTGGATTTTGATAGGTAAGCAGTTAAGTTCATAGGTAGTCGAAGGTTTAGGGAAAACAGTTAAAATAGTTATGTTAATTTTAACTTTTTAACTAAATGACTTCAAATAAAGGAGGGTTTCTCAATTCGACCGTATATATATATATTTCTATGTTTGTTCGCAGATAACTTCGTAGTTTATGAACCGATTTTGATAATTCTTTTTTTGTTGAAAAGGTGATATACCAAGGGTAGTACCATGATAAGAAAACCAGGATCTGATGATGGGCATCCCAGAGAAGTCGAGAGGAACCTTCAAAAATCGTAGTGGCGACTACTGCGTTTGATGTTGTTTTTTTTTTGTTTAAAATTATCTAAGAACATGTTATCAAAATGTCAATGTAGCCTATACCATATTACTTGTTCTATAATCTGAACTATGATAGATTATCCCACTAAACACCAAAATGTAAAAGGAAGCCAACGTCGATAAAAAATGTGCAAAAGGTACCGTACATAAACCCTTCCCTCTTAAGGCCCTTAATTTTTATTATTTTTACTATTTGTTGATAAAGAAATACACACTCTGAAATTATTTCTACTGTCTACCTATTACGGTTGATGCTGACAGACAGACGGTCCTGTTGGTCACTCTTTTTGTGTACGTAACCTTAAAACCAAATTTTTTTTTATATTTTTTTTATTTGAGTAAGTCACACCAACGGCATAAATATTACACGTTTCCAAAACATAGTTAGGTCTTATTCTAATACAAATGCTTATTATAGGTGTTCACAACATTGACATAAAATTATTATTAAAACAGCATGGAAAATACTAACTAAGAAATTAATGAAACATTACTTTTAAATTTTGGCAAGGAGTTAGAAAATTGTATTGTAGCAATGCCACTAAATAAACTGACAACTTTATATTTAACTAGCTTTTGCCAGCGGCTTCGCTCGCCTTAACAAAGTTTCTATGACTGTTTCCGAGAAGCGCATTGCGAGCGTAGTAAAAATTTGCCCTTAATGTTCATGTAGGTCCTAATCTGTCTAACTACCAAATTTTATTCAGATACGTTCAGTAGTTTTGCGTGATAGAGAAACAAACATTCATACATCCATACAGACAAACTTTCGCGTTTATAATATTAGTAGTATTATTTTCATACTCGTTACATGCGGTGACTAGAACAACGTGCGGTGAATAACACGTAGCCAGCCGCAGTCGCGGTTACCACACAGCTATTTGGCTACAAGTGCTGGTTAATTATAACAAATTAGGAACTCAAAGCGTGTTTAAGGATATACAGGGTGTTATAAAATTTGTGTAGGTCCCTTTAACTGGGGCTTCTACTCATCATACTGAACAACTTTTGTTCTATGACTTTGCTGAAATCGCAAAAAAAATGTTTTACTCTTCATACAAATCGATCAGCTGATCGACCAATTTTTTGCTTTTTAGTATGGAGGGTCCAAATTTTTTTTTGAGAATTGACTATAGATTCCTTGGGTAAAGTTGTTCAGTATGATGAGTAGAAGCCTTAGTTAACAGGTCCTACACCAATTAATTTACACCCTGTATAGGGTCGTCTTAAGGTTTGAATAAATCGTAAATCGTTTCAGAATAGGGACAGAAGTTGGCGGCCTGCGCGGTCGCCATTCGAGAACTTTACTGCCCCAACGGCCATATGTTCTACGAGCTATGTGCCCTGCCTACTGCCACTTCAGTTTAGCGATTCTGTGAGTACATTGATTCTCCTGCGGATCTCCTCGTTTCTGATTCGATCACGCACAAAAACTCCGAGCATCGCATACTCCATTGCCCTTTGGATGACCTTGAGCCTTCATATGAGGCCTATAGGAGAGATGGGTGTTACAAACCGTAAAAATTTACAAGTGAAATAATCCTACCTCAGTCAATAGGTAATTAAAAATAGCCCTATTGTATTTACGCTTAGTGTCACTTATTGTTTGATAATTTAATTGACCTTTGGCTTTGAACTGTGGTTCTTGGCTCGGTTCATAGTGCAAGTAGATGACATATTTTAGATTTTTGTTTTCCATCTTTCTACCGTAAATATATTTAAAAAAAAACTAAAAAAAAAAAAAAAAAATGTACAATAAAGTGAACTTTTAAATACGCCTGCATTTTTATAACAATAAAATTTCTGCAGTCAGTGTGGATTGAGTATGAAGGAAAGTTCATCTTCAAATATATATAACTTAAAGGTGACTGACTGACTGATTGACATAGTGATCTATCAACGCACAGCCCAAACCACTAGACGAATCGGGCTGAAATTTGGAATGCAGGTAGATGTTATGACGTAGGCATCCGCTAAGAAAGGATTTTGGGAAATTCCCACGGGAACCGCAAAAATCGGGATCTGCGCGGGCGAAGCTGCGGGCATCCACTAGTTTCAATATAAAATTAAAATAAATAATTCATTCCACACGCTTAAAACCAAAGCTCAATTCTTACAATCAATTAATACAGTTACACCAAAACTTAAAACGTATAATAATAATGAAAAAATAAATAAAAAAGTGAATAAAAAAAAACGCTAACCTTGCTTGGTGTTTAATTCGATACCGAGATCGGTAGATACTATACTCGCCAATACATAGTTACTGAAAAAAAACAGTTTCAAAACCTGGTATTCAAATTCAAATCATTTATTCGCTGGAAACATGGTGGTTAAGATGAACAAAATGTATTAATTATAATTATATTATTATTGTATTTTAATGTATTTGTTTTAAAAGCAATAAAGAGTTTACAAACAAACAAATGTATATATGTATATATATATATATATATATATATATATATATATATATATATATATATATATATATATTTGTTTGTAAACTCTTTTACATTATAATAGTTTTTATCGTTAAGCCATTTATACAATTTTGTCTTGAATATTATTTTTTTTTTTTTTTTTTTTTTTAATAGGTAAATCTTTAATATTATTCGGTAGTATATTGTAGAGTCTAATACACATACATAGACAACTCCGGTTGTATTTTTCTGTCAGTGGAGTTTAAAAAAAAACTAGTCTGTGAGGGTTTCGTCGACATCTAGGGTTAACGTCAACTGCCTTAACAACAAATAATTGTGAGTGCTGTTTCACGAAAATGCAGGCCTCATAAATATAAAGGCAAGGCAAACCGATAAATAGTCTAGGTATTGCAAAAACGCATACCGACCCATCGCTAGCCTATAGTAAGCGAACATGTCTCAGTTGCGTAAGTTAACACACACTGGTCAAAGACCTTAGCCTTGAGACACTGCGTTATTTGGGACGTGAAGATATTGCGAAGCTTCCCGAACGCTGCCCAGCCGAGTTGGACTCGTCGATTGATCTCTTTCTTGAAGTTGGACCTACGTAGCTGGACTGTTTGTCCCGGGTATACATATATTATTTTTTATCCACAGTTGATAAGCCCTTGGCATCATCTCACCTGATGGTAAGTGACGATGATGCTGAAGATGGAAGCGGGCTTACCAAGATTCCCCAACGCAATGGGGATCTGGCTATCTCATCTCCAAGCCGGAACACATCAATGCTGTTAACACTGATGTTTGGCGGCAAGATTTAGATAAGATGGTGGTACCTAGCCAGGCGGGCTATGAAAATGCCCTAAAACCAACCAAACCGAGTCTTACAAAGTTGACCCCGCCGGGAATCGAACCCGCGACCTCCTGGTGTGAAGCGAATGGACTTTCTATTACGCCACGGAGGCGATTAAACTACTTCCAATGTAGAGTCTCCAACCTTTAGGGGTGGGTGCGACATTTATCGTTGAGAAACCCGATGAAACTGGTGCCAACATTGTATATAGGTACAATGAAGGTACTATAAATAAATAAATAAATATTCTGGGACTATCAATGGGAATATCACACATGGTCATCTGGCCCCAAAGTAGGATTCCCTGTGTTATGGGTTACCAGAGACTGATATACATACTTATATACGTTTAAATACGTTCATATATAGATATAATTTAACACCTAGACACAGAGCAAACAAATCTGCTCATCACACAAATGCTTGCCCTGGTTGGGGATCGAACCCACGACTCTCGGATCAGTAGTCAAGGGCACTAACCACTGAGTTAAGTCCATATTAGATCTCGCTACATTCAGTATTTCAGCTATTTGCACGGGAAGATGAATTCCAGGAATATCGCAATACCTACCCAAGGACGTCTAAAATATGCTCTCAAAATATCTAAAAAAAATAGGCATTATGTAAACATAATGCCTATTTTTTTTAGATATTTTGAGATTTTAATTTGTAATAAGCTAATGATGTATGGTGAATAAGTTTTGTTTTAATAACATTTTTTTTCACTTTTAACTCCGTGGTGTAGTGATTAGTCGCCTCACACATGGAGGTCTCCAGTTCGATTCCCGGTGGGTTCAACTTGTAAGACTAGGTTTGGTTGGTGGTAGGGCATTTTCTATGCCCGCCTTGCTAGATTAATGTATTCCGGCTTGAAGATAAGATAGCCAGTTCTCCATTGCGTTGGGGAATCTTGGTAAGTCCGCTTCCATCTACAGCATCATCGTCACTTACCATTTCGTGAGATGATGCCAAGTGCTTACCAATTGTAAATAAAAAAAATCGGCGAATAAAAACCTATTATTTTATAGCAACGGGCGCAGTTCGGTACAGTTAGTATACGTAATAATGTTAGTCACGCAGATCAATTGGGCTAGATAGGTTTTATTATGTGTGGATTTTTAGGGGTCCGTACAGCCAACGGGTGACCAACGGGACCCTTTTACTAAGCTTCCGCTGTCTGTCCGTCCGTCAGCGGGCTGAATTTCATGAACCGTGTTTCATGAACTTGAAATATTTACAGAATATGTATTTTTGTTGCCACTATCACAAAAACTATATAATTACCGATTGCTTTAACGGTGAAGGAAAACATCGTGTGGAAACCTGCACACGCCTGCGAAGAAACTCGAAGGTTGTGTGTGAAGTCGACCAACCCGCACTGGGCCCGCGTGGTCGTCTAAAGCCTAATCGCCCTGATTCAGGGTAGGCTCGAGTCCCTCGGTGGGGACGTATATGAGCTGATATAATAATAATCATATCACAAAAAATATAAAAAATTGAACCAGTAAAGAAAATAAGGGGGTTAGCGCTACAAAAAAATATATTTTTTATAAGTTTTCAGAAGTTTTTTTGATTTAGCTCTATCGTAAAAACGGTAACTTTACTTGGTGTGATCATAGTACCTTCTAATACTGAAGTAAAAAAAAAAACAATATTAAAAATCGGCAATGTGTGAGTCATACTCGCGCTATGGAGTCCGAACTGAATGAAAAAAAAAAAAATTCGAGCGAGACCTACAGTACTCGCATATGATGTGTAACATGTGACAAAATACTTTATAAAAGGACGGCAAAGATACGGCAGACTAGGCTGTATGGTCATAGATACCTTTGCCTTTTCCGCGCTTTTAAAGCCTGAAAAAAGGACGGCAAAGATACGGCAGACTAGGCTGTATGGTCATAGATACCTTTGCCTTTTCCGCGCTTTTAAAGCCTGAAAAAACGCGACTTCCTGTTACACATGGGACACATTTCCGTCCCATTTCACTAAATCACTCCCACAAATTGCAGGAAAGCGAGAGCAAAGATGTTACACATCAAAAATCCGCTCGCATTGATGTCCTTTTGTTTATATACTATAATCGTTGCGTGGATAGGTGTAGTGGTATGGAACCCTCGGAGTGCTAGTCCGACTCGCACATGGCTGATTTTTTGTCTTGGCCGTTTCTGTGCTGCGCAAGGCGCGTTAAGTCAGATTCCCCTACTGGACGTTATAATGCCCTTTTTTTAATATTTTTTTCAAATATTTTTTGGAAATCCGGAGAATTATATTATAGCATGTAATTATAAAAAAACATAATTTTATGGGTAACTGGGTCGTTGATACCGGTTGCTTTAGTGATCTAGTGAGATAAACCATGAACCTTAGCCCAGCAGGCAGCAGCGTTTCCACTAGACCAATAAGTCAGTCAGTCATCATCATCATCATATCAGTCGAAGGGCGTCCACTGCTGGACATAGGCCTCCCCCAAGGATTTCCACGACGATCGGTTCTGCGCTGCCCGCATCTATCGGCTTCCCACGACCTTCTAAATGGCATCGGTTCATCGAGTGGGAGGCCTGCCTATACTACGTTTTCCGGTGCACGGTTCCCAATCGAGAATTTTACCGCCCCAACGGCCATCTTTTCTACGAGCAATGTGCCCCGCCCACAGTCAGTCAGTTAGTTATTTTCCAATAATTACTTACAATCTATTATTCATAAACACGATATAAGGAAAAGGCATAAAAGTAATTTATATGTCTTACAGAAATACAGGCTTCGGATATGATAGAATATAATATCCGAAGCCCATCCGAAAAATTACCTCGTTTATCAACAGAATATAATCTCACCTTTGCTTCGACCTATTTATTTGTTGTATATTGTATTTGCTCAGAATCCAATATCGTGATAAGTTGTCCTCTGGACCCTTCATCAATATCAAAATCCCTTTATGATATCTCAGATAATTTCGTAATAACTTGGCACAAATTAATATTATCGTACCTTACTTATGCGACGTACCTACGTAAGAAATACCTACCATATAATTACAAGGGTAGATCGATTTACACGTGACACCTATCAGCTCATATACCTCCCCACCGAGGGGCTCGAGCCTACACTGATCGGGCATTAGTCGACCACGCGAGCCCAGTGCGGGTTGGTCGACTTCACACATAACCTTCGAGTTTCTTCGCAGGCGTATGCAGGTTTACGTGACACCTATTCGAAGTCAATAACGGTGCTATATACGAAATTGTAGCAACTAACTATTAGATCATCATCATCATATCAGCCGAAGGAAGTCCACTGCTGGACCAAGGATCTCCACGACAACCGGTTCTGCGCTGCCCGCATCCAGCGGCTTCCCGTGACCTTCACCAGGTCATCGGTCCACAGAGTGGGAGGCTTGCCTACACTACGCTTTCCGGTTCGTGGTCGCCACTCGAGAACTTTACTGCCCCAACGGCCATCTGTTCTACGAGCAATGTGCCCCGCCCACTGCCACTTAAGTTTAGCAATTCTGAGAGCTATGTCGCTTACTTTGGTTCTCTTACGGATCTCCTCGTTTCTGATTCGATCATGCAGAGAAATTTTGAGCATAGCACGCTCAATTGCCCTTTGGGTGACCTTGAGCCTTCTTATGAGGCCCATAGTAAGCGACCATGTCTCTTAGGTAAAATTAATTAATATAATAGATTAAAACCGGCCAAGTGCGATTGGGCGTTACACAAACACTGTAAGTGCGACTGTATTTTTTTTTTGAATATATGTAAATGGGTATTTAAATTTCCCGAAAAATTATGGATAATCTCCTAAGACCATTTTCGTTTAGCTGCAACGGTTAAAGCATTTCCCCTTACTGCCCCGCTGAAATATTCCACCCTGCAGAGTTTCCATCATCATTGCGAACACTTTTTACGTTCGCTCAGCCCATAACTTATGGATTGTCATACATATTTTCTGCACGCATATTTCAAAAAAAGTAAATAACTTTTCATCAAAAATTTAATAAAAACACAACTTATAAAATATTATCCCACTTTTTTGGAAGTCGGGTAAAATGTATCATATGTCACTCACGAGATTAAGACAAATCTAACGATACCTCGCACTCTAAAATACATCAAGCCGTTTAGAAGATATCATGGAATAAAGAAACATACATACATACATTAGATATGAAAACAACACACTTCTTGTGGGCAGTTGAGTAAGTATTACTTTCTGCTTCGTTCACAAAAAGTTCGTGCATATGTATGAAGTATAAATAAAAAAAGTAAACTCATATAAAATAAACTACCAAAAAGATTTAATTACCTATCCATTGAGTTGGTAATTAGCGTTTTATCACTCCTCGACTCACTCGATTGGGCAAAACATCACCTGCTCACGAAACTAATAGAGGTGAAATTCGTCTGCCAATCTCTTTCTTATTGTGTGGCACAATTAACCGTGCTATCCAAGGGATAGACAGTGGTAAAACTGCTAATAAACTTCGTAAGTGTTTCGATAAAACTATTGGTTGATTATTCGTTTGTAGGCGATTCACTTACTGTGGAGAGCATCATACGAGTATCATCATCATGATATCAACTAAAAGACGTCCACTGCTGGACAAAGGGCTCCCAGCGGCCTTTACCAGGTTTTCGGTCCACCGAGTGGAAGGTCTGTCTACGCACCGTTTTCCAGTGCGGTGTTTTTTCCCCACATTCAGGTATCTAAAGTAGGTCTACGAGTTTACTAAAAACGAGAAAAAAATGTTTTTTCTATCAGCATTGGATCAATTATAATAAAATTTGTGTTCTAAGTCAAAAAATTCAGGTAGGACAATTGGACTACTTATTGAAGTAGAATTTTCACACTAGAAAACCGATGGATAAAAAATATGGATCCCTAATTTAATAAAAATATTGTTTAGAACTCTCCATACAATAATAACCTTATTTTGAAAAACCTGAAAACTTTAAGGTAAGAACAAGTTAATATTTGAAAATAATTGTATTTCCTAATTTTTAAAAAATAATAATAAAAAAATGTTCAGTATGTTATGATGTATGTAGTACCATTATACAGAGTGAAAATTATTGTATTTTATAATTTAAAAAAAAAAATAAGTGTGTGTGTCAGCTCCGACGCACGACTGGAAATCTAACGACACCTAACACTCCAAAATCCATCTAGCCGTGGACGAGACAATGAAATAAACATACATACTTACATGCATACATACATACATACATACGTTCGTACGTACGTACACAGACACACATTACGCAAACATTACACACATTCACACAATCACGCATACACACATACTCACGTACTCACTAACTCACATACACACATTACACTCATTACACATATACACACATAAATACATACACAATAAGTTGCGCAGAAAATTAATTACTATACTATACAACCAAAGCATAACGCAAAACGATTATCGTCTGATTTTACTCCCCATAAATTTTCATACCCCGGGCTTATACAAAATCAATTCTTAAGGAGTAAACTCCAAAAATTGTTCAGTATGATATGACACGATATTATATGTAGTATACCACTATTATACAGACAGCCGTCATAGATGCTGACATGACACAGACGACCTTGTCGAAGTGAGTAATAGATCCATCCCGAATCCCGTTTCATCCGAACCCGTGTCAAAGTGGAAACTGCTGAGAGGAAACTTGTGAGACTCACATTATTTTTTGTAGAGAACTTTTAGTTAGCTTAGTTAGTTGGTTTTATGTGAAAGTTTTGTACGATTACTTGTGATAAAATGTAGACATATGGATTAGTCTGGTTTTTGTTTAGGATAATAAATCTTTATTGTACTACAGAAAGATTTACAAAGTACTGTAAGCCGAAGATGTAAGCAGGTTTACCAAGATTCCCCAACACAATAGGGAACTTATGTTGCAACCGGAACACATTAACGTTGTTAAAATTGATGTTTGGTGGATATGATGGTGGTAGCTATACAGGCAAGATTAGAAATAATAAATAAATAAATAATAAAAATCTTTATTGTACAAGAGAAAGATTACAAAAACTACTAGGTAGAAACCTGTATTTCAGGAGTTAATGACTCCAAATTTAACTTTATATTGTAACTATGTAGTATACATACTCTTTAATTACGAGTAGGTTAGATAAATAAAAAAATGAATTAAGTATAAAAAATACCTAAAATAAAAAAACAAGAAATATTTAGAGTTTTTCTATTTATTTAGAGTTGGTTGGTTGGTTGGTGTTTATATGTTGTGTGTGTGTGTGTGTGTGTGTGTGTGTGTGTGTGTGTGTGTGTGTGTGTGTGTGTGTGTGGTGTGTTGGTGTGCATGCGTGTGTCAGTGTGTGCGATGTGCCTACAAGAGATTAGGTGATATAATGGTTAGGATATGAGTTTATTGATTGACTCTAGATGAATCTGTTTATTTTTGAAAATATTTCTGCTTACTTAAAATATACAGGCAGAGGCAATATTTTACACTATACATTTTATAATCACACTAATATTATAAAGGCCAAAGTTTGTGAGTGTGTATGTTTGTTACTACTTCACGCAAACACTACTGAACGGATCTGGCTGAAATATGGTAGGTAGACAGATTATGACCTGGATTAATACATAGGCTACTTTTTCCACGCTCGCGAGCCGCTGCGCACCCTCGAAAAGTCATAGAAACGATGTCCACGCGGGTGAAGCCGCAGGAAACAGCTAGTTTATTTTATAAATATATTTTGTACTTAACAAAGAGAGGTGTATAAATTATCTTTTAAATAAGCCCACAAAAAGAATTTTGCTATCGATCGCGTTTGGTGTCTTTTGTTTGCACTGTAAATAGGTACCATTGTCATAGTTGTGTGAGGATGTGTGGTGGTACGGAACCCTTGGAGCGTGTGTCCGACTCACACTTGGCCGGTTTTTAAGATTCATATCGGAATAATCCGTTAGCCGTGAAAATAACTCATACTGATGGCGTCGCGAGTCATTTGCCACAATAAAATATTGAGGAAAGTCATGAAATGGGCATTTTGCGTGTCGCTAGTTTATTGCGTATTTCCTTTCAGGGCACTGATATTAACTTACTATAACATGATATACCTAGAATAATAAAACGGTGAAATTTTGTACGCTAAAAAGCGGAGAATTGTACATGATTTTTTTATCCACAATTGGTAAGCCCTTGACATCATCTCACCTTATTCATTTATTAAAAATTTGAGTGCGTTTGACTGCAACTCACCTGATGGAGTCGAGGATGGTACACGCAAACTAAAATAATACCTATTTATCCTTGACTTGAAGATCCATTATCATCAGAATATCAGCTCATATACGTCCCCACCAAAGGGGCTCGAGCCTAGTCTAAATTAGGGCGATCGGGCCTTAGTCGACCACGCGGGCCCAGTGCAGGTTGGTCGACTTCACACACAACCTGCGAGTTTCTTCGCAGGCGTGTGCAGGTTTCCTCACGATGTTTTCCTTCACCGTAAGAGCGTCGGATAAACGTAAATATGAAACCTAAATTCGAAATCACATTGGTACGTGGCAGGTTCGAACCACGACCTCCCGGACAGGAGGCGGCGGTCCTAGCCATTACACTACTGACGCTTTTTTGTCCTTGACATCATCTGCGTGCGTTTGACTGCAACTCACCTGATGGAGTCGAGGATGGTACACGCAAACTCAAATAATACCCATTCATCCTCGACTTGAAGATCCATTATGATCATCGTATCAGCTCATATACGTCCTCACAGAGGGGCTCCAGTCTACCCTGAATTAGGGCGATCAGGCCTTAGTCGACAACGCGAGTGGGTTGGTCGACTTCACACACAACATTCGAGTTTCTTCGCAGGCGTGTGCAGGTTTCCTTACGATGTTTTCCTTCACCGTAAGAGCGCCGGATCAACTTACGAAATCGAAATTCAAAAACACATTGGTACGTGGCAGGATTCGAATCACGACCTCCCTGACAGGAGGTAAGCAGCCACAGTAAGCGGCCCTATCCGTTACGCCACCGACGCTCGTATAAACATAACACCTAAAAATTAAATACCTTTCAAGAAGACCGAGGGCCACTACTACTATTTTTTGTTATTAGTTTTTTATATTCGACCTATTTAATAAAAACAACATTTTTGCGATCTATACAGGTTTAGGCCTGCTGTGTTTTCAAGCAGGCTGACAAGTTAAAAATCGTTCGAGAGTAAGGAGGACAAACAATTTTGCTTCACCTCCCACTTAAATAGCCGAGTGGCTAACACTGGGCAGTCACATCACGTACGTATACCGCCAAAGCCTTCAATTATGGGCCAATGGAGGCTCGCAACCGAGGTTTGCTCCAGAGCTCAACTAATTGGCTGACCGGGTTTTCTCGGGTGATTTATGCTTTATACTGCCCATCTAGGTGTTTTATCGTGATAATAAATACGTTCTTAGAACTTACATAAAATTATTATTACTGCGCCATACACGTGACTGCAGAATATCAGTACACCTGATGTGGGATAGTCCAACACTGATGTTCTGGCCCGCAGTCGACTTTTTGATTGAAAAATCCTTTCTTTCATTGTACATAATAATAATAATTGCAGCAATGCAGAAAGAAGTTCTCCTTGACAATGCCCGGATAGTCCGACGTTTTTTCTCCCCGTCACACTGAACTCCAGCCGACTGTGCTTCCGCTGGAGGTGCTCCTGCCACTTTGCCTCGTGCCAAGTGAGGAGAGAGGCTCTAGTTTAATATTCGAATAATAATAATTAACCACGACCAGCCCGACCATCTGGGCGGTCTCATCCATCATCACCACCAGTGCGCTTGGCGGCAGCAGAGTCTTCACAGGCTCAGCAATTGGCGCCCGCCGCTGTTGGAGTACAGTACGCCGCATGAGATGGACTAGGTCTCAAAATACGAACCTCATACGTGCGTACTACAGTGCGACGGTGGGAGAAACTCGTCGAACAGGATATCGCTCGAGGCTGCACCAAGAGTTCTTGCGGTTCAATGCAGAAAGCAGTCCTCCTCGACCATGCCCGGATAGTCCGACGCTTTCTCTCCCCGTCGCACTGAACTCCAGCCGACTGTGCTTCCGCTGGAGGTACTCCTGCCACTTCGCCTCGTGCCATGTGAGCAGAGTAACTTATTTTTTTTATATTTAAAATAATAATAATAATAACTATTCGACCGATTACGGTCATGGCGACCACTTCGACTCCTAGTCAGTTTGCCGCGCGTGCGTTCGAAGATGGTTTATGTAGATAATCTTCGCAGCGAAACTCCTCGTGCACTGAGGGCATTTAAGTATGCCACCCTCGTAATTGTATGAAATTGTCGCAGGTGGGCGGGCCTTTAACTGGTCGCGTTTGGTATCAAGGTCAGCTTTACGCTGATTCTGGAACTCGCGCACTTGCTATTCACATAATGTCTTGTACATAATCAGTATTAAAAAGAAAATTCCTGACTCACATAGTAGATTATATCAACGCCAACCTAGATACCTAAAATTTCGCACAGAGTATATGGGCGGATTTTTCGAAATTTATAACGTTAACCTATCCTACCAATATTATAAACGCGAAAGTTTGTATGTATGTATGGATATTTGTTGCTCTTTCACGCAAAAACTACTAAACGTATCTGGATGAAATTTGGTAGGTAGACAGATTAGGACTTGAATTAACATATGGTCTACTTTTTTTCACGCTCGCGAGCCGCTTGCAGCTCGCGCATTTCGCTCCCTCGTAGACAGTCATATAAACTATGTTCACGCGAGCGAAGCCGCTGGCAAAAGCTAGTCAGTAATAAAGCAGAAACAAAAACGCTGACAATACAACGACCACCAGGTTGTGCTAATATCTAAATATTTTAAAATGTTGATTTAAGACGATTGTATAGCTGCGACTTTTCATACAAACGGCGTTAACGATTTTCGGGATTATACGTTTTTGTTTTTTCGATAAAGTTAATTAGTTAAATTTTACTGTCGTTATCGTGTTTTCATACAAAACTAATTTCGGTCATTTTTTGTTTAATTATAATCAATAATTTAAAATACGAACGTATAAGCCTAGCTTTTTTTCTAATTGAAAACCTATCAAAAATTGGTCCAAATCGGTTAACATTTAAGAGGTGAAAATTGTTAACGCCGTTTGCATGAAAAGTCGCAGCTTCACAATCCTCTTAAGATCTTAAGATGGGTCAAATGACAATTCAATTCAAATTATTGAAAGACTGTGTAAAGCTATCACCATGGAAAAAACATGTATTATACTTAAAGCAATAAAAATCGATTTAATTGATACAATTTTAAAAAAATACCACTTTTGATGTAAAAAGTATACTGTAGACCTTGTTTTTGGGATTAATTGCAAAATTTCTTGATATAAATAGTTAATATTGAATGAAACCAACGCACAAAAATCGGTGACTTTACAATCTTTCATTTTAATTGAACACATTCTTTTTAAACATATTTGAAAGTGATGAAAATTAATAAAAACATGTAAAAATATAGAACTGGGCGTTCGGTTTCAACGTTACAGCCGCGTTGAAGCCCGCATTGATTGGAACTTAAAATGAATAGACTTACGTTCGATATTATTGAAACACGTATCAACCTGCTCGGATTGAGTGATCTTAGCGCCTTAAGGCGGCGAGACTCGGAGTGACTTGCGTAGTCACATTAATCAGACAGATTATTTTAGTATACAAACATGATTATAACTTGGGTTTAGATGTAAGAGAGGGCTTGTGAGCAGCAATAATTATTGACGACCGGTTACGTAGCCCCCCCTCTAAGAACCTGTTCATGCAATGTGCTGCGGAAGCAGCCATGTTAAGGAGACCTCGTCTCGACCACATCTCCCAAGAAAAGCCCGTGGAGCATCGCAAAGCACGTTAAGCCTTTGATGTCGGCAGTTGTTAAGCCATGCCAGAAGTTTTATAGGCGGCTTAAAAACTTCTAACAGTTGGGCTTCATCAGTAGGTAGCCCTAAAACCTTCAATCCTCAAGACTTTCCTGTCCCGTCTGTGGAGTATGGCCTGACCTTTCTGATACGGGAAAAGACCCGTGTCTTAGCAATGGGATGCTATAACCCAGTACGAAAGAGCGCTACGCTACGTACACAAGGGGTGTATATGTCGCAGCCATTTTTATTCAACGGCTAGCCCCTTGAATGAATGACGACATTCAATTGAATGACTAAAAGACAACTAGCCAAGTCGTTAAATGCAACGTTCAACGACTTGGCTAAACGTCATTAACCAAGTCATAACTACGAAACTCCGAAAAAAACTATGATTTCTTCTTCTGCGAAGCATTCTGCTACCCACGGGCTGACTGTATAATAAATCAAACCTGACCGAACCTAATATCGCTCGATTCGCTCGCTTATTTATAGTTTTTTACTTAGTAGGTATTTTAATCCACAATTGATAACTACACGCTATACGCTACAAGCTACATGCTACACGCTACAAATCCCATACAACAAAAAGGTAGTTGGCAAAAATTCTTTTTCTAAAAATCTGTAAGCGAGCGATATTAGTTTCGGTCAGTTTTGATTGAATAAACAGTCAAAGATCCTTACGAAGCGAGGCTCCTCCCATATGTAGCAGAATGTTGCGCGCTACACACTACACGCTACACATTACACGCTACACACTACACTATACTACACTGTTGTTCAAGCAACGTTCGGGCTAGTTTACAATCAGCCAAATAGGTTAAACCTTGAGTGACGCTTGTTCAATCAACGTTCGGCATATTTATTCCATTGAATGCAGCGGGCTAGCCGATCAATCAAATTGCAGATTTAATCAGATGGCTGCGATATAAACATATGTCGTAGCGACATCATAGAACTGACTATGAAATGATCCTCGTAGGGCTGAACATATTATGAAACGGATTTACCAGATCATGAAACGAACCTAACCTAAACCACACCCCGGATACTTCATACAAAGGGCTAGAAATGACATTTCAAAAATCGAATGATGGAACAAACAAAATTACGGCGAAATCCTATACGTTCGAAAACCAAACGGTAACCAATAAGTGAGGTCGCATTCTAGAGTGCGGCAGGGAGTGTCCATACTGTATGTTAGTACTAATATATATACTTTGCCTAAACTGCGCGAGGCTCTTCGATATAGTATCATCATGAAACCGAACGAACGATTTCTTGATCTCGCCAATATCCGCCCGACCATTTAGTGAAATGGCAAAGTTCGATGAAAGCTGTATTGTAAGCCTGTGAGAACAACTGCTGGCTTGAAAGCCTTGTACCACACAGATTTATTTTCCTTTCTTAATTCATAGTCGTTGAACAATAATAATGGATACCGGTCAAGTGTGAGTCGGACTGGTGGATTGCGGGTTCCGTACTAACAACCACGCCTCAACGCGAGTACCACAATGATAACCACTTAATTCAATCAAGACACCAACGAGAGTAAAGGAAAAATGTTTTTTTTTTTAGTTCGGGATCCTTTACTTTATTCTTATCCTTAAAGTTGTCAATTAAATTATTTTTATAGTTGTTTACTTAACTGTTATTTGATTAGTTTAATAGGTTTTCCCCAGTTTTGCTTTTATGACGAAAAAAAAAATTGGTGTTTTTGAACTCACAGATTGATGTTATACAACTTTTAGAAAGAGGGGGGATAGATAGAATTGATGTTGGAAAGTTAAAGCTCATTAAAAATGGGTAAAACACAGTTTTTGGAAAAATTTGAAAAAAATGCTGATTTTGGATCATCATAAAAGTAGCAGTTTGACTACTGGATTAATTTTGCACTATTATTTCAAACGACGCAAAAAATATTCTTTAATTTACTATCAACGGTCAATTAAAAAATATGTACTTAACGTTTTCGAGTTATAAGCGAAAAATTTCGTAGTTTTTCGGCCACCAAAAGATGACGTCGCTAACTTAGATATGGCATGCCCACGTGATACCAAATAATCCTTAAAAAAAATCTTTTGCCGCAATTATGTAAACTGAACCACTTTTTGGATCCTCTATACATATGTTGGCTTATACTTCTAGGATCAAAAAACAAAATTATAAATAACTAGCTGTTTCCCGCGGCTTCACCCGCGTGGACAACGTTTCTATGACTTTTAGAGGGTGCGCAGTGCGCGAGCCGCAGTGTAAGAATGTAGCCTATGTGTTAATCCAGGTCCTAATCTGTCTACCTACCAAATTTCAGCCAGATCTGTTCAGTAGTTTTTGCGTGAAGAAGTAACAAACATACACACTCACAAACTTTTGCCTTTATAATATTAGTGTGATCCTGAACACGAGCCGTTACTTTCTAAAATTGTAAAGAGATCATTACAATCTTTATCAAGTAGTTAGTTTTTCTTAAACTTGATGTAATCTTGATGATGAAAGCGTCGGTGGCTCAACCGGTAACGACTCGGTCCATCTAACCAGAGGTACCGGGTTCAAATCTGGACGGCCAAAGTACCAATGAGTTTTTCAAAAACTTACGTATATACTTGCCGATTGCTTTAACGGTGAAGGAAAACATCGTGAGGAAACCTACACACGCCTGCGAAGAAACTCGACGGTTGTGGTTGTGTGTGAAGTCAACCAACCCGCACTGGGCCCGCGTGGTCGACTAAGGCCTAATCGCCCTGATTCAGGGTAGGCTCGAGCCCCTCGGTGGGGACGTATATGAGCTGTAATGATGAAACTTGATGTAATCATGCCCACTTTACGATAGCTAGAGGGAACGCCTACGAGTATAAAAGTCTAGAGTAACATGCTACCGTACTTGCGGGCCACATAAACGTCTATCGCAAGTTACATTACGATAAGTGAAGTATTATTTTGGGTTTTATTATGTTGGATTTCAGATTCCATGTTTTAATACTGAGTGAGATTTTTTGCAAATGTTTCTTGATGTTTAAGTTAGATACTTATGTTATTCTCGTGTTTCTTACTTGGTTTTTTAGTTCCTTGCCAACAACTTTTTTTTGCACACTTACAAATAGATACACTAACACACAAGAGACACAATCACTAGATACACTTTACTGATTAAAACAGCAAGCACATAACTTAATTACGATGCAGTGGTCAAAATGGAATAATTTCATAAGTACCTAGTCTTTGAATAGGTTTGGTGTATAATTATACAGGGTGCGGAAAAAAATATCTATTAACAGTATGTGTTTGCATTTTTCTTCGTCCGGAATAGGATAATAAGTATTAAAATATGATATTCATCAATAAAAACAATATATTATCAGTCAAAAATTACTGGTTTTAGGGTAGGTTAGGGTAGTGTAGTGTAGTGTAGGTGTAGTCGTAGTTAGGGTAGGGTACGGTAAAGTAGTGTAGTAAAGGGTAGGGTAGTGTAGGGTAGTGTAGCGTAGGGTAGGGTAGTGTAGTGTAGTGTATGTAGGGTAGGGTAGTGTAGTGTGGTAGGGCATTTTCTAAGCCCGCCTGGCTAGCTACCACCATCTTATCTAAGTCTTGCCGCCAAACATCAGTGTTAACAACATTGATGTGTTTCGGCTTAAAGATAAGATAGCCAGTTCTCCATTGCATTGGGGAATCTTGGTAAGCCCGCTTCCATCTTCGGCATCATCGTCACTTACCATCAGGTGAGATGATGCCAAGGGCTTACCAATTGTAAATAAAAAAAAAAAGGTAGGGTAGGGCAGTGTAGAGTAGAATAGGATAGTGTAGGGTAGGGTAGGGTAGGGTAGTGTAGTATAGTGTAGTGTAAGGTGGACCGAAGTTCGCCGGGACAGCTAGTATATAATATATGTTCATTTCTTTGTCACGCGTTGTAGCCTAAAGAGCTTGATAGATTTTGGATTTCGAGGTGTCGTTAAATTTGCCTTGATCCCGTGAGTGTCATATGATACATTTTCAGCCGACCAGTCAAAAAATAGATTATTTATTTCTTTGGCCCCCTCTGCAGCCTAAACGGCTTGATGGATTTTGGTGTGCGAGGTGTCGTTAGAGTCGTCTTAATCCTGTCGTCTTTACTGACATACCCAATTGGACAAAAAATAGGAGTTAAGTTTTTATTCATTACATCTCTATATACTTGTAGCCTGTGGGCTGTGTATTCGCGAAGGACGATCGGAGCCCTGCGCGTCCAATATAATAATGCGTTCAGGGCGCTGTTTGGGCTGCCGCGCTGGTGCAGTGCGTCGGGGATGTTTGTGGACTCGCAGGTAGACGGCTTCCAAGCCGTGATTCGCAAACGGTGCGCTGCGGCGGTCGGTAGGCTGCGTTGCAGCACCAACAGCATCTTGGCTGTCTTGGAAACCAGGCTGGAGGGGGTATTGTGAGGGGCTGGCTTGGGATGCACTCAGCGGTTGCTAACTACACTCGCTGAGTGGATTGCTTGCCCAGTGGCTCAAATACATTTACCTACCTAAACTAACAATAGATATTAAGTTTTGTGTTACTAACCAAATATGGAGTCTGTCTGAAATAAAAGAATTTTATTTTATAATGCAGAAAGGTTTTTAATTTTAAAATAATTCCTAAAGTTATTTATTAAAATACTTTTAACCTATTAGTGTGCATCGGTACGTAAACGTTTCAACATATTATCTCCTTTGTCAAGCCCCGCAGGTACGTATACGTTTCAGTAGAAAGTGCGCTAATTTGAACTCTTTTTTTGAATAAATACGATACATAATCGTGTCTTGTTACTATAGTCCGTTCCGTTGAAATAAGTCTTAAGTTGGCAGTTAAATGATTTTAGTTGTGAAAATTAACTATTTTTTTGACAACCTTCTTTGAATCACAGAAGAAGCAGACTTCCCGTAAGAAATTCACATAACTTATCAGCTGATTGATCGATTTGTATGAGAATTTTTATTTGCAAGTTGCAAATACAGATAAGTTTAACAATACAAGTTATTTAGTTTCTCTAAGTTAATCTATGGTTTTAAAAAGTCCACTTTGGAGAACATCTCTTTTTGTTTGTTGAAAATCGTAGGAAAATACGTTCGGTAGTTCTTGAGTTTATCCCATTCAGATAGACAGACAGATGCGGTGGGGGATATTGTTTTAAATTATGTAGATGTCGTAGTCATCTGGTTAAATCTGCCATTTCGTTTAAAGGCTAGCCCGTTGATTAAATGGAGACATTAAATTTTATGACTAAAGGACAACTGGCCAAATCGTTGAATGTAATGTTCAAAGACTTTGCTGAACTTTGTTTAGCTAAATCGTTGAATTAAATATTCCGAATATACTCCGAATAAAAAAAATATAGTTTATTCTTCTGCGAAGCGATCTTTGGCCGTATAATCATTCAAACCTGACCGAATCTTATATCGCTCGCTTCGCCCGCTCATTTACAGTTTTTTTTAGTAAAAACTTATTTTTGCCAACGCCCTTTTCGTTGTTTGGGATTTTACCTCCGCAATGTTCAAAGGACTAGCTTACAATCAGCCAACTAGTTGAACGTTGAGTGACTCATGTTCAATCAATGTTCGGCCTCACTTACAATCAGCCAAATAGTTGAACGTTGAATGACACTTGTTCAATTAACGTTCGGCCTAGTCATTCAATGATAGCCTTTCAATCAAATGGCAAATTGAACCAGATGGCTGCGATATATAGATGACTATTATATCGTGCAGCTCATTTATAGTAAACGGTTTAATATTATTAGAAAAAACTTTAACCAATTTGGTTACAAGCAAATCCTAGTTATATAAATACTGATTTGTGATAATAAAAAAACTGGCCAAGTGCGAGTCAGAACCACACACATAGGGTTCCGTACCATCATACGAGATGGCGCTAGTTTCTTCAGATAAGATAAATACTCTTTATTGTACCCAAAAATTAAAAAAAAGAAACTAGCGCCATTTAGTATGATGGTACGGAACCCTATGTGTGCGTTTCAAACTCACACTTGGCCGGTTTTTCACCATTTTGGTACGCAACCCTAAAAAAGATAAGGCAATCAAAACTTTTGCAGGTACGTCACAGAGAATCAATATTGGTACTTACAGAAACTAAAGAACTATTTCTAGCTCCTATATTAGGCCTAAATGGCAGGTCTAGTAATTGGCTCGATACGAAATGTGGCTATGCTGCTATATACAGGATGTAACAAAATTGGTGTAGGTCCCATTACCCGGGGGTTCTACTCGTCACATTGAACAACTTTCTCCAAGGATAGTCAATTCTAAAAAAAAATGAGGACCCTCCATACTAAAATGCACAAAATCGGTCGATCAGCTGATCGATTTGTATGAAGAGTAAAAAAACTTTTTTAGGTTTTCAGCAAAGTCTTAGAACAACATTTGTTCAGTATGATGAGTAGAAGCACCAGTTAACGGGACCTAAACCGATTTTGTTACACCCTGTATATAGTAGTACCGCAACCAAGGTGACTAATTTATTTTATGGTCATCCAGCTTGAAAAGGAAAAGAGGTCGGCAAAATACAAGTATATACTTAGCGAAGGACGGCGCTGAAAGACACTTCTGTAGAAAAAAAAACCACATCAAAAACATCTCAGAAAAATTTTAAGTATTATTGCACTCGGAAACAATAGCCAATGTTCACAGAGAGCGTAAAAAAAACTCAACGGCACAAAATAACGTCGTGGAATTGAACTACACTGATTTTTAGCGCAACCTTTTAACAACCTACTGATAATATAACAGACAAAGTAAGGAAAAAATAAATACTAGTCTCGGCACAAAACATCTATGCTTCGGGACCAATTTTTTATTTCTTATTTCATAAGTTTTGCCTTCGAGTGGTTATATTAAAATCGGTTTAGTATTTTTTTTAGCAAAAAAAACTTCAATTTTGTTCAGTTATATAAGAGCAATTAAAAAAAAACAAACAAACAAACTCAAATTCTAGATTAAGATGCCAAAAAGCCATTTTGTACGACAGTATGACTTTAGGTTCAAAGATACTTTATTCTCATAATGAGAAGAAATAATTTTATGTAGGTGTTTGTCGTTCATATAGCACAGAACACATTGATATAAATAAATGGTTAGTAAAATTGTAATTATAATTATAAACTGCCTTTGACTCTTTTGAATTTCTTAATTGGAAAGGCTATGTTGAGCTAATTTGCACTTTAATTGATTAAACGTGTCAAGTTTTTTTGATGGGTGACGGTAATTATAATAAGGGTGGGCTCCATCTTATGTGAACATTTGTTTGCTTTAGTTCTGATCGTTGATAATGCAAGATAGCTGACACGTCTGGTGCTGCGTTTAGACGAGTTTTTGTTTTGGTAAGTAGAATTGTATGTAAACTTTCTTTTTTAGTATTTTGCAATTGTCAATTGCAATTGTTTTTTTGATGTGAAACACCTATAGCCGAACGTAAAACCGATTTCTGGCGTAATAATGGTTCTAGTCTATATGTAATAGTGTGTGTTTCACATCTGCCAGGCGTCCCATGAGGGCTCATTTTTTTTGCAAGTGTTGATGGCTCAATCGGTTATGACTCAGTCCTCTTAACCTGAGATCCCGGGTTCATATCCCGGTTCATACCAATGAGTTTTTCGAAACATACGTACTTAAATTACAGATTGAGTTAACGGTAAAGGAAAACATCTTGAGGAAACCTGCACATCTGATTCCAGATGTGTATAAAGGTCCCACCCTACACGTGACCGCGGGTGATGCTAAGATAGATAAGATAGATTTTTTCGTCGCTTTTCCTTTTGTGTAGTAGTTTTTTTATTGATTTTGTTTAGTAGTTTGTAACCTGAGGCTTTCAGAAGCTTTTTATAAGAACATAGGTCTGTTTTTGTTTAATTTCCTTTTCTTTTCTGACAGAAGTTTTACGTTAAAATCTCCAAAGATCAGTGCTTTTTTTCGTTGCTGAAGTTGCGATTCAAGTATAACCATGAATTCTTTGAAATCCGCCTCATCTCCACCTGGATAGTAGATGATAGCAACATCAAGGGAATATTTTTCAAGTTTCAGCCAGAATTAGTTGTTGCCTCCAGTGTATACGGAATCTATTATGCTGTGTTTAATGTCATTGTGGACATAATCCGATACCCCACTGCCCGTTCTATCTGTTCGAAAGTTGTAGTAGTGTTACAGTTAGGTAGATTTAAATGTTGGGCATGTTCCTCCGATTTTACCTATGTTTCACTCAGTAACACTATATGAGTCATGTCGGAAATTGCTCTAAGTAGCTATACATTTTAGCTTGTCAAATTTGTTGCATATGTAAAGGAAATTCAGGCTAGACTTTGTACTGTTTAAATAGGTATAGTTTGTTATAATCTGGAAAGTTATGTCGTCGCTGGTAGATTCGGGTGTCGTATTTAGTTTTTTTGGTAACTTCAACCCTTTATGTAGTATTTTAACGTTAGGTTTGCTTCTTCATTCTTCTGACGGAGGTCTAATTCATCCTTTAGGTTTTACGTAAGATTTTGTTGAGATGGGATTTCATCTGAGTAGATTTTTAGACCTTCTGGTAATTTTAGCTTATTTCGTAATAGTTATTTGTCATTTACCGGGTTATCAAAGCAGAACTATATCCTTCAGTTTTTAGTATCAATTGTTCATTGATGTAAAGGTTAGGCTCATTGTACGTAGTAGTAGCTTTAAAGCCAACAAGACTACTTTCCAAAAGGCTCAGCTTCTGTTCACCTTGGGTGACCTTTGATTCAAGTTATGATATTTTAGTCTTTATTTGGTTTTGTTCGATCGTCAGGCTGGAAAGCGATGACTTCATATCAGTGACGTGAAGTTTCACTTCACACATAATGTTATTTATAGTATTCATTGCTTGTTCTTGGGTCGATTTCATGTTTATGATTTCATTTTTGATGTCGGAAATGCTGTTCTTCATTTGTTACGTAGCCTGATCATTTAACGCTATGAGGTCTTTAATTGAGGTCGTGATATTAGCCATTTCTGATCGTAAACCTTGGATCTCATTGACAATAGGACAATCATGGTCATCAGGGTTTTTTCTTTTCTAAAGCGTTATATTAGACTCCCGCTGTTCGCGAAGTTTGGTTAAGTCGGGTTATGACCCTGTTCCAAGAGGCGAGCGCATCGTAGTACTCATTTTAGGGTAAGTAGTGGCAGTAGTCTAAATGCTCCACAAAGTCGAGTAACGCTGTGAGTATCGCCGCCGTGTCGTAAATCATCAATCGGGTGAGATAAAAAATATAAATAATTATCTTCTTACGAGTAACGTGTGGCGCCCTCATGCGACCGACAATCTCTAGTTTCAACTTGAGCCAACTGAGAAGTATAAATTCCCAGGGTACTAGATTCACTTGACGAAAAGTTAACTTTGATTATAACTGCATAACATTTGAATTTGTGAATAACAAATTAAAACTATTTATTAAATATTAGCGACACGTCTGCTCTCCACGAATGCGAACGATGAATAACGACCTTAACTCAACATACTCAAAATGAAATCAAGGATGATCACACATGCTCCTTCCGATAATGCTGCCTTTCTCCGCAAAAAGTAAACTAATGTCTGCCACCAGCTTTCTGAGCCTCAACACGAATTTATTCGCCTTAGCTTTCACGCCCTTAACATAAAAGCATTTTCATCCTTCCAATTAATACAGGATGTCAAAAGTATATACGTTTGGAATGGGTACCTACGAACCTCTGCGACATAGTGACATTGAGTTTTTTAAGGGTCATGGTGAGGAAATTCTAAACTATAAGCGATAAAGAAAAACGCTCTTAGGAACCGTGACCTTCATTTCAGAGAAAATAAAAAAGGCGTTTTAAAAAATAAAAAAATCTAAATGTGTTCGGAGATGTGTCTTTTTTTAAAGATTTTTTTGGTTATTTCGATTGTATATCACTATAAAAACCAAACATTGTATGGAGACCATTGATCTAAACTTGCTAGAAATTGTTGAAACTAACGTTTTAGATTTCTTTAATAGTTATACGGAAACTAAACTTACTGGTGGATTTTCAAATGAAAAAGGAAAAAACGTTCAGACTTAAAAAAAATTGTTGTGTGTTTCTGTCATTCATTAAATGCATAATTTAGTCAATTAATTAGTTGTGTTGTGAATTCAATGGTGAACTAAATAGGTAAAATGCCTCAAACGTTGTCAAATTACGAAAAAAAATGATTTATTGAGAGGGTATCATTTAAGTAACGGAACCAAATACTGGCAATTGACTGGTATCCTAATGAATTCCCCCTGAGAGAAACGCCAAGTCGCCTTTTTTGACCACAATGTTGAATAATTTACTGAGATACGAAAGCTTCACGAAGCCTCACAAAAAACATTCCTACACCATCAGTCGAGATGTCGAAATAAATGTTTTGTGTTTTGTCGAAAGTTTTCCGGATATTTCGTCGTCGAAACGTCGAATGTCGAACGTCGAAATGTGACTCAGAGGCATCTTACAGGATGTTTGTTGCTTTGGTTGTTGGGCCCTTCTATACGAAACACCTTTAGTAAGTCAATGGTTACAAGTCACCCTCGCTTTGGCACTAAATTCCGCGTTGGAGTGAATTTGTCATCAGAATCATTTGCCCTGTAAAGCTAAACTTAAGGTGGTTTTAATGATGATGGGTTGCGTAAGTTTATGATATCTTCTATAGCTTTCCTTAGGGTATTACGAGTAATAGTAATATTTATTAATTAAACTTTGAATACTAAAAGCATAAATTTTACTGTGCGAATCCTCATTATAATGGCTGAAATTCTAAGCAATGAGAGATAAAAAGTGTTTATTTTTAACCCGCAAAAAGAGTGTAATGCTTTTCGGGTGTATGTATGTAAGTATGTTGGTATGGGGTATGTATGTGTGTTTTTAGGGTTCCGTACAAAAAAAACGGAACCCTTATAGGATCACTCGTGCGTCAGTCTGTCTGTCCGTCCCTCTGTCACAGCCAATTTGCTCCGAATCTACTAGACCAAATCAGGTGAAATTTGGTAGGATGGTGTAATCTTATGACCCAAACACAGATGTGCAAAGTAAATAAACATTTTTTTTAAAAAGGGTCATTTTCGGAGAACAAATTAGGAAATTTAAAAAAAGTTTTGAAAACCTTACTGTGTCCTATATCAAATGAAAGGGCTTGTTATCAGGATCTTAGATATATTTTTGTTTTTGTTATTCACATCTAGGTTTTAATTTAACACCCACTTGTTTTGCACGATTGATCCGTCACTTGGTATATCTACAATTTTCCATGCATCGTTGTCCACGAACGACAGAAGCTCCTCTCGCATGGATTGTCTCCACTGATCAGCTTCTGGTCCATTCAACGCTTCTGAGAAATCTATATGTTTGACTTCCGGACTAGAATTGGAAATACAGATGTTACCAAACCCAAAACGTTATGTAGGTTTTCTTATTCTCTGATCCTGTTCCGGTAATTCTGGAATCAGTTGCAACACACTGTTTGAGATATCCGTATCTGTGTTTGTGGTTGTTGTATCATCGTAACTGTCACTAGGTGGATCAGTATAAATCAAATCTGAATCATGGAGAGATTACAGAATCCTTACTAATAATATTATATATGTTAACATGTGTTTGTTTGTTTGTTTGTTACCTTTTCACGCTTCAACGCCTTGACCGATCTTTATGAAATTTGGCATGCAGGTAGCCTGTGTCACGGGGAAGGTCATAGGCTACTTTTTATCCCGAGAAAACAGCATAATCTGATGCAGTTCCTGAGGGAACTAAAAAAAATTTCGATTGTTGTGATTTTTTGCTCAGAGATGGTTGAGTAGGTGGGAAACGACATAATTTACAGTCATTAAAACGATGTCCCCGCGGGCGAAGCCGCGGGAAAAAGCTAGTGTAACATAAAAGTGCTGTGATACTTTAAGGTGGGCTTGTACTTATCGAATTGAACAACTTTTGTTCTACGACTTTGCTGAAGTCGAATGTGCTCATCAAGACCTTTCGTTTGATACCAAAAATGATATGAAAATAAAAAAATATCTTTTTTAGTTGTTTAATTCACCTATAAAATCAGCCATGTTGTTTTCTTTTAAATGTTATATTTACGCAAAGTGATGGCACGAATCCAGAGACACCACGTTTGTCAAGATCGGTTAAGAGGTTTAGGAAATATATGGGAATAGATGAACATCCATCCAACCGTACATACATACAAAGACTGTCAAAAATATAACGCTCCTTTTTACGTAATCGGGTAATAATATAGTTAAATTCGAAAAAATCACGATTTCAGCAAAGTTGTACACAGAAGTTCAGTTTGATGAGTGAAACCCACCTTAAAGTATCACTGCATGTTAATGCTATACCCTGTATACCAGACGAAATCTACTCCACTTTACAAAAAAGATTTATACCAACGAGATTCGTTAAGTAACTCACCAATCAATGCCATCTCGACCTTCTCAAGGAGGTTTTATTGCGATTAAGATCTTGAAACTCAAATCGGACCGTGGAATGTCGTCAATTTAAAATTTGGAGCACTCATACTAGTGTGATGACAAATTCTAGTCATCTGAGTTACATTTTGTTTTAAAAATGTTAGAAATACCTAGGCGTGACGTCATAGTTTAGCAGCGTCATATATAATATACTCATTTTATGATTTTGGTGAGTTAAAAATCGAAGACTTGATGCTCGATCGGGTTGATATCCGGGCTTCGTGCTGGCCACTCCATACGAGTAATGTTCATCTCTTGAAGGTAGTCATTCACAATCCAACCCGTATGAGGCCGGGCATTGTCATGCATAAAAATAGCATCCTCACCCAAATTGACCATAAATGGACCAACGTGTTCATTGAGGATTTTTCCACATATCTTTCGCTAGTCAAAGAGCCGTTTTCTATGAACACCAGTTCTGTGCGACTCTCAGAAGAAATTCCGGCCCACACATGTACAGACCCACCACCGTAGGCTACTTTTTCTTCGATGCATGCTTGCTTGAATCTTTCCCCTGATCTTCTATACACTCTGTGTCTTCCATCGTGCTGGTAGAGCATAAATTTTGATTCGTCGGAGAACATAACTTTTGACCAATCTCCAATACTCCAATTTAAGTGGTTCTGGGCATATCTTAGTCTTGAAATACGATGCCCACGCTCCAGTTTAGGGCCGTTTGCAGGTCTAAGTGGTTTCAAGTTAGCTTCAGCAAGTCGTCGCCTTACTGTCCAAGCGCTTGGGTTACTTCCTCCGAGGCGTCGAAACTGATTTGTAAGTTCAGTTCCTGTGAGAAAGCGATAACGAAGCATTGTGTTCACCAAGTATCGATCTTCTCGTGCTGTGGTACACCTGTTTCTGCCTGTTCCTGGTCTGCGTAGGTTAGAGCCAGTTTCCTCGTAACGTTGGAGAACTCGTTGTACTGTTGAGAGCGATACACCGACAATCCTGGCTGTATCGCGCTGACCCCGGCCGTTTTCCAGCATTATGAATTGAGTATTCTGGTGCATTCTTCAGGTGTAAGCGACATGATTACTGCTTGAATAATAAATATTGAACACTATCAACATGGTTTATGTACCCACTTAAATGACAGATTAGAAACAAAAGCAAAAACAAATGTAGTAATTTCGTAGTTCCATCTTCGAAAGTCTCCCTTTTTCAAATTTGATTTTTATGACATAACTTTACAATAACTCAGAAGTTTTAATGACTTCATTTAAGGAGTATTAAATTGTCTATTAAACACCATTTATTTCATTAAGCTAGCCTTCTTAGTTTCCGAGATTTTTAGGATTCTTTAAGTGACCCGGATTCATCGCTCTCGAGTGTATTTGTTTCCTCGTAAACAGGGACCAAAATAGCTTTTTAATCCTTAGGGTTGAAAAGTGATTCCGCCTTTATATTATACATATCTGTTTTATGTTCTGTATTCAAACATGTCAATAAAGAGTTTACAAACAAACAAACTATTTATCTTAAAACTATTTAAAAAAAAATGAGATTCTCACAATTAGGCCTTTTGTTGGTTTTATCACACAACGATTCCGCTGTTAACTATCGCCATCTTTTCCTATCGAAAGTGTTTGTGAAACAATTGTTTCACGTTCGCGCGTCGCCTAAAGTGCCCATGAAACACTTGTTTCAAGTTCGACCAAGCCGTGTTTTGTTTTCTATTACCGATTTTGGCCTAGTAAGGAAGGCCGCAATGGAAACAGACCTAAAGTATGATAAATTACCAACAAGATGGCAGCACTTTTTAGTACTTCTCTGTGGATAAAAGGACAAAGAGTTAGTTACAAACTGTGAAGTCTTTGCGCGGACAGGCCGTTGACCCGTAAAACGATTCCGGCTTTGTTATTGTTTTAGTTTTATTAACAAAATTAAGTGTATCTAGTGATTATATATTAAAATAATCGTAATTTTACGCCGTTTAGAGTGAATGTGGCACTACTCGGTGAATAGTGCCGTAAATAAGAAATTTGGACCTACAAATACGACGGCAATGGTAGGTAAATTTCATCATAGCCAATTTTTTGTGAATTTTTTTTGTAATATTTTACATCGCATACGATATTGGTATTTAATTTAGCTAAAAGTATAGTAAATTAACTCCAAGAATCTGTTACTTATTAGCGACATCTTTTTTCCTGGGTATACGTTTAAAAATTATGAACTTTTTGTGCAAACCCGCCGTAGTGGCGTAGAGGAATTCTAGTTTTGATGTTCTTTTGTTTTTATTGATTAAATTAAGTGTATTTATTGATTTATATATGCATATAAACGTCAGTTAACGTAGTAAATAGTGAAAGTAATATTTTATTCGTAACGGTGATGAGACTAGGAAAATTTTCCGCTACAAATAAGGTAGGTACATTTCGCCATACCTATATGTTTGCGAATTTTTTACGCAATATTTTACAACGCATACGTTACAGCTATTGCATTTAACTAAAAGAATAGCTATTCAGCTTTGAGAATCTGTTACTTAATAGCAATATCTATTTATTTTGAGGTCTGGATATCATATTAAAAAAATAAGAAGCCACCCTCGTAGAGCCCCACCGGCACAGTACACTACAAGGAGGCCATATTGGGTAAATTATTAAAAAAAAAACTTGAAACACGAGTTTCACAAACAATTTAGTCGACAATGTAGTTTGAAAAACATAAAAAAAAACAGTTTACCCCCCAAAAGTGAACTGACGGACGCAAGGTGAGACACACACACGAGTGATCCTATAATGGTCCCGTTTTTACCTTTTGAGGTACGGAACCCTAAAAACTCTTAAAACATAATTGAAAACGCTAAAAACGTTAAAAAACCGACTTCCATCGCAACAACTTAGTACATTTTTGCATTACTATTTTTGGTTTTTGTTAATTTTCGAATAAAGTACTACACCGATTTTGATAAAATTTATATGGGACCGCACGGAAAGCACTAGCTTTTAAATAAAAAAAAAGAATCATAAAAATCGGTTCACCCAGTCCAAAGTTATGAGGTAACAAACATACAGACGAATTGAGAACCTCCTCCTTTTTGGAAGTCGCTTGAAAATGTCATAGTTTGCTTAGTCCAGTAATAGTTTGATTGTTGGTTACTTGTTGGGTTAGGTTAACACGTAGGAGCGGGGACAACTATTATTCTCATCTGTGACGAGTACCCGTCAAAAGAAAAATATTTGTCAATGGCGGATTTTTAATTTCGCTCAATAAGCAAATTCGGTCATTGAGCTTAACTTTCTTTTGTTAACACTGTTTATTGTACTCACAGACTTGAATCTATTGTGTGCTTTTATGAACGTTTCACGGTAGGGAATGAATAGATTTTGTTCACGTTAACAGTCCAGTGTACCGTATGTGTACTGAAGTGGCAGTGGGCAGGGCACATAGCTCGTAGAACAGATGGCCGATGGCGCAGTAAATTTCTCGAGTGGCGACCGCGCACCGGAAAACGTAGCGTAGGCAGGCCTCCCACGCGGTGGACCGATGACCTGGTGAAGATCGCGGGAAGCCGATGGATGCGGGCAGCGCAGGACCGGTCGTCGTGGAAATCCTTGGGGGAGGCCTTTAAAATTATGACTGTACTTTAAATGTTAAACCATGACTATTGTATGCCCGAAATGGGTAAACTGATGATACTAATTAATTGTAACAACTATATTACTCAGTTTTGACAATAAATATTATCTTATCTTATCTTTGTCCAGCAGTGGACGATTTTTGTCTGATATGATGATGATGTACCGTATGTGGTACACGGGGAGTGGTTCCGCCGAGTTCGTGTGCCCTATGAGGCACACGATCCCTGTGTCACTCTATGGTCTCACACATATCAACATATGGCGTGTTTCAGAATACTTATATGGGGACTGTTAGTGTGTTAACAGAATGTGTCAAAATGATAATAATACCTACCAACCGGGGTATGAAAATTGGGATGATGATTGCATCAAAAATTAAATTATGAACTATACCGACGACCTACAGCTAGAACCTTTTATCTACATGATATGTGAAACTGAGAAAAATTAAGTTAACAGTTTGCATATCATTATTCTTATAAAAACTAGTGATAGGCTTAATTTTAATGTGTTCTTATTTAGGTTGTTTATTGCTCACTATAATTGGATACAGAAAACAAATTAATTCCACAAATAAGTGACCGTTTTTATAATTTTATTGAGGAAGGTGCTGCACTTACAAGGTTTTCGCTGAAGAAAAAAATTGCTCATCTTATGGGTTTCAGAACACATTTCCACGTAAACTTCACTTAGAAGGTTTTGCCTGTAAAACATTATTTTGGTTTCATAGTATTTACACCTAATTTTCTTACTAACTTTGAGTCTTAACTAACTACCTATCTCCTTGCCATCTAAAATTTGTCCCTGAATCTAAAAATAATAAAACAGATACTTAATTTTAAGTTTTATTTGCGTAAGTGGCGTTATTAAATTTAAATATTTTATGATTAACAAAAAAAAACATTATCTTAAACATTTAGTGGATCTTGATGTCAGATGTTGGAGTCAATAATCCTCTTTATTGCTTTTTTCTTCAAATGCGACCTATGGAACTCTGTCTACAGTAAAGCCGTCACATTTCTAAGATCTATACTATCCTTAGTACTCTTCAGGGATCACTCCCTTGTCACAGAGACATACTAGGTCCTTTTTCTTCGCTTGGCTAATGGTAAACGGATTTCCGTAAATTATATGATGATATTATGATCTTAACTCATCATATCAGCTCATATACGTCCCCACCGAGGGGTTTGAGCGTACCCTCAATTAGGGCAATGGGGCTTAAGTTGACCACGCGAGCCAAGTGTGGGTTGATCGACTATACACATAACCTGCGAGTTTCTTCGCAGGCGTGTGCAGGTTTCCTCACGATGTTTTCCTTCACCGTAAGAGCATCAGATAAACGTTAATATTAAATCTAAATACGGAAACACATTGGTACGTGGCAGGATTCAAACACTGACCTGTGTTTCAAAGAAACCTTTTATTCATTTTGTCAGACCTGTTCAAAGATACCTCACTCAAGAGAGCACAACACTCATAAAATAATCATTCTCCTACCCAAAAATATTTTTTTTAATTGGGCTTTGTTTTCCATTTTCAGTCATAATTTTACATTCGTGTACAAGTTTTATTACTGTAGGTCTTATAGTAGCAAAAAAAAAATTATATATGGACAGACACACAAACTGAAGGACACATCAAAATTATAAGGGATCCGTTCTTAGCCATTTTGGCCAAGAAACTCTTAAAATGAATCCTTAAAATATTTACAATAAGTAAAATATATTCAATAGCGATGACGACAGCATCAGAAATAAATTATGAACTCTTGATCACTAAATTGCCCTCCTACTTGAACTTCGAAAAACCTTACTCGTTTTGTTTTCCATCAAGTCTTCGATTTTTAAATAACCAAAATCACAAAATGAGTTCATGAATGACGCTGCAAAACTATGACGTCACGCCTAGGTCATATCAGCTCATATACGTCCCCAAAAAGGGGCTCGAGCCTACCCTGAATTAGGGCGATCAGCCCTTAGTCGACCACGCGGGCCCAAGTGCGGGTTGGTCGACTTCACACACACCTAGGTATTTTAAACATTTTTAGAACAAAATGTCGTTTATGACATATGATAAAAAGTAACTCACATGAATAGCATTCGTCATCAGACCTCAGAATCTAATATGTGCCTCAGATTCAGAAATCAAAAACTCCAAAGATTAATACCTACCCGCAGATATACCAAAATAATTGGGTGTACGTGCCTAAGAAGTTTCGTTATCTCGGAGGCTTAGGATATAAATGAGCGGCGTGCGTGAGACACCGAGTGGAATGACAAAGCTTATCTCGGCTAAGACACCTTTTAACGTCTTATGGCTTACTTTTTCGTTTTGAGTGTTTATAATTTCAGCTTTTCGCCGTATAGTTAATAGTTTTTTTTTTAGTTGTTAAAAAGGACCTCGCCACGAACCGGAAACGATATGGAATGATTAGGAGAGCATAATTACTCCAACTAGAAATGGGACAAGGCCTAAAGAAGTCATTTTAGGGTTCCGTACCCAAAGCACAGATTACTAATTACAAAGGGTAAAAACGGGACCCAATTACTGAGACTACGCTGTCCGTCTGTCCGTTTGTCTGTCTGTCTGTATGTCTGTCCGTTTGTCACCAGGCTGTATAGTCCAGTCAAATTACGAAATAAATAAACATGAAAGAACACAGTTTGGGGATTTTAAGGATCGATAGGGGGTCTATTCTGAGCATAAATTCCAATTTGAGGGGTTCTACTGAGGTCAGCTCAAGGTCATTTCGATGGAAACGCGTTTAATTCGATATCTCGTGAATGGTTAGTGTTAGGCAAAAAATTGTACTGACCTTTTCTCTTCTAAATTAAATTTACTATCTTTTTTATCTGAAACTTTTTTTAACATTGATATTTTTCAACTTTTACTCCCGCAAGGCAAAAATTTTACTTTTTTTTCAATTTTTCGTCGTTTTCTCCCCAACCATTCAATTTAATTAAATTTTACCGACCATCAAAGTGTAGATCTTTTCATTATGAACAATTTTTTTCTTGAATTTTTTTTTTGTAATGCCAATACCTTCGGAGTTATATATTACTTTACCGAGCGAAATCCGCGCCATCCGGTAGGTATTCCACGCAACAGTGTGTCTGTGAATACACGTTGCGACAATGGCGCGGATTTCGCTCGGTAAAGTAATATAAACATCCTCAAACACCAAGCATAGTAGCTGATTGTACTCTTTGGTCTTCTGTATAATCTGCCGCAGTACTAAAGCCTTTTCGGAAACCAGCTTGTTCGGGAGGCTGGAAGTCGTCTAACCTGCGTGCGAGACGATTCGTAATGACTCTCGAACAAGGAACATTGATGACAAAGGGGTGGAACCGCCCTCCGCACCTGAAAGTTCGATGATGAAATGAAGAGAGGGAATGAAGTCGTGAAGCTCCAGGACACACTTTCCGAAATGAATCCAGTATAGAATACCGATAGACTATTTTCTATTATGACTATAAATTTATTCCGTAGGTGAACGTCTTACATTGAGTTTACCACTTTTTTTTCAATTGATAGAACTCTTATAGGTTTTCCTGTAATCTACAAGCCATGAAGCATATTTCGTATTTTTTTAAAAATTTTAGGCTCAGTAGTTTCAGGGAACAGGGGAGGGGAATGGTCAATTTTCGTATTCTTTCATGAATAAGATCATAACTATTTATTTTACAATTTTAACAAAAATATATTTAAGATCCTGATAACGAACCCTTTCATTTTATATAGGACACAATAAGGTTTCGAAAACTTTTTTTTAATTTCATAATTTTCCCCGAAAATGACCCTTATTTAAAAAAAATATGTATTTACTTTGCAACACCTGTGCTTGAGTCATAGAATTACAATATTCTACCAAATTTCACCTGATTTGGTCCAGTAGATTCGGAGCAAATGGGCTTGGACAGACGGACGGACTGACAGACGCACGAGTGATCCTATAAGGTTCCGTTTTGTTTTTTTTGTACGGAACCTAAAAATATCTGTAATAATCATACATAACCATCAAAAAACACCATTATAATAATCATTATGATAGAGGGTCTGCGGTGCGCGAGCTGCAAGTGACTTCGTAAGAAGGTCCCGTTGGTCACCCTTTTGGGTGTACATAACCTTATTATCTTGAAACTATGATGTTAAAAAAGCGTCGGTGGCTCAAAAAGCGTCGGTGGCTCAACCGGTAACGACTCGGTCCATCTAACCAGAGGTACCGGGTTCAAATCTGGACGGCCAATGTACCAATGAGTTTTTCAAAAACTTACGTACATACTTACCGATTGCTTTAACGGTGAAGGAAAACATCGTGAGGAAACCTGCACACGCCTGCGAAGAAACTCGAAGGTTGTGTGTGAAATCGACCAACCCGCACTGGACCCGCGTGGTCGACTAAGGCCTAATCGCCCTGATTCAGGGTAGGCTCGAGCCCCTCGGTGGGGACGTATATGAGCTGTAATGATGATGATGATGTTTTATTTCTTAAAAAATCATGAAATTTAACTGTTTAACTACCTACTTAACATATCAAGCCAAAAAGAAACGAATAAATATGGAATTATATACGAAATCGATATAAGATTCACTGTTCAAGATACTTAACTTAAGGGCCACCGAAAAGCATTTCGCAAATAACATCGTGTTCTGAAGTATTTTTATTGGTTTCATTCTGCCTTTTCCACGAAGCAAGATGTCGTAATCCTGTTAGGTTCTTGGTAAGGAAAAACACAATTTAAATTTTATAGGCTCGTTTTGTTACTGGTTGTAAAAGGCAGCTCGGGATAAATCTTATGTTTCTATCAAATAAATTTGACCCAGGTTACATCTTAGAGAAGAAGCGTTCCTGACCTAATTTTGAGGCACCTAAGTCAAAGAATATACGAGTATATTAGTACTAACATACAGTATGGACACTCCATGCCGCTCTCTAGATTACGACCTCACCCCCTCGTCTCGTTATAGTTTGGTTCTGGAACGTATAGGATTTTGATTGCCGTGATTTTTTTTGTTCCGTCATTTGTTTTTAGAAATGTCAGTTCACAACCTTTTAAGGGGTGGTGGGGGGATGCCTAAGTGTAAAGCAGTAATTGGAATCGCTTAGTATGCTAAAAACCGAGTAAAATATCAACGATTAAATTTAATATCGCCCTAATTCAGGGTAGGCTTAAGCCCCTCAGCGGGGACGTATAGCTGAAATAATGTCATTTTTTGTTTTTATTAATTATCTAAAAAGTACTAAAATGATTTTGATTAAATCTAAAAGGAACCAACTCCGGAGACATATTATCCTATTCAATAATAAAAAAAAATCAAATTGGTTAATATTCGGCGAAGATATCGAGTAACAAACACAAAATAAAAAACCGGCCGAGTCAGAACCGCACACATAGGGTTCCATCCCATCACACTAGATGGCGCTAGTTTCTTCAGTTCCGTACTATCATACTAAATGGCGCTAGTTTCTTCACTTTGCAAAAAAAAAAAAACTATTACGTTATGGACGTAAAGACATGGTCAAGCGTTCGGTTGAGAGAAATATTGAATTATCCTGTGTTGAATTGGAGAAACATGTCATAGTGTGTACATACCCCCAAAGGATGAATATTTCTTAGTTTTCGAAAATGTATTAGAAGATGCCTTAAGCATATTAAGCAAATTTAATAAATCTATCATTGTTTGCTTTCATTGTTTTTCTAATTTTTAGTATTTGTTGTTATAGCGGCAACATAAATACATCATCTGTGAAAGTTTCAACTGTGCTATCACAGTTCATGAAATACAGCCTGGTGACGGAAAGACAGACGGACGGACAGCGAAGTCTTAGTAATAGGGTCCCGTTTTTACCCTTTGGATACGGAACCCTAAAAAGGACATACAGTCGATTAGAAAATCACCTCCTTCTTTGAAGTCGGTTATAAATGTCTACTACGCTGGTCAGTCCATCCAATACGCTAAGCTAAGACACAGTGAAAGGTTATTGTTATTGTTAGGGGCGGGCTGGTTTCCGCAACCAGGCGACCACTGCGCCCATTTTGCGTGTTTGGCCGGCATCACTGCCAGCCCAGCTCCTCCAAGAAGCCCAGTAGCCCCCGAAGGTTGCTGACGACTTCCTGAAGCGACCTCGGCTCACCGAGGTGCACGACCCTGTACTGTGCTAGCTCCTTGCAATCCAGTAGGATGTGGGCAGCAGTCTCCTCAGCCTCCATACAAGCTCTGCATAGTGGGCTGCCGGTGATACCTAGAGCGAATAGGTGTTTATTGAAATGGCCATGTCCAGTAATAGCGGCTGTTACCTTGCGGAGCTGAGCTCTTCCAAGTCTCAGGAGAACGGTTACATAAAACACTTACGCAAATAAACGTTCGAATGTCATCTTCAACCAGTAATTGTTCAGTCATCAGCATCACATCAGCTCATATACGTCCCTACCGAGGGGCTCGAGCCTACCCTGAATTAGGGCGATCGGGCCTTAGTTGACAACGCGGGCCCAGTTCGGGTTGGTCAACTTCACACACAACCTTCCAGTTTCTTCGCAGATGTGTGCAGGTTTCCTCACGATGTTTTCCTTCACCGTTTGTCTTTACATTAAATTTACTTGAGGTTCTATCTGAAATTTTTTTTTAATCTGTGATCTAAACACATATTCTCTTTGGTACGCACAGTAAAAAACTAATCTGTGTGCTATTTTTTACAAGGAATAACCTCTAACAATACGTTTATTTGACTGAAGATCTATTTACAAAGTAAGTTTATGTTTTTTTATATTTTTCCTCGCATGTGTGTTGAAAAACGTTCTACGTCACTCGTGAGCATTCCAACTTTCTATATCATACATATAGTTACTTGTCTTCTACAGGTACTATGCCTTGATAAAATAAAGAAACCCGCACTGGGCCCGCGTGGTCGACTAAGGCCCGATCGCCCTAATTCAGGGTAGGCTCGAGCCCCTCGGTGGGGACGTATATGAGCTGACATGATGAAAATAAAGAAAAGCCTTCGCAAACTCGGACTGAAACCTTCCGTCTTGTGTGGTGTATGTTTACATCCCTGTCATAAATGTCTTATTTACTCAAATTTGATACTAGCCGCCAAATTAAAAGTTAAAAATATAACCTAACTACATTGAATTACTACTACTACGTAGTAGTAGAAATTCAATGCCTAACCACTCCGGGAGTGCCGCCAAAAATGAAAACTTTTTACAGTTTTATAAGTGTTGACCCTCCGAGTGTTCCTGGTGCGGGGTCGGTTACGGTTACAGTGTCGCGAGTTCAATTATTTTTTGCTATCTCAAAAATGACTAACGTGCCTAAAGAAGTTTACACTTCAAAAAAAAGTGTGTGTGTGTATCAGCTTTGACACACAAGTGGAGTTTGCTTCTTCTGAAAAAATTGCGCAAGATAGGTTGCGCATAAACGTAACGCGTAATGTTTGATTTTACTCCCCATAAATTGACATACATATGTATGAAAATCGATTCTTCTGCCTGTTACTTAATTGCGGCATACAATTTATTTTTTTTACAAACCATCTACACATACACACATCCCCACGGACACACACACACACACACACATATATACATACACACAGACATACACAGACACACACACACATTGGACATGCATATTGTATTTACCTTTATTTTGTTCAATCCTTACTTAAAATGGTCGGTTGACATCGCATATTTTGTTCCTATCTCTGCTCGCTGACTGCTAAGGTACAAGCTTATTCTAGCCTAGTTTAGTAGCCAGAGTTCCAATAAGTACTTAAATCTAAGATTTACAACTAGAATTAAGACCTTGTTTTTCTAAATTGTAAACTTTTTGTGAAACAAATTTATTAATTATTATTATTAAGGAGTAATCTCCGAAAATCGTTTTATCAAAATTAAGACTTATAAATCTTATAATGTGATAACAACAACAAAATTCACCAGCTTCATTTTACAGAAATAACTGCTTAACTTTACCTATTTTTCTTAAAGTTGCTTCGACGCGATATTTTGACACATACCATTGAATCACTAAATCCGTTTTGCCTACAAAGTCTCGGAGCCTGACCCTTGAGCCATTTGTTGTGTACAAATCCCCGTCAGCAGTATTAATCATTTGCAGCTGGGGAAATCAAGGCGTGATAACTGTAGCAAAACATTGTTCAGGCTTGTTATTGGTAGGACAGTGGTAGGTTACTCTGATATTTTGGCAGAACTTCGAAAATTGTTTGACTGAAATGAGAGTTGTATAAACGTACATCAGACCCCCGGCCAAAACATCACGGTGGCTTCTATTTTATTCATAATAAAGTAAAAGAAATCAGGACGCGATAACTGTAGCAAAACATTGTTCGGGCTTGTTCTTGGTATCTATAGGACAGTGCCAAGGAATTCTTTGATCTTTTGGCAGAACCTTGAAAATCGTTTGACTGAAATGAGTAGTTGTACAAAGGTACTTTGGACTCTCCGCCAAAACTTGTCAGTGACTTCTATTTTATTCATAGTAAACTAAAAGAAATCAGGAAGCGATAACTGTGGCAAAACATTGTTCGGGCTTGTTCTTGGTATCTATATGACAGTGCCAATGGATTCTCTGGTCTTTTGGTACAAATTCTCTATAAAATGTTGATCGAAAATAATTTGACTGAAATTAGTAGTTGTTCAGAGGTACTTTAGACCTCCCGCCAAAACTTCACGGTGGATTTTATTATACTCATAATAAACTAAAAGAAATCAGGACGCGATAAAAGTAGTAAAACATTGTTCGGGCTTGTTCTTGGTATCTATAGGACAGTTGGACTGTTTTTGGCATTAATTGCAAAATTAGGTAATGTTGAATGAAACCAACACACAAAAATCGGTGACTTGAAGACCTTTCATTTTAATTGAACACATTTTTATAAAAATTATTTTAAAATATAGAAAAGTAATAAAAACATTTAAAAATCGAAAATTGGGCGTTCGGTTTCAACGTAACAGCCGCATTGAAGTCCGCATTGATTTTGACTTAAAATGAATAGACTTATGTTCGATTTTATTTTAACACGCATCAACCTGCTCGGATTGAGGCATCTTATAGTCTAAAAACAATTTTACTTTCATTAAATAATTTTTTTATAGCTGTAATGCGTATGGAGAAGGTTTAAATTGCTCTACGGTCAGTTAAGCCCGTTTCATTTTTAAGCTCTGAGCAAAAGAGGGGCAGAGTGAGCTTGGGAAATAAAGAAACTACTTAAAGCTCTCGTATGTAGACACAAATTAGGTATTTATATTGTTAACCGTATTTTGTATGCTCAGTAGACTATTATGAATTGCGACAAAAATAACAGGTCCAGAGATTTCAGGCGGAGATTCCGCATTTACCAGATGTAATGTTATGTTTACGAGAGGATTTCATTAGTGATAATTCTTAGCTGAAGATATCGGTGAATTCATGTTAGAAAGACGTGCATCTTTAATGAGAAATGTTTTTCCAAAGTATGGTACCATTTTTGCCTCTTTGTGTGATCGTTCTTAAGGCACTAAGATCACTCAATCCGAGCAGGTGGATACGTGTTTCAATAATATTGAACGAAACTCTATTCAAATCAATGCGGGCTTCAACGCGGCTGTTATATTCAGACCGAACGCCCAATTCTTGATTTTTACATGTTTTTATTACTATTTATCACTTTTAATTATTTTATTTTTTTAAAATGCGTTCAATTATATTGAAAGGTCTTAAAGTCACCTATTTTTGTGTGTTGGTTTCATTCAATTTAGACTATTTGTTTTTGAGAAATTTTGCAAATAATGCCAAAAACAGGGTCAACAGTATATTTTTTCACAACAAAAGTGGTAATATATTTTTAATAGTATTCAAATAAATATATTTTTTTATGATTTACGTAAAACGACTCTAAGCTATATTTTTTCCATGGTAATAGCTTTATACAGTCTTTCAATAATTTAAATTAAATATGGTCATTTGACCCATCTTAAGGCCTTAACTTGGAATAGTACGCACAGTTGGACGCACGTGTTTTTGGGATTCCGTGCCTCGAAATAATTAAATATTTCAAATCCAACTGTATACAAACATTACCCTACTTTTACTGGTAATCGGGTAAAAACTATCCTATGTCGGGTTTATATTGTTTTATTAAATTGGTTAGGTTATTATCATTTTATCGGTCAGCCCTTGGCATCATCTACCCTGATGGTTAAGTGACGAGATGTTGAAGATGGAAGCGAAAGGATCCCCAACTTATCTTGATCCCGGAACATATCAATGCTGTTAACAATGATTTTTGGCGGCAAGAATACGTAAGATAAGACTATAGTAACAGCCAGGCGGGCTTATAAATTGCCCTACCACCAACCAAACCAAGTCTTACAAAGTTGAAGACGGTGAGAATCGTACACGCGACCTCCTGGTATGAAGCGAGCGGACTAACCACTACGCCCTACTACCAACCAAACCGAGTCTTACAAAGTTAGACCCCGGTGAGATTCGTACACGCCACCTCTTGGTATGAAGCGAGCAGACTATCCACTACGCCCTACCACCAACCAAACCTAGTCTTACAAAGTTAGACCCCGGTGAGATTCGTACACGCGACCGCCTGGTATGAAGCGAGCCGACTATCCACTACACCCTACCACCAACCAAACCTAGTCTTACAAAGTTAGACCCCGGTGAGATTCTTACACGCGACCGCCTGGTATGAAGCGAGCCGACTATCCACTACGCCCTACCACCAACCAAACCTAGTCTTACAAAGTTGAAGACGGTGAGATTCGTACACGCGACCGCCTGGTATGAAGCGAGCAGACTATCCACTACGCCCTACCACCAACCAAACCTAGTCTTACAAAGTTAGACCCCGGTGAGATTCGTACACGCGACCGCCTGGTATGAAGCGAGCCGACTATCCACTACGCCCTACCACCAACCAAACCTAGTCTTACAAAGTTAGACCCCGGTGAGATTCTTACACGCGACCGCCTGGTATGAAGCGAGCAGACTATCCACTACGCCCTACCACCAACCAAACCTAGTCTTACAAAGTTAGACCCCGGTGAGATTCGTACACGCGACCGCCTGGTATGAAGCGAGCCGACTATCCACTACGCCCTACCACCAACCAAACCTAGTCTTACAAAGTTAGTCCCCGGTGAGATTCGTACACGCGACCGCCTGGTATGAAGCGAGCCGACTATCCACTACGCCCTACCACCAACCAAACCTAGTCTTACAAAGTTAGACCCCGGTGAGATTCGTACACGCGACCGCCTGGCATGAAGCGAGCAGACTATCCACTACGCCCTACCACCAACCAAACCTAGTCTTACAAAGTTAGACCCCGGTGAGATTCGTACACGCGACCGCCTGGTATGAAGCGAGCGGACTAACCGCTACGCCCTACCACCAACCAAACCGAGTCTTACAAAATTAGATCCCGGTGAGATTCGTATCCGCAACCTCCTGGTATGAAGCGAGCAGACTATCCACTACGCCCTACCACCAACCAAACCTAGTCTTACAAAGTTAGATCCCGGTGAGATTCGTACACGCAACCTCCTGGTATGAAGTGAGCGGACTAACCACTACGCCCTACCACTAACCATACCGAGTCTTACAAAGTTAGACCCCAGTAAGATTCGTACACGCAACCTCCTGGTATGAAGCGAGCAGACTATCCACTACGCCCTACCACCAACCAAACCTAGTCTTACAAAGTTAGTCCCCGGCGAGATTCGTACACGCGACCGCCTGGTATGAAGCGAGCCGACTATCCACTACGCCCTACCACCAACCAAACCTAGTCTTACAAAGTTAGTCCCCGGTGAGATGCGTACACGCGACCGCCTGGTATGAAGCGAGCCGACTATCCACTACGCCCTACCACCAACCAAACCTAGTCTTACAAAGTTAGACCCCGGTGAGATTCGTACACGCGACCGCCTGGCATGAAGCGAGCAGACTATCCACTACGCCCTACCACCAACCAAACCTAGTCTTACAAAGTTAGACCCCGGTGAGATTCGTACACGCAACCTCCTGGTATGAAGCGAGCGGACTAACCGCTACGCCCTACCACCAACCAAACCGAGTCTTACAAAATTAGATACCGGTGAGATTCGTATCCGCAACCTCCTGGTATGAAGCGAGCAGACTATCCACTACGCCCTACCACCAACCAAACCTAGTCTTACAAAGTTAGACCCCGGTGAGATTCGTACACGCGACCGCCTGGTATGAAGCGAGCCGACTATCCACTACGCCCTACCACCAACCAAACCTAGTCTTACAAAGTTAGACCCCGGTGAGATTCGTACACGCGACCGCCTGGTATGAAGCGAGCAGACTATCCACTACACCCTACCACCAACCAAACCTAGTCTTACAAAGTTAGACCCCGGTGAGATTCGTACACGCAACCGCCTGGCATGAAGCGAGCAGACTATCCACTACACCCTACCACCAACCAAACCTAGTCTTACAAAGTTAGACCCCGGTGAGATTCGTACACGCGACCGCCTGGTATGAAGCGAGCCGACTATCCACTACGCCCTACCACCAACCAAACCTAGTCTTACAAAGTTAGTCCCCGGTGAGATTCGTACACGCGGCCTCCTGGTATGTGTACTATTACAGACACACTTCCCCGACTGCTAAATAGTGCAAGAGGTAAGTTGGAATGTAGAAGAAACATATGCAACTGTGGGGGACTGGGCCGTTGCCGACAAGGTGGTTTCCGCAGACAAAGTAAAGTGGGCGTTAAACAGCTTCCAACCTTTCAAAGCAGCCGGTTGTGATGGAATCTTCCCCGCTCTTCTGCAATGGGGGGAAGATCCACTCACTAAAATCCTGACGATCATCCTCAGAGCGTGCCTTGCCCACAGGTACGTACCATACAATTGGAGAGAGGTAAAGGTGATATTCCTGCCTAAACCAGGCAAAAGCGATTATACTGACGCCAAATCCTTCAGACCCATTAGTCTCACATCGTTTCTTATGAAAACGTTAGAAAGACTCTGCGACAGAGACCTGAGGGAAAATGCGTTGAAAAACATACCACTGCACCGCAACCAACATGTGTACAGTCAAGGTAAATCTACAGAGTCAGCCCTTCACGCTGTTGTCAGCAAAATCGAAGCAGCGATTCATAATCAGGCCATGTGCCTAGGCATCTTCATCGACATAGAAGGTGCGTTTGACAAGACAAACTTCTCCAGTATAGAGACGGCGCTACGCAAGCACGGCGTAAACCCGACCATGACCAAATGGATTAGGAATATGCTTAGCCAGCGGGTTGTCAAGCTGGACAAAGGTGAGGCATGTACAGCCATAGTCGCGAAAGGATGCCCCCAAGGAGGCGTACTATCCCCGCTACTATGGAATCTGGTGGTAAATGACCTGATTACCACTCTAAACAGACATCACTACTTCACTGTAGGCTATGCAGATGATCTGGCCATCCTTATATCAGGTAAGTTTGCAAACATAGTCTGCGATGTCACTCGGTCTGCGCTACGAATCGTGGAACGGTGGTGCACTGAGTTTGAACTGTCCGTGAACCCCAAGAAAACGGAACTGGTTATGTTCACTAAAAAGCGGAACCTGGGTAACTATAATTTACCCAAGTTATTTAACACAGCTCTACAACTTTCACCGGAGGTCAAGTACTTAGGGGTAATACTTGACAGTAAGCTGAATTGGAGTAGTCACTTAAATAGTAAGTTAAACAAAGCCACAGTAACTCTGTGGCAGTGCCGTAGAATGGTAGGTAAGAAATGGGGTCTTACCCCAAGGATCATTCTGTGGCTCTATACAGCGGTAATTCGCCCCATGGTAAGCTACGGCGCGGTGGTCTGGTGGCCACGAACCAAACTTTCGACTGTCGTAAATAAACTCCAAAGTTTCCAGAGGACAGCGTGCATGGCTGTCTCCGGCTGCATGAGGACAACACCAACAGCAGCGCTGGAGACTTTGCTGGACGTGCCGCCGCTGCAGCTGTTTATCCAGCAGGAGGCAGCGAGCGCTGCGGTACGACTAAAGCTTTTGAACCTATGGAGCAAGGAGAGGGTCCCTCACGTCGAACTTCTGGACACCATCGTTTCGGAACAACCGCTTTTTGCGGCCGTTAACGACAGAATCCCGAAAAAGTACGTATTCGATAAGAAATACAAGATACAGCTCTTCGAAGACTCATGGGAAGGTCAGAACCTAACTGACCTACGAATCTTCACAGATGGATCTAAAACTGGAGAAGGAATCGGCTGCGGAGTCTTCTCAGAAGATTTAAACATAAGGATAGCCAGACCACTCGGTGCGTACAACACAGTCTTTCAGGCAGAATGTATGGGCATCATTCTGGCTGCCAATGCAGTCACCGCTAGAAGGGTACGGAACTACTCTATCCGTATCCTCTCAGATAGTCGAGCAGTTCTACTGGCCCTGCAAAGTAATGTCATTACTTCAGGGCTAATATACGAGTGTCACCAAAGACTGACGGAGGTATGTCACCACAGCAACGTAACTCTGCAGTGAATTAAGGGACACAGCTGTTCACGAGGAAACGACGCAGCCGACGAACTAGCCAGGAGAGGGTCAGAACTCGTAGCTGTGGGACCGGAACCCATCTTACCCCTCCCCACAGGCTGGTTCAGATCAACTCTGCGGCAGCGCACTAGGTCAGAACATAACCGGTATTGGACAGGACTTGATACCTGCCGTCAGGCGAGACTGGCCCTACCACAGACTAACCATGGCCTGGCCAGGAAGGTCCTGAGGTTGGGTAGACTCCAGCTCCGACAGGTAACAGCAGTCATCACTGGACACGGTTACTTTAACAAACATCTTTTCACCCTAGGAATTACGGACAGCCCACTGTGCCGCGCGTGCATGGAGGCCGAAGAGACAGCTGCCCATATCCTTCTGGATTGCAAAGAGGTGGCAGCATACAGGGCCGAGTATCTCGGTGACCTGAGGACACTCCCGGAAGTCGTCGGCAACCTGCGGGGGCTACTGGACTTCCTGGAGGAGCTGAGCTGGCAGTGATGCCAGCTAACCACGCAAAATGGGCGCTCGGGCGCCTGGTTGCGGAAACCAGCCCGTCCTTACCATTACCTCCTGGTATCAACCGAGCGGAATAACCACTGCGCCTTACCACTAACAATACCGAGTCTTACAAAGTTAGACCCCGGTGAGATTCGTACACGCAACCTCCTGGTATGAAGCGAGCGGACTAACCACTACGCCCTACCACTAACCATACCGAATCTTACAAAATTAGACCTCGGTGAGATTCGTACACGCAACCTTCTGGTATGAAGCGAACGGACTAACCACTACGCCCTACCACCAATCATACCGAGTCTTACAAAGTGAGACCCCGGTGAGATTCGTACACGCAACCTCCTGGTATGAAGCGAGCAGACTATCCACTACGCCCTACCACCAACCAAACCTAGTCTTACAAAGTTAGACCCCGGTGAGATTCGTACACGCGACCGCCTGGTATGAAGCGAGCCGACTATCCACTACGCCCTACCACCAACCAAACCTAGTCTTACAAATTTAGACCCCGGTGAGATTCGTACACGCGACCGCCTGGTATGAAGCGAGCAGACTATCCACTACACCCTACCACCAACCAAACCTAGTCTTACAAAGTTAGACCCCGGTGAGATTCGTACACGCAACCTCCTGGTATGAAGCGAGCGTACTAACCACTATGCCCTACCACCAACCATACCGAGTCTTACAAAGTTAGACCCCGGTGAGATTCGTACACGCGACCTCCTGGTATGAAGCGAGCGGACTAAACACTATGCCCTACCACCAACCATACCGAGTCTTACAAAGTTAGACCCCGGTGAGATTCGTACACGCGACCTCCTGGTATGAAGCGAGCGGACTAACCACTACGCCCTACCACCAACCATACCGATTCTTACAAAGTTAGACCCCGGTGAGATTCGCACGAGTGGACTAACCCGCTACGCCCTACCACCAACCACACTGAGTCTTACAAATTAAGACCCCGGTAAGATTCGTACTAGCGACCTCCTGGTATAAAGCGAGCGGACTAACCACTACGCCCTACCACCAACCAAACCAAGTCTTACAAAGTAAGACCCCGGTGAGATTCGTACATGCGACCTCCTGGTAAGAAGCGAGCGGACTAACCACTACGCCATGGAGGCGGAGTAGGTATACGGCGAGGGGTACAAGAAGTTAAATATAGCCTCAACTTTTTGTATCTACCTCTATAAAATAAGAATGAAATTCGTATAAGTAACTGTAACCTTTCGAGCTGCGTATTCCCACCTTACGTGAACCTCTGTATTCGACACGATTCACCCTCATTCTCACCCTATTTCCCAAGATTTCCCAAATGTGTCTTAGACTTTTGTTCCTTAACACAATCCTGTTTACAGACAGCCATTGTCTATATCGTCCACGTGAATATCAAAGCTTCAAATTGAACAAAAGCTCTAAAGAAAATTGTTTTGAGACAGGATTTAGTAAATAATGCGTTTATTTCATTTAAAGTAAATTCTTGGTAACATAGGAGTTATTATCAGCTTCCTTTTTGAAATCCGGTCACAATTTTGTATGAAGTATGCTGTTACTAACTTTTGTCCGCGGCTTCGCTCGCGTGGACATCGTTTTTACGACTGTCTTAGAGGGTGCTATGTAAGGATATGCTCGTTAGTAAATCATGTCATTACCCAACCCCTCAACCATCTCTGTGCAAAAAATCACATAATCAATTGTTCCGTTGCGATGTTAAAGAATTTAACCATAAATAGTATATTTTCAGTTCTCTTAGGAACTGCATCGGGCTATGCTATTTTCACAGGATAAAAAGTAGCCTCTGTCCTTCCTCGTGACACAGGCTACATTGCCAAATTTCATAAAGATTGGTCAAGGCGTTGAAGCGTGAAAAGATAACAAACAAACAAACACATTTTCACATTTATAATATTAGAAAGGATTATTCATAGTACAATCACAGGTACTATCTACAATACAGGTGCGAAGCAATAGACCGGTAAAATTAGAATTTCAATTTTATTTGCTCATTTAAGTAATGGAGGTACTGTTTACTGTAAAGTTTGGAGGTGTATGTATGTATCTTTGGCTGCCTAAACGGCTTCATGGATTTCAGATTGCGAGGTGTCTTAAGCTTCGTCTTGGCATTGGATAAATGTTATGCAGACGGGTTTTAATTTGTAATCATAGTGATTAGAATTGGCGAGTTTCTCTGCGCGATCGAATCAGAAACGAGGAGATCCGTAGAAGAACCAAAGTAACCGACATAGCTCTCGGAATCGCTAAACTTAAGTGACAATTTAATTTGTTATATTTTAATTATTATTCACTCCAATTAATTCACATTTCACAGATAAAACACAATAGCTTTCAAATAGGTATTTTAAATGGACTAATTTACACTTTGATCAAATTGTAGAGGCTGTTTAACATTATTTTACCCTGAGTTTTCATCAATTGATGGAGCTCCGCGAACACAATGAGCCTGGAATTGAACAATACATCAAAATTATCAGCGCAAAATAAATAAATTTGCAGGCTTTTGTGCAGCTTTGTCAGTTTGATGATTATTTACGAAGCAATCTACTCTATTTCGATGTCGCTTTCAATGGATAAATTGTTTAAATTCAATTCTTTAATTAAGTCAAATAAAAATCCATTTCATATGTACGTGTATCCGACGCTCTTACGGTGAAGGAAAACATCGTGAGGACACACATCCTGGACACGCCTGCGGAGATTTCGAAGGTTGTGTGTGAAGTCGACCAACCCGCACTGGGCCCGTGTGTCGACTAAGGCCTTATCGCTCTAATATTCACGGTAGGCTCGAGCACCTTGGTTGGAACGTATACGAGATGATATGATGAAAAATTTAATACAATATGTTTAATTAGCAGACTTAAAAACTACGTTCGTAAAATTAAATATATAAACTAAAATAATAATAAATTGCAATATGAGTATATCCAAAAATATTTTTTGGGAGCACTGAGATCGCCAACCTGCCTGCCAAGCGAGGTGATTATGGAAAAAAATACACCCAGGAAACGGCCCCTCCAGTAGCAACCGTGCAACGGAAGATGTAGGTAGGCAGGCATCTCACTCGGTGGACCGACGACCTGGTGAAGATTGCGGGAAGCCGCTGGATGTGCCAGTCGTCGTGGAAATCCTTGGGAAGGCCTTTATCCAAGCAGTGGACGTTTTTCGGCTGATATGATGATGAAAAATATTTTACAAAAAATGCAATAATGGTACAAAATACAGAAATGTCAAAAAAAATACAACAATGTCAATCCAACTATATATATGTAACTACATCAGAAAACAATTAAGATATTCATTAAGTGCCTAGAAATGGGCACTAGGACTTGTCATTGGTCACTCTCAGAATCAATCAATCAATCCAGACCGATTCCGGTCTCGGCGACTGCAATCATGAATTAAAGCGACGGTCATGCGCTCTTACGTAACCGACGTAGCCAGTTGTTGCTGAGAATGTGCGGCCACACTCACAGCATGTCAGCACTTCTCCGACGAAATTATATTGTATAGCCGCTGGTGGTCGAGTCTTTAGCTCGTCGCGCTTAGTATCAAACTCTGTACGTAGCCGTGGCTTTAAACTGTAACTGTATGCCTCCATTATGACCGATCTTCGGCCAGAATTTCTCTAGACACCAGTGAAGCAACTTTCTTTTCATCTCTCCTGTTCGGAAAGTTTAATTTTCATGAGTAGATAGCCGGGTGGAACATTGCTTTTCCATCCCTAGGGTAGAAAGTATTTCCATCCCTAGGGTGGAAAGTATTGTCATCCCTAGGGTGGAAAGTAATTTTTTTTTATTGCCAGCCACGGAGTCGAACTAAGAGGTTTTCATATATCTAAACTCAGCTATACATTAAACGACGGGTTTATTACGATCTACAGATTGATATTAAATCATTTTATAGTTGGTCTATATTTTTCACAATTACAGAAGATTAAAATTTAAAATCATTCCTCTATTCTGCTGCGCGCCATAATGCCATGATAACACGACACTTGTTTTTCAATTTTCGGCATGGCCACCTAGATGCACGTCGTGACCAACTCGATTAGTTTCAATCTGGACGGCCGTGGCAAGCGGCCATTGCGAAAAGGTTGGAGTTTGGATATAGGTAAAACTAATTTATTGATATCTAATTAATATTTTATGTCATATAAATAATTAAATTACAATAAATACATTTCCTCACAGTCGAAATGAAAAGTAGAGTGTTTAACTCGGGTGAAAAGACCCATTCCACCCTCGAACTATTGGCGCTCTCACTTCGTTCGAGCGCCAGAAATATCTCGAGTGAAATGGGTCACTTTCTTCCCTTGATTAACAATCTACTATTTCATCCTTAGGCTGGAAAGTTTTTTTTTTAATTGTCACGGGGTCGAAGATAATTGACTTACGTATAATATTAAGTTTAATTAAAATTAGAGGTTTGAGGTTGAGAAAAGGTTGAAGGTTGGATATAATTAAACTTAATTTTACTCAAAGTCGAAATGAAAAGAAGAGTGTTTAACAAGGGTGAAACGTAGATACAGAGTACAAAATTTGTGTGAAGTCTCTTCTAAAACAATTTAGAACTGAAGGCATAGATAGCTATACTTTTTTCTCATCTAGTAGATTACGGTTTTCATCACACTAATACTTATTATTACTTATTAGCCTGCTTTGTTTGATACAATACAATATGGCTATTAAATGCTTTGTTTGATACAAAACAATATGGCTAATATATGCTTTGTTTGATACAATACAATATGGCTAATATATACAGGATGTAACAAAATAAGTGTAAGTCACGTTAACTGGGGCTTCAACTCATCATGCTACGCAACTTTTTTTCTACTACTTTGCTGAAAACGTAATTTTTTCACTCTTCATACTACAAATCGATCAGCTGATCGACCGATTTTGTGCATTTAAGTATGGAGGGTCCAAATTTTTTTTTGAGAATTTACTATGGGTTCCTTGGAGAAAGTTGTTCAGTATGACGAGTAGAACCCCCAGTTAACGGAACCTACACCAATTTTGTTACATACTTTTCAAGCGACTTCCAAAAAGAGGAGGTTCTCAATTCGTCTGTATGTTTTTTTTATGTGTTTTACCCTAGAACTTTTGACTGGGTGAACCAATTTTTATGATTCTTTTTTTATTTGAAAACTAGTACTTTCCGTGTGGTCCCATATAAATTTTATCAAAATCGATGTAGTACTTTACTATAAAATTAACAAAAACCAAAAATAATAATGCAAAAATGTACTAAGTTGTTGCGATGGAAGTCGGTTTATTAACGTGTTAAGCGTTTTCAATTATCTTTGTCACGTACTTTTTTTAGATCTAAGTAGAATATTTTTGTATTAATTTGAATTTATCTCAAACCGTTTGGGCAGCGTTAGCCGATAAGGCGACCAAAAAGCGTTACGACACAGATTACTAAATAGTTACTTCGTAACAGATACATCACTCCCATACAAAAGCTAAAATACCTACGCTATATTAGCCTACAAAATCTTAATAATAATATCAGCTGTTTGCAGCGAGAAGAAATGTGCCATAACTATGCATACAAAGAGTTGAGATTGTTTTGCCCGCCGCGCGAACCACGTGCGAGCGCGTCATCGAGCGAATGTGCTAGGGTTGTACCTACCTATGATCATTTTGCTATTGAAACTAATGTTGTAGAAAATCAATTATTTTATATTTGTCGATCAAATATGTTTGAGTTTAATAAAATGATAGATGCATTTTTTCCCTTCCCTAAATTCCCAATTAATAAATTTTAATGTCGAAAATATTCGAAACCTCGTAAATAATTTTAACAAATAATCAAAAGGGAAACAGGAGCAAACCGGAGAAAAATCAATCAAAGTTGGCTTTTTACTTGAGTTGACGGAGAATTTCATACCTACTATTCATACAAAAACATTCCCCAAGCGGGCCTCATTGTGAGCTTGAATTATTGTTACCTAAATCACGACGACGACGCTAGGTACCTACTATTACGTTAGTACTAATATATATATACTGTGCTACTATGTTCTGACATTAAGTAGGTAACTGTGAATTATATAAAAAAAAACACATAAATAATACCTGAAATCCTTAATTTACGACGATTAACATAGTAGGTACCTACCCACCATTAAGATAAGATAAGATAAATACTCTTTATTGTACCCAAAAATATAAAATAAAAAAATAAACACAATATAAAACTTAGAAACTATAACTTAAAAATTTAAACAAAAACACAACTTAAAACAAAATCTTATAAGCGGTACAATTTGGGCGGTCTTATCGCTCAAAGCGATTTCTTCCAGACAACCCGGTGTTTGTTCTAAGTTTATGGAATAAATGATGATAATTTGTAAAGGAATGAGAAAAGGGAATTCGAAAAAATAAAAGATTTAAAATAGGTACTATTAACTTAGGTACCTTTGTTCGTCTCTCGGCAATAAAAAAATGTTAAATTTTCATTTGTCTTTTGACTGTGACACCCATCCGCTGCACAATAATTGCGTGGTTTCGGCATTTCGATAGTCAGAGCGGTAAATGTGACGTGCGAGCACTCAGGCGGGCGTGCGTCAACCTACTGTCCGTTGTATCGTCTCCGATACGCTTAGCGGTAGGCATAAAACGTGTGGCCTTGAGCAAGTGACGGACGCCTGGTTACGACCCGACTGCGCAAGAAGGAGGGTCATTTTTTTTTAGTGTATGTATGTTATGTATGTGTGTGTATTTTTTTTGGCACGCTCTGTAGCCTCAAAGGCTTGATTGATTTTGGAGTGCGAGTTGTTGTTACACCCGTCTTGATCCCGTGAGTGACATAGAATACATTTTTACCCAACTGGCTAAAAAGAGGGGTTAATTTTTTGTGCAGTCGGGTTTTAAATTTTTAATTAATTTTCGGCTTGTTTAGAAATATTGTTATTTGGAAGTGGGAACGTATAATAATGAATATAAAAATATCTAGGATGTGTTGGAGAGTGATAATGTAGCTTTCAATTGTTAGAATTGGTTCAGTGGTTCCAGAGATTACCGCCTAAAAACAAACAAAAAAAACTTATATTAAATATTAACACGAATTAATAAATTGAGGGGCGCTTTGTGAGCAGAGGCCAAGAAACTTGCGCGGGAGCTGGGGAGGCGTATGACCAGCAACAGTGGAGATCTCCGCTCCGTACCTGATGCAGCGCATTTCGCTTGCAATAGAGCTTGGCAACACTGCCAGCGTTTTGGGTACCTTCGCATCAGGTGCGTTTCGGGGTGGGCTTTTTGAATGAGGCTTAAGAGTCTCCAGGAGGCTCGAGTTTCCATACAAACGTAGTTCAGCTTTATTACAAAAACTACATGCCGGATTGAATCCAAACTTTGTAAATATAATGAGTAGACACATATCAATGTTTGTAATTAGTTTTCATCGTAATTAATTTTAACGTAACAAAACGAAGGCTTTAATTAGTTTTGTACTGAAAGTTTGAAACTGCTCTTATTTTTTTCCGTTTTATATTAGTACATCGAAAACTAATTACAAACATCGATATGTGTCTTCTATATATATTTACAAAGTTTGGATTCAATCTGGCATGTATTTTTTGTATTAAAGTGGAACTACGTTTGTATGGAAACTCGAGCCTCCTGGCGGCCCTTAAATGTTTGTAGTAGGTTATTAAAAACCTGATTACATAAAAACTTAACCCCTCACTTTTGGCCAGCCGGGTAAGTAAATATCAAGTCGTTCAAGCGATCAAGGCGAATCTACACACGACACGTCGCACTCCAAAATCCATCAAGCCGTTCAGGCTACAGTGCGTGCTGCCAAAAAAATACACACATATTCATACATACATATTAAGCGTCGGTACTAGGGCTAGGGCCGCCGCCTCCTGTCCGGGAGGTCGTGGTTCGAACCTGCCACGTACCAATGTGATTTTGCATTTAGATTTCATATGTACGTTTATCCGATGCTCTTACGATGAAGGAAAACATCGTGAGGAAACCTGCACACGCCTGCGAAGAAACTCGCAGGTTGTGTGTGAAGTCGACCAACCCGCACTGGGCCCGCGTGGTCGACTAAGGCTCAATCGCCCTAATTCAGGGTAGGCTCGAGCCTCTCGGTGGGGACGTATATGAGCTCAAATGATGATACACATACATACATACATACAGGCATACATACACATATTTATATTCAAAAAACTTAACCCTTTTTCTGACCCAGTGGGTTAAAAATATAGAGGATGTCCAGTATTCTGGACCCACCGTCATAACTTGGTCCCTTTCATCGCAAATTAGTTGGCAATTTGCTGGCGAAACACGTGACTACACGCTTTTAGGGATTATTGTTACTGCAAAAGTATGAGTTGTAAGTAATTGTTGAACTGTCTAGTTTAATGTACTTACCTACAAGTGAAGATTGAGGTGGGTTTTTAAAAATAGCATACTTACCATGTAATTAATGTAATAAATTTATTAAAAAAAAAAAGTAATCTAAATTAGTAAATTAATGAGTGTAGGTACATAGCAGATTAAAATGCAATCTGATATTTTAATGATATTAATTTGCATGTTTTATTATTTAATTTGATATTGTTAATGAATGAATGTTTTATTTTTAATATTAATGTATTATAGATCAAATGTAAGTTGATTTGATACAACGTAATGAAATAATTAATATTGCATGTTTGTTGCTCATTAATATATAGGTAATGTAAAATAAATTATTGTAATGTAAAAGAGTAAATAACGAACTTAGTTACTCATAATTTTAAAGTTATACTTTTGCATGCAATACAATGTAAATCAAAAATTTTTGGAATGGGAATAAATGGCTTATATTATTATTATTATACTTACCAGTTGTTCTTCTTCAATCGTCTTCTTAGCCAGTCGATCCTTTGGCTTAACCCTTCCAGCGAGGACATCAAACGCACCGCCGAGGCTCACGCGAAGAGTGTCATTTGCACAAACGGTAGTCTGTTTGGCGCTTTGCCAAAAAAATTTTTTTTAATTTGAGTACGTTTGGCTGCATCTCACCTGATGGTAAGGGCCGATGTAGCTGAGGATGTAACACACAAGCTCAAATAGTACCTATTAAATCTCGACTTGAAGATTCTTAAATTATACGAATCGGGGAATACAGACGCCGGGCAAGAAATTCCACTCCTTGGCCGTTTTCTCCAATATTTTTTCAAGGTTTTCTCTGTATTTTTGTATAAAACCTATAAAAAATAATTACTGTTCTAGTTATCAAATGTAATCTTCTTTTAAGTTATATCAAATTAAGCAAAATTTCATTCTTTTTTGTATTTTTGGCATTTTTTTACTAAAAACTTGAATTTTTTTAACGTTTTTATAAACTCTGACACTAAAAATTTGAGAAACCTTTATTTGAGAAATTTATCAGTCCCTCTACAGTTAAAAGGTAAAGTTTGACAAAGATCAGAACAGTATAAAGTACACTTGTTACGTTATAAATTACGTGACACTTTTTTGCGCTCATTTTTCATCCGATTCGGATGGCGCTTCGCATGAGCGTGTAACGTTAACGTGCCGATTCCGATGGCGCTTAACTACAATTTTTAACCGACTTCAAAAAAGGAGGAGGTTTCTCAATTCGACCGTATATAATTATATATATTTTTTATGTGTATTCGCGGATAACTTCGTCGTTTATGAACCGATTTTGATGATTCTTTTTTTTGTTGGAAAGGAAATATCCTAAGGGTAGTAGCATGATAAGAAAACCAGGATCTGATGATGGCATCCCAGAGAAAACGAGGGGAACCTTAGTTTCCTGTTTGAAGTCGTTTTTTTTGTTGTTTAAAATTATTAAAGATAAGTTAGTCTGCCTCCCGGATTGCAGTGTCCATAACATTGTATACAGGTTCCCGCGGGTAAAATACGAGTGATAGGACATACAAGTACAAAAGGTTGGCTCCGGAGTCTGCTAAAACCATATTACATACATTACATATAAATAACAACTATAAGTACTATAACATATTATTTTGCTCAAATTATGTTTATTATCTTTTGTACTTAATTAAGGAACCTCCAGGTCTAATTATATAAAAATTTTAAGCTACTTTCTTTTAAAGCGACTGTATGTTTTGTTAAGTACAAAAAATTTGATTGTAAAGTCGGTTTACGGACGATAATTTAACGTGACAACGTTACAACTATAACGTAACGGGACAATGAGCGTAACGGGGCAATAAGTCATCCTTTTTCGTGCATGCAGCCTGTGTCCATCGATTTATTAGACGTTGTCACTTCAAAAAAAAGAAGCTGTCGTCATTTACCGGTTTTCGACTGAGCTGAAATTATGCATACACCATTGGCTTACAATGTATGATTAGATAAAACTAGTTAAAAAAAAAACAGTTTTTGGGTTTTTCGAAATGAGCTTATTATAACTACTGTACCGATTGCCTTTATTTATATTATAGAGTGCAATGAATTTATTATATTTAATTGGTCCATACTCCACATTACAGGTTTTTGCCGATTTCAGCCTTTGCCAGTAACATGATAACAAATGAACCATTCCCTTTTCGATTTCCCGGTGCCTTTTATATATTCTGGCAACTATCCCCCTACTTTTGTTGAGGGAGGTATTACATATGGTTATGGGAGGGTATAATATTATGATTAGTTCATACTCGTTTGGTAATAACATACTTTGTGTACTAGTACACTGAGGAAGGAAGGTAAGTATTGAAGGTGTATTAAGGTAGGTATACAGTGATTAGTTAACTTTTTACATAAAATGTGAATTGGTGGTGAGTTAGAATATATTAACATCTCTGGGTACCAGCCCTTTCGAGACAGTCTGCTTTTTTGTCTTCATTTCTTAGATTTGAAATGCTAGTGTTCGTGCATTACAAATCTTCTCTGGAGTTCTTGACAGTATTTGCAGCAGCCTCATTCTGAGTTGGAACACCTGGTCACAGTAGAGATCATAGACCTAGTTTGGGCACAACAATATTATAAGAGAGGATGATTTAAATGGAATAAAATATTAATACTCGTTTATATTCATAAAAAAAACCATTGAAAACTATTGCATATTAATTTTGGATAAAAATTAGATCATAATTTTATTTTATTTTCAATACAATTGTTTGAAAAGTAGTCTTCTATATGCCAGTCAAATGTGCGCAAAACTGATTTTACCGCACATGTGCTTTTACTTTACCACTTTGTTTTATTTCTCGAACACACTCTAATCTCAGGCTGTCAATATTTTCAGTCTTTACAATAGGCTGGATTACTCACTCACTAACTTGCTTAATTTCAAGTTAGTTTTGCATACACGACTCTTGTACGTAATAGGTCATCTTTGCCTCTTGGTTGTGAATTTCTCATAGCAACAACCCAACTAAATGGAATTTGATCTCGAAATTGAACAAGTGTAGTAAGACGTATGTCCAAGCGAGAGGGAGAACGATATAGTGTTGCTATATTCAACCTTTTCACACTAGAAAACTCATGCATGCGCACTGCGTGGTGTGCGAGTAATTTATGGTTATCATTGGGGCAACCAAATTCGCGCCATTTACAATTTCAGCGCCATTTACATTGCAAATCACTTTTCACCAACAAGCACATGCTTGTCGGTGAAAAGTGATTTGCAATGCAATTTATGATTTACCAATACCCATTACCCATATTTCTCATAATTTACTGTATTAAAAAACGTCTGATACGTGGGTGTAAAAGGTGAATGATAAACTCGTGACGATGGTAAACCTTCGCCTTCGGCTCGGGCTTACAAAGTCACTCGTTTGTTTATTTACCTATTTTTTCATAAATAACTATTTTTACATTTTAAGTTATCGTTTAGGTATTAATTTATTGTATTATAGCATATTCTATATGTGAAAATTTCTTAATTTGTTGTAGGTATATGTTATTTTTTAAAGATTTTTTAAATGGGCTCTTCGAACATATTGTCACTCGAAATGTTGGTAGCATCAGTCAGTAAGTAACGTAATGTGTAGGTAGCAATTTCATCTTTTTACCAGACTACGAAAAAAGAACAGTTATGTTTCTGACAGTCTATGTATACAGGGTGTAACATAAAGGTGTGGTGATACTTTAAGGTGGGCTTGTACCCATCAAACTGAACAACTTTCTCCATGGAACCCATAGTCAAATCGCAAAAAAAAATTTGGCTCTCCCATACTAAGTTGGCTGATCAGCTGATCGAGTTAGTATGGGAGAGCCAAATTTTTTTTTGCGATTTGACTATGGGTTCCATGGAGAAAGTTGTTCAGTTTGATGGGTACAAGCCCACCTTAAAGTATCACCACACCTTTATGTTACACCCTGTATATGTATATATGTTTGTTCATCTGTTCCCTCGTATTTCCTAAAGCACTAAACTGATCTTGACGAATGTCGTGTTTTTGGATTCGTGCCATTACTCCGCATAGCATATAATATAATATAAGGTCTAACAAAATTAGCTAAAACTATTCTAAGAGCAAGTTCTGTAAACGAAACTGAACAACTTTTTCTTCAGCGACCATTCCGAATTCTAAAAAACAAACACCACATTCCATTATTGCCTACTAATAATATTATCGTTTAGTACGGCCCTGTCTTTGGTTTACAGCGCTGGATTCGGATTCATGCCGTGTCGTGCCACAACGAAACTACCTGTACGCGCTGTGCCTGGCCGTTGACCTTTGCTAGTTCTCTCAATCAGTTCTTATTTAAAATACTAATATTACCTATTTAAAACCACACAGTTCCCATTCTAGTTCCTTTTAGCTGTAGGTAGTAAAATACAACCTAACAGGTATTAACACTTTACAAAAAGGAAGAAATTGGATTTCTTCATGTCTTCCATGTCATTGAACTATACGTATGCGATGCGTGGAAAAACTATTTCAGTTGCTCTCACAAACTTATGGAGTTGTATAGCTTAATGCCTAACCTATGCAGATTGTGAGTTGTGACCTAAGTTAAGTGTTCCGTAGTGAAAATACCGTACACATATACATTTCAACAGTATTTTGACATGACGGTATGCTATGAAGTTTGTAACCACAACCTAACACACACCAGGAACATGTTTCAAGATTGGCATGTCCACCTCCGTGGCGTAATGGTTAGCCCATTCGCTTCACACCAGGAGGTCGCGGGTTCGATTCCTGGTGGGGTCAACTTGTAAGACTCGGTTTGGTTGGTGGTAGGGCATTTTCTAAGCCCGCCTGGCTAGCTACCACCATCTTATCTAAGTCTTGCCGCCAAACATCAGTGTTAACAACATTGATGTGTTCCGGCTTGAAGATAAGATAGACAGTTCTCCATTGCGTTGGGGAATCTTCGTAAGCCCGCTTCCATCTTCGGCATCATCGTCACTTACCATCAGGTGAGATGATGCCAAGGGCTTACCAATTGTGAATAAAAAAATAAAAAAAAAATGACCGAAGATATTTACACACAATACTAGGTGATTTGCAGCGATTCCGGGACTACGGTACTATTATGAAACGACTTGTAGATGGTGGTCGACCAAGGTTGCTGAAGAAAAATTTGTTCAGTTTCATTTGCTGAACTTGCCCTTAAAATAGTTTCAGCTAATTTTATTAGAACAAAAAAAAGACTTCAAACAGGAAACTAAGGTTCCCTCGATTTCTCTGTGATGTCATTATTAGAATCTGGTTTCCTTATCATGGTACCACCCTTGGAATATCTCCTTTCCAACAAAAAAATAATCATCAAAATCGGTTCATAAACGACGAAGTTATCCACGAACACACATTAAAAACAATATATTCAGTCGAACTGAGAAACCTCCTCCTTTTATGAAATCGGTTAAAAAATAACATGGTGGATTTTATAGATGAATTTCACAACCCAAAAAAATATTATTATGATTGCCTTAAAAAAAAAACTCTCGAAGAGCACATTAAATATATATTACATAACATGGAAATGTTTTAAATTTCTTAGCAAATGGTCTCAAAAGCGATATTATGAGACGGCTCAATGTTCGCGCGAGACACGTCACGTCGCCGCGGGTAGCGAGGTGGGGTAGCGTTAAGTGACGATGATGCCGACGATGAAAGCGGACTTAGCAAGATTCCCCAACACAATGGGGAACTGGCTATCTTATCTTCAAGCCGGGACACATCAATGTTGTTAACATTGATGTTCAATGTTGTTAATGTGGTGATAGCTAGCCAGGCAGGCTCAGAAAATGCCCTTCCACCAACCGAACCGAGTCTTACAAAGTTAGACTCCGCAGGGAATCGAACCCGCGACCTCCTGGTGTCAAACGAACGGACTAACCATTACACAGTTCAATAGAATCAAATATTTATCTCACCTGATCAAATATTCACATAAATACATACGTTTGAACGTAAACGTTTCTCGTGAAACCTGTCGCTATATATTTGCCATGGCTGCGTCTGACAAGACCTTTATGAATGAGCGCACTGATGTTTTCGACTAAAACGAAATACGTGGGTAGATATTTCAAAGGTTTGTTTCACTCCTTTGCATCAATATTCTGCCGTGCTAACAAAAGCGGCAGTTAAATATAAATATCAAAATATAAAAATGTTTATTTCTGTTCCAAAATATTTGCGTCATAGAAAAATGTTGGGAACACCATGTAGATGTAAAATACCTGTGTAAGGTGAACCCGCTCTTCCATATCAAGTTAATTTAATATAATAATGGAACAAATAAACAAATAACTAACTAGAAACTATAGCGATGAAAAAGAGAGGTTGCTAAAGAAAACTTATAGATAATAATTGTATTGAAATTTGAAATACTAATAGTTAGTACGTTAGACATAAAAAAACCCTGTAGTAGCAGTAGTTCGGTTGTTAGTCCTGGCAAAAAGCCTTGAATAATGTTACTTTGACATCCATAGAGCAGCGAGCAAACCTGCGAGCAAGCATATTACACCTAACTGCCAACGCCCTGCGTTCCCTTTCCACGTCCATATTATCACCCAGGTCCTCGGCAATGTAGTGGCCCAAGTATTTAAAATGGGTGACTCTATTCAAAGCGAGCCCACTTAGTGTCACTGGCGGAACACAAAAAGGACTCCTACGTCCCGCCCGAAACACCAGCAGCTCGCTCTTTTTTACATTATATTTAAATCCATGAGACTGTGCATATGCTTCACATATATTTAAAAGTTTTCTGAGTGCACCGACCGATGGGCTTAGCAACACCATGTCGTCTGCGTAACTTATATTATTGATCATAATACCATCAATAGAACATCCGACCATGGTGCCACTGAGCTCAGCGATCAGCTGATTTATGTAAACATTAAAAAGCGCAGGCGAGGATAATCCACACTGCCTCATACCGCATTCCAATTTATATGACTTCGAGTGCTTATCAGTCCATTTCACGACATTGGTTTGGTTCAAATACTACTTTAAAAAAATATTACTTCTCTCGGCAAGTCCAAGGTACTTAGTTTTGCCCAGAGAATGTTATAATCCACGAGTTCAAATGCCTTTGAGAGGTCAAGAAACGTAGCATACACCGGAGTCTTTCTGTCTACATAATACCTGACCGTCTGCTTAAGCGTCAATATTGCGCATTCTGTTGAGAGTCCAGCCCTAAAACGGAACTGAGCGTCTTGCAAGTCAATTTTCCCTCGAAGTTGACGCTCAAGCAGTCCGTCAAGCACTTTCGCCACAATCGTTGCCAAGGAGATGGGCCTATAGTTGGTTCCGTCACTCGCATCACCCGTTTTGTTTTTGATGATGGGCACAACAAAAGTTTTCATTAACTGCTCTGGGAGATATGAGTGACGAATACAAAATGTGTAGAGCATAGCGAGTACTCTAGGCAGGTGTACACCTGCGTACAGCAAGTGTTCGATGCTGAGGCCGTCGTGGACCGGTGACTTGCCACGCGTCATATTCCTAATGACTGAATCTACATCTTTAGCTGTGACGCGAATCGGTGACTCCAAAACGTACTCCTCAGCATCGACAACCTGCCCACTATAAAATAAATAAATGCAAATTTACACCCTGTATACGTATAACATGTGGGTCAGCTACACACTGAAAGCCAACAATGCCTTGCGAGTCCAGTATAACAAAGGGTTTAGGGCGCTGCTAGGGCTGCCGCATTTTTTTTGTGTGTTAGGGATGTCTGCGAACGCATAAATCTATGACTTTTATTGTCTTATACGAAAAAGTGTTGTTTCCCTAATAATGTGTCTCATTCGCGCCTGCGTCAACGGTTTTCGGACCGTTGTTGTTAAGGACAAGATGGATAGCCCCATATTTAAGCACTGGGTGGCTCTCCATCTTGCCCGAAACCGGAAAAAAATTTACTAACTTTGGTAACCGAGCTTGTCCGTTAACGCGCCGAAAATAATTTAAAAAAAATAGTATAAATTCACTTATTTTAGTACAATACATATAAGACATAAGACATTTATTGATTCCTTGTTATCAAACACAAAAAAAACTAATGTCTAAACCCTTATCGTAAAAAATCTAAATTAGAACCTAATCTAGTCAACCTCAACTATCCTAATAATAAAAATATTAATAAAAATCAAAACCCCGAGTCTAACTAGCCGTAAAGGAGCCCATGAAATACATTGCGTTGCCACGCTAAACGGCAATAGACAACCTTTGCAACAGGTAGGACCCGGAGCGGGCGTCACACCCCCTCTCTCGAAGGCCACGGCCAATCTCCTTTATGAAAGCCAATGCCTCTGAACCCCAGCAGCCCGTTGTCTCATACGCCAGCGGCACAAAGCAGTAATTTACCTCCGACCCCGAGTATATAACATGCTTCTTGGCCGCCGCTAATTCAGCAGCAGCCCCAGCCAAACGCACCGTGCTGGTGAGGTGTGAGGCATCAAAAGTGCTGACGCACGTTGCGTCCCAAAGCAGGCACTTTCCTTTGTGCCATGGCACCAGGTTTAAGCCGTCCAGCCTTTTTCCATCAGAATGACTTAGTCCCGGCGGCTCCATCAAGGAAGGAATATTGGCCGAGACCAGTCCCCTCCGGGTGATATCTTTGAGGGCGTGGTTTAATATATTTATTATTATTATATTTTATATAATACAAATACTCGATCCTCGACACTAGCCAGAGCCTGATCATGGAGATTTCCATGACGACTTAACGATGTAAGTTAGTAAGTAATAACAACAAAACCGAATCATCATAAAAAAACTTCATTACTTTTACTGCACTATCAAGCTAACTTTTTATTTCACTTGTTTTAACAGAGCAACTTACTCGTGAAGCCGCAACATTCTACATTATTCAGAAATAGTCAAGTTTCTCGCCATTATTTGTATTGCTATACTGAAATTAAATTGTCTTTTCAGAGAAAAAATGTAGAGTTCTTCGTAAATAAATTGATTATTATTATAGACAATTGTAGGTCGAGCATTGTTTCAAGCCGAGCCAGACACGTGGACTTTGATTAAATCATCGTCATCATCGTAACTGCCGAAGACGTCCGCTGCTGGACAAAGACGAGAAGCCTTTGTCCACCAGTAATTTCCACAACGACCGGTCTTGCGCTGCCCGCATCTAGCGGCTTCCCGCAACCTTCAGCTGGTCATCCATCCACCGACTGGGAGGCTTGCTATACGCTACGTCCGGTGCGTGGTCGCCACTCGGGAATTTTACTATCCCAACGGCCATCTGTCCTACTACGAGCTAATTGATTTGGTTTAATACGAGACATGCAAGCCATTTACGACGAGGCATATAATAATAGGAGTTTAAGTTTGATATTAACTGTTCAGTTTTGACAGTTAAATGACAATTTTTACTGAAAAAAATCTTGTTTTTTTATTGCCCCTGTCACTAACTATGGTCTTTTATTAGTGAGTAATATGATGTCTTTCATGTTCCAATCCCCGGAGCTACGTACCATTGAATGTAACAAAGACGTTTTCCTAGTGAGCAGATGGGGAAATGTCTTTGAATAGTAATTTTCTTATTTTCTTGAATTTTCCGTATGCGGAATATTTCCAAACATGACATTAGTAACGAAAAAACTGCTGTAATACAGGTAATTGCCGACGATTGCACTGGATGTATTTTTATTAAAACGAAAAAATTAATATGTTTTTGACTTTAAAAATGGTAATAACGGTCAAAATACCTATCTTAATGGGTCTAAAGCCACCGTGCTCTTTAAAAATATCCAATCAATAGACACACATTTACCAAAATTTGATTTCCAGTAGTCTAATACTGCTTTTTAATAACTAATATTTTTTTAAATATTAATTTTCTTTAAACTTTTTCATACAATCGGCAATTTCATACTAAAATACCTAAAAGTTAATAAAATTGATATAAAATTAAGAATGGAGACGGCTAATCTGTTTAGAAGATCTCTCGCAAGGTTCTGGAAGCCTAGTACTTTTCTATTTGAAAGATTGCCTGCCACCTTAGGCTTCATCGTCAATTGCCATCAGGTGAGATGATGCCAAGAACTTACTAATTGTAAATAAAAAAAGCTCTAAATAATCAGACGTCCGTCCGTCAGCGTCATTTGGCGTCCATCGGAAAAAGATAAAGTAACTCCAAATGGCCCAAAAATTTTGATAGCTTCGTCCTTACCATCAGGTGAGATGATGTCAAAGCCTTATCAATATATGAAAAAGAAAGAAAGAAAAGATTTGGTGCTTCGATTGTTGTTGCGATTGAAGTTGTTTTTAGCGTGCACAACTGTTTAGCGTAGTAAATTTTTAATACACTTTTTTTCTCCTGGGTATACAAAATATGTCAACCACCCAGTGCAGTCTTTGGAGTATGATTTTAGTACCGAAAATATTGAAAACTACTGTCTAAATTTTGAGAATCATAGACCAACCCTATAGCTTCTTTCTCCAGTTACAAGTGTTCTATTAAAAATAATTCGTTCTGTCCAGCAGTTTTTAATGAAATCGTGGACATACACATAACGGCCAAAAACAGAAGCTCCTTTCTTGAAGTCACTTGACAAGTTAATAAGTTTTCAAATGAATATGACGACAAAAAATTAAATTACTTAGAATGTAAAAAAAAGTATTTGAAGTTAGAACCTTTTTTTTTATTCACAATTGGTAAGCCCTTGGCATCATCTCACCTGATAGTATAAGTGACGATGATGCCGAAGATGGAAGCGGGCTTGTTTCAGAAAATCAACTTTTATGTTGCCACAGCCATCCGGTTAAATCTGCCGTTGATTGAATGGCTAAAGGACAACTGGCCAAGTTGTTGAACTTTGCATTCAACGACTTGGCCAGTTGTCCTTTAGCCATTCAATTGAATGTCGCCATTCAATCAACGGCAGATTTAACCAGATGACTACGAAACTCCAAATAAAACTGATGATTTCTTCTTCTGCGAATCATTTTGCTACCCATGCGAGCGCGAGGCTCTTTGGCTGTATAAACCTGATCAAACCTAATATCACTCGCTTATTTACAGTTTTTTACTAAGTAGATTTTTATAAATCCACAATTGATAACTTTGCACTACACGCTATAAATCCCATACAACAAAAAGGGACTTAGCAAAAATTCGTTTTTTCTAAAAAAAATTTTTTATTTATTTTTTATTATTATATCAGCTCATATACGTCCCCACCGAGGGGCTCGAGCCTACCCTGAATCAGGGCGATTAGGCCTTAGTCGACCACGCGGGCCCAGTGCGGGTTGGTCGACTTCACACACAACCTTCGAGTTTCTTCGCAGGCAGTGTGCAGATTTCCTCGCGATGTTTTCCTTCACCGTTAAAGCAATCGGTAATTATATGTACGTAAGTTTTTGAAAAACTCATTGGTACATTGGCCGTCCAGATTTGAACCCGGTACCTCTGGTTAGATGGACCGAGTCGTTACCGGTTGAGCCACCGACGCTTTTTTATATAAAATTATTATAACTTGTGTTAATTATCGAAGAAAGAAAATCATCTTTTAAGTTACGGATTTGGACGCGGATGACATAAAGGAGGAGTGGAAAAATTGTGGAGGCTTATTCTTTAACAGAAATATGAAAGTGTGTTTTCTATTTGATTGTCCTTTTTCACGTTGTAACTGAATAGAAAGACAACATGATTTTTGCGTGTAGAGAGTAAATAAGATGCATAGAGAGTAAATAAAACCCATGCTATTTTTACCTCAAGAAAAATATATCTGAATTCCATTTGCTTCCTAGGTTATAAATAATCCGAATGTAACCGACCAACATTCCAAACAATGTATTTTCCAAGACGATATATTGAAAGGGATGGTTGCGAATCGCGTAGGCCGTATTGTTGGATACAATATGCAAATGTATGAAAATTTATTCGCTACCTTCGAATTTGGCCTGTCATTGAGGGTTGGTTACCCGTCATACGAAAAACAGGGCGGGAATACGAAACGGTTAGAAATAATATAATATATATGTAGTGGCAGACTGTGCGACATAAAAATACATAAAATTTAACCGCCTCCGTAGCCCAGAGGCAAAGTTCACTGGCTTTACACAGGAGGTCGTGGGTTCGATTCCCGGCGGGGTCATTTGTAAGACTCGGTTAGGTTGGTGGTAGGGCATTTTCTAAGCCCGCCTGGCTAGCTACCACCATCTTATCTAAGTCTTGCCGCCAAATATTAATGTTGATATCATTGGTGTGTTCCGGCATGAAGATAAGATAGCCAGTTCCCCATTGCGTTGGAGAATCTTGGTAAGCCCGCTTCCATTTCGGCAACATCGTCACTTACCACCAGGTGAGATGTTGTCAAGGGTTTGCCAATTGTGAATAAAAAAAATAAAAATAAAAAAACATTACATTTTAAATTTAATAAAAACTAGACTGAACACAAAAAATGGTTAAGTGCGAGTCAGGCTAACACTCCGAGTGTTCCGTACCACCACACCTCTCAACACAACTACATAGTAAAAATGACCTATTCTATTAGCCCGTTTTAAAAACGCAATCTGTGTTGTTTATTATTTGTTGTTTTACCTAAGATGTTTATTTTATAAGTACTTTTTATTTGATGCCTTCAATATGCATTAAAAATGGTGTGATTTTCTCCTCGCTGATTTCTCGGTTGTCCATATAATCAAAGTCTTTGAGTTGAAGAATTCAAGCCATAATAGCAGTAGTTTGCTCTAAGAATTAATTAACTTTTATCTAATTAGAGGGAATGCTCAAACTTTTTATTATTTCTCTTTTATTTTAAAGGTTAAAGGATCTTAGTAGCGGTATGTGAATTAACTAACTTTTCCTAATGAAACTAAATGGTCTTAATGCTGAGATTTTTCATATAGTAGTCACTCATCACATCAGTCATCATTTTCTTTTTTTTTTATTCACAATTGGTAAGCCCTTGGCATCATCTCACCTGATGGTAAGTGACGATGATGCCGAAGATGGAAGCGGGCTTACGAAGATTCCCCAACGCAATGGAGAACTGGCTATTTTATGTTCATGCCGGAATACATCAATGTTTTTAACACTGATGTTTGACTTAGATAAGATGGTGGTAGCTGGCCAAGCGGGCTTAGAAAAAGCCCTACCACCAACCAAACCGAGTCTTACAAGTTGAACCCACCGGGAATCGAACCCGCGGCCTCCTGGTGTGAAGCAATTGGGCTAACCCTTACGCCACGGAGGCGGTTCGTATCCTGATTCCAATCATTTGGGGTCGGTTCCAAATATCTTATTGTATTCATTCTGTTCTGCGTCACTTTAGACTCTTTCTTTTCGCGTTTGGCATTCCGTACATCCAAAGGGTGAACGGGACACAATAGTAACTAAGCCTCCGCTGTCCGTCTGTCTATCTGTCTGTGTGCCTGTCTATCAGCGGGCTGAATTTCATAAATCTTAATAGGTAGACAGTTGAAATTTTTACCGAGCGTGTTTTTAACAGCCGTTATAATAATTAATAATAAAAATTTGAAAAATTTAAAAATTAACGGGTTTTTCTATAGGTATTTTTGATTAAGGTCTATCGCAAAACGGTAACACATCTAAGCGTGAAACTTGGTGTGATTAAACTAGTAACACCGAAGTAAAACATCAGATAAAAAAAACCGGCCAAGGCTACATATATATTGATCAAAGACTGGATTAACACAAAGGCTAATTTTTATTCCACGCTTGTGAGCCCCTTGCACCCTCGTTTACAGTCATAAAAACGATATCCACTTGGGCGATTGGGCGAAGCCGCGGGAAAAAACTAGTACTTATATATTATAGATGTTTTTAATATACAGAGTGTAAAAAAAATGTGTAGGAGTCGTTAGTTGGGAGTTTTACTCGTCATACTGAACAACTTTCCCCCAAGTAATCCATAGTCAATTCTTAAAAAAGTATTGGACTCCCCATACAAAAATGCACAAAATTGGTCAATCAGGTGATCGAATTGCATGTAGAGTTATAATATTTTTTTTGCAATTTCAGCAAAGTAATAGAACAAAAGTTGTTCAGTATGATGAGTAGAATCTTCAGTAATAGGACCAACACCAATTTTGTTACACTATGTATACACATAGAGACATTTAGTAACACCCGGACACAGAGCAAACAAACCTGCTCTTCACACGAATTTTTGCCCTGGGTGGGGATCGAACCCACGATCCTCGATCCAGCAGACAGCAACACTGCCACTCGATCAACGGGTCAATCGATATTATTGTAATATATTATGCATTGGTATAAGAGTAGGCGGAGGCATGTCCATTTATGTCACAGGAACGCCCCAAATACCCCAAAAATGCTCTTATATCTAAATCGGTAATGCCTCGGACATGTCATGTGTTCTAATGGAGACCGGTTCCCTTATAAAAGTCACCGTTTCGTGTCCGAAATAAAATGTTGTCGGAAATAACGTTTCAGTGGTAAAACCCTGACCGTTTAGGAGGAGTGTATCTTTAATTTATATCATATAGTTGGACGAGACTGATAACAATTTTTGTATGCTGATTTTAATCAAAGGAAGACTGTTTCTTTAATTCAACACATAGTTAAACGAGACAACACAATATTTTAATGTGCTGATTTTAATCAAAGGAGGACTGTCCCTTTAATTTATCGCATAGTTGTACGAGACTTGTACAAATTTTAGTGTGCTGATTTTAATCAAAGGAAGACTGTCTCTTCAATTTAATACAAAGGTGAATGAGACTTATACAAATTTTATTGTGCTGATTTTAATCAAAGGAAGGCTGTCTCTTTAATTTATCACATAGTTGAACGAGACACAAATTTTAGTCTGCTGATTTTAATCAAAGGAAAACTGTCTCTTGTTAATTTACTACATAGTTGAACGAGACTTTTTCCAATTTTAGTGTGCTGATTTTAGTCAAAGGAAGACTGTCTCTTTAATTTATGACATAGTTGAACGAGACACAAATTTTAGTCTGCTGATTTTAATCAAATGAAGACTGTCTCTTTAACTTACCACATAGTTGAACGAGACTTATTCCAATTTTAGTGTGCTGATTTTAATCAAAGGAAGACTGTCTCTTTAATTTATCACATAGTTGAACGAGGTTTGTACTTTTAATATGCTGATAATCAAGGAAGACTGTCTTTTTAATTAATCACATAATATATTTATTATTTATTTTTATTGTTTTAGTGTGCTGAATTTAGTCAGAGGAAGACTGTCTCTTTATCATATAGTTTGACGAGACTTTTACCAATTTTAGTGTGCTGATTTTAATCAATGTACCTAAATATTACCAATTTGTCGGTCCACCGAGTGGGAGGCCTGCCTTTGTTACGTCTTCCGGTGGGCGGTCGCCACTCGATAAATGTATTACCCCAATGGCAAGCTGTTCTACGAGCTATGTGTCCCGCCAATTGCCACTTGCTTTTAGGCCTATTGAAAGTCGTGGGATGCCGTTAGATGCGGGCAGCGCAGGACCGGTCATTATAATAATATTAGAGAAGGCCTTTGACGTTATTCGATTGATAATAATATGATGATAATGATGATGATAACTTAGATTTTAAGTTACCTCCTTCTATAGTCAACCGCCTCCGTGGCGTAATGGTTAGTCCATTCGCTTCACACCAGGAGGTCGCGGGTTCGATTCCCGGTGGGGTCAACTTGTAAGACTCGGTTTAGTTGGTGGTAGGGCATTTTCTAAGCCCGCCTGCCTAGCTACTACCAAATCTAAGTCTTGGCGCCAAAAATCAGTGTTAAAAACATTGATGTGTTCCGGCATGAAGATAAGATAGCCAGTTCTCCATTCGGTTGGAGAATCTTGGTAAGCCCGCTTCTATCTTCGGCATCATCGTCACTTACTATATCAGGTGAGATGATGCTGAGGGCTTACCAATTGTGAATAAAAAAAAAGTTAAGACCTAAAATAACCTAAACAATTTAATTTAATTTAAACTCAACTACAATGACATCAAGGGTTTAAAACGAATCTTCGACATCTCGCTTTCCTAAATCCATCAAGCCGTTTATGATACAGGTACAGCTGAGGAAACAGATATACGTTTCTCAAGTATTTGGATTTCTCATAGACATCAGTGTTATCGGAGAACCTGTTTTTGCTAAGGAAATTTATTGTTAATCCTATCTATGTATCTATCTTCTTCAAAAGAAATAGATGTTTAAGTTTTAATCACTTCGATTAATTGTCGAAATGCTATTTTACTAAGATAAAATATATAAACACAAATTGTGATTGTCAGTTTTTGGTAAATAGCATTATTCAGATTACTGTGAATCATATCTTTGAATCTATCTTCTTCAATAGAAATAGAAGTCGAAGTCTAAATAAATTTAATTAGTTGTTAAAATCATATTTTATTAGGACAAATTAAAACAAATTATGTTTGTCAGTTTTTGCAAAAGCAATTTATTCAGGTTATTGTGAATTATATCTTAAAATCTATCTTCTTCAATAGAAATAGAAGTCGAAGTGTAAATAACTTTGATAAGTTGTCGAAATGCTATTTTATTAAGATACTAGCTGTCCCGGCGAACTTCGTACCGCCTCACACTACACTACACTACAGTACAGTACAGTACTTTACACTACCGCTACCGCTACCACCACCACTAACACTATCACTACACTACCACTACCACTAACACCAACACTACACTACCACTCTACACTACCGCAACCGTTACACTACCACTACCACCACCACTAACACTATCACTAACACTACCACTACACTACCACTACCACTAAAATTACCACTACACTACTACTACCATTACCACTACCACAACACTACCACTACCATTAACACTACACTACCACTACCACTACTAAGTACTACCACTACTATACCACTACCAATATCATTACCACTACCACTACACTACAACTACCACTACCATTACCACTACCACTGTCATTACCACTACAACTACCATTACCACTGCCTCTACACTACCACTACTACTACCACTACACTACTACTACTACCACTACCATTACCACTACCACTATACTACAACTACACTACCACTCCCACTACACTACCATTACACTACCACTACCACCACCACTACCACTATCACTTCAACCACCACCACCACTTACACTACTACTACCACTACCACTACACTACCACTACCAGCACCACCACCACTAACACTACTACCACTAACAATACCAATACCACTACCACTACCACCACCACTACCACCACCACTACCACCACCACCACCACTACTACTACCAATACGACTACCACTACCAATACCACTACCACTACATTACCACTACACTACCACTACACTACCACTATACTACCACTACACTACCACTACACTACCACTATCGCCACCACTACCATTACCACTATCGCCACCACTACCACTACCACTACCGCTAATACAACCACTACCAGTACCACTACCACTACACTACCACTATACTACACTACTTTTTGTAGATATTACAGGAATTTTCAGGTAATTTTTTACACCTTGGGTTACATTTGTTAAGTTTTAGAAAGGATCCCTAATTTTTTGAAAAATTAATATAGCCTATAGCATGCGCGGATATTGTAGCTTCCCAACGGTGAAATAATTTTTCAAATCGATCCAGTAGTTTCGGAGCCTATTCAAGACAAACAAACAAACAGACAATCAAATTTCCCTCTATATAGTATTAGTGTAGATGTAGAAAACAAACACACAGACTAATAAGTCTGCGTACAAACACAAATTATGATTGTCACTTTATCCCTACTAATCCCTACTAATATTATAAAGGCGAAAGTAACTCTGTCTGTCTGTTACGCTTTCCCGCAAAAACTACTGAACGGATTTGGCTGAAATTTGGTAGGTAGACAGATTAGGACCTGGATTAAGACATAGGCTACTTTTTACCACGCTCGCGAGCCGCTTGCAGCTCGCGCACTGCGCACCCTCGAAAAGTCATAGAAACGTGGTCCACGCGAGTGAAGCCGCGGGAAACAGCTAGTGCTAAATAAACTTATTCAGGTTATTGTAAATTATATCTTTGAATCTATCTTCTTCAATAGAAATAGAAGTGGAAGTGTAAATAACTTCGATTAGTTATCGAAATGCTATTTTATTAAGACAAATACACACACAAATTGTGATTGTCAGTTTTTGGGGAGTGCTTAATTTTATTCTTTCCTTGGTAACGCACTCCTAATGGACGTTGAATGGTGTTTACATTAAGATCAAATCGTTTATTGTAATAGTTAGGACAGTAAATATTTCGATTGACTGATTTATCGATATAGCAGTGCCCGTCACGCGTTTCACTAGTAAATTAGGAATTAATTAATAAGTAAAAAATCGGCTGCACAAAAACATTTCTAATATTTTTTTTCCAGTCAGGTATCCGATGTCACTCACGGGATTAAGACGAATCTAACGACACCTCGCATACTAAAATCCATTAAGCCGTTTAGGCTGCAGAGCGTGACAAAGAAATTAATATACATACATACATACATACATACATACATACAATCGAAAAACATAACCCTCCTTCTGGCGCAGTCGGATAAATAGACGACAATTTCCTTTTAAATATATTTTTTTTTTTCAAAGAATTTACAAAAGTAAGTCAAATAGAAACAAGGTCAGTTCTTTAAAAGTGTCTTGGCAAATATAAAAAAAAACTAAAAAACCGATACACGACCCAAAAATCTAATGTAATCGTTCATTTTGAAATAAACAATTGTAGAATTTCGATAGATACAGGGGTATTCTCATACTACAAATTCTCTAACTCATGTAAATTTGGATTTTTCATACAGATCCATTTTTATGTAGCATCCTGTATAATATGATACGCGGATAACGTGCGGCTTTTAAGACTAGGGTTTTTGTGTTCACCATGACTTTCCCTGTAAAGCATCACAAAAGCAAACGGTAAACATTTTTTGTATATTAAACGTCCACGCGTGACATTACGAGATTGAACCTTATAAAGATTAAATTCCGCTCTTATTTGAATTTAGAAAGTGGTCCGATTGTCCCTTTTTAACATATCTATAGACATTGTAGAACAGATGGCCGTTGGTGCAGTAAAGTTCTCGAGCGGCGAACGCGCACCGGAAAATGCAGCGTAGGCAGGCCTCCCACGCAGTGGACCGACGACCTAGTGAAGATCATGGGATTCTTGCCGTGGTTTTAATCAAAATCTTTATTTTTTTGTAGGTACACTGAGCACTCTTATAACTAAACGCCATCTCTTAATATCGGAGGAATAATTTAATACACGTTATAAAAGATATTCTTCAACATCTGCTGGGTCTTTTCAAATGTCATTATCATTCGATTAATCATCTAGGTTTCAAATAAAAGATCCTTCTTTTAAATAAAAGTTTTTATATGTATTAACTAATTTGTTCTAACTAAACCTCATTTTAAGTAACTTTAAGCTCATATCTTTGAAGGTGCCTCGTGGTCGTGTGAGAAAAGTGTGTAAGAAAATCCTTTTTCATAGAAATTCTAGCGTTGCTTGCTTTGTACAGAATAGCTACCTGGGGCCAAAGTATATGTATATTAGTACTAACATAATATATTAGTACTAACATTCAGTATGGACACTCCCTGCCGCTCTCTAGATTGCGACCCCACCCCCTCGTCACCCAGATTGATGCAGATTGGTTACCTTTTGGCTGTCGAACGTATAGAATTTCGCCGTCTTTTTATTTGTTCCGTCATTGGTTTTTTGAAATGTCATTTCTGGCCCGTTGTATGAAGTGCGGCATGCGTGCAGACTGTATAACGAAAAACTTGTGTATGTCGACATGTTTGGCGAAACGTTAACTTGATTTAAGAGTTTATTAAGAAAAAAACTACTTCAAATATTTTAAACTTGAATCATATAATCTTGCTATATTTATACAGTAATTCAAAATTGTCTGTAGTAAATATGTGGTTTGCGCTTCGCATTTGGGGTTAATTTTGCTAAAAGTTAAATATAGAAAACTATAGGTCTACCAAATTTAAGAAATATTTATATATTAAGTTACGACTGTTTGTTTTTCAATAAAATAAAATAAAAAATAAAGAACTTTTGGATATTGACATTTGTTTTTTTATTGTTTCAGATTATGAGGCCCACCGGGTGGCGCGGCCTCGTCCGCATCGAGCATGTGGAGATCCAGTGTGGTGTTCCTCACACAGATAGTCGTGTGCCAGTTTGCTACCGGTAAGCGTCATTCTTAAAATGTGTACGCATTAGATTCAGCCTCGGCGTGAACAGCCTGGCCATGCACGGCTGGCACGAGCCTCATTAAGACGTTACTGAGGCAACGTGACGTGCACGGAGTGCCGCTCGGGCGCACTTTACTGGTAGCTGTTCGCCTTGCAGAGTATCAGGACTAGTGTCTTGGCGGCAAGACCTACCGTAGTTGTTCCTTGTCCTCGCCTCACGGCATTGGCAGGAATAGCGGCTCTTACCTATATGACCTTGCTGTCGGTGAGTGGGGACACTATATCATAAACCTGGTAGTTTATCTGGTAGGTATACGAGAGGGCATGTTCTTACGCCAGCTAAACTAGTACAGCTTACTCTGCCCGGCTTGGTGGAGTTCGCAGCCGGAACTATGGGTCCAGCTCTTCGGATCAGGGTACTACGGGGTCGGGGGTAGTCCACCGATTGCCTGCTGTCGGATCTATTGCCTTCGGTAGGCTTGTCGGTCCCCCGACTGGGTCGAGGACTCGTAGTGGCACGTGTTCAGTTGCAGTGGTTAGGCACTGTCTGTTGCCTGGCAAGCATGTGGCATTCAAGCGTTTTCCCCGTGCGCAACTAGTATTGTCGTAGCCGGCCACGTGGGCTCTGAGCAAAAACAACGCGGGGCACGTGAGTTGTCCATTAAGCGAAATTTCTGGTTTGATTACTGGTGGAAAAGCATCTCCAGCACTTGCCTGAATAGCAAATAGAACTACGCTAGCCGCGTAGGTGTAAGACTGGACAGGTGCAATAAGCGCCGGGAAGTGAGCGCAGCAACAGCTCCGGTACCGCACTGTAGATGTGAGAGCCAGCTTTTCTGGCGTCCCGAGCCGGGATCAAACTGCCAGCAGCAAAAGCCCCGCGGGAGGTGAGCTTGCCTACAACTCCGATAGATGAGAATAGTTAGTGGTCTCTTCCACGAGACACTCGCCTTGCAGAGTACCAGGACAAGCGTCTTGGTGGCAAAACCTATTGTAGTTGGTCCTTGCCTTCGCCTCATGGTGTTGACAGGAATAGCGATCCTGTCTATATGACAAATGATCGGTGAGTGGGGACGCTATATCATAAACCTGGTAGTTTAGCGTATCTGATAGATGTACGAGAGAAAATTTAAAATACGTTATTATTACAAACCGCACTAATTATTAATGTTTATGTTTTCTTTATTTTTTTCCCTTTTAATTTTTGTAACTGCAATTTCGCGATATATATTTTTTTTAAATGTGCTTATCCCATTTTAATACAATTTTTATGGGACTACCCTGATGGCATGAAAAATCATCGTAGTATATCATTAAGGTCGTTTAACTATCAGCAATGAAATCAAATAATATAACATACACAAAAAATAAATTAGTCATCTCTCTCTCTTTATCTACAGCTGAATTGATAACCTGCTCCTTTTTTGACGTTGGTCAAAAAGATACTTATAATACTGGCATTTCAAGAAAGCCAACTACTTCCTAATCTCAGAAGATAATTAAACATAATACAATACAATTGTATATATCTTCTTATCTCAATTTGCTGAAATATCTCGACAAACATGTTGGTTTCCGAGAGATAACTGTCTAAGTTAATATAAACTGAGGCGAGGAGAATGCATGTGGGAGTAGACACGAGATGAAGTTCCTCGCCAAAGAGGATTTCATAAAGAGAGCTGTGTCGCACAATTTCCATACAGGATAAACTTTTAAATTATTTTGTCCCGTCAGCGTATTAGATAGACGGGTAGGTACCTATTTTCTTTAAAAAAAAATGCAGAAGAACCTTATCTCGTGGGTTGTACCACTAATTGTGGTATTGCTTTTAAACGGGTCAGATTTAAGGATGTTTAATAGTTAACAAAAAAAAAACGAGACCTACAGTACTCGCATATGATGTGTAACATGTGACAAAATACTTATGAAATTAATTAATTATCGGGTCGTACATTCACGGGCTGACCCTTCGAATAGTAGTATGTCATCTTTGCCTTTGCCATCACACTAGGCGGCATGGCTATGACAACCTTAGTTTTCGAGAATTAAAAAACGTTCGCATTTCCTGTTACACATTTCCGTCCCATTTCACGAAATCACTCCCACAAATTACAGGAAAGCGAGAGCAAAGATGTTACACATCAAAAACTCCTTGGAACTTTAAGAAGTATAACAGTCTGTATAGCTAAAAGATAAAATATTGGACCATTGGATAGTATTATTTACCGCACACCATCTTCGACATCATCGACACTTACCATCAGGTGAGATGATGCCAAGGGCTTACCAATTGAGAATAATAATAATAAACAAAACACCACACACTTCACCTCATCCTACCCCACATCCTACACCACATTACTTACGAAGTAATTAGTATCTCATCTGTGACACCACACCACATCCTACACTAAACCACACCACACCATGCCACACTACACAACTCTACCCTACCCTACCCTACACTCACAGATTCGCTAATGGGCGGGGCATACGAGTCCGACTCGCACTTGGCCGGTTTTTTGAAATGATTGAAATAACTTTAAGAGCAAAGAAATAACTAATGAATACTTATTACTTAATCAATTATATTCATGTAATTTACTACATTTAATTTTATGAGATGATAAATTTTCATTTTCATTTTGAGTAACTTGATAAACTCAAGATGTGTTTTTTTAAATTCTCAATTGGTAAGCTCTTGGCATCATCTCACCTGAAGGTAAGTGACGATGATTCCGAAGATGGAAGCAGGCTTACCAAGATTCCCCAACGCAATGGAGGACTGGCTATCTTATCTTCAAGCCGGAACACATCAATGTTGTTAACACGGATATTTGGCGGCAAAAACTAGATAAGATGGTGGTAGCTAGCCAGACGGGTTTAGAAAATGCCCTACCACCAAACAAACCGAGTCTTACAAGTTGACCTCACTGGGAATCGAACCCGCGACCTCCTGGTGTGAAGCGAATGGACTAACCGTTACGCCACGGAGGCGGTTCGAACCTAGTTTCTTACAAAATCACCCGATAGTCTCACCCAGTTACGATCTACTATTCATCACTAAAAGCAACTAGTAGTTTACGAGTACGACTGAAGAACAATTAATCGCATGACTGCCAGTATATTGACGTACGCTGGGAAACAAATACACCGTCATTCGCTCAATGAAAATAGATTTGTTTTTCGTAGAAGGAACACAGAAATAATATTTGTACAGTTCAGTAACAATAACGGAGAAACTTTACTAGGATTTTGGTAGCGATTAGAGGTAAATAAATAATGGTATTTGTTCGCTATGCTGTGAATATGTAGCGTTCCTCTTTGCAGATAATAATTTTTAACAAATAAAAACCGACTTCAAACAGAAAACTATGGTTTTCCTTGATTTCCCTGGGATACCATCATCAGATCCTGGTTTTCTTATTATGGTACCGCCCTTGGGCTATTTCCTTTCCAACAAAAAAAAAACATAAAAAAATAGAGTTTAAAAAAACTAAAAAACACGCTTTTAAAGTACATCAGACTAAAAAGTAAAAAATAATTTTTAATATAAGTTGAAAATAATAATAGTGTGGGTTGCTCGATAGACGTAAAATATGGCACAGAGCGCCCCACGCTTTTTCACAATAATATTTTGTTAATTATTATTTTACACTTATATTAAGAATTGTTATTTACTTTTTAGTCTGATGTACTTTATAAAGCGTGTTTTTTGGGTTTTTTAAACTCTATTTATTTTTTATTTTTTAGTTCAAACTTATGAAATTATTATGTTGTCGCTGATTCTTGATAAGACTACAAAGTTTGAATTAAATCTGTCAAAAGTCAAAAGTTTAAAGTGGGTCAAAATCAAAATCAAAAATCAAAAATGTTACATACAAACATACAAGGAGTCGGTTAAAAGCTAATAAAAGCGTGATAAAAATCGTTTCATAAAAGACGAAGTTATCCGCGAACACATATAAAATTATAATAATATACGGTCGAATTGAGAAACCTCCTCCTTTTTTGAAGTCGGTTAAAAACACATATTATGCAGAACCAAAATTAACCAGGCAAGTGTTTTATTCGGATTCGTGCACTGAGTGTTCCAGTACCACTAACGCGTTTCGTCATCCGTTCGCGCTACGTGATTCTTTTTAGGGTTCCATGTACCACCCATCAGGTGACCAACTGGACCCTATTACTAAGCCTCCGCTGTCTTTCCATCTGTCCGTCCGTCAGAGTCCGTATTTCATGAACCGTAATAGGATGACAGTTGAAATTTTCACAGAATGTGTACCTCTGTTGCCGCCATAACATGAAATACCAAAAATTAGAAAAAGCTCTGTACCAAAAACGGGTCTTTCAAAGTATTTTTGATTTTGATCTATTATAAAAACGGTAACACATACAATCGTGAAACTTGATGTGATTTAAGTACTAGTATTGAGGTAAAACAACAAACTCGGCTAAGTGTGAAAGTCGTACTCGCGCTTAGAAGTCCGACCAAACTAATTGACAAAAAAAACATTTACATGCCGCGATTAAACTCAGGCCTGCCCCTTTGACTGAGTGTTTGATGCGAGCCGGCAGTGGCGAGCGGCATTTATAAAAAATGCAGCTAATTCAGAGAACGAACTATAGCTACTCAGTGGCGTCACAGTATTATGATATGACTTACAGTAGCGCAACGCCTTTGATGTTGCACGATGCCGCCACGGCGTAGGTACTAGCGGTACTAGCCTGTAGCCAGTTTGCCAGGCTGTGCCCCGCCGCCCGCTGCCCCCCAAGTACTCTTCCGTTTCTCTGCGTAAGTACATTTGTTGCACTACTGTAAGCCGCTATATTGTACCACTGTGGCGTTGCACAGTGCACCAATAAACACAAAGAGTTCTCGGAAGCTAAATGGATGTTGATGTTGCTAGAACCCGGAAGTAATTCTAGCTAAATTTGTAGCCATGTAGCCTTCAGAGCCAAATGAACTGTAGTGTCCTACATTGTCCAGCTGTTAAATATTTCCGCTATTTTATTACCCGACTTAACCACTTCCGTGGCGATATGGTTAAGTCAGTTAGTTTCACATCGGGAGGTCGCGGGTTCGATTCCCGCGGAGCCTAACTTTGTCAGACTCGGTTTGATTGGTGGAAGTTTTCTAAACTCACCTGGCTAGCAACCACCATCTTATCTAAGTCTCGCCGCTAAACATCAATGCTAACAACATTGATATGTTCCGGCTTGAAGATAAGATAGCCAGGTCCCCATTGCGTAGGAGAATCTTGGTGAGCCCGCTTCCATCTTGGCTTTATAGATATTGTAGTGCGAGGTGTCGTTAGGTTCGTCTTGATCCCGAAAGTTACATAGGATACATTTTAACCCTCCTGCCCAAAAAAGGAGGGTAAAGTTTTTAATGCAATCAGGTTTTTAATTTTTCATAAAAGTGGTTTCATTTACGTTGTACTGTCAAGATACTGCTTAATTTCAGGGCATTTTAAGGTGAACAACTCTGTCTAAAACCGTTAAATATGTTAGTGGTTTTATCAATCTCCTCGCTACGAACAAATGTAAGGACCGGCCCTAATTATACATTAATTTCATAAAAATGTGTCAAATACAACTACACCCAAACACACTCACACCACTTTCGCCTACTGAGTCTCGTTCAAATGTAAACAATGGCATCTCTATCTCTAGAAAGACGTACTCCGAAGGTAGCACGAATGAGACAACAAATTTCACTTACCGCAACCTTCAACCGATTTGGGGAATACTGATCGACTTAGACTAAATGAGCGAATTTGCTCATTCTGTAGGCATCAAAACCGCTTTACGCGTTGGCCGGTCCATAGCTGTTATATTGGTCGAAGCTTTAACAGAACTAACGCCGCTAATCTTTCCACAGAGAACCCGACAACAACCACGACGACAGAGGAAGACCGAACAGTGACGCCATTCTTCGCACTCAGCACCGGTCACGCTCCAGCGCCCATCATGCTGCGTCTTGGCAACTCCACCATCGACAGCACCAAATCCTTCAAGATACCCCAACCCTCATATGAGCCTTCGCAAGAAACACCTTCAACTGTTAAGGTTACATTTTCGACTAATAGAGGGAAGGTTGGAATGACACCATTACCACACGTGGTGTTAAAGAACACGTATTTTGACCATGACAGGAGATACGGACCCACGTTTGAAGATAATGATGGGAATATAACGAAGATAAAAGTCCAGTTAGGGGATGACGCTCATTTGAATTGTAGGATCAGTCTGCTCCAGGATAAAACAGTAAGTAAAAAATCTTTAATTCCTTAAACTTAAGGGTCCCCAGGGGGCTCGAGTTTCCATACAAACGTAGTTCTGCTTTGAATTAAAAATTTTGCGAATATATTGAGTAGACACATATCGATGTTTTTAAATAGTTTTCATCGTAGTAAATTGAAACGTAATTAAACGAAGGCTTAAATTTGTTTTGTACTGAAAGTTTGAAACTTTTTTATTTGTTTTCCATTTTATATTAGTACATCGAAAACTAATCACAAACATCGATATGTGTCTACTCAACATATTCGCAAAGTTTGGATTCAATCCGGCATGTAGTTTTTTTATTATTAAAGCGGAACTACGTTTGTTTGGAAACTCTAGCCTCCTAGGGAACCTTTACCCTTAAGAGCCTACTGGAAATTATAAATCCCATACAAACATAGTATTTGATTCATTTGTTAACCAAACAATCGATTTTGAAATAATTTGATCACCTGATGGTAAGTGACGATGATGGCGAAGATGAAAGCGGGCTTACCAAGATTCCCCAACGCAATGGGGATCTGGCTATCTTATCTTCAAGCCTGGAACACATCAATGATGTTAACAATTAACTGACTCTGTGGCTCAGTGGTTAGTGCCCTTGACTACTGATTCGAGAGTCGTGGGTTCGATCCCCACCCAGGGCAAGCATTTGTGTGATGAGCAGATTTGTTTGCTCTGTGTCTGGGTGTTAAATTATATCTATATATGTATGTATTTAAACGTATATAAGTATGTATATCAGTATCTGGTAACCCATAACACAGGAAATCCTACTTTGGGGCCAGATGACCATGTGTGATTTGTCCCAGAATAATAATAATAATAATAATTTTTTTTTGGCGGCAAGACTTAGATAAGATGGTCATAGCTAGCCAGGCGGGCTTAGAAAATGCCCTACCACTAACCAAACCGAGTCTTACAAAGTTGACCCCGCCAGGAATCGAAGCCGCAACCTCCTGGTGTAAAGCGAAAGGACTAACCATTACGCCACGGATGCGGATAAAACGTATTTAGAAGTAAAGCCGCCCCCGGGTTGAAGCTTTATACACGTGCATTTGACAGCACCTCACTTGATATTAAGTGATATGTTAAGCTGTCGAGGTTGGTAATATTGGTAAGTTGTTGTTGTTTCCAAATGACTTCAAAAAGGAGGAGGTTCACAAATCGACTGTGTGCTTACGAGGGGCTCGAGCCTACCCTGAATTAGGGCGATCGGGCCTTAGTCGACTACGCGGGCCCAGTGAGAAAGTTGGTCGACTTCACACACAACCTTTGAATTTCTGCGCAGGCGTGTGCAGGTTTCCTCACGATGTTTTTCCTTCACCGTAAGAGCGCCGGATAAACGTACATATAAAATCTTTGTATGAAATTTGTAACACGAACAATTTCAGAACAGAATGTCGTTTTTGACAGTTGATAAAAAGTAACTCAAATGAATAGCAGTCACATACCGGATTAATACTTAGGTGGATCCCAATAAAGAATTTTGGGAAATACCCACCCACGGGAACGGCAAAATACGGGATCTGCGCCGGCGATAGCTATATTATATACATATATAGAAATGGTTCGAGGACAATAAACATGGCGTCAAGACCAATGTTGCCATTAGCAATATAAATAATAAATAAACAAATATTCTGGGACAAATCACACATGGTCATCTGGCCCCAAAGTAGGATTCCCTGTGTTATGGGTTACCAGTGACTGATATACATACTTATATACGTTTAAATACATACATATATAGATATTTAACACCCAGACACAGAGCAAACAAATCTGCTCATCACACAAATACTTGCCCTGGGTGGGAATCGAACCCACAACCCTCGGATCAGTAGTCAAGGGCACTAACCACTGAGCCACCGAGTCAGTCAATATAAAGCTAAGATTTGAATAAATTTGAAGAATTGATTTGAGAATTGATTAAATATTGTAATATACCCATGTTCAGAATCACTCCATTAGACTATCAGTTCTTTAACGTGGCTATAAAGAACTTCCTTTATTTCTAAGTATCACCCGTAAGTAATAAATGAGTGAAAGTTCGGAAGAAACTTTCTCAGTACCTATTCCAAACTCCAGCAAACTAACATCAAACTAACTTCAGCTAAATAAACTTTGAAACTTATGTTTGTCGTATACCAAAAATATTATTTCAAGCCCAAAGCTGTTTCCCTAGGGAACCACATTTCTTGCCAGAAGTTGTTTTAGTAGATACAGGTAATACAAATAAACTATTGTTTACCTTAAATATCTTTTGTTAAATTTGGGGCACAAAGCTCGTAGAACAGATGGCCGTTGGGGTATTAAAATTCTCAAGTGGCGACCGTGCACTGGAAGATGTAGCGTAAGCAGGCCTTCCACACGGTGACCTAATGAAGGTTGCAGGAAGCCGCTGGATGCGGGCAGCGTAGGACAGGTCGTCTTGGAAATCCTTGGGGTAGGCCTTTGTCCAGCAGTGGACGTCTTTCGGCTGATAAAATGATGATGATCTATAATTTGGTAAGACCCGTAAACTGGAGCTTCTTTATATCCTCCAAAAAAGCTATATTCATTCAGAACTTTGTTCGTCTGACTATGAACCACTTCCCTCAAGAGTTTTAACCGCTCCGTGGCGTAATTTTTAAGTCAATTTGCTTTACATCACGAGGTTGCGGATTCGACTCCCGGCGGAGTCTAACCATGTATGACTCGGTTTGTTTGGTAGAAGGGCATTTTCTAAGCCCGCCTGGCGAGCTACCACCATCTTTGTTTATTTTGGTAATTCTAACAGATATGTTAATTTTTTATACCTCGTCTGAAAGATAGTAAAATGTAGATGTTTCTAAGTTAACATGATAATAAAATTGTATTAAGATTTTTTGTTTTCTACTTTCTTTTTTATGCAATGTTTTCGTTAAATTACATTTTTTTTTTAAATTAAAAAAAAAATTGTGACCACATTTATGAAAAAAAATTACAATCTATCGATTCTATTTTATCATTTAGAATGTAACGAAGTTAAAACCAAAAAAAAAATACGAACAGTAATTTTTTTTTTCGTTTTATTGATATTTAGATATTTTAACACTTGGGATTTTAAATTAAAAATCTTAAAACTGCAATGTCTCAAAAATGGGTCACTTAATTATATGGTTTAATTTGTTGAAAATGAACTGATCTATAGCTCCTTAAAAGGATTTGCACCACTTACCAGTCACCCTGTATAAAGATTACATTTAACCATTATTTTTTCATCATCTTATTTTTTTTTTTAAGTAATGAAATAAATATTTTTTTGTTATCATAAATTTTGTTTTCTTTAAATATTGAAAGAAATCTTTTTTCGTTATCATATTTTTTTTTCTAAATAAACACCGTACCAGGAACACTCGGAGGGCCAAAACTTACAAAAAACATTTTGAGATTATAAAAAAACCATTGAGATCGCGACACTGTGATGTAACTTAAAGATATAAGATGTATAAATAATCAAAGAAATATTATTTATTTATCATTAATTTCGTTTTTCGATATATCCTAAAAAAATTGTAAGAACTTATGATGTATGTTTGTTACTCTTTCACGTAAAAACTACTGAACTGAAATTTGGTAGGTAGACAGATTAGGACCTGGATTAACTTATAGGCTACTTTTATCTACGCTCGCGAACCACTTGCGGCACGCGCACTGCGCACTCTCGAAGAGTCATAGAAACGTTGTCCACGCGAGTGACGCCGCGGGAAACAGCTAGTGATATAAAATCTCTGACATTGATTAGCCCCTGGGTCAGTCAGACTTTAATATTTTCAATTATGGCCGTTACAATTAAGTACGTTATAAAGCTTACCTAATTATTTTACCCGAAATTTTCCCTAATTAGCCTAATGTAATATGATAAGTAAATCTTCAGATCCAGTTAATAGCGGTAAAAGGTCTCTATTGTGTTTATACCCTTTCGCAAAGTACTAATAACAAAGGCGTAACAACCTTCACAATCGCGGTTACATGAATCCCGGGGCCATTTCAAGGGATTCTAAGTATTACAATCAATTATGAATGTCCTGCAAGTAGATTGGTAATAAACGCTGTAGTTTTGGTGTACGACTCATTTAATGATTATTTTTCATCTTCTTCTGTAATGAATGAGTCATGGAGAAAAAAAATTGAGGCGCCCCACAGCTGTTTTTTTTTTCTTTCATGTTATTATATCAGCTCATATACGTCCCCACCGAGGGGCTCGAGCCTACCCTGAATCAGGGCGATTAGGCCTTATTCGACCACGCGGGCCCAGTGCGGGTTGGTCGACTTCACACACAACCTTCGAGTTTCTTCGCAGGCGTGTGCAGGTTTCCTCACGATGTTTTCCTTCACCGTTAAAGCAATCCTTTCATGTAATGAGTGTAATTTATACATGAATTACACACATCACAGCATTACCATTGATTACTTATACCTTCTAAGATCAATATGTTATGTTTTGTTATGTAACAATTTCACTGGGATTTTTGCTTTATCATAATGACCCATTTTCATCTTAGCGAGTTGATCCTTCGGCTCAAATTTTTCCAGACCAGTCGCTACTTTGCCACCATATTATCATATTATCTGTTGCATTGCCCGTTGGGTCCTCGCGCATACAGGTGCTAGGATACGTGGGGCAGGGCAAAATATGTGTCATAATCTGAGAAGAATCACTGCACCCAGATGCACTAAGCTATCCCAGGTGTAGCCCCACCTGCACGTGTTTTTCTTGCTCAGGCCAACTTGACCTCCTAGTCTGTAATGCTATACTGACCCATTATACATCCCTAGACCCACGATTAGCAAAAATTTGAACTCTTCATACTTGTACATATAGATCGTGTGATGTTGAAATTTTAACCGCCTCCGTAGCCTTATAGTTAGACCATTACCTTCATCTTCAGGTCGCGGATTCGATTCCCGGCAGAGTTTAACTTTATAAGACTTGGTTTGGTTGGTGGAAGGGTATTTTTTTAGCCCACCTGGCCAACTACCACCATCTTATCTAAGTCTTGCTGTAAAAATCAATGTTAATAGTATTGATGTGCTCCGGCTTGAAAATAAGATAGCCAGTCACGCCAGCCAGTCCCCCATTACGTTGGGAAATCTTGGTAAGCCCGCTTCCATCTTTAGCATCGTCACTTACCATCAGTCATAACTCTAATAAACTGATAAACAAATATACGAAGTACAGTCATCTGCATTTTTGATTTGCTTTAACTCCCCTTTTCGGCGGACACGGATATTAGTAACTATACAATACAATTATCGCAAAACGTTTTGATTTAACTCCCCATAAATTTTCATACCCCAGGCTTATATGTTAAAATCGAATCTTATGAAGGTAAACTCCAAAAAAAACCTAAAGACCGTGATTTAGTTCTTTTTCAATTCAATTCGATGTATTTATTCAAAATAGGTGCAAATTATTCTGATAGTCATAAAATAATAATAACATAATTTCATTTGTGAAAATCAAGAAATAAACAATCATTAGATAATAATGTCAAAATGAAATCCTGGAAATAAACCAGATTATATCATTGGCCCGCGTGGTCGACTAAGGCCCGATCGCCCTAATTCAGGGTAGGCTCGAGCCCCTCGGTGGGGACGTATATGAGCTGATATCATCATCATATCATTAGAACATGAAAACAATATGACACGAAAAGTTATACAAAAAAATCATTGAATGTCATTAATACCTTTGACCATATTAGGCCAGTTTACATGGACAGCACCCGGTCACGAGTATAACGCGACAGTCAGCCATCGCTCCCATCAACCATATTAGAGGGAAAGGAACGTTCTGACTAACAACCTACCAAAACTTAATCAAAATTGGTAAACTTTAATAAGGTGAATAATTCGCTATCACCGTTTGTATGAAAAGTCGCAGGTTCACAATCCTCTTAAATGTTTCTACTTCGTCTAGACAAAAATTTTGATTGTGCTCGTCTGAAAATGCGGTATTCTTGAAATTCAGTTAAGTATACTGCGAAACCTTATTTAACTAAATGCATAAAGCTTTATAGTGTTACCGCGGACAACTATACTCTCACAAGTAATAAAAGCATTAATTTCAAAGAAATAAATATAGTTTAAAAAAACACGCTTTTAAAGCACATCAAACTAAAAGTGAAATATAATTCTTAATATTAGCTGAAAACATTATTGAACGAAAAATACTAGTACCTATTTTTGTATAAAAAGCGTGGGTTGCTCGATATACGAAAAATATGGCACAAAGCGTTCATTATTGTTTTCAGCTAATATTAAGAATTATTTTTCACTTTTTAGTTTGATGTGCTTTAAAATAGTGTTTTTTTTTAGTTTTTTTTACTATATTTATTTTTCAGTTTTTAGTTCAGGATAATGAGATAAACTTAAGAAATTATTGTTTTAATAATTAAATTCATTTATTAAAGTAACTTAAGACTCATAGAATGTTAGTAACAATGTGCTTAAAAACTATGTTAGTATTTCTTAACCTAGAACCTTGTAAAAACACAATGTAGTTGAGTATGTGAAACCCTGCTACAAGATCACCACAGAAGTGGAGAGCCTGCAGCAGCGATTCACATACGAGCAGTCGAGCCGGCTCGCGACGCAGCTCAGGATGAGACTGGGGCTGGCCCGCACGCGGCGCACCAGGGACGCGCATCTCTTCCGCATTGTAGTGAAGAAGCAGTCAACGCGTGCTTCAGCGAACATCCCTGATGCGCTACAGAAACGAGGCAGCCCCAACAACACCCGGAACGCGTTGTTATATTGGACACGAAGGGCGCTGTATGTTTTTTGCGTATAATTCGCCCACAGGCTGCACGTGTAAAATGAGGTGCAATATGCGCGAAATAGCGTCATAGTATTGTCATTGAACAAAGTTTGAATTAAATCTGTCCTTTTAAAATGGGTCAAAATCGAGTGCAAAGGAGTCGGTTACAAACATACATACATAGAGGTGAATTAAGCTAATATAAGCGTGTTAAAAACAGCCCAAATATGAAATTAATTGAAAAAACCGACTTCCTTTGCAAAAATTAGTACTATTTTACGTTTTTTTTTTTTGCTTTTTGTTAATTTTCTAAAAAAGTGTTTCTCCGATTTTAATACAATTTATAGGGGAACGACTTGGCAGCATATCCTATCGAACAAAAATAACAATAAAAATAGGTTCAAAATCTGCTAAGATATCGCGGAACAAACGAAAAAAAAAACCGCCTCCTTTTTGAAAGTCCGTAAATAATTTAAAATATCCCTTCACCCTATAAAATTAGTATGAACAATATCGATAATACGATTTTTCTCTTTGATATTTTTCAGCTAATATACAATGTGTAAATATGAATATGATTCGATTTGTTTTTGACGCTTTCATTTTCATGTACCTTAGACAAAATCCAGGTGTGAATCACAATAAAACATAATAATATCATGAGGATGATTTCGTTTAGTTTAGAAATATTTGCTTTTTCTCATTGGTTATTTCTTTGACTGTACAATACTTTCTTACTAAGAATCAATAAAAAAGAGCCAAGTGCGAGTTTACAATGATACAAATCAAACAAAAAACAACTCAAGTTGTTGTTTTTTTTTTTTTTAAAAAAAGTAAAAAATGTTTATTTGCAGAAAGAACACTACATTTTTTTAACAATAACCCCACACTAGGCAACTTGCCTGTATCGTGGTAGTTGATTTAGTACGATTTACAGATTACAAAGAATGCGGCTGATTTATGCGGTTAAACATGGTAAAGTAAATTCTACGACACGTAACAAAAGGAAACAAGTTAAATTCAGTATAAAAGCTTAAATTAAACACAATAATATTAATAAAATAGATTGGGCAAAATATCATGCATAAAATTTTGTTTTAATGACTAAATAATTAATTGAGTATCTCTGCAGAAATATGTGAGCATGATTGCGTGTTTGTATGTGTGTGTGTATGTGTTGTGTGAGTGTATGTGTTGTGTGTTTTTATTTGTTTGTTTTATTTGTTGGTTCAAAGTTAGTACTATAATGAAACCACGTGTCACGCTTGTATGTATTAACTTACGATAGATCTATATCACAAAATTCCTATAAAAATATTTTTTTTTATGGGGCTCCCCTTAGAACTTAACTTTTCTTACTAGCTGTGCCCGCGACTTCGTCCGCGTGGAGGTTTTGAAATTTCCTAAATTTCCTAATCAAAATCGGCCAGGTAGTTTTTGCGTGATACGTGAACATACAGACAGACAGACAGAAATTTACATTTACTTGAAAGACATTGCGTTGGGGAATCTTGGTTTGCCCGCTTCCATCTTCGGCATCGTTGTCACTTACCACCAGGTGAGATGATGCCAAGGGTTTATCAATTGTAAATAAAAAAAAGAAATCGCTGAAAGCGATAAGGCCGCCTTTGCATTGTTCATATAAAAGATATTTACATACTTTCTTACTTTATTCAATACCCAAAGTTCCAGGTAGTGTCCACTTAATATCCACAATGCATTTTTAATACTCACTCTTCCACCAGGTGTCCTGGGTCCGTCGGAGAGCCAGAGACGAGATTCCGGAGCTTTTAACAGTCGGAGCTGTCACTTACGCAGCTGACAGCCGCATCACCGTCGCCAGGAGATACCCTGGCAACTGGCGGCTCCTCATCAGGGAGGTCAGACCCGATGATGAAGGGGTATACGAGTGCCAGATATCAACACATCCGCCGCGCGTGAGCAGGACTTACCTGCATGTTAACAGTAAGTATCTTTTTTTTATGAACAATTGGTAAACCCTTGACAACATCTCACCTGGTGGTAAGTGACGATGTTTCCCAAGATGGAAGCGGGCTTACCAAGATTCCGCAACGCAATGGGGAACTGGCTATCTTATCTTCATGCCGGAACACACCAATGATATCAACATTGATATTTGGCGGCAAGACTTAGATAAGATGGTGGTAGCTAGCCAGGCGGGCTTAGAAAATGTCCTACCACCAACCAAACCGAGTCTTACAATTGACCCCGCCGGGAATCAAACCTGCGACCTCCTGTGTAAAGCCAGTGAACTTTGCCTCTGAGCTACGGATGCGGTTAAATCTGATGAGTATTTAGAATCCCCGACGCAAAAAGCGGGGTGTTACAAGTTTAAAGCTTATATTTGTCTGTCTGTGTGTCTGCACATATCATCGCAGTCCCTAAACGGGTGGACCAATTGGGTACTTGACAGGTTTTCTTCCTCTGAGTTTACAGCATCAAAAATAAAGTCTGAAATTAAGTTCACGAAATAGCCATCCTTCTGCAATTTCCAAAAAATTTACTTATTTGGTTCTCCAGAAACATTTTCTATTTTTAATTCATCAAAAACACAATATAATAAGTACGTCAATGGCCATGAAGAAATACGACGTCATAGTTCATTATGTCAAACATTGTAGAACAAAATCTCGTTATTGACAGTTTTTAAAAAGTAAGTCAGATGACTTGTAGGTTAGTATCGCATTTAATTTATTTGTTCGCTAGATGAACTGAAATGTTTTGGCCATGTTTGATAGAAATTTATTTAGCTGTTTATGGAGGTGTTCAACTTCCCGCCGAAACTGTAAGAGATAGAGAGGGTGCTAACTAAAATAATCTTACCAAGTTAATTTTAAACTTAACTGCATAAAACATTACTTCTCTTTTTTGGCAGTCGGGTCACAATTTATCCTATGTTACTTTCGGGATCAAGACGAATCCTACTACACCTCGCACCCCAAAATACGTTAAGCCGTTTATGCTACAGGCTCAACCAAATATACAGACATACATTCCTACTCACATCTAAATATATAAAAATCAATGCCACTTTTCGTTGTAATTTTATAACTCAAGAACTGCTGGACCGATTTCGCTAATTCTTTTTTGTCCAGTTCGTTATTGTCAGGAGAAGGTTCTTGGGTAGGATAGGGTAGGGCAGGATAGGGTAGGGTAGTTTAGTGTAGTGTAGTGTAGTGTAGGGTAGGGTAGAGTGGTGTAGGGTAGTGTATTGAAGGGTAGGGTAGGGTAGTTTAGTGTAGTGTAAGGTAGGGTAGGGTAGGGTAGTGTAAGGTAGGGTAGGGTAGTGTAGTTTAGGGTAGTGTAGTGTAGAGTAGGATAGGGTAGGGTAGGGTAGGGCAGTGTAGTGTAGTGTAAGGCGGAACGTAGTTCGCCGTTACATATATATGTACACCGAAAAAAATTGCCACTACAGGCTCAGCCAAACAAACATACATAGACTATGACTATCCATTTGACTTTTTTTTAATTTTATTTATTGTATGATTGTATTTTTAATTTTGATTTTGTATAAAATTTAATTTTGTTTTATGTAACTTTGAATGACAGGTTGGTGATTTGGAGAAATCTGTAAACCAATTATGACTGAATAAATAAATAAATAAATAAATAGACATACACATACATCATACATACGTTTATATCTGAAAAACATTACCATCCGTTTCGGGCAGTCGGCTAACAATGTATATGTACAGAGGCCAGCACATCAATCTAGACACTTTGGACTTTGTACCGTTCTTATGCCGTACGCGTATGGATCAGAATCGCACTACGAGTGACTAGCTTGTTGTGCTGGCCACTTTACATCCTGGGAAAAAACAAATGGCGAAAACAAAATGGCCGCCAAACATGAAGTTCCTACTTAAGCTGAGAAAGAACCTTCCACCGCCTGTAAGCATCTTATTCGTACTTCATAAATCCTTGAGGACTATCTAGGGATAATCTCAAAAATGTCTATGCTTGTGAGATTACATTTACATTTTGCTAATTAGCGAAAGATTTTTTTTTCAATTCGATGTGTAAAGCTTTTTCCAATATAGTTATCATAAAAATGTACTTTATATGCCAAATTTACTGTACGCAAAATTGATTTTACCACACACGTGTTTTTTATTATGCTACTTTTTTCAATTTCTAGCTTGGAGGAACATGACATTTCTAGCAAATCAAAAAATGTATAACCAAAGATACATAATTATTTATTTGAGACTTTTGAGGGGAGTATTTTCAAAGAGATAGGCTGTTCCTTCGAGAGGTTACATAACACTAGATTACTAGATACTCTTTGGCTTATAAGAAGAACAAATACCAGAGTGGACTGTATCAGAAGGAGTTAGATTTATGACGCATGAAGTACATAGTATACAGCAAGGAATAGGCCATCTTTTTCAAGGAGGTTTTAATGCTTATAATATTATTGTAATATTAATAAAAAAAAAACTAAAAAAATACTTAAAAAAAAGTTCACTTAAAATTATAAAATAATATTACTATACCTATATACTTAAACTACATTTACCAGTAATAACGAAATCAAAGGTTAATGAAAATTAATACCAGCATTTGAGAAACATTACTTATCTATTATATGTTTTAGATTCGATGTCTTTGCTGGCACCGACGAGAGATATGCTATATACAGGATGTAACAAAAAGGTGTGGTGATACTTTAAGCTGGGCTTGTACTCATAAAACTGAACAATTTTTGTTTTTTTTATTGGATTTTTCATATAAAACCGTTTAATCAGCTGACCGATTTGTACGAAATATAAATAAAAAAATATTGCGATTTCAGCAAAGTTGCAGAATATTAGTGGTTCAGTTTGATGAGTACAAGCCCACCTTAGAGTATCACCACACCTTAATGTTACACCCTGTATATGGGGATAGCACCGATCTCAAAATAAAAAAGCAGGCAGAAAAAAAAACATACATGCATACATACTTACCTTCGGATTTATGTGTGTGTCCAGCTAAAATAAGGGACTATTTTCGTTTTACTGAATAATACCTATGTAGGTATAGGGAAAACAATAGGTTTTTCGCATTAATTGGTTAGATTTATGTCATATTATGATAATACTAGCTGTCCCGGCAAACTTCGTACCACCTTACACTACGTTACACTACATTACACTACACTACGCTACACATACTACACTACACTACACTACCTTAGCCTACATAAGAACCTTCTCCTGACAAAAACGTCTATATAAATCATCATCATCATATCAGCCGGAAATCGTCCAGTGCTGGACAAAGGCCTCCCCCAAGGATTTCCACGACGACCGGTCCTGCGCTGCCCGCATCCATCGGCTTCTCGCGATCTTCACCAGGTCATCGGTCCACCGAGTGGGAGGCCTGCCTACGCTACGGTTTCCGGTGCGCGTTCGCCACTCGAGAACTTAAGTGCCCCATCGGCCATCTGTTCTACGAGCTATGTGCCCTGCCCACTGCCACTTCAGTTTACTGCTCACTGCTCATATACGTCCCCACCGAGGGGCTCGAGCCTACCCTGAACTAGGGTATATATATATATATATATATATATATATATATAGATAAATTAATTTATTGTACTTATCAGAGTAGAAAATACCTCTAAAGTCTGTAACTTTTGGTTCGGTTCACATTTCAAAGAGTATATTCAAGGAATAATGGTACTTCCATTAATTAGGTATTTAGTATTAACTAGCTTTTGCCCGCGGCTTCGCCCGCCTGGACATCGTTCTTATGACTGTTTTAGAGGGTGCGCGGTACGCGAGCCGCAAGCGGCTCGCGAGCGTGGACATGAATTTTCTCCAGATCCCTCGGGAACTATGTCAGGATATGCTTATTAGTAAATCATGTGATTTCCCACCCCCTCAACCACATCTGTGCAAAAAATCACACAATCCATTGTTCCGTTGTAATGTTAAAGAAATTAAGCAATAAAGAGTATATTTTCAGTTCCAATAGAAACTGCATCGGGCTATGCTATTTTCACGGGATAAAAAATAGCCTATGTCCTTCCTTTTAATTTAATTTTAGCAAATGAACGTAAAATTGATGTTTGTTGCTTTAGTGAGACTTTTTTAAAAGATGACCAAGTAGATACATTACAGATTGAGGGTTACATTAGGGGTGTTCATTTTTGTAGAAAGAGGAAGAGTTTTATTTTCTTTTATTTATTTACGTTACAAAATTACATGTTAACAAAACATTATGCAGTATTGTTAAACCTTAATAAGGTTTGTCTCAATACTGTTCTCCAGTCATGCATGCATTATCAAATTATCATTATACAATAAAACACAAAAGTTACCTACAATAACTTATAAATAAAGGTAAATAAAAGACAAAGAAAATGTTATGAAGGTAGGCAAGGAAATGTGCACAGAGTTACATCTACTACAGTTGTGGAGGTGTTGCTATTTATATTCGCAATTCTATAAACTTTCGTAAGGTAGATTACACGTGTACACTAGTGACACGGGCTACCTGCATACCAAATTCGTTGAAGCGTGAAAAGGTAACAAACAAACACATTTTCACATTTATAATATTAGTAGGGATTATAATACCTAGGTACCTGGTTGGCGAACAAGATATTTTGTGTCGTAATTTTGTTAAAGATTTCCTGAAAATCGTTACAACTTAATACCTCAAAATTTCCTAAATTAAATCTTATTTCATTCATTAAATTTAATTAAGTAACGAGTAGGTTCCTACGCAACTTTCCATAATATTATTCGTTTAAAGGAACATTATTGGTTTTGGCTTCAAGTTTCATGTTTCAGTACGTAGAGTACCTGTGGAGCTATTTGTAAGTCTTTGTAGTAAAGTTTCTTGTGTTAAGGTCTTTCCTTTGTGATTATTGTTATGATCAATTTTCGTCAAATACTCAGGTAAGTAGGTACCTAGCAGAATCTGTATACATAATCATAATGATTTATTGATAAACAATGTTTACACGTCAATTTCGATTTAAACATTACATTAAAATACAAAATAAAAAAATTAAAATACTAGATGTAATGTCAACATTAAATTAAAATACTGTATTGTAAAAACAGTCAGTCAATACAAAATAATAATAATATGTCATATCATAAAAAAAAATTACTTATCAAAAGATAATGTTATTTTAAATTTAAGAATTCATCAAGCTGTAAAACGTGTGCTCGAGAAGCCAACGCTTTAACTTTGCTTTAAAGCTTGCCTGTGTGGGAGCTTCAGTGAAATGATTCGGCAGTTTGTTGTAGACTAATGGCCCGAACACATGAGTCGTCTTACCGGACTTAGCGAGTCTACGCCGCACCGGCAGGAGCCTGTCCACGTGGCGATGGTTGCGAGTGTGTACATCCCTCGGTGTCACGTACTCGTGACGATGGTTGTACACATGCACAGCCACCTGAAGGATCAGTAGCGAGGGCAGTGTAAGGATTACTAAACTTTGAAAGTAAAATAAAAGGATAAGGTGACTGACTGGTATATCAACGTACAGCTCAAACCACTGGACGGATCGGGTTGAAATTTGGCACAAAGATATAAATTATGACGTAGGCATCCGCTAAGAATCCGCTAATTTTAATAAGCTGCTATTATTTAATTACTTAGATGCTCGATAATAGTTGCCAACCTATTAAATTTTATGATAATCACTTTCATTATTTTTAAATCCTGTAATGCAGATATGTTTTGACCCCTGTATTAAATGACTTTTTTGCTACAAATAAGCTGTAGTTAATCCATTTAAAGAGAATGTATGGAATCAACATTTACCCTGTATATAATAAATACTCTTATCTCATCTTTGAGACAACATAAAAACGAGCTAGCTTTACATTGGCCGCATATGATCTGTAAGTTACAAGGCCAGTAGTTTTATCATCAGCAAAAACCTACCGGCCATTCGGCCTTTGGCCTTGCATCAGGCGGCATGGCCATGTTTCCTTAGCAATCGTAACTGAAAAAATAAAGCAACATGTCCGTGTTTCCTAAGCCTTCGTGACTGAAAACTACGCATTTCCTGTTACACAATTCCGTCCCTTTTCACGAAACCACTTCCACAGATTGCAGGAAAGTAAGACAGAAAAGATGATACACATCAAAAATATATATACAAAGGCGTATAAACCGAGTGAAGTGCTGCAAATATATTGATGTAGGTTCAATGAACTCCGTATCTCCATGTCACTACTACCTCCATAGCGAAAACGTTATCAAAATGCAACGAACGTCGAGCTGCGTTTAAAAACTCCGTTTAAGGCGCTAATATCACTCAATCCGAGCAGGTTGATACGTGTTTCAATAATATCGAACGTAAGTCTATTCATTTTAGGTTCTAATCAATGCGGGCTTCAACGAGGCTGTTACGTTGAAACCGAACGCCCAATTCTCGATTTTTACATGTTTTTATTACTTTTCATCACTTTAAAAAAATGTGTTCAGTTTAAATGAAAGGTCTTAAAGTGACCGATTTTTGTGTGTTGGTTTCATTCAATATTAACTATTTGTTTTCGAAAAAAATTGCATATCATGTCAAAAACAGGGTCTACACTCTACAGTATATTTTTTTTACATCAAAAGTGGTAATATTTTTAAAATTGTACCTATTTAAATAAATCGTTTTTTTATTACATTAAGTATATTATATATTTTTTCCATGGTGATAGCTTTACACAGTCCTTCAATAATTTGAATTGAATATTGTCATTTGACCCATCTTAAGACCTTAACAATGACAGACAATATATGGGATTCATTCAGGAATGAAGCGTGCACGTACATACGATGAGACAAGAATGAATAAAAATATGAATTCCTCTTATATCATTATAATGATTTTAAAATGGATTTATTGTAGGTTTCAGAATTATTTTTAGTAGAATGAAATCAGAGGCGTTAACAATAAAGCTATGAATGGTGCATTGTTTTGTGTGCCCAGCTTGGTCATAAATTTCGCACTGAACTCCAGCCTCCAGCCGACTGTACTTCCGCTGGAAGTGCTCCTGCCACTTCGCCTCCTGCCAAGTGAGCAAGAAAGTTTTAATCTTATATTTTTTATAATAATAATAGGAGAAAACAATGCTGTTAACATTGATGTTTAGCGGCAAGACTAAGATGGTGGTAGCTAGCCAGGCGGACTTAGCAATCGCTCTACCGCCAACCAAATTGAGTGGTACAATCGACCCTGCCGGGAATCGAGCCCGCGACCTCCTGGTGTGAGGCGAATGGACTAACCATAACGCCACGCAGGTGGAGCGTTTAACAAATATCTAATAGCTCAACACGTAGTAAAACATTCAAATCACTGAATAAACATAATTCCTTTACTAGTTTTGACCTTCGATTTTTAAAAACAGATTTTTTTTTTATTAACCATTTGAGTGCGTTTGGCTGCACCTCACCTGATGGTAAGTGCCGATGCAGCCGAGGATATATAACACAAGCTCAAATAGTGCCTATTCACTCTCGTCTTGAAGATTCCTAAATTAAACGAATCGGGGAATACAGACGTCGGAATGGAATTCCACTCCTTGGCCGTTCGCATGAGGAACGAAGAAGCAAAACAGATGGCATCAAACTGTAGTAATAAAATCTTTTGTGTTCTATAAAAAAAAATACCTTAATGAACTCTCTAAGCAGAACCTTTTAACGAGGATTATAATGAGAACAAGCTTACCTCAAGAAGTTTTCATGTCAAGATTTCCCCGAGAATGTTTCCAACTCTTCCCGAAGTATTCGCGTTCTTGTAACTTGCGTTCAAGTCGTTACGCCGAGTGGTTTGCGGGATCTCACAATCGCCTCGGGGTATTAGCGAGTCAGCTAGATAAACGTGAGCTTTACAAATATAAATGGCATTGTAAAGTAATCATGCTCCTAAAAAGTTTTTTACAAGCTTCTCATCATATCGGCTGAAGGACGTCCACTGCTGGCATAGGCCTCCGCCAAGGATTTCCACGACGACCGGTTCTGCGCTGTCCGCATCCAGCGGTTTCCAGCCACCTTCACCAGGGTAGCGGTCCATCGAATGGGAGCCCTGACTACGCTACGTTTTACGGTGCGCGGTCGCCACTCGAGAACTCTACTGCTTCAACGGCCATCTGTTCTACGAGCTAAGTGCCCCGCCCACTGCCAGTTAAGTTTAGCAATTCTGAGAGCTGTGTCGGTTACTTTGGTTATCCTACGGATCTCCTCGTTTCTAATTTGAACACGCAGATAAACTCCGAGCGAGAGAAACTTACAAGCTTTCATTTCAGTTCAAGTCCATAATATGACACTAGTTTTTGACACGCCAATATCGGCATTGTTTGAACCACATAATGCACGTTTTTAAATTCAATAAAGTTATGAAAACAGCCCGCCTGAATTCGTAGCCTTTATTTTTCCTTTCATCTCGGGTATAGCCGTGGCCGCAAGTCATTATGATAGGTACTTATGAAAAAAAAATGATAACGATAGGGCAACTGCCGTCTATCCATTGGATAGCACGGTTAATTGTGCCACACGATAAGAGAGAGAGAGAGAGAATGACCAGGCACATACAAAAAAGAAGTATAATAGTAATTTTACTGTGTATTCTGTACCATTATCTATATATATATATATATATATAGCTGTCCCGGCTAATTTCGTTCCACCTTACACTACACTACCACACCCCGGACACTCCATACAAACGAGCGAGGAATGATATACATAATTATAACTGACGTATCTATAGGCAAGAATGCAGGTAGGGTTGAATCACACATGTTAGTTAGTTATTTACTGAATGCAACAGTGTGAATACTGAATACAGTGTCTTTTTTTTTCATACTTTTCGTTGTAAATAAACACCGTTCGAACAAAAAACACCACTTTCCGAATACACCATACACATTATGAGACTAAAAAACATTGTAAATGGTAACTGCGATGTGGACGTATGAATTAACACTGAAACCTGCTATTATTTTGTACATCTTTAAACACTTTTTCCATAAAATTGCGAAATTGATAAAGGATTTTGTCACAGATTAAAAATCGACATGATAGTTTTGTTGCTTTGGTGTAGAGATGGGACGAAGTGAATGACTGAATGAATGATTTTGAACTGTTGTTGCGAGGTGAAAATTGTTAGATAGTCTTTGACCGACAAATCGCTACCGCCACCAAGATTGATCACCAAGATTCATGATATGGGGTCCAGGGGGCCCAGCCCCCTCCACCCATTTAAAAACCCCCAACAACCCTTCGGGATCAGGGCGGGGAAAGCACGCGGGGCCCGGACCCCTAACGGGGGCGTAGGCCCCGCCACCCATTTAAAGCCCCCAACAAACCTTCGGGATCCGAAGGGGATGTGGGAGTATCAGGGCGGGGAAAGCACGCGGGGCCCGGACCTCTAAGGGGGGCGTAGCCCCCGCCACCCATTTAAAACCCCCAACAAACCTTCGGGATCCGAGGGGGATGTGGGAGTATCAGGGCGGGAAAAGACGCGGGGCCTGGACACCTAACGGGGGCGTAGCCCCCGCCACCCATTTAAAACCCCCAACAAACCTTCGGGATCCGAGGGGGATGTGGGAGTATCAGGGCGGGAAAAGACGCGGGGCCTGGACACCTAACGGGGGCGTAGCCCCCGCCACCCATTTAAAAGCCCCAACAAACCTTCGGGATCCGAAGGGGATGTGGGAGTATCAGGGCGGGGAAAGCACGCGGGGCCGACAAACTCGGGGCTCCTACATCTTCATTCTCATGTTAAACCTAACATTACGACTGTACGGGGAGGCGAGCTTAGCTTGCCAGTCTCCGAACCTAATGGATCCGAGTCGGGGTGCTCCGAGAGTCCGAGCTCGCTTCGCTCGCTCCCGCTTCGCTCACTCCCGCTTCTATTTAGAACTCCCCGTACCTCACTCGCGGACCCCATATTATGAATCTTTGGGATCAAATTGAGTTAGACCTTGACCTTGAAATGACCTTGACTGATTGACCTTGACCTTGACGGATTACCCCCTGGTTTTCGATATGTTACCCCCAAGTTTGTCTGCCCTCAAGTCAGCCCCGCGTGCTTTCCCCGCCTTGATACTCCCACATCCCCCTCGGATCCCGAAGGTTTGTTGGGGGTTTTAATCCCATATTATGAATCTTTGGAATCAAATTATACAATCAGTAATAAGTCATCTTTGGTCTTACATAAACTCACAAAACAAAGAACAAAGAGTACCTAAAAATACAATTTTCAAAAATTCATAACTCAAAAACCGCTCGTTTTCTAACCTTGAAATTTGGTATGGATGTTCAGCTAAAGCCTATCTCTTACCAAAAAATCGCGAACTGCCAAATCGATGTACCCTATTTTACAGTTGACCCCAAAGATGACCCAATTTTTTTTTCACTTCGTACCATCTCTACACCAAAGCAACAAAACTATCATGTCGATTTTTAATCCTTTATCAATTTCGCAATTTTATGGAAAAAGTGTTAGAAGATGACGTATAAAATAATAGCAGTTTTCAGTATTAATTCATACGTCCACGTCGCAGTTACCATTTACAATGTTTTATAGTCTCATAGTCTCATAATGTGTATGGTGTATTCGGAAAGTGGTGTTTTTTGTTCGAGCGGTGGTTGTTTACAACATGACAAGTATGAAAAAAAAAGAGTTCAGTTGGGCCTTTACGTTCGGTAACTGGTTGGTTTTTATGCTTGTGAACGAAATCACAGCGGCGCGCAAAGTGAATATAGTGAATAAAAGTGCTTGCGTAGCTCGTCCTTTACGTTTGGTACCCAATCTACACCCAATCTGAGTGACGGGGGGGTGAGGTCGAATCTAGAGAGCGGCAGGGAGTGTCCATACTGTACGTTAGTACTAATATATATACTGTGACACTACACTACACTACCCTACCCTACCCTACACTACCCAACACTACCCTACCCTACACTACACTCCTCTAGCCTACCCTACCCTACCCTACACCACCCTACCCTACCCTACACTACACTACCCTACCCTAACTACACTACACTACATTACCCTACCCTACCCTAAAACCAATTATTTATTGACTGTTTTTTTTTTATTATTGAAGAATACCACATTTTAATACTTATTATCCTACTAGCGACCCGCTCCGGCTTCGCACGGGTATAAAATATATAGCCTATGTGATTAAAATCGATTCAGTAGTTTTGATTTATTCATTACTGCCCGTGGCCCGCACGCGTTAAATTTGGAGTAAAACAATCCCCCTTTCCCTATACCATGAAGATTTCTTGAAGAATGCTGTCAATGTTGTATCCCGCGGGTTATTAACAACTTCTTGTATATTGTTCTTTGTGAAATATACTCTTTGTCCATTTTTTAAATGAACTGCAAGGTGGACAATTGTGGGAGCCCGGTCGTGCACTTCGAATGATAAAATCCTCCATACAGCTTCAGAGCTGCAGATGTAACGTCCAGACTGATATTTTTCCACTTCATTTGGTGATTGTATGCTGAAAGTGGCTTGATCACTGCCTTTATTAATGTACTTAGTAACATATTGAATTGACTTTATTGAATTGCACAACTCTACGTTGATGTGGGCATCGAAAATTTTCAAAAGGAGCGGATTATAGGGAACGATCCATCGGTTATCAATATCATGGTTTCGGACGGTAGCATTTTGCCCACCCTGTTCTGGCGATCCTCGACGATATTTGGGATATCCATCATCGCTAGTACTTGTTTGAGTTTGGAACGACTTCGGAAATTTTTTGCTGCATTTAGAATCTCGCATCGTTCTCGATATAGGCACGCTCTTGCCGCACCGGGCGGCCGGCCGGTACCGCCGCAAACGCTACGTCCCGCAATTTTTAAATCTGTAATATCTTCGAAAATATTCACTTAAATCATACGGTGTAACGGGCCATATAGATCTATATTAAATGAACAATGTATTCAAGGTATTTAATTGGTTAAGGATTAATGCTGTATTGGTTAAAATCGCTTCGAAAATTAGCCATTATTTGTCGTAAAAAGTAAATGACAAAAAAAAGTTATTGTGAGTTATCCATAAGAGATAGACATATACCATCACGGACTTTTCTGTAGACCTTTTCCATGTGTACAATACTTAGTACATTATTTTGATAAAACTCGTAGGGTTCAGCCTGCGTTTGCAATGTAAGCGGAAAAAAAGTGTAATTATTTACGACATCACATTAGAAACCTCAAAAATAACAGTACTTCTCCACTATTTAATGGATGTTATCATACATATAAACCTTCCTCTTGAATCACTCTATCTATTAAAAAAACCGCATCAAAATCCGTTGCGTAGTTTCAAAGATTTATAAGCATACAAAGGGACATAGGGACAGAGAAAGCGACTTTGTTTTATACTATGTAGTTCAGCCTGCGTTTGCAATGTAAGCGGAAAAAAAGTGTAATTATTTACGACATCACATTAGAAACCTCAAAAATAACAGTACTTCTCCACTATTTAATGGATGTTATCATACATATAAACCTTCCTCTTGAATCACTCTATCTATTAAAAAAAACCGCATCAAAATCCGTTGCGTAGTTTCAAAGATTTAAGCATACAAAGGGACATAGGGACAGAGAAAGCGACTTTGTTTTATACTATGTAGTGATTCCCGACGAAGACAAATGTACAAACACAAAAATCATAAAAGATGGTCCAGCCGTTCTTGAGTTATATATATATATATATATATATATATATATATATATATATATATATATATATATATATAGATTTTTGTTATTGTACAATAAAGCATATTTGATTGATTGATTGATTGAAGTCCTTCCAGTCTCTGGTTCCCTTAGTACAGGGGATCCCAGGTTGGGACCAGATGACCGTTGATTTGACCCTGAATACTATAATATTTCTTCGTAAGTCCAGGTCAGTTACATTATGCAGACGTAATATGCATAGTTTATAATATGTTGAATTTATCTAGCGGAAGAGATTAGATGCAAACTAAAAAAACATTTAAAAAGTATACATAACTTTATCATATCAGCTCATATACGTCCCCTTTGAGGGGCTCGAGCCTACCCTGAATCAGGGCGATCGGGCCTTAGTCGACCACGCGGGCCCAGTGCGGGTTGGTCGACTTCACACACAACCTTCGAGTTTCTTCGCAGGTGTGTGTAGGTTTCCTCACGATGTTTTTCTTCACCGTTAAAGCAATCGGTGAGTATATGTACGTAAGTTTCGAAAAACTCATTTGTAATTGAACCGTCCGGATTTGAACCCGGCAGTTAGGAGGACCGAGTCGTTGCCGGTTGAGCCACCGACGCTTCATATATACAGGATGTAACAAAATTGGTGTAGGTCCCGTTAACTGGGGCTTCTACTCATCATACTGAACAACTTTTGTTCTACGAATTTGCTGAAAACGTTAAAAAAAAATTTTTAATCTTCATACAGATCGATCAGATCGACCGATTTTGTGAATTTTAGTATGGAGGGTCCAAATTTTTTTTTGAGAATTGACTATGGGGTCTTTGGGGAAAGTTGTTCAGTATGACGAGTACAACCCCCAGTTAACGGGACCTACACCAATTTTGTTAGACCTGTATATAACTTAAATGCTTATTATTTAAATGTTATTGGCCCAGCTGATCACTCCTCAAGTCACGAGCGCAACATGAAAAAATGAATTTAAAAAGAAAATTAAAAAAAAAAAACACTACAGATAATAAATGGATTGCACGGGAAAGTACTGATTTTTGGGTTTCTCCTGTTCGAAAATCAATTAAGTTATTTTTATTAGAATGAAGAAAAAAACTCACTGGAAGTATTCAAATACTAAGTATTTTATTATTATCAGATAAAATAATGCCAAAAGCTTAATTAAATAAGGTAAGTTACAAAATCAGGTAGGTACAGTGGCCAGCACATCGATCTAGACACTTTGGACTTTGTACCGTTCTTATGCCGTACGCGTAAAGATCAGATTTGCACTACGAGTGTCTAGCTTGACGTGCTGGCCTCTGTACTAACCAGACATAGGATTAAGACATCACAGGTTGAGTAGTCACTGTCATTTGGTAAGTGGGTAGTTATAATACTAAACTGATCCCTAGAAATCTCGTAAAGGGGATGAAAGGGAATAATATACTATTTCTGTAAGATCACAAAGGTGTAAAAGAGATGCAAAGAGTCATACGAGTGTAATTTTGGTATGGGAGCCACTCAAAACTTGTTTTTATATTCTTCTTAATACATTTAGGGTTGCAATAACAGTACTCACGTACCATAATAATATGCGTCGAATATACTAATGGGTTTAGGATGCTAATGGATTTGCCTCGTTTCTGCAGTGCATCAGAAATGTTTGCAGAGGCAAGCACTGACTCTTAACAGAGTATTGTACGTAAGGGAGTCGCCTCGCTGATGCGTCGCTTGCGGGACAGCCCTAGCGGCCTCCTAAACACGACACTGGAGCGGGTAGACTGCCCGATTGTGCAGCACTGGAACTATGTGCACATGGAGTCTAGGGTCGCCATGTATCATCATCATTACAGCTCATATACGTCCCCACCGAGGGGCTCGAGCCTACCCTGGATCAGGGCGATTGGGCCTTAGTCGACCACGCGGGCCCAGTGCGGGTTGGTGGACTTCACACACAACCTTCGAGTTTCTTCGCAGGCGTGTGTAGGTTTCCTCACGATGTTTTCCTTCACCGTTAAAGCAATCGGTAAGTATGTACGTAAGTTTTTGAAAAACTCATTGGTACATTGGCCGTCCAGATTTGAACCCGGTACCTCTGGTTAGATGGACCGAGTCGTTACCGGTTGAGCCACCGACGCTCGTTGTATGTTATGTTAAATTTTAATTTTATTTAGTTTTAATTATATGTTATTGTTTGCTAACATAGTATAAGTTGTACTTACAAATTATGGGCATGGCCTGAATTAAAGATAATAATAATAGTTATCGAACTGAACTCCAGCCGTCTGTGCTTACACTTGATGAGCTTCTGCCACTTCGCCTTGTGCCAACCGAGCAGAGAGGCTTTAATTTTATATTTAAAAAAGAATAAAAATAAAAATGTGAAGAACGAGCTGTTGCCTGGTACTATGTCCACTTGGATATCGAGGGTGAGCAGGTGAGTGACTTATTTTAGCCAAAGTTCATTGTGAATGTCCATTTTAAATATTGTAGAAATATTTTTTAAATCGGTTGAGTTGTTTCTCAGATTACCTCTTACGTACACATTAACATACTTACAAATTACTTAGACTTTGTACCGTTCTTATGCCGAATGGGTTTGGGTCAAAATCAAACTACAAGTACATTGATGTGCTGGCCTCTGTACAAATTACCTTTTTTTATTAAATTAGTACAGATAAGTTACGTAGAGTTCAGATTAAAAAACAACAAAATTAGAAAATAGTTCCCCTGGCATCGCAACGCAAATGAAAATAAATGCAAATTCCATGGAAAATATTCATTATCATTAGCAAGTTAACGTGAATGGAGATGAAGGATGCCTCAGCTTTTTGCTCTGAATTCTTGTTTCTTGTTTTGCATTGTTGTTTGTAAGGTAAATACTTAAAGAGTGTCACTCTGTTTCTCTTATAGTGTGGCACAATAGGGTAGTACGCTGCATCAAAATAAACGAAATGTTATACTTCTTTCTGAAATTAGTATATCTAAGTTACGAATAGTGCAGATTTAAGCAAAGGAATTTGAAAATAGTTCCCCTGGCATCGTGACGCCAATGAAAAAAAAATTCCAATGCCATGGGAAATATTCATAAGCAAGTGAACGTGGATGGAGATGAAGGATGCCTTGGCTTTTGCTCTGAATTCTTGTTTCTTGTTTTGCATTGTTGTTTGTAAGGTTTCGTACTTAAAGAGTGTCATCTCTCTGTATCTCTTATCGTGTGGCTGAAGTAAAACAACCGGTTCGCGATGTAGCTAGTTTATTACTCGCGGGAGAAGCGCCGCCACCCACATATATATCATTCCTCCAACATTATTTTGAGACCCTGTTAAAAATAAAAATTATTATACTTAACCTTAATAAATAAAAAGATAACCTTAAACTATTTCTCTTTGTAATCTAAAAATTTTCTAGGCCTTAATTTGCGCCTTAATTCATTTTCTTTTACATTATAAATTTGGTCAGAAGATCCAGTCTCTGTGTTAGTTTGATCTTCATAATTACCCCCAACAATATTATCATGAGCCTCCGCCGTTTCACTACTTGTATTATTGTTACTTTTTGAATTTATAATTTCATTTCTAATTCCTTCGTTCGGATTAGGGGAATTAACCTGGGCAGGTTGCAAAATTGGTTCCTCGTTGATAGACGCGGGTGGATTGCAGTTAATTGTACTACTTGTCTGTGGTAATGATAACGATGACGATCCAACTTCTAAACATAACTCATCTACAGAATCGACAGCTTTGCCCGAATATTTTCTTATTTGATCTACATGCCTCCTAGCGACCACGTCATTTTGTTTGAAATAAATATTAAACATTCTTTTGCCTACACATTTGGTTATTTTACCTAAACACCAATGACCTTTCCAAGCAACGAACCTACCCTCAAAATAATCACACAAAAAAAAACAAATGAAGTAAAACAACCGGTTCGCGATGTAGCTAGTTTATTACTCGCGGGAGAAGCGCCGCCACCCACATCTAAATCAGTGGCACAATAGGGTAGTACACTGCATCAAAAATAAATTACGAAATGTTATATTCTTATTCTATATGTTAATTATATTATATGAAAATAGTTCCCCTGGCATCGCAACGCAAATGAAAATAAATGTAAATGCCATGGGAAATATTCATTAGCAAGTTAACGTGAATGGAAATGAAGGATGCCTCGGCTTTTTGCTCTGAATTCTTGTTTCTTGTTTTGCATTGTTGTTTGTAAGGTAAATACTTAAAGAGTGTCACTCTGTTTCTCTTATAGTGTGGCACAATAGGATAGTACGCTGCATCAAAAATAAACGAAATGTTATACTTCTTTCTGAAATTAGTATATCTAAGTTACTTATAGTCCAGATTTAAGCAAAAGAATTAGAAAATAGTTCCCCTGGCATCGCGATGCAAATGAAAAGAATTGCAAATACTATGGGAAATATTCATTAGCAAGTTAACGTGAATGGATATGAAGGATGCCTCGGCTTTCGCTCTGAATTCTTGTTTCTTGTTTTGCATTGTTGTTTGTAAGGTTTCATACTTAAAGAGTGTCACTCTGTTTCTCTTATAGTGTGGCACAATAGGGTAGTACGCTGCATCAAAAATATTATTTTTGTTCATTTATACTATCGTGTGGGGTATCGTTGAATAGGTTTTAAAACTCACTTAGGGTTTGCTTAATTATTTTTTCCGATAAATGATTCGTTTAGGCACTAAATAATAAATATTTAGGTAGCGGTTTTTGATAGAGATAAATGTCACCATCGCCTGCCAGCTTAAACGCTACTTCAAGAAAACCTAAAAGTATTGGAAAGAGCAAAGAGTTAATTAAAAAAAAAATATCACAGCAAAGCTGGCTTTCTTAGTATACGAATAATAGTCGACCAACTTAAGATGTGCAGTTGGATTCGTAAAAAGTTCATCGATTCTCCTTACAAAACGTTCTTTTCCAAATGCAAAAAAACCTTTATACTAATGTTTTTTAAACACTCATTTTTTAAAGACTATGGAACTCTACTTCGCGCGTGTTCCGACACGCACTTGGCTACGTTTTATATACAGCTTTCACAGCAGCTGTGTAATCAGGGTTCCGTGGTAAGGAAACCTTAGTGTGCCAGTCCGACTCACACTTTCTTGTTCATTTGCGCGATGGGTAAATAACTCTAAGAGCTGATGATTAACTGCCTCCGAGGCGTAATGGTTAGTCCATTAGCTTCACACCAAGAGGTAGCGGGTTCAGTTCCCGGCAGGGTCAACTTTGTAAGACTCGGTTTGGTTGGTGGTAGGGTGTTTTCATAGCTCGCTTGGCTAGCTACCACTATCTTATCCAAGTCTTGCCGCCAAACATCAGTCTTAACTGCATTAATGTGTTCCGGCTTAAAGCTAAGATAGCCAGTTCTCCATTGCGATGGGAATCTTGGTAAGTCCGTTTCCACCTTCGGCATCATCGTCACTTACCACCAGGTGATATGATACCAATTAAGGGCTTACCAATTGTGAATAAATTAAAAAGGGAACACCATTTTTAGGTATTATATTTTTTTCTTCCTTCAGTTTATAGTCTAAATATTCTTTAGTTTGTAAGTTCCGAACACAAATGTTTTTGTTACCGAAATACAATAAAAATTCTAGTCTGCGATCTTTTTAAGATAAATGACTAAAGAGTCGGCCATTTCACTAATTTGTTAAAATATAGTTCACCTAGTTTGCTTTGAAATGAGATTGACTAAATAAATTAAGGTTATACTATACAGGGTGTAACTAAATTTTGTAGGACTCAATAACTGGGGCTTCTATTTATCATGATAATATCAGCTCATAAACGTCCCCACCGAGGGGCTCGAGCCTACTCTGAATTAGGGCGATCGGGCCTTAGTCGACCACGCTCAATCGGAAATCGAGAATTGGGTCAAATTTAACTTGCAAGATTTCACCCAAACAAACATATATACATTGCAAGTTAAATAAAATCTTGTAAAAACAAAACAAACCGGAAACGCGGAGAGCTTTCAATTGGAGCTGCACTTGAGGAGAAAGAGAAAGGACTTTTTTAAATTATTTTCAGCCCTTTTATTGCAAGGAACAAAACTAATTTTTATGTGGATACTTTTCATTATATCAGCTCATATACGTCCCCATCGAGGGGCTCGAGCCTACCCTGAATTAGGACGTTCGGGCCTGAGTCCACCACGCCGGCACAGTGCGGGTTGGTCGACTTCACACACAACCTGCGAGTTTCTCCGCAGGCGTGTGCAGGTTTCCTCACGATGTTTTCCTTCACCTTCTATTTATCATACTGGACAACTTTCCCAACGACCACGTTGTCAATTCGTACGTTATAATAAATGTTATTAGATTTTTTATATCTATTAATATAGATATTTGTTATCTATCTATACATTATATCAAAGTACAGTAAAGTTCTCGAGTGGCGATTGCGCACCGGAATATGTAGCGTAGGCAGGCACACGATTGACTGACGAGCTGGTGAAGGTCGCGGAAAGCCGCTGGATGCCTGCAGCGCAGGGCCGGTCGTCGTAGAAATCCTTGGGGAGTCCTTTGTCCAGCAGTGGACGTCTTCCAGCTGATATACATTATATTGTTTAAGTAATTAGTATTTGACGCTGCCCTATCTCTAAACATGTTAAACCTTCTAGTTTCTTTGTAGGCCGGTGCAGGTTTCCTCACTATGTTTTCCTTCACCGTAAGAGTGTGAGATAAACGTATGTACAGAGGCCAGCACATCAAGCTAGACAATCGTAGTGCGATTCTGATCCATACGCAAACGGCATATAAGAACGGTACAAAGTCCAAAGTGTTTAGCTTGATGTACTTTGCTTGTAGTGCGATTCTAATCCATACGCATACGGCATAAGAACGGTACAAAGTCCAAAGTGTTTAGCTTGATGTACTTTGCTTGTAGTGCGATTCTAATCCATACGCAAACGGCATAAGAACGGTACAAAGTCCAAAGTGTTTAGCTTGATGTACTTTGCTTGTAGTGCGATTCTAATCCATACGCATACGGCATAAGAACGGTACAAAGTCCAAAGTGTTTAGCTTGATGTACTGGCCTTTGTACATATGAAATCGAAATTTGGAAACACATTAGTACGTGGCAGAATTCGAACCACGACCTCCCGGACAGGAGGTAGCGACCCTAGCCGTTACGCCACCGGCAATACAACCTGTATAATATAAAATTTATAATAACATCATTACAGCTCATATACGTCCCCACCGAGGGGCTCGAGCCTACCCTGAATCAGGGCGACTAGGCCTTAGTCAACCACGCGGGCCCAGTGCGGGTTGGTCCACTTCACACACAACCTTCGAGTTTATTCGCAGGCGTGTGCAGGTTTCCTCACGATGTTTTCCTTCACCGTTAAAGCAATCGGTAAGTATGTACGTAAGTTTTTGAAAAACTCATTGGTACATTGGCCGTCCAGATTTGAACACGGTACCTCTGGTTAGATGGACCGAGTCGTTACCGGTTGAGCCACCGACGCTTTTTTAATAATAACATAGTCTGATATAACCCTTTCGCCCCCAGCGCCTCAAGTATGGGTAGTCGACGAGGCTGGCGCCCCCCTCCTAGAAAAATACTACGAAGCGGAGTCAACGCTGGCGCTTGTGTGCCGTGCGAGAGACGTGGACACTCCAGCAGTGCTCGCCTGGCTGCACGAGGGGAAGGCGCTCAACGCCGACACCACAAGGGGTGGCATCAGGTAACTTACTATTATGATGATCACAAATATTGAACACAATTTGGTTTAACAATTTGACATGTAACATAATGTCAACACAGCTCATAGCTGTTACGCCACCGACGCTCTACAAGACATTTTTTACTCCCAAACAGGTAACCCATCTAGGTAAAGGTCGTGCTTTTGGTCACTTAACCTGCGTGGCCGACCCCAGCACCCAAGTATTACTGAGCTACGTACGATCATTTCCGAAAATAAATAAAAAATAATGATTTGAGAAAAGTTTACAAAAAGAAAAGATCGTAAATCTTAATCATCACTATAATCATCACCATATCAGCCGAAAAACGTCCACTGCTGGAAAAAGGCCTACCCCAAGGATTTCCACGACGACCGGTCCTGCGCTGCCCCCATACGTCTGCTTCCCACGATCTTCACCAGGTCGTCAGTCCACCGCGTGGGAGTCCAGCCTACGCTACGTTTTCTGGTGCGCGGTTGCCATTCCAGAACTTTATTTGCCCCAATGGCCATCTGTTCTACGATCTAAAGTTGATTAACTTAAAAAAACTCTGGCTACTTAAGGGTCCCCAGGAGGCTCGAGTTTCCATACTTACGTAGTTCCGCTTTAATACAAAAACTACATGCCGGATTAAATCCAAACTTTGGAAATCTATTGAGTACACACATATCAATGTTTTTAATTAGTTTTTGATGTACTGATATAAAATTGAAAAAATATAAGAGTAGTTTCAAACTTTCAGTACATAACTAATTTTAGCCTTCGTTTAGTTATGTTTCAATTTACTACGATGAAAACTGATTACAAACGTCGATATTTGTCTATCTACTCAATATATTCGCAAAGTTTGAACTCAATCCGGCATGTAGTTTTTGTATTAAATCGGAACTACGTTTGTATGGAAACTCGAGCCTGCTGGGGAGCCTTAAATATGAAATTAACTTAAGAGGCAAGAATAGCACGCACTCTCCACACAAAAAGAGAAAACGTTTTAACACAAATGATAATTAGCCGATCATAATGATTATTAGTATTTTATTGGCACAATAATAATTGAAAACGCTAAACACGTTAAAAAACCGACTTCCATCGGAACAACTTAGTACATTTTTGCAGCATTATTTTTGGTTTTTAGTTTTTAAAAGTACTGCACCGATTTTGATAAAATTTAAATGGTACCACACGGAAAGCACTAGCTTTCTAATAAAAAAGGATTCATAAAAATCGGTTCACCCAGCCCAAAGTTATGAGGTAACAAACGTAAAAAAATAAAATTAAAAAAAATACAGACGAATTGAGAACCTCCTTCTTTTTGGAAGTCGCTTGAAAAACCGGCTAAGTGCGAGTTAGAACCGCACACAAAGGTTTCCGTACCATCATACTAGATGGCGCTAGTACAAAGGGTTCCGTACCATCATAATAGATGGCAATTGTTTTGTTACGTTTAAAAATAAACACTTTTTTTCTATGGAGACTTTCAATTTTTAGTATTTGCTGTTATAGCGGCAACAGAAATACATCATCTGTGAAAGTTTTAACTGTCTAGCTATCACGGTTCATGAAATACAGCCTGGTGACAGACGGACAGACGGATGGGCAGCGGAGTCTTAGTAATAGGGTCCCGTTTTTTCCTTTAGGTACGGAACCCTTAAAAAAAACTAAAAAAAAAGGTTAAACATCGTGAGGAAACCTGCACACGCCTGCGGAGAAACTCGCAGGTTGTGTGTGAAGTTGACCAAAAAAAAAACGAATACTAAAACAAGGTTAGGTTTCCAAGTTTTTCTTTTTTCAATACAATAATAAGTTCAATATTCTAAGCATTCAGTGTTTTCATATAAAACTAATTTTAGTTATTATTTGTTTAATTTAATCAATAATTTAAATAACGAAACTTATTAACCTAGCTTTTTATTGTGTCATAATATGTTTATGACACAATGAAGTGCTAGGTTTATAGGTTTCGTAAAAATTATTATGATCGGATAATATTTTGAGGTGCAAAAAGTTTTCTCTTTTTGTATGGAGAAGACATGCTATCCTTCTCTCTACAATAATGCCTGTGTCTTAGCAGTCAGTGAGAAATATTAAAAGCATTTTATTAATACGATGACAACCACTGCGTTCGTCCGTTCGAGTATGTATGTGTGTGTGTGTGTGTGTGTGCGTGTGTGTGTGTTTGCGTGTGTGTGTGCGTGTGAGTGAGTGTGGTAAGTGTGTGTGTGAGCTAGTGTGTGTGTGTGTGTGTGCGTGTGAGTGAGTGTGTGTGTGTGTGTGCGTGTGTGTGTGTGTGTATGTGTGTGCGTGTGTGTGTATGTGTGTGCGTGTGTGTGTGTGTGCGGTGTGTGTGCGTGTGAGTGAGTGTGTGCATGCGTGTGTGTGCGGTGTGTGTGCGTGTGAGTGAGTGTGCGTGTGTGTGTATGTGTGTGTGCGTGTGTGTGTGCGTGTGAGTGAGAGTGTGTGTGCGTGTGTGTGTGTGTATGTGTGTGTGCGTGTGTGTGTGTGTGCGGTGTGTGTGCGTGTGAGTGAGTGTGTGTATATGTGTGTGTGCGGTGTGTGTGCGTGTGAGTGAGTGTGTGTGTGCGTGTGTGTGTGTATGTGTGTGTGCGTGTGTGTGTGTGCGGTGTGTGTGCGTGTGAGTGAGTGTGTGCGTGCGTGTGTGTGCGTGTGTGTGTGTGTGCGTGTGTGTGTGTGTGTTTGTGTGTGTGTGCGTGCGTGCGTGCGAGCGCGTTTGCAAGCACTTGCGCATGTGTTTAATAACAGAGTTCTTGAATTAGTTCATTAACACTACATACTTACTTCCTACTAGCTGCGCCCGCGACTTTGTCCGCGTGTAGTTTTTGAACTTTCCCACGGGAACTCTTAAATTTTGCGAGACAAAAAGTATCCTATATGTTAACCCGAGGTATAAGGATCCATTATACAAAATTTATCAAAATCGGCCCCGTAGTTTTTGCATGATGCGTGAACATACAGACAGACAGACAAAAATTCTAAAATTGTTTTGTCTTATGAATCATTAGTAATATCCACCACAGTTATTATTTTCCAAAAATATTTTATGTGCAGACACGGCCCCGTTACAGTTTTCATCATATCAGCTCATATACGTCCCCACCGAGGGGCTCGAGCCTACCCTGAATTAGGTTGGTCGACTTCACACACAACCTGCGAGTTTCTCCGCAGGCGTATGCAGGTTTCCTCACGATGTTTTCCTTCACCGTAAGAGCGTCGGATAGTACATATGAAACTAAATTCGAAATCACATTTGTACGTGGCAGGATTCAAGCCGCGACGGCCCTAGCCGTTACGCCACCTACGCTCGTTACAGTTGTATTATATGTAAAATAGATATTTTGTTTGTGTTCATAAATCAAATCCTCTACCAATAGCCTAACAGTCAGTAGGCACTTTTACCGCTACAACTGGACCATCAGTCAATTTAATTTAGCAAACTTGAAAGGTAACGAAGTATTGAGAACATTTCCGCAAAGTGAATCATGAATTAAGTATTTCTGAAGTATTTCTCTTCAAAAGTTTTACAAGTATAATTCACTTAAACTTTAACTTTACTTCATTAAATGCAAATGTTTGAAATACTCAACGTGAGTTTAATGAATTTAATCATTTTGTATTTCTACTTTTGCCCATTATAATAATCATAGTCTGAGCAACTTTTGAATCAGAAACTTTGTTTATACCATTGCACCTCTAAAAAGCTTATTTTATTCACTGAAAACAGTGAATGAAAAGCTCTTTTAATCACTATTTTGGTGTTTGAATTTAGAACAAACCAATATAATATTCGACCTCCATCTCGGCTATACAACCTCGTTGTGCAAAAAATACTCGATACAAACTCGTAATCCAAAGAATATTTGACATACAAACTCCTTGCGCAAATAACTCCTCGAGATTTGTTTGTTCGATATTGTAGAAAAGGAGTTTATCATTAGAATTAAAACTGTTTTGTGTTGGCGCTATTTTGAATACTATAAGTTGTATGAACACAAAGGAAATTAATGTTTATTTTAGTAATTGTTTCAATTTTATTGAACATTTTAATTAATTTTACATTCCTTTTTTCTCATTAAATTTCTATTTTTGCTTAAATGTTTTTTTTTCTCGGAGTCATGGTATAAAGTATAGTATGCAACTCTTGAATAAAACGGATTTATATCGAGGGCCATGAATCACTCGCGTCGCTCAGGGTTCTAATACTTGAATCATCATGAATCACTCCCTACGGTCGTGATTCAGTCATTAGAACCCTTCACTTGCTCGTTGTTCATCTATGGCCCTCGCTTTAAATCCGTCCTCTATTCACTAGTTGCATAACATACTATTTACTGTCGGTCGATGTGTTATGATATACTTAAGTGGATCCCCCTACCTACTAGTTCTGCCATCATCAGTTAAAATAATTACTGGCTGAGTACATACTACATACAAGCGTACATGGCTCAACAAGCGTCGGTGGCTCAACCGGTAACGACTCAATCCTCCTAACCAGAGGTACCGGGTTCAAACCGGACGGCCAATTTACCAATGAGTTTTTCGAAACTTACGTACATATACTAATTGATTGCTTTAACGGTGAAGGAAAACATCGTGAGGAAACCTGCACACACACCTGCGAAGAAACTCGAAGGTTGTGTGTGAAGGCGACTAACCTGCACTGGGCCCGCGTGGTCGACTAAGGCCCGATCGGCTAAATTCAGGGTAGGCTCGAGCCCCTCGGTGGGGACGTATATGAGCTGATATGATGATGACATACTTTAACTTTGAAACAATGAAAAGGCATAGGTACAGAGATATGCTACTAAGGGGAAATATACAGTTAAGGTGCGTCCAAAAAGTGAAGCAAATAAAATGATGCCGTTTGGCATCTCTTTTCTTAGTAGCATTCGGTGCAATGGAAGTAAACTGCCTTTAATATTTATTTATTTATGTATTTGTAATTTATCTTTATTATTAAGTATAATTTTTTAGTTGCACATGCACCCACCCGCTATCGTTACACTTTCACGTCTCCTCCATTCACCAAAGGTTGGATGGAAGAAATCGATAAGTCCGCCTTTGCATATCATTGTGTATTTTGCTAGTTAATAAGTTTTTCATTTTTGTATATTTGCAATAATAGTTATTTATGATACAAGGGTGGTAAAAAGGTCAATTACAAACGAGTGACATTTGTGAGCCCGAGCCGCAGGCGAGGGTTTACCATCGTCACGAGTTTGTTATTTCCTTTTACACCCATGTATCATACGAAGTTTTTCAATACAGTTGTGAGAAAATAGATAAAATAAAAAAACAACCGTGAAAGAAAAACAAAATACATAGGTAGGTACATACCTATCAAGGCTTCAGCAACCAAGTTCATTTTACACGACTTGTGGCTTATTTTAAATGTCCGGGGAGAAATCTCACTTTGTTTTTTCTTATACATAGACATAATTATATTTTTTACTACATTTATATTAACTTTTCATAATTTTATTAGTTTTCACAACTAAAACATCTTAATTCAGTTTTAAAAAAATTGCGCCATATTTTAGCTAGCACACGTACGCATAAGTAATTTTTTTTATTATTATAAATAGACTACAATAAGGCTTGGGATACTAAACCTCTTTGAAAAAGATGACCTATTCCTTGGTGTAAGCGGTTCCACTTCATGCATATTTTTTCTCTTTTCTTCACAAAGATATAACCCAAAAAGAATCTAAACACTTAGAGTTATGTACTAACCTCAAGGAGGAACTACCTATTTTTTTTAATTTTCATTACAAAAGTCTTCAAGAAGATTTTGTATCTTTGGTTATTATATTTTTTATTAGCTAGAAATGTCTTGTTCCTCCGAGCTAGAAATTAAAAAAAAGTAGTAAAGTAAAAGCAGGTGTGCGGTAAAATCCATTTTGCGCACACTTGACAGGCATATAAAGGACCACTTTTCGAGCAACTGTTTTGAAAAGGATATTTATCTTATCTTATAATATTGAGTGTGTAAATGGGTTCGATTTTCAAATGTTGTTTGTTAGTGCAATACCCATGTATGGTAACAAATCTCTGCATAGGTACGTTTATTTAGAAACAATCAGCTCTGTGAATATAGTTCGTTGTACCACAGTATTACGATATGGCTTACAGTAGCGCAACGCCTTTGATGTCGCACGATGCGCCATCGGCGTAGGTACTAGCCCATACTAGCCTGTAGCCAGCCTGGCAAACTCGCGGAGTTTGTATTGCCAGGCAGTGCCCAGCCGCCCGCTGCCCCGCAAGTACCCTTGCGTTGTTCTGCGTAAGTACATTCGTTGAGCTACTGTAAGCCGCTATATTGTAATGCTGTGGCTGTAGTTACGGATGGCATTTGAGCCAAAAGTGGCCACTATAGCACTTCTGCTATCTTTATCTACAGCGAACTATATTTCACAAAGTTTATAGTCTTTATATAAATTACAATCATTTAAAATTGATCGCTTTGACTATTTCCTAAACTATGTACTCAGCGAGTAATTATGGCGGCCCCACTTAGCTGAGGGTTGCCCATTAATTGAGCCATAAATTAATAGTTTCGCATTACCATCTCCCAGTGCCATAGCACAGAAAATCTAAATTAGGAACCAGATGACCACATGTGATTAATTGTCATCGAATATTATTATTATATTTATATAAAAAAATGAAAAAAAGTAGTCAAAAAATGAAAATGTTCCCCGCAGGCTGCTTATGGTTCCCGCACCGCACACCCTCGAAATCCACGCGGGCAAAACTATTTTCTCTTTCACGCATGAACTACTGACCGTAACTGGCTGAAATTTGATAGGTAGATAGATTAGGATCTAAATTAACATATAGGCTACTTTTTTCCACGCTCGCGAGCCGCTTCTGGGCACCCTTGAAAAAAGTCATAGAAACTATGTTCACACGTACGAAGCAGCTAACAAAATCTAGTTTATATAGGTTGGCGATGGCAATACACGACACTACCACAGTGTAGGAATTCATACAGTTGCACAACGCCTTTGATGTTCGCGTCGAAGCCGGCTCACTCACGTCACAGCTATGGACTAGACACTGGACATCTGCTCCGTCTGAATATAGGAATTGTCCCGAGATTTAAATATGGAACTTGGGACGAGACTGGGTAGTTCGAGCTCTAAGTTCCTCGCTTGCCCCTCGGCCGGCCCCCGCACTATTGCCATGTCTAGAAGTCTACGTTGGACGACTGTATGGATTATTTAGTTAGACTGTGACTGTAAAATTAATATATTTACATAAGCTGTCACTAGATGGCGCTTTTTAGATACTTAATCGCGCTTACGTTTTGATATTATCCGGTGAAGTTGTAAAGGCCCCCATAGCCACCTAAAAATTTGTCCTTTCGAAAATAGTTTTCGAAAAACCTAACAGTTTTTGTACAAGCTTTTATTTTAAAAGAGTTTTAATGTTAAAAAGTCAAATGCTCAATTTAATATAAAAAATACACAGTTCCAAATTAAAAAGGACTGTGTTGAATGAAACACTCAGATCAAAAATATGGTAAATTTAAGATGCATTATGTAGATATAGATTTCGGGGTCGTGAAGCAAAAACTAACATATATCTTACTTTTATCAAAGGATTACAATAGGATAGGACTAGAAGTATTAGATGCCTTGGTTTGGTTCTGTACAACAAAAAAAAAACACAAACTGGAGTGATGGAAGATATTGGTCACCCTACTTATTTCACAAGAACACTTGACATTATATTATTATAAGGTTTCCCAAAGAGGTTGGAGATTAAAAAGTAAGGTGACCATAATTTTAAGGAGTAAACATTTTTTTAAATAAATGATTAACCTTAAGATATCACTGTGTCAATTCAAACATATATAGGTAAAATCGCAATCATTTATTGAGTTAGAAAAAAAATAGTTGTGATCACGACCCGGAAATAACCCTGTATATTAAAACAAGCGTTACCCCCACTTTTTGTTATGAATAAATTGTTGTATGAAACTCAATATTTACATTATTTTTATTTTTGAAGTTTCATACGATTCTATTGAAAAAAAAGACGATTCTGGAACCTTGATTCCCCCTCCATCAGATCAACTTCAAAATACCAAAAGGATATTGTCACCGGGAATATGGCTTCATCCCAAATTTTAACTCAATTAGACCCCTGGAAGTCGCTCTTAAATCAATCTCAGGATTTGAAATAAACAAACATACAAACATTGCAAGTTAAATTATAAGGATACCGACAAAACACACACAACGTTTATAAATTCCTTCGCATATTTCTTATCTAATAAAATTGATATACTTTTGATTGTAGGTTCTTGGTGGAACAATATATCACTCATTTTGGTATATATTTACACTAATCAAAATGAGTAATAAAATTGAGTACCTCTCTTAGTACTCTCTTTGTATGTCATGTTTGTATCCTGGTAAAGTTTTTGTTTTCGGCCCCCACGATACAGGCCTAGCCTAGTGTAGGGACCACTACTTACAATAATATTATCGTATAACTGTGTTTCTGGTGATGAAATAAAACTTATTATTATTTTTTATTAGTAAAATAAACGCTTTCAAAAAATAAAACGGTGGATTCATAAAATGAACGATCTGACATCTGTAGTTTCGTCTTGCCCCTCTTTTAATTGTAAATCGATTTAATAAAAGGAGGAGGTTCCCAATTCCCAATTGTAAACCGATTTTAGCGGTGACATTTGTTTACAAACCACAAACTGAAACCAAAACAAAGACATTCTGTCATTTTATTCTCAATATTCTGATGACCTCGTCCATAAGTATTAGGTCTTTATTTGACAAGAAAAACAAAAATTTATGTTCGTAGCATTCGTTTAATGTTTTGTGAACTTCGCAGGTCAAAGAAATTTTTTTTTCTATTTAATCTTTCGAGTGGCAAATATAAAAATACTGTATAAAATGACAATATCTCCAAATAATTTTTATTTTCAGATCTTACAAAAATTTCTGATACCCAATTACCTAATTAGTTCCTGGAAAATAAATAAAATAATATCGTCTTCTCAATACCACACCCTGCACACTTCATAAAATGGGCCAGAAATGACATTTCAAAAAAGAAATGATAGAACAAACAAAATGGCGCCGAAATCCTATACGTTCGACAACCAAACTGTAACCAATCTGTATCAATCTGGGTGACGAGGGGATGAGGTCGCAATCAAGAGAGCGGCAGGGAGTGTCCATACTGTATGTTAGTACTAATATATATACTTTGCCAATACATACTGTACGTGAACTCAAGTAGGAACATTATAAGCACCTTTCTTTTGAGCAATCAAACCAATAAACAAAGAAATCATTTCAAATTTTGGAACAACGCCAAAGGTTCAATCAGTTTCCATCATAAAAAAAATATTTGTGAAAAAATTCCAATCTCTTTTTATGAGGGCCACGATTTTGGTAAATTACAACAGAGAGAAAAGCGAAATCATCTCAAATTCTATTAGCTTTAAAGATATTTGGGTTAACTAAAATTGATGAATGACGAAATTGAAACACGAATTGCCTAGGCAGCACAAAAGGAAATTTGACGTTTTGCCCTTTGAATTTATTGAAAACTAACTGTTGTCCGCGAGTTTGTTCCTGCTTTACTCTCTATCCCGTAGGATTTATGAAATATCCAGTCCTATTCCTTGTCTAAATCATCATCGTATCAGCTCATATACACTTCCCCACCAAGCGGCTTGAGCCAACTATTTATTTTTTTAATTTACAATTGGTAAGCCCTTGGCATCATCTCACCTGATGGTAAGTGACGATGATGCCGAAGATGGAAGCGGGCTTACCAAGATTCCTTAACGCAATGGGCAAACTGCTATCTTATCTTCAAGCAGGAACACATCAATGCTGATGTTTGGCGGCAAAACTTAGATAAGATGGTGGTAGCTAGCCAGGCGGGCTATGAAAATGCCCTACACCAGCTGAATTAAGGCGATCGGGCCTTAGTCGACCACGCGAGCCCAGTTCGAGGTGGTCGACTTTACACACAACCTTCAAGTTTCTTCGCAGGCGTGTACAGGTTTCCTCACGATGTTCTCCTTCACCGTAAGAGCGTCAGATAAACGTACATATGAAATCGAAACTCGAAAACACACTGATACGTGGCAGGATTCGAACCACGAGCTCCCGGACAGGAAGTAGCTGCCCTTGCCATTACGCCGCCATCGCTCCCTGTCTAAATCATCATCATATCAGCTCATATAGGTACGTCTCTTCCGAGGGGCGAAATTTCAGCTTTCTAGGTTCAATGGTTTGGGCTGGGTGTTGATGAGTTGATCATTGGGTAAGTGAGTCAAAACATTTCTTTCATTTAAGGGTCCCCAGTAGGCTCGAGTTTCCATACAAACGTAGTTCCGCTTTAATACAAAAATTACATGCCGGATTGAATCCAATTTTTTTAGATTTATTGAGAAGACACATATCGATGTTTATAATATTTTTTTATAGTAGTATAATGAAACATAACTAAACAAAGGCCTAAATTAGTGTTGTACTGAAAGTTTGAAAGTGCTCTTATTATTATACAAACATTGAAAACGAATGTATGTACTCCATATATTCGCAAAGTTTGGATTCAATCCAGCATGAAATTTTTATATTAAAGCGGAACTACGTTTGTATGGAAACTCGAGCCTCCTGGGGACCCTTATACGGATAATTATTTTATTCACATTAAAGATTCGTTTCACGAACCTACCAGACTCTGGGAAGAGACCCCAAAGAATCATGTTCCGAGATCCCCGAGAAATATCTCTTACTTTTCAAATCAATTACTTCCTTAGAAATATCTTGAATTAATAAAAGTAAAGTTTATATATTATATTACTTGTCTTTTATCATAACTTGTTACTCTGATTATTCAATTGTGACTAATACCACAGTCTATTCTTCATCATCATCATCATATCAGCCGAATGACGTCCACTGCTGGACATAGACCGGTCCTGCGCTGCCTGCATCCAGCGGCTTCCCGCGACCTTCACCAGGTCATTGGTCCACCGAGTGAGTGGCCTGTCTACGCTACGTTTTCCGGTGCACGATCGCCACTCGAGAACTTTACTGCCCCAACGGCCTTCCGTTCTGCGAGCTATGTGCCTCTGTCTATTCTTAAGCTGTGCTAATACTACGAGTAGTTAAAATTGTGATACCTACTGTATTTCTGTTTTTTTTTTAATTAATAAAAAAAAATATTTGCGTTCGACTACATCTCACCTGATCAAAAGTGACAATATCGTCGAGGGCGATAAATGAAAACTATAATAAATGCCTACTCACTCTCGCCTTGAAACCCCCGAAACACAAACGCAGACAAGGAGTTGATTTCTGTTTCTCCGCGATTCAGTCGCTAAACCAACAAGAGTGAGTTTCAGAGTTTGACAAGACAACAGCACTGCTAACCTAATTAACTACATTCATACGTTAGATCGTCTGTAGCGTAACGGCTAGTGCCGCCGCCTCCTGTCTGGGAGGTCGTGGTTCGAATCCTGCCACGTACCAGTGTGATTTCAAATTAAGATTTCATATTTACGTATATCCGACGCTTTTACGGTGAGGAAACCTGCACACGCTTGCGGAGAAACTCGCAGGTTGTGTGTCGATCAACCCACACTGGACCCGCGTGGTTGACTAAGGCCCGATCGCCCTAATTCAGGGTAGGCTCGAAACCCTCGGTGGGGACGTATATGAGCTGATATGATAATTAAATATTCTCGTTGGGTTTTAACTTTGCTGCTTAAATTTGTCCAAGTATAACTCCCTCGTTTCTATACTGATTATACCACTATTTTTTATTTATTATTTGACGTGTTAACGTCTAATAAATCGATGAACGCCGGCTGCATGCACGAAAAAGGTTGACTCATTGTCCCGTTACGCTCATTGTCCCGTTACGCTAGTTGACACTTCATAAAAGTATGCAATCATTTCATCAATGTTTTGTTATGACGTTATCACGTTAAACTATTGTCCATAAACCGACTTTACAGACAACCAATTTTTTTATTAAAAATTTGAATGCGTTTGGCTGCACCTCACCAGATAGTAAGTGCCGATGCAGCCGATAGTCTAGCTTATCTGAATCATCATCGTTATTTCAGCCGAAATATGTCCACTGATGGACAAAGGCCTCCCACAAGGTTTCCCATAACGACCGGTCCTGCGCTGCCCGCGACCTACACCAGTTTGTCCGTCCACCTAATAGGAGGCCTCAGGCCTGCTTACGCTACGGTGTCCGGTATATATATATATACCTGGTTGAGCACTTGGCAGATGTAATTAGCAAGAGAGTCGCAGAACAAATAACTTTGTCCCTTAACGATACTATTACAAAACTAAGCGATCGCATCTCTCACCTCGAATCTAAAATTCAAATCCAAGGATCTGTGCATATACGAAATGAAGTGGTGTCCCCTCACCGAAACACTCAGAAAGCTATTGCCAAAAAAAACTCGGCTAATGTGCACGGCATTTCCGCTAGTCTATGCGAAACAAGTGATGTGTCAATGTCGCCTGTGCTTAATACCAATGCAATGGTGGGTGGAAGCCCTGGCTACACAGGACAACTAAAATCAAATGAAGTACCTCATCAAAACAACAATAACACCAAAATGGAACAACAATCATGCTCAGTAAGAGTTAGCAATACTGGGGACATAAATTGTACCCCAATCCGAACCTTTGAAAATGATGTCCCCAAAACAACTACTGATGGTGAGTGGGTGCCAGTAAAACGTAAACAATTGCGTAGTGGACGACAAAACTTGCTGCGGGGGACAGCTGCGCCAGGCTCAATGACACTGGAAGCAGCCGATAGATTGAAGTTCCTGCATCTTTATTATGTGAAGATTGGAACAACTGATGACCAAGTTCGAGAACATTTGAAGTCCATAACCCACAGTAATGATTGCACTGTTGAAGCATTAAAAGCGCGAGGAAATTATGCGTCCTTCAAGCTAGGCATCCCTACAATGCAGACGGACTGCGTATTGGCTCCTGAAAATTGGCCGAGAGATGTATGTATTAAGCCGTGGAGGCATTTTTTTCGTCCCAAATTGCAAGATCTTGGAGACAAAAAACAATAGACCCCAAACTAATACCAAAACAAGCACCCTTAACATACTTTATCAAAATGTCCGTGGTATAAAAACTAAACTACGGACGTGGAACACCAATCTGATACTTCTACACCACGATATTATATCAGCAACGGAAACTTTTCTAGACGGCTCTGTGGAAGATGCTGAAGTCGTTTGCGGTGGATGGAGTATCCTACGTCGAGACCGTGGTTCTTGGGGAGGTGGAGTCCTACTCGCTGCGCGGCCTGGTATCGTCTTGCGCCACCGACCCGAGTACGAGACAGGTAGTGGAGAGGACATGTGGACTACTCTGATATGGAAAGGACGCTTAGTGCATGTATGTGTGGTATATATAAAACCCAATGCCCGTGATGATGTGTATTTCAAATGGTTTTGTAAAATTGATAATTTTATTCTTAATCTTAATGGTACAATTATTCTTGTCGGTGATATTAATTTAAACAGTACATCTGCTAATGTATGTAATTATTATGGTAACTTTCTGTCATTTTGTAACCTGTGTGAAAAGAATACGGTTAGAAATATCTATGGTGGCAAGCTCGATGTTGTCCTGACCCAAGAAGGTGTAAATGCTATCAAAGTGGTACCGGCTGAGTGTGGTGGTATTGTGCGAGTTGACCAGTATCACCCCCCTCTTGACATCGAGGTTACTATCCGGGCGGGTCCAAACAGAAAGTCGCTTCCCCCCAGCAATATTGATCCAGCCCAAGATTGGGATTTCAAAAGGGCCAATTACCCTTTGTTGTACCAGGCGATTTATGATGCCGATTGGTCCACTATCTTGCAATCGACAGATGTTCACAATGCGGCCCAATGTTTTTACAAAACGCTTTACCAGCTCTTTGACAAGTACCTACCTAAAAAAAAGAGATGTCGCGAAACAGTTACAAAAAGCTTCCCGGTGTGGTATACGTCTGATATAATAAGAGATATTGGAAAAAAAAAATTACACAAAGCCTGGAAGCGAAAAAGTTGTAACATTTCGCACTCGAAATTTTGTCAGCTCCGGGCTGAACTTAAGCACCGTATCCCTGAGGCACATGATTTGTTTATAAAACGTATTGAGTGTGATGTCAAAGATAATCCGCGTGCTTTCTGGCGACACATGTCTAGCCTAAAGTCCAAGGGTGGGTTTGAAGCAGTCATCGAACATGACGGTCAATCACATTCTGGAAAAAAAGCTGCTGAGGTGTTTGCTAACTATTTTGCAAGTGTTTATCTTCCTGATCCGCCTCGTCTGGATCCATTGACCTGTGATAAGAGTGTTCAAACTGAGGGGGCTTGTGTGACGGTTTCCCACTTCACTGAACTTGAAGTAGAGCGGAGTATCAAGAAACTTAAGTCCTCAAGTTCTTCGGGTCCCGATAACATACCCATATTCATATTGAAGGACTGTCGTGAAGTCTTATCGACTCCTTTGTCACATATAATCAATTTGATTTTGAAGACATGTACTTATCCCCAACAGTGGAAGCTATCCAGGGTCACACCGGTACCTAAAACCACAAGTAAGCCTTCAGTTAACGAATATCGACCTATAGCAATATTATCATCTCCGGCTAAGGTATTTGAAAACCTAATGCACAATGCAATATACCACCAAATTAAACAAAAAATCTGTGCTGAACAACATGGGTTTAGACCTGGGAGATCAGTTGACTCTAATCTGCTATTTTTAGTAGATTATATATCGCGAGGTATGGATGAGGGTTGCCAAGTTGATGTACTTTACTTTGATGTTCGTAAGGCTTTTGATAGGGTAGACAATGACATTTTACTGACAAAACTGAATCAAGTCGGCTTTTCTCCTACCCTTCTTCAGCTTTTTGCGGAATACTTTCGAGACAAACAGCAGTTTGTAAAGTATGGGTGTTACTGTTCAGAACCATACTACACGCGGTCTGGTATTAGTCAGGGATCCACGCTTGGGCCTTTATGTTTTCTAATCATGATCAACGACGTGATCAAGGTTGTAAACCATGCCAAATGTTTACTATACGCGGACGATTTGAAGCTGTTTATGAGGATACGCAGCCCTGAGGATACAAATAAATTGCAGCAGGATATAGATGCTGTTTTCAAATGGACCGGAGTTAATGGTATGCAATTCAACAACTCCAAGTGCCATGTGGTGACGATCAGTAGGGGGTCGAAATCAATTCAAAGAGAGTATAAACTAGGTGATGATACTGTATCTCGGTTGACATCTATAAAAGATCTTGGTGTCACTTTTGATACTCACCTTGCGTTTAATACGCACATCACCTCTCTTGCTGAGAATTGCTATAGGCGTCTGGGTTTTATACTTCGAAACATGAAGGACTTCCATGAACCACAGGTTATGAAACTTCTATTTAACACTTTGGTTAGAAGTAAATTGGAAACCAGTTTGTGTGTGTGGAGCCCCCATGAAGCGAAGTATAGACTCTTACTTGAGAAGGTGCAAAAAGCTTTCGTCCGCTACTTGTATAAGAGGGAGTATGGATATTATCCATTTCTCTACCCAACCAAGTTCCTACTGGGCATGGTGGGCATGAACTCACTCGAATGCAGAAGAACTATGAGAGAGTTGTCCTGTGCACTTAAAATATTGAGAGGAGATGTAGACTGTCTCGATCTACACGAGCAGCTGTGTCGACTGTACGTCCCTGACAACTACGTAAGGCGGCGAAATACTCGTAATCGACATTTATTTGCTGGGCCGCTGAGTCGCACACAAGCGCGTGCGCAGTCCCCAATCTGCCGGATGATTACTGCTTTGAATGCATTTCATAACCATTGCCCTGAAACTGATTTGTTTGTGGATAACTGGAATAAAATAATGCGTGATTGTTTGAGTTTTTGTGAGCGTGACGTATGAAAGATGTTCTATTTTTTTCTGTCTAAAAACTGTGATAGATAATAATTATTTCTTTTATGTGTAAGTAGTTTAATGAATTTATTTTATGTTCATGTATAATGTCAATAACTGTTATTGGGACCACCCGTTGTTATTGAACAATAAATAAATAAATAAATAAATATATATATAGAATTATAATATTACCATGTATTATTATTATTTAGTCAGTTAATTATGTTGCTTATTTCTCTGCCCTTTTTGTAAAATTAAGCATTTCGTGTTTCCCTGTAACTTAACATTGTCTGGAAGAGATATTTATTGTATAGTCTTCCATATTGTATTTTATATTTCAAATGCGGCTCTTATCGACATAATTATGCCCATCGACGATTTTGCTAAGAGCATCAGTAAGCCGCGTATATCGGAATAATTTTATATTCCCGGGTCCCCGGAGATGTTTTTATAAATTCTCGACATGTTTCCTGGTAAAAATAAAACGAGAATAAATAGTTAATAAACATTTAAAAGCAAAATAGGCACCAGAAAAATGTTTTTTTTTTGTTGCTCCATCCTTAAAACTGTAAAATAAGTATAGAAGCGCCAATTTACTGTGGTTATAGTTTAAACCGTTAAGTTAAACAAAAAATAAAAAGAGCGGTGAGATGACGTCAAGGGCTTACCAATTGTGAATTTAAAAAACTGCGAGTCACACTCATGCACCGAGGGTTCCGTATCACCACAATTCTCCACACAAGCATATAAATCATATCTATTTATTTTAAACAAAAGACATCAACGCGAGCGATATAAAATTAGTTTTTTTTTATTTAGTTCGGACTGCTTAGTGAGAGTAAGACTCAAGTTCGGCCAGTTTTTATTATGTTTTGTTTTACTTTAAGATGACAAAAATCTCACGAGGTTTCACGCTTGTATAAATAACTGTTTTTACGATAGAGCAAGACAAAAATACCTTTTAAAACACGTTTCCTTTATGGGAAAACCCCCTTAATCTTTTTTTTATTTTTGTTACTTGTTATTGAATCCCCCATTATCATAAAAAAACGTACATAAAGTTTACACATTTTATGTGAAAATTTAAGCCAGCTACTCGTTTTTATCACGGTTAAAAAGATACAGCCTCTTCAAGATCGAAGAGACGGACAGATGGACGGACGGACGGTCATACAGCGTAGACTTAGTAATGGGATCCTGTTACCCGGTACAGAACCATATAAACAGGCCAAGTGTGAGTCGTACTCGCACTATGGATCCCGAACTGAAAAATAAAAAAAAACAATTTTCTGTCGCTCACATTCATGTCTGTTTAAAATGAATCATAGTTGTAGGTTATCATTATTTTTATAACAAGCTTTATATTAGCTTTCCATGTTTGTAAGTTAGTCTGTCTGTTAGGGCTTGTGTACAAATCACGTGAGGGATAGGGGGGAGGTGGGATCACGAAAAAATCACGACAGATCACGTTGGAGGAGGGAGGATAAGGAGAATTACGTGTAGCTATTTTTCTACAGCGAACAAGCAAAGAAAAAATTTACCACATCAGTAGAAAGTTTTTCTCGGTTTTATTAAAAATAAATCTTCACTTGTTAAATTCTTCTAAATAGCGAGTCTAGTCTTGACCGCGCTTGACCCCGCCCGCTATAAACATACTAATAATCTTAAAATTAGTATGAATTAAAAAAATACAATAACCTTACCAAATATAACCAGGGGGGTCGGAGGAGGGGTCAAAGATTAGCCGAAAAACCTCGCGTGACTTGTGCACGAGCCCTCTCAGGTAGCTTGGGTCAAATCCTGAAAGCTAAATTAGAACCACTTCCCAGTTTCCGATTGAGCTGAAATGCATACACGATACGTTTAGAGAACAATGCATGGTTAGCTAAGTGTCGTCATTCTAAATTCAATATGGCGGACTCCTAAAGATGGCTGTACGGTGTTTTTTTTTGTCAGCAGTTTACCTTGCTATTTCCTTTACGCAACTCAGTTCACGTTTCGATCCGAACACGGCGGACGCTCACTCATCAGATCAATAGCAAATTAAAATTATCAAATAGTTCCTTGATACTTTTGATTGTACGTTCTTGGTGGAACATTATATCACACATATTTGTATGTAACGACATGTACTATTATTATATTTGCGCTGCGTATGCAGCTTGCCATTGCACTGGGCTCGGCTCGGCAGTCGCTCCCGAACCGCGCCTCACTATAGACCCAACCTAAGGACAACGTTTCTATGTAATAAATTTTTGAAAATTTAAACAAATCCGGATGTTCGTGAACCGCAAACCTGGTCTCTTTTCATTCTCTCCACGCAACCTTCAACCGCACAACACACTCGCGACATGTATATGTCTACACCAATTCCATCTTCTAATTCGTCTGCCTTTAGATGGTGTTCGAAACCGGTCGCTGACAAATTATACGAGTAAATGCAGTTTTATTTGCTTAATGTAGAATTTGTGTATATATAATTAACTAGCTGTCCCGGCGAACTACGTACCGCCTTACATTATATTACACTGCCCTACCCTACCCTACCCTACACTACACTACACTACCCTACCCTACCCTACACTGCACTACCCTACCCTACCCTACACTGCACTACCCTACCCTACATACACTACACTACACTACCCTACCCTACCCTACACTACCCTACCCTACACTACCCTACCCTACCCTACATACACTATACTACACTACACTACCCTACCCTACACTACCCTACCCTACACTACCCTACACTACACTACCCAACCCTACCCTACCCTAAAAAAAATGATGTTGGCCGATTCTCAGACCTACTCAATATGCTCATTGTGACTGTCAAATAATAACAGACAAATAATTAGCAATAAATTAAAATTGCGACTATAATTTGAGATTTAAACTATCCTATCTCTCAAGTTGGATCGAACTGCACATGGTGTGCGAATTTTATTATAATCGGTTAAGTGGTTTAGGAGGCCATTGAGGACAAACATTGTGACACGAGATTTATATATATTAAGATATATACTAATATGTGTGAAATAGTGCCTTGTTCTTTACTATCAATCATCTGCGGCGGTGTAAAAGCTAGTACATCTTTATTGCTTTTTTAAATCCACCATTGATAAGCCCTTTGGCATCATTTCACCTGATGGTAAGTGACGATAATGCCGAACATAGAAGTGTGCTTACCTAGATTCCCCAATGCAATGGGCATCTGGCTATCTTATCTTCAAGCCAGAATACATCCATGCTCTTAACATTGATGTTTGGCGGCAAGACTTAAATAAGATGTAGGTAGCTATGAAACTGCCCTAACACCAACCAAACCGAGTCTTACAAAGTTCACCCCACCGAGAATTGAACCCGCGAATCCTTGGTTTGAAGCGAATGGACTATCTATTACGCCACGGAGGTATGTTATATGGGTATCAAATGAAAGGGTTTCCTGAGAAATTCATCATATCAGCTCACTTAGGTCCCCACCGGGGGCTCGAGCCTGCCCTGAATAAGGGCGATCGGGCCTTAGTCGACCACGCGGGCCCAGTGCGGGTTGGTCGATTTCACACACAACCTTCGAGTTTATTCGCAGGCGTGTGCAGGTTTCCTCACGATGTTTTCCTTCACCGTAAGAGCGATAAACGTACATAAGAAACCGGAATTCGAAAACACATTGATACGTGGCAGGATTCCAACTACGACCTCCCGGGAAGGATGTAGCGGCCCTTGCCATTACGCCACCGTCGCTCCTGAAAACAATACGAATTAATTAAAATTATTTTCAAATTAAAGCTTCTACATAAAAGTTTAAAGGATTTTCGAAAATTATTTAAAATACTTTATCAAGAGATGTGGTGGTACGGAGCCTCCGTGAGCGAGTCCGACTCGCACTTGGCCGGTTATTTTTAACACGCCAGCAATTATGAACTCAAACTCGACCTGCAAAGGCCTAATTTGTCTGCTAATCATCTTTTAAATTTCACAGTGTGAAGACCGAGCAAGTGGCAGGCGGGGCAGACAGCCTCCTTCGTCTGGCGAGAGTGAATAGCAGTGATGCTGGCAACTACACCTGCGCCGTACAAGGTGCCAGGTCGCATACGGTCTCCGTGCACGTCCTCAATGGTTTGAACCTCCTTTGTCTATATACCCACTTAACTACTACGTGCTAATCTCCTTTTTTTTCCACATACTGAGGGTTGATTAATGAAGAAGTTTTGCACGTTACTGAGGTGGCGTTTGGCCTAAAAAGGTTAACCGCCTCCGTGGCATAAAGTTTAGTCCGTTCGCTTCACACCAGAAGGTCGCGGGTTCGATTCCAGGCGGGGTCAACTTTGTACGACTCGGGTTTGGTTGGTGGTAGGGCATTTTCATAGCCCGTCTGGCTAGCTACCACCATTTTATGTAAGTCAGTGTCAGTATCTTCTACACTTACCATCAGGTGAGATGATGCCAAGGGCTTACCAACTATGGATAAAAAAAACAAAATTGTCCTCTCCACTGACACTACGCTACCCGAGGGTACAAGAAAACGTAGGGCTACCAAATCCTCCGAGCTGCCAAACTGGCTGAACCAGCAGGAACGACGTGTCAATAGGCACGGAGCCAGGTCAGCTGAGGGAGAGCGCAGTATTTTTGCGTCTAACGGAGACACAATCGCGCAAAAAAAATTAATAATAATTTGGAGTTTTAATTCTCTTTAACTGCCTGCAGATCAACGCTAACGAGCTATATTCATCCAATCATTCAGCTAAAGGCTTTAAGATGACTCAATCCGATCAGGTTGAGACATGTTAAAATAATATCAAACGTAGCTAAGTCTGTTCACTAAAAGTTCAAATCAATGCGGGCTTCAACGCGGCTGTTACTTTGAAACCGAACGCCAAATTCTTGATTCGTAGTACATGTTTTTATTACTTTACTTGCTTTCAAAAAATTTAAAAAAATTGTTTTCAATTATAATGAAAGGTGTTAAAGTCACCAATTCTTGTTTGTTAGTTGCTTTCAACATTAAATATTTATTTTCGAGAAATTTTACAGTTAATGCCATACACAGGGTCTACAGTATATTTTTTTACATCAAAAGTGGTAATATTTTTAAAATTTCATTCAATTAAATCGATTTTTTATTACTTTAAGTTTATTATATATTTTTTCATAGTGATATCTTTACACAAACTTTCAATATTTTGAATTGAATATTGTCGTTTGACCCATCATAAGGCCTTAACGCTTCTAAATACAACCTACATGAAGTTCGATAGTCCTGTGAGAGTGCTGCTTGTGAGTAAAAATGTGACGAAATCATACTTTTTAGTTTATTTTTGGTCTGATTTGTATCATCTTCTTTATTTTTCCTTTTTTATGCCGCCATGTCTTAATGGTTAAGTCTATAAGATTTACATCAGCAGGTCGCGGGCTTTGTAAGACACGGTTTGGTAGGTGAAAGGGCATTTTCGAAGCCCGCCTGGCAGCATATTATCTAAGTCTTGCCACCAAACATCAATGTTAACAGCAAAGATGTGTCACAGCTTGAAAATAAGATAGCTAGATTCCCATTGCGTTGGGGAATCTTGGTAAGCCCACTTCCATCTTCGGCGTTATCGTCACTTAACATCAGGTGAGATGATGCCAAGGGCTTACCAATTGTAAAAAAATAAAAGTTTGGTAGTTATTTTGTCAAAGATGTCAAGAGCAACATTTTTGACGTGTCAACGTCTAATAAATCAATGGACGCCGGCTGCATGCACGAAAAAGGTTGACTCAGTGTCCCGTTACGCTCATTGTCCCGTTACACTAATTGACTATATATATGACCAGTGTCCCGTTACGCTCATTGTCCCGTTACACTAATTGACTATATATATGACTCGTCATAAAAGTATGCAATCATTTTATCAATGTTTTGTTATGAAGTTGTCACGTTAATCTATTGTCCGTAAACCGACTTTATAGAAAACCAATTTTTTTTCACGTTAACGAGTCCTACACCACTATGATTACACCCACATACAAGCAGAAATATGCCTTATCTGTATTATTATTAGGTTCATTAACAATTTTTCTATGTTCTTCGGAAAAATTAAACAAAACAAATCTTTTGTCATTTCCTAAGAAGGGATATTCGGCCAGCCGTATTTGCTTTACGAAATAAATAAATATTGGAACAAATAAACAAATATTTTTTTTTGTATTTATCTCGGATAAGCGGACTTAATAAATAATCCGGGGAGATATCGCCTTAACTGAAGAGGATTCTTAGAAACGATTCAATGTTAAATACCTACCTAAATCAGTTTTGAGGGTTCCGTAATTAAACTAGGAACCCTTAGCGTTTCGCCATGTCCGTCCATCTGGCTGTTTGTCTGACAGTAGATATGCAACAACCATTTTACTCTTAAGGCCCTAACAGCACTCAATTAAAAAAAAAAAAAAAATTAAACTGTTTATTACATTAAAAAAAGGAAACACTTGACGCCACACAAAAAACGCAAATCTTGATAAAGAAGATTATGTGCGTTTATCGTTAGAACAGGTTGAAACGTGTTTAAATAATATAGAACGTAAGTCTATTCATTTTAAGTTCAAATCAATGCAAGCTTGAACGCGGCTGTTACCGTGAAACCGAACGCCCAATTCTCGATTTTTACATGTTTTTATTACTTTTCATCACTTTCGAATAAGTTTAAAAAAATGTGTACCATTAAAATGAAAGGTCTTAAAGTCACCGATTTTTGTGTGTTGGTTTCATTCAACATTAACTATTTGTTCTCTAGAAATTTTGCAATTAATGGAAAAAATAGGATCTACAGTATATTTTTTTGCATCAAAAGTGGTAATATTTTAAAAATTGTATTTAATTAAATCGATTTTTCATTACCCTAAATATATAATATATTTTTGCCATGGTGATAGCTTTACACAGTCTTTCAATAATTTGAATTGAATATTGTCATTTGACCCATCTTAGGGCCTTAAGCTGGTATGCAAATAGACAAATCTGTGACGTCTCTAACATGTGGAATAAAATCTATAAAAATAATGTTTTTAGTACCCACGTGTGATTTTAGGGTTCCGTACCCAACATGGGGAAAAACGGGACTAAGACTAAGACTTCACTGTCCATCCGTCTGTCTGTATGTCTATCCGTCTGACACCGAGCTGTATTTCATGAACCGTGATAGATAGACAGCTGAAATTTTCACAGAAGATGTATTTCTGTTGCCGCTATAACAACAAATATTATCAATTTTTTAAAAAACGTGTTTTTTTAACGTGAAGAAACTAGTGCCATCTAGTATGATGGTACGTAACGCTTTGCGCGCGGTTGTGACTCGCACTTTACCAGTTTTTATTTATTTACTTATTTAGCCCATGGTTTAGGGTATCATTGAATAGATCTTTTAAAACCATTGAGGGTTTTCGAAAAACATTTTTAGGTAAATAATTAGGTAGTTTACAAGAAGAAGAAGAAGTTTCGTTTTTACACGACTACGCCAGAAAGAGGGTTATGTTACTCTCCGAAGCCTAAACCGCTTAATGGATTTTGGAGGTGTCGTTAGATTCGTCTTGATCCCGTGAGTGACATAGGATAGATTTTTATCCATCTGGCCAAAAAAGGGGGTTAAGTTTTTACGCAGTCATGTTTTTAATTTTTAATGTATTCCTAATTATTAAGTGATGGTCCCACCAGCTAAACGGCTGTTTCAATAATTTAAAAATAATTGAAGATGATCATCAATGACCGGAATAGGTAGAGTATTTTCATGTACTTTTGCAACGTTGGCACAACATGGATAAGCTTAATTTTATCTGGTATCCGGTTTTTTTTTCATTTAGAAGCAATTAACTCAAGACTCAAGCGTGCGTGCAAGGTTTTATTGAGAAATACTTGCACAAATATATTTTCCTATTTGTTTATTTACTAATTCTTATTGTATAATTATTGGTGTAATTTGTTTTAATGTAATTTATGCATTTATAAACAATAAAAAGATGATTCCAAAAAAGATTTTATTTCACTTTGTAAGACCCTCAAATCCGGAAATCCGGAGAAGCTTATCCATACTATTGACAACGTTATGACATAATTGCCGGAAAAAACTCTACCTATTCCAATCTATGATCATCATATCAGCTCGCATACGTCCCCACCGAGGCGCTCGAGCCTACCCTGAATTAGGGCGATCTAAATTGAATTTTGGAAATCTGAATTCAAAATCACATTGGTACGTGGCGGGATTCGAACCACGACATCCCGGACAGGAAGCGGCGGCCCTAGGCGTTACGCCAACGACGCTCTTTTTAATTTATATATATATATTTTGCGCGTGATCAGACACGCACTTGAGTACTTTTTTGATGGGTTATATTTTCTAATAGTTAACGTTTTGTAGGAGATTATATTATGAAGGATAGATAAGTTCATAACTTTCTGCAGTTGAATTTCCATGCCCCTCGGTGGGGACGTATATGAGCTGACATGATGATGATGAAAGCGGAATGTGAACAAATTAGATGTAACTTAGTCTTTTTACAAGCTCCATGTTTACGTATTAGTTAGTTAGTTTATCTGTAATTTTGAAACAAGTATTGCAAGCTAAATTAGAACCACTGCTCGGTACCCTATTGAGCTGAAATTTTGTATATACGTTAAGTTTGGAGAACAATCAATTGTTAGCTAAGTGACGTTAATCTTAATCCAATGTGGCGGACTCCAAAATATAGTGGATTAGTTATTTATCTACACCCCCATGATATGGGTATCAAATGAAAGGGTTCGCTGAGAATAATACAAAATAATTAAAATTCCTTTTAAAATATTGCTTATCATCATCCACTATCTTTTTCCACTGTTGGACAAAGGATTGCCACGAATAACGGTCCTACGCTGCCCGCATCCAGCGGCTTCACGCGACCTTCTTCGAGCTTATACCTAAAAGTTTTAGATTTTTCGAAAATATTTTTACAATACAGTTGCTCGAAAAGTGGTCCTTTATATGCCAGTCATGTGTGCGCAAAATTGATTTTACCGCACACGTGCTTTTATTTTACCACTTTTTTTTAATTTCTAGCTCGGAGGAACAAGATATTTCTAGCAAATAAAAATGATAAAGATACAGAATCTTCTTCAAGACTTTTGAAAGAAGAATTTTTAAAGAGATAGGTAGTTCCTCCGTTCCTCCGAGGTTAGTACATAACGCAAGCTGTTTAGATTCTCTTTGGGTTATATCTTTGTGAAGAAAAGAGAAAAAAAATGAATGAAGTGGAACCGGTTACACCAAGGAATAGGTCATCTTTACCAAAGAGGTTAAGTATCCCAAGCCGTATTTTAATCTATTTAGGATAATAAAAAAAACTTACGCATGCGTACGTGTGCTAGCCAGAATAAGGCGCAATTTTCGTAAAACTGAATTGATATGTTTTAGTTGTGAAAACTAATAAAATTAAGAATAGTTAATATATATGTAATAAATAATATACTTATGTGTATGTATAAGAAAAAACAAAGTGTTTTGCTCCGCGGACATTTAAAATAAGCCACAAGTCGTGTAAAATGAACTTGGTTGCTGAAACCTTGATAGGTATGTACCTACCCATGTATTTTGTTTTTCTATCACGGTCGTTTTTTTATTTTATCTATTTTCTCACAACTGTATTGAAAAACATCGTATGATACATGGGTGTAAAAGGAAATAACAAACAGCTCGGGCTCACAAATGTCACTCGTATGTTATTGGCCTTTTTTTTTTCTTTTTTTTTTATTCACAATTAGTAAGCCCTTGGCATCATCTCACCTGATGGTAAGTGACGATGATGCCGAAGATGGAAGCGAGCTTACCAAGATTCCTCAACGCAATGGGGAACTGGCTATCTTATCTTCATGCCGGAACACACCAATGATATCAACATTGATATTTGGCGGCAAGACTTAGATAAGATGGTGGTAGCTAGCCAACCCTAACCTAACCTAACTATTCTAGGATTTTCAATGTTATCGGCACCATTTAATACACATTTAACATCACAATAGTGTTAAAACATATAAATTTATAAACGGTGTGCTTAAATAACAAGCTTGTATCTAACTTATCTAACAGTATGTATTTTTGTTCGGGTGGAATCATGCAAGTTAATTTTTACCCACTTCCTAGTTTCCGATTGAGCTGAAATTTGGCAGTGACAATGCAATATTCAAAGCTTACACCTAAACGTTTTAAGGTTTTTTTAAAAAATAATACTGGAATTTGGTACCGTATATTTTTATATTAATTTGATCATTTGGCTTGTTGAGCATTATAAAAAACTATTTTTAAATAAAAGCTCTTGAGTTTTGGAAAATTATTTATTGCACGGACCTGTTTGTTGCCCTGTCAGAATAAATTCACGTTAAATAACGCAACTTAGCAACTACCTGGTATTTCTGGAACTACTTCCCATAATGAGCTATTTACGCCGCTCTCAGCACTCCCAATAATGAATCGAGTTTCACTGAAATGGCTTTCTTGCTCTTTGGAGGACTTGTTTCATCTCCGTTTGTGGAAGACTGGTCGTGAATGTCGAATGTCTAGTCAATGTTGATGACATAATTAATTAGAAGTCTTGTAGCTTCGACGTTATGACGTGGATCATATTGAGATCATAATTCGTAGTGAATAGAGTTGATATTTCCAGGAAACAAACAAGGTTTGTTAACGATTTGTCGTTTTCTGAATACATTTTTATGTCAGCGAACCATGTCTAACTATCCTGGTACAGGCAGAACTTTCAGGCGGCGAGCGACTGAAAATTTGATGTTGCCACCTGGTAAAGTGGGGTGTAGGAGAATTGGTGTAGGTCCCGTTAACTGGGGCTTCTACTCATCATACTGAACAAAAAAATTGGTGTACGTCCCGTTAACTGGGGCTTCTGCTCATCATACTGAACAAAAAAATTGGTGTAGGTACCGTTAACTGGGGCTTCTACTCATCATACTGAACAAAAAATTGGTGTAGGTCCCGTTAACTGGGGCTTCTACTCATCATACTGAACAACTTTTGTTCTATGACTTGGCTGAAATTGCAAAAAAAATGTATTTAACTCTCATACAAATCGATCAGCTGACCGACCAATTATGTGCATTTTTGTATGGAGGGACCATTTTTATTGATAATTAACTATGGGTTTCTTGGGGAAAGTTGTATAGTATGTTGAGTAGAAGCCTTAATTAACTGGAACTGTACCAATTATGTTACACCTTGTATAATAAATCTATGGATGCCATGTAGTCGTGATTAATCCGATATCGGTGCTACTTTTGTTATCGCGAAAAGAAGCTTGCGCAGTCAAGATGACAAAGAAAACTGGCCTAGTGCGAGTCGGACTCGCTCACCGAGGGTTCCGTAGCACCATATCTCTGAAAAAGGAACCTTAAAAATAATAAATCGAAAACTGTACATCATAAAAGTAATTAAAATAGTGTTTAAGCTTGTGCCAATGAAGGCTTTTAATACAATACCCCACATAACACGGTTAACTCAATCCAAAATTTAGATCGGCGTTTAGATGGCCGTTGGGGTAGTAAAGTTCTCGAGTTGCGACCGCGCACCTAAAAACGTAGCGTAGGTAGCTAGGTAGAAGGTCGCGGGAAGCCGCTGGATGCTGGCGGCGCAGAACCGGTCGTCGTTGAAATCCTTGGGGAGACTTATGTCCAGCAGTGGACGTCCTTCGGCTGATATGAAGAATAAGCTAAATTGTTAATGAAGCTCGTTTGCGTTGCTCTGCAACCTGCAATTTATAGGAGAATTAAAACTCCAAACTAAAAGGCGCGATGGTGTCTCCGTTAGACGCAAGTAGGTTTTAACCTCAAATTACTGCGGTCTCCTTCAGCTGACCTGGCTCCGCGCCTATTGACACCTCGTTCCTGCTGGTTCAACCAGTTTGGTAGTTCGGAGGATTTGGTAGCCCTGCGTTTCCTTGTTCCCCAGGTAGCGTAGTGTCAGTGGAGAGGACATTTTTTTTTTAATTTATAGTTGGCAAGCCCTTGGCATCATCTCATCATTACAGCTCATATACGTCCCCACCGAGGGGCTCGAGCCTACCCTGAATTAGGGCGACTAGGCCTTAGTCAACCACGCGGGCCCAGTGCGGGTTGGTCGACTTCACACACAACCTTCGAGTTTCTTCGCAGGCGTGTGCAGGTTTCCTCACGATGTTTTCCTTCACCGTTAAAGCAATCGGTAAGTATGTACGTAAGTTTTTGAAAAACTCATTGGTACATTGGCCGTCCAGATTTGAACCCGGTACCTCTGGTTAGATGGACCGAGTCGTTACCGGTTGAGGCATCATCTCACTTGATGGTAATTGTAGATGATGCTGTAGATGGAAGCGGTCTTACAAGGATTCCCCAACTCAACAGAGAACCGTCAGGAATCTAACCCGCAACCTCCAGATGTGAAGCTAACGGACTTAATTGTTAGGCCCCGGAGATGGGTACAGATAAGATCATCATCATCATCATATCAGCCAAAGACCGTACACTGCTGGACAAAGGCCTCCCCAAGGATTTCAACGACGATCGGTTCTGTGCTCCCCGTATCCAGTTATAGACGCAATAGGCGAATCATATTATAACTAGCTGTCCCGGCGAACTTCGTACCGCCTTATACTACACTACACTACACTGCAATACACTGCACTACACTGCACTGCACTACACTAAACTACACTGCACTACACTACACTCGCTGCTCCAATACGGCGCCACAGATGAGATACTTGTTACTTACGGCGCGCCCCCACAGCGCCTCAGACTGGGAGCGCGCTTTTCGCATGCAAAATAGAGCCATGCGACAAAATCGTGCAAGTGCCGCAGAACCCTCCCGCGAGGCCATATTTGCGTGCGTGTGTTCGTGAGAGTGTCCCGATTCGTTCGTAACATCGATGATACGATATTTGACATAATGCAATATCGATGTTACAACATCAATATTTTAACTTTTGACATCGATGATTGTAGAAAATCGATGATCATCGATCATCCCTAGTTAATACAAAGTTATGTTTATCATTGCCTGATTTTGGTCAGTTTTTTATTAACTTTTAAAATGTAAAAAATGGTTATAGTGAAATAACAACAATAGTTGGACATATAGTATCGCGAGGTTTTTTGTAGGTATTGATATGTTCTCTAATATTGTAGAACATTTTTGTAGTATCATCAATAGTTTCCGTAGCGTATGCGTTGAAGGAATTTTTAAGCAATTTTTTAAACCTTGGTTTAAGTTTCTGAAGTTTTAGCAAGGATCCATTATTTTTATAGTTATAATTATAACCTATGTAACTGAGCAATAATGTAGCATTCTAATGGTGAAATAATTTTTAAAATCGGTTCAGTAGTTTTTGAGTTTATTCGTTGCAAAAATACAAAAAAACAAAGCCTTCCTCTATATTTTTTTTTATTCATTATTGGTAAGCCCTTGGCATCATCTCACCTGATGGTAAGTGACGATGATGCCGAAGATGGAAGCGGGCTTACCAAGATTCTCCAACGCAATGGAGAACTGGCTATCTTATCTTCAAGCCGGAACACATCAATGTTATTAACACTGATGTTTGGCGGCAAGACTTAGATAAAATGGTGGTAGCTAGCCAGGCGGGCTTAGAAAATGCCCTACCACCAACCAAACCGAGTCTTACAAATTGACCCCACCGGGAATCGAACCCGCGACCTCCTAGTGTGAAGCGAATGGGCTAACCATTACGCCACGGAGGCGGTTAAAAAATTAGTATAGATAATATCACTAATACTCCCCCCTTGTTTCAGAAGAAAGCCTAGCCGAGTTGCACGCGGGCGCCAAATCAGAGCCGCCGTCTTTGATTACGGTCCTGTCACTGCTAATGGCGCTAAACGTCATAACAGAACGGTTCCCGTTGCTATCTTGTTATCCTGTGATTTTGGTCGCAGCACTAGCTGTTATTGCACAAAATAGTGAGGCCCAAGGCCCATTAGACTATCAGTTCATACGGTTACCTACGTGATATACGTTAGATTGTACATAAATATACGATTTTTAGTGCATAAGAATTTAAATTATATTAAATAATAGTTATTGGGAAATAAAATTTAATTGTATACTTTTTGATGTTTTATTTTGTTGACCAATTTAAATGTTCTTTCTGCCCGACTACGGCAAAGCAAAGTTAAGAGTTATATTTTTTTTGCATGAATGGCAAAGAAAATCCAATTTATCAAATTCGAAATAAAGTTGAATTTTATTCAAACTTTGCACAGATTTAAAGCTTTCAGTTCTTAAACAGTAAAGTTAGTATACATTAGCAATGATCATTAGCTTTTCATAAATTTACATCACTTTAATTTATTAGTGCAAGTTTATGCTGTATGTTTTCCGAAACAAATAATAAAATTAACATCAAAATACATAGTATATTATTCAACTAGTGAATAAAGGAAGAATAAAAGCGTCGGTGGCTCAACCGGTAACGACTCGGTCCATCTAACCAGAGGTACCGGGTTCAAATCTGGACGGCCAATGTACCAATGAGTTTTTCAAAAACTTACGTACATACTTACCGATTGCTTTAACGGTGAAGGAAAACATCGTGAGGAAACCTGCATACGCCTGCGAAGAAACTCGAAGGTTGTGTGTGAAGTCGACCAACCCGCACTGGGCCCGCGTGATCGACTAAGGCCTAATCGCCCTGATTCAGGGTAGGCTCGAGCCCCTCGGTGGGGACGTATATGAGCTGTAATGATGATGATGAATAAAGGACGGATTTAAAGCGAGGACCATAAATGAATCACGAGCAAGTAAAGGATTCCAACAACTGAATCACGACCGCAGGGAGTGATTCAAGTATTAGAATTCTGAGCGACGCGAGTAATAATGGCCCTCGATATAAATCCGTTTTATTCAAGAGTTGCAACTATACTTTATAACATACTCCGAGAAAAAGAATCATTTATTGGAAAATAGACATATAATAAAGAAAAAAAGATGGTTAAATTAATTGAAATGCTCATTGAAATTGGAAAAATTACTAAAATTAAGAGTAATTTTATTTTTGTTCATACAACTTATAGTAAATAGCGCCAATTTGCTTATGAAATGACAGCAAATAACACAAAAAAGATTTTATTAGCTAAAAAGCTAAAATCATTGTCGAAAATGTCGAACAATTAAATCTCGAGGAGTTATTTGTACAAGGAGTTTCTATGTCAAATGTTTTTTTGGACAAGGAGTTTGTATCGAGTATTTTTTTCGCAAGTAGGTTGTATAGAATTGAGATGGAGGATGAATATATTGGTGTGTTCTAAATTCAAACACCAAAATAGTGATTAAAGAAGCTTTTTATTGACTGTTTTCAGTGAGTAAAAGACTTTTAGAGGGGCAATGTATAAAATACAATGTTTAAAACTGAGCAGTTAAATTAATTTTCCCCGTTTAACTTAATTAAACAATCTCTGTTAAATTATAATTAAGTTTCCTACTAAAAGTGGATAATCACCATTTATTAATAATTTATTGTCTCTCTCTGGAAAACCTTGAGTAAGCTTTAGTAAGCAGTAAAAGCGGAAAATGAGCGTTTTTGTATGTACATACAATTGAAATATCAGAAAATAAAATTAAAAAAAAATTCACCTTCACCGACTGTATCATTTCGTACATCCAAAGATGATAGATAGGTTATTCAAGCTCTTCAATTAAAATAAACAATTGGTGTTAAAATCATTAAGTGCTGTTTTTCCACCCAATTCCCAAGAAAATCATGGTCAAATTAAAAAAAATTACTTCATACAAATGGAAGAGCTGAATGCTTCGACCAATTTAACAGCTATGGACCGGCATTCATTCATTCATTTTTCATAGTATTTTAGAAATTTTTAATTACAATTGTTTTACAATACATTTAATTATTGAAGTGATGCCTAAACGTTTATTCGCATGATCATCGGAGCATACAATCGTGTGACCTCTTTTAGCCAAAAAGATCGTCTGAGACGAAATTAGTAAATACGAGTACACACACAATTTCTGTAGGCATCAAAACCATTGTTCGCGTGGGCAGTCCATAGATAGCTGTTAACTGGTCAAAGGCTGAATGACCAATTCTGTATGACGAGTCAATGTTGCAACATTTTTTCAGAGTTAACCATGTGTTCTTTAGGGAAAGTTGTTCAGCGTGAATCATGCTGCATCCTTATCTTTAGTAATATTATATACTTACGCGAAAGTTTAGATGTATGGATCTATGTACATAACATACAAAAGTAACCGACATAGCTCTTAGAATTGCTAAACTTTAGTGGCAGTGGGCGAGGCACATTGCTCGTAGAACAGATGGCCGTTGGGGCAGTAAAGTTCTCGAGTGGCAACTGCGTACCGGAAAACATAGTGTAGGCAGGCCTCCCACTCGGTGGAACGATGACCTGGTGAAGGTCGCGGGAAGCCGCTGGATGCGGGCAGCGCAGAACCGATCGTCGTGGCAATCCTTGGGGGAGCCTGTGTCCAGCAGTGGACGTCCTTCGGCTGATATAAAGATGATGATGGATGTATGTATGGATGTTTGTTACTCTTTCAACGCCACAAAAGATAAAAGGATCTGGATAAAATTTGGTAGGTAGATAGATTAGAATCTAGATTAACATGTAGGCTACTGCTTGCAGCTCGCACACTGCGCACCCTTGAAGACAGTTATAGAAACTATGTTTACGCGAGCGAAGCCGCTGGCAAAAGTTAGTAATAAATAAAAGTCTCCATCTTGATACAGTCTTTATTTGACCAAAATCATAAAACCTATGGATTTTGGAGATCATGAACTGATCCAAGGCCCTTCAAGATAACTCCTCATAGATAAGGTTTTCCCAAAACACTAAAGAATGGGAGTAGTCTAAATATAGCGATTCTGGCCCAGCGGATCGTGGATGCCAATCCAAGTCTTACGTATCTTAGCATAACTTCCTGTGACCTTGAAATGGTAGCTTAATTGCGACGCAACCCTCCTTTCGTATCTATATGATTTTTTTTTTCACACAAGCGCCATCTAGCGGTATGTGCGCTTACCTGCTCCTACATCACTTTGACGTTGACATTGACAGTTGAGAGCTGTGATGGCATGCGCTGTAATTGGTCTCCCGCAATGACGTCATACAAATACTGCGCTGTGATTGGCTACCGCAATCCGCAGGGCCAGTACCGCTATATTTACACTACTATACTGCGGCCGTCCAAAGAATGCTGATTTGACATAAACTAGTTTGACGTAACTAGTGATGTGCACGCACATAGACATCCATACTAAATACTTTATACCTATCAAGTAGATGTTACATAATATAATGAAATAAAATAACCATTCCCAAAATAGTGTTGCCAAACCCGAGGCTAAAGTTTACTTTGTGGACCGTCGATTTTAGGGGTTTTAATGGGTGAAGGGGGTGGAAAATAAGAAAAATTGTGTGGCGGGAAACTAATTATTCGTCAAAGTTAGCCAAATTCGTTGTATTGCGGTTGAATATTTTTTTATTTCCTTGCAATCGAAGTGAAAAGCAGAGTGTAAAACTCGAGCATGAAACCCATTTTACCCTCGACGTGACTTTCCACCCTCGCCGCACCAGCTCGGTTTGCTAAATGAACGTCTCGGGTAAAATGACTTGTTTTATTCTCTTGTTGTACAATCTACTATTGTTTTTACTTAAACATATCACTTTTATGCCTGAAACTTTTATGGTTGGTATATTGACGCAACAAGAAATATGTAATTGTTTGTGTGGTAATTAATTATTCATAATATATTCATAACAGTTACAAATACGTTATCAATGGTTACATGTGGTAATATCACAATTATTAAGAAGATATTATGACCATAGAACGTAAACGTTTTACCAAAGTTTCATGTAATTACAAAATATACAATCTGTTTTTCAAGCTAAGAAACTAAAGATTAATTTGTTTAAAATTTCGGAGATTTAACGAATTTTATATTCTATCGCTGTCATGAAGTGTCAAATCAGCATTTTCTAGACGGCCGCACTATAATGGGACTCTCTATAAAATAACCAATTAGTTAGGTATCTTAAGGATCGATTGGCAAAGTACATATTTAACGACAAAGTAATAGAACAGTTTAGTATTTTAGTATTTCTTTATATTTTTTGCTCTCTTTTTTGTTAATATTTATTTTGTTTTCATAAATTCATCATTTTCATAAGTTCATAAGTTCTCCATTGCGTTGGGGAATCTTGGTAAGCCCGCTTCCATCTTCGGCATCATCGTCACTTACCATCAGGTGAGATGTTGCCAACGGCTTACCAATTGTGAATTTAAAAAGAAATGTTTTGTATGGTGTTATTTTTTAAAGCCTGGAGACGAGACTAGCACCCCCAATACAGGAAATCCTAGTAGGGGGTTCGTATGGGGGTTAACTCGTGAAACTGGAAGCGTTTCTACAACTTTGAAAAACACATACGTACGTAAGCGAAAATAAAGGTAAGCATGTGTATTTATGTACAATTCTAGATGCACAGGCGAAGGCTGCAGTCTCATTAAGAGAGTACCTACTCGCTAATCCGCAAAGCTCACATACGTGCGAATCCAAGTATTCATAATTATTATACGTTACTTGCGATACTTAGCTACGACAATGTGTAACTAGTTTTGCGACTGGTATTAACGCAGTGACGGGAACTGTCTCTAAAGATAATTCCACTGCGAATTTGAATGCTCACTTAATCCTGTCGAGTTTATGTTGTACTTTGTATTCAGGACATGCTTAGAGTTAAGCTGGTAATATGAATCGGTCGTATTATATTTCTAATTAGGTATTGTCACTTGTCTATATTATTATACTCTAGCTGTGCCATCGAGTTCGTCCACGTGGAGGTTTTGAATTTTACGGGAAAAAAATATCCTATACGTTAACCCGGGCTATACCACCATACAACATTTCATCAAAATTGGCCTGGTAGTTTTTACGTGATGCGTGAACATACAGACAGACAGACAGACAAAAATTTCAAAAGTCGTAGTTTGGGCTTCTATATCGTTAGTAATGTCCACCACGGTCAATATTTTTCAAAAATATTTCATGTACCAGACACGGCCATGTTACAGTTTTATTATATGTTATATACAGGGTGTAACAAAATTGGTGTAGGTCACGTTAACTGGGGTTTCTACTCGTCATGTTCCACAGTTTGTCTATAGCAGGGGAAATCCCGTTCCATCTATCTAATAGTTAGTGTTACCAGTAGTAGACTTCAAAATTGGACGTAAATATTTTAAATATTTAGTTTATAAAATGATAACGTAATCATGGATTCTCCCTCCCCCCCCCCCAAATAATCCAGATGTATATACAAGCATCTGACCCCCCCCCTTCCGGTGATCACGTAATTGTTGAATGATCCCTCATCATACTGAACAACTTTCCCCAAGGAACCCATTGTCAATTCTCAGAAAAAAATTAGGACCCTCCACTATTATGAACAATATTGGTCGATCAGCTGATCGATTTGTATGAAGAGGAAACATTTATTTTTGCGATTTCAGCAAAGTCGTAGAACAAAAGTTGTTCAGTATGATGAGTAGAAATCCCAGATAACGGGACTTACACCAACTTTGTTACACCCTGTATATAAATATTTTCTGTACTTTCTGTGTTACCTGTAAAATTTTTAATAAAAAGAACAACTAAATACGAAATATTACAATTCGATATTTTTTGGTCGGAATTAACCTAATAGTTTTGTTTTTACCTACCCAATAAAGGGGGTATATTTTTCGGGTATATACGCTGCCGACAAAACGGTACCGACAAAGGGGCTGCTCTGAGTTCCACCCCGACGCCGCTGACGTTACATTCGCACGGGGTCGCGCAAATTTTGTTCAGACTTTAATTATTAATGTAGGCAACGATTTTGAAGATACTTCGACCAGCAGTGAAACTGATTAAAAATAAAGATAAATTCTACATAAAAAATACATATTTTTTTTCAAGATTGTTTTATCCTTCAACACATTTCCAGAACTTTGTTCAGGTGTACTTCAGCTAATTCCCCGAATTTTATTTAGTTCTAGATAACAAATGATATCACAAAAACAACTTTCCCAAAGAAACTATATGTCGAATCAGAAAAAACAATTTTGGTCTTCGATACATTTATTATAACAGCTCATATACGTCCCCACCGAGGGGCTCGAGCCTACCCTGAATCAGGGCGATTAGGCCAGTCGACTTCACAAACAACCTTCGAGTTTCTTCGCAGGCCTGTGCAGGTTTCCTCACGATGTTTTTCCTTCACCGTTAAAGCAATCGGTAAGTATATGTACGTAAGTTTTTGAAAAAACTCATTGGTACATTGGCCGTCCAGATTTGAACCCGGTACCTCTGGTTAGATGGACCGAGTCGTTACCGGTTGAGCCACCGACGCTTCGATACATAATTAATATTAAGTTGTCAAATGGGCAAATATGTGTAAATGACCAAAATTTTTTTTTCCATATTTGACATATAGTTTCTTTGGGCAATTTGTTTGTGATCACGAGTACATTCACATCCTTTGTTATGAAGAACTAATTAAAAGTCACCCCATATAAATATAGCACCTATACAGGATGTAATAAAATTACTGTAGGATCCGTTAACTAAGGCACTCATCATACTGAATAACTTTTCCCAAGAGACTCATAGTACTTTCGCAAAAAATCTTTAAAATCTTCATACAAATTGATCAGCTGACTGACGTGTTTTCTGTATGTTTACATAGAGCGTGAATATTTTTTGATGCGAAACATCTATTGGCGCGCCTTGGCAGGAAAATCGACTCATATGCCGTGACGCCAAACGGCTTGACGCCGTCATGAAAATGTTTACGCCACCGATCTAGAATCACTCCGAATTTCGAATTAGTGACAATATTATAGAATCGAAATATGAGTGACAGTGACGATAAAGTTATCAAATTATCAGCCGAAAAACGTCCACTGCTTGACAAAGGCCTCCCTAAGGATTTTCACGGCGACCGATCCTGCGCTGCTCGCATCCAGCGGCTTCGCAATCTTCACCAGGTCGTCGGTCCACCGCGTGGGAGGCCTGCCTACGCCTATTTTCCGGTGCGCGGTCGCCACTCGAGAACTTTACTGCCCCAACGGCCATCTGTTCTACGAGCTATGTGCCCTGGCCACTGCCACTTCAGTTTAGCGATTCTGTGAGCTATAATAATAATAATAATAAATTAATTCTTTATTCAGGCAACCACGGCCCCACAAACAGAAAATTCAGTTCACAATAAAATAAAATAAAATAAATTCAATAAATTCAAAGCAAGTCATCAAAAAATAATATCATAATAAAACGTAAAGTCAGTCACAGATTACAATTAAAATAAACAAATAGTCAATATGTCAAATTGTCAATATTTCCTACCCGGCATTGGAACCACTATGTCGGATACTTTGGTTCTCCTGCGGATCTCCTCATTTCTGATTCGATCGCGTAGGGAAATTCTGAGCATAGCTCGCTTTATTGCCTTTTGGGTGACCTTGAGCCTTCTGATGAGGCCCATAGTAAGCGACCAAGTAACGATCAAGTAACCTAAAAAAAAACAAATGAAATGAAATATAATTTATTTGCTTAGTTTTGAGTACAAAATTTGGTGTTAACAATAAATTAAAAAGTTCATTTCAAAACCTGCTCATAATTTAAGCGTGCAAATATTTAAGGTGAATTGTCTTAATTACATTATTATTCATATATTTTATGTCAAGGTATAAATTCTTTCATTGAGTAAAAACATTTATGTATTAACCATTTATGCAGGTTTTTTTTAAATATTCCGCCAGACAACATTCTTATTTCGTCAGGTAAAGCGTTGTATACTTTTGCTGCCATAAAACAAACATTTTTCTGTGCCAAAGAATAATAATGATCAAAGTGCAGGCTGCAGTTAAATGTTTAACATCTGCCGGGCGTCCCATGACTATGTTTATTTTGGAGAATTGAGGGAAAGTTGATCAGAATAATGAGTAGAAGCCCCAGTTTACGGATCCTACACCAATTTTGTTACACCCTGTGCAGCATTTTGAACAATTTTTTGAATTACAGCATTATGTTAAAGTTGTGGCCCCGACGCGCTCCAGTCGAGTCTTTATCATGCACAATGAAAATAATTAGATGACTTGGGGGGGAGGTCAAGGTCCAATTATTTAAATAAAATACGTTTCACCACCAGCAAATCTATCAAACTGTAATTTTTTTGTCTAAAACATAATTTAAAAAGTGAAAAAAAAAGGTGAAAACTCAAGATAGGGCGAGAATCAGCAGACAGAAATAAAAAAGTCAAATTTATAAAAAAATAACAAAAGCAAATTAAAAAGAAGATAATACAAAACTTATAGAAAATTTAAAAAAAAATATTCGGCCGACTCACCTTTACACTTTACACTGATGTGACGGTGAGGAAAAATATTTCCTATCTTTCATACTGGTCGTATAGCACTGTGAAGGTCATCATCATCATCATCATATCAGCCAAAAATCGTCCACTGCTGGACAAAGGCCTCCCCCCAAGGATTTCCACGACGACCGGTCCTGCGCTGCCCGCATCAATCGGCTTCCCGCGATCTTCACCAGGTCGTCGGTCCACCGCGTGGGAGGCCTGCCTACGCTACGTTTTCCGGTGCGCGGTCGCCACACCACTGTGAAGGTAAAGAAACTTAATTAATTCCTAACATTACTACTTGTGTTTGTGAAGTCTCTTTCCCTATGAAACATATGAGAGTTTCATTGGAACCTTTTACATAATTACCAGGTTACCAGGAATTTGTGATCCCTTCACAGTTTCTTGGAAATTTCGCTTTACAGTCACCCTACATAAATGAGGAAGCGTAGGAGATCCAATATTGTAGACCAAGTATTTACACAGATATCGAGACACACGGCAGTGTGTCAGCCAAGTTCGAGAAGAAAAGGGTTATGTTACACGAATCCTTTCCATTTGAGATTTTGTGTGTATATTAAAACTTCTTTGATCACCTAGAATCACACGTTTTATAAATTCAAGTTTTACCATTTCTGAGATATTAACGTCCGAAAATCACTATTTTTATGACTGACTGACTGACTGACTCATCCAAATTATAGAACACTCCCAGGTGATTTCGAAACCTGAAATTTAGAATCAAGGTAGGTTACTAAACGTATACAAAGGAAAAATTAAAAAATAGACACGTATGAGTCGTAATCGTGCACCAAGGGTTCTGCATCACCACTGCTCATCAAAATATATAGACCACTTCCAAGTAGCTTATAAATAGAGATGCACCGAAATTCGGTATATAAGGTCTAACAAAATTAGCTGAAACTATTTTAAGGGCAAGTTCAGTAAACGAAACTGAACAACTTTTTCTTCAGCGACCATACTGAAATCTTAGAAAAAAAATCTACAATAAAAAAAAAAGAAATCTTTATAAATCCGGCACTGGCCATCGTACCGTCATAGTACTAATATATATACTGTGGTACCGTAGCAGTCCACGCGCTGACGCGCCTCCGCCGGGCTCCGCCACAGATGATAGTACAAGCCGTGTCTTCCGTCGCGTCGGACACATATTGGGTAGGTATCTAAACCCTATTTGTTTGGAAATAGCCAGACATGCAAACAAAACATGAACTTCAAAATAAACTAGTTTCAATTGGTTTTTAAGTCTAAAATGAACTAAAACACAGTATTTATGTCAATAAAATCCTTGATGTGCAAATGTAAGTGATTAAGCTAAAATGATAAAATGATTTGTTTACATGTTTGGCCATTTCCAAACAAATAGATTTTTCTTTAATGTGACTTGTCCGCAAACAGGCTAAGACGAACTACCTACTTACTTGCTTCTTATGTCTCCGGTGATTTTCTTGGTTGACCGGCATCTACAGGTCGTGGCATACTCGTAAAAGTACCGTAATCCCGGAATCGCTGCAAAGCACCTATAGTATTGTGTGTAGATGGCATGTAGATGGGGTCTACGGCTATGAAAATCTTGAAACATGTTCCTGGTGTCTATTAGGTTGTGGTTACAAACTTCATATCACACCGCCATGTCCAAATATTGTTGTACATGGCATTTTCACAATAAAACACTTAACTTAGGCACTTAGGTCACAATCTGTAGGTTAGGCTTTGAGAACGTAACTCAATGAGTGCGCGAGAGTAACTGAGATATTTTTTTCGCGCACGCATCGCACTTGTTTGTAGGCGAAATGTACCTACGAGCGAGCAGCAAAATAGTTCAATGACCTCAACGCTTCAAAGAAGCCGCTCAATTTCTTATTTTTCGAAAAGTGTAAATACCTGTTGGGTTGTATTTTACTACCTACATCTAAAAGGGGAACTATAAGGTTTTAAATAGGTAATATTCGTTTTTAAATAAGAATTGATTGAGAGAACTACCAAAGGTCAACGGCCAGGCACAGCGCAGTGTGGCGCAGTTTCGTTGCGGCAAGGCACGAATCCAGCGAAAAGAAAGGACCGTACTACAACACGAGAATATTATAGTGGGCAATAATGGAATGTGGCAATTTTTTTTTAGAATTCGGTATGGTCACTGAAGAAAAAGTTGTTCAGTTTCGTTTACTGAACTTGCCCTTAAAATAGTTTCAGCTAATTTTGTTAGACCTTATATATTCGGTATTACCGAAGTTCGGCAGCTTTTACCGAACTTCGTCTCCGGCCGAATTTCGGTTAGATCTGCCGAATGTCCGCCGAAATTCGGTTGCTTAAATTAATTTAGATAAGAAATGGAAAAGTGAAAAGAAGTTTATTTTAAAATTAAATCTAGATCAAATGATGATTTGTAAGTATACTTTTTTTTATAACAACAACTATTCAGAACGTTATGCCGGTTACTCAACCAAAAAACTGAAAAAACACGGAGAAAAATAAACAAATGCACGTGGTTTTGTTAACACGGAATGACAAGTGAGCGGCCGCGGGGTGACCGCGGGTGGCGGGCGGGAAGCGTGTGAGTGAAATTACAAGCGACAGAACGAACACGTTCTGACCTGTTGACTGAGCAAAAGCGCGCGAAATTTAACCGAATTTCGGACGAAAGGTGTTCAGTTTCATGAGGTGAATCACCAGCTAAGAGATTTCAGTCATCCAGCTTATAATTAATCTAGGCATGTTACACAGTGTTACCCCATTGAATTTTATCACGTCGTAAACCACTTTATAGCAACACCAATCATGGCGAAAACCGTAAAATGTTCATGAATAATGAATACCTATGGTACGTTGGACGCGTAAAAAGTTTCAAATTATCGATAAGACACCATGCTTTATATGTTCATGGAGTTTTAAGACTTTAAGAGACTGTAAAGGTGATGATAAACCAGGGGTATAGCTCGCGCCAAACTTTATTACTGCTCTGAAGTTGGTCGCAAGACGCGTCGCAGTAGCATTACTGGTGTTCGTAGGTCGTAAACGTACCTACTACTCGGTTATACCGGCGCAGTAAGCACTCGCATCACAGTTCAGATCAGCAATAAAGTTTAGCGCGAGCTGTACCAAACATAGTGCATACAGTGTTTAAATTTTACTGACTATTCATTCTGAACAATAGGGATGTCCATTATCGAAAAGACACCATACTGTATATGTTCATGGAATATTAAACCAGGGGCATAAATCGCCTCAAACTTTATTACGGCTCTGAAGTTGGTCGCAAGACGCGTCGCAGTAGCACTTTCGGTGTAAGTAGGTTGTAAAGGTACCTACTACTCGGTTATACCGGCGCAGTAAGCACTCGCATCACAGTTCAGATCAGTCGTAAAGTTTTGCGCGAGCTGTACCAAACATAATGCATACAGTGTTTAAAATTTAATAACTAATCATTCTGAATAATAGGGATGTTCATCATCATCATATCAGCCCAAAATCGTCCACTGCTGGACAAAGGCCTCCCCACGACGACTGGTCCTACGCTGCCCGCATTTATCGGCTTCCCGCGATCTTCACCAGGTCGTCGGTCCACCGCGAGGAGCTACGTTTTTCGGTGCGAGGTCACCACTCGACGTAGGGATATTCACTGCGTCAAAAATAAATTATGAAATGCTATTCCTTAAATACAAAAGCGTCGGTGGCGCAACAGCAAGGGCTCCCACCTCCTGTCCGGAAGGTCGTGGTTCGAGTCCTGCCCCGTACCAATGTGTTTTCGAATTAAGATATCGTATGTACGTTTATACGACGCACTTACGGTGAAGGAAAACATCGTGAAAGAAACCTGCACACACCTGCGAGGAAACTCGTATGTTGTGTGTGTAGTTGACCAACCCGCACTGGGCCGCACTGGGCCCGCGTGGTCGACTAAGGCCCGATCGCCCTAAATCAGAGTAGGATCGAGCCCCTTGGAGGGGACGTATATGATATGAGCTGATATGATGAATGAAATACAATGCAATATTGTACAATTTTCCTTATTGCATAGCAGCATTAAATACTAGGCGGCCTTATTCTAGGCCAACTTCGGGTACGAAAACAGAGATAGAATAAGACAATATAATATAATAAGACAGACAAACAGACAGTCATTGCAAAACTATAAGGGTTTCTTGTTGACTACGGAATCTCAAAAGGGTCATCAAAATCGGTCCATAATCGCTGAAACAATCGCGTATCCATACATTTAAAAAACATACAGGCGAATTAAAAACCTTCTCATTTTTTTAGGTCGGCTGATAAAATGAATTTAATTAAATAATAACTACTTATACGAATTAATTAAAACTTTCAAACCCGACTGCATTAAAACTTAAAAGTCGGGTAAAAATGTATCCTTTGTCACTCACGGGGTCAAGACGAATCTAACGACAACTTTTTTTTTTTATTCACAATTGGTAAACCCTTGACAACATCTCACCTGGTGGTAAGTGACGATGTTGCCGAAGATGGAAGCGGGCTTTCCAAGATTCCCCAACGCAATGGGGAACTGGCTATCTTATCTTCATGTCGGAACACACCAATGATATCAACATTGATATTTGGCGGCAAGACTTAGATAAGATGGTGGTAGCTAGCCAGGCGGGCTTAGAAAATGCCCTACCACCAACCAAACCGAGTCTTACAATAGACCCCGCCGGGAATCGAACCCGCGACCTCCTGTGTAAAGCCAGTGAAATTGGCCTCTGAGCTACGGAGGCGGTTAAAACTCGCACTTCAAAATCCATTAGACCGTTTAGGTTACAGGGCTACAGGGCTAACCAATTATGAATAAAAAAAAAAAACAGAGCGTGCTAAAGAAAAAAAAAACTATATACATACATACATATATACATACACACACTCTAAAAACACAACACTCCTTCTGGCGCAGTCGGGTAAAAATCTGTCTCCATTTGTTGGATATTGGATACCTACCTAGTCATAATCATATCAGCTCATATACGTCCCCCCCGAGGGGCTCGAGTCTACCCTGAATTATGGCTATCGGGCCTTAGTCGACCACGCGGGCCCAGTGCGGGTTGGTCGAAATCACACACAACCTTCGAGTTTCTTCGCAGGCGTTTGCAGGTTTCTTCACGATGTTTTCCGTTACCGTAAGAGCGTCAGATAAACGTACATATGAAATCGAAATCCGAAAACACATTAGTACGTGGCAGGATTCAAACCACGACCTCCCGGACAGGAGGTAGCGGCCCTTGTCAATACTTCACCGACGCTCTACTAACCTAGTAATGTAATCAGCTAATGATTTCTGCGATAACTTCAGTATGATAATCAAGTATCGCATATTTGATAGACTAGACGTAATTACAGGTCACAGCGACTAGATGAAAGGTGCCCACCCTTCAGAAAGCCGCCGATGAGTCTGAGCTATTGAGTAGGGCTTATTGGGTGGAGGCTTAAGATACGATATTTCTGATATTGGGTTCTTATAACCTAACTTAAGAGGGGAGTTATATTAACGTACACAAGTTGTCCCAGTACTACGAGCCAACCAGATAAAGCAGGTTCTCTAGTTATTGAAAATGTAGCTTTTGCCCGCGGCTTCACCCGCGTGGATTTAGTTTTTATGACTGTATTCGAGGGTACGTAGTGTGCGTGGTCTTAAATTTGACGCTTTACAGTTAACATTTAATGTTGACATTTAATCATATCAGCTCATATACGTCCCCACCGAGGGGCTCGAGCCTACCCTAAATTAGGGACATTTAATATTGACATTTACATATTGGTAATTGACATTTTACATTGACATTGACGTTTGTCATTGAAGTTTAAGGTTTGACATTTGACGTTTGAATTGAGACATTTAACAAAAATTTCAAGTGTCACTCCCATGACTGACATGACATTGGCAGAATTCTAAAAGACAAACCAAAAATGAAAGAATAGATAGAACACAAATTTCACCTTTTTTTATTAAAAAATTGAGTGCGTTTGACTGCAACTCACCTGCATAATAAATAGTTTTTTTCAAGATCCTTGGGAACTATGCCTTTTGCCAGTAATATAATACAATTTTCCTGTGCCAAATTGGGAGAGAGACAAACAAACAAACAGGCAGATACTCAGACTGACACCATTTACCTATCCTACATGCACCATGTATTTTGCGTGATAAAAATTCGCCTATGTGTTAATCTAGGTATAAAATTACTGTGTACCAAATTTCATTCAACTCCGTTGAGTCGTTTTTGCGTGATTATGTAACAAACATCAACGCGCACAAACTTTCATATTTATAATATTTAAAAATAGGGTATTAAACCATCGACTCCATAGAATAATTTCTCTTCAAAGGTGAATTTATGTTATTTTTGAAGATTAACTGCTTCAAAGATTTTTTAAACCACTAACCCGTAGCCGGGGCTAATAGGGTCCAGTTGACAGTGAATTGAAAAAGCGTCGGTGGCTCAACCGGTAACGACTCGGTCCATCTAACCAGAGGTACCGGGTTCAAATCTGGATGGCCAATGTACCAATGAGTTTTTTAAAAAAAACTGACGTACATACTTACCGATTGCTTTAACGGTGAAGGAAAACATCGTGAGGAAACCTGCACACGCCTGCGAAGAAACTCGAAGGTTGTGTGTGAAGTCGACCAACCCGCACTGGGCCCGCGTGGTCGACTAAGGCCTAATCGCCCTGATTCAGGGTAGGCTCGAGCCCCTCGGTGGGGACGTATATGAGCTGTAATGATGATGATGATGATGATGACATACCAATAGTGACCAATAGGTAGAAAGTTCGAAGTCCTGATTCATCCACACGCTGGGCATGTTTACTATAATAATTAATCGATCTTTTACCTGTATTTTTCTTGTTTTACTAAAATAGTCAATAAGTTTTTTACTAACATGTCATGGACCCATGTTGTCTCTTAGATAAATAAATTAAAATAAGCACAAATTAGAAAAAATAAAAATCCCCCGAGAAAAAACTCTAAAAAGTTAAAAATAATATGGGCCTTTAAGTTTAATTTAAGTAGTAATATTTTGATCCAATTTAAGAGCGTCGGTGGCGCAACGGCATGGGCCGCTACCTCCTATCCGAGATACTAATGTGTTTTCGAATTGCGATCGTTTATCCGACGTTATTACGGTGAAGGAAAACATCGTGAGGAAACCTGCACACATCTGCGAAAAAACTCGAAGGTTGTGTGTGAAGTTGACCAACCCGCACTGGGCCCGCGTGGTCCACTAAGGCCCGATCGCCCTTATTCAGGGTAGGCTCGAGCCCCTCGGTGGGAACGTATATATGAGTTGATGTGATAATGATGATTTTGATCCAATAGTCGTCGCGTATCGAAACTCTTACCTAACCCAACATTCACACAAATACTTTCCAGGACGAAACACGACATAGTGACACGAAATCTTGGCTATTTTAAATCGATCAAATCTGTTTGAAGCTGCAATTGAATGTGATATAACTGTAAACTTCAAATAAATTGACCTGTGAAAGTTTCTAAGACCCCTTAATGAGCTAGAAAGTTGAACACATTTACTTTTTTTACCTACGCCTCAGCAGATTCCAGGAGATGCTGCAGCATCAAGTCAAGGTTTTAACATGCTCTCTCTCTAACACCTATTGAGACTATTCCAATGAGCCCAAACACGATAATTCTGCTGTAAGTTGGTGAGGAGTTGGGTATCCGGCCGATTCCAGGAGACGCTGCAGTATCAGTTCAAGGTTACCATGTTATATCTAACACCTATTCATTGAGACTATTCTCCAGTGAACCTAAACACGATACCTCTACTGTAAGTTGGGTATCCTGCAGATTACAGGAGATGCTGCAGCATGAGTTCAAGTTTACCATATTCTATGTAACAACTATCCATTTAGACTATTCCAATAAGCCCAAACACGAAACCTCTGCTGTAAGTTGGTGAGGATTTGGGTATACTGCAGATACCAGGAGATACTGCAGCATCAAGTCAATGTTACCATATTCTATCTAACACCTGTTCATTGAGACTATTTCGATGAGCCCAAAGAAGATAACTCTGCTGTAAATTGGTGAGGAGTTGGGTATCCTGCAGATACCAGGAGATACTGCAGCATCAAGTCAATGTTACCATATTCTATCTAACACCTGTTCATTGAGACTATTTCGATGAGCCCAAAGACGATAACTCTGCTGTAAATTGGTGAGGAGTTGGGTATCCTGCCGATTTCAGGAGATGCTGCAGCATCAGGTCAAGGTAAATATATTCTTGTAATATAAATATGGTAAGAGGACACCAAATTTTGAATCAATCAGACCGGCGGAAGTTACCCACATCCCTTTTGTCACCTAGAAAAGAGCTGATGATCTTCAAACGTCTGAAAAGATCTTCATAATTTATAGCTAAGAACCACTTCGATTACAACAGATTCCTAACAAAAAAACCGCATTAAAAATCGGTCCAATCGTTAAGGGACTATAAACCGACAGAGAGACACACATATACGCAGAAAGACAGATACACACGTTAAACTTATAACACCTCCTTTTTGCGTCGGGGGTTAAAAAGTGAAAAATTTGAGTGCGTTCCCCTAACAAAATTCTCGAGGTATTTTTAATTTTGCTCTATCGTAAAAATCATAATACACACAAGCGTGAAACTTGGTGTGATAATAGTACTTATTCTGAATTTCAAAAAATAATAAATATCTGACAAGTGTGAGGAGACTCGCGCTAAGGAGTCCGAACTGATAAAAAAAAAACATTTTTCTTTTGCTTGCGTTGTTATCTTTTGTTTGTCATGTGAATAAGTATCATTGTCATATTTGTGTGGAGAGAAGTGGTGATACGGAACCCTTTGGAGCGGGAGTCCAACTCGCACTTGGCCAGTTTTGTTTTAGTCATATTAGTGGATCGTGAAAAGGGAGCTGTGGGAATAATTTCCTAGTCTCAGTTATTATCTCAAGGGCTTCATCATAATATCCTTCAGCATTACCCTTCATCACATCAGCTCATATACGTCGCCACCGAGGGGCTCGAGTCTAACCTGAATTAGGGCGATCGGGTCTTAGCCGACCACGCGGACCCAATGCGGGTTGGTCGACTTCACACACAACCTGAGAGTTTCTTCGCAGGCGCGTGCAGGTTTCCTTATGATGTTTTACTTCACCGTGAGAGCGTCGGATAAACGAACATATGAAATCAGAAATTCTAAATCACATTGGTACGTGGCAGGATTCGAACCAGGCGGCCCTAGTCCTTATGCGACCGACGCTCCTTACCAATTGCGGATTTAAAAAAAAAATTAAAACCCCAACACTAAAGTTATAATTAGAGCTCTTAGAGATGTTGCTAAATAATAAACATTAGATGAAGACGGAAGACAAATAGTCTAACGAGTGCGATCTGTGCGGGTCTGTGGCCTTTTGGTACCCTATGGCTTTTCGTGCCTTGTTATAATCCCAATTAATGTTAAGAAATAATAAGATAATTGAAAACGCTAAACACGTCAAAAAACCGACTTCCATCGCAACAACTTAGTACATTTTTGCATTACTATTTTTGGTTTTTGTTAATTTTCGAATAAATTACTACATCGATTAAAAAAAAAAGAATCATAAAAATCGGTTCACCCAGTCCAAAGTTATGACACAGATTACTAATTAGTTACTAGTTATGAGGTAACAAACATAATATAAAAAAAAAAACATACAGACGAATTGAGAACCTCCTCCTTTTTGGAAGTCGCTTGAAAAGGGATCATTAGATGAGGGCAATGTCTAACGGGTTTGGTATGTACTATGTACAGGCTTGTGGCATTGGTTAGCGTGTAGCCTTTTGTCCTTTATTATAAGTGTAAGTGTAGTTTCATATCCTACGTTAGTGTATAAAGTTTTTTTTTCTCATGTACGACAGTGTATAAAAACAAAACACAGAATATAGGTACGTAGGTACTAGTCTTTTCAAAAAATAAAAGTAGTTGATACTTTTGATTGTAGGTTCTTGATGGAACATTATATCACTCATGTTGGTATATATTTACACTAATTCCACAGAAATTAAATAAAACTACACATTATAATTTGTCAGCGACCGGTTTCGAACACCATATTCAGGCAGATAAACGAAACTGATCACTGAATTAGTGTAAATATATACCAAAATGAGTAAAAAATAAAGGTACCTTTTTTTTTTAATGATCGGAAACACTTATAAAAGCTGAGATTAATCGTAACAACCAGGTACAATTTTAAAATAATTTGTTTGTTTTCTTAAAAAAAGTACCTACTAATTTTGATAAAATTTATATGGGACCAACCTGGAAGCGTAACCTATCAATTAAAAAAAACATCAAAGTCGGCTTACAACATACACAAAAAACAGTATCCAATAATACTCAACAAGACTTTTTGTCAAAATTTTAGCACAAACGTGTGGCCAATGTATACTTAACGGAAGACATGTAGCGCGGTAACACTGTTATTAGTTCTTCTTTCATTCTACTTTTTTTTCATGAAATCTATTTGTTCTTTTACGTATGCACTGTCATTTAAGTGACAATATGATTCAAAAATCAAAATCTGATCCCTCAATATTTTTTACCAAACTTTGGGAAATATACAAAGGGCCAACAGTAACCAAAATTCACACCCCGCTTGTACTTAGCAGAAGGAAATTACATAAATTGAACACAATGCTCGAAGCTTTGAAACTCGAGGAAACAACGCTAACAAGAGAGTAAGTACAAGTACTTATGCTTTGTATAAAATAAACCTCTAGCGGAACACGAAGAAATGTAGTTAAAACTCAATTTGTTGCTCAAAATTAATAATATTATAAGAATTAGACAAATTATTACAAGAAGCCCATTGACGCTTTTCGAATGCCCGTTACGTAATGAATCCATCATGGTATTGTCGCTCGAATTGCGTGTTCAAAATAAACTCGTTGACAGTCCCTTTTTTCAAGCGACTTCCAAAAAGGAGGAGGTTCTCAATTCGATTGTATGTTTTTTTTTTATGTGTGTTACCTCAGAACTTTTGATTGGGTGAACCGATTTTAATGATTCTTTTTTTTTTTGAAAGCTAGTGCTTTCCGTGTGGTCCCATATAAATTTTATCAAAATCGGTGCAGTAATTTATTAGAAAATTAACAAAAACCAAAAAATAATAATGCAAAAATATACTAAGTTGTTGCGATGAAAGTCTGTTTTTTAATGTGTTTAGCGTTTTTTACAAGCTTTTATTTAACTTGCAATTTATGTATGTTTGTTCGGGTGGAATCTTGCAAGTTAAATTTGACCCACTTCCCGGTTTCCGATTAAGCTGAAACTTTGCAAGCGTATAGATATCACGTGACAAAGCAATATTAAAAGATTGTACTTAAAAGTTTTTAGGTTTTTCGAAAATTATTAGCACAACAATATAATTCATATAATCACAAAACTATTTCGTAAGCGTTAAATCCTACTAATATTTTTTTAACGCGAAAGTTTATATAATACTAGCTGTTTCCTGCGGCTTCACCCGCGTGGACCACGTTTCTATGACTTTTCGAGGGTGCGCAGTGCGCGAGCCGCAAGCGGCTCGCGAGCGTGGTAAAAAGTAGCCTATGTCTTAATCCAGGTCCTAATCTGTCTACCTACCAAATTTCAGCCAAATCCGTTCAGTAGTTTTTGCGGGAAAGCGTAACAGACAGACAGAGTTACTTTCGCATTTATAATATTAGTAGGGATATATTGGATGTTTATTATATTTCACGCATAAACTAGTGTCTTATCTGTATGAAATTTGGTAGGTAGACAGATTAGGACCTGGATTGACATATAGGATACATTTTTCCACGCTCGCGATCCGCTACGCACCCTCGGAGACAGTCATAGAAACGAAGTAGAAGATCTCGGGCACGGGGCATCCGTGATGGGGCAGGGCGCAGGTGAGAGGGATGAGAGTCATGGGTTTGATTCTCGGCTGAGTCTTCTTTGTATAACTCGGTTGGTTGGTTAAAGGGCATTTTCTATGCCAACCTGGCTAGCTACCACTATCTTATCTAATCTTGCCGTCAAGCAGCAATGTTATAACAGCATTGATGTGTTACGGCTTGCAGATAACATATCCAGTTCCTCATTGCGTTGGAGAATCTTGGTAAGCCCGCTTCCATCTTCGGCATCATCGTCATTTACAATATGGTTACACATTCGGAATCATCATTTTCTATTAAAGCACTCACCGCACTGAGGCAGTCCGTGAATTCCGTCAAGTTCCTCACGTCATCCGTGGGCATATACATACTGAACACTATTATAGACATATCATGTAAAAATATTTTTATGGCACAGACACGCGGTTTATTACACTGCACAACCAACACATTATGGAACACGCTTTTCCGCCATGGTAGGGCAATGCCTCCATACAGCCGCCCACGCAAAACTCCAGCCTCCAAGTCCACAACGGAGGCGCCTGTGTAGCTGAAGTCGCTATGCACACTACTTTTTTTTAAGGACTAATACACAGTTATACAATCTGTATTATAATACAACTTAAATAGTTGTATTATTACTAGTTGTGAAACCCAGAACTTTAGCCACAGTTACATTTAAGTTATCATTGAGAAATATTAAAAAGTAAAAAGTGAATAATAACTAGATGCATTTTAAAAACAAAATAATGAAATGTTTTACACAGATTTGTAAAAAAAGGACAGTAAAGGACAGTAAAGACATACAGCATGTCAAGGTTAATTAGTTTATAGGGCAGTTATTTAAGGTAGGATTACATAATTGTGATCAGATTAGTAAGAGAATAGTTCGAAACTTAACTATGCAACATTAATTAAGAATCTAATGATTAAGTGATTTATTTATTTTTTTATTTTTTTTATTAAAAATTTGAGTGCGTTTGATTGCATCTCACCTGATGGTAAGTGATGATGCAGTTATTATGAACGTGTTCATGTGGCACTAATCATTCATTCATTCATTCATTTATTCAGTTGCTTTCATGTACATGCATAAAGTTCTTATATCTAAGGGTAGTAGGGTACATGAGCCCTGTTAGGGCATTGCAAGATAAAAAGAGGAGTAGTCCGAAAGATACTATTATTTTAAGTATTAAACATTGGAAAAACAATAAAACTAATTAAAAAAACAGCAAATTTAAGTTAAGTAGGTATTTTGTCTGTCATGAATTCATGTCTCTTGAAGATCTATAATATCAACGGACTGACATACTCGTAGCTCCCTCAAACTCAGAAAGGATCGTTTAACACCCTAACAATTAAAAGTTGCAAATTTACAAAATTTACCATCTATCTACATATAAACTATTCATTAAGACCATGCCAATGAGCCCAAACACGATGCTTCTACTGTTAGTGAGTTGGTTATCCTGCAGATTCTCTGTGATGCTACAGCGTTAGGTCAAGACTATCATGTTATTACAATATCCATAAAGGTCAAGGTTACCATGTTCTTGCAAAACCATTAAGGTAACAGGAATCGATAGACCTGTGGAATTTTGCTACATCCCCTCATCAACCAGAAAAAAGTTGATTATCTTCAAACAACTGAACAAATTTACTTGAATAATTACTTATGACAATCTCGATTAAATCGCACACCGCTTGAGAGATCTTGGAAGCCGGTACTTTGAATCCTTTTAACTTCTTAAAACTTAACTTAACTGACCTTGAGTTGACCTCGACCTGACCTTGACCTTGAACTTAAACGGCCCCAGCCCCCCACATTAACTGACCTTGACTTGACCTTGACTTTGATTTTAACAGGCCCTAAGCCCCAGGCCCCAGGCCCCAAGCCCCAAGCCCTAAGCCACAAGCAAGTACAAGTCTCGCTTACACGTTTTGCTCAGGCGTAACGTGACAATGACGTCACACTAGCGTAACAGGACAATGACGTCACGTAACGGGATAATGACGTCACACTTTTGTGTGAATGCAGCCCGTGTCATCAATTTATAAGACTTTATCACGTCAAAAAAAAAACGGTTCATCTGTTTGGTAGCTACGATGCTAAAGTCAGAAACACAGATACACACGTTGAAAATATAACACCCCTCTGATTGCGTCGGAGGTTAATAAAATAGGTACGCACAAATAAGATAGGTAACTGCCCAAACGTACGTATCGTAAACTTTTATCATTTGCGCAGTAATACCTAATAAAAAAAAAATACGAGCACCCCTCCCGTTAGATTACTAAAAATGATTTAAATTCCGAAAGGCACGTTGTGAGCGTTTGTTCAGTAATCACGGCAGCTTCGTTTTAAATCCCCAGGGAGCCATACACCTGTTTTATTTAATATCCTAACAAAACATTTACGCGAGTGTTGCCAGGTGCATATTAATTATGTGTTGCCAACAAACTGAACTCGACGACGAGGTAACTAACTTAAGTTACGAGTAACTCAGTTTTTTGGTTGCTTGAAATATAGGTGATAAATAATTTATATAATAGGGGGTAACAGCGTAGGTGGCACAACGGCAAGGGCAGCTACCTCCTATCCGGGAGGTCGTGGTTCAAATCCTGCCACGTACCAATATGTATTCGAATTTCGATCTCATATATACGTTTATCCGACGCTCTTACGGTGAAGGAAAACATCGTGAGGAAACTTGCACACATCTGCGACGAAACTCGAGGGTTGTGTGTGAAGTTGACCAACCGGCACTGGGCCCACGTGGTCGACTGAGGCCCGATCGCCCTAAATCAGGTTAGGCTCGAGCCCCTCGGTTGGGACGTATATATGAGCTGATGTGATAATAGGGGTCCGTAATCCCTAAGAAGAACCTTTAAAAAGATAGTTCTGTTCGTCCATCATAGTTTGTTCGAAAATCAAGCTGGCTATGTTGGTCTGGCAGAAAAAAAACATTAAAAAAGGTGCGATTGCTTAAAATGTAAAACAAAAAACTGTGTGTTATATTATGCTAGTTATTGTTTATATAGCCCTGGCTTTTATTGCCTCGCAGTAGGTATGAAAAGTATAGTATTCACCTCTGGAAAATAGCCTGTCTTTGTCTTGGGCGGCCTATCCCGCCCGTGACTTAGGACCAATATTATTAAGACCTGCTTTATTCCCTTGGTGCATAATCTACTATTATAACACACGGTGACACGGCGTAGATCATTGATAACATTTATATCTTTCGGTTGTCACACGACGGCGCAGATACGACATATAATATTTTATTTGCAGATAAAATATCGCTAGCCATAAAATCCAATGGACCATCACGCACGTCGCAGATAATATATATATTCAGATTGTATGGTAAAATCATCATTTAAAGATATTTTATCTACGCCACCATTGTGTAATTAGCTAATTACTTGCAGAAGAGTTGGAATAAGGTACCTCCCATACAAATCCAACTTACGTAGGTATTTGTTTTTTTTATCATGTCTGATATACCTTTATTCTTTGCCAGTAAGAGTGGCGCAACGGCAACGGTCGCTACCTCCTGTCCGGGAGGTCGTGGTTCGAATACTGCCACGTACCAATGTGTTTTCGAATTTCGATTTCATATGTACGTTTATCCGAAGCTCTTACGGTGAAGGAAAAAATCGCGAGGAAACCTGCACACGCCTGAGAAAAGGTTGTGTGTGAAGTCGACCAACCCGCACTGGGCCCGATCGCCCTAATTCAAGGTAGGCTCGAGCCCCTTGGTGGCGACGTATATGAGCTGATGTGTTTGCATCGAATGAGTGTTTGCACCTATTTTGAATAAATATCTCTAATATTGAACCATAGTAAAATGAAAGATTTTTTTTTTTATTCACAATTGGTAAACCCTTGACAACATCTCACCTGGTGGTAAGTGACGATAACCTTGTTCTTCCATAGTACCTACAACAGTCTAAGAATCCTTTTCTTAGACTGTGATAGTACTTAAATACTCATGAATGGATATCATAACAGTTGCGTAGGTAGGTATAGTGGTACTTATTAACTGGTGGGCGCGATAAGCACGAACTCGATACTTGTGGAAAAAAAACCTAAAAATCGACTCCAAAAAGAAATTCACCCAAAAGTATGAAATAAAATTTAAATAAATACAAGAAACTAACCAACAATAATAAAATCAAAGTTAGTTACAAAACAAATTAAGGGCCTACATTTTTAAGAGATCATCATATCCTGACTTAGTGCAAGTGATATTGAATCGATTGAATTGAATTGAACTTGGCAGGCGGATTGGCGATCGCATTGTGCAGTGTGGAGGCACATTGCGTGGAAAGGGCTGTCTGCTCCTCCTCCAGTTTAGACCCTTCGTCGTCTCTTACGACACTCACGGGAAGATATTCTAAGCCGCGAGCCATACGGCCCAGTAGATCTTAGTAAGAACCAAAGAGTTTCTATAGCTACCCATCAGAATACAGAACAAAACCAGAACACGCGTGCTTGTATGAAACTACTGTAAATTAGTGTAGTTTTGACGTTTTGGCCCTTCTAAGCAGGTGATTAATTTTTGTGAGAAAGCAAGCAGTGGTTCCTTCTAACTTACCTTTCTCTTTTTTTCAAATCTCACCTAAAATAGCAATATTACAGCCAAAGGAAGGAATATAAGCGCAGAGTTTTCGCCTTCAGCGCGCGTCATACTATTCTGATCGTGTTCTGATTTGCTCTGTATTCTGAGAGCTACATATATCTCTAGAGAAGCAACATCTTAACGGAGAAGTGGAGTCAAATAACAGATTCTAAGACGTAGCTAAGAAAAATAAGTTATATGAGAATTACACTAAGTTTTGGGGCACGGCAGTGCCCCCGCCATGACGAGCCAAGCGAAGCGCTTCGTTGTTTTTTTGAACCCTCATAACTTGGGTTTAGATTATACTAGATAAACAAAATTCTCGTGATAAGATGTCAATGGTAGACTAATTTAACACATAAAGTTTCAATTGCATAGCTCTTGTCCACTCCTGGAGTGCCGACAAAAGTGAAAACTTTTTACAGTTTTATAAGTTTTGACCCTCCGAGTGTTCCTGGCGAACGACTAGCTTGTCAAAGTATTGACCCTGCGAGTGTTTCTGGTGAGGTGTCCTGAAATACATACTTCTGTTACCTAGTTTAAGGGTTTGAGGGTTAAAAATTCCAAGTTTTAGATTTTTTTTTTGTTGTTTGTGTACTAATATTAGCTTACATACCAAATATCAGCTTTTTAGGACTTCAGAAAGTACCCTAAAAATTTTAATGATGATCAGTGAGTCAATGACGAAATCTGGGTTTTTTTATATATCAATACAATCGAATGTATATTTTTTTATGAATAATAAAATATATATTTCAGGGTTTTTACTAAATCACTCCCCACTCTTTAAATATGGGTATGGAATTAAGCGCGCGCTAAACGCGTAATGCGTTACCCGCTGTGATTGATGATGAATAGGTTGCCGTCCGAACAGAAACGATTGTTGCCGATGTCAATATCAGACACTGTTTTACCTGAATGGGCACACACGTGAGGGCAGACGTCGTTGCTAGTCGTATCACTTTAAAGAGCAGAGCGATTTGAATCTTCTACCTGGAAGGAGTTGAATCACTCATTTAGTTCAGTAGTAGTATATAAAAAAATGTTGTCTTAAGCAACTTACAAAAAGAAGTAAAATTCCACCAAAAACATTTTCATGTGAAATGTTGCCAAGACGAGACCACATGGCTCGCACTGTCAAAAAGTTATCAGATCTAATGTAGAGCTAAGCTTCTAACTTACTCTACACGCCCTAATTCTACAAGCTCTAACTTCACAAACTCTGCACCTTGGTCAAAATATGTGGCTTGGCGCTTGGCCGTTTCGCTACTACAAGAATTATTGTATAACAGAAAATATGAAAGGTGAATAAATTTCTTTTTTTCGCCTTACGCTCATGTGACGGTAGCGAAATGGCCAAGCCACATATTTTGACTAAGGTGTAGAATTTGAGAAGTTAGGGCTTGTTTATTTAGGGCATGTAGAGTTAAAAGCTTGGCTCTACATTAGATCTCAGAACTTTTTGACAGTGCGAGCCATATGGTCTCGTCTTGGCAACATTTTATATGAAAATGTTTTTGGTAGGATATATTTGTCTCACCTTTACTACAGCAACCTATTCCAATGAGGAGGAGTATTCCGTATAATTGAAATTTCGTTTATTAAATCTTTGAGCCCGTGTCACTTTGAAGTAACACATTTTTAAGAAAATCTAACGACTTTATTATTTTTTAGAATATGTATACATATTTCGGTACCAGCCTACTAGTCACTGACGTACTTTTTATGAACTGTCAAAAACACTACAACAGGTTCTAACGGCAAACCGAACTTGTAAAACGGAAAATTTTAAAACTGGGTCATAAGTGGATTAGGCACCTTTATGAACTATGACGTCATATTTTTTCATTGCCTATAAGGTTTACCTACGTATTTTTGGTAAATTAAAAATTGAAAATGATATCAAAAAACCAAATGAGTAAGTTTTTGTGAAATGTCAGAAGGATTGTGATTTTCACAATTTGTTTTTGATAGTACTAGTAATAGTAGTATAGCAGAAGTAGATAGTTTTGTCAACTTTGATTACTACTAATATTATAAACGCGAAAGTTTGTATGTATGGATATTTTAACCGCCTCCGTACCTCAGAGGCAAAGTTCACTGGCTTTACACAGGAGGTCGCGGGTTCGATTCCCGGCGGGGACAAATTCCTCGGTTTGGTTGGTGGTAGGGCATTTTCTAAGCCCGCCTGGCTAGCTACCACCATCTTATGTAAGTCTTGCCGCTAAATATCAATGTTGATATCATTGGTGTGTTCCGGCATGAAGATAAGATAGCCAGTTCCCCATTGCGTTGGGGAATCTTGGTAAGCCCGCTTCCATCTTTGGCAACATCGTCACTTACCACCAGGTGAGATGTTGTCAAGGGCTTACCAATTGTGAACAAAAAAAATAAAAAAAATACGGATGTTTGTAACTCTTTCACGCAAAAACTAATATATACGTATATATGGAATTTGGTAGGTAGATAGATTAGAACCTGCATTCTTCTTCTCGTGTGGAAGTGTCAATTCCTTAACATTAAATATACTTTTGCCAAAGTCGTGCCACCTAGATCGCCTCGGGTTTTGCCTTCATTAGGTCTTCTGTTGTACAATATGTGAAGTAGTCTGGGGTTCGCCACACTGGCACGATATGTTGGCATGTTCAGAAAGTATTATAGTTCAGGCTAAGTACTCTTTTCCACGCTCGCGAGCCGCTTGCTGCTCGCGCACTGCGCACCCTTGGAGACAGTCATACAAACTATATTCACGCGAGCGAAGCCGCTGGCAAAAGCTAGTACATTAATATAAAAAATAAAAACCGGCCAGGTGCGTGTCGGGCCACCTACAATGTAGAGTTCCGTTGTAGCCAATATGTTTGATACAGTGATTTACTTACATTTTGATATGTTATAAAACGCGCTAGCAACATTTTTGAGCCGGTTAGTATATATAAGATTTTTTTTTTACCGACTATTGCTCGTCAAATAGAAAAGCCTTTTTAGTTTTGATAGTGTTCCTTTTAAATTCATTATATAGACAACTTTCACGAGTTTTTTTAAATTTCCAAATACAGCGGTTTAGTTGTTTGGGGTGGTAACACTCGACTCCAACAAAATTTAGCACTTTCAAGTCTTTTTTTTTCGAAAACGGAACCCTAAATTTTAAAATGGTCTTAAAGGACTAACAAATAGTTTTTAAGCTCTAACCAACAATACCCCACACGACTGGGTTTGACGAGAAACTAAAAATCATCCCCACTTTACTTGTAGGGGAGGTACCCTTATTTTTTTTTTTCGAAACATTTTTTACAGTTTTCTCCGCGTTATTTTTATATATATAATTCTACTGTACTGAACTCCTCCTAAACGGCTGGATCGATTTGAATGATTTTTTTTGTATGCGTTTGGGTGGCGCCTTGGATGGTTTAGATTCACAAATCAGCCCGGCAGATGGCGCTGCAGTCGGTATCTAGGTTTATAGATATCTATGGTATCTAGATTTCGATAATTCTTTTTTTGTTAAGTTCGTTAATGTCAGGATAAGGTTCTTATGTAGGGTAGCGTAGGGTAGTGTAGGGTAGTGTAGTGTAGTGTAGTGTAGGGTAGGGTTAGGTAGGTTAGGGTAGGGTAGTGTAGTGTAGTGTAATGTAGGGTAGGGTTGAGTAGGCTAGGGTAGTGTAGTGTAGGTTAGGGTTTGTAGTGTAGTGTAAGGTGCTACGAAGTTAGCCGGGACAGCTAGTTATTATATATATCTTTGCCAAATTTCAGCTCTTAACTACCAATAGTCTAGGAGCTAGGCCGCGGACAGACAGATGGACAGACGGACAGACAGACATGACGAATCTATAAGGGTTCCTTGTTGTACTACGGACCCCTAAAAACAACTATAGAAAGTGAAGAAAAGGACAAGTTTGAAAACATGAGTTTTTCGTCTGAAATCATAGCCTTTATTTATCCCTTCATCTAAGGTAATGGCCGTAGTCGCAAGCCATAACAATAGGTACATAAGATGAAAATTTTGATTACGATAGGTCTTTCCAAGGAGTTTTATTTTTAGATGATGCATAAAGCACATTAAGTAATGGTAACAAATCTATCGTTGTGGCGATTTTAATGTAAATATCTTAGAAAAGACAAGATTAAGTCGTTTGACATAGATTTTTTGTTTCACGAGCCTACTAGAGTGACAGCAACATCAGCTATATGTTTAGAGATAATATTTTCTGTAATTGCGAACACACACAAAGAAAGTATCATAAAATGTATAAAATCTGGTTACAGTGGTCAGCTTGTACTATTTCCATGTGAAAGAAGTAGAGAAATAATTGAAGTCCAAACGAGACTTGTCACTACTCTAAGATTAGAGATGTACAAAGATGTACTTGACCAAAAGCTAACAATCTCAATGTTAGATCAACAAGTCTCGAATATAGTTTCTTCAACTTATTTTTGAAGTGCTCAGTACAGAGTTTGAAAATATATTCTAATTGAAAACAATTAACGTAGGTAAATCATTCAAGTTTAGTGACTGGGCGACTGTGAGTAGAGAAAATTTGTTTTCGCTTTATGAACAAAATACATACACCTTTGATCCTAAGTTTGTTGAGTATGTTAAAATTTATTCAAAATTATTTCAAAGAGTTTGTTTGGCAGCTAAAGCCAACTTCATCTCTTCTTCTTCTTTGCGTGTCGATGACAAATTAAATCATTCCGGCCCAGAACTTAGCCACTTCGACTGTACTATTTGTGGCGTCCATTAAGTCCTGCTGCGAACAGGTGACAGGGCAGTATTACTTCATCTCTAATAAAATTAAATATTCTGAAAATAAAATATAAACTGTTTGGAACGTAATTGCTTAAGAGACGGGAAAAACGATGCCGCGAAAGAAACAATATATCTTACAAACTGATCGTGGTCTGATATCTGAAACCATAGACATAACAGAAGAATTTGAATCTATATCTGAAACCATAGATAACAGAAGAATTTGAATCTTTCTTTACAAATTTTCCACTCAATGGTTCGTCACCTATTCTCGTAAATCAATTACTTTTAGAAAATGTACCAAAGTACGAAGACGATCTTGCATACCTATAATACATACACAATCATAAAAACTTTTAAGTAGTTGAAACTGAAAAACACTGATGATCTTTGGGGGATGTCTGTTAGTTTAATAAAGTCCGTAATTGAAACTTTAGTGCCTAACTTGGCCGATCTCTTCAACATTTATATTGATACTTGAGTGTTTCCGGATCTCATGAAATTTAATAAAGTTTTTCCACTCTTCAAGTCCTGAGAAAAAAAGACCCTAGTAATGCTAGACCTGTTTCAGTGTGACCAGTTTTAAGTAAGGTTTTTGCGAAAATTATACTTATGAAAATGTTGGATCACTTATAAACAGCTACATAATCTGCTGTTTGGCTTCACAAAAGGGCGTTCCACAACGGACGCGGGAGTTGAACTGATTAAAAACGTATAATATGATACATTTTGAAAATCACAGAACGCAATATGGATCTTCTGCAACTTGTCAAAGCCAGTCGATTGTGTGGAACGTAAAAATCTGTTTGTAAAACGGTACAATTACGGTGTCAAAATTATGGCACCAGATATTTTAGAATCATATTTAGTAAATAGGTTAAAAAAGTATAAACAAATGTTACGAAATCACTGTGTTCATGAGTAAAAATGGGTGCACCTCAAGACTCTATCTTAGGAACTTTCCTTGTTTTAGTTTACATTAATGATCCACCATTCATGGTTGAATCAATATCGAAAATTGTGTTAGTTGCGGATGATACATCACTAGTTTTTAAGGTTGACAGAAAAACTGATATGTCTGACGAAATAAACGAAACTCTTTCAAAAGTTTACAATTGGTTTACTGTAAATAACTTAGTCTTAAACGAAAAAAAGGCCAAATGTATTAAATTCACATAACCTAATGTTATTGAAGTTAACAAAAATATATACTTAGCTGGTAACATGTTAGAATTTGTAAATCAAAGCGTGTTTCTAGGAATAACAGTAGATTCAAATCTTTAATGGGGCCCGCATATAGAAAAGCTAGCTGGCAGGCCAGGCTCAACCGCATACGCTCTCAAAAAATTTTACTTCTTACAAATATAGACATCGCAAGACTGGTATATTTCAGATACTTTCATAGTGTCATGTCTTATGGAATACATTGTGGGGACATGCAGCTAATATGAATACAATTTGTTCTGCAGAAAAGAGCGTCTCGCTCGATTATGGAATGCGTTCTCGTGAGTCGCTACGAGATGAGTTCAAAGATATTAACATCATGACCTTCCCCTGTCAGAACATTTATGATAATATAATGTATTTTATTAAAAATCTGCAACTCTTTTTACTGAATAGTGACAGGCGCAGTCGTAATCTTCGGAATGAAAATAAACTTCAAGTAACATCTTCAAGTGACTTAGCAAAATCAATAATTGCTTTGTGGGACAATGCACACTCATTATAACAAACTACCCGATAATTTCTTAAATTTGTCAGAAAAAAATTGTTTAAAAGTTGTGTCAAAAGAACTCTTTGTAAAAGAGGTTATTTATAAGACATCCGAATATTTAAATGACAAAAATGAATGGGTAGACAGTATTTCGTCTATCAACGCTAATCATGTTTATCAGTAATAAAATGATGACCCATATAAGAATTGACGTGGAAGCGACAAGAAATGACAAGTCTAGTATTTCTTCTAATTAATATTTTTATCATAACATTAACATGAGTGGTGCATGCTCGCTTGACGCTTAAATTTTCGTGCGTATGGTGGCGCATCGGGAGTCGAGTCGTTTCTTTACCCTTTATTATGGTCGAGGGGGCGATGACTGACTCTCGCGTTATACTCCTTCACGGGTGCTGTCCGTGTGAACTGGCCACTCCTGTAAAAGGCATTAACGGCAAATTCAATCATTTTAATGTCGTATCATGTTGTTTTCATGTCAAAATGACCTTATTTGTTTTATATATCTTTATATCAATGATTTTATTGACATTATTAACTGATAATTGTTTATTTATACATTTTTTTAAATCTGACATGTAATGTAATCGCTATCTTACAACCATCAGAAAGAGTGTAATATGCACTTATTTTCAACCGACTTCAAAAAAGGAGGAGGTTCTTAATTCGACTGTATTTTTTTATGTTTGTTACCTCAGAACTTTTGACTAGGTGAACCGATTTTGATGATTCTTTTTTTATTAGAAGCTAGTACTTTCCACGTGGAGACATATAAATTTTATCAAAATCGGTGTAGTAATCGGTTAGAAAATTAACAAATACCAAAAATAATTATGCAAAATTGTACTAAGTTGTTGCGATGGATGTCGGTTTTGTAACGTGTTTAGCGTCTTCAATTATGAATAAACATTTTTTAATATTGATAAAGAATAAATGAAAACCCGACATAGCTGTAGTAAAAACAACCATATTGCAACAATTTTGCAACATTACATTGTTTTGTTTATGGGGAACCCACGATCCTCGGCAAAGCAGGCAGGAGCACTGACCAATGGACTCTACTCAAACACCACTCCATTTAAACTGCTTGGCAATAGCTACAGCTATATTTTGTAGGCCAAATTCCGAAGATGCAGGATGTAACAAAATTGGTAAAAAAAACTGTTAACTGGGGGTTCTACTAATCGTATTAAACAACTGTCCCCAAGGAACCCATAGTCCATTCTCAAAAAAAAAATATGGACCCTCCATGCACAAAGTTGGTCGATCAGCTGATCAATTCGTATAAAGAGGTTTTTTGCGATTTCAGGAAAGTCTTATATTATTATCATTAATAGGAATGACGAATATCATCTGATTTACTTTTTATAATCTGTCAAAAACGACATTTTGTTCTAAAAATGTTTGACATACCTAGGCGCGACGTCATAGTTTTGGAGCATCATTTATGTACACTTTTTGTGATTTTGGTGAATTAAAAACCGATGACTTGATGAAAAACCCAAATTAGTAAGGTTTTCCGAAGTTTAAGTAGGAGGGCAATTTAGTGATCAAGAGTTCATAATTTATTTCTGATGCTGTCGTAAGTAGAAGCCCCAGTTAACGGGACCTACACGTATTTTTACAACTGTTATACAGCGATGTTGAGTTTTTATATCTATACTTACATCACAAGCTTTAGGACTAGAATAATGAATAGGTACTGTTTGGTGACAGGAACCCCCCACCCCACCCACCATTCGTCCTACGCACGTAACAGTAACAAAAGCTAAAGCTTGCTCTTAGTAACGTATGAGTGAAATTTACTTTGCTGAATTCCTTTCACATGCACGCGTTTTGTTTGAAAAATACGGACGAAAATTTTGTTGAAGAGAAGCGGCGTTTTTATCATCATCATCACCATCATATTATTAGCCGAAAGGCGTCCACAGCTCAGGAAAGGCTTGCCCCAGAGATTTCTCTTGGTCTTGTGCTGCCCATATACAGGTTGTCGGACCTACTATTTACGTCTTCCGGTGCGTGGCCTCGTGATAGGTACTTAAAGAGACATGGCATTTTCAGTACACTTTAAAGTTACAAGAGTGATTTGTCACATTCTGATCACTATAATTCAATAGTGTTATTGATATTACTTTTATGAGTAGGTAAAGTTAATTGCTTTGTCTTAGATTTTGATCTCGTTGAAGATGGCGAATAATGTCGATCAATGAATGGGTATAGAAATATTTCAATGCAGTTTTTCTGTAATCTAAAATTGACGAAGTTCCCAAACCAATTTCTCTACTCTACTGCCAATAGTTTCAGATTTTTCATAGAGATCAATTTTTATGTCGCACCTTGTAGGTGGTTGAGATTTTGTGTTCACCATGATTCTCTCTATAATTTATTTATAAAACAAACCTTTTTAGAGTTCCGAAGTCAACAAGGAACCCATTATAGTTTAATGTCTGTCTGTCCGTCTGTCCACGGCTTAGCTCAAAGACTATTAATACTAGAAAGCTGTAATTTGACATGTGTATACATATTAATCACGCCGACAAAGTTGGACAATAAAATCTAGATTTTTTTTTAGTAGCTTCCCTATGTGAAAAGAGGGAGTGAAAGTAGGCCTATCGTGTGGGATATCGTTAAATAGGTCTTTTAAAACTATTTCAATTTTTGATTAAGAGATCGATTTGCTAAATTTTAAGCTTTAAAGTGCTAATTTTTGTTCGAATTAAGTATGCCTCCTCCCCGCTCTACAAACTAAACCGCTACTTCAGGATATCTGAATAAAAAATGAAAATAGTAAGACATAATATAATCAATTTATAAGAAAACTATCACAACTAAGTAGGCTTTCTTAGTTTATGTGTATAATAGACGACCATATAAGGATGTCCACTTGGATTTGTCAAAATTTTACATATTTTCTATACAAAATGTTCTTTTATCAACTGTATTTTTTTTTTAATTAACAATGGCGTAATGTTTAGTACATTCGCTTCACAGCAGAAGGTCGTGGGTCCCATTCCCGGCGGGGTCAACTGTGTAAGACTCGGTTTAGTTGGTGGTAGGGCATTTTCATAGCCCGCCTGGCTAGCTACCACCATCTTAAAGACATATTGAGACATGTTAGCTAAGGCATAAACTGCATACGGCCTAAACCAGCGACAAAGATAACCTTTTTTGACAACTTTATTCAACCTTAAACGCGATCAATCAATCAATCAATCAAATCAATCAAATAAATTTATTTGTGAATCACAGGTTACAGTAAAAAGGTGTTATTAAATAAAGTTGGACGCTGTGTTCTGCCTTTTGGCATACAAATTAAGACAATCTTAATTAAAATAAACTTAAATCACGCATACAAAAACACTATGTCAAAAAAATTATCATAATTCATGAAGCATGTCAAACAAACTTATACACACTATGTCATTTTTTTATATATAAATCATGTCAAACTAAATATTAAATATATATTTTAACAACATTATTATGGTATATATGTCCTCAATTAAAATAACAAATAATAAGTATCACCTATATTAGAATGTCAATGGAATGCTGTGCGAGCGCGTCAAAGTACGTGACATTTGCCCAGATTGGGCTGTTGTGCAGCTGAGCGGTGTTCGCTACTTGCTTAGATTGGGCAACTATCGCGGAACTAGTTATCTCAATCTTGCCGCAATACATCAGTGTTAACAGCTTTGATGTATTCTGGCTTGAAGAGAAGATAGCCAGATCCCCATTGCGTTGGGAAATCTAGGTAAGCTCGCTTCCATCTTCAGCATCATCTTCACTTACCCTCAGGTGAGATGATGCCAAGGGCTTACCAATTGTGATTAAATAAAAAAATATATTTTTTTAAAAGACTTCGAGACCCTACTTTGCGCGAGTCCCACTTAAATTTGGTGTTTTTTTTTTGTATTTTTAATGGCCATGGGCGTAAATACTATAACGTTACCGATCAGATTTTCTTCCCGTATGTCGCCGAAACACCGCAAGAGTGGCGTGCCACACGCGAATTCTTACGTCTATTGAAGTGGCACTGTGTCGTACGTACCTGGATAATGTAGTAGGTACTTACATACAGGTACATAACTGTGGAATATGTTAACTTTTAAAGGGTATCACAAAAATTGTACTATTGTTACTATTCATTTAGAAAATATACCCATAACAAATATATGAAAACCGGCCAATGTCAGACATGCGCTCCGAGTGTTCCGTACCAACACACCTATTCACATACAACTATGAAAATGATTCTCATTCACATTACAAACAAAAGACATCAATGCAAGCGTCAGAAAATTTTTTTTACTCATTTTGGACTCCTCGGCGCGTTTATGACTTGTTACGTGCTTGTTACTCGTATTTTTTGTAAGATGTTATTATTTTTGATTTATTTCATGATTATTAGCACTCTAATCACACCAAATTCGCGATTGTATGTATTACCAATACCGATAAAACACGTATTCTGTATGGGGACCCCCTTAATTTTCCACTTTAATTTTTTTTAATAATTGTTGTTACAGCGGCAATAAAAAAATACGTCTTGTGAAATATCATGTGTTTATCTTTAACGTTTTGATACAGCCTGCTGACAGACAGACAGACAGACGGACGGACAGCTTAGTAATAGGGTCCGGTTAGTCACCAATTGAGTTTACGGAACCCTAAAAATGAATATGTAGATTCACAAATAAACAACAAATGAGATCACACACGCGCAAACACAATACGATAGGTGACATTAGTTTAAAGTCACGGCAGCGGGTGGAACCTTGGTAGTTTTCAGATGCGTCCGCGCAGGCAGAATGGATGGAATTCGCTATTCTGCTGCGGGTCGGAGCGCCTGCGCTGCCCCACCACCTGCCCAGGAAACATTGATGGAGCTCGCCATTTGGCTGCGGGTGGCCCGCATCACAGGGCTGCGCAGGCGTTCCGCAGTGAAGTAAGTAGTGGAGCAGTTTCCTTGCTACTGAAATGGGTCTCCTTGCCTTCCGTCTTCACAGTTTGTGATTACATTCTCTTGATCGAATTGTTTTGAAAATTGATTTTTTTTCAGGATACAGGTGCAGTTGTTTGTTTTTTCTTAACTCATAATTTTGTCATCGCTACGAGTACGAAGTTTATATATGGTTTTCTAATTTACCAAATTAATTATTCATCAATCATTATTAATTATTATCCATTTTTAATAATATGTACTAATTCTGTGCCTTCGGAACCCTCGCCGGTTATTTTGAGGGTCAACCCAAACCACCATTATAGTGAGGGAAGCTTCTATTGCCCGGACCAACCTGATCTAGGACCTACCTAGGGACACCCGCCGCGCCGCTGACTTTTATTTTTAACTTTGGGCCATCAGAAAATGCTGTGTTTACTTCTTGCACAACTACTCAACATGACTGCTTTCAATTAAAACCTTAAATTTTTTTTTTTTTTCCGCTCAACGTGATCAAATTTTTTTTGGACCTGTTGAACATTTTAAATTTAAAAGTACCATAAGTGTTATTTAATTGTATTTTAATTATGTTAAGGTATATACAGTGGATAGGATCTAAAGGTTTTTTTTAAATCTTTTATTTACTTTCATCTATCCCGATTTACGTAATCAAGTCTTGCAAGTTAACATTGCCTCACTTCCCGGTTTCCAATTGAGCTGAAATTTTGTATGCATATGCACATCGGTCGACAATGCAATATTATTATGACATAGAGCTGATCTGATGATGGAGCCGAAGGTGGAATTGGAACTTTGTAATATAACGACGCAATCTTTATAAGTTTGGGCTCGTTTGATTCTTCTTGACAAGGACTCTGGTCACAGATAATATCCAGGGACTGAAGATGGAGCCAGAAAGTCGCACCCTGGAAGGTGGCTAAAAACTTTTAACTTCGTCGTCAACTTTAGATTACAGAAAAACTGCATTGAAATATTTCTATACCCATTCATTGATCGACTTTATTCGACATCTTCACTGAGACCAAAATCCAAGACATAGCAATTAACTTTACCTACTCATGTCTAGCTACTACCATCTTATCTAAGTCTAGCCGCCAAACATTAATAGTTAATAACATTTATGTGTTCCAGCTTGAATATAAGATAGCCAGTTTTTCATTGTGTTGGGGAATCTTGGTCAGCTCGCTTGTATCGTCACTTATCATCAGGTGAGATGATGCCAAGGGCTTATAGTTTATTCGCTAATTTAACTGCATCTTTGATGAAAGCCGTGAGCGGGCAGTGACGAGATGCAAACACTCTGACAAAGGGGCCGCGCTGAGTTCAATCGCGACGCGCACAAGGTTGGTTGCGGCGCGGCGGGCGGCGCGTTTGAACTCAAGGCGGCCTCTTTGACAGAGAGTTTGTCGCGAGCCGTCAAAGCTGCAGTAAATTCAGAAAACAATCTTTACTAATTGTAAACAACTAATTGAAAACGCTAAACACGTTAAAAAACCGACTTCCATCGCAACAACTTAGTACATTTTTAAATTATTATTTTTGGTTTTTGTTAATTTTCTAATAAAGTACTACACCGATTTCGATAAAATTTATATGAGACGACACAAAAAGCACTAGCTTTCAAATAAAAGAAGAATCATAAAAATTTGTTTAATCAGTCAAAAGTTCCGAGGTAACACATAAAAAAACCTACAGTCGAAGTGATAACCTCCTCCTTTTTGGAAGTCGGTTGAAAAAAGCGACGCGTGCCACACCAGCAGTGGAGACGTTATGGGTAGTTAAAGAAATACTCGAAAAAGTGTGTACCTAAATAAGTTAATTATAAAATGTATACTTTCTTTCTAAAATTTATCTTTTATTTTCCAAATTTCTAATCTCAAAAATTGGGCCCTATAGAAAACACACAAGGGAATCGGATTCAATTTGTCTGGCGGGCGGATTCAGACATTTTCCGCCCCAGCAGCCAGGAACGAGCGAATATGTAACACTTTGCTTGTGGCAAATAAAAAATCTGTTAGAACCTTCGAGCCTTAAGAGGACTATGAAGCTGGGACTTTTCATACAAACGGCGTTAACGATTTTCACCTTTTAAATGTTAACCGATTTGGACCAATTTTTGATAAGTTGTCAGTCAGAACAAAAACTAACTAGGCTTATACGTTTTTGTTTTTTTAGATTTATCTTAACTTTAGTTAATAAGTTTATTTTTATTGTCGTTCACGTGTTTTCATACAAAACTAATATCTGCCATTTTTCGTTTATTTATAACTAGCTTTTTTTACGTGGCTTTACCCGCGTGGACATCGTTTTAATGACTGTCTTTAAGGGTGATTAGTAAATTATGTCGTTTCCCACCTACTCAACCATCTCTGTGCAAAAAATCACAACAATCGAGTATTTTTTCAGTTCCCTCAGGTACTGCATCAGATTATGCTATTTTACCGGGATAAAAAGTAGCCTATGTCCTTCCCCGTGACACAGGCTACCTGCATGCCAAATTTCATAAAGATCGGTCAAGGCGTTGAAGCGTGAAAAGGTAACAAACAAACAAACACATTTTCACATTTATAATATTACTAGCTTTTTCCCGCGGCTTCACCCGCGTGGACATCGTTTTAATGACTGTCTATAGAGGTGATTAGTAAGTTATGTCGTTTCCCACCTACTCAACCATCTCTGCAAAAAATCACAACAATCGAGTATTTTTTTCAGTTCCCTCAGGAAATGCATCAGATTATGCTATTTTCCCGGGATAAAAAGTAGCCTATGTCCTTCTCCGTGACACAGGCTACCTGCACGCCAAATTTTATAAAGATTGGTTAAGGCGTTGAAGCGTGAAAAGGTAACAAACAAACAAACAAAAACATTTTCACATTTATAATATTAGTAAGGATCAGTTAGCCTAGCTTTTGTTCTGACTGACAACCTATCAAAATTGGTCCAAATCGGTTAATACTTAAGAGGTGAAAATCGTTAACGCCATTTGTATAAAAAATCGCAGCTTCACAATCCTCTTAATGTGAATAGGACTTGTGTTCTACGTTTACATCTATTGTAGGTGATTTGAGAAGTGTTTGCACAACGACTGGTCCTGTGCTGCCCGCATCCAGCGATTTACCTCTATGTTTACCAGGAGATCACTTCCTCTAATAGGAGGGTTTCTTACAGGACGTCTTACAGTGCGTGGTCACTATTCGTGAACTTTACTGCCTCAGCAGCCGTCCGTTGAGCGAACTACTGTCACTTTAGTGAAACGATTCTGTAAGCCATGTCAACTACTTTCTTCTCTTACTGATTTCCTTTTTAGGGTTCCGTAGCCAAATGGCAATAAACGGAATGTAACGGATCCATATGTATAAATAAATATCTATAGGAATTACAGTAAGTCTTGGTAGACTAAAAGGAATCTGTATTGGGAAAAACATAACTAAGTTTTATTCAGTCGGGTGAGGATTAACCTTGAGTCGAGTGAATAGACAGTTATTGGAACAAATTAGCTCAGGGATTATTTCCGAGAAGCCAGGCTGCCGCCTGTCGGTCGTCATTCGATTGTCTAAGGTAATAAATGGCGCGAAAGCTGAGGCCGAAGAGATAGAGGCGTCAGTCTGTCTGGGTCCGGGCGGCGACCGACGCTTGCGCAGGCGCCTCGATGTCGGGCGATAATCGCGTGATCGCCGTAGATGTGTGTGTGCAACTGCCCGCGCACCTCCGAGGCTGCATCTGTGTGAAAGCTTTTAAAACCACGGACACGCGGACGCAGCGGCATTCAGTTGAACAGACCACCACAGGAGAAGCACGCATTCAAAGGACAACTGCAAGGACGCCACACTGCCCGACGACCCCACACATGGGCCGTGTCCATGACCTGCCAGCTAAGTAAGTCAGATGACACAGAAATAGGAAATCTTCATTCTACGAGGCACGTGAGTGTTTAAAAGTGTTTAGTCGCTTTAAATTTATAGGTAATTATTGTTTGTTTTCCAGGTTTCATAGCTTATTTAAATGTGTGTTAATTTCCAGTCTATATTTAATAGGTTTTAATGCATTTATTTCAGGGTTTTATATTTATTTGATTAGGATAGGTAGTATATAGGCCCATAGGCCCGCAGTTGGACAAGGGATATGATAACCGTAGCCACGTTTGTAGGATGTGGGAAGAGACTGTCCACTGCTGGGGTATCTGTCCAACAGAGACTGATGGTATAACTGCTGTAGCAACGTTTGTAGGATGTGGGAAGTGCTAAGTCCACTGCTGGGGCATCTGTCCAACAGAGACTGATGATATAACTGCTGTAGCCACATGCGCAGGAAGTGGGAAGTGCTGAGTCCACTGCTGGGGAGAGATGATATCTATTCTGCAGCGGCTGATATGATGAAATCACCGAGGCCACGTGTGCGGTCAAAGCTTTAGGGTTCCGTGAACACGAGGTCCACTCAGTTCACTAATCTCATTCGAGATAGTACGGCGCTATGCTGTCGCGGGAAGGCCTATTTCATCGAACTGCCTTCACTGCAAGTGCCACGCGGCATAATAAGTTTTAGGGTTCCGTGAACACGAGGTCCACTCAGTTCACTAATCTCATTCGAGATAGTACGGCGCTATGCTGTCGCGGGAAGGCCTATTTCATCGAACTGCCTTCACTGCAAGTGCCACGCGGCATAATAAGTTTTAGGGTTCCGTGAACACGAGGTCCACTCAGTTCACTAATCTCATTCGAGATAGTACGGCGCTATGCTGTCGTAGGGGAAGGCCTATGTCATATTTGAGATGGCTGTTTACCAAGCTCCATGCAATATGGGCTAGATAAGTAGTTCAGTGGTTCATAGATATGAACAACTCCTAATTTTACCAAATTTTAGCTAAATCTTTCCACACTTTAATGGGATAAATGTAATGGACTAACAAACAAATTATAGGCGTTCGAGCTTCGCCTATTCTGATACTAAAGTAATTTTAGATAGGTAGGTCCTATCTGTAGCTTATCACAAGCGTGCCTTGGCTGAATTTCACCTGAATCGGACCGAGCGTCTAGGAAAGTATAGGGCAAACAAACAAATGATTTGGGCGTTCGCGCCTTACTAATAGTGATTATAGTAAGACCGATTATGATGAAGGTAGCCGACCCATCCTGATGGTAACCGTAGCTAGGGTCAGTTAATATGTGCTAGTTTTATAAACTAAATCTATTCTACAGTTTTGATTATTATGGACGGGTGTTCACGGTGTCCGGGTTCTGTCGGCTCCTATTGCGTCCTGAACTAGCGCCTCGACCAAACACTTGGCTTACACGCCTTCTCGCTTTGACCTAATTGTGATGCCGCGACTATGATTCGCGTGGGTCTCACAGTGGGTTGCGACTGTGTTGGTTCGTTGTTCTTCACGTTGAGCCAACCTATTAAACTGACATTACTTTCGCCCTTTATCAAGGGTTTGCTACGTCTAAAGACAGAGCTTTAACACTATGTATTATTTTGGAGCCGGCGGCACGATGGATATCGTGTCCATTTCGCTCTAGTTATATAGACCGCAGGTCTTTATATCATTATATACAACTGTATGGCACAGTTCCAGGTCTAAGAACCATATTAGTAGTTTATCTACTTAATTCACGTTCCGTGGTGCTCTTCTCACAGGATGAGCGACATTCAAGGCGGAATATCTACTTTATTTTAGTACCTAGTGCTAATATGTATTCGCGATCAATCGCTGTTCGAAGGTATTAATCCTACCTGACGAATAGGGATGGACAAGCTATGGCTGTAAAGACTCAGCTATAGTTCACACTATACACGTATAATAAGGCGCCTCACTAGCGTTTTATATACACTAGCTTTGTGATTCGGGTGGAACACGGCATAGTACACTTTACATTGTCGTGTAGCTTAATTAAATTACACTTGAAGCGGGGTGGACTCCGATCGTGTACCTTAGTGGCCTGCAGGAGACAGTAGCTAGCGGGGATCAACGTAGGAGTAATTATCTGTTTAGAGCTAAAATCGCTCGTTCAATTACTTTGAATTAGATGTACATTGTTTTAATCACCAAAATAATGCAGTACTGACGTCAGTCAAGTATTGCGTTATTCCGAGCACTGGGGGCTAGCTACCCTTCCCAATTTGGGGGGGCCCAAAATAGGGACCAATCACAGTAGGGAAACTAGGGTTCCGCGCGAAATACTTCAAAATTACGGGTTAGACTACATCGTTCGTCCAAACACAACGTGATAGATTAATCTCTTAAAAATAACTTGTCATTCACCTTCAAAAAGACTGAGTTACTGCGATCACAAATTAGGGTTCTCTAGACGATCTGGCCAAACGTTTAATCGTATTTTAAAATGCAATAAAAATCAAGTATAGTTTACATACTTCTTATAGGTAGATAGTGGTAGGTTGTATGTTGTATGTACGTATGCGTATTATAGGTAGGTTTAGTTAGGTATATTTATATTTATATATTTTAAATAGGCTGTTGGGGGGTTACAGGAACCATTATGGATTCGTAATGTCTGTCTGTCTGTCCGTCCGTATGTCACAGCCACTTTTTTTCCGAAACTATAAGAACTATACTGTTGAAGCTTGGTAAGTAGATGTATTCTGTGAACCGCATTAAGATTGTCACACAAAAATATTAAAAAAAAACAATTTATTTTAGGGGTTCCCCATACTTGAGGACTGAAACTCAAATTTTTTTTTATCAAACCCATACGTCATCAAAAATGTTATTGAAATTTCAAATATATATTTTTTTCTAAACTGAATAGTTTGCTCCAGAGATACTTTCAAAGTGGTAAAATGTGTGTTCCCCCCCCCTGTAACTTCTAAAATAAGAGAATGCTAACACTAAAAAAAATATATGATGTACATTCCACCGAAAATTGGTTTGAACGAGATCTAGTAAGTAGTTTTTTTTAATACGTCATAAATCGTAAACCGCAATTTACCTTTCATTCAATCAACTCAAATATAACAAAAACATTTAATTTTATAAACGTGAACCATTATTTCCTAATAATAAATCTGTAATAGGTGCCTCAGTAAAAAATACACTATTATTAAAGAGAACCAAAGTAACCGACATAGCTCTCAGAATTGCTAAACTTAAGTGGCAGTGGGCAGGGCACATTGCTCGTAGAACAGATGGCCGTTGGAGCAGTAAAGTTCTCGAGTGGCGACCACGCACCGGAAAGCGTAGTGAGGCAGGCCTCCCACTCGGTGGACCGATGACCTGGTGAAGGTCGCGGGAAGCCGCTGGATGCGGGCAGCGCAGAACCGGTCGTCGTGGAGATCCTTGGGGGAGGCCTATGTCCAGCAGTGGACTTCCTTCGGCTGATATGATGATTAAAACATCGATCAAAGTTACAACAAACTACAAGAATTTTTGTATTATGTAACTTGCTGCTACGGAACCCTTCATGGGCGAGTCCTACTCGCACTTGGCTGGTTTTTTGAAATTTAATCTATTCACGCACGAAAACTCTGCGCATCGAACTCTTAGAAGACACTTTGGTTTACTTTCAAACTTTGCCTTGTAATGAACATATCTTAATAGCAAAAGTACGTACTCCATAAATATTTTGCGTTAAAGGTAATCTTGAAATGTATGCTCCTACTAGCTGTTTCCCGCGGATTCACCTGCGTGGACAACGTTTTTATGACTTTTCGAGGGTGCAAGCGGCTCGCTAGTGCGAAATAAAGTAGCCTATGTGTTAATCCAGGTCCTAATCTGTCTACCTACCAAATTTCAGCCAGATCCGTTGAGTAGTTTTTGCGTGAAGAAGTAACAAACATAAACACTCACACACTCTTAAACTTTCGCCTTTATAACATTAGAGTGATGTTAGAAGGGAAGCGGGGAAAAATAAAACCAGTGTAGTGTTACCAGCTATTGAGAAAGAAATTTCTAGTAGTACTTTAACTGGTACCACTATTATCTGTTAACAGGGTTGGGTAGTGCCTACATTATTATATTTTTTTTATTCACAATATATATATATATATATATATATATATATATATATATATATATATATATATATATATATATATATATATATATGAATTACTTTTGTTTGAAATAAAAACACGTAGTTTGTATTTAAGTTTATTTGAAACGAGGTTGCTTGGATATCGAAGGTTTCTTGGATATCGAAGGTGTGATGGACATCGAGAGGGCGCAGTGTGATAAAGACAATCACACTAATAATATAAAGGCGAAAGTTTGTAAGTGTGTATGTTTGTTACTTTTACACGCAAAAACTACTGAACGAATCTGGCTGAAATCAGGTAGGTAGACAGATTAGGACCTGGATTAACACACAGGCTACTTTTGTACACGCTCACAAGCCGCTTGCGGATCGCGCACTGAGCACCCTCGAAAAGTCATAGAAACGTTGTCCACGCGAGTGAAGCAGCGGGAAACAGCTAGTTCTAAATATTGGTGAAACATTTTTTTAAATCTTTTTTTTATCCACAGTTGATAAGCCTTGGCATCATCTCACCTGATGGTAAATGACGATGACGCCGAAGATGGAAGCGAGCTTACCAAGACTCCAAAACACAATGGGGATCTGGCTATCTTATTTTCAAGCCGGAACACATCAATCCTGTAACAAAAAATAACAAACAATTAACACTGATGTTTGGCGGCAAGACTAAGATAAGATGGTAGTAGCTACACAGGCGGGCTATGAATATGCCCTTCCACCAACCCAACCGAGTCTTACAAAGTTGATCCTGCCGGGAATCGAACCTGCGACCTCCTGATATGAAGCGAATGACTAACCATTACGCCACTGATTCTAAACTTACATAAATAAACACAAACTTTACCTGTTCATAATATTAATGTACAAGTATTTTTTTCGTATTCTAAACTAGCCGTCGCCTGTGGCTACTCCCGCGCCCGTGTTTTTTTTTTCAATTTTCCCGTGGGAATGAGACGTTTTCCCGGAGTAAAAAGTAGCCTTTGTCCTTTTCCAGGACCCATATGTGTTTCAAAGTTTCGTGTAAGTACCAAGTTTCAACCCGATCCGTCCAGTGGTTGAAGCGTGAAAGAGTATCAAACATCCATATCCATACATACAAAATTTCACATTTTTAATACTAGCCGTCCGCTTGCGGCTACGCCCGCGTTGTTTTCGATTTTCCCGTGCGAATAAGACGTTTTCCCGGGGTAAAAAGTAGCCTATGTTCTATTCCAGGATCTAACCTAATGTGTGCCAAGTTTCATCCCGATCTGTCCAGTGATTGAAGCGTGAAAGAGTAACAAACATCCATACATACATCCAAACTTTCACATTTATAATATTAGTAGGGTTAGTAGGATATTCTACAATATAGAAGTATGTGCCAAAAAATAATGGAGTTTCATAGATATAAGTAAAACATTTTACACTTGGATCGCGTTTCAGAGCAACGAATAAAAAAATCCGGACAAGTGCGAGTGAGAGCCGCACACATAGGGTTCCGTACTATCATACTAGATAGCTCTAGTACAAAGGGTTCCGTACTGTCACATTATATGGCGCTAGTTTCTTCACGTTTAAAAAAAAAACAGGTTTTTTGTATGGAGATTATTTTTTCACTTTTTCAAATTTTTGGTATTTGTTGTAATAGTGGCAACAGAAATACATCATCTGTGAAAATTTCAGCTGTCTAGCTCTCACAGTTCAAGAAATACAGCCAGGTGACAGACGAACAGCAAAGTCTTAATATAATAATAATATAATCTATTTTCAGAGAAAAGATCCATATTTTTTAGTAAAAACACAACTAATACAATAAAATTTTGAGTAAAACGGATCAGAAAGTTAGTTTTTGTCGCACACATACGGACTGCGTAGGAGGCGTCTTAATAATAGGGTGCCGTTTTTACCCTTTTTTAACCGCCTCCGTAGCTCAGAGGCAAAGTTCACTGGCTTTACACAGGAGGTCGCGGGTTCGATTCCCGGCGGGGTCAATTGTAAGACTTGGTTTGGTTGGTGGTAGGGCATTTTCTAAGCCCGTCTGGCTAGCTACCACCATCTTATCTAAGTCTTGCCGCCAAATATCAATGTTAACAACATTGATGTGTTCCGGCTTGAAGATAAGATAGCCAGTTCCCCATTGCGTTGGGAAATATTGGTAAGCCCGCTTCCATCTCCGGCAACATCGTCACTTACCACCAGGTGAGATGTTGTCAAGGGTTTACCAATTGTGAATAAAAAAAAATAAAAAAAAGACTATGGAACCCTAAAAACGAGGGAGTAGTAAAAATATTTTGCTTTTTCAGTTTATATTATCTCTCTCATATAGTCATTCAAGTCACTTCACTCATGTCTGGCAGCTGTCAACTGCTACTTTTTCGCGCTCAGCAAAATATATTTTGTATTTTAGTATTTTGTACTTTGAATAATAAAGAACATTTTAGATAAATATATTCACAGAACCATGTAAATAATGTTTTTTCTACAGTTCGGTTAACCGGACAACCCAACCGTACCACCGGTGAGGAGCATTCATAAGGGATGACGAATGCTAGTCATCTGATTTACTTTTTATCATCTGTCAAAAACGACATTTTGTTCTAAAAATGTATGACATACCTAGGCGTGACGTCATAGTTTTGCAGCGTCATAAACGTACTCATTTTGTGATTTTGGTGAATTAAAAATCGAAAACTTGATAGAAAACAAAACGAGTAAAATTTTCCGACGTTTATGTAGGAGTACAATTTAGTGATCAAGACTTCATAATTTATTTCAGATGCTGTCGTTACCCCTATTTTTCATTGTTATTTTATTTGGTACTACCTTTTGCCAGCGGCTCGTGAGCGTGGACATGAATTTTCTCCAGATTCCTTATGTTAGGATATTATGCTTATTAGTATAAATCATGTCATTTCCCACCCCCTCAACCATCTCTATGCAAAAAATTACACAATCCATTCTTCCGTTGCGATGTTAAAGAAATTACCCAAAAAAGAGTATATTTTCAGTTCCCTCAGGAACTGCATCGGGATATGCTATTTTCACGGGATAAAAAGTGGCTTATGTCCTTCCTCGTGACACAGGCTACCTTCATGCCAAATTTTATTAAGATTGGTCAAGGCGTTGAAGCGTGAAAAGGTAATAAACAAACATATAAACAAACACATTTTCACATTTATAATATTAGTAAGGATAATAAATGAAGATAACAAAACAAAATAAAAGGTTTAGTATTTAAATGACTACCTTGATTTGTATTTTTGCCCATGCTTGTCTGTAAAAATATACTGGAACCTGAGGGAAGAGGGAAAAATCGTAAAAACTTTTATTGAAATGAAAACAGTTATAAACTAATAATTCTAGTATCAAGAACCTTCTGAACAATGAATATTCAAACTGTACTTATGCAAAGCCAGGAGTATCGTAGTATGCATGCCTGTCCAGTTTCGTTAAGAGGAAACGCGGTCTAAAGAATAGGTATTTTAATAAAAAAGTTGCTGTCTCCCTCCCCCAAACCTCTCCGTTTACAGCAAAAAAGGGAGAACTGCAGCGCAGACCGATAATGGGCACTAAAATTGACCAAAACAGCGTTTCGTAGTCCCCTATTTCCTCTTCCAAAACTTGAGCAATAATTATATATTTTTTTTAATTATTTAAAAAACGTTTTACCTAATGCCTCTTTGTTTTATTTTCTTGTTAATTTACGTATTATTTTTTTAGTGGGTGTCTGAAAATGACGTTTCAATTGGGAATTTTTTTAAGTTTTTGAAGGCTCTTACTTCCTATTATAATTAGAATATGGGAAAAAACAAAACATAGGGGCATGGCCATGGTAGATACAGGTTTTATGGAAAATCATTTTTGCTCTTTTGTCAATATCCAGGAAGGAAACAGGGGGACTACGTTTGTATGGAAAAAATGGCGCCCGCGTTTCCCCTTAAACAAAACATTTGCATATTTCATGTTTGAGTACTTACCGGTTCCGATCGACAGACTCATATTTTAAAAATAAAAATAAAATAAAATTCTACGGTTATGGCAAGTGAAGCAGCGCCAAAGTATAAATATTAGTACTAACATACAGTATGGACACTCCCTGCCGCTCTCTAGATTGCGACCTCACCTCCGCGTCACCCAGATTGATACAGATTGTTTACAATTTGGTTGTCCAACGTATAGGATTTCGCCGCCATTTTGTTTGTTCTGTCATTAGTTTTTTGAAATGTCATTTCTGGCCGTTGTATGAAGTGTCCACGGTGTGGCGGCGCGCGAGCTATTTATTACATGCACAGATTTGAATAGAAGGATCAGCCAGTCTCCATATTAGACTCAGATTTTCTTGATACAAGCAAAAAGTAGCGCCATCTAACATAACTCTTACAAACTAGCGTGGGCGAGAGTTGACGTCAGTGCCGCGTTAAAGGAACCTTGGTAGAATTGTCGCTTTAAAATTCGTTTATTTCATTTGTTTTCAAGAAAAAATACAATGTAAGGTTACTTAACGATGATACAACATCCCATGATTCTTTTTAGCCTTTCTTTCATGATTTTTACAGCCTCTAACAACACAATAAGGCATTTTATTATATGGAATATCTTTCCACCGCACTGTACAATTTCCCGAAGACGACTGAGTCGCGAGTGTGCGAAACTTTCGATTTTCGCACCAATTCGCTGGGACCATTAGTCGCGCGCGTTGGCCGGGTCCTTACGCCAGTAATATATAAGTCACTGATTACATGACTACCTACAAAAAAGGAATGTATTGTTTTCAGGTCTAGTGTATGCATACAGGATGTAACAAAATTGGTGTAGGTCCCGTCAACTGGGGCTTCAACATTTGTTCTACAAGTTTGCTGAAATCGCATTTTTTTAACTCTTGATACAAAAGGAAAAGCTCTTTGCCCCAATTTGTGTATTTTTGTATGGAGCGTCGTATTTTTTTTTGCGAAATGAGTATGGGTTCCTAAGGGATTTTTTTTAGTATGATTAGTAGAAGCTCCACTTAATGCACCCTACACCAATTTTGTTACACCCTCGCAGCCATCTGGTTCAATTTTCTATTTGATTGAAAGCCTATTCCGTTGATTGAATGGCAATATTCAATTGAACGACTAGGCCGAACATTGATTGAACAAGTGTCACTCAACGTTGAAATAGTTGGCTCATTGTAAGCAAGTCCTTTGAACATGGCGGACGTAAAATCCCATATAACGAAAAGGGAGTTGGCAAAAATTAGTTTTTGTAAAAACTGAAAATGAGCGAGCGAAGCGAACGATATTAGGTTCGGTCAGGTTTGATTAATTATATCTTAGAGCAAAAAAGATTATACAGTCAACATGGGTAGCAGAATGCTTCGCAGAAGAAGAAATTATCGGTTTTTTTATTCGGAGTATATACGGAATATCTTATTTAACGACTTGGCTAAATGACGTTCAGCAAAGTCGTTGAACGTTACATTCAACGACTTGGTCAGTTGTTTTTTAGTCATTCAATTGAATGTCGCCATTCAATCAACGGGTTAGCCTTGCAATAAAATAGTATATTTAACCAAATGGCTGCGACATATACACTCGACAGCAAAGAAAACTGGTTGATAACAAAAATCTCAATAACTTCTAAAATATTGTATATAGCTTTATGAAATAAAGACTGTATTATAGACAATTTTACAGTGCTTAATTTGAAATAAAAATAAAATGTTTTTTAAAAAAAACTGAAAAACACGCTTTTAAAGCACATCAAACTAAAAAGTGAAAATTAATTTTCAATAAAAGCTGAAAAAATAAATGAACGAAAAATACTAGTATTATTACTCGTTTTGTACCATATTTTTTGTATATTGAGCAACCCACACTTTTTTCACAATAATACTAGGTAGTACTTTTTTCAATAAAACTAGGTGTTTTTAAGTATTTTTAAACTACATTTATTTTAAAATTTCTCAAGATAAACTTATGAAATTCTTGTATTGCCACTGATTATTGATAAATGTACAAAGTTTGAATTAAATCTGTATGTTCAAAGTGGGTCAAAATCGAGTCCGAAGAAGTCGGTTACAAACAAACATACATACAGGTGAAGCTAAAAATAAGTCTTAAAAGTTCAAGATCCGCCTCCGTGGCGTAATGGTTAGTTCATTCCCTTCACACCAGGAGGTCACAGGTTCGATTCCCCGCGGGTTCAACTTTAAAAGACTCGGTTTGGTTGGTTTTACGGCATTTTAATAGCCCGCCTGGGCTAGCTACCGCCATCTTATCTCAGTCTTGGCGCCAAACATCAATGTTAACAGTATTAATGCGTTCCGGCCTAAAGATTGCGTTGGGGAATCTTGGTAGGCCCGCTTCCATCTTCGGTATCATCGTCACTTACCATTAGGTGAGATGATGCCAAGAGCTTTTCAATTGTGGATAAAAAAAAGATTATAAAGTTAATTTTGAATAAAAGTAGATTAAGTAAATTTTTAACTAGATTTCTAAAAAGGTGCTACGGTGTCAAAAAATGTGCAATTTTTAACACATTTCAGTATTTTGTATTACCATCAAGAGCTATTAAAACAATTGTTACACGGTTTGGCATGCTTTTCACCAGATTTCTGAGCCGATGCTGAGGAATATTCTCCCATTCCTCTATTTGTGCTTTTTTCTCTTTCTCTATTTCGCATGCGTACACGTCGTCCCAGTTCATACCAGGCATGGTCAATGGGGTTCAAGTATGGGCTGCGTACTGGCCACTCCATGCGTTTGATAGCGTGTATTCAAACACTATCCGAGCTGTATGAGGACGAGGCGTTATTCTACACTAATATAATAAAGAGGAAAGATTTGATTGTTTGTTTGTTTGTCCCCAATGGGCTCCGAAACTACTGGTCCGATTAGAAAATTTTTTTCACCGTTGGGAAGCTACACTATCCGCGGATGTTATAAGCTATATTATATTTTCAAAAAAATAGGGATCCTTTTTAAAACTTAAAAAATGTAACCCAAGGTGTAAAAAATGGCCTAAAAATTCCTGCAATATCTACAAAAAGTAGTGTAGTGTAGTGGTAGTGGTAGTAGTGATGGTAGTGGTAGTGGTAATGGTAATGGTAATGGTAGTGGTAGTGATAGTGGTAGTGCAGTGGTATTGTAGTGGTAGTGTAGTGGAAGTAGTAGTGGTAGTGGTGGTGGTGGTGGTGGTGGTGCTGGTGGTGGTAGTCATGGTAGTGGTAGTGGTAGTGGTATTGGTAGTGATAGTGGAAGTAGTAGTTTAGTGGTAGTGGTAATGTAGTGGTAGTGTTAATGGTAGTGTTAGTGGTGGAGGTAGTGGTAGTGTAGTGTAGTGGTAGTGTAGTAGTTGTATTGTAGTAGTGGTAGTGCTAGTGGTAGTGGTATTGCAGTGGTAGTGGTAGTGTAGTGATAGTAGTAATAGTAGTTTTAGTGGTAGTGGTAGTGGTAGTGTAGTGGTAATGGTAATATAAGTGGTAACGGTAGTGGTAGTAGTAGTGGTAGTGGTGGTGTTCTGGTAGTGGTAGTGTAGTGGTAGTGGTATTGGTAGTGGTAGTGATAGTGGTAGTGTATTGGTAATATAGTGGTAGTGTAGTGGTAGTGGTAGTATGGTGGTAGCGGTAGCGGTAGTGTAGTGAAGTGTACTGTAGTGTAGTGTGAGGCGGTACGAAGTTCGCCGGGACAGCTAGTCTTGTATAAAAATTGGGTTCACGCCTATGTTTACTGAAAATGAAGCCATGGTACGATACTTTCTCTTCAATTTAAGCTTAGTTAAAGCTCTCTCCTGGTCTTCTGTAGACTCTTTGCCTCCCATAGTGCTTGTACAGCATGAATCTCAACTCGACCAAAAACATAACTGTTGACCAGTCATCGAGAGTCCAATTAATGTGTTCTCTAGCGTAACTCAGCCTTGCATTTTGATGCTGCCTTTCGAGTTTTCGACCATTGTCGGGTCTTAATCGCTTCAAGTTTGCCTTAGTAAGACTCACTGTACACGTGCTCGGATTGCTCCCTCTAGCAGGTGATTTTTGACTTCAAAAGCCGTTTGAAATCGACTTCTTAATATTGTTGACACCATATATAGATCCTCCCGCGCTGTCGTGCACCTTGTCCGGTCTGTTCCTGGTGTGAAAATATTACATCCAGTCTCTACAAATCGCTAGAGCACTCTTTGAACGGTTGAAAGCGAAACACCAACAGTTCTCGCTGTATAAAGCTGACTGCGCCCATCTTCAAGCATTGTCAGAATTCTGGTACACTCTTCAGTGGTTAGTAACATATTTTTAACTGAATTTGATCAGAATAATAAATGGCATGGCTTGATTAAGTATGAGCGACTCCTACAGCAATGTATAAACACTGTAACTACTAAGATGTGTGGCTGAATAGCTAAATATCAGAAGTCCGCATGAAAAAACTTTCACGAACTTTTCGTTATTTCATAATTCTAAAAAACAAAAAGTAGAACTCTTAATAAATACGCGCTGAAACAAAAGAAACAAAAAATCTTTTTATTTGTTAATTATTTCCTGAAAGTTCTTTAAGATTAAAAGGAACATACTCAGTAAATGATCAATCAATATTTGAATACTATGTGTTAGTAAGAAGTTTCTATACATGATAATTCGTTATTTTCATTCATTCATTCAGGCAGTGACCAAAACAACCCCTTTTATATGATGCCCTATTTATATGACAGAACAGGGAACGAAGTAAAATAAATGGTTCCAACTTTGAAGTCCAAATTTTGAAAATTGTCTTTATTTTTAATTTATGGTATTTAATACAAACACCAAAAAGAAATAAAAAGGTTTTACACCTTAATTTATTTGTAATGAAATAAACTATAATGAAGTTTTCTTATTGAAAGAATTTCTCAAATATTTTAAAAGATATCACTTTTTTTATAACCGACCCGTTTTCTTTGCGACCTGTGTATATGTATGTTTCTTTGTTCCACGATTATCTTCTAAACGGCTTGATGGATTTTAGAGTAAAAGATATAGTTAGATTCATCTTAACCCCTTGAGTGACATTGGGCACATTTTATCCGACTTCCCAAAAAAGAGGGTTTTTTTGCAGTCGTGTTTTCAATAAATGTTTAAATTAAAGTTATGCTCGAAGTAAATACTGAATTTTGTTGTAGTTATTAATTGCTTTTATAATCACGTTAGTATCTAGGTACCTACATATGTTTATTTTTCATCATCAACATATCAGCTCATATACGTCCCCACCGAGGGGTTCGAGCCTACCCTGAATTATGGCGATCGGGCCTTAGTCGATCACGCGGGCCCATTGCGGGTTGGTCGACTTCACACACAACCTGCGAGTTTCTCCGCAGGCGTGTGCAGGTTTCCTCACCATGTTTTCCTTCACCGTATGAGTGTCGGTTAAACGTACATATGAAATCTAAATTTGAAATCACATTCGTACGTGACAGGATTCGAACCACGACCTCCCGGATAGGAGGCGGCGGCCCTTGCCGTTATGCCACTAACACTCCTCGTTATTTTTTTATATACAGTATTAATTATTCTTTATAAATAAAGATGAATAAATAAATATATAAATTTGAAAACTATAACAAAAAATTTAAAAAAAAAATCTATTTTATGACTAACAACTAATGATTGACAAACATTTATATAATATAAAACAAATAACAATTAGCCCTTGACATCATTAGGTTTTGAGTACCTAGCTAAACAAATTCTAAAAGAGCCTTCAAAGTAACTACATTATGGTGATAACAGCACAATTAAGCCGAAGTCCATGAAGCAAGATTTAAAGAAAATTTCGCCTTGAAATAACCAGCAAAATGAGAAACAAATAAACACCATAAAAACGGAATGGAAAGCAGTCGATCAAGCTTACTTAGAAATTCATACGAAAATTCGCAATGAACGCTCATACATCAGTGCTCGCAACACCTGCTCTGGAGTATCAAACAACTCGCATAAAACCGTGCGAAACAGTAGCTATTGAATAAAGTTTATGAGAGCAGCGTTGAAAACAATGAGAGCATTATTTGGCGATTTATTTATTGTATAAAGCACACTTACAGCATTTCACTATACTATATATATATTACATATACTTACCAATTTTGTTACAACATCGTGAGGAAACCTGCACATCTGATTCCAGATGTGTATGAAGGTCACGTCCGTTATTGTGAATCTAAAAATGCCCTACACGTGACCGCGTGTGATGTTAATTGCATCACCAAGAAACTGCCGTCTTTCCTTTGGATAGCACTGTTAAATATGCTATACTTTATAAGAGAGAGAAAAGACTATACTTAAAGTCGTCATCATCATCATCATCATATCAGCTGAAAGATGTCCACTGCTGGACACCTCTCTGCTTTCTGCTCGCAGCACTTGCTCTCGAGTATCAAACCACTCGCATAAAACCGTAGGAAACAGTAGCTATTGAATAAAGTTTATGAGAGCAGCGTTGAAAACAATGAGAGCATTATTTGGGGATTTATTTATAATATAAAACACACTTACAGCATTTCACTATACTTACTTAACGTACATACGAGTATACTTACCGATTTCTTTACAACATCGTGAGGAAACCTGCACATCTGATTCCAAATGTGTATGAAGGTCGTGTTGCACACGTTCGTAGGTGTAAATTTAAAAATGGTAATGTTAATTGCATCCCTAGGCAACCGCCGTCTATCCCTTGGATAGCAAAGTTAATTATGGCACACGTTAAGAAGGAGAGGCCTATACTTACAGTCGTCATCGTCATCATCATCATCATCATATCAGCCGAAAAAAAAACCACTGCTGGACACCTCTCTGCTAGCTAAGTTACTTTAGTATAAATCCAATATGGCAGACTCCCATACACGGCGGATCAGTTTTTTTATGTACCCCCATACTTTAAGTATTAAATGAAAGGGCTTGCTGAGAAGATTACGAAATAAATCAAATGTGTACAGTGTTAACAGCATTGATGTGTTCCGGCTTGAAGATAAGATAGCCAGATCTCCATTGCGTTGGGGAATCTTGATAAGCCCGCTTCCATCTTGGCACCATCGTCACTTACCATCAGGTGATATGATGCCAAGGGTTTACCAATTAATGATAAAAATACTGCAGAGGCACAGTTCACTTCCCAATCAAGTCCAGGTTGGTGGAGCTTGTACGTCTATTGGCGGACCCACTGTCAGATAATTTCAAACAGCCTGAGAGACCTCTGACACGGCAAAACTAGTGCCATACAGGGATAGCCACCGGCTCCAATGGCTTAATGTGCCTTGCGAAGTCGAGATAAGCCACTAATAGTCAAACCCATTCAGGTAATGACCGTACTTCTGATCACTTAACCTCCGTGATCGACCATACAACACAAGTTCCATTGAGCTATTTCCATTGGCCTATGTACTGTGAACTGTACTTACCATCAGGTAAGATGATGCCAAGGGCTTATAAATTGTTAATTAAAAAAAAATCCTTTTCAAATTAAAGCTTGTACCTGTATTTTCGCAAAATTATTGCTGTAATATTAAGATTTTATTTTTCGTAATCTTCGCGTTTTTAATATGGCTATAACAGCAGGATTTATGTTATGTGGTAACGATGATGCAATTTCTTGTTTTTCATAACCAGGTCACGAAGAAGAACCATTAAAACAGGTGTTTTATAAGCACCATAAATAATACCTATAAGACTGAATCTGACTTAAATATGAGTCTGAACATTAAGACAGTCGTTTCTGTGAATATAAAATTCAGTATATATGTACAGTATATATGTCCATGGGCTTAAGGGGATAGAGGTCCCGCCCGACAAGTCAGTCTGTGACGAAGTCAACCTTTTTTAACCCCCCACGCAAAAAGGGGTGTTATAAGTTTAACGTGTATATCTGTGTGTCTGGCTGTGGCATCGTAGTTCTTAAACAAATGGACCGATTTTGATGCGGTTTTTTTGTTCGAATGCTGACGTAATCGAGGTGTTTTTTAGCTATAATTTATGAAGATCTGTCCTTCAAATCTAAGTAGATCAATACGTCGCTCACTCAATGCAGTTTGATATGTGCAATTCCATCTAGCGGAATTTGGCAGAACTAAAAAGAACAACTTAAGTATTAGACCTTTGCTGAAATGGTAAAAAAAAGACTTTCCACACAAATTGAGCAAATCAGCTGATCGATTTGTATGAAAAGAGAAGTAAAAAAAAATACAATTTTAGGAAGATTTAACATTACGACAATCGTTTCTGTGAATATAAAACTCAGTGAGTACCAGTAAGTTACTGTCTACCACATAACCATAACTGAGACGCTTCCTGAGGGCATGAAGTACCCGCGACATGTCAGTCTATGCTACGGCTCAGCGTTCTCACTGCATCTGTCATATACAAGGTGTTCGGCAAAATAGAGCATATTTTTGAGGGGGGGGAGGTCCCTTCTCATAAAACTGAACAACTTTTGTTTTAAACTTTGCTGAAATTACAAGATTTTTTGACTTTATCATATCAGCCAACGGACGTCCACTGCTGGACTGCTGGATCGGTTCGGCGCTTCCCGCATCCAGCGGCTTCTCGGGACCTTCACCAGACTTATTTCTGTACAAATTTGACAAACTGATCGATTCGTATGAAAAGTAAAAATTTTTTTTCAGCGAACTTTAAGACAATAAGTTGTTCAGTTTCGTGAGTAGAAGACACTATGATGGTTTGTCGTATGATAATCACCCTATTAGATAATTTTATTAATGTAATGTAAAGTTTCTTATCTTGGTAAGCCCGCTTCCATATTCGGCATCATCGTCACTTACCATTAGGAGAAATGATGCCATGGGCTTATCAATTGTGAAATATAAAAAATAAAAAAATATCTCTCCACTAAATAGTGTTTTTATCCTGCCTACCCTACCGGTGTACATTTGCCACTCGAGAACTTTACTGCGCCAACGGACATCTGTGAAGGTCGCAGGAAGTCGATGGATGCGGGCAGCGCAGGACTGGTCGTTGTGGAAATCTTTGAGGGAGGCCTTTGTCCAGCAGTAAATATCTTTTGGCTAATATGATAATTCTACTAACACGTAACCAAAGTATGTATTACATTGACGTAACTCTATATGCTAATCACATATTTTGATGGACTTTGTGTTATCAAAAAATAAATAAAATAATTAATCATTACTCCTTACTAATATTATAAATGTGTTTGTTTGATTGTTTGTTACCTTTTAACACTTCAACACCTCTACCAATCTTGATTAAATTTGGCATGCAGGTAACCTGTATCACTGGAAAGGACATAAGCTAATTTTATCCCGTGAAAATAACATAGTCCGATGCAGTTCCCAAGGGAACCGAAAAACATTTTTTTTGGTAAATTTATTTAACATCGCAACGGGACAATAAATTGTTGCGATTTTTTGTACAGAGATGGTTGAGGGGCTGGAAAATGACATAATTTACTAATTAGCATATTCTGATATAGGTCCCGACGGATTAGGGGAAAACTCATTTCAATGCTCGCACAGCGGAGCAACGGATTGAAGCGGTTTTTTTTGTACAGAATTGGTTGAGAGATTGGGAAGTGACATAGACTACTAATCAGAATAGCCCGATATAGTTTCTGAGGGATCTGGAGAAAACTCATATCCACGCACGCGAACCGGTTGCGGCTCGCGCACCACTCAACCTAAAAAACAGTAATAAAAAGATGTCCGACCGGGCGAAGCCGCGGGCAAAAACTAGTACATAATATAAAATTGCTGGACAAAGACCTCTCCCAAGGACTTTCACGATGACGGGTCCTGCGATGCCCCCATCCAGTGGCTTCTTGCGACCTTCACCAGGTCGTGATGATGATGATAATATAACTTAACGTTCGAAATAATATAACTCAAAAAATATTTTGGCTTACTCCACCCACCCACATTCCTACCTATTACATATCTGAAAGTTCAACTAATTCCTGGCACTTGGCATTGCAAAGAATATTTTTTGGCACCATTTGCTTGTTTTCTCGTCCGAAACGTACAAAATATTTAAAGCAATATTTCACAACGGACGAATTTGTCTTAAGCCTGCATAGGTATACTCCCGTCACGGAACCCAAGGATTGCTATAACCTGAAATAGGTGTACTTATTTCTTTCCCGCGTACGTATCGCGGTGTAGGAGCGAAAAGAATGACAAATGACGTAAGTTTATCGCACCATAGATTAAATATTTGTAGTCTAGATTGCTAACTTCCTTTAATATTGTAGTTCGAATTTGTCTTTCAAAACTACATGGCGAAATTGCTCAGATGTAATAATCTGATACGACTTAACAACTGCAATTTAGTACCTGAGTATAAGTTGCCATGGTCGACCTGGAAATCTCTTAACAGACTCCGGACTCATGTTGGCCGGAGTAAAGAAAACTTGTTCAGATGGGGATTCATTGGAGATACGAACCTGGAGTGTAGGTGTGGTGCAGTCCCTCAAAGGATGGACCACCTCATTACGTGTCCTTCTTGCCCTGTCACCTGCACGAGGGAGGACTTGATGCAGGCCACTGACAAGGCAATTTGCGTGGCTCGGTTTTAGGATGAGACTTTCTGAGTTTGCCGTCGACTCGAAAAGAAGAAGACTGCCATTTAGTGATATCAACAAGCACCAACGGCTTAACAGGCCTTGCGGAAGACGGAAATGCCACTTTCGATAAAAGATTAAGACCTTGCTTAAGGTCAGTTAAACTGCGTGATCGACCCAACTACCCAATTTGCACTGAGCTGCGACCACTTTTTATTAAATTAAATCTTATAAAAAAATTTCGTCTATAACTATTTTAAACAGTATTATTTAATAAATTAATAATTAATAAATTTTAAGCAGTAATGTAAATGTAGCTGTGTATTTTATTAACAATAGTCCTAGAGCAAGTTACTAACGCTATTGTGATCCTTGATGGTCGAATAAATAAATAAATAATTACATATATATATATATATATATATATATATATATATATATATATATATATATATATATATATATATATATATATATATATATATATATATTATTAAAGCACATAATTTTTGTGAATAGAGTCATCGCTGATCACCTATAAGGTTGCGAAATTAATACAAATAAGTGCATACACTTTTTAACCGACTTAAAAAAAGAGGAGGTTCTTAATTCAGGTTTTTGTTTACTGACAAGACTGCGTTCGATTGTGTTCAAAATGTCATACGAATTGTGTGCTACAATCTATTCTTTTTATAATACTTTATATAGAATCTAAATCTTTCTGAAAATTTAAGGAGTTTGAGGAGGCAACACTAGGTATCGTTAAAACTAAGTTATACAGGATTAATTGAAGTTAATGAAGTAAATAATGGAAAACGCTGAACACGTTAAAAAAAACCGACTTCCATCGCAACAACTTAGTACAATTTCGAATTTTGTTAATGGTCTTAAAAAGCACTACACCAATTTAGATAAAATTTATACAAGACTATCCTAGCAGTGTAATAAAGCAGCTAGCAGCAATCCCATAAAAAAATAATTATAAAAATCGGTTCACAATTGCGAAGATATCGCGTTAAAAACATACAAGAAAAACATACAGTTAAATTGAGAACCTCCCCTTTTTGTATGAAACTCGTTTAAAAAAATATAAAAAGGGTTATTGGTCTTCTTATCTTATAATTATACTCTTTGACACGCGACACAGAGGTTTTATCTGTAACAAATAAACCAGTATTTCCTTAGGACGAATTTGCGGAACGTGACGCGTTTTGCTAAGAGGACAAAAAATGGAAATTGATAAGGGAATATACGTTTTGTATGACACAGTGAGTTATTACTAGAAATTCGGCATATTAAGCTTAGGGCTGTGATATATTTCTCATATTTTTACAGTTGTTACTAGCTGTTTCCCGCGGCTTCACCCACGTGGACAACGTTTCTATAACTTTTCGAATGTGCGCAGTGCAAAAAGCGTGAAAAAAATAGCCTCTTAGTTAATCCAGGTCCTAATCTGCCCACCTACCAAATTTCAGCCAGATCCGTTCAGTAGTTTTTGCGTGAAGAAGTAACAAACTTACACACTCACAAACTTTCGCCTTCATAAAATTATAGTGTGATGTGATGCGATGAGTTTGTTGTACCTTTGAATAAAAAAACTATCTTTTTAAAGCTTTTCTTTAATTTGTAATGTTTATATGTATGTTTTTTTATCTTGCAAACGATTTAAAAGCGACTTCCAGGGATCCGAATGAGCTGAAATGTGGTATGAAGTCGTATTTCCGGTGACAAAAGATCCCTTTAGTATTTTGAAGTTGATCTGATGATGAGCTTTGGATGTGGATTAAAGGTCCGACGATCAAACTCAAACTCAAATAACTCTTTATTGTATATCAGAATAAAAAAATACAAGTACGAAAAAAAATCAATAACTAACAGACATACATGGGTTTTGGGATGTCTTATGTGGTTAGTGCTCTTGACACTGATCCAAGGGTTGTGGGTTCGATCCCCACATTTAAATGTATATAAGTATTTATATCAGTCTCTGGTTCCCATAACACAGGGAATCCTACTTTGGGGCCAGATGACCATATGTCATTTGTCCCAGAATATTTATTTATTTATGATCTTCTTTTATTTTCAAAAGAATCGAAGGAAAGCCTACGCTCGCCTACCTTTTTTTTAACCAACTTCAAATAATTGAAAACGCCTAACACGTAAAAAAACCGACTTCCATTGTAACAACTTTACATTTTTGCATATTTATTTTTGGTTTTTGTTAATTTTCTAATAAAGTACTGCACCGATTTTAATAAAATTTATATGGGACCACACGGGAAGCACTAGATTTTTAATAAAAAAAGAATCATAAAAATCGGTTCTCCCAGTAAAAAGTTCTGAGGTAACACACATAAAAAAAAAAAACATTAAGACGAATTGAGAACCTCCTCCTTTTTGGAAGTCGCTTGATAAAGAAGGAGGTTTCTCAATTCGACCGCATTTTTTTTATGTGTGTTCGCGGATAATTTCGTCGTTTATGAACCGATTTTGATGATTTTTTTGTTAGAAAGGATATATCTCAAGGGTGGTACCATGATAAGGAAACCAGGATCTGATAATGGCATCCCAGAGAAATCGAGGGGAACCTTAGTTTCCTGTTTGAAGTAGATTTTTTTTTGTTCAAAATTTATTATTAGAAACGTGTACCTATTTATATTCACATTTGGCAACGTGAACACAAATTAATCTTTTCAAAAAGCTTGTACCTAAAAGTTATTAGACTTTTCTTAAAAGTTTTTTTGGTTGCTAATTAGTCTGCTTTAGCTGACGTCATATCATCCAAAAGACGTCCACTGCAGGACATAGGCCTTCCCCTAAGTTGGGGGATTTTGCCGTAATCTCTACGCTTGGCTGGCGGGTTGGCGATTGCAGCGTACAGTGTGATGACATAGTACGCTGAGAGGACGCCACTGCTGCACATTCTCTGGTTTTTACCCTCGGACCTCGGGAAGACATAGGGTGGTATAGTTCGTTTGCTGAATTAACTGCAGCGTTTATCTTTTGCATTCTAGGGTACGGCCAGGGCTCATTTTTTTTGCCAATGTTTCCCAAATATCCTATTACTAGCTTTTGCCCGCAGCTTCGCCCGTGTCGACATCGTTTTTATGACTGCCTTAGAGGGTGCGCGGTGCGCGAGCCGCGAGCGACTCGCGAGCATGTACTTAAATTTTCCCCAGATCCCTCGGACTATGTCAGGATATGCGTATTAGTAAATCATGTCATTTTCACCCCTTCAACCATCTCTGTGCAACTAATCACACAATCCATTGTTTCGTTGCGATGTTAAAGAAATTATCCATAAAAGAGTATATTTTCAGCTCCCTCAGGAACTGCATCGGGCTATGCTATTTTCGCAGGATAAAAAGTAGCCTATGTCCTTCCTCGTGACACAGGCTACCTGCATGCCAAATTTCATAAGATTGGTCAAGGCGTTGAAGCGTGAAGAGGTAACAAAGAAACAAAGAAATAAACACATTTTCACATTTATAATAATATTATAGCCACTTCAATATTACAATTATTGTTAACACATTCGCTTAACACCTTCCCGAAACGTGTAACGTGAATACTCATAATATCAACGAAGAGGAAACGTTACTGGTTGTTAATTATTAGCCTTTGGGCAAAGTAAATATATATATTGGTACTTAGATAAAGTATGGACACTCCCTGCCGCTCCCTAGATTGCGACCTCACCCCCTCGTCATCCAGATTGATAAAGATTGGTTACAGTTTAGTTGACGAACGTATAGGATTTCGCCGCCATTTTGTTTGTTCCGTCATTCCTTTTTTTAAATGATATTTTTGGCCCGTTGTATGAAGTGTCCAGGGTATGCTTTGGGTGAAGTAATGATGACAAGTTTTAGTTACTAATTAAGTATTCCTCTTGTTGCCGATTGGTGGTTCCACCCCACCCTTATCAAATTATCGGGCAATAATTTAAAACGACTTATCACCCGAACTAATTGCGAATTAATCCCATGGCTGAGACCTTCGTCACTTGTCCTTAAGCTAGTGTTGTTCATTGACTATCGAATATCGATAATCATCATATCAGCCGAAGGATTTCCACTGCTGGACATAGGCCTGCCCCAAGGATATTCACGACAACCGGTTCTGCGCTACCCGTATCCCGCGGCTTCCCCCGACCAGGTCATCGGTCCACCGAGTGGGAGGTCTGCCTTCGCTATGTTTTCCGGAGCTCGGTCGCCACTCGAGAATTTAAGTGCCCCAACGGCCAATTGCTCTACGAGCTATATGTCCCGCCCACATCCACTTAAGTTTAGCAATTCTGAGAGCTATGTGGGTTACTTTTATCGATAAAAAATAAGCTTATTAATAGTAACCGCCTCCGTGGCGAAATGTTTAGTCCATTCGCTTCACACCAGGAGGTCGTGGGTTCGATTCGTGGTGGGGTCAACTTGTAAGGGTTTCGTTGGTGGTATGGCATTTTCTATGCCCGACTGGCTAGCTACCACCATCTTATCTAAGTCTTGCCGCCAAACATCAGTGTTAACAACATTGGTGTGTTCCGGCATGAAGATAAGATAGTGTGCAGTTCCACCCCTGGCCTGAGACTGCTGGGAGGTGAAAGCCTGATGAGACTGATGGCCTGTGTCCTTAGTGTCAATTCGATCGTCTAGCATTATATCAGCTCATACCTGTCCCCACAGAGGGGCCCAAGCTTGCCCTATCGCCGATCACTTAATTTCGGACAATTCAAAAATTACCAAAGTGCGAGTTATATTTTTTGGAATCTAAGTGAAGGGAATTCGTAGGCTCCCTCAGGAAGCTCAATAATGCATGCAGAGGGTATAACAAATAAAATATCTTAGTTGAGTCTTAAATTAAATAACTGATATATTGGACTCAAATTGTGGAGAAACCTTTTTTTATATAGGCGTAAAACTCCACGTTACATCGGTTATGTAATGACATTGCTTTGTTTAAATACAGATTATTGCAAAAGTTACCCAACGGCTTGATATTAACTTGGATAGTTTTAATTATAAGCACGGCCATACATCAGTGTTTACATACTTATCTGGCAATTCGTTTTCGAATCGTAAGATTCTCCTCTACAAAAGTATGACAGAAACGTTACGCTAAAGTTTACAGAGGAATTAATGTCAATAGATAAGTTAGTTACAACTCTATATTTTACAGCTAATCATTGGCCCAAGAAGATATTATCACATTTCTTCTTATATCTTACAGAGCTCAGATAGGGCATTGAACGGTACAAATTTAGTGTGATATTGAGCTATGCAAGCTCTGTGCGATGTTTCGCACTGTCCTATGGACGTATATTAATTAGGATTAAATTTGTCTACATTATGTAAGATTAAAAGGTAAACAAAATTAAATAGATTAGTTACAAAACGCGACTCCCTGGGACACATTTCCGTCCCATGGGACACTTTTCCGTCCCATTTCACGAAATCACTCCCACAAATTGCAGGAAAGCGAGAGCAAAGATGTTACACATCAAAAATAAAAAACCAGTTAAGTGCGTTTTGAGGGTTCCATACCACTAACTATTCACATTAAAAACAAAACTAAAACAAAACTAAACTAACCAACGCAAGCCACAGAAAAATGTTTTTTTTTTATTCAGTTCGGACTTCTTAACTTTTTGAGGTGAAACTTCTATATACTCGTAGACGGGTGTATTAGGATTTTTTCTGTCACGAAAAAGCGTTACGGCCGCGTGGAGGGGGGTAGACAAAGAAAGGCTGGCGGCGGCGGAGAGAGAGCAATGGCTGTATTCGTAGATAGAGAAAAGTTGAGATAGAGATATAAAGCAGGTACTTAGCCTGGGTTACTCTTTCCACTTGTCCGTTGAAGTTTCACTTCTACTATGTGTCCCAGCACACATTTAAATTTTTTTTACCTGTAGTTTAATAAATTAGACCATAGGTAATTCAAATCATCCATTCTTTTTTTTTATTAAAAAATTTGAGTGCGTTTGGCTGCACCTCACCTGATGGTAAGTGCCGATGCAGCCGATGATGTGACACGCAAGCTCAAATAGTGCCTATTCACTCTCGTCTTGAAGATTCCTTAATTGTACAAATCGGGGAATACATTCAAACATTTTGTGTGGAAAATCTGTAAACTTTTTGCTTATGCAATCTTCATATTATCGTAAGTTGGTCGACTATTACTCCTAAACTAAGAAGGCCTACTTAAACCCCTGATAATTTTTCTTTTAAATTCAATAGATATCTATCTTCATCTAATCAGCTCATATACGTCCCCACCGAGGGGCTCGAGCCTACCCTGAATTAGGGCGATCAGTAATAATTCAATAGATATATGCCCTACTAATTCCTGCAATATTAGTTTAGCTGGTGAGATGGGGACATAATTAATATAATCCCTACTAATATTATAAATGTGAAAGTAACTCTGTCTGTCTGTTACGCTTTCCCGCAAAAACTACTGAACGGATTTGGCTGAAATTTGGTAGGTAGACAGATTAGGACCTGGATTCAGACATAGGCTACTTTTTACCACACTCGCGAGGCGCTTGCGGCTCGCGCACTGCGCACCCTCGAAAAGTCATAGAAACGTTGTCCACGCGGGTGAAACCGCGGGAAACAGCTAGTATAATATAATTATAACTCAAAAGAAAATCACCACTTTTCGTAAACGATTCATTTTCGTAGAAATGTTCTACACATAAACTTCAATAGTTTTTAAAGAGCTGTTCAACGATATTTCACACAATGATGAGAGTGATAAAAAAAATCAACCCCACTTTACATTTTATTTTTGATGTGTAACATACTTTGCTCTCGCTTTCCTGCAATTTGTGGGAGTGATTTCGTGAAATGGGACGGAAATGTGTAACAGGAAATGCGAACGTTTTTTAATTCTCGAAAACTAAGGTTGTCATAGCCATGCAGCCTAGTGTGATGGCAAAGGCAAAGATGACATACTACTATTCGAAGGGTCGGCCCGTGAATGTACGACCCGATAATTAATTAATTTCATAAGTATTTTGTCACATGTTACACATCTTATGCGAGTACTGTAGGTCTCGTTTTTTTTTATTGCCCACCCCTGCAATAATTTTTGTCACAGATTTGTGTCAATAGGTACCTTTCAGTTGTATTGCTGTAATAGTCTTTGAGCGTCGGTGGCGTAATGGCTAGTGCCACCGCCTCCTGTCCGGGAGGTCGTGGTTCGAACCTGCCACGTACCAATGTGATTTCGAATTTAGATTTCATATGTACGTTTATCCGACGCTCTTACGATGAAGGAAAACATTGTGAGGAACCCTGCACACGCCTGCGAAGAAACTCGCAGGTTGTGTGTGAAGTCGACCAACCCGCACTGAGCCCGCGCGGTCGACTAAGGCCCGATCGCCCTAATTCAGGGTAGGCTCGAGCCCCTTGGTGGGGACGTATATGAGCTGATATGAATGAATGAAAAATAGCCTGAGTAAAAATGTTGTGACATACCGACTGACTGATAGACGTTGACATGGCAAAACTATAAGGGTTCCTGGTTTGACTAAGGAATCCTAAAAAATAAACTAATAATAAATAGTCGTTTTAAATTTTATATTTGTCATTCCAAATTATTTCTTAACATAGCAATTGTAAATACTTTTGTGATTATCTTTAAAACCTTCACATTTTGATTTTTGATACTCCATTCGATTTCGGACTCAAAAAAATCAAACCTAACAATATGGCGAACGAAATCCACCATTTTGATTTTTAAATATAATGAACTCAGTGACACTCCCACCATTGCGATAAATTAAACGACGTATAGTATGCCAAAATCAGTTTACCCGTTTTACGAGGGAACGACATACATAGATTAGGTCAAACACATAACTCTTCTTTTGAGCTTTACCGCAGTCGGCTAAAAACCACCTTGGTCAAAAATAAAAATTGTAAAATTATCAAATTAAATGCGTACCTACGTATATCGATAGTAATTGGTGATGTATACCTGTTTTCTACGCGTCTTTTATATCGATTATCGACCTATCTATTATATCGATACTGTGGCAGTTCCACTGAAAGCCTTCCCATTGAGGCCTTATCTATTAAGGTGAGGGCAAGAAAAGCATTTGTTACAGTCTAGGGTTTGAATTGATATCAGGTATCTGTACCTACCTACCTACCTACTTGCCTACCTACGAAGGGCATTCAATATAATTTCGGTATAGTTTTACTTCAAGCTTTATATACGCTTGCCGTTTTAATTAGTTTGGGATAAATCTTAAATTAAAAGCTAAATTAATACCAATTCCCGGTTCTTGATTGAGCCGAAATTTTGAATACTAGGGGTGTTCAATAAAAAGTGATAATGATTATGAAGTAATTATTTTTTTCTAAATGTTATTTTATTTTTTGACGAAGTCCTCTTTCAGGTTTACACACTTTGTATTTTTTTTTTCTAAATTTAAAATTCCTTTTATAAAAATAATATTTTTCCTGATTTCTTAAAAAATCATGTACTGCGGCGACAGTGCGTCATCATATTCAAGTTTCTGGCCCCTGAGATGTAGGAACATCTACATCTATTACCAGCGCGAACTTTAATTTTATCCATTTTAAAGAACGCGTTCCGACAAATTACTTCTATTTTAAAAATCAAAAGAGATCTGATTTGTTTTTTTTCTATCACATTTAAATATGCCTGCCAGAATTTTTTTCTTTTAAAGGAGAATGTATCGCATTATCACTATTTATTGAACACCCCTCGTAAAGTGACGTCATTCTAAATCAAATATGGCGTTTTTTCTCTGTTATATTTTTTTTCACTCTCATAATAATGTAATCCAATGCAAGTGTTTTCTGAGATGAATACTAAATAGTTAAAACTCTTTTCAAATAAAAGCTTTGTACCTAAAAGTTTTTAGATTTTTCGTATTTTTTTATATATTCTCGATCACGAAGCGAAACTTCGAGCATAGCACCTAGTACCTAACCTGTGATAGCATAGAGATGTGATTTTTCCCGGAAAAAACCCGAATGTAGGAATTAACCCGGGAATATTCCGAGGAAAAATCCCGATTGGGAAAATACTTGGGTTTTTTAAAAAAAACACATATAAATGTTGTGTTAGTAACGTGTAGTTACACAAATATGTAAGTATATAAGAATATGTATAGCTATATACTATAATTTACATAATTTAACTGTAATACGTATTGTATAAATAAAATAGAAAAATAACTGAAGAAAGAAATGAAGACTGAACTGATATTTTGGCTGAAAGTGTAAGTGTAAAAAAATCATCTGTATTTTTCAACCTAAACACTGGCAGAATTGTCAATAATGACAGAAGCCAACGATTTATAATAGAATAGAATAGAATAGAATAAGTTTATTGAGACACCAGGCACATAATATATAGTTAATGGTACATAGTTACTGTTATTTTAAAAATGAACATTTAACATACACTAGACAGACATGCCAATTTTAAATAAACGAGTAGAAGTAAATACATATAACAAATAATTTAGGTATAAGCCCGGCGACATCAAAAGGTCCCAGCTCAGCATATGTAGCAGAGACGAAGCCTCAGCTACGCTGGTGATTCTGCTGTAACCTTGCACGAGATGAACACACTTCAATGGTTTCAGATTACTCTGACACATATATATAAAAAAATAATAATCAAATAAGCTAGTTAAGAGAAGAACACTAAAAATATAATAAAAGAAATGTGAGAAATGAGCATACCAATTAATCGAGTACCCTTAATTATTAAATGACTAAGTTACTGTACACCAAATATAAATAATTAATCTTATCTCATGAGGCTATGTGACCGTAAATACTATAGAATGAAACTTCGCCAATATTTCCGCTACCCGCCTCTTTGTTGATGATTTAGCAGATGTTCTTTTAATTGTTTTTTAAAGCTAAATTTAGAATTTAATGTTCGGAAGGGTGGTGGGATATCATTCCAACATTTCGAGGCGAGAAAGCGGAAACTTCCACGAAACAGAGCAGTTCTATGAGTAGGAATGCGAAATACGCTTGAACAGTACCTAGCTTCGTAACGATGACTTTCATAACGCCATGAAAGTTTTTCATACAAATATTGCGGCGTTTTTGTTTTTATGACGCCAAACAAAAGAGATGTAAGCAAGAGATTTAAACGTCCTTCCATTTTTAAAATATTGGCCTTATTTAGATACGGAGTAATGTGGGAGCGAGGAGGAATAGTTAAACAAAATCTTGTACAAGCATTTTGCACCCTTTGAATAAGTTTAAGAGACTTTTTGAATAGACAAGGTCCATATACAGATAGACAATAATTGAGTTTTGAAAGAACCAATGCTTCACAGAGTCGTGTACGAAGAGATACATTGATATACGGTCTAATTCTGTAAAGTACTTTGAGCCTGTAGAAGCAATTTTTTATAAGCTCAATTACATGATTTTCGAACCGCAAATTGCTATCGAAAAGAAGACCAAGATTACGCGCTTCAGAAACTTTTTCAATAGGGTCGTCGTTAATTGTGATTCTAGGGTAAGCAGATGAAATAACTTGCACTTGGTGTTTGGTTCCAAGTATCATAAATTTGGACTTTGTGGGATTTAAAAGCAGGGAATTTCCCTTAGACCAATGAGAAACCCTATTCAAATCATCATTAATGTCATTCACAGCACTATCAACGTGACCTAATTCGACATTAGCAAGTATCTGTAGGTCATCTGCATACAAATGGTATTTGCAACGTGAAATACAATTTGTTATATCAGCGCTATAGATAATAAAAAGAAGAGGGCCCAGAATAGAACCTTGTGGAACTCCTTTTTTCACGGGCAATAATCCAGATGCAATGCTACTACCATCAGACTTACGTAATACTACTTGTTGATAGCGCTCTGTGAGATAACTCTGAAACCACTTAACAGTAGAGTAATGAAATCCGTAGAACGAAAGTTTTGACAAAAGTAACGAAATGTTAATCGAGTCGAACGCTCGCGAAAAATCCAATAAAACAAGAATTGAGCCCATACCTTCATCAGCACTAGATAGTATATTATCCACCACATCATGAAGAGCAGTAGCAGTACTGTGATTACGTCTAAAACCAGATTGCAAGGAAGGAAGGATACTTTCAGTGTCACAAAATTTAATTACTTGATTATACACAATTTTTTCAACAATTTTTGACAGATATGGTAAAATACTAATAGGTCTCAAGTCTTTGATATCTACAGGCTCAGATTTTTTTGGAATTGGTCTCACAATGGCTGTCTTCCATAAACTAGGAAAAACAGCTCGTTGGATTGACTTGTTGACGATTGCTGTGATGACACTGAGTGTGTGAGGGAGTGTTAAAATAATCATATCCATACTAATACCGTCGTGTCCCACTGCATTTGATTTTATAGTTAAAATTACCTTTGCCACAACACTTTCATGAACTGGCTCTAAATTAAATACGGACTCAGTAAATCTATGACATTCAAAATGATTCAAAAGGGACGTATCGACATCACTATTGCCTTGGAAATTCAGGAAATATCTATTTATTTCTTCGGGGTCTTCGAATTGCTCCGGTAAGTCTTTATCTTGATCAGGTAGAACAGTAGATTTTAGGTTTTTCCAAAGTGTTTTGGGGTTATTTATATTGGAGTTTATATTTTGATCATAGTAGGCTACCTTTTCAGCATGCAAGCTTGTATTTACTAATTGTTTTAGGGTTTTATATTGCTTCTTGTCTGACTCAGAGTTCGTATTCTTATATTTTTTATGAGCTTCATTACGAAGACGCATCATATACTGCACATTACTTGTAAGCCATGGGAATTGCTTGGCACGTATGATGGCAGACTTGATGGGTGCGAATTTATCATAGATTTTAAGAATCTGATCATTAAAGGCTGATAACATGCTCTCTACACTTTCCAGGTCTGTAATATCCTGCCATTTTACTGAGCCGAGTTCTTCATTAAAATCGTCAAGATTTATATTTTTAAGGGGCCTAAAAGAAATACGCTTCCGAGGAATTTTTGGTTTTTTAACCTTTAATTCCGCTAATACCATTGAGTGGCCTCCCAGCTCAGGAGAATGCAAAAGGTAAGTATTTGAAACTGGAGCATTCGTGATGACTAGGTCGATGAGAGACGAAGTATGTTCCGTAAAGTGAGTTGGGTCCCTTATCCAGTTCTTAAGGTCAACGCATTGCAAGAACTGCTGGAGACGAGAAGTATTTGAATCATCAGAAAGCAAGTTAATATTGAAATCTCCCAACAAAACGGTGTAATCGAAGCTACCTAAAGAGGTGATGGAGTCTGTAAGGGAATCAAGGAAGTTGTCAACATTAACCCATTGCGGTCTATACCCAGTCCCAATAAGTATGTCAAAGGAGTTAATGCGAAGTGAAACCCACATTTGTTCCACCTCGTTGTGCGTAACGGGGTGTTTTAGGGTTCGAACCTTTAATCCACGTTTAATGTAGAACCCAACTCCACCTCCGCGCGACTTACGCAGCCCGCGCGGGCGAGGCAGATGTCGCAGACGGTAGCCGGGCACGGCCGGCGCTGTGGCAGTTCTAGAATCTTGCAGCCAGGTCTCATTGATCGCTATTATGTCAGGGGATTCACGCAATATTGCAACTAGGATTTCGTCATATTTACTACTGAGTGATCCGGCATTAAATAATCCAATTTTAAATTTTTTAGTTTTAACCATTATTGTTTTTATATAACTTATAAAAAGTTACATAAAAACTTTCGTAGAAAATAATAAAAGAGTAATAATAGAAAAACATTCGTAAAATTTTAAATATAAATGTAATACTACAATGCAGCGCTGTACTGGGTATTGCCGGCATAGAATTGATAAGAACCATTTTAGATCGAAAGGAGAATGAGAGACAAACTTGCAATATTACGTTGACTTTCACAATTAATAACCTCTTTTGAAACAACATTAGAAAAATGATTGTGTACAGTAACAGGTAGAAAATGGGTATACGCGACATTAATTTACTGTAACTAAATATTTTGTTTACGGGGCAGTTATGAACACAGCATAAAAACATAGCGACATTCGTTGGACCGAGGAAGTCAAAACTGTTTACTTTATTATTTATTATTTCTGTTGTGTGTGATGCCAAAAACACGCTCTAGATCTTGTTCCGATTTTATGAAACGCACAGGACAGTTTAATGAATCGTTTCTCTTTGCATAAACACGACCTTCCTTTGTCCAAATGAATTTCCAATCGAGCGTGCGACCCATCTCGCGTGCCTTTCCAAATAATACCCGGTTCATTTTAGTAAGCCTTTCATTTATGTAATAATTTGTGTGACTCTGTGAGGGTAGATCTAGATCGGCAGTGTTGAGGTTGCGTCGCACGCGCGCATTTTTTATAAGTTGGTCGCGATGAGCCCGCCGGACTAGTCGCAGTGCAATCGGGCGCGGGCGCGGGCGCGGGTGCTGCATTGTTGACCCCGTTGCTTGTTGTTGTGATTTCCAGGTCATTTAGCAGAGACTGTTGTTCCTTTTCATTCAGTTGAAAGTGGAGCTCGGCAAATTTATCCTCAAAGTGTGATGATTGGAGTGATTGTTGTTTGGTAAATGTATCATAGTCACTGCGTAGTGCCAAATTTTCGTTCTTGAGCGTACGTACGAGATCGTTGAGGGACGTGACGTCACGCCGCATATCCACTATTTCGCTGGATAGTGCGTCGGTCTTACGCGTGAAATCGGATTCTAACCTTTTTATTACTTCTTGAAATTCCAGTTTTATTTCCTCGGCGAGAATAACGCGTATTTTGTCCAACTTTTCATCAAGTTTCTTATCTAAAAGCATTGAAAACTGGTCCAAAGTGATACTTGGTGCAGGCAACAGTGGAGTGACAAGTGAGTCCTGTTGTGATAGAACTAGGGCCCCCTCGTTGGGCTGATTAATACCCCGGTCCGAAGCTTGAGTACATGGGATTACTTTAGCACCCACTTCATCACATGGCATATCCAAGAAGGAGTCAGTCTTTAAACACGGATCTAGAGGTAAGTAATCCTGTTTTTTTATAGGCGTGTTGTCGTTTTTTTGCCGTTTCGTGATATTTTCGCATTCAGGGCATTTCCATGATCGTTTTAAATCTTGAATATTTTTCATGTAGGTAGCTGTTGTCATATTGATGCAATTGTGATGATAGGTACATTTACATAGTGTGCATACCAGGATCTCACCCACACCAACAGGGTTTGGGCAAGCAAAGCATTTCATTTTGGCGAATTTTGCAGAGAAATTACAGCAGGATGCCAATCGGTGTGTAGCTAAGTGAGCGCAGCGGTCAGCTGATAACTTGACAACCAATCAGCTGTGAGAAACTCACTACCGGGCACTGTGTTTGAACTCACAAGATTAACCGTCCGTTACTGACAATAAATCAGAACTTTATGTCAATTTTACGGGCACTGCAATAAGTTAATTAGCACAATTTTAACACCACTTTATAGCACTTTTAAATATGTTTAATATATATAAATTTTGAGTCCAAAATCAAGAAAAATCAATTTTTAAATCAAAATATACGCGGAGCGGTTTTAAAGTGATGTTTACGCAATGAAGTGCGCTCACCTCCTTTGATTGGTTGAAGACTTGCGGGAGCGAGAGAGAAGCATACGCGGTACGCGCAGCTCTTTCTTGTCAGTAGTGTGGGTACTCCTGAGTTAATCACATGTTATTCTCGCTGTGTACCGCACGCACCGATGTTTGCTATGTAATATTATATCGACGACCTGGATACTGTTTTATGGATATTTGTTTGCCTTGTGAAAAATATACGATTTACTATGGTTTAACTACTAAGGCTGTAGTAGTAGTAGTATTGTAGTAGTAACTACTGTTGCTGCCCTTTAGAGCTTTAATACGGATCTACGACATCAATAAAAAATCACCGGTAAGTTTAAGTTTAGTGTATATAATTTTATCTATTTAATCTATTGCTAAGTGTAATTTGAAAGTCTCATTTTGGATTTTACTTTTTTATATTTTAACTACCAATAGGTATACATCAATCAAAACCATAATATTCTAAATATTACCCTTTGAATTCAACATAAGCATACTATAAGTTAATAAAATGGTCCGCTGGCATGTACAAATAGATTCGACGCGAGTTTGCCAGAACATCAAGATGGCCGCCGCGCGTTAATGATTTCTTTTTCAAATCCTTTCGTTAGAGTAAATATGCACGCAATATTTAATCTAGTATTTACATTACACTAGCCCTCTAAGGTCAATTTCTTTTTTTTGAAATAAACTTTTAAATATTTTTTTATGTTACATTACACAAAGTTATTTCGTTACCGTTTACTCCACATGTATATATGTATAAAAGAAAGTCGTGTTAGTTACACCATTTGTAACTCAAGAACGCCTAAACTGATTTGGCTGAAAATTGGTGAGGAGGTAGCTTAGGACCAGGAGAAGGACATAGGCTATTTAAAAATCAGGAAAGTACTCTAAATAATAAATTACAAAGCAAATTTATTTCTTCATACAAAGCGAACCAAGAAAGTCGCACGTCATCTTGAAGCCGTATCGTGTGAATATTATTTGACAGATGAAACAGTTTTTTGGTCTTTTCAACTTCAAAATAGAAGGTTTTATTTATTTTGATCAAAACCTTGTGAAATATAATGAAATAACTGTTTATTCTTTGAAACCGTCGTTCTGTTTTGTTTTTGATTGAAGTCGCTTTGATTCTATTTTTGTCAATTTTACACTAAATAAACTTGATTCACCTAATACTTATCAACCCGACATTTTTTTTTAAATCGGGCGGAACGAAGTGCGCCGGGTCCGCTAGTTTAAAATAAATTCAGTTTAATCAATTTAAATATATTACAAGGGTAAAGTAGACATACACTATTTGTGATACTTTAGTTAGATTTTTTTTTTAAAAAGAGGCATTAGCAAATAAAATTGTTCGTATTTGGCAGATGGCACTTTAAACAGATAACGATATTATAACAGTACTACTAAATCTAAATTATATCAAGTAGATAACAAACAAAAAACAATCATTTTTTCTTTTAACCCACACTTCTTTAATAATAATATTTTTTAATGATTTTCTTTTGTTTTTCTTTAGAACCGTTTTTGCTTTTCTAATACACTTAAGTTTTTTTTTCGTTTTAGGTAACATAATGCCTAGAAAAAGGAAGAATAATGTATGGGAAAACTATTTACAATCGGCGTCCAGCAATACGGTAAAGTGCAAGCATTGCGAAAAAGTTTATCAATATGCTAATGTCAGCAAGATGAGAAATCATTTATTAAAATGTTTTAAATGTTCAACGGTTATCAAGAACAAGCTAAAGAATATTCAGGAAACTAATGCACCTCTACCCCGGCAAGATGTATCACTGCAAGAAGCAATGAAACATTACAAGATAACATTTTGATGGATGTGGGTACTAGTTCAACTAGTGTAACATCAGCAGAAATATCTCTAGAAAAGAAGCTTTATCTGGATCAGCTTCTGTCAAAAGCAATATTTGTAAGCGGATCTCCTTTATCCTTGGGTGAACATCCGCTGTGGATACGATTTTTGGATGAATTGCAACCACTCTACAAGTTACCATCCAGAAAATTTCAACTACACACTTGGAATACATTTATAATGAGATGGCGAAGGAAATCACCGAAGAACTGAAATTTACAAATAATTTGCATCTGCAGTGTGACGGCTGGAGCCATCAACGCAATAAAGGCATTATAAACTTTATTATTGCGAAACCAGAGCCCGTTTTTGTAAAAAGCCTCAATACTCTTACCAACCGACACACAAGCCAATATCTTTCTCAAGAGATAATTAAAGTTATGAATGAGTATGAGGGCGAAAAGTTTGTTACTCTAGTTGGAGATAACGCTGATAATATCCAACGGTCATTCCAGATGGTAAAAGATTCGTTTCCACACGTATTACCACTTAGATGTGTAGCACATACACTAAATCTACTTTGTGAAGACTGTTTAAAACCAGAACCTGTAAAAGCATTTATATCGATTACAATTGACACTATAAAAGCAATCAAAAGAAGCCAAGCCATGAGCGCTTTATTAGCCCAGATGATTAAATATAAAGGATCAGGTGAAACATTAAAATTGCCAGGAAAAACTCGCTGGGGTAGCCATTGCATGGCACTTAAAAGTTTAAGAAATTCAAAAGTAGCATTACATACCTTAGCTGTTCACGAAGATGCAACTCTTTCAGATGAAATAAATTCCAATTTATTGGATATTAATTTCTGGACCATGACTGAACATTGTATTAAATTGCTTGAACCAATAACAGACATTTTTTTTTAAATTAGAAGGCATTGGAATACTGATAAACGAGGTGTTCATGGCTTTCAAGGACCTTAAATCGGCATTTGAGTTTATATTTCCCCAAATTTCCATATTGAATGATCAGAACAAAGAAGATATTACTGACGCTTTAGCCAAGCGAACAAATAATTGCATAAAACCAATTTATTATGCTGCATATATGTTAGATCCAAGATCGCAAGGCATTGAACTGGATGAAGAGAATGAGGTGGATGCCATGGAATTTATACATGACGTAAGTCAATCCCTTAATGTTGATATTGGCGTAGATTTAGCAAATTACAGAGCCAAACAAGGTTTATGGGGCAAACCATTTATATGGAAGAATGTTGCTGAAATGGATCCAGTCGTTTGGTGGAAAGGACTTTGCAGCTCCAAATTGCTAAGAAGAGTTGCAGTTCGCATTCTGACTGCTCCCTGCTCTTCGGCAGCAACTGAATGGTCTTTTAGTACTGATGCAAACATACACAGTAACAAAAGAAATAGGTTGACAACAGATAGGGCCGCAAAGATTTCATTTATTGCATATAACTGGTATCTTCTACACAAACACAAAGATGATAACGACGAAGATGATGATCCCTTATCTTCTCCTTTGCTAATGAGTAGTCCGATCCTTGATGAGCAACCACCTACATCACAAAGAAACCAAACAGAAATATAATTTTTTGATTTAGCACATTTATCAGATCAGAATGACAGCGACAGCAGTTAAAAGTATAGTCTAATTTACATATTTTTTTCTTACTGGTTTATTCTCTTTCGTCTTAAATAATTTTGATTATCACAAGTTTGTTTAATTCTTATTTCCATACTTATGGCTGTTGTATCTAATGATAATGTGTCGAAATGCAGTGCACAGTATTTTTCACAGTGTTGCACCCCATTTCCTACAGATAAAAACCAATAATAGTTATAATAAAAACAATCAAGAAAGAACCCACCGTGTGGGTTTCTACCCAAATAAATTCCGGGTTTTTCCCATTTGGGAAAAAACCTTGGAACTTTCCTATCGGGTTTTTTCCCAACGCCCATCTCTACCTTTGAGTGACCTTGAGCCTTCTTATGAGGGCCAAAGTAAGCGACCATGTCTCGGTTTCGTATATCATCACTGGCAACACACACTGGTCAAATACCTTAGTCTAGAGAAGAGACACGCGGTATTTGGGTCATGAAAATATTGCGAAGCTTCCCGAACGCTGCCTAGCCGAGTTGGATTCGTCAATTCATCTCTTTCTCGAAGTTGGACCTACCTAACTTGACAGTTTGTCCCAGGTAAACATATTCGGAGGCCTTTTTAAGGGGAGCCTTTTGTCCAGCAATCGACGTCTTTCTGCAGATATGATGTTAATGAATTTACGTTGTCATTTTATAAATTATTTAGAATAATAAATAATAAACTTACTTTAATTTTTTATCTATATTTGCGTACATCTCCTCTGCCAAGGGTTGCCTAGAAAAGCTGCCTTTGTATACTTAAATACGATACAACCATGCTGTAATTATTTCTTGTGTATAATAAAGTATTTATACATCATCACATCAGCTCATATACATCCCCACCGAGGGTCTCAAGCCTACCCTGAATTAGGGCGATCGGGCCTTAGTCGACCACGCAGGCCCAGCGTGGGTTGGTCGACTTCACACACAACCTTCGAGTTTCTTCGCAGGCATATTCAGGTTTCCTCACGATGTTTTTATAATAGCGTCGGATAAATGTACATATGAAATCGAAATTCTAAAACACATTGGTACGAGGCAGGATCGAACTACGACCTCCCGGAGAGGAGGTAGCAGCCCTTGCTATCACGTCACCGACGCTGTACATACGTATTTTTCAATACCCTCTAAAATATTTTTCGTCCTTCTCTAAAATGTGCATTAATTGCTGACTTGGGCAAAGTATATATATAAGTACTAACATACAGTATGGACACTCCCTGCCGCTCTCTAGGTAGCGACCTCATCCCCTCGTCACCCTGATTAATACAGATTGATTACAGTGTGGTTGTCGAACGTTTGGGAATCCCCCGTGATTTTGTTTGCTCCGTCATTTGTTATTAGTAATGTCATTTCACGACCGTTTGTATGCAGTGTCCAGGGTGTGACTTGGGCAATTAAAAAAAAAATTAGGAATAGAAAATAGGTCTGGGCTGTATGGTGGATGATCAATTTCTGCAAAATCACATTCTCGCAGAACAGCATTGGCAACACGCGCTGTGTGAACCGGTGCGTTGTGGCGGAGAACAATTTTTTTCAATTCGCAATTAGTTAGACCAAGGTAACCATGTTCATTGAGACTATTTCAATGAGCCCAAACCTGTACTGTAAGTTGGTGAGGAGTAGGGTATCCTGCAAATTTCATCAGGTCAAAGTTACCATTTTCTATCTAAAAACTATTCATTGAGACTATTTCAATGAGCCCCAATATGATACCTCTGCTGTAAGTTGGTGAGGAGTTGGGTGTCCTGCAGATTTCAGGAAATGCTGCAGCATCAGGTCAAGGTTACCATGTTCTTTCTAAAAGCTATTCATTGAGACTATTTCAATGAGCCCAAACATGATTACCTCTACTGTAAGTTGGTGAGGAGTAGGGTATCCTGCAAATTTCATCAGGTCAAAGTTATCATGTTCTATCTAAAAACTATTCATTGAGACTATTTCAATGAGCCCAAACATGATACCTCTGCTGTAAGTTGGTGAGGAGTTGGCTGTCCTGCAGATTTCAGGAGATGCTGCAGCATCAGGTCAAGGTTACCATGTTCTTTCTAAAACCTATTCATTGAGACTATTTCAATGAGCCCAAACACGATACCTCTGCTGTTAGTTAGTGAAAAGTGTATCCTGCAGATTCCAGATACTGTAGCATCAGGTCAAGGTATCCATGGTTTTGCAATATTATAACAGTTTAGGGCATCAAATTTTGAATCAAACAGACCTCTATAACCTAGATAAGAGCTAAGGATCCTCAGACGGCTGAACAGATCTTCATTAATTATATCTAAGAAACACGTCTATCACGTCAGCTTTCAAACAAAAACCCCAGCATCAAAATCAGTTCATTCGTTTAAGAACTACGACACAGACAGATACACAGATACAAACGTTAAACCTTTATAACCCCTCTTTTTGCGTCGAGGATTAAAAAGAGAAGGAACATACTGTCGAATTGAGTACCTCCATTTTTGAAGACGGTTGAAAATAATTACCTACGCATCGTTACGAGTCTAAACGATTATTGCACTTTTGCACTTGACTGTGCAGTTTTTACGGACAGTTTTTAGTCCGAAGTGTTGTATGTAATACGTCAACTTAAGGGTCCCCAGGTGGCTCGAGTTTCCATAAAAACGTAGCGTAGTTCCGCTTTAATACAAAAACTACATGCCGGAATTAATCCAAACTTTGCAAATATATTAAGTAGACACATATCGATGTTTGTAATTAGTTTTCATCGTATTAAATTTAAACATAACTGAACGAAGGCTTAAATTAGATTTTTTTTCGTTTTATATTAGTACATCGAAAAATAATTACAAACATCGATATGTGTCTACTTAATATATTTGCAAAGTTTGGATTAATTCCGGCATGTAGTTTTTGTATTAAAGCGGAACTACGCTACGTTTGTATGGAAACTCGAGCCACCTGGGGACCCTTAAGTTGTGTATAAACTCAGTGGACCCAGGCATCGCTGCCAGTACGACACGGTGGCTTGGGCGTAAGGCGCGCTCGTGACGTTAGTGTCCTAGCGTTCTTGGCATCTGTCAATGGGGTTTCTGAATTAGTCGCAAAAAGTCTATCCGTAGATGGCGACAGTTTAACTATCCCCTGTGCGTCGAATGCTGAGGCAATTTGGTCCTCCGTAAATTCAAATGCTGACGTGCCGGAAAATCCACTAAGTCAACGGTCGTGGGACGAAAGCGGGTCTAAAAGGACACTTACTCACCTCATTAATAGTGCGTCTGGGGCAGACCTGGCCAGGCTGAAGGCAGTGTCTACAGCGGAATCCGGGGCGTGGTTGCATGCTTTACCATCGCCTCACCTGGGCACTCTTCTTGATAATGATTCGATGCGGGTGGCTGTGGCACTCCGTCTGGGCTGCAATGTGTGCGAACCCCACATATGCATTTGCGGCACCAGGGTGGAAGCCAACGGCCACCATGCGTTGAGCTGCACCAGATGCTCAGGTAGATTTCCGCGGCACCACGCTCTGAACGATATTATACGCAGAGCACTGATTTCAGCCAACATTCCGTGCCGGGAGAACCACCAGGTCTCAGTCGCACCGATGGGAAAAGGCCCGACGGTCTTACTTTGGTCCCCTGGCAGAGGGGTAGGTGTCTTTTATGGGACGCCACGTGCGTCAGTACATTTGCCCCAAGCTACCTGAAATGTACGATTAGGAGTGCTGGCTCTGCTGCTGAACGCGCAGCAAAATTAAAACATGATAAGTATGCGCCTTTGAAGACGGCTTACCTTTTCGTACCCTTTGCAGTTGAGGCCACAGGATGCTGGGGATCGGAGGCAAGAAAATTCGTTCGAGAAATTGGGTGTCGTATCAGGCAAACAGGGGGTGACCCTCGCTCCGGGGCCTTCCTGACGTAGAGGTTGGCTATTGCGATTCAGCGCGGCAACGCTGCAAGCGTGATGGGCACCTTCCCGCCGGGAACGCCCAGGGGAGACCCTTCAGACTAACGAAGCCTTCGGGTGGATATATAACAGACTTAAAATTTTTGACATTGTTATTTGTATTATTTAACGAAGGCTTAAATTATATATTTTTTTCGTTTTATATTAGTAAATCGAAAATTAATTACAAACATTGCTATGTGTCTACTTAATATATTTGCAAAGTTTGGATTCAATCCGGCATGTAGGTTTTGTATTAAATCGGAACTACGTGTGTATGGTACCTCGAGCCTCCTGGGGATCCTTAAGCTCAACATACAGCGGTGAACGACCTCATAACAATTATGAACATCGTACGTAAGGGTGAAAGTTCGGGAAATTGGATGTCTTTTTATCGATTTGGTGTCAGATATGTTCTAAAGAGCGAAAGGGCAGGCTATTAAACCTACATTTACACGTTTTTAAATTATTCATCAACTGTTCAAATTAAATAATAGAATCAATAAGTAAATTTCAATTAGTATATGACACGTAAGAGCGTCGGTAGCGTAACGGTCACGGCCGCTACCTCCTGTCTGGGAGGCTGTGGTTCGAATCAAGCCACGTACCAATGTGTTTTCGAATTTCGATTTCGTATGGAAGAACTGGGAATCCTGTCGCAAGTATCTTTTTTACTTAAAAGGATGCCCAAACACAAAATATTATGTACAAACTACCGTTACAAAATAAACAATTTTTGATTTTTTATATGTACGCGTTTATCCGACGCTCTTACGGTGAAGGAAAACATTGTGAGGAAATCTGTACACGCCTGCGAAGAAACTCGAAGGTTGTGTGTGAAGTCGACCAACCCGCACTGAGCTCGCGTGGTCGACTAAGGCCTGATCGCCCTAATTCAGGGTAGGCTTGAGCCCCTCGATGGGGACGTATATGAGCTGATAAGATGATTTAACACGTTAACACGTTAAAAGCAACCGATTTCAATTGCTTTATTTTATTTGGTTTTTGTTAATTTGCAAAAAGTACCAAATCGATGTTAATAAAATATATATTTGACATGTCCATGAAGGCATAACATATCTGCCAATTTCACGAAAATATCGGTGAACATGTTTATCTAATATATTCAATTCTCGTGTCACAGTTTTCGTTCCCTTACTCCTCCGAAACGGCTTGACCGATTCTCATGAAATTTTGTGAGCATATTGAGTAGGTCTGAGAATCGGCCAACATCATTTTTTTTTTAGGGTAGGGTAGGGTAGGGTAGGGTTGGGTAGTGTAGGGTAGGGTAGTGTAGTGTAGTGTATGTAGGGTAGGGTAGGGTAGTGTAGGGTAGGGTAGGGTAGTGTAGTGTACGGTAGTGTAGTGTAGGGTAGGGTAGGGTAGTGTAGTGTAGTGTATGTAGGGTAGGGTAGTGTAGGTTAGGGTAGTGTAGGGTAGGGTAGTGTAGTGTAGTGTAGGGTAGGGTAGGGTAGTGTAGTGTAGTGTATGTAGGGTAGGTTAGTGTAGTGTAGTGTATGTAGGGTAGGGTAGTGTAGGTTAGGGTAGTGTAGGGTAGGGTAGTGTAGTGTAGTGTAGGGTAGGGTAGGGTAGGGTAGGGTAGGGTAGTGTAGTGTAGTGTATGTAGGGTAGGGTAGTGTAGGGTAGGGTAGTGTAGTGTAGTGTAGGGTAGGGTAGGGTAGGGTAGTGTAGTGTAGTGTAGTGTAGGGCAGTGTAATGTAATGTAAGGCGGTACGTAGTTCGCCGGGACAGCTAGTTATAGATAAAAAACCGGCCAAGTGGGAGTCAAACTATCACTCCGAGGGTTCCGTACCACCTCGCCTCTCCTCACAACTGCATAGTATAATAATGACAATGATACCTATACACATTACAAACAAAAGACATCAACGCGATCTAATATCAAATATGCTTTTTTTGTCATTCAGTTGGTGGTATGAATCATCATTACAGCTCATATACGTCCCCACCGAGGGGCTCGAGCCTACCCTGAATCAGGGCGATTAGGCCTTAGTCGACCACGCGGGCCCAGTGCGGGTTGGTCGACTTCACACACAACCTTCGAGTTTCTTCGCAGGCGTGTGCAGGTTTCCTCACGATGTTTTCCTTCACCGTTAAAGCAATCGGTAAGTATGTACGTAAGTTTTTTTAAAAACTCATTGGTACATTGGCCATCCAGATTTGAACCCGGTACCTCTGGTTAGATGGACCGAGTCGTTACCGGTTGAGCCACCGACGCTTATGGTATGAATACTATATAGTATGTTTTTACGATAGAGCTAAATCAAAAATACTTCTAAAGATCTATAAAACACGTTTTTTTTGTATGGAGATCTCCCTTTTTCATTTTTTTTCATTTTAAATACTTTTAAATATAGCGGCAACAGAAATACATATTCTTTGAAAATTTCAACTGTCTACCTAATACGGTTTATGAAATACAACCCGCTGACAGACGGACAGACGGACAGATAGCGGAGACTTAGTAATAGGGTCCCGTTAATCACCCATTGGGTGTACGGAAACTTAAAAATACATAGAGATTAACATAGATCCTCCTCCTATTTTTTTAGTTAAAAGAAAATAGTACTGCGTGTTATTAAAATAAATTTCTATGTATTTGACAGTTTCAACATCATACAAGTGTGGTAATTACGGTAGAACAAATTTTGAGGAGATCATTTATTCGTGAAATTGTACAACTTTTGTTCAGCAACTAAGCTGAATTCGCAAAAAAAAATTGAAGTTCCCATACAAACTTGGCGAATCGCTGATCGATTTATGTGAGGAGTCCAAATTTTATTTTGTAATTTCAGCTAAGATTTAGAACTTAAGTTGTTCAGTGTCGTGAGTAGAATCCTCAAATGTGTTCTATTTCTCCCTGTAGAATAATTGGGTATGCTAAAAAAAATAAATGTATTTTTTTTAATTTTTTTTCTGATGGTTTAGACCATTTTGAAAAACTAATTTGAATATTTCATTTTTTAAGCCTCTAGATATTTTTAAATATTTTTTTAAATTTTGAAACCTTGATGACGTCATCGGTTCACATTACTATGAAACGAACAGCCCTATTTCACTCAAGTCACTCAAGTCAATCATTCCCAAAGGTTTTTTGGCGGGATTTGTGGTAGACGCATTCGTAGTTTTATTTTGTTGTTTTTTCATTGCACCGGCACTAGCATTACAAATCTGGTCTTAGTAACCTTTGCCTTTTCCGAAACGAAACTATCACAAAGCCAACAACGAAACGTCAAAGTCAAAATTTACTTGTCATCAAACATCATAATCTATGTATGGACAAGGCCTTCAGAGTTTAAATGTTTTTTAGAACCACAATAAAAATTGGACCTCTAATGAATATCTTACCCATTTAAGTATTTAATTTGAATGACGTTCTAATAATATTTGATTGTTTCAAACGTAGTTTTTGGTGGATGATAAATAAATAGTGCCTTTTTCAGTGCTCGACGAAAGCTCGTCCTCAAATGCAAGGTCCGTAATTGATATGACAAGTAAGAGTGCACGTTCCGTTCAGTGGTGAAATAAGGTTTTATTGTAAACTCGTGACGTCATAGGGGTCAAATGAAGGTTATTGTCCTTTTCCGATTGTTTTACGCAATCTTTTACTTTTTCGAGTGGAAAATGAAAAAATATGGCTTTAAATAAAAATATCTCGAAATGGTTTTTTTATTTTCATGGCTTATAAAAAATTTAGCATACCCAATTTCCTTTTCTAATTCTATTTTACCTAATACCCTGTAGGTTAATTTTTATTTCTAGTTCTATTTTACCTTAAACCCTGTAGATTAACTTCTATTTCTAGTTCTATTTTACCTAATACCCCGTAGATTTAATTCTATTTCTAGTTCTATTTTACCTAATACACTGTAGATTAATTTATATTTCTAGTTCTATTTTACCTTATACCCTGTAGATTAATTTCTATTTCTAGTTCTATTTTACCTAATACCCCGTAGATTTAATTCTATTTCTAGTTCTATTTTACCTTAAACCCTGTAGATTAATTTCTATTTTACCTAATACCCCGTAGATTTAATTCTATTTCTAGTTTTATTTTACCTAATACCCTGTAGATTAATTTATATTTCTAGTTCTATTTTACCTTAAACCCTGTAGATTAATTTCTATTTCTAGTTCTATTTTACCTAATACCCCGTAGATTTAATTCTATTTCTAGTTCTATTTTACCTTAAACCCTGTTGATTAATTTCTATTTCTAGTTCTATTTTACCTAATACCCCGTAGATTTAATTCTATTTCTAGTTATATTTTACCTAATACCCTGTAGACTATTTCTATTTCTATTTTACCTTTTACTCTGTAGTATAAAGTCTATTTCTAGTTCTATTTTTACCTAATACCCTGCAGATTAATTTCTGTTTCTAGTTCTATTTTACCTAATACCCTGTAGATTATTTCTATTTCTATTTTACCTTTTACTCTGTAGATTAAAGTCTATTTCTAGTTCTATTTTACCTAATACCCCGTAGATTTATTTTAATTTTTAATTGTAAACAAATTTATTTTGTGTTAATTTGGAGATGATTGTAATTTAATTAGTAAGGGCCCTATCACACTAGCGAGTTGCGAGCGAGTGGAAAGCGGGGCGATGGCGCAGCGAGCTCGCAGCGTGTGCGTGGCGAACACGCCGCGGATTTGTACATTCAGTGCCAGAATGGATTCCGACGTCCCTCCGACGACGTGCTGTTAGCTTTGTTACTGCGAAGACGGAAACGAAAACAAAAGCAGATAAAACGACGAATGTGAGAGGATCTATTATCAAGTAATCGACTGGAAGAGAGTGACAAAGGCCTCCCCTAAGGATTTCCACGACGACCGGTCTTGCGCTGCCCGCATCCAGCTGCTTGTCGCGATCTTCACCAGGTCGTCAGTCCACCGTGTGGGAGGCTACCTACGCTACGTTTTCGTGGCGTGTTCGCTACGCACACGTTGCGAACTCTAAGCGAGCTCGCTGCGCACTCGCCTCGCCTCGCTCGCTCGCAACTCGCCTCGCCTCGCTCGCTCGCAACTCGCCATTATTATAAGGCCCTAAATTTCAAAATGTACCTAACATCTTCTTTAAATTTAAGAGTTTTTTTTTGTTCAATTATTCACAATTGGTACTGCTCTTAGTCTGAGGAGTAATCTGCAATTCTTCCTATCCATAGCCATTATCTAAAGACTTATATCGCCATCGCCATCGACTAACTTTGTAACCACTTTTTACTTCAGTGAGTGATTTTTTTATAAAAAAAAATGTTTTGTACTTTACAGGATATAAGGAGTGATTTTGATTTCCTCGATTTCTATTTTAATACACACAGAACTAAGGAAAAAAATATCATATGAAAATCTATATGATATACAGATTTTTTTATTTGTTACCATACTTTGAACTACTGTAATTTCGATACCTTTAACTGGCAATCAAGACATTTCATTTTTGAATTTAGAATCATTGAGCGTTTTTTTTAACCGATTTGCGGTCACTGTCAGCTGTTTTTTTAATCACTTGGCATCGCTTCACCTGATGGTACAGATCGCACAAAGTTTTATGGCCGTTCGGTAAAAGTAGAGAGGGATACGGCTCTCTTGCATTTACGGAGAGAGTGAGTGAGAAAAAGTACACGCGAGTGTCCCCCTACACTTATGCCGAGCGCTGTTAATTTGTTGCGCGAGCTGCAAGTGGCGATGATTCCGAAGACGAAAGTGGGCTTACCAAGATTGCCCAATGGGGGACTGGATATCTAATTATTTTCATGCCGGAACACATCAATGCTGTCAACGTTGACCAACCAAACCATCTCAAAGTAAGACCCCGTCAGGAATCGAATCCACGACCTCCAGTGCGAAGAAAATGGACTAACCAACACGTCGTGGAGGCGGTGAAAGTGACTGTAGTGACAACGGAGTCCTATAAATATTGCAATTATTGCAAAATATGATATATTTAAAAAACTGTATCACAGTATTACGATATGGCTTACAGTAGCGCAACGCCTTTGATGTCACACGATGCGCCACCGGCGTAGCTACTAGCCCTTACTAGCCTGTGGTCAGCCTGGCAAACTCGCGGACTTTGACAGTCTGTGCCCCGCCGCCCGCTGCCCCGCAAGTACCCTTCAGTTGATCTGCGTAAGTACATTCGTTGCGCTACTGTAAGCCGCTATATTGTAATACTGTGACTGTACCTAAATGACATAGCAGCATACAATTACAATCTCTAATCTAATTATGTAAAATCAATGTTTGTTTGTTTATTCGTATTTTGTGCGCTGCCATACCGTTTATTTTTAACAGTTCGTGCGGTTATTGCGAGCACGCTCGGGAAGGTAATAATAAAATAATTTAAAAAAACAATAAGCTATTAGGTACAAACTTTTATTTGAAAAGAGTTTTTATGCTTAAAAAGTTCAAATGAATATTAAAAAAATCACGGTTTCACATTCAAAAAAGGTGACCATAATAAAGTCTAGTTGTTTGGAACGAAAAATAAAAGACGATTCTGGGACGTTGATTCCACCTCCAAAGTTCATCATCAGATCAACTTCAAAATACCGAAAGGATTGTCATACGGCTTCAATACATACATCTTTATATATATATAAATCTTCTGTCCGTGTGTTAGTCATTTAACTCCTCCTAAACGGCTGGACCGATTTCGCTAATTCTTTTTTTGTCGAGTTCGTTATTGTCAGGAGAAGGTTCTTATGTAGGATAGGGTAGGGAAGGGTAGGGTAGGGTAGTGTAGGGTAGGGTAGTGTAGTGTAGGGTAGTGTAGGGTAGTGTAGGGTAGTGTAGGGTAGTGTAGGGTAGTGTAGGGTAGGGTAGTGTAGTGTAGGGCAGGGTAGTGTAGTGTAGTGTAGGTTAGGGTAGGGTAAGGCAGTGTAATGTAATGTAAGGCGGTACGTAGTTCGCCGGGACAGCTAGTACATTAATAAATACATACCAAAAATTGCAAGTTAAATAAAAGCTTTTAAAAAACGGAAAGCAGTTCGCGCACCGCATGTTAACAATATCCATGCGAGCGAAGCCGCGGAAGAAAACTAGTACTTAATATTCTTAATTTGGTAAGTAGTTATTTTTATTCTATTTTATGGGTACATAATATAACTGACCATTTTTTCTAATATGTTAATAATCTTTTTCCTTTTGTTCCTTCTCAAATAACCGCAGTTTAAAAAACCCAGCTACCTCTCGTTTGATACAAAAAACATTTTTTAAAATTTTCAAAGAGCTTTTATTACGTCAAAAAAAGTTAATTATACTGTAACAGAGTTTTTCGCAATCGGTATCGGATCCCGGAAAATAAATCTATCGATGTCTGCTAATAGAGAGGGCTGTTCCGATCCCCGGGAATTCCCGGACCGGTTAATTGGGCCCAGGGGCGAGTCGCTAATTGGAACGGTTCCCTTGTGCCTTTACCGCACTGAGTCCGTACCTGGCAATATTAGAGTTGTACTTAAATAGATTTGTTAGTCGTAAAGCTGAGATTCTCGATAGAAGTTGGCGTTTGAATAATAATAACGGTACAAATATATTGTATACCAAAATCAGTTTTTAATACCTAAACACGTTTACCTTAAAACGACAAGGTATACCAAAAAATTAATAGTGTACCAAAAAACGAATGCGTAAAAAAGTATATCCGCAACGCAATTAAAAAAGTGCGTTTATCTGATAAAGTTATGCTCGAACTTTAAAATGTAATCGAAAGCCAAAATTAGTAAATGTCTACCAAATTCAGTACACCTGTAGGAAGGGTGTGGTACGGGGAGTTCTAAATGGAAGCGGGAGCGAGCGAAGCGAGCTCGGACTTTCGGAGCACCCCGACTCGGATGCGTTAGGTTCGGAGACTGTGCTAGGTTTGACATGAGAACACAGAAGTAGGAGCCCCGAAGGGGCTCCGTCGACCACTCAACACTGTAGGAAGAGTGTGGAACGGGGAGTTCTAAAATCGACAAACTTTAAAATAGGTATGTACCCTTATGTTAATATTTGACAGTCTATTGAATAATTAAATGCTATTCAAAATGTGGGCAAACTTAGCTTATTTTGGGTCTCATGTGCTTTAATTGGCTAATGTAAAATTAAATAAATGTATGCGTTTTAGTATAAAATAGGGTGTCAAATTTTGGTAGACATTTACCTTTTTTGGGTTAAAAATACATTTTTTTGGTTTGCGATTTTTATTTAATTTGGTAAACAGTTAAACCAAAGCCTAATAATAATAATATTTTTTTATAATAATAATTAATTTCATTTCTAAATGTTACAGACTCATGGTAGTGCAAAAAATAAATGACTTTCATGCCCCGCCAAAAGAAACTAGATACTAAAAAAATTATAAAAAATATTCTTTATTACAGCCTAGCTTTTGACCGCGGCTTCGCCCGCGTGGACATCGTTTTCATGACTGTCTTTTAGGGTGAGTAGTGCGCGAGCCGCAAGCTGCTCGCGAGCGCAGAAATGAGTTTCCTCAGAACCCCTAAGGAACGATATCGGGCTATTCTGATTAGAAGTCTATGTTACTTCCCGCCCCTTCAACCAATTCTATACAAAAAACCACTTCATTCCGTAGCTCCGTTGCGACGCTGACGTGCGCGAGCGCAGAAATGAGTTTTCCCCAGATCCCTCGGGAACCATGTCAGGATATGCTAATTAGTAAAATATGTCATTTCTTACCCTCTCGGCCATCGCTGTGCAAAAAATCACAGCAATCCATTTTTCCGTTGCAATGTTAAAGAAACTAAACAAAAAAAAAGAGTATATTTTCAGTTCCTTCAGGAACTTGCATCGGGCTTTGCTATTTTCACGGGATAAAAAGTAGCCTGTGTCCTTCCTCGTGACACAGGCTACCTGCGTGCTAAATTTTATTAAGATTGGTCAAGGCGTTGAAGCGTGAAAAGGTTACAAACAAACAAAAAAACACATTTTCACATTTATAATATTAGTAAGGATATCCATCTTTTCAAAGTCATCATATCAGCTCATATACGTCCCCACCGAGGGGCTCGAGCCTACCCTGAATGAGGGCGATCAGGCCTTAGTCGACCACGCGGGCCCAGTGCGGGTTGGTCGACTTCACACACAACCTGCGAGTTTCTTCGCAAGAGTGTGCAGGTTTCCTCACGATGTTTTCCTTCACCGTTAAAGCAATTGGTAAGTATATGTACGTAAGTTTTGAAAAACTCATTGGTACATTGGCCGTCCAGATTTGAAACCGCTACCTCTGGTTAGAAGGACCGAGTCGTTACCGGTTGAGCCACCGACGCTACTTTTCAAAGTATTGACATCGAATATGTATGTACATTTTTCTATCCGTTTAAACCATGGAAAATGCCAAAGACCACTCTTCTTTAGACACCTCAGAAATCTATTTTTGATGTGTAACATCTTTGCTCTCGCTTTCCTGCAATTTGTGGGAGTGATTTCGTGAAATGGGACGGAAATGTGTCCCATTGTAACAGGAAGTCGCGTTTTTTCAGGCTTTAAAAGCACGGAAAAGGCAAAGGTATCTATGACCATACAGCCTAGTCTGCCGTATCTTTGCCGTCCTTTTTTCAGGCTTTAAAAGCGCGGAAAAGGCAAAGGTATGTATGACCATACAGCCTAGTCTGCCGTATCTTTGCCGTCCTTTTATAAATTATTTTGTCACATGTTACACATCATATGCAGTACTCGCATATGATGTGTAACATGTGACAAAATACTAACTAAATAGGTCTCGCTCGAATTTTTTTATACATCTTCCTTTCATACCACTTGCTTCTTAATATTTCTTCAAATTTTGGAAAGAGATAAAAAGCAAAAGATGCTAGGTCAGAGGAATATGGTGAATAAGGTAGGAATGACACATTTTTAGAATTAAAATAGTCAAGTGTTATTAATAATTAAAATAGTCCTGATTCCGGCCGCTTGTCACACAAGGCTAACAGTACTTTTGGGGCAGAGACTTTCACATACCATTTGGAGTTAACTGTCCTTTATTCTTTTAGTACCACAGTAGCAATGTGTCACGTCTTGCAGAAAAACGATGCAACCATTTGTTTCTGCGTGCTTCGTGCACGGCGACTTTTTGTTGGAGTCGGCTCTTCTACAAAGCACCATACCGTCGACTGACGCTTTGTTTTATTTTTCAAAAGGGCAAGCTTGTTGTTGGGCGTGGGGGCCTTTACAACTTCACCGGGCAGGGGAGGCAAGTGTGGAGGGCACTTAACCTAGATGCAAAGTTCAACCTTGATGCAAACTCAACTTAGAAGCAAAGTTCAACCTAGATGCAAAGCTCAACTTAGATGCAAAGTTCAACCTAAATGCAAAGCTCAAATTAGATGCAAACTCAACCTATACGCAAAGTTCAACCTAGATGCAAAGCTCAACATAGATGCAAAAAAACTCAACCTAGATGCAAAGCTCATCCTAGATGCAAACTCAACCTAGATGCAAACTTAACCTAGATGCAAAGCTCAACCTAGATGCAAACTCAACCTAGATGCAAAGTTCAACCCAGATGCAAAACGCAACCTAGATGCAAAGTTCAACCTATATACAAACTCAACCTAGATGCAAAACTCAACCTAGATGCAAATGCAAAATTCTTAGAATCTAGGTTGACGCTTTGTTTCTGAATCATAGTTATATAGCCACTTGTCACTTGTCAGTATATCATAAACGTATTTCTTTTCTTCGGTGTCTAATTTTTCTATCATAAATTTGTACCAATCCACGCGACATTCTTTCTGTTCATCATCAAGTTTGTGCGGCACCCATCTCGAACAATAAATAAATAAATAAAATAAAATAATTCTTTATTCAGGCAACCACGGACCCACAAACAGAAAATTCAGTTCATAATAAAATAAAATAAATTCAATTCAATAAATTCAAAGCAAGTCATCAAAAAATAATATCAAAACAAAACGTAAAGTCAGTCACAGATTACAATTATAATAAACAAATGGTAAATATGTCAAATTGTTAATATTTCCTCTCCGGCATTGGAACCACGTCTTACGAAGTAACTATCCTCCACTGTGTCCATAATGCCGGGTAAATTAGAAATCTAGTCCACAAATCACCTTCATAACTAAGTATTATTTTACTCACATGAAATGCAAATTAAATATATAAATAGCTAATTTCGAAACGTCACTCGTCTGTATTTTTATTTTCTAATTTTCTTTTTTGTCGTTTACTGACAGTAAATGTAAGGAGATTAGAGTCGGGTTACCTGGTAGTAAGGAGGGTGAATAAAAAACCCCGACCTTACTACTGCAAGCGTTGGTTGTAAGGTGGGTAGTAAAATTTGCCCCCCTTACTACTGGTAGTAAGGTCTGGTAGTAAGGTGGGAAACGGACGCTAATATCTCATCTGTGCCACGGCATGTCGAGCGAACAATGCCTCGAGTATGTACAGTTCAACCTAAATTCTGACATTTCCAGGACCGCGTTGGAACTAGCCCAGACAAATGATTTTGAAGGGACAGAATAGATGTTCATGAATTATTGTTTTCAATAATGCTAAACCAATTCCTATTTCTCGCTCGAGCTCTGAATATGTAAATCGTCGAGTTTCACTAGTTTATTTTAACAGCTTGAACATTTTCTTGAGTATCCGCGGTTGGCGGCCGACCTGTCTTTGCTTCAACTTCAAAGCTTCCTCGTCGTCTTTCAAATTCAGCTAACCAATCAAAAACAGTTGTTTGTGAACAAACACACTCACCAAAGTAGTGGATATAAGTTGAAAACTTTGCTCTACACCATTTTTGGAAGTCAAAATAAAGCAATACCTGAAAATCACGCCCAGTGAACTCCATTATTGCTAACGAAATCCATCCAGATTCTCTCCTCAGTAAATAGAAATTTAGGGAAAAAATATATTTTCTGTAAGTGTTCCATTTGCAAAATTTATCACCATTTAACCAGCCTACACGATGGTGTACAACTTGGAAGTGTCAAACAAATGTGTAGGGTGTAGCTATTTTTTTTGGCATGACCCTAGTAATTTGCTATGAGTCAGAGTATTTTGAAGTCATACAGATCTTTGATACCTTTAGCCACACTGTGGCAACTGGACTCCCGTCTTCTTATAACTCTAAATATAAAAATGAAAAAACCCCTGACATATCTATTTTTGGCTCAGTTAGCAGACCCTGATCACCATTTACTCGTATCTATAGCCAGTTCATTGACATCATTCCAATGAGCCAAAATACGATACTTTTTTTTATTAATCATTAGTAAGCCCTTGGTATCATCTCACTGGGAACTGCTGGTTATCTTAACTTCAAGCCGGAACACATCAATGTTGTTAACACTGATTTTTGTCGGCAATACTTAGATAAGATGGTGGTAGCTAGCCAGGCGTGCTAAGTAAATGCCCTACCCCCAACCAAAAACCTCCACCACATCTGCTGTAAGTTGGTGTGGAATTGGACATCCTGCAGATTCCAGGTATACTGCAGCATCGGATCAAACTGTGTTTTTACAATATCACTGAAGTAACAGGATACCAAATTTTGTATCGATCAGACCTGTGAAAGCTGCTCACATCCCTTCATCAACTAAAAAAAGAGCTGATTATCTTTAAAAGGCTGAATATATATTGTTTAATTATAAATTAGAACACTCTCGCTCAATTCACCTTTCAAACAAAAAAAAACTAAATCAAAATCGGTCCATCATTTTGTGCGTTACGATGCCACACAGACATACAAATTCAAATTCAAAAATTCAAAAATCTTTATTCGTGGTAAACATGGTGATTTTAGATGTTGATAACGTAGGAGCTCTCTAGCTGAGTACAGCATACAAATTAAAATAATATAAATATGAAAAATAAAAATTAAGACAATATTGGTACAATCTTATCTAAGGATGTCATTAAATAATGATTAAATAAACAATATAAGTAATCAATTACTAAGTAGGAAATCGATTAAAGTTTAAATTGCTTGTATACTAAAAATTCATCAATAGTATAAAAATTCATATCTAGAAACCACTTAAATAATTTATGACACATTTGATTAAGATTCATTGTTTTGAATTGGTCTGGTACCTTGTTATATATTTTAACAAACATACTATAACTGTTCTTTAGATAAAATGATGTCCTTGGATAATGGCCTAGAGCTAATTTTAATGGGTGCCCCACTGACCTTGGGTTGACTTCTGATACAGTTTTAAAAAGAAATGGATGCTGCTTCATAAACTTACATACTTCCAAGACATACATGGAGGGCAGTGTCAGTATTCTTAAAGTTTTAAAGAGCGGTTTACCGCTGTCATAGGGACCAGCTCCGGATATAGCTCGGACACATTTCTTCTGAGCGATAAAAGCTCTCTGAACGTAGGAGCCGTTTCCCCAGATTAGTAAACCAAATCGTAGAGCTGAACTCACATATTCATGATACGCAGACAAAGACAAGTGTTGTATAGCAATGCGTGTCAGTCTACGAAGAGCATAAACAATTTTTTTTTTTACAGACTTTATCAATGTGCATTTCATAACTAAGATGTTTATCTAGTATTATTTCCAAGAATTTAATATTTTCTACCTCTTCAAATGTTGCACCCTCTTATTGAATATTCAATTTAAAAGCTTTACTGTGCCAAGTTTGAAACTGGACATAATTCGTTTTTGTTAAATTTACTTGTAGTTTATTTAGTTTTAGCCAAGAAATTACATTATTAACTGTATTATTTATATTAGCCTCATAATTATTCAAATTATCGCCCCTAGATGAAACAACAATGGATATATCATCCGCAAATAATGTTATTTCATTAGTTGTAACATCTGGCAAGTCATTTATGTAGAGCAGGAATAATAGGGGGCCTAGAACGCTCTCTTGGGGCACACGGAGTTATTAATAATGCTATCGGATTAGTAGTCAACAAGATCATCTTTTTAGTTAATTTTACTTAAAACAACACATTGTTGTCTGTCAAGTAGATATGATGTGATGCAGATAAGGCCGGTCCTCTAACTCCATATGTTTCGAGTTTATGTAGGAGAATTACATGGTTTACAAGGCCAAAAGCTTTTTTCATGTCAAAAAAAGCATCGTTACATATTTTTTTTGCGTCGATATTCTTTGTTATAATGTCAATCAACTTAACCCGGCGAGGATGTGGAGGGGTCATTTTGACCCTGTCAATTTTTTATCCAGTGTAGTTTTATTTTTCCGCGGTCGTAGGATGTTGGACGTCTCAGTAGCTGTTGCTAAGAGACCCGCCCACACGTTCCCCGCCGCTTCTTAGTCGGCCGCCGCCTGCGAACAGAGTCACACATGCGCATAGTCAAAAAGAGTAAATATCACGCTACCAAAAGCTGTACAATCCAGCCTCTAGCAGTGCCTTCATACAGTTCAGTATTTTTTAACCTTTGCTAGAAATAATGTAATAAAAACATTTGGTACTATCACATATGCTTTTTTTTTCAAAATCCATACAATATTAGCCGACCAATATAGTCAACTTAAATTCTTTGTTGAAAAATATGAATTTAGCCATAAAAATTGCAATAAAATACAGGGTCAAATATAACCTCCACAAACTGCACGTAACTTTTTTCACCATATCCTCGCCGGGTTAAATAAAGCCAAAGTAGTGGACATACCTTTACGAAAACCGTGTTGTTCTGTTTTAATAATATTAAACTTATTGCAAAAGTTTATTAGTCGGGTACACATGCATTTCTCAAATATTTTGGCAAATATTGATATCAGCGTTATTGGTCTGTAATTAAAAAGATCAGTGGTATCACCTTTTTTATGGATTGGCTCAATTATCGAGTATTTTAGTAGGTCAGGGAATATTCCTTTCTCAAAAGAAAGATTCACCAAGTAAGTCAGGATATTTACCAACTCGTTTTTACACTGTTTTATAATGCATGTTAAGACTTCATCAAAACCACAGGCGTGTGAATTATTTAAAGATTGTATTATATTAGATATCTCGAAAGTAGTAAAGGGTTGCACAAAGAAAGAATTTGAGAGTTATTTTATTGTATATTGAGTATTAGTTGGTATGTCAGGATGTGTTTGGGCCGTAGTCAGATTTGTAAAAAAAATTTTGAAAGTCGAGACTATTTTATTAGGATTAGTAATAACGTTCTGGTCAATATTTAAGTGATCAATCTCTTTATTGAAGGATTTGCTGATACTCTCTTCTTTAATTACCGTCCATGCAGCTTTGCATGTGTTTTTACTATTTGCAATATATTTTTTACAGCCAGGTTTTTGTGAGGACGAGATACATTTTCTCAATCTTTTAGAATAATTAAGGTAATTATTTTTACTTAGTTCATCTATATTCTTGTAGTATTTAAAGCGAAGGGTCCATTTTTTTCTGCAGCTTCGTCTTAAGCCTCTCGTTATCCATTGTGGTCCCTTTCACTTGTTACTTGTTTTAATGCGAATTTTCGGAAAACATAAGTTACATACAGAATAAATCATGGAATTTTAAAAAGCCAAATTAAGGTTACTTGATTCAAAAACCTCTGCGGACGAAAGAGAGCCAAGATAATTTTAAATTTCTCTCGATTTTCTTTAGAAAAATCTCTTTTTGTGATAAACCATGATTTAAATTCAATATTTTAGGATTTAGTGGGATATGACAACATTTGAGCCGTATGGTGATCAGATAGATGTTGAGGTATAGTACTTCCTTTAGCATATTTATTATTATTATGTCTAAACATGAATTGCCACGTGTAGGTTCCTCAATGCTGAATTTCAGGTTAAATTTTTTTGCTACATCTCTAAGGTGTCTAGTGTAGGGGGTGGTGAATATTAAATATGACAACATTTGAGCCGTATGGTGATCAGATAGATGTTGAGGTATAGTACTTCCTTTAGCATATTTATTATTATTATGTCTAAACATGAATTGCCACGTGTAGGTTCCTCAATACTGAATTTCAGGTTAAATTTTTTTGCTACATCTCTAAGGTGTCTAGTGTAGGGGGTGGTGAATATTAATTGCCACGTGTAGGTTCCTCAATGCTGAATTTCAGGTTAAATTTTTTTGCTACATCTCTAAGGTGTCTAGTGTAGGGGGTGGTGAATATTAAAGCCTCCAGTGATTAAAATTTTTTTCCTCCTATAAATACTAGTAAGTTCATGGAGAACTGTTTCAAAATTATTTAAAAACTTACAAGTGAATCTTTTATGTGAGTTATAGATACATAAAATAATAAGACTGTAAGATGGAATTTCTACACCCGCACATTCAAAAAATTTTTGAATCGAATATTTTTTAATGGTTTTTAATTCTTTATAGATCAAACCCTTTTTAATTAAAATACATGTTCCCCCGTTAGTTTTTCTCTAATAATTTGCTGCTAACTCGTAATTGTTTAATTTAATATGCATCTCTTCACCATTTTTCACAAATGTTTCAGAAAAACAAATTACATCGAGTTTCATGCCATCGTTGGATAGATCAGAAAGGGATATTTCAATTATTATATATTCTATATTCTGGGACAAATCACACATGGTCATCTGGCTCCAAAGTAGGATTCCCTGTGTTATGGGTTACCAGAGACTGATATACATACTTATATACGTTTAAATACATACATATATAGATAAATTAACACCCAGACACAGAGCAAACAAATCTGCTCATCACACAAATTCTTGCCCTGGGTGGGGATCGAACCCACAACCCTCGGATCAGTAGTCTAGGGCACTAACCACTGAGCCACCGAGTCAGTCAATTAGTTCCCTCTTTGATAAGATAGGTACTTGCAATATTTTGATGCACAAGCGTGAATTTATGGCTACTCTGTTTCATGGGGGTCTCGAAAAAATGTTGTGTCTTCATGGAGTGAGCTGGATTGTATGGGTGTTTTTGATGTACTAATGACTGTGTGTGGTTTTTTTTGGTAATCTTATATTTTTAATACGACGGTTATCAATGTTGTTAGAGCCATTTTTGATGAAATTCACAATATTTTTAATATTAAGAAATTGAGATTCATATTTTTTACTGTCTAAGTCAATATTGATCTTATTTGATATTACGTGTAAGTAATCCATTTTATTCATGTTGTAACATTTTTGTTTACAATCCAAAATTTGTAATTTTTACAGTAATTTGTCCACAGTTTTAAATTATAATTAAGCGTTCTTTCATTAAGGTAGCGATTTTTTATGATAGGCACTACATACACATAAGCCTTCCTTAACTTATCAAGGATTAAACAGAGGTTGGAAAGAAGTTTTTCAGGATTATTATCATTGCCTCCTACAGCTAAAACAACTACATCTTTGTAAATTAAACTATTTTCAATTTTGGAACAGTAGTTTAGTATTTCAATCAAGGATTAAACAGAGGTTGGAAAGAAGTTTTTCAGGATTATTATCATTGCCTCCTACAGCTAAAACAACTACATCCTTGTAAATTAAACTATTTTCAATTTTGGAACAGTAGTTTAGTATTTCAGTACTCGAGGCATGTGTGATAATGTGACCAGATGGCATATAGGTGTCGTTCCATTGCCCTTGTCTTAATGACATTAAAAAAGATGTCAAACCTAAAATGGTTTCATCGCCTATAACCCTCCCCTTATATATAGCATATCTCTGCCTATAACAAATTAATTGTTCTTGGTGTCTTGACTTGTAGCGCCATCTTTCGTAACCTGGTGACGTTCGTGTGAGCAACTTGTACCATCCGACAGCAGCGGTGCTGGCGACAGCGGCTGCTGCGGAAGTGGACTGGTTGTTATGTTTTCAGCTTTTGAAGTGATAGACGAGGAAGTCCCAACATCTGTTTCCAAACAACTCGAACTTTTAGCTAGAAGGCTGTTTTTTTTTTTCGAGGAGCTGGCTTCAGTTTGTTGGTTTTGTGTTTGTGGGTCCAAGTAACCAAAAATATCATTCTGTTCCTGACGCGAAAAGTTTAATTTTTTTCTTCTTAGAATTCTGTTCTTTCTCCGTGAACACAGATAGACACGTTAAATTTATATCACCCCTATTTTTGCGTCAGGGATTAAAACAGGCTGTAAAGTGACGTACGACACTTATTAAACACGCTAAACACGTTAAAAATAACTTAAATCGCAACAAGTACAATTTTTCCACTTTTTTACAAAATTATAAGTTAACTTGCCTTGTTAGTATGTTAGTTTGGGTCAAATCTTGGAAGTTGAATTAGAACACTTCCCGGTTTGTTGAGCTGAAACTCTGCACACACGTTTAGTCTGGATGACAATGTATGGTTAGCTTAGTGACGTTATTCTAAATCCAATATGGCAGACGTCCGCATCGGAAGCCGGGTCGTTCCTTTCCCTCTAATATGGTTGATGGGAACGATGGCTTATTCTCGCGTTATACTCGTGACCGGGTGCTGTCCGTGTGAACAGGCCTACTCTTGTAAAAGGTATCAATGACATTCAATGATTTTGACGTGATAACGTCTTATAATTCGATGGAGCCGGCTGCACGCACGAAAAAACATGACGCATGCGTCGTTACCTCGCTCTGAGGCGTTCCGTCATGCGTCGTTACCTCGCTCTGAGGCGTTCCGTGTAAAACTTGAAGTGCAAGCGAGAGCGCGAACGAGCGACAAAGAAGCACAATCGGCCTTTACGTTCGGCAGCGTTCGACATCCGTCTCTCTCCAACTTGAGTGAGCGATGTGTCTGTGTGAACAGCTGCTATACTATAGTACATCTACATGTTTTGCTTTTTTCGCTATGGCGGGAAAAAATAATCAGTTTTCCTATGCGCGCTCATCTAACAATGGCGATCGGCCATAGACTAAAATGAGGTTTGTTTGTTTTTTGCTTTCCGCGGATAGCGTTTTAGCCACGTACAAAATGGGGAATTATAAGTTTTCTTTATTACAGAAAAAAAAAGTTATATTTGAGTGAAAGTTTTATTTATTATACACTAGCGACCCGCCCCGGCTTCGCACGGGTGCAATGCTGATACTAAATACACTACAGAAAAACTGAGAACGTGCGGCCGGCGGTACCGCCGCAAACGCTACGTCCCGCAATTTTTAAATCTGTAATATCTTCGAAAATATTCACTTAAATCATACGGTGTAATGGGCCATATAGATCTATATTAAATGAACAATGTATTCAAGGTATTTAATTGGTTAAGGATTAATGCTGTATTGGTTAAAATCGCTTCGAAAATTAGCCATTATTTGTCGTAAATAGTAAATGACAAAAAAAAGTTATTGTGGGTTATCCATAAGAGATAGACATATACCATCACGGACTTTTCTGTAGACCTTTTCAATGTGTACAATACTTAGTACGTTATTTTGATAAAACTCGTAGGGTTCAGCCTGCGTTTGCAATGTAAGCGGAAAAAATGTAATTATTTACGACATCACATTAGAAACCTAAAAAATAACAGTACTTCTCCACTATTTAATGGATGTTATTATACATATAAACCTTCCTCTTGAATCACTCTATCTATTAAAAAAAACCGCATCAAAATCCGTTGCGTAGTTTCAAAGATTTAAGCATACAAAGGGACATAGGGACAGAGAAAGCGACTTTGTTTTATACTATGTAGTGATTGTCGTAAAAAGTAAATGACAAAAAAAAGTTATTGTGGGTTATCCATAAGAGATAGACATATACCATCACGGACTTTTCTGTAGACCTTTTCAATGTGTACAATACTTAGTACGTTATTTTGATAAAACTCGTAGGGTTCAGCCTGCGTTTGCAATGTAAGCGGAAAAAATGTAATTATTTACGACATCACATTAGAAACCTAAAAAATAACAGTACTTCTCCACTATTTAATGGATGTTATTATACATATAAACCTTCCTCTTGAATCACTCTATCTATTAAAAAAAACCGCATCAAAATCCGTTGCGTAGTTTCAAAGATTTAAGCATACAAAGGGACATAGGGACAGAGAAAGCGACTTTGTTTTATACTATGTAGTGATGATAGTGATGATGATAGTGATGTACAAGTTGAAATTTTCTATTTAAATACGTAGTTGGCATGAAATGAGTAAGCAATAGGTACAGTCATTTATTTGCACTATTGAACACGATCTTTTTTTGTATCGAAACTTTTTTAAGAACAAAGCAATTCAACCAATAAAATAAAATAAAACTCTATGACTCACTTGTGATTAAGAGCAATGAAAAAATCACAGTTTGATTACAGGTATCATTATGAGCCTAATTGCGTTAAAATTAGAGCCACTTTATGAGCAAGTGTGTTGAAAAATTATTTTTGACGTGATAACGTCTTATAATTCGATGGAGCCGGCTGCACGCACGAAAAAACATGACACATGCGGCGTTACCTCGCTTTGAGGCGTTCCATTTAAGGCTTGAAGTGCAAGCGAGAGCGCGCAATGAGCGACAAAGAGGCACAATCAGCCTCCGCGTTCGGCTGCGTTCGACATCTGTCTCTCTCCTACTTGAGTGAGCGATGCGTCCGCGTGGACAGCTGCTATACATTAATACATTTACATGTTTTCGTCAAGTATGAAGTGCAGTGAAAAGTGAATGTGGTGTCAATTGTTTATAGCTACGATAATTGCGGCGATAAATGTAATGATTCTTTCGATATTATGAAACCATTCCATCACTATTTTCTTATAACGTTGTCACGTTAAACTATCGTCCGTAAACCGACTTTACAGACAACTATTTATGTATAACTTTTCGTGTCATATTGTTTTCATGTTCCAATGACATAATCTGGTTTATTTGAAGGATTGAATTAATGATTTTTGACGTGAATACGTCTTCAAAATTACCTCCATAGGGATGCAATCCAAAAAAACGAATGATAACAAAATCGGGGGATACAGTTTAGTGTTGTAGCTACATATCTATCATCTCCATCCAAATTTCGTTTACACCACTTGATAGCTAAAGAATCAAAGAATTTATTACGCTGAGTAAGGACTGTAACACATCGCGCGCGGGGGAGGGGGCAGCCCCGCCATTTTGAAGGTCATTTTGCTGCGTATCGAGATTTCCATTTAGTATAACTTTCGACTCGGTGAAGCTACGACGTTCATTCAAGTTTCAATCGTCAGCTCTCGTCAAAATCTATCGATTATATATAAAACATTAGTGTAAAATTGTAACTGTGATTATAATAAGGTGTTTAAATAAAAAAATAATATCAAAAAATATATAATGTCGGCCTATACGCGTCGAAAAGCCAAATCGAAATACAGAGATCGTATAATATGGTTGGAAAGGGCATCTCAACAGCAATCGAATGGTACCAATAAAACACCATATGATCGAGTCAAGCAGTGCCGGCAACGTAAAGTAATGAATGCGGCCGAGCGGATCAACGACGGTGCCAGTACATCTGCAGCTGGGACGGTTGAAATTACGCAGATAATAATATTAATAATAATAATATTTTATATAGAAACTACATATTACCCGTTACGAGACGTATTCACGTTAAAACCAACGGCCGTGTGCCCCGACACAGCCCCACCCGTTTTTTTTTATTTCTCGATTTTTCACAAATTAAATTATGTTGTTATTATTTTATGACTATCAGAAAGAGTGTAATTTTCACCTATTTTGAATAAATACCTTGAATCTTCAATCTTGTCCAGAGATGGCGGATCATTTTTTTTATAAACCCTTATATATGGGTGTCAAATGGTTTGGTTTGCAGAGAAAAACACGAAATAATTTAAATTATTTCAAATAAAAACATGTATCTAAAAGTTTTTAGGTTATTTGAAAAAGGTTTTGTTTTTGGTAATTTTATAAAGAAGTACTTAATCGATTTTGATATAATAGGGACTACCCTGGAGGCATAAACTATCCAATAAAAAACTATCGAAATGGGATCTGTAAAAAAATATGCGTGGTCTTACATAAAAAACTCCCCTTTTTTGAAGTCAGTTGAAAGTTGTTGGGCAACATTATCATCATCATCATGTCAGCCGAAAGACGTAAACTGCTGGATAAAGGCCTCCCTCAAGGATTTTCACAACGACCGGCTTGCGCTGCCCATACATAGGTAGTCATAACTTTGCTTAATAGCAAAAACTGCTAAAAGTGGGTTATCTACAGGGTAACTCGTGATTTTGTTATAGTTTTTTTCACTCTAAAGCCCGAAAAGGTGAATATTTTTATTCAAAACTAGCTGTTGCCCACGGCTTCGTACCCATGGATATATAGGATGAGTGGGGTTTTCTTAGCCTATGTCCATCATGAAATTTGTTCTAACTATTGGTGAAAGACTTTTTAAATCGGATGAGTAGTTTCGGAAATTACCTCATACATACAAACAAACAAACATGCAAAATATAACTCTTTTTTATATTAGTTTAGATTGGTAAGCCCTTGGCATCATCTAATCCGATAATAAATGACGATGATGCCGAAAATTTAAGCGGGCTTACCAAAATTCCCCAACGCAATGGGGAACTGGCTATCTTATCTTTATATCTTTACGCCAGAGCACATCTATGCTGTCAACATTGATGTTTGCCGGCAACACTTAGATAAGATGGTGGTAGCTAGCCAGGCGGGCTTAGAAAATGCCCTTCCACGATCCAAACCGAGTCTTACATAGTTGGACTCCACCGGGAATCGAACCCGCGAATCGACCCGAATGGGTAAATGTTTTTTAGCTGTATTTCTGTATGTACGTCTGTTTCTTTGGCTGAGCTAGTAGCCTAAACAGCTTGATGGATTTTTGTAGTGCGAGGTGTCGTTAGATTCGTCTTGATCCCGAAAGTGGCATAAGGTACAGGGGCCAGCACTGCATATCAAGCTAGACACTCGTAGTGCGAGGTGTCGTTAGATTCGTCTTGATCCCGAAAGTGGCATAAGGTACAGGGACCAGCACTGCATATCAAGCTAGACACTCGTAGTGCGAGGTGTCGTTAGATTCGTCTTGATCCCGTAAGTGGCATAAGGTACAGAGGCCAGCACTGCATATCAAGCTAGACACTCGTAGTGCGAGGTGTCGTTGGATTCGTCTTGATCCCGTAAGTGGCATAAGGTACAGAGGCCAGCACTGCATATCAAGCTAGACACTCGTAGTGCGAGGTGTCGTTAGATTCGTCTTGATCCCGTAAGTGGCATAAGGTACAGAGGCCAGCACAGCATATCAAGCTAGACACTCGTAGTGCGATTCTGATCCATACGCATACGGCATAAGAACGGTACAAAGTCTAAAGTGTCTAGCTTGATGTGCTGGCCTGTGTACATTCTGATCCGACTGCCCAAAAATGAGAGATAACATTAAATGCAGTCGAGTTTTTAGTTTTAATTAAATTAATTATATGTTATATTTCAAGTGAATTGTTTTCATTTTTCATATGTCTTGATAGGCGCTTTGGATTTCTCGTAAATCTGTCAAGAGCTTTTAATAAATCAAATCAATGTTACTGATATATTTATGCTGACATCGAAAAACAATTCAGGTATTTTTCATATGTTTTGGGCTTATGAAGGATAACATGTAATGCAGTCGTTTTAGTTTTTAATTGAATTAGTTATCTTATATTTTAAGTGAATTGTGTTTTGTTTTTGAAGTGAAAACTTCTTTAGCGGCGATGTGCACTTGTTTTGTAATGGGTAAAAAATGTTAAACTCGCGTCAGGACACGTGACCTGATCGAAAATTCGTAAGACGGATGGAGTAGTGAAAACTTCTTTAGCGGCGTCGTGCACTTGTTTTGTAATGGGTAAAAAATGTTAAACTCGCGTCAGGACACGTGACCTGATCGAAAATTCGTAAGACGGATGGAGTAGTGAAAACTTCTTTAGCGGCGTCGTGCACTTGTTTTGTAATGGGTAAAAAATGTTAAACTCGCGTCAGGACACGTGACCTGATCGAAAATTCGTAAGACGGATGGAGTTGATTTTTTGTTGATTTTTCTGAGATATAAACTTTTTAATGTAATATAAATTGTCATGTTTGTGTACGATATACACTTTATGTATTAGCTTTACGAAATTATTTTGGTGTATAAATAAATAAAATACGATAGCGCAATAAATAAATATTGTATTCTACCACATAAATGATAGTACTTTTATATTGATAATCGAAGCAATTCGTGCAAAATTATTCCCTAACCATTCCAAAATATCAAAAATGCACAACGTTAATATTCAAGTTTTCACTTCTGCCGGCACTCCCGGAGTGCAACCCGTCGTTTTTTTTTCACATGTTTTGTTAGGCGCTTTGAATTTCTTGTAAATCTGTCTAGAGCTTTTAACAAAAAAAAATCAAATCAAACGTAACTTAACCGTTTTTGCTGAAATCAAAAAACAATTGGGGATTTTTCATACGTATTGGGTTTATGAGGGATAACACTTAATGCAGTCGGGTTTTATAATTTTTAATTAAATTAGTTTTGTGATATTTTAAGTGCATTGTTTTCATTTTTTTATATGTCTTGAAAGGCGCTTTAGATTTCTTGTAAATCTGTCAAGAGCTTTTAATAAATCAAATCAAATGTAACTGAACCATATTTACTGAAATAGAAAAACATTTCGGGATTTTCCATACGTCTTGCGTTGGTATAAGTTACCAATTTCAATGAAAAGCAAAAAAAAACTGGTGCGGTCGGAAAAATTATTTTCAGATAAAAGCTTTGATATCAGTACAAGTCCATGACAAGAATTATCGGACTGTACATTCACAGGTCCTGCATTATCGGGTCGCGCGTTATTGATATATCACATAATAGTTCAAGTCCATGACAAGAGTTATCGGATTGTACATTATCACATAATAGTTCAAGTGCATGACAAGAGTTATCGGATTGTACATTATCGAGTCGCGCATTATTCAACCCCCATAACACATGTTATACGCTAAAAGAAATGCGTTACCGCCATGAAATGACTGAATTCCTGGTGATGACGACTTTTTATTGCGAGGATAATTACACTTTGTAGGCGGTTTAGCGCTACATGTTTTAATAGTTTGATTAGACGACATGACTTATGTTTTAGTGCCAAAGCGAACTTTAATTAAAAAAAGTTTTTTTCTAATTTTATCCAAAATTTGTTCTATATTACATGAACAAATAACATGTTTTTCAAAAACGTCTGTCCGAGTCACGCTTTCCACTAGCTGCTAAGCCAGTGGTCCCATGGTCCCATTGATATATTAAAAAAAATGTGTTTTATGATAATTTGTAGAAAGATTCTGAGCGGGTTCATACTGGGTTAGGGTTGCCAGAAAAATTCAAGAAGAATATAGGAGATTTCCATTTACGGGGTCAAAAGAAAACAGTATCCAGTTAAAATATATAGTAGACTTTATTTTTTCATGTAATTATATTTTTGGGAACTTTGGGCCATTTTAATGAGTTTATTATTAATCGCTTTTTCCGCCAGGTAGGCCCAGTTAACTTTGATTCCCTATCTGTATCTTCTTCACTTCCACTTTCAGCATTTAAATCACTCATTTTGTAAGTATATTTCACACAAAAGAGGCGAACCGAACAATAAACAGAATGATATTTGACATTGACACTTGACAGTGACATGACATGACTTAAAAGTTGCGTTCAGAAACACAAACAATGTGATTTTTACTTATGATATGATCTGCTCAGTTTTGTTTAGGATTTCGGGGTTCGTTTCTGAACGCGTGTTATTTAACTCGATTTAAGTATGTATGACAGACACGTCGCTGTATGGCTAAAATATAGTAGATTTGTCTACTATATATTTTTTCAACAGTATATAGTATCTTGGCCCAAAATATAGTAAGATACTATATTATATAGTAGATCTGGCAACCCTATACTGGGTTGCCATTTATGTGCATGTGCCATACTAAAAAAAATTAAAAATCCATAAATCTCCAAAATGGCTACAATGATTTTTACCAAACTTTTAAAGTTGTAACTACTATTATTTTTTTAGGTATACGAACTGTTAAATTATTATACTTATAGTCCTTTAGTCAATGAAAATATATATGTCGCAGATTAATAGCAAAATCCGCCGTTTTGCGAAAATCCTAGGAATATTGCACACTATGGAGTAGGAAACTCCGAATAAAACCAAGTCGGGCGGAGCCCCGTTTTTTACAGTAGGAAAAAACATGCTTACCAAACTTAACCTACCTAACGAAGCGGGGCTCCGTCCGACTTGGTTTTATTCGGAGTTTTCTACTCCAGAGTGTGCAATATTCCTAGTATTTTCGAGAAACGACGGCTTTTGCTATTATCCTGCGACATATATACTATCAAGTGGCAGAATTGGTTAAACAGGCAAAATTAGTTAAATGTAAATATTTTTTGTTAGTTATTTTCCTTACGATGTAATCTGCTTTTTATTTTTGCTTGCCTTAAAGCTGTCAAAGAGCTGCAACTATTCTTGATTTTACGTTTCGTCAGAAAGTATGTACATTGCTGCTGTACAGTTTATTATTTACGCTCAAATTACACAAACAAGGATTGTCCACTATGGTATTCAATTTATTACTGCACTCCAGATAGCCTATTCTAAATCTATCCTAGACAAGTACTGGTTAACAGCGCTTAACACACCAGAACGATTTAGGCGCTTAATGTCTGTATCACACAATGTCTAATTTTGTACTTATATTTTATTATTGCGGATTACCTACAGATCTCCAAGTCTTTAACTCACGATTTGCAGTTTAATACGGATCGTATTTAAGAGGCGATTGAGCACAACAAAGGCTCAAAAGTATTCGCGACAGATAGTTGTTTGAAAGCGCCAACTGACGAGGCTAAAGACTGAGGATGGGAGGATAATATCGTCTAAGCCTGAGTTGTTGGGAGAAGCTGAGAAGTTCTACGGACAATTATACACGACCACACGAATACCTGCCAGCAATCTGACTAAAGACCCAAGAGCTAGACTAACTCGACAATATACCAAAGATATACCTGACGTTAGCCTTTACTAGTTTAGAAAGGCTCTCAAACAGCTCAAGAACAAAAAGGCACCGGGTGATGACGGAGTTACAGCTAAGCTTCTGAAAGCAGGTGGAACACACTAAAATCTTTCAGAAATTGTTATATTACCTAACACTCAAGAGACAAACGCCTGCGTCAGGGCACGGAGATGTGGTGTTGCTTTTCTTCAAAAAGGGTGACAACCTCCTTCTGAAGAACTACAGACCCATTTTCCTTCTGAGCTATGTCTATAAGTTATTTAGGAGAGTCATTACGAATCGTCTCGCACGCAGGTTTGACGACTTCTAGACTCCAAGACAAACCGGTTTCCAAAAAGGCTTTAGTACCATAGACCACACACATACGCTGAGGCAGATTATACAAAAGACCGAAGAGTACAATCAGCCACTATGCTGAGCGTTTGGGAACTATGAGAAAGCCTTTGATTCGATCGAAACTTGGGCTGCATTAGATTCTCTCCAGCGGTGCCAAATTGACTATCGATATATCGAGGTAATGAAGTGTTTGTATAAAAACGCCACTAAGTCGGTTCGCCTCCAAGACCAAAATTCGGACCTATTAGAAGACTGACCTGCAGCGAGGGGTAAGACAGGGAGACGTCATATCTCCGAAAATGTTCACCGCTGCCCTGGAAGATGTTTTTAAGCTTTTGGACTGGGGTGGACTAGGTATTAATATCAACGGCGAGTACATCACCCACCTTCAATTTGCTGACGATATCGTAGTCATGGCTGAGACTATGGACGACTTAGGCACAATGCTCGATGGCATCAGTAGAGCCTCTCAAAAAGTAGGTCTTAGAATGAACATGGACAACACGAATATTATGTCAAACGTCCGTGTCACATCTAAACCTCTCAACAACACTCAAAGTTGTTTCCAATTATGTGTTCTACCTTCGACAAACAGTCCCTTTAGGTAGGTCCAACTTCGAGAAAGAGATCAATCGTCGAATTCAACTCGGCTGGGCAGCGTTCCGGAAGCTTCGGAATATTTTCACGTCCCAAACACCTCAGTGTCTTAAGACCAAGATCTTTGAGCAGTGTCTGTTTTCAGTGATGACATACAGAACTGAGATATGGTCGCTTACTATGGGTCTCATAAGAAGGCTTAAGATCACCCAAAGGGCAATAGATCGTGCTATGCTCTGAGTTTCTCTAAGTGATTGAATGAAAAACGAGGAGATCCGTAGGAGAACCAAAGTAACCGTCATACTCGTGGCTCTCAGAATAGCTAAACTAAAGTAGCAGTGGGCGGGGCATATAGCTCGTAGAACAGGTGACCACTGGGGCAGTAAAGCTCTCGAGTGGCGATCGCGCACAGGAACACGTAGTTTAGACAGGCCTCCCACTTGGTGGACCAATGACCTGGTGAAGGTGGCGGGAAGCCACTGGATGCGGGCAGCGCAGAACCAGTCGTCATGGAAATCCTTGGGGGAGGCTTACTGTAATAGCTCTGAAATAATTCTTTTCCAATCCTTTTTAAAGGATTTCCACGACGACCGGTCCTGCGCTGCCCGCATCAATCGGCCTCCCGCAATCTTCACCAGGCCGTCGGTCCACCGCCTGGGAGGCCTGCCTACGATACGTTTTCCGGTGCGCGGTCGCCACTAGAGAACTTTACTACCCCATCGGTCATCCGTGCTACGAGCTATGTGCCCTGCATTATGAGGCCTTAGTCCAGCAGTGGACGATTTTCGACTGATATGATGATGATGATGATGACATTAAGCATTTCGAATAATGATGACAATTGTGAGACTTTGTATCGGGCATTTCGCATCTAACTGACATTCTGCGAATGGGACAAAATGCACACAAAACGGGATTCTACGCTGACAAATATTCCGTGGGATTGTCCCGTGCGCGGTTCACGCTCGAATCAACCGCTGGTGCAATCACACATTCAAACACGCGGTATTCATTCTCATTCATACATTCCCGTGTAATGGAACGTTTCGTATGGGGAACTGTGATTGTTCTAAGGGACTGTGTTGAGATTTACTTGATTTATTAGTGTAATGGTGTGCTCCTACTCTCGAGAACAAAGGGGATCTCCGCCAGGCGAGGTGGTGTGCCTGGGGTTTGGCCGTGGACCAACCGTTAATTTTTTTATTCGAAAGTACAAACTTGTTGTTGGCCGTTGGGGCCTTTACAACTTCACCGGGCAAGTTCAACCGTTTTTTTTTTTTCCGTGAGATGTTGTGTAGGGGAGGGAGGTGAATGCATTTACGCATACCTATGCAGCGGTAAAACTGCACCGGTTATGTGGGACTCACAGTCGTCGAACCGCAATACCCACTAACACCCCCTGAAGAACTTTGGCAGCATGAGCCACCCTAAAAGTATATCGGAGCGACGCTTATATGGTTGGTGCTTTTATATATGCTTATGAGCAAGGAAATGTTGATAGTGCGTTATAGATGCTTTGTTAATAGCCTTCTTGCGATGATGGTGCCATCTATCGAAATGAGAATGCAACTCTCCATAAAGTTTGAACGATGGTTCAGTCTTGACCTGTGGAAACGTAGTTGTTAGTGGCGGGTACTACAGATGTCGCCACAATTAGTACCTAAAAGGCGGTTGTAACGTGGACACAGATTACTAAATAGTTACTCGTGGACGGGTCGATCATGTAGGTTAACTGATCATAGGCACGGTTATAAACAAAATAGATTTGACTGATAATGGCATTTAAAATAAAACTGGTCTCTGATTTTCGCGAAATCTGAAGAATTGTTTTGTCTGATTTAAAGGTTTTTTTTTTATATTCATAGGAGTACATATTCAAGTACCTGAAGTTTGTTCGCTTATTTAACCGCATCGTTGACGGCGGCCGAAAAACACTCTGTCAAAGTTGCCGCTTTGAGTTCAATCGGCGGCACCTTTGTCAGTGTTTGTCGGGAGCCGTCAAAGATGCGGTTAAATGAGCGAATGAACTATACTCGTAAATACGAAAACAAGACTTGATAATTTCAAGTACCTACATTTTAGTAGGTATATTTAGTTGTGTAGGAAGACTTTGCAAAAAGGCGGCCAAAATAACAAAATGATACCAGTCACTAAATGTAAAAAAAACAAATGGCCACAGGTATACTCTGTTACATGAGCAGGTGGAACTAAAAAAAGAAAAAAAAAAGAAACTCTTAAAAGAAAGAAGAGAAAAGAAATAAATAAGAATAAAGAAAATAATTAAGAATTAACGAGGAGGACCCATGCTGATCCGTAGCATTATTTTTTTTTATAATTATGGACATTGGTGTCGTAGTTGGGCATTGGTGGTGCACGGTTGGCGACCCGCGAGCGGTTTGCCATCGATGTTGCGCGGTTTGCGAGATTGTGCGCGTTGAATTCCTTCAAGTCAACCAATTTAGGGAAGCAATGGCTCAAATGAGAGAGCTTGTTACAGCGAGTGTTTTTAGATCAAAACGAACCATGTAAATTAGAACCGGAGATATTGAGAAATAAATCTATAAAAACCGCTTTTGGGTATAACTTGAGAAGGGAGAAAGTTAAGTGAGTTCCTACTAATATTATAAACGCAAAAGTTTGTAAGAATGTATGGATGTATGTTTGTTACTCTTTCACGCAAAAACTACTGAACGGATCTGGCTGCAATTTGTTAGGTAACAGACTAGGACCCGGATCAACAGATCAACGTATCTGTGCATCAATACCTTTCATTAAAAAAAAAGGAAATCAATTAAATGAACGGCCGAACGGACTCATAATTATTATATTCTAGTGGGTGTGCAGGGGGGTGACTTCCAATGCTTGATGACAAATCATTGGAAAGATAGCATTGATACCGAAAAAAAAATCAGTTAGATAAAATGGCAGGACGGACTCGCATTAGATTTCACAAATTCTTTTAATTGACCGCGCGATTGAAGCGTCTCTATTTCAGCTTGGATATGTCCGGCGAATGTCCGGATGTCCGGCTTTTTTCCTCTACAAGTTTCACTTTTTAACCAATTCTCGTAAAATTTTGTGAGCAAATTTGATTATTACAAGGGTTTTTTTTGATAGACTTGTTTTTTTTTGTTTTTTTTTTTCAAAAAGGTGGAGTCAGGGGATGAAAACTTGAAAAATATCATATTTTAGCCTTTTCGAAAAACTCGCGAGGTCTGAAGCTCACAGAAACGCTATTTTTAAATAGATCAACAATTGAGAATCACCACTGAGAGATCAGTCTCCTTTTTTCCCGCTTGTTCATAAAACAGAGTTAAGCTATTGGACCTTTAATCATCATCTTATCAGCCGGAGGAAGACAACTGCTGGACAAATGGCTCCCCCAGGGATATCAATGACGACAGGTTTTGCGCTACCCGCATCCAATGAATCATTGTTTTTAACCGACTTCAAAAATGGAGGAGGTTTCTCAATTCAACCGTATATTTTTTTTTGTGTGTTCGCGGATAACTTCGTCGTTAATGAACTGATTTTGATAATTCTTTTTTTGTTGGAAAAAAGATATCCCAAGGGTGGTACCATGATAAGGAAGTCAGGATGTGATGATTGCATGTAAGAGAAATCGAAGGGAACCTTCGAAAATCGTAAAAGATCGTCGTAGAATCGTAGCGACTGTGCGTTAGAAGTCGGTTTTTTTTGTTTAAATGACATGGCTTGATGAAGTGTGGACGACTGTCCCAGCAATGTATAAATAATGTACCTACTAAGCTAAATATCAGTAGTCAGCTGGAAAATACTTTGAGGAACTTTTTGCTATTTAATAATTCTGAAAAATAAATAATAGAACTCCAATACGTGCTTAAAGAAACAAAAAAACTTTTAATTTGTTAATTATTTCCTGAAAGTTCTATGAGATTAATAAGTACATAGTAATTAATCAATGAATATTTGAATACTATGTGTTAGTGAGCAGTTTATATACATGATTTAAATTATCATTACCGTCACTTATAACATCTGCAACCATTGTGCCAGATGCCCCGTTCTGATGGCTTCCCTTACGGCAGAGGTTGCGTTTCCGCCTCCGCGTCCTAATATTGGAATGAGTGCTATGCTGAAAATGTGGGTAGTTTAAGATTAAATAAATGAAAGGTTCAATGGCTATTTGAGTCTATTTGTTTTTTGGGCTTCCGTACGAGATTATGGGACACTATTTTTAAGCCTACGCTGTCCGTCGGTCTGTGCGTCAGTCTGTCTGTCTGTCCAACATTTAACAATCTGTATCTTTAGAACCGGTAGCCAACTGACTGAAATTTTCACAGAATATGCGTTGTTATAGAAGATTAAAAAAATTAATAAAACAAAGTGTGAAAAATTAAGGGAGGTCCCTCCATACAAGTAACGTGTTTTTTTAGGATTTTTGTTTTTGCTCTATAGTAAAAACAAGCGTGAAACTTGGTGATATTTTGAAATCATTATCATCATTACAGCTCATATACGTCCTCACCGAGGGGCTCGAGCCTACTCTGAATCAGGGCGATTAGGCCTAAGTTGACCACGCGGGCCCAGTGCGGGTTGGTCGACTTCACACACAACCTTTGAGTTTCTTCGCAGGCGTGTGCAGGTTTCCTCACGATGTTTTCCTTCACCGTTAAAGCAACCGGTAAGTATGTACGTAAGTTTTTGAAAAACTCATTGGTACATTGGCCGTCCAGATTTGAACCCGGAACCTCTGGTTAGATGGACCGAGTCGTTACCGATTGAGCCACCGACGCTTTTATTTTGGAATGAAATTAACTAATCCTAAAAAAAAGCCAATAATAAAAACCAGCCAAGTGTAAGTCTGCGCTAAGAAGTCCAAAGTCAATGTAAAAGCATTTTTTTTATTCACAACTGGTGAGCCCTTGGCATGATCTCACCTGATGGTATGGTTCCAATCAGGTAAATGACAAAATTTCCCAACGCAATGAACAACTGGCTATTTTATATTTAAGCCGAAACACATCAGTTTTATTGATGTTTAGCGGAGACTTAGATAAGATGGTGGTAGCTAGCCAGGCGGGCTTAGAAAATAGTCTTCCTTTATACCAAGTCTTACAAAGTTAGACTCCGCATGGAATCGAACCCGCGACCTCCTGATGTTAAGCTAATGGACTTAAGGCCTACAGATAGGTCAAATGACAATATTCAATTCAAATTATTTAAAGACTGTGTAAAGCTATCACTCTGGAAAAAAATATGTAATATACTTACTTAAATTAATAAAATTATAATTGAATACAATTTAAAAAAAAATACCACTTTAGATATAACTAAATAAACTGTAGACCCTGTTTTTGGACTTAATTGCAAAATTTCTCGAAAACAAACTCTCTATTGCCATGATGGGACGATGGTTACTGTGACCCCAGTGGCATATAGTGCAACTTCTCAGTCGCAATAGTTGGATCGAAGTACAGAACTATTGAAACCATTTAGTAGCAGTAGTGCAACCTCCCCTCCCTCCCCCCCAGAAAACCTTGACCTCCTTTAGTAGTATTTCCTATTCCCATGATGGAACTATGGATCCGGTCGTCGTGAAATCCTTGGGGGAGGCCTATGTCCAGCAGTGGACGTCCTTCGGCTGATGATGATGAAAAAATTTAAAACATGGGGATACACGCTCCTCTTGGTACCCGATGCAGCGCTTTTCGCTGGCGATACAGCGTTGCAACACTGCCAGCGTTTTGGATACCTTTGTATCAGGGGCTGTTCGGGGCGGGCTTTTTAACTAGGCCTTACTTTGTTGTTTGTTGTTTTTTTACAATTTATAAATGTTTGTCGAAATTAGTTGTTAGTCATACATAAAATAGTAATTACAATATATTGTATTTAATATCATTAAAAAAACCCAACCACTCCGGGAGTTCCGACAGAAGTGAAAACTTTTTATAATTTTATAAGTTTGGACCCTCCGAGTGCTCCTGGCAAACGACTAGGTTGATAATTTTTTAACGCTGCGAGTGTTCCTGGTAAGGTGTCGGTATCGATATCGGTACCGTAACGGTGTCTCTAGTTCTATGGTTTTTTCCCGTCTCAAAAAATGTTCAACGCGCCTAAAGAAGTTTTTAATTTTAATGAAATTACACAATATTTATTTAAAAAGCGTCGGTGGCTCAAACGGTAACGACTCGGTCCATCTAACCAGAGGTACCGGGTTCAAATCTGGACGGCCAATGTACCAATGAGTTTTTCAAAAACTTACGTACATATCATTACCGATTGCTTTAACGGTGAAGGAAAACATCGTGAGGAAACCTGCACAGGCCTGCGAAGAAACTCGAAGGTTGTGTGTGAAGTCGACCAACCCGCACTAGGCCCGCGTGGTCGACTAAGGCCTAATCACCCTGATTCAGGGTAGGCTCGAGCCCCTCGGTGGGGACGTATATGAGCTGATAAAATAACACAATATTTAAAACCTTCGACATCTTTTGAAGACGCTTATACTAGTTTCACCTGTATCTATGTATGTTTGTATCTTTGTTTGTAACCGACTCCTTTGCACTCGATTTTGACCCACTTGAAACGGACTTTAATTCTAAGGTGGACTGCCCGGTGTAGATTGACCCCCGCCTTGCCCTTTGTGACATCGGACCATCTGACTGGTGTTCTTCCTCTTGCGTGTTTTCCCTCAATCTGTCCCAAAATGATCGTCCTCTCTAGATCAATGCTTTAGAGAACGTATTCTGTGACCGAAAAAACCCAGCACGCGTTCTTGGCATATCGTTGAGTGCCTTTTTTGATGTAAAGTTCACATTGCCGTTCATGGGATTCTTAGCATACGTCTTCAACACCACATTTCAAATGCATCGATCTTCTTACATTCACGACTCTTTACACACCAGGTCCCCATAAATAAATGATAGATCTAATAATATAGCTAATATCTTCAAATGTTTTCTGTGTGTAATGTTTTTCTGTTATTTTGACATTCCTCGGCAACAGGATACACCTGAAGATGGAATCCCAATTCATTTACAAACGTATTTTGTAGATTATAAGTGACAGACGATCAATCTTGCTTTCATCCTCACCTCAGACCGTTGGCATTTACCTCTGGACTAGCCCCTTAGAACAATTTGCTCCTGAAAGTTTTCATAATCAACACACGAGTAAAAAACAATAATTTTGAACAAAAAAAAAACGACTTCAATCAGGTTTGCAGTTATCGACGACAAATCGAACTGACGAAGCTACAGCTTCACACTCCAGGTGGCAAATTATCGGCAGCTTGCGCTTCGGCACGCAATCAGTGTATACCTGCTTCCCTTGCTCCGTAGGCCTGAAGCACCAGCTCCTCGTCTCTACTCACCGTCTATTCGTCTCGACACAACTTGAATCATGGACTCCAGTAGAGCACATTGGCCCAGCGTCTCGGCCTGACGCAAATGCCGCATCTCATTATTGGACTGCCGACTCAACATGTACCAAAATTTAGGAGGGGTGTTGTAGTGTAGCGACATGTAAGTACTACCTATTTTGTCCGCGCTGCGTAAGCAGCTAACCAATACACTGGGCTCGGCTCGACAGTCATTCCCTACTCGCGACGACGACATAAAGTCGTTCCCCACTTGCGCCTTGCTATATACATAACCCTATTTCCTGTAAAATTATTCTTTTAAAGTTCCAATAAATTCAGACTTTCGTGAACTGCAAACAATATAGTCTCTTTTTATCCTTCAACTGTCGTACAACTGTTTATACGTAACTCTCGTTACAAATCTATTAGCGAAGCGTATTCTTAGTTTATTTTTTGCAGTGACGTGAACTGCTATCTTTCAAATTTTATGAGAACTAAGTTTTTATTTACAGCCACGGTTTGCATATTTTTCTCGGTTATGGTGTCACGTTTTGTATTTACTATTTTTATTAATGTAGACCAAAGACTCATAGACTTAGAATATTTTATTGAAGCGCGTTCTTAGTTTGTTTTTTTCAGTGACGTGAACTGCCATCTTTTAAATTTTATAAGAACCACGTTTGTAAAATAGATTATACAGCCACAAATATAATATAAAATATAATAAAAATCCTCGGTTAGCCTTTACTGTGTGCCATGCAGATACAAGTAGATTAACCTCTTTTCAAGTCACCACGGGGCTATTGATGAAGCATGCCTCTGCGTACAGGTGTTATTATAGCCATTGTCCCCATTTTAAATGCCGATGGGCTCGTCCTTATGAAGTAAAATATGTTAGGTCTTTTCCCTCAGCCCCAGTTCAGGTGTCATAGCGACAGAAGGCTCCGCCATTCAATACGAGCTAGTATTCCTGAGGGAAATTTGTTATTCTACTGTGATAAGTACAGTTGGAAGCGGACATAGCTCAGTGGAACTTGCGTGATATGGTCGATCACGTAGGTTAAGTGACCAGAAGTACGGTCATTACCTGAATGGGTTTGACTATTAGTGGCTTATCTCGACTTCTTAAGGCACACTAAGCCATTGGTGCCGGTGGCTATGGCTGGATGGCACTAGTTTTGCCGTGTCAGAGGTCTCTCAGGCTGTTTGAAATTATCTGACAGTGGGTCCGCCAATAGACGAACTGCCTCCACGAACCTGGAATTGATTGACATGTGCGGACTATGACATAACCTTCCGTTTTTGGGAAGTGAACTGTGCCCCTGCAGTCATCATCATCATCATATCAGCCGGAAATCGTTCACCGCTGGACAAAGGCCTCCCAAGGATTTCCACGACGACCGGTCCTGCGCTGCCCGCATCCATCGACTTCCCGCGATCTTCACCAGGTCGTCGGTCCACCGCGTGGGAGGCCTGCCTACGCTACGTTTTCCGGTGCGTGGTCGCCAACTTTACTGCCCCATCGGCCATCTGTTCTACGAGCTATGTGCCCTGCCCACTGCCACTTCAGTTTAGCGACTTTGAGAGCTATGTCGGTTACTTTAGTTCTCCTGCGGATCTCCTCGTTTCTGATTCGATCACGCAGAGAATCTCCGAGCATAGCACGCTCCATTGCCCTTTGGGTGACCTTGAGCCTTCTTATGAGGCCTATAGTAAACGACCATGTCTCAGTACCGTAAGTCATCACTGGCAACACACACTGGTCAAAGACTTGTCCATTTTCATTTTAAGACCCACTTGTTGAGAGATTATACTGAGGCCATCGAGCATTGTGCTTAGCTCTTCCATAGTCTCAGCCATGACCACGATATCGTCAGCGAATCGAAGGTGGGATATGTGCTCGCCGTTGATATTTATGCCGAGTCCACCCCAGTCCAGAAGCTTAAAAACATCTTCCAGGGCGGCGGTGAACAGTTTCGGAGATATAACGTCTCCCTGTCTCACCCCTCGATGCAACTGGATAGGTTTCGAGTTCTGGTCCTGGAGGCGAACCGACATGGTGGCGTTTTCATACAAACACTTCAACACCTCGATGTATCGATGGTCAATTTGGCACGGCTGGAGAGACTGCAGCACAGCCCAGGTTTCTCTCTCGAAAACAGCTTGTAGACATGGCTCAGAAGTCAAATGGATCTGTAGTTCTTCAGCAGGGTGCTGTCACCCTTTTTGAAGAAAAGCACGACCACACATCCGTGCCATGCCTTAGGCGTTTGTCCCTGGAGTATAACTGAATTAAATAACTTCTGAAGAGCTTTTAGTACCGGCGATCCACCTGCTTTCAGAAGTTCAGCCGTAATTCCATGATCACCCGGTGCCTTTCTGTTCTTGTTGGTGCCCCTGCAGTATTTTAATCCTTTACTAGCTTTTGCCCGCGGCTTCGCCAGCGTGGACATCGTTTTAATGACTGTCTTAGAGGGTGCGCGGTGCGTGGACATGCTTTTATTCCAGATCCCTCAGGAACTATGTCTGGATAAGCTTATTAGTAAATCATGTCATTTCCCACCCCTCAACCATCTCTGTGCAAAAAATCACAACAATCCATTGCTCCGTTGCGATTCTAAAGTGTTCGACCAACAGCTAGTTGATGTCACGAGGTTCGGCCTTCGGAGTATAGGAGGGATTTCAATATTGAAACAACCACATCCAGTATGAAAGCGGATTTAATAAATGTTTTTAATATTATAACATGCCCAATTCTTAACTGCATTTCGATAGCGCGTTTTTAAGTACCCGTGGTGCCATCTATCAACTTGCTTAGGTACTATACGACTTAACTTTTATAATAGCTTTGTATGAGGCTGTGCTTATACATGCCGCCCGCCAAGGACAAATTTCACTTTGTCCTTAAAAAATACCATTAAAAACTGTTCATTTGGTTCAAGTTAATACACTGTGACAACCAAAATCATGATTTTAAATATTTTACAATGAATATTAAAAAAATGTCTTTACAACCTCATGTGTTGTTAAAAGTAACTTAATTAAAAAAATAGAAAATACAAAGTAACAAATATAATAAAAATAATTTTACGATTTAGGTAATTTTTAATCTGTGACTGGAAGCACACACAACTTTGAGGTTGGTCTTTTAATAACTGAGTTTATTGTTTTTATGGTAACAACACGGGTAACCATATCTAACCCTGGATGCTCCTCAATAATTCTGCCGTAGAGCCAGCGAGCCGGCGGAAGATCAATCTCTTTCACCAACACTACATCACCCACTTTAGGTTGAGGAGTTTGTTTGTTCCAGCGGTACCTGTAAAAGAATTGCGTCAGGTACTCCTTAGACCACTTGCGCCAGAATTCCTGCAACATGCGTTGGGTGTATTGCCATCTTCTTAGTGAGCTTATTTGTGAATTTTCGAAGTTATAATCTGGAGCTAGAATTATTGGCTCACCTACAAGGAAGTGGCCAGGTGTAAGAATCGTATCATCTGCATCACCGTTGATTCTTGTCAATGGGCGGGAATTCAAGCAGGCTTCTACCTGCGCCAGCACTGTTGAAATTTCTTCATAGGTTAGAGTGGATTCACCAATAACCCTCTTTAGGTGAAATTTCACTGATTTCACACCGGCTTCCCACAGTCCACCGAAGTTAGGTGCGTGTGGTGGAATAAAATGCCATGCTGTTCCATTGGTTGCTAGTGTTTCTGCAAGTTCAGGTTGAAGACTTCCTTTTTCTGATGAAAATAATTTCTTAAGCTCCCTCGACGCACCAACAAAATTGGTGCCATTGTCACTCCAAATTTGCTCGCAAAATCCTCTTCTTGCGACAAACCGCTTGAAAGCTTGAAGGAAACCTTGTGTTGATAAATCAGTGACAGCTTCTATGTGTACTGCACGTGTAGACATGCAAACAAAAAGGCAAATATATCCCTTATAGGATTTATTTCCTCGTCCCTTCGTGGTACGTATCTGGATAGGACCAGCAAAGTCCACGCCACTATGTTTAAATGGGCGCGACGGTGTTACTCGTACCGATGGTAGCTGTCCCATAATCTGATTATGTGAGATACCAGCATTTTTAACGCATGAGACACATTTGCGAATATATGCTTTTATTAGTTTCTTTGCCCCTAGGACCAAATATTTACTGTTTATATAGTTTAAAGTCAACTGATTACCTCCATGTAAAATCTGTTTGTGTGCATGGGATATGAGCAAGTCCGTTAAATGTGATTTGTTCGGGATCACTATAGGGTGTTTTGTAAGTAGTTTGGAGTATTCTAGTCTGCCCCCAACCCTTAATATGCCTTTCTCATCAAGAAACGGATTAAGTGTTTTTAGCGAGCTTTTTCTATGTAACTCTTCTTTCTTTTTCAGGGCTTTAATTTCTTCTTCAAAATTATCCCTTTGACATTTCCTAATGCATATTTCCAACGCTTCTTGTAGTTCTTCTGTCTTTAAATAGCCTTTTTTCTTTTCAGGAGCTGATTTTAATGCATTTAGAAATCTCCTGCAATAGGCAATAACTCTGATCAACCGCGAAAAAGATGAGAATTTATCCCACACATTCATATTCTCCATTTTCACATGATGTACCTTCGCTGTTTCTAAGTCAGTACTAATGTCTCTGGGCTTTTCATAGTTGATGTTTTCTTGTGTCAAAAATTTTGGTCCATCAAACCATTGTGAATTGTCTTTCATTTCAATTGGTGTTAACCCTCGTGACGCACAATCGGCTGGGTTAAGAGTTGTGGGAACGTGCGACCACTGATTGGGATTAAGGGACATAAGAATTTCCGAAACCCGATTTGCTACAAAAACTTTCCATTTGTTTGGATGACTGTTCAGCCAAGCGAGCACAATCGTGGAGTCCGTCCACGCATGAATATCACGTTTCCCGATTCCCATTACTTTCGCCACTTCCCCTAGTAACCTTGTTAGCAAAACTGCACCGCATAACTCTAAACGTGGGATAGAGACTTGTTTGATGGGTGCAACTTTGGACTTTCCTGTTATCAAGGAAACTGTTACCTTACCCTGTGAATCAATAGTGCGAATATACACTACAGCAGCGTACGCCGTTTTAGACGCGTCGCAGAATCCGTGTAATTCTCTTTTAATGTCATCAGATTTGTTTCCAGTCCATCGTGGTACCTGCACTTCAACCAGCTTCAGCAACTCAACCCGGTAAGTATTCCATTCTTCTAGTAAGGTTTTAGGTACTTCATCATCCCAACCAATACCAACTGTCCATAGCTTCTGTATAAGAGCCTTTGCTTTTAAGATACAGGGAGTAATCCATCCTAACGGGTCAAAAAGACGGGAGATGTCAGAAATAATTTTCCTTTTAGTTATAGGTGGTTGCATCGTCGGAAGTTCTACAGTGTAACGGAAAGTGTCGGAGTTCCTGTCCCAGGTGAGTCCCAGTATTTTAATGATTTCATCCATTTTGAATTTAAGTCCTTCCTTTCCATTTTTGTTTTTCTTTTCATTCTCGATTTCCTTCCCTTTTTCTTTACGTTTAATATACTCTAATAGTTCTTTGTTATTACTCGTCCATTTTTGTAGTATAAAACCTCCCTTTTTCAGTAAATCGTTCATTTGTTCGTAGATCTGACTTCCCTCTGCAACCGTTTCGCAACCAGTCATTAAATCATCCATGTAAAAGTCTTTGGAAACTCTTTCAGCAACAAGTGGATAATTACTACCTTCGTCTATAGCGACTTGTTGGAGGGCTCGCACTGCCAAGAACGGAGCTGACGCTGTACCGAATGTAACTCTGAGAAGTCTGTAATCTTTGATTTCTCTATCAGGATCTTCTCTCCACAAAAGTCTTTGACAATCAGCATCGTCTTGGTGAACTTTGACCTGCCGATACATCTTGACGATGTCAGCCGTTAGGCATATAAGTGAGGTTCTCCACTTCATTATTAACTGTCGTAAATCTGGTTGTATGGTAGGTCCTACAAGAAGGTTGTCATTTAAGGAAACACCATTTTTTCCTTTTTGCGAAGCATTGAATACTACTCTTACTTTTGTAGTATCCTTGTCTTCACGTACGACTGCGTGGTGGGGTAAGTAAACAGATTCATTACTTTTCAGATGTGATTCCGGTACTTCTTCCATGTGGTCCATATGTAAGTACTCTTCTATAACTTCTTTATATTTTTCTTTTAGAACTATATTTTTCTTTAATTGGAATTCTAACCCCTTCAATCTCTTTTCAGATATAGAACGAGTATCACCCTTTTTGCAGTCCTGATCCCCATCTTTAAAGGGTAAACGAACTACATATCTTCCCTCTTCGTCTCTTGTTGTTGTATTTGTAAATATCTCTTCACATTTCTTTTCTTCTTCTGTGAGTTTTTGTTCTTTAGTGAGATCTACATCAGATTCCAGCTCCCAAAACCTTTTAAGGATATCATCATCTTCTTGGATTTGACAATGAAATGACTTTACACCTTCCACGTGGCCTGATGAGGAGTTAATAACTCCTGATAAAATCCATCCCAATTTGGTAGATTGAGCAACAATCGTACCAATTGGTCCCTTTTTTACTCCTGCTTGTATGACCTGACTGTAAACATCTGCCCCAAGCAACAAGTCCACTTTGTTAGGTGTACCGAATGCTGGATCTGCGAGAGTTATTTCTGCCAATTGGGGCCATTCCAGAGCTTCTACTTTTCTTGTTGGAAGAAAAGAAGTAATCGATTTTAGTACAAATGCCTGCACTGGAATTATTACATTTGGATTGATCCTTGACTTTATTTTGATAGTCACTATAGCCTTGGAGACGACACCTTTATCTCCACCTACGCCAGAAATTTTCCCGTTTATAGGTTTTTTAACTAATCTCAGATTCTGGACAACTGATTCCGTTACAAAATTTGCCTGAGAGCCTTGATCTAATAAAGCTCTCAAAAAATAGTTTTCATTGTTTTTCGACTCGATTTTGACTAAAGCAGTAGCTAGCAAAACCTGTTTATTTAATGATCCTGTTGAAAAACATGAAACCAATGGACCTTGTCCGTCAGAGCTTTTACCTGCTTCACTAAGAGGCTCAGACTTCTCCGATAAACCATCCTTTTTCTCCGAATCTACCTTAACACTAGTTAACTCACTACTAGTATCTGCACCTCGGGGGTGAAGTAATGTGTGGTGACGACGATGGCATAACTTGCATTTCATGTTGTTTTGGCAAGCTTTTGCTCCGTGATTACTACCCAAACAGTTGAAGCACACATTGTTAGATAGGAGAAATTGACGACGATTTTCAACAGACTCTTTAACGAATTTCTTACAAGAGTTCAGCTTGTGTGCTTCCGTACAGAATTGACACTGAATCTTAGTTACATGTAAACTTTTGACTTTAGATACATTACTAGCAGCTGTCTGGCTGTTATAATTATTTTGTGAATTTTGGTACCGATTTCCACTTGACTTAGCATCCAAAAACTCGAGAGCCCTGTAACGATTTGTTAAAAACTCTTTGAACTGTATAAAAGTTGGCAATTCATCAGGAGAGCCCTTACTGGTGATTGAAAACTCCCATTGCTTCTTGGATTCTGAGTCGAGCTTCAGTGTAAGAATATGTATAATAATTATATCCCAAGATTTCACATCAATACCAAGGTTAGACAGCGCACTTAAACAATCATTGGTAGTGTCCATCAACTCTTTTAAACTACTAGCCGACTCAACAGTGATGTTCTTTTGGCTCAGAAGCCTTTTCAAAATATAATGAGATAGGTACCTTTTATTGTCATATCTCTCCTTTAGTTGAGTCCAACAACGCTCATAATTAGCGTCAGAAATTGGGATTTGACGTAGTAACTGTTCAGCTTCTCCCGTTAGGTAGCTCTTAAGATAGTGCATTTTGTGAACTTTATCTAAATTTGAATTATTATGTATTAGAGATACAAATAAATCTCTAAAAGTGATCCATTCTGTATATTTACCAGAAAAGGATGGGATAACAATTTTTGGTAACTCTATTTGTGTCGGTTTGGCAGTTGGATCACTTTTTCGAGTCTCTGTGTTCACTTGCTTTTTGTTTTGGAAAAGTATAATAACAGATTTTAACTCAGTTTTGTAATCAAGATAAATTTCCTCTACCTTGTCATAAGTTTCTTCGAGTACGTACTTGTGACCTTTTAATGTTGTACCATGATGTTCAATTAACCCTTTATGATTGGAATTGAAGCTTGCCCACAATTCTTCCAAATTTTCCAATCTTACTTGCGCATAAACCTCAGTTATTCGATCTTTAGGAGATTTTTTATAATTGATTTGAGCCTTTTTTATTTTTTCGGCATATTCTGTTTGCAAAGCTAATTTTCCTTCCATAATGATAAATAACAAACTACAACGCAAATATTGACTAAGAATATTCTAAGTCCTAAGTCAGTTCTCGAAAAAATTACAAGTGTTTTTAAACTTTATTTATCGAAGCTAAATCGGGCATAGATTCCCCGTGTCAACAGACTTTTCGTAATTATTCTAAGTTAGTAATGAACACCTTAAACTATGTTAAGAGTTAAGATATTAAGATATATAAGTCCAAATAACAATCTTGAAACGGCTAAGTTAAATCTTCTGAAGTAATAAGGTTCAAAATCACTCACAGTTAAAATCCTTTGCACTCACGCACGATCAGTGTAGGTGACGTCAGCTCTGTGATGTCACTGCCCGGCGCCTGTCGTCACCGCCCAACGCGCCTTCCTGGTCCAGTCCTGACAGTGCTGTCACCAGCACTCTCCCGAAGCCACGTACCGGTTGCGCCACCAGTCTTGATCCACTAGGACCGGTTGCTCCTTCAAACCTTGGCTCCTGCTTTCAGCAATCTGTGCCCATCCACAGGTGCTGATATCCTGACCTGGATATCCCCTTTTTGTTCTCGCAAAAACCTCGTCACCGCTATGACGCCTGCCAGATTAATCCGCTCAAATCGAATCGGATTATTCGGCTCGAAGGACCATGTTCGACCAACAGCTAGTTGATGTCACGAGGTTCGGCCTTCGGAGTATAGGAGGGATTTCAATATTGAAACAACCACATCCAGTATGAAGGCGGATTTAATAAATGTTTTTAATATTATAACATGCCCAATTCTTAACTGCATTTCGATAGCGCGTTTTTAAGTACCCGTGGTGCCATCTATCAACTTGCTTAGGTACTATACGACTTAACTTTTATAATAGCTTTGTATGAGGCTGTGCTTATACATAAAGAAATTAACCAAAAAAGAGTATTTTTTCAGTTCCCTTAGGAAACGCATCGGGCTATGTTATTTTCGCGAGATAAAAAGTAGCCTATGTCCTTCCTCGTGAAACAGGCTACCTGCATGCCAAATGTCATTAAGATTGGTCAAGGCGTTGAAGCGTGAAAAGGTTACAAACAAACCATCAAATACATTTTCACATTTATAATTATATTAGCTATAATTATACTTTTGCCCGCGTGGACATTGTTTTTATGACTGTCTTTGAGGGTGAGTGGTGCGCGAGCCGCAAGCGGCTCGCGAGCGTGGACATGAGTTTTACCAAGATCCATCAGGAACTATATCGGGCTATTCTGATTAGCAGTCTATGTCACTTCCCACCCTCTCAACCAATTCTATACAAAAATCACTTCAATCCGTCGCTCCGTTATAAAGACGCTGACGTGCGCGAGCGTGGAAATGAGTTTTCCCCAGATCCCTCGGGAACTATGTTGGGATATGCTAATTAGTAAATTATGTCATATCCCACCCCCTCAACCATATCTGTGCGAAAAATCACAGCAAGCCATTGGTCCGTTGCGATGTTAGAGAAATTAACCAAAAAAGAGTATTTTTTCAGTTCCCTCAGGAACTGCATCGGACTATGCTATTTTCACGGGATAAAAAGTAGCCTATATCCTTTCCAGTGACACAGGCTACCTATATGCCAAAGATTGGTTAAGGTGTTGAAGCGTGAAAAGGTAACAAACAAACTAACAAACAAACACATTTTCACATTTATAATATTAGTAAGGATAGTAAGGATTGGTAAACCCTTGGCATCATCTCACTCGAGGTAAATGATGCCGAAGATAGAAGAGGGCTTACCGAGATTCCCGAACGCAATGGGAAACTGGATATCTTATCTTCAAGCCGCAATATATTAATGATGGTAACATTGATGTTTGGCTTCGAGATAAGATGGTGGTAGCTAGCCAGGTGGGCTGAGAAACTAACTGCCCTACCACTAACCAAACCGAGTCTTACAAAGTAAGTCTCCACCGGGAAACAAACCTGCGATTTCCTTATGTATAACTCATGGACTAACCCATGGAACAAAAAACCAGTTCTTCTTCTAATCGTGTGGCACAATCCACCGTGTTATCCAAGGGATAGACAGTTGTCGCCTGGTGTTGCACTTAGCATCACCCGCGGTCATGTGTTTAACATCTACAGCCGTGTGCAACGTGACCTTCGTACACATCTGGAATCAGATGTGTAGGATTCCTCACGATGTTTTCCTTCACCGTTAAAAACCAAGTGGAGAAAGTGTACACGTACATTTGTTCCAAACGCAACTCACCGATTTTTGGCGGGGGCAGAGTGACAGTGAGCGCTGCCATTGGCTAGAGAGGCGACAGCGAGCGCTGTCATTGGCTTACGCTATTATGAAGTAATGGGACGTGATTGTTGATTAGACCAACATGCCCTACAAATAGCATAATATGTTTGGTAAACGAGATCGCCCCGCACGCGCTCTCCACTGGTTTTTTGCTCCATGGATTAACCATTACCAGGCCCTCGTCACTCGGTCGAGCAGGCGAGATAAGTACCTACACATAGGCGCGGCCAACAGCCTACAGGCCGCGCTCCGCTCTTTAGCGCTAGAACGCCGTACTATCGCCGCCGCAATTCGCGCGCCGCCAGTGTACGCAGTTATAACCGCTAGGTCGAGTGTTTTAATACCCATGTTTCCGTGTATGGGAAGGAGTAGGTGAATAAATGCGTAGGTATTTTCGTTTTATAAGGAAGTGCAATATCTGTTACGATGTAACTAGTATCTCATCTGTGCCATTACACACAGAGGCAGTTCATAAGCGGTGGCTTATAGCATTAAAGCGGCGACTTTGAGTGTCTATTAGGTACCTACTCGGGAAAAGTTTTAAATTTGTGAAGATTACAAGAGTTACTCGGTGGTCTAGTTATTAGATCTTCTTCCTGCTAGGCCGAGGGTCATAAGTACGATTTATTTGTTCTGTGTCTAGGTGTTTGATATCATAATAGGTATGTATGGATTTTAAAGTGTGTACCTTTACCAGTCTCTGGTTGTTCTCGAGCCCTAAGCTCAGCTTTGCATTTGTGTGAGTGTACACATATAGTGTAGAGTGGGATACTGGCTTTTAACCGCCTCCGTGTCGTAATGGTTAGCCCATTCGCTTCACACCTGGAGGTCGCGGGCTCGATTCCCGGTGGGGTCAACTTGTAAGACTCGATTTGGTTGATGGTAGGGAAACTTCTAAGCCCGACTGGCTGGCTAACACCATCTTATCGAAGTCTTGCCGCCAAACATCAGTGTTAACAACATTGATGTGTTCCGGCTTGAAGATAAGATAGCCAGTTCTCCATTGGGTTGGGGAATCTTGCTAAACCCGCTTCCATCTTCGGCATCATCGTCACTTACTATCAGGTGACATATAAAATACTTAGGTCTACGGTTCCTTGGAGCTTTAATGAAAATCAAAAATACGGTAATTTTTCTGTATATTTTTTTATATTTGATAAATAAGAACATAATATAGAGTACTCCTCGTTGACCTAGAATCATGTTAATTAGCAAGAAGCAAAGCCTCATAGCAAAAGTAAAGGAGAAATACAATACTTGTTAATTTCTAGTTTTATTACACACAAATAAAAGTTTCCGATTAAAAACTTACATTTGAAGTTGTAATATTGACCGTGATACTAAAAAAATGGCCAAGTGCGACTCAGAATAGTACTCCGAGAGTTCCGTACCACCACATCTCTCCACATAACTACATTGTATAATGAAAATGATAGCTATTCATATTACAAACGAAAGACATCAACGCGAGCAACAAGAATATGTTTTTTTTTTGTCATTTAGTTTGGACTCCTTAGCGCGAGCACGACTTACACTTGGCCAATTTTTATTATTTGTTGTGTTATTTCAGTATTAGTACTATAATCACGTTTTACACTTGTATGTATTATCGTTTTTACGATAGAGCTAAATCAAAAATACTTGTATATACCTATAAAAAAAACATGTTTTTCTATATTGAGAATCCCTTTTTTCCAGTTTTTAGTATTTTTTGTTATAGCGGCAACAAACAGTCACATTCTGTGAAACTTTCAACTGTGCATCTATTACCGTTCATTAAATACAGCCCGCTGACAGACGGACAGACCGACACACAGCAGAAGCTTAGTAATAGCACACCCCGGACACTGCATTCAACGATTGTGAAATGATATTACTAAAAACAAGAAATCCTATACCTATACGTTAGAGAACTAAACTTAAATTAATCTGTATCAATCTGGCTGAGTCGGAATCTAGAGAGCGCCAGGGAGTGTCCATACTGAATGTTAGTACTAATATCCTGAATCCTTAATAATATAATAATAATAATAATAATCCTTAATCCTTAATAATAATTATTATTATTATTATAATATTATAAATGTGAAAGCGTGGATGTTTGTTACGCTTTCACGCAAAAACTACTGAACGGATTTGGCTGAAATTTGGTAGGTCGACAGATTAGGACCTGGATCAAGATATAGGCTACTTTTTAGCACGCTCGCGAGCCGCTTGCGGCTCGTGCACTGCGCACCCTCGAAAAGTCATAGAAACGTGGTCCACGCGGGTGAAGCCGCGGGAAACAGCTAGTATACATATATATATACTTTGGTAAAAGTGTCCCGTATACTGAACCCTAAAAACAATTAACACGTTTACAAGAACCTATGTTTTAAGTAGATATAGGTATAATTCATAACAGGGCGATCCACTTTAGGGCAAACAATTAACAAAAGTTTAAAGAACTTCGCTTCGCTCAAGTACCCATTCTGTGGCTTCGTGTAATTGGTAAAGGGATCCTGTAATTTTGACAAATTCGTTTTAAATTCTTTGTAGGATCCTTGTGGTAAAATATTCTTTGAATAATCAAATAATTTAATTACAAAAGCAGTATAAAATAAAATTATGTAAGTAATGTAATCACTTCGACTTGAAGGAATTTAAGAAATTACCTACAACCTTTTTCCTCACCTCATGATTGATTGAAAACACTATATCGCACAACATGAGAGAAAAAAAAAGATACAATGATTAAAGAAGTTTTACATATTTGCGGTCTTATCGCTAACAAGCGATCTCTTCCAGACAACCTTAATCAGAAATAAGGAGATCCGTAGGAGAATCAAAGTAACTGACGTAGATCACTAAACTCAAGTGGAAATGGTGGGACACATAGCTCTGAAAACGGACTGCCGTTGGGGCATTAAAGTTATCGAGTGGCGACTGCGTAGCCCAGGCCGGCAACCAATATCTGGTAAAGGTTGCAGGAAGCCACTGGATACGGGCAGTGCAGGATCGGTCGTCGTTGAAATGTGGCCTATATTAATTCAGCAGCGGACTTCTTTTCGCTGATGATATGATGATGATGATGACTGCCTCATCAATTCTTTATCACCTTCTCTTAGTAGTAATTAAATACTCTTGGCAAAAAACCTTGACACAAACCTCTACGGTGGCGTAACGGTTAAGTCCATTAGCTTCACATCAGCAGGTCGCGGGTTCTATTCCCAGCGGAGTCCAACTTTGTAAAACTCGGTATTTTGGTTAATGGAAAGTCATTTTCTAAGCCCGCCTAGCTAGCTAGGTACCACCATCTTATCTAAGTCTTGCCGCCAAAAATCAATGTTAACAGCATTGATAGCCAGTTCGGTTGCGTTGGGGAACCTTGGCAAGCCCGCTTTTATTTTCGTTATTGTCACTTTACCATCAGATGAGTTGGTGCAAAGGGCTAACCAATTATAAAAAAGGGAGAATAAATTTGACATAAAGTGACAGAGAGACATAACAGGAAATAATAAATAATAATATATATTTTTTTTATATTAGAGACAGCAATAATCAATAAAATAATAAAAATAAACTGAAATGAATAGTAATATAATCTTCAACTATTAGTGTACAGTAACAGTATTATCATCATCATCATAAAATGACTGACTGACTCGGTGGCTCAGTGGTTAGTGCCCTTGACTACTGATCCGAGGGTTGTGGGTTCGATCCCCACCCAGGGCAAGCATTTGTGTGATGAGCAGATTTGTTTGCTCTGTGTCTGGGTGTTAAATATCTATATATGTATGTATTTAAACGTATATAAGTATGTATATCAGTCTCTGGTAACCCATAACACAGGAAATCCTTTATTTATTTATAAAAGACTTCCACTGCTAGACAAAGGCCTCCACCAAGGATTTCCACGAAGACCAGTCCTGCATAGCCCGCATCCAGCGGCTACCTACGGCCTTCACCAGATCGTCGATTAGCCGAGAGGGAGGCCTGCCTATGCTACGTTTTCCGGTACGCGGTCGCCACTCGAGTTATTTACTGCACTAACGGTTATCAGCTGTTCTACGAGCTACATATGCGCCCCGCTCACCAATTCTAAGAGATATGTCGGTTACTTTGATTATCCTGCGGATCTTTTCGTTTCTGATTCGATCATGCATTCAGCTACAGTATGTCAAATAAGAATACAAAATGTCAATATGTAGTGATGTAATAAAAATATACACTTAATACTAATACTAATACTAATAATTTAACTACTTATACTAATTAGAATTTTAGTTGGATAGCCAATAGGGATTATAATTACCAAAATACTGTGATACCATAAACTCTCTTACTAAAAAATACTATGATACCCTAAGCTCTCTTGCCAAAAATACTATGATACTAAGCTCTCTTACAAAAAAAATACTATGAAACCCTAAGCTCTCTTACCAAAAAATACAATGATACTCTAAGCTCTCTAACCAAAAAATAATATAATACCCTAAGCTCCCTTACCAAAAAATACTATGATACCATAAGCTCTCTTACCAAAATATACTTTTATACCCTAAGCTCTCTTACCAAAAAAAATTATACCCTAAACTCTCTTACCAAAAACTAATAAGATATCCTAAGCTCTCTTACCAAAAAATGTAATCAAACACCAAATATAGTAAATGAGCTCCAAATCTTAGCGAGAAAATTATTGTACTCATCATCATCATCATATGAGATCGGGCCTTAGTCGACCACGCGGGCCCAGTGCAGGTTGCTCGACTTCACACACAACCTTCGAGTTTCTTCGCGATGTTTTCCTTCATCATAATATCAGCCGAAAATCGTCCACTGCTGGACAAAGGCCTCCCCCAAAGATTTCCACTACGACCGGTCCTGCGTTGCCCGCATCCATCGGCTTCCCGCGATCTTCACCAGGTCGTCGGTCCACTGCGTGGGAGGCCTGCCTACGTTACGTTTTCCGGTGCGCGGTCGCCACTCGAAAACTTTACTGCCCCATCGGCCATCTGTTCAACGAGCTATGTGCCCTGCCCACTGCCACTTCAGTTTAGCGACTTTGTGAGCTATGTCGGTTACTTTAGTTCTCCTGCGGATCTCATCGTTTCTGATTCGATCACGCAGAGAATCTCCGAGCATAGCACGCTCCATTGCCCTTTGGGTGACCTTGAGCCTTCTTATGAGGCCCATAGTAAGCGACCATGTATCAGTTCCGTAAATCATCACTGGCACCACACACTGGTCAAAGACCTTAGTCTTGAGACACTGCGGTATTTGGGACGTGAAGATATTGCGAAGCTTCGCGAACGCTGCCCAGCCGAGTTGGATACGTCGATTGATCTCTTTCTTGAAGTTGGACCTACCTAGCTGGACTGTTTGTCCCAGGTATACATATTCGTCAACAACTTTCAGTGTAGAGTATCCAACCTTTAGAGGGGTGGGTGCGACACGGATATTTAACATTATTTTCGTCTTGTCCATTTTCATTTTAAGACCCACTTGTTGAGAGATGTTACTGAGGCCATCGAGCATTGTGCTTAGTATTCCATAGTCTCAGCCATGACCACGATATCGTCAGCGAATCGGAGGTGGGATATGTGCTCGCCGTTGATATTTATGCCGAGCCCACCCCAGTCTAGAAGCTTAAAAACATCTTCCAGGGCGGCGGTGAACAGTTTCGGAGATATAACGTCTCCCTGTCTCACCCCTCGATGCAACTGAATAGGTTCTGAGCTTATATCCTGGAGGTGAACCGGCATGGTGGCGTTTTCATACAGACACTTCAACACCTCGATGTATCGATGGTTAATTTGGCATCGCTGGAGAGACTGTAGCACAGCCCAGGTTTCGACTGAATCAAAGGCTTTTTCATAGTCCACAAACTCCTAGCATAGTGGCTGATTGTACTCTTCAGTCGTATGTATGTGGTCTATAGTACTAAACGCTTTACAAAACTGGCTTTTTCGGGAGGCTGAAAGTCGTCAAACCTGCGTGCGAGACGATTCGTAATGACTCTCGAAAACAGTTTGTAAACGTGGCTCAGAAGTGAGAAGGGTCTGTAGTTCTTCAGCAGGGTGTTGTCACCCTTTTTGAAGAAAAGCACGACCACACTGCTGTGCCATGCCTTAGGCGTTTGTCCCTTGAGTATGACGGAATTAAATAACTTCTGAAGAGCTTTTAGTACCGGTGAACCACCTGCTTTCAGAAGTTCAGCCGTAATTCCATCATCACCCGGTACTTTGTTGTTCTTGAGCTGTTTAAGAGCCATTCTAATCTCGTACACGCTGACTTCCGGGATATCTTCGTTATAGTGTCGGGTTAGTCTGGCTCTTGGGTCTTCAGCCAGATTACTGACAGGCAAACGTGTGGTCTTGTACAATTGTCCATAGAACTTCTCAACTTCTTCCAGCAACTCAGTCTTAGACGATATGGTTCTGCCATCTTCAGTCTTCAGCTAGGTCAGTTGGCTTTGTCCAACAGACAGACCTCTCGCGAACACTTTTGATCCTTTGTTGTGCCCAATCGCTTCTTTAATACAATTTGTATTATATTGGCGTATATCGCGAGTCGGGGACTTAGAGATCTGCTTGTTTAGTTGCCGATACTGAGTAGCGTCTTCAGAGGACTGCAAAACCAATCTGCGTCTTTCTTCCATGAGGTTGCTGGTGAAGTCAGAGATTTTTTTGGTTTTGTTTGAACGGCGAGTTTTAAAAATCTTAGAACCGACCGTTTGGACAATTTCCACGAATCTGTCCGTATAATCGTCCACATTTCGCAGTCTCCTAGGCATTCGAAACGATTGTGCAACTCGAGTTGAAAGCTCTTGGGGTTTTGGAGCTGGATGGGCGCTGGTCGGAGCGTAGACTTCATCAGTCGACATCATTCTAGCTTGTTCTTTAGATTCAATGTGCCTCTTACCCTCCGGTGATTGCTTCCTGTTTTGACTGAATTGATCACGGAGACATCATTGAATATTTGCCTCCTTGTCGACAAGATGAAGTCTATCTCGTTCTTCGTTACGCCATTGGGATGCAACCATGTCCACTTCCGCTGTTTAGACTTTTTGAAGAAGGAGTTCATCATAAAGAGGCTCTCCTTCTCCATAAAGTCGGCCAGCATCAGCTGGCCACGTGCATTTCTTACTCCATATCCAAATTTCCCCACACTCAGCTCACCATCGCTTCGTTTGCCCAGTTTCGCGTTAAAGTCCCCCATAACAACGGTATAATGGGTCCTGGTGCTGTATAAACTGTAGAGATGTCCTCATACATAGTCTTTACCTCGTCGTCGGAGTGTTCCGTAGTCAGCGCGTATACCTGTATGACCTTCATCGAATACCGTTTGGTGATTCTGAGTATAAGGTATGCTACCCTTGTCGAAACGCTCACGATCTGGACCACATTGTTTATCAGGGACTTGTGGACGAGAAACCCGACACCACCCTGGGACTGTTGGTCGCCCTACCGGAAATAGAGCAAGTTTCCGGATTTAAGGATCATAGTGTCCTCTCCCTGTCTTCGGACTTCACATAAACCTGCGATATCCCACCGTACCCTGCTCAATACTTCTTCGAGTTCTGTAAGTTTCTCGTCAGTCCGCAGTGTACGCGTGTTGTAAGTTGCCAGGGCCAAAGGTCTTTGGGTTGGATAGCCTGGTATCTGCCGGGGATTCTTTGCACCCCCCACTCCACCGTTACCATGACTGCTACCGTAGCCAGGAGTGGGGCCGCCGGGGACTAGGGGCCGTTTTCTGGGTGTGAATTTCATAGGGGGGATTTTGCCGTAATCGCCACGCTTGGCAGGCGGGTTGGCGATCGCAGTGTGGTTTCAGGTGTGTTGCAATGCACGGAAAGGACGCTGCTGCCCATCCTCCGGTTTTAAGTCCCTTAGTCGACTCTTACGACCCCCATTGGATGAGATAGGATGGTCCTATTCTTAGCCGGGAACCATACGGTTTTCCTTCACCGTAAGATAAACGTACATATGAAATCTAAGTTCGAAAACACATTGGTACGTGGCAGGATTCGAACCACGATCTCTCGGACAGAAGGTAGCGGCCCTAACCGGTACGCCACCGACACTATTAATTATTGAACTATTTCTGTCTAAATGAACCATACAAGGAAAAAGAAGTTGGCAAAAATGAATTTTATCTAAAAAACTGTAAATGAGCGAGCGAAGCGAGCGATATTAGGTTCGGTCAGGTGTAATTGATTATACAGTCAAAGACTAAAATTTTGGTGGTCATTAACTATTTTTTAATAAACAATGATAAGTTTGAAGTCATTTGCTTTAATATGATTGCAAGACGTAAAAATTTTGTCTATAATTTCACAATAAATGCAGTTTGTTTGTGATGTTTTGATGTTATTTTACTATAAATGGTGTTAGTTAAACACAAGCTTTTCGAATAAATGATTTTTTTAATGAAAACAGATTGTAACTTAACATCAAAGAAACATAAAATTAAATGACGTCGCAGTTATCACGTAACAGCTTTACTTTGACAAGTTTTTATCCTAAAAAAGATGCGAGCGACTACCCCACAGTCAATAACGATGAGGAAAATGAAAAGTTCTGAGAAACCTTTTGTTGGAAAATTAATTAAACTCTGTAAATGAATATTATCAAAACAAAGTAAATCCAATTATTATTTCGAATTGTTAATCTGCAGCACGTATTTAAAATTTTGACTTCTTTTCAATTTTAGATAGTTGATTGATTGATTGATTGATTGAAAACACTTTATTGCACAACATAAGAGAAAAAAAAAAGATACAATGATTAAGGAAGTTGTACATATAGGCGGTCTTATCGCTAACAAGCGATCTCTTCCAGACAACCTTTAGGTGAAGGAAATATGAGAAATCATTATTGTGGGGTAGTAGTGGGCAATAAACAAATTCATAGAGAAAAATAAAATAAAAAATAAATATCCAATCTTAAACTACGTAATACACGTAAATATATAAGTAGATATAAATGATATAAACTAAAATACATATACATAAAAAATACATATACATAAAACATACATACATAACATATATAGTATAGTAAGTACATACATAACCACATTAATGATGATGATGAGAACAACTAGAGATAATATGTAGGAGATTAAACAGATTTATGAAATTTATAGCGCTAGAAAGTGATCTTTAACTTTAGATTTAAATATATTAAGGGAAGGCGAGTTACGAATGGAATCAGGGAGAGAGTTCCACAGGCTTATGGAACGTATAGTGAAGGAATCAGAGTAGAAATTGGTAGAATGAGTAGGTACAACAAGGCGAAGTGAATTTTCAGATCGTAGAGGTCGACTATGAGAGGAGGAGAGGTATTGGAAACGGTTTTTAAGATAAAAGGGAGTACGAGGGTCAAAAAGCACTGAATAGAGAAGAGCAAGAGAATGGGCGTCCCTTCGACAACGTACTGAAAGCCACTGTAGCTCCCTTCGGTACTCGGATACATGGTCATATTTGCGCAGTCCATAAATAAACCGAATGGCTAGATTTTGTAATCGTTCTAGCTTATTTAGGAGATCAACATTGAGATCAAGATAACACGTGTCAGCGTAATCTAGAATGGGAAGAAGAATGGATTGGGCTATAGCAATTTTGGTGGCTGTTGGAAGAAAATTGCGCAGTCGATTGAGAGAACGGGTTGAAGCAAACATCTTCCTACTAACCTCAGCAATCTGGGGGACCCAAGACAGGGTTTGGTCAATGAAAACTCCTAGATTTTTTACTTTTGTACTGAAGGGAACAGTTACACCGTCGAAAGTAATAGTAGGCAAATTAAAATAATCTATCCTAGAGACAAAATACGGACTGCCAATCAGGATACATTGTGTCTTCATTGGATTGACTTTTAAGCCGTAAGATTTGCTCCACTCTGATATGACGTTAAGATTAGCATTAGTAGTCTTAATGGCAGATGAAAGGTCATCTAAAGGTGCCTGTGTGTAAATTTGTAGATCATCTGCATATAGATGATAGGAAGAGGAGATCTGAAGGGAAACAGAATTAATAAAAATAGCGAATAGAAGAGGGGAGAGAACGCCACCCTGCGGCACGCCAGCACTAGTGGATAACCAAGATGAAAAGGAATCTTCAATGCGTATGCGTTGTCGACGTCCTTGCAGGTAACTGCGGAACCAATCAATTACCGGCGGCGACATGTTGAGGGAACTCAACAACCCAAGCAGTATGTCATGATCAATAGTATTAAATGCGTTGCTGAAGTCCAGCAAAGTTAGTACTGTGAGTTGTTGATTCTCCATACCAAATCTAATGTCGTCAGTGATTTTGATAAGTGCAGTATTCGTACTATGGCCAGGACGGAAACCAGATTGGAACGGGTTCAGAAGACTATTTTTGACCAGGAAATGACTAAGTTGGCAGTGGATAAGGCGTTCAAGGACTTTGGAAAGGAAAGGGAGAATAGAAATAGGACGGTAATCGGACAGACTTGATGGATTGGACTTCTTAGGGAGAGGGATGATTTGGGCCTCTTTCCAGATATTTGGGAAGGAGCCAGATGAGATACATGTGTTTAGGATTTTGGTTATGATGGGAGACAGGATATCAATTAAAGGAAAGACCATATTACGACTAATGTTATCACCACCGACGGCACCAGAAGTGATAGCGAGAATGTTCTTCTCAACTTCGTCTACCGAGAAAGGATCGAAAGAAAAAGGAGGGTAGTTTGGGGTAGGACGAGTTGAAAGATAGTCAAGTGTGCGTGTTTTGATACTACTATTAATGTCAGAAGATGAAGAAAAATGATTATTCAGCAAATCGAGATTAACGTTAGGAGGTGTAGTGTCGCTACGAGATTTGCCAACACCCAAGGAACGTAGGAATTTCCAAACTTTGGCAGGGTCACCTTGTTCGACAGACTGATGGATATGACGTCTTTGAGCATCCCTACACATCATGTTACAGCGGTTTCTAAGGCGGTGGTATTTGCTTTTGTTTTTTTCTGATGGTTCCATTTTAAACTTACACTTGGCGTAGTTATGTTTTCTTTCTCATTTTATTTACTTGTTTTGTATGGTTCCGTAATCAAAGGGTTAAAACGGGACCCTATTACTAAGACTTCGCTATCCGTCCGTCTGTCTGTCCGTCTGTCACCAGGCTGTATTTCATGAACCGTGATAGCTAGACAGTTGAAATTTTCAAAGACGATGTATTTTTGTTAACACTATAAAACAAATACAAAAAATTAGAATAAGAGAAAAAATAAGGGGGTCTCCATACAAAAAAGTGTTTTTATTTGAAGATTAAGAAACTCTAGGGCCATCTAGTAAAATGATACCGAACCCTATCTGTGCGGTTCTGACTCGCACTTTGCCGTTTTTTTTTTCATTTTTATACTTACCTACTTGACATTTAATTTTGTTTTTCTTAACCTAGATTCCCCGATTTTTTTTTATAATTGCATCAAAAACAAAAAAAAATAAACTTTGGGCATTTTAACGGTCAGTAACGGACTCTGGCGAATAGTTTGAAATTTGTTTAAGTATTTTTATTTTTTTGATCATTTTTTTTTATTCACAATTGGTAAGCCCTTGACAACATCTCACCTGGTGGTAAGTGACGATGTTGCCGAAGATGGAAGCGGGCTTACCAAGATTCCCCAACGCAATGGGGAACTAGCTATCTTATCTTCATGCCGGATCATACTTTGACATCTCTAATAAAGATCTTCTATTGTTAATCTTTGATAATGAGATTGATAAGAAATAAATAAAATAATGATTATTTAAAATAAATTGTGGAATAAATGAATCTAATATAATTAATCGTTTTAGCTAATCTTAGCCAATCCTATACAGAGTGTAACAAAATTGGTGTAGAACTTTTCATACAAATAGATCAGCTGACAGACCAGTTATGCAATTTTTTGTATGAAGCGTCAATTTTTTTTTCCAATCACACTATAGGTTCCTAGTAGGAAATTGTTAAGTGTGATGATTAGAAGCTTCTTACATTGATTTTATTACGTCTTGTAGATACAGTCGGGTGCAAAAGTGTAAGACCAAAGTTAGGACCCAGAGTCGCAAATCAAGTCTTAATTCGTTGCCTATTGTATACTTCTTAAATTATGTGAAACTACCAACTGACACCCAACAGTTTACCAGTTAAGCGAATTTATTGTATGTTTCATAAAATAAAAAATATTCTTCATGGGAGCGATGCTACTTTTGGTATAACCATTCATCATTTCAGCTCATAAACGTCCCCACCGAGGGGCTCGAGCCTACCCTGAATTAGGGCGATCGGGCCTTAGTCGACCACGCGGGCCCAGTGCGGGTTGGTCGACTCCACACACAACCTTCGAGTTTCTTCGCAGGTGTGTGCAGGTTTCCTCACGATGTTTTCCTTCACCGTTAAAGCAATCGGAGAGTATATGTACGTAAGTTACGAAAAACTCATTGGTACATTGGCCGTCCGGATTTGAACCCGGCACCTCTGGTTAGGACGACCGAGTCGTTACCGGTTGAGCCACCGACGCTTGGTGTAACGCGTGGTATAACCATTATATAACATCTAATTAGATAAACTAGGAACAAATGTATTCTAAATTTAAAATATTAATCGTTTTTTTTTAACATCTGGCTAAAGTGAAAATTGTAAATACACCATGACCTGACCAAAAACGGAGCACTTATGCGGAGATATCTTTGCAGCATTTTCATTAACACTAAGGTGCGTTGCCTACTGTCTTAAATTATGTAAAACAACCAACTGCCATCATTTTGTCATTGACCCAACAAATTTAATGTATCCTACTCGTTTCAAATCGGCTATCAGTGCTTGGCTAGCGACTAGACAATTTTACAGTGTACAATTTTTTTTGGATAATAAGGGAAAACTTTAGCATTTACTTCAGCATAACAATATGAAATAAATTAATTATATTTTTACTACTTGACTGAAGATTCATGTGTAATATTATGAGAGTTTTGACATTTAATTAATTAATTATATTTTTACCACTTGACTGAAATTAATTGTGTAATATGTATTATGAGAGTTTTGACGTTTAATTCATTGACTTCTAATTAATTTAGTTATTTAAGAAAATGACATTGTACACCTCTTAAGGTAAGCCATGGCAGAAGTTTTTTTTAATTATATGTAAGACCTTTTTACATACCTATGGTTATGCAATAAATAAATTTGAATTTGAGTTTACTATCACACTAATATTATAAAGGCGAAAGTTTGTGAGTGTGTGAGTGTTTAAGTGTGTTACCATTTACGCAAAAACTACTTAACGGATCTGACTGAAATTTGGTAGATAGACAGATTTGGACCTGGATTAACACATAGGCCAATTTTTTTTTGCACGCTAGAATTGCAGCTCGCGCAATGCGCACCCCTCGAAAAGTTTGCTGTCCTCGCGGGTGAAGCCGCGGGAAACAGCTAGTGTTCCATTCATACATTATTCGTCACGGGAGCGATGCTACTTCTGGTATAATTATTATATAACATCTACTTAGATAAACTAGGAATAAATGTATTCTAAATCTAATGAATATCAATAGTTTTTTTATTAACACCTGCCTAAAGTGAAAATTTCAAAAATACACCATGACCTGACCAAAAAACGGAGCATTTTCAAGTAGATATCTTTGCAGCATTTTCATACGTGACATGAAGTAATGATGTTCTCGTAAGAAAACGAAAAAACTACCGTCGGGTGTTGCCATAATAAATAATAATAACCCAAATAGGATTCCTTGTAATATGGGAACTAGAGTCTGATATACATACTTTAATTGATTCAAATACACACAAGTTTGGCTTTTGAACACTTGGTCACAGAGCAAACAATCCTGTTCGTTATAAGAATGTTAATGGAGCGTGCTATGCTCGGAGTTTATCTGCGTGATCAAATCAGAAACGAGAAGATCAGCAGGAGAACCAAAGAAACCGACATAGCTCACAGAATCGCTAAACTGAAGTGGCATAAATATAACTCTAAACATGGCTAAACATAGCTCTTAGTATTGGCGACTGCGCATTGAAAACGTAGCGTAGGCAGGCCTCCCACGCGGTGGACCGACGACCTGGTGAAGATCGCCGGAAGCTGATGGATGGGGGCAGCAGAGGACCGGTCATCGTGGAAATCTTTGGGGGTAAAATATGAATGTTTATTTTTGATTTCTTGTTATTTAGTGCGAGGGTGTTGTCGATATTTTTCAACGATATTTTTTTATTTTCCCGATTTGAAGGAAAAGTAGATCAGAACTACAGAACGTAACAATTTGTTTCCTCAAAATCAAGCACTGTTTACTCAAAGCATTTCAGCGATGATGACTTTGTGGTTACACCACACAAAAAATGCATAAAATGTTCTGCACTGTCTCAAGTAGACGTTTGCATACTGTTTTCAGTACGTATCGGTCGTTTTAATATTTTCTTTACTTTTTACCTATTTACAACCCATAGTACTGGAAAACATAGATTGGGGCTAGATGACCGTGTCTGATTTGTCCATGAATTTTTTTTTTCTGTAAGTAGATTATTATCTTATAAGTAGTAAAAATTATAGTTTTAATAGAGTTTTAGTTTAGTTTTCTTTGAATGACATAAATCAATAGTACAGGTAAGTATTAAAGTATTTCCAGGCTTAAAAAAACATACAAAAAAATATATAAGGTCTAACAAAATTAGCTGAAACTATTTTAACTGATGCTTCTACCCATGAAACTGAACAACTTTCCCCATGGAACCCATAGTCAATACGCAAAAAAAAATTGGCTCTTCCATACTAACTCGAACAGCTGATCAGCCAACTTACTATGGGAGGTTAAATTTTTTTTTTGAGATTTGATTATGGGTTTCATGGGGAAAGTTGTTCAGTTTCATGGGTAGAAGCATCAGTTAAAATAGTTTCAGCTAATTTTGTTAGACCTTATATACAGGTATGTGGCAAAATTGTAAAAACAGAAAATTCGAAATCAACAGAATAAGGTTGCTTATATTAATAGTTATAAACAGCAACGCATATATTAATAGTCATAAACAGCAAAAATTATTTACTTGTACATACATTAGTTTGTAAGATTACTAACACAAATTGATCCTAAAGTTTAAATTGATTATTATTATTATATAGCGCAAATAAGACGTCCGCGGACTACGGTAAATATAAAATATTAGGTAGCAAATTATTACTTTTTTTTGTAAGTACAAAGTATTTATGTAAAGTGTATAACTACATTACATTGTATATAGTAACCAAGCCAACCAAGTAAATCGAGTAGTCTTGATAAGGAAAATAAAATATATGTTATAATAAAATGAAAGTTATGAGAATGAAATTTTAATAAACTCCTAATCGATATCTAAAGGTCCTGGAGGTCTCTGTCCATGAATTTTCATAAATATATCTTTTACCATAGTATGGTAAAATTATTATCTATGATAATAACGTCCGAAAATCACTATTTTTACGACTCACTAATTCATCAAAATATATAGTCCACTTTCAGGTGACTTAGAAACTTGAAATTTGGCATCAAGGTAATTTACTGGACGTATATAAAGGAAAAATACGAAAACCAGCCAAGTGTGAGTTGTACTCGTACACCAAGAGTTCCGTAAATCACCAATACTCATAAAATATATAGACCACTTCCAGGTGACTTAGAACCTTGAAATTTGGCACCGAGGTAGGTTATTGGACGTAGGTATACAAAGGAAAAATTCAATAAAAGGCCAAGTTTCAGTCGTACTCACAAAATTTGGGTTCCGTACCACCACTCCTCATTGGAATAATTATGTGGGCCACTTACAGGTGACTTTTTTAAATTGAGATTTGGAATCGCAATGGGTTTATAGGACGTATTAAGTAAAAATTAAAAAACTGGCTAAGTGTGACTCTGGCTAGAGCACCGAGGGTTCAGTACCACCAAAAATATCTTATATGTATATCTATTAGTTGAATAAGGATAGGAAATTAGTATTTGTACTTTACATAATTTAATGATATCACAAAAAAAACATAAATTGGAAATAGGGCCAAGTTCAATATAAAAAAACTGCGATCTAAATGGGTAGGTACCCAGTTCTATAGTGGTTTCTAAATCATAGCTACAAAACTTCAAATAGAAATATTTATTATAGACTTCTCCAAATAATAGAAAAAGTACAACGGTTTTCAGTTTCTTAAAAAAATATGTTCTGTTCTACTAAATGGTGTAACTTGGCAAGTTTAAATGATCAAGGTGCCAAGCAAGCAAAGATTACTTTTTAAAAGTAAATATTAATATAGAATAAAATTGGATACCAAGTTACACGTCATGCCAAGTTACACCATGCAAAAGCACAGAACATAACAATTTTTTTTAAGAAACTGAAAACCGTTGTACTATTGTTTTGTTACTGCACTATATCTATCACAAACACCCTGTGTATTTCTGAATTAAGGAAAATATATAAGGCTATTAGTTTATAATATTATTGTTATAGTAGTTAAAATATATGTTCGATATCTGAAGGTCCTTGAGGTCTCTGACCACGAATCCCTGGTCATTTTCGAAGCAATCGGCGTAGTAATTGAAAAAGCTATCATACCTCACATTTCTAATATAAACTATCGATATTAGAAAATGCCTAACTATAACCACAATACTATGAAAATGATACCATCTTTGGAAAAAATATTGCACGGAAAGTTTCAATTGAATAACTTTACTTCTAATCTTACGATCTGAAATTTAATTCGAAATAAATGTTTTTTAATGACTTGCACATTACATATTATTTCTTTAGTTCTAATCTAAATAATAACATTATTTTTTTGAAATTTTGGTGCTCATTAATTATGGGCAGTTTAACTATCCTGGTATCACCTTACTATTGTCATTCTGTCAATTTTCATAAACTCAATCTTATGTTATACAGTTTTAAGTCTACCTTTATTTAATGATTCTATATGTTTGTTTTTGGGGTAGGTTACTTTAAAAAAATACCCAATAGGATTAACCTGTTTGTAGTGTGCTGTAAGTCTAATGGCTCGCTCGGTGTTAGTACTAAAAAATCAACATCAGCGTTCTATAGAATTCTTCTATTCTGTGGTCATATCCCATGCCGGTTATTGCTGCGAATACTAATCTTTTAGAGTCCGTGCTAAAAGATAACAGGTTTTTACAACTAAACCTGCGCTAACCGTCCGTCTGTTCGACATTTGAAAGGCTGTATCTTTTGAACTTTAAGTGGTAGCCATATAAAATTTTCACAAAATATGTGTTTATTTATTGTATGTAGTGGACTTTTTAAGGCATTCCCATAGAAGTAACGTGTTTTTAAAGGTTTTAAGTTTTTGCTTTATCGTCAATAACGGTTTTTTTTTAATTTTTTTTATCCACAATTGGTAAACCCTTGACAATATCTCACCTGGTGGTAAGTGACGATGTAAAAACAAGCATCAAACTTGGCGGAATAATAGTACACAGCATAAAGTAAAATAAAAAAATAGTTCCAAACCGGCCAAGTGTAGGACGTACTTTACGCTAAAGATCCCAAACTGACTGAAAAAAAAAATCAGTCACACTAGTTTATATATCTTTTGATAAAAATAAATAGGTATCATTTTTGTACAGTACGTTCGCGGAATTAACTGCAGTACACCCAAATGGAGTTATTGAAATGTGTTGAAAAACAAAACAATTTTACAAAAAAATAAAATCTATTTTAGGTATGTATTTAAGCAAATAATTTAATGATAAAATGGTCTTTGAAAACTCTCAGTGATTTTGAAATAGGTACATCCATATTTTTCGCACGTACGTAAACAAAAAAAATCACATACTTACACTTTTTTACGGGAGTAAAACTTTTTTTTTCTTAACTACATATATATTAAATGTGAAAGACATGATTCTACAAATCTGAGACATTAATACGAATATAATTAATTATTCAAATTCATCATCATATTTTTTCACATATAAAAAGTCAAACATTAATTTAGTTATTATTTTAGTTATGTTATATTAGGTATTTCAATTATTTTAGGCATCTTATTTTAGAAATAATTTGTAATTAGTGTGGTATTATCGTTAAGACTGATTAATTTTAATACAGTGTTTTTATATTTTCCACTCAATAAAAGTGCTAAAATAATTAAAATGGTTTTTTTTTTTAAGAATTAATCATTAATTTTTCACTGCTAGACGAAGTATATTCAGAATCTTTGCCTACATTAGTGATAAATACTGAACAAGATTCGCGTGACCCCGTGCGGGTATAACGTCAGCGGCGCCACGATTGAACTCAGTACGAGCCCTTTGACATAACCAAAGAGTAAAAAATATTACTTTAAAAACATAACCTTTTGACGCGAGCCGGCAACGGCGAGCGGATTTATCAAAAGTGCACCTAATTCAGCGAACGAACTTTACTCGCGTGGATATATGTCGAGTCCGACTCGTACTTGGCCGGTTTTTTATTATCTGTGTCTACGAACAACCATCTTAACAACCGGAACATTTCCACGAAACAGCCAATTAACAAATCCCATTAACATTTTCAAGCGAAAGTTTAATCAATTACTGGCAACTTTTCATCTGTAATCATTTACTTCGAACCCACTGATCTTTCAAAAGAGTTATAAGCCGACGAAGGCCTTAATTTAACTTCAAGAAGTAACTCTCAAAAAATTGGAATCGAACTTCGCCCCTTGATGTAATTGTCAAAGGTAGAGCAAAAAAAAAGGAATTGATAAAAAGTGGTCAGGTGCGTGCGGGCTCTAGTTAAGAGTGGAGGATTCCGTGTACGTAAAAGTTGATTCAAAGATTCAAGATTCAAGGATTCAAAATGTTTATTCATAATAGGTGCAAAATACACTCTTTCTGATAGTCATAAAATAGTCATTTTTGAAAAACAAAGAAATAAACAATCTATAGATAAGTCATATCTTCAAAATACAATTAATGATTTAAAAAAGATGTCATTAGGACATGAAAACAATATGACACGAGAAGTTATACATTAAAATCATTGATTATCATTAATGCCTTTGACAATAGTAGGTCAGTTCACACGGACAACACCCGGTCTTGAGTATAACGCGAGAGCAGCCATCGCTTCCCTTCACCATATTATTAGAGGGAAAGGAACGACCCGGCTCTCGATAGTCTTGACGCGCCATCATACGCATGAACATTTAATTCGCTTATATAGTGTCGTTCGTTTTAACGAAATGCAAGAATTAAATCTACCCAATAGACAATTATCAGATTACAGATACAGAATCAAGTAATACTCATGTGTCAACGTTTTTTGATGTCACGGCGGCGTTCTTTGACACGCGGCGGCACAAAGGGCTAAGGGGTATTTACGAATCTACCTTGTATCAATCTCTATTTAGTAATTTTTAAGTGCCTCGGTGGCATAATGGTTAGTCATTAGCTTCACATCAGGAGATAGCGGTTTCGATTCACAGCAGTGTCTAACTTTGAGACGCGGTTTGGTTGGTGGAAGTGCATTTTCCAAACATCTATGTTACCAGCATTGATTTGTTCCAGCTTAAAGATAAGATAGCCAGTTTCCCATTGCGTTGTAAAATCTTGATAAGCCGGCTTCCATGTTCGGCATTATTGTCACTTGCCATCAGGTGAGATGATGCCAGAGGCAAAGTATATAATTAGTAATAAAATACAGTATGGATAATCCCTGCCGCTCTCCAGATTGCGACCTCAGCCCCTCGTCACCCAGAATGATACAGATTGGTTACAGTTTGGTTGTCGAATGTATAGGATTTTGTTTGCTCCGTCAGTTTTTTTTTGTAATGTCATTTCTGGCCAGTTGTATGAAGTGTCCAGGGTGTGCCAAGGGCTTACTAATTGTGTATAAAAAAATGTAATTTACCTAATTAAGTATAATTATAGTTAAGTTTTGGTTATGAATTTTTTAAGGGTTTTAGAAAGATACACTCAATTCAAACACACGTCATCAGTGCTGTTCTTTTTAGGGTTCCTTTGACAAACTAGGATTTTTTGTAGTTTTGCCATGTTTATCTGTACGTAGGTCTGTCTGCCCATTGATATGTCACAATCAATTTTCCTCAAAGGTTATTTCAGCTATAAAGCTGAAAATCGATACGGTTATACAAATATGTGACCTCTACAAAGATACGGCATTCAAATCTGTAAAAAAAAATCAGGGTTACTTAAGTACCCTCACTAAAGTAAAGTGGAGGTGAATTTTATTTTATTCACGTACCCTATCGTGAGATTTTCATTCAATAGATTTAATTAAAAACTATTTAGAGTTTGAGAATAACATATTGTAGATAAATAACCTTATACGAACCCGTTTACGAAATAGAACGTTTTTGAGTGGTGATTTTTGCAAGAGTTCCATATGTCACCATCCTATACTAGCTACAGCGCTATTTAAGAAAATCTAAAAAGTATCCGTTTAAGTTTATGAAATTGCAAAACTTTGTATGAATATGTAAATTTTCCTGATTATATAATATAATATAATATAATATAATATAATATAATATAATATAATATAATATAATATAATATAATATAATATAATATAATATAATATAATATAATATAATATAATATAATATAATATAATATAATATAATATAATATAATATAATATAATTTAATATAATATAATATAATATAATATAATATAATATAATATAATATAATATAATATAATATAATATAATATAATATAATATAATATAATCATAGAATTGAATGAAAAGAGAAAAATTAGATTTTGCTCTTTTTATATTGATTCAGTTTTGTTTCTTCTGGGTTTAGTTGTTTTTTTTATCACGCTTTTATTAGATTCAGCTGTATGTATGTTTGTTGTCGACTCCTTTGCACTCATTTTGACCCACATTAAACGGACAGATTTAATTCAGACTTTGTACATTTATCAAGAATTAGTGACAAAACAATAATTTCATATGTTTATCTCATTATCTTGATCAGGATCGCTAGGATCAAATGCACATCAAACTAAAAATAAGTAGGTATATAGTTTAAGCTGAAAACAATAATGAACGAAAAAATACTAGTATTATTGTGAAAAAAGCGTGGGTAGCTTTGTGCCATATTTTTTGTATATCGAGCAACCCACGCTTTTTTCACAATAATACTAGTATTTTTTTATTAAGAAATATTTTTCACTTTTTAGTTTGCTGTGCTTTAAAAGCGTGTTTTTTTTAGTTTCTTTGAACTTTATTATTCACAATTGGTAAGCCCTTAGCTTCATCTCATCTGATGGTAAGTGATGATGTTGCCGAAGATGGAAGAGGGCTTACCAAGATTGTCCAACCACATAGGATTTAGTTGTTTTGGAAAACATAAATGCTGTTAACATTGATGTTTGGCGGCAAGACTTAGATAGATGGTGGTAGCTAGAGGCTTAGAAACTGCCCTTCTAAACCAACTAAAAAGTGAAAAATAATTCTTTATATAAGCTGAACTTATTTATTTATTTTACATTTTTATTGTACACAGAAATACAAACAAATAAACATTAAACTAGATGAGAACATACAAAAGGTACAGATTATTTCTATAAGTAATTTCTTCCAGCAGACCTTGGAAAGAGAAATTACAAAAATTGGCAGAAGACGTGTACTTAACAAAAACAACATTTTTAAAAACAGAAATTTTGCTAACTTATTCCTAAATACTTAGCAAACAAATAAATAACACGTACAAAATAAAACACAATATACTACATAATTTAAGTTAATCATAATATAAATAAATGTAATAATATAAATATAATAATATGCAAATAATATAATAAATAATCTATAAAATAAATAAATATGGCTAACTTATATAAGGAAAAGACAAGAAGTGTTCTTCTAATTTAGATTGGGTACTAATTAAACAAGCTTCTTTTTAATAGCATTATTCGCCTCAGAAAATATAAGTTACCTTCTAAATTACTAAGTCGGCCACAACCAACGCGCGTCTGAATAATAGTATCTCAGCCACTAGTTATCTTCTATGTAAGCCACTGTAAATATAACTCAGCATGATGGTTATTTTTTTGCATCTAAATTTGTGGCATGCATTCAAATAGCAAACTTTTAAAATAATAATATATGACACCAAAATAGTAATTCTATTAGCTTCTAATTGTATAATTTAGTATGTTTAAAATGTAAGTCATCCTACATTAATCGATCGTTAAATTTGCTTAAAATTGTCATTAAATAGTATATTAAAGCCACTATTATTACATAATATGAACTATTGAGGACAGACAGAATAAAACACTTTATTTATAAAAATCAATTTGTGTATTACAGTCATTTATAATTATTAATTAAAAAAAGATGAACTTAGCACGTATAATTAAGTAATTAAAAGAACAAGAAAACATTACTGAATTACTAATGCCGCTCGCGCGTTAGTTGGCCTTCCACGCTTTCTTTTCAGTCCAAGCGGCTGTGCTTTTGCCTCTAATGGTGGCATTACGAATTTCAGTCTAATTGCTAGGCCTATCAGATGCTTGCAGATGTATTTGCGATAAAAGTCAGGACCATCACAACAACCAGTAATACAGTCTGTCTGATTGTTTGGTAGTGTTACTTTCCAAAATGAAAAAAAACACTTTTTTATATTCGTCAAAATGCTTGAATTTTTTCTCAGGTTGATTATTTTTAGGCGAGTCTTTGCCTGGAATTAAATATGTGTTGCTGTCTGGTGTTGATTGTACAGCTCTAATTTTGGTATCAGTTTTAGCCCTTTGATATCCGGTTGTCCAATCACATAACTGCAATACAGGTTGTGTCGCGAAGGTTTCTTCTGTCGCTTGTTGTGACCAGCTAGTAACCATTTCCTCTGCCACCACTAAGAAACGGGCCAACGGTATACGCTCGCGGAGGGTGTTGTGGTCTTTTATAACTCTGTTAAAGGACTCGAGTGCGTTGTTGGTCGTTGTTGGTTGGTGATACTGGTGCTGCACCCAAATACCAGTTTGGGTTTTTTATTAGCCATTCTTTTTTAAATTATGTGACGAATGCTTTTTGGTCTTTCCATTTCTTCAAAAACAACTCCGAAGCAGCAGAAAACACTTCAAGAGATGTAGCTGATTGCAGTGCATCAATATCTTCCAATATGTGTTTCGAATATATAAACAAACACGGGCAGGTCGGTACAAGAATCGAATGGCACTCTCTGATTGGTGCAAATGGCCGGTTGCTGTCATGTCGCGCATTCGCGCCAAATCGTACAGTGGCTGTTTTCACGATAAAAGAATATGAAGTATAATTTTACATGTTAAGTTATAATATATGATGTTGTTTATTGAAGCTTGAATATATAATTTTTGAGGAGCTTGCATTGAAGCTGTAAAACGTAAAATGTTGATGAGTTGCAAATACCGTGGCCGAGTCAGTAAATTAGTTGGCAATGTATAAATCAGAAGGACAAGTAAAAATAATTGTTGATCTTGAGTCGACGCTTTCTTTAACATTTTTAGTTGGCGTTGTAAAGAAGATGACTTAGTTTATTAGAGGCTATCTCATTTTCCCGATGCTTAGTTATTAAATGAGAAGGTTGACCACGTGGCCAAAAAAAAATTCTGTGGCCGAATTTATTATTTCTCATTTAGATTTAAAAGAATACAGACTCTGAGTATCGCGGATCTCATGTTGAAGTGAGTTCCACAACCTAATCGCATGCACGGAGAAGGAATAAGAATAGAAGTCAGTGGAATGGGTGGAAAAAAAGGAGGGATTTGAGATGAGCACGGGATTGCTGGTCGGGAGAACGCTGCAAGTTAAACTCAGTGGAATGGGTGGAAAATAAAGGAGGGATTTGAGATGAGCACGGGATTGCTAATCGGGAGGACGCTGCAAGTTAAACTCAGTGGAATGGGTGGAAAATAAAGGAGGGATTTGAGATGAGAACGGGATTGCTGGTCGGGAGGACGCTGCTAGTTAAACTCAGTGGAATGGGTGGAAAAGAAAGGAGGGATTTGAGATGAGCACGGGATTGCTGGTCGGGAGGACGCTGCAAGTTAAACTAAGTCTTACGAAGCTAGATTCCGCCGGTTATCGAACCCGTGACCCCGTGATGTGAAGCTAATTGACTAACCATTACATGCCTAATATATATACTGTGCCATTACGCAGAGGTGTTGTTAAGTTGTGTTTTAATATTTTCGTAATCGCACTCAACATCGTAAATCATATTACTCACACATCAATTTGTCCGGTTCACGAAACCCCAAAATATACGTATGGCAGAGTTGAAAGAAAAACTTTTTGTAACTTGTAATGAAAAGAATTCGTTTAGCCGCGCGCAGGCAATAGCAATCAGCTCAATTCAAATCGAGTTCACCTCAAGGGAATGTAGATTTTTCCCATTTCTTTTCGTTTCCCACTTGATGTGTATTTTATACGTAGATATGTGCCTCTTAATTTTTATGGTTCCCTACTAGATAGCCATCGGTGAAGAACGTCGTTGGCGTAACGGCTAGGGCCGCCGCCTCCTGTCCGGGAGGTCGTGGTTCGAATCCTGCCATGTACCAATGTCATTTCGAATTTAGATTTCATATGTATGTTTATCCGACGCTCTTACGGTGAAGGAAAACATCGTGAGGAAACCTGCACACGCCTGCGGAGAAACTCGCAGGTTGTATGTGAAGTCGACCAACCCGCACTGGGCCCGCGTGGTCGACTAAGGCCCGATCGCCCTAATTCAGGATAGGCTCGAGCCCCTCGGTGGGGACGTATATGAGCTGATATGATGACTAGATAACCAGACCCTATTTCTAAGCCTACGCTGTCTGTCCGTCCGTATGTCTGTCTCTCTGTCTGTCAGACTTATAAAGAGATGTATCGTATTAACCGTAACGATAGATAGCCAGCTGAAATTTTTACACTATTTATGTGATGTTCTTGGGGATTTATTACCAAATAATAAAAGTACCTAATAAAAAACTTAAAAAATAATTGGGGTCGCTGTACAAGTTTTTTTTTGTTTTTACTTCTTCGTAAAAACGGTAATGAATAAAAGTGTGATATTGGTTTGATTCTAGTACTAGCCCAAAAGTATAACAACAAATAAAAAAACACGTGGGTCGTACTTGTGCTAAAGAGTCCGAGCTGAATGAAAAAAAAAACATATTTTAGTCACTCGCGTTAAAGTCTTAGCATTTCAATTAAGTTTACTATAAAATAAATTATTTAAATACAGAAACGCTCGGAATAATTATGGCTCTCTAGCACACAATTCACAATTTGTTGTTATCCTACTAATATTATAAACGCGAAAATTTGTAAGAATGTATGTTTGTTACTCTTTCACGCAAAAACTACTGAACGGATCTGGCTGAAATTTGGTAGGTAGACAGACTAGGACCTGGATTAACGCACTGCGCACCTTCAAAAAGTCATAGAAACGTTGTCCACGCGGGTGGAGCCGCAGGAAACAGCTAGTTAATCTATTTTTTTTAAGTATCTAATTTTACATTGTCTAGAGGATAGACTTATAAAAGTGTACCTACTTTAAATAAAGTGAACTTAAAATATTGTTGTACTTGTGGGGAGAGGTGTGGTGTTACAGAACCCTCGGTGCGCGGAACCTACTCGCACTTGGGCGGCTTTTTTTACATGTGTTTTTAGGACGGAGGAAAGTGACGTTTGAAAAGTTGTTGACTTTCTAATTTTACAACATTAGGTATTCTTCCACACGACGACTTTTATTTATCTATCGCTGGGGTACCCGGCTTCGCTCAGGGAGTAGCCACCCATAAAAAAAGGTCTCGAATGGTCCACAATGTTTCAGAACCATCCACAACATTCGAGAATATTCTACAATATTCCACAATGATCTGCGATGTTGATGAGGAATGTTCTCGAATACTCTCATATGTTCTGGGCTGTTCTAGAAATTTCTAGAGAGCGAAACTTGCAGTCATTTATCTTCAAAAGCACGCCCTTCAGGTAAAAACGGGAACCTTCTTTATGAATTGGGCATTGCAGCTTACAGTACTATTGATTTCTAGTAGTAGTATAACACGGAAATGTACAGCTGTATTAACGCTTGCAATATTATAGTGTTATCTTAGTGATGCTTAATATTGTTTTGTATAAAAAGCGTTATTTTCAGCTATTGCAGTTCGAGTTTATAAACTTCTCAATGTTCCTTATCTAATTGATGTTTGATCATATAATGTGACCTAGTTTTCCTTAAAAAATAAAATAAAAATAATAAATGCTAAAAATACCTTAAGTGGCATCCTATAATGCAGTTTTGTGCTAGACATAGACATATATTTATTGGTAATTAATAATTCAAGTCACATTATTATAATAACACATTTATAAAATTTAAGTAAAATTATTATTAAAGTTGAAACATTTTGAAACATTTATCATTATGAAACTATTCTGAAATAACATTTTATATTTAGCCCTTGTATATCAAAAATTCGTTATATGTGTAAAAGGACCGCTCGACAAGCCATTTCTGTAGCTTACTTTCAACAGAGAGTTTATACACCTGTGGGCCCATAATATGTATAGTTCTCGCAGATTTCTCTAACCTGTGCGTTACGGCTGTGAGCAAGTTTGCACTCCGGAGATTGTGTCTAAGCTACTTATGATATATTCACCCCGTAGCTGCTTAATCGCTTTTTAAGGAAATCTAAACGTTATTGGAAACAGTACGGCCAAGAAGGCTTTCTTGGTTTAGGAGTAATAGTCGAGTTAGATTTGTAAAAATCATAGATTTCAACCAACTGCAAAAATTACATTTTTAAATTTAACATTTATTATTTGAAAAGACTACGGAACACTTCATGGCGCGTGGTCTAACAGGCACTTGGAAACTTTTTTAACGTAACGTTAAATGAAATGATAGCAGCGGAATGCACGGCGGCGGCGATCGACGTGATGCGTCCCTTTGTTGGCAATTGCCGAACGTTCCGTTTGTTTGTTTGGCACCGACTCCAAATTAATTTAGGTATTTACATAAGTGTAGGAGCTCAGTTAGACTATAAAGGTTCTTTTTATTTTACGCTTTTCAGTTCCTTTCTTTTTTCGTCGGTTTAATCTTTTGTTAGAGATTTTTTATTTTTTATTTTTTGTGGCTAAAATATACTAATGGGTGCGCCATTTTTTAAAAGCTTTTTTGTTTCCTAAATAAAAAAAAAGAGTCATCAAAATCGAACTACTCCGAAAAACACAAATTAGGTACAATCAGTGAGTGAACCATCAATCATTCCCTGTTTTCCTACCCTTAGGGTTAGAATATTTTTTACCAAATGTAAATAGGACCAATTTTTCCTTCCAATCTTCCAATAAAAAAAGTATTATCAAAATCGGACTACTCTGTAAAAAGTTATGCGTGATCGATCATACATAAAAAAAAAACAAATATACGCGTCGACTTGAGTACCTCCTCCTTTTTTTTCGTCGGTTAAAAATACTGTCAGCACAGTCTAAGAAACCACTATCAGTTTGAGGTTTTACCAGGTCAACCCAGGTATACGATATGTATGTATGTCTATGTATTTTAAGACTAAGGGGCACTGGGACAGTGTTTATATGTACCTACTAGCTGTTTCCCACGGTTTCACCCGCGTGGACAACGTTTCTATGACTTTTCGAGGGTGCGCAGTGCGTAGTAAAAAGTAGCCTATGTCTGAATCCAGGTCCTAATCTGTCTACCTACCAAATTTCAGCCAAATCCGTTCTGTAGTTTTTGCGGGAAAGCGTAACAGACAGACAGAGTTACTTTCACATTTATAATATTAGTAGGGATACATATATGTTCGATTTAGTTACGCCAGATTCCGATAGGTGGAATTGCGCGTATCATATTGCAGTTCAATGCTTACGCGAGTTAACGGCCTTATATGATCTGTGATCTACTAAGATACATTCGATTTCAGAGAAAAAAGACGAACTTCTCTTGTCACTGGACGCAGAGTGACTTTGCATAACCTCATGGAAAAATGGTTGCAATTTTTGAGTATTTGCGCCTATAAATCGTGATCGGCAGATAATATAAAGTAAATTGGTGTATATCCTCCAAATATGGTTTGGCTTTGGCGAAAGGTCGTCACTGGAGTGAGATTTAATGAAAGTTGGCTGTGATCGGCTAGATATCAATTTGCCATACGAATCCCTCATAGCACTTGACTTTGTATTGTGTGGGGTTTTCAGCACGGGCTGTTAACACTGAGCTGTTTGCGGCGGTGAAGGCAGGAGGTGCCCTGCATGGAAAATCAAGTTACCCGGGATAACCTCAGACAATACACTTACACACATTTCACTAGATTAGGTACACTTAGTCTCCCAAAAAACCCTCCAAGAAGTCGAGGACCTGCTGCAGGCTGGACTGGGGTGAGTGGTAGTCTAAGGATACTAGCCTAACGGGGCGTTAAAGGCCCATAACTCTTGTAATATTTGCATGACAAAGGCTGTAGCGTCCTGGTCTCAGACAAGGATTTAATAGCAAGTCGCTATCTGGCTTGAGACAGGGTCGATATATGGTCCTAGTTTTAATTTTTTCAACGAATCAAGCTAGATGATGATTGTCAGCCATTCCGCACAAGCGCGGACTGTTCTTTCAATTTAAGCAGAGAATTCAGGAATTTCTAGATTAAGTTAGTCTAATTTGCGCGGTGCTACTGCTTGCGCATTGGTGAACTTCCCTCTGTCCCGGGGATGTAAACTGAACAATATACATACAATCGTTTTGTCTGTCGGTGCATAAGTATGGTATGAATCCTATATTATTACGATCAAATATGGTATTTTATCCTCTTCCGTGGCGTAACGGTTAGTCCATTCGCTTCACACCAGGAGGTTGCGGGTCCGATTCCTGGCGGGGTCAACTTTCTAAAACCCGGTTTGGTTAGTGGTGCATTTAGATAGCACGCCTGGCTAGCTACCAACATCTTTTCTAAGTCTTGCCGCCAAACATCAGTGTTAACAGCATTGAATTATTCCGGCTTGAAGATAATATAGCCAGATCCCCATTACGTTGAGGAATCTTGGTAATTTTTATTTAGCTACTCCATTATAATTTTTTTTACATTTTCCCTTCGATGTCCACTTGTTGCGAGCGCTAGTAACGATCCCATTTCTGATGTAGGAAGGGTGCTTAGATTATGGACGGCCTTATGATTCACGTCCTTAACTATTTCTGTCGTAGGCGTTGAAATAACAATGCAGCTATATCACAGAGGTCCTCCTTTAATAGTATTGATCATTCGGCAACCGAAATTGTACAGGATGCCTAGAACTCCAATGGATTGCAAACGTGGTTATCCCAGCGATGCCGTGACACGTCCGTACTGCTCTATGCTCCGCCCAAAAGTGCCTGCCCCGAAACTAAGAGCCAACTAATATGGCTTCTCAACTCAGTGTTGCCATCTGTTACCTAATTACGGAACTAAATTTGACAGTTTGATGTATGCTGATTTTAAAAACAGAGCCATCTTTTAGCGAATTTAGGAACTAATTTCTTGATGCGACGTATAATTTTAAGATAAATATTTTTGCAGTTATTTAAGAAAATAGGCGAAAATTTACTATTTCGTTCCCTCCCCATTATCTCCGAAACTACTGAGCCTAAAATCTTGAAAAAATCACAGTATATGAGGTTAAATGCAAAGATTACAGAAACATCTATTAGAACATCTGAAATCCTTCCGTTCCCGTAGGAAAAATTATAGTTCTAAAAAACAGAATAAGTATACCCCTATTTACCTTGCGTAAAGTATGTACTGAAAGATCTTGTTCCGTTGGTAGTTAAAGTTTTGGTGCGGAACTCTCTTTGTGTGACCCCTAGTCACACTTGGCCGGTTTTTTAAAAATATAAGATGTAAACGAGAGAATTTAAATATGCTTTTTAAATTTAGTTCTTATTACTCGTATTTGTTGTTTGTTGAAGTAATTTGTTGTTTTATTTTAGAATGTTTTTAATACTCAGCCTGGGCAAATAGCGCACATTGCTCAACTGACCAACAGCCCAAATAGGTAGTTTTTTTACGTACTTTGACGCGCTTGGTTTATGGTTGAAAAAAGTATACAAAAAAGGGTTCTCTTTGTCGTTGGTTTAGGCTGTATGTAGTTTATACCTAGGCTAACATGTCTCAATATGTCTTTTATCCATAGCCAGTAAAATAATTCTGGTAAAAAAAGAATAAAAAATGTCGAAAGGTTTGTTTACGTTCGCGAAATTCGCAAAAATGTGCGTAGCTTTTGATGAAATTAGCACGAAATGCTAAGTAAATTGCATTTATTTAGGTGTTACAGTATTACTGCGTAACTGTGAAGTGATTTTAACACAATTTCCTGTTCGAAAAACTCTTGTCAAAAAGTGGTGTGTTTTATCAACAAATTAGGGTTCCGTGACCAGTTTGTATCAATTCTGAGGGATTATAAGATGGAAAGGTAAGTAAATTGCATGTATTTCTATTCTAAGGTATTACTGCTTTACTGTGTAGTGATTTTATCACCGTATCTTGCTCGAAAAAACTCTTGGAAAAATTATAAAAACATTGTTTGCAGCGGCAAGAAAAAAGAAATGAAAATCACAATGTAGCAATATTTTTTTAAAATTGTCTTTGCACTAGGCTATCTCTTTTTTGTTTTGTATCATGTAGATACATTATCGAGCCATTAGAAAAGCATCATTTTTAACTGTATTTATGTAGAATATAAAAATAAAATAGTAAAACAAAACAAAAAAAATCAAAACTTTCAAATTAATCGTGTTCTATTTACTTTTTTTAAGAAATCTTAAAAAAAATATAAGTGTTAGTAAGGCCGCAGTAATAACTGTAGCGAAAATTAATTAAAATGTTAAATAAAAGGATTTATAATAAGTGCTATCGCCACATAACACGTAAAATTTAGAATCTTGGCCTAAATGCGGATTTTGAAATGAAAATATTTCGTGAAGTAATTCGGAATAAATATATTTTGGACACTAAAAATATGGTATATAAGTTATAAAAAGGAATGGTGGTGTTATGAATGATAAGGAAATATAAAATTTTAGCAATGATACTTAACATCTAAAAAGTTTGGAATTAGCCCGAAATTGGGTAATTACAGCGTTACACAACACGATTTCTAATTTAAAATTAATACCTAGAAAAAGAAGGCAACACCCCGCAGCTCGGAGGCGGTAGCCTGTGCTGGTAAGCCATGGATGTACTTTGCCCGTAGGTAGATGAGGATAGGTAGATGAAGAAAGGAAGGTGAAGAAATGAAGGTGAAGAAAGGTAGGTGAAGCCCTATAAAAAAAGGTAGCGGATCACCAAGGAGTCAAACATAGTTAGTAGCAGTACCAATAAATAAACTTCTTACCTCTTACACAGATTTTAAAGTAGATAATTTAGGCAAACATGCAATAATTTAACACAACTAATTTCACAATATAAATCAAGTAGAAAAAAACACCACAATCTTTTAATCCCCAAACCAAATATGTCAGCCCTTGCTTTGACAATTTTCGACGCATTATCTGGCTTACCAAAAAAGAACCAATGAGATTTTATTTTGGGACGAGAAAAAAGTTTCCCGCTGCATAAATTACTATGAATGATTTAGTATTTTTGACAAGTAACTTACGGATTACGAATAACCGACATGATTTTTTTTTGGTAAGTGCATCATGCTATAATAGATAACCTTACATTATCAGACTTTTATTATTACTAGTTATTACATTTAGTATAATAAACATATCATCTTGAAATACTTACAATGAGTTTCATTTCTTATCTTTGTCTCGAAAGTAATTCCCCGACAGTTTAATAACTTTTGCTGAGACTGTCAAATTTAGCGCAATGGTAACGAATTTAAAATTACTTAGTGATCCCGGTATACCTTGGGATTCTATCACAGGGCCAGATGACCGTCGCAGTAGGAAGGTCTCCCACTCCGTGGACCGAAGACCTGGTAAAACCAAGTCAGTGTTCATAATGATTGAAATAATAAAGCTTTTGAAATGACCTTAAATCAAATACGCCAAAATGAATTCCTTCCTCTGATTTGGTTCTGATTATAGATTTTTACGTTTTTTTTATCGTTTATTATTTATGTCTTTTAAAACGTAAAGAGGATACTTTTAGCAAACTTGGAACTAAAAATAGCTTTTCGAATTGTGAAAAGTTCTAGATAGGTAATTAAAATTACAATCAGTTGGTAAAACCCCAAAGTATAATGTACTTTATCGTCATTATTCACTGTCATGTTTCACACTGCACAGGGTGTAACACAGTTGATGTGGAACTGCTAACTTTTAGAGCTCTTAGCAAAGTTGTAACTAGAACTAGTTTTGCAAATTGTGAAAAGTTCTGAGGTACTTAAAATTACAATCAGTTGGGAAAACCCCAAAGTATAATTACTTTATCGTCATTATTCTCTATCGTGTTTCACACCATACAGGGTTTAACACAGTTGGTGTGGAACCGTTAACTTTTAGAGCTTTTAGAAAAGTTGTAACTAGATCTACAACTTTTCCAAAAGCGAATTGTAAAAAGTTCTGAGATAGGTACTTAAAATTACAATCAGTTGGGAAAACCCCAAAGTATAATTTACTTTATCGTCATTATTCACTGTCACGTTTCACACTACACAGGATGAGTGTAACACAGTTGGTGTGGAACCATTCAAGATTCAAGATAATTATTCAAAATAGGTGCAAATTACACTCTTTCTGATAGTCAAAAATTAATGTCATTTGTGAAAAATCAAGAAATAAACATACAGTGGTAATTAATAACGTCAAAGTTCAATCCTTGATATAAACCAGATTATGTCATTAGAACATAAAAACAATATTATGACACAAAAAGCCATACATAGAAATCGAGAAATCTATGCTATTTTTATACCCCCCGCCAGAAAATTGCTATTTAAAGAAGTATGAAAAAAATGGAAATAGTTGGACATATAATCAATTTACAAAGAAAATTGTTACGACTAAGTAGGCTTTCTTAGTTTAGAAATAATAGTCGACCAACTTAAGATGTGTACATGGATTTTTTAAAAAATCACAGATTTTCCATACAAAATGTTCTATATCAACTGTAAAAATAACTAATTTTTCTTTAAAATACACACTTATTTACGGAGTCCTACTTTGCTCGTGGTTCAACTTCATTTTAGAACAAAATTTTTATCAGTTCAAAAAACCCGTGGACTAAGTGTTGTACAGCACAGTTAGTGACGTAATTAAATTATCTGTTACAAAATTACATCTCGTAGATACTTAGTTACATACATTATGTATAACTTAAGATAAGAAGGGCGCTTTACTATCAGTCTGCAAGAATAAACCAGTGAGCTAAGTTGTACAGGAAAATCGTATCCACTTACCTAGTTATTTTTTTTTAATTTCAAAATGAAGTGGTTGCATAGCTTTATTGTGTGCTTTCTTATTTTTAGTGACCGTGTAAGTATGATTTTATCTATTTTTTGATGACAGGGCAGTGTAAAACGCTTTCACACTACTCCTTTCCCTCTAATATGGCCAAGGGGAGCATTATGGATGACTGTATTGTGACTAGATGCTGTCCATGTAAACTGGCCCACTCTTGTCAAATGCATTTTGTCATGACAACCATATAGTCCTACTAATATTAAAAATGTAAAAGTTTGTTCGTATGGATGTATGTATGGATGTTTGTTACTCTTTTACGCTTCAACCACTGGACAAAATCCTATATTTTACAGTTTTTGCCTCAGATTAAATATAGGGTGGAGTTAATTCCATTTTATCACTTGTACTTTAACTCATAATAACAAAAAAATAATTAATTTATTAACAACAAATAAAAATTTTCAGAAAATGGCGCGTTTTTGCAAATTGTCATTTTTTTACAACGAAACTAGGCAACGGGCTCGTAGGCGTATAAAGCCTATTCGATTTTTGACAAAATATTAAAGTGAAAATAATTAAATTGTAACTATTAATTAAATATAATAAACAATCATTTCAAAGAAATTTGAGAATTCGAAGTTAAGACACACGGAATCGTTCATTTTTCTTCGTATAAAATCTATCCAATTTTATTCTATGTATAAAAACTCCTTGCTACTAAACTTTTTAAATTAACTTGTTCCATAACTTAACTGCAAAAGTAATGACTAATGATCGAGCTCTTAGAAGAAAGTCACCACTGTGTAAAAGAAAGATGCTTATGCAAAAGATTTAATTTTCGAAACTTAATTATAACCTCTGAAAGTACGCCATTGTATGAACATTTATTTACTTCATAATTTTGAGGGTTTCGTACCCAAAAGGGTAACAACGGTACCCTATTACTAAGATTTCGCTGTCCATCCGTCTGTCTGTCTCTCAGTCCGTCTGTCACCAGACTGTATTTCATGAACCGTGATAGCTAAGACAGTTGAAATTTTCACAGATGATGTATTTCTGTTGTCGTTATAACAACAAAATTAAATACTAATAATTAGAAAAGTGAAAAAATAAGGGGGGTCTCCATACAATAAACTAGCGCCATCTAGTATGACGGTACGGAACCCTTTGTGTGCGGTTTTGACTCGCACTTGGCCGGTTTTTTTATAAAATTTCGTCTTTGCCAGAGACAAAATGTAACTCGAATTCATCATATCAGCCGAAGGACGTCCACTGCTGAACATAGGCCTCCCCCAAAAATTTCCTCGACGACCGATTCTGCGCTACCAGCATCCAGCGGCTCAAGTTAAAGTTCTCCAGTGGCAACCGCGCACCGGAAAACGTAGCGTAGGCAGGCCTCCCACTCGGTGGACCGATGACCTGGTGAAGGTCGCAGGAACTCGAATTACTGGCAGTCAATAGAAACCCTATTACTGAGTAAGAAAATTATAGAACTTTTAGCACTAGTGGTGCAGCCCGCGTACTTTTTGATAGCCCATAGGCGTCCCCACAGCTGGGGGACGGGTCTCTTCCAAACTGTCCAGGTTGGTAGAGTTTGTAGGGCTAGGGAGTTCTGCTCTGTGGGCTAGGGCAAACCCCACTATCAGAAGTATTTCAACCCGCCTATCTAGTAATAATTACCGGCACCAACGACTTAAAGTGCCTTGAGAAGCACGGAAACGGTTGAGAAAAGTGCCATTAACAGTCAAACCCATCCAGGTAATAACCGTGCTTCAGATCAGTTAACCTGAGTGATCGTCCCAACAACCAAATAATACTTAGCTACGCCCGGTTCTCGCCCGTGTACAATGCACCCTTTTTAATTGCCTAAATGGAGCCCTGCCGTTCCGTGGTCAAAGTTTATTTGGTCTTACTATGGGGGCATGCGGCTGATATAGAAACTATTTTCATCCTGCAAAAAAAAGAGCTATCCGCGCAATCTATCAGATCCGATCACTTGAGTCGTTACAGAATAAGTTCAAAGAAACCAATATTTTAACTGTTGCTAGTCAATTTATATAAGTATGAAAACATCGTGTACGTTCGTAAGAATTTGCATTTATTTCCTAAAAATAGTGACAGGTCTAATTTGAATTTATAAAATGTAAATAAATAAAATAGATATAGCCTTTTCGAGACTGAGTAAGGTTAAAAAGTCATTTGTGGGGCAGTGTATAAGATTCTACAATAAAATTACAGAAAATGTAACTAGTTTGTCAGAGAATAAAATCAAGACTCATGTCTTCATGACAAAGATATATATGTTGATTCTTTAACAAATACCATTATCTGAGGTTAACTGATATATTATTGCACTGCCTATTAACGTATTCTATCGCTGTTTCCCTACCCAAAGGTTTCCTGGAAGAAATTTCTACCTAGCAATAAGGTCGCCTATTGTATAGGCTTTCTTCTATATTGATTATTTCTTTTTTATGTTGTGATGACCTGGTGAAGGTCGCGGGAAGCCGCTGGATGTGGGCAGCGCAGAACCGGTCATCGTGGAAATCCTTGGGGGAGGCCCATGTCCAGCAGTAGACGTCCTTCAGCTGATATGATAATGTTGTGATGCAATAAAGAATATTATATTGTACTAGCTGTCCCGGCGAACTACGTACCGCCTTACATTACATTACACTGCCCTACCCTACCCTAACCTACACTACACTACCCTACCCTACACTACACTACCCTACCCTACACTACTCTACCCTACACTACACTACCCTACCCTACACTACCCTACCCTACCCTACCCTACATACACTACACTACACTACCCTACACTACACTACCCTACCCTACACTACCCTACCCTACCCTACACTACCCTATCCTACACTACCCTACCCTACCCTACACTACCCTACCCTACCCTACACTACACTACCCTACCCTACCCTACCCTACCCTACCCTACCCTACCCTACCCTACCCTACCCTACATAAGAACCTTCTCCTGACAATAACGAACTCGACAAAAAAAGAATTAGCGAAATCGGTCCAGCCGTTTAGAAGGAGTTCAATGACTAACACACGGACAGAAGATTTATATATATAAAGAAAGACGGACAGAAGATTTATATATAAAGATTGTATTGTAATCCTCAGAATAATTGGTTACATTTTCAGCTGGCATCATCATACTCACCCAGGACTTCAATTCGTGGCCACCACGAGCACAGGGAGAAGGGTCATGGCCACTCACTGCACCACTATATGGTCAAAATGCCTTCAGGGACCAAGGAGTCAATCGCTCAGCCTTACGTAAGTTACAAGATATGACTTTCTTCATACCCTAACTAGCTTTTGCCCGCGGCTTCGCTCACGTGAACATTTTTTCTACTACTGTTTTAGAGGGTGTGCAGTGCACGAGTCGCAAGCGGCTCGCGAGCGTGGAAAATGAGTTTTCTCTAGATCCCTCGGGAACTATGATTAGATTCATCATTACAGCTCATATACGTCCCCACCGAGGGGCTCGAGCCTACCCTGAATCAGGGCGATTAGGCCTTAGTCGACCACGCGGGCCCAGTGCGGGTTGGTCGACTTCACACACAACCTTCGAGTTTCTTCGCAGGCGTGTGCAGGTTTCCTCACGATGTTTTCCTTCACCGTTAAAGCAATCGGTAAGTATGTACGTAAGTTTTTTGAAAAACTCATTGGTACATTGGCCGTCCAGATTTGAACCCGATGATTAGATTAGATTAGATTTATTATTTTATATTATTAATGTCAAGTTTACAGTATTTTAAAAATGTCAAAGGATAATATGATCGTCAAAATAAGGAAATATAAAAATGTCAAATGTCAAACAATAAAGATAAAATGTCGCAATACAAAAGTAAAATATAAAAATAAATTAAATGCCAACTTAAATATAAATTATTAGATACAAGTCTGTATGTAATTTCAATAATTATTTAAATTTGTTGATATACTCATTTACTGAATAAAATTCATTATCCAACCATTTGGTTCTTTAATTGGAGCGTAAACGTTTCATCTTTGATGACTGCGGGTAGTCAAGAGGGTAGTCGGGTACAACGATGGACCAATCACGCGCGGGTTTTTCGTTGCGAGAGTGGTCCGCTGCTGAACCGCCGCCGCCTTTGTTTCGCAAGTTCCTTCCTCCTGTGTGGTGCGTTGATCAAAGTTACATATTATGTTTCGCCGGACGTACATACATTAATAGCTCATACAAGTACAAAGAGTACAATGGCATAATGCATAGTCTTTTGAATGTGTCTCTTATGCGTGTTCCTAATAATGTCACGGTATGCTAAATTGTAGTCTGTGTCACTTTCAAACTATACAACTATCCTGTGCAAAATAGCATATCAATAAAGGGAGGGACGGGTTCTTTTAAAGATAGATAAATCCACCAAAAACTAAAATATATTTATTTTAAATTGGTTATAAAAAATGGACAATATGAAAATAGACAGTATCGATTTTTAGTATGGGAACCGGAATTATTTTAAATTGGTTATAAAAAATGGACAATATGGAAATAGACAGTATCGATGTTTAGTATGGGAACCTGAAAGACAATTTTAAAAACAAACAAGTAATAAAAAAGTACAAAAAGACAAAATGATGATATAAAAGCAGGTTAAAATTAAAATTAAAAAAACCAAAATGATTGACTTCGTCACATCACTATACCTTCCCTTAAGGCCCATAAGTGCGACAAGGCGCACTGTTCGTGGCGTCTTGCTCCCACATTATGTTTCCCCGTGAGCAGCGAGTGTTTAACACCACTTTAGTTCATTTTTAATCATCCTTTAAAAAACGTTAACTTAAATAAATCCGGCGAAGCCCTCTGTAATGAGGCGATCACAACGATGGCGGTAACACGACTTAGGTAGGCACGGTAGTGGGCGTGGGTTTAAAAAATAGATTGAATGATATATGATGATTTTATTGTGAATAGGGATGAAGAATGCTAGTCAACTGAGTTACTTTAGAAAACGACATGTTCTAATAATGCTAGAAATACCTATACTCGCCTATACATATACTCGCCTGGCGCGGACTTTTTTTTGCTACTTTCGCATCTGGCAAGCAACCGATAGTCGGTCGAGCGGGAATCTGCGCATCTGGCAGCGTCCGGCTGCTGGACGGGGCCCTGTTCGCGGGAAGTGACTCACTTCATACATGATTATGGAGCGAAAACTATCGCTGCGTGCGTCTAACGTTTGCTAAAGCGCCTTGGTAAGACTAGGACAGAGTTAGGAATGAGTAAAATGCCAACGGTGAATGATTTTCGATAGAAATCTCCTTCGAATCAGTCAGTGCTTTCCGCTGCGCTCCGGGGGTGCGCGTACGTGTTGTTAAAGTGATTGTTTAGTGATTGTTTTGTTGTTTTGCATAGAAAAACTCTGTGTTGTTGAAATTCCCAATAAACCGGGTAAGCAATACAATGTTATTGTATTAAGAATTGTTATTGTAGCATTCATATTTCACATTTTTTTAGGTTCAAGTGCAATACCTACTTACCCTATCTTTAGCTTAGACTGTTGAATTTTTTCTCACTTAATTTCATACACAAATATTTTAGTCAGGTAGTCAGTTAAAGAAGATTTCATCGATATAAGTTTTATATATAGTTCCCATACAAAAACATTGCGAAATATTTGTTTTTCTAACCTTGACAATAATGGCGACCACCCACAAAGGGCCTCGCCGGTTGAAGCAAAATGGCGGTTCTGGCGGCACCAGTTTACGTGCGACCAACTGCTGGAGGCGTGCCAGGTGAGTGGTAGCAGCGTCATTTAAGTACTCATTTTGTGATTTTGGTGATTTAAAAATAGAAGACTTTATGGAAAACAAAACGAGTAAGGTTTTCCGAAGTTTAATTAGAATGGCAATTTAGTGATCAAGAGTTCATTATTTATTTCTGATGCTGTCGTCATCCCTATTAGAAAAACAATATAAATACAAATTCCCAAAATGAGTCTTTTAGAGAATTAGTATTAAATAAATATTTCAGAATCAATTTATTATGGTTATAATAATAGTAAGGATGATCGAATTTTAGTTTTTGAATGAAACAACAGCGCATGCGTAAAAAATGAATAGATGGAATGAAAAAAGGTCAATTGAAAAAAGAACGAAAAACAGCGTACCTACCGCGTTACAAGCAAAGATTGTGGAGGTCTCAAAAGGGTTGTTTTTCGTGGATTAAACAATTATCGTATTGTTCTATATTATTGTTCTTTTTAAAGCATATTTCCAGTCCTTCTACAAGTGCAGTCTGTGGGTTAGCTACACGCGGAGAGCATACAGCGACTTGCGAGTCCAATACAATAACGTTGATGGGCCTGGCGCGCTTCTGCAGTGCCTCTGGCATGTTTGCGGAGGCAAAGACTGACAGCTTCGAGGCTATTATGCGAAAGCGGTCCGCCTCATTGATGAGTCGAACGCTCGCCAGTACCAACAGCATTCTGTGCACTCTAGTGGACCAATGGGACTCTCCGATACTGAGGCGCTTTAAACAGCTGCACGCAATCAAGTAGAGACCGGCGTTGCCCCTGTGGCGGACGGCTCCATCGAGACCATCTCAATTATTTGATTTATTCCTATTGTTTTACTAACACTAGATTATAAGTATCGATGTTACTAACCAATTATGGAATATGTCTGAAATAAAAACTATTATTATTAACGAATTAACGGCAAGAAGAGGTTTCTACAGGGTGTTACGAGATTTGTGTAGTATCAGTTGACTAGGTATCGTACTCATCATACTAAAATTTTGGGGTGCTCATCATTTTGTAATTTTTCTTGAGCAACCTACTGCCAAGATTGAAAATAAATTTACGGCTTTCCTTAGAAAATTGGTCGATCAGCTGGTCAATTTGTTTGAAGTTCAATACTTTTTGGGGTCTCTTGGGGAAAGCTGTTCAGTATAATGGGAACTGTACCAATTTTGTTACAGTCTATCTTTGAATGGAAAACTATTGGATACTAGCTGTCCCGGCGAACATCGTTCCACCTTACACTACACTACCCTACCCTACCCAACCCTAGACTACACTACCCTACATTACACTCCACTACTCTACCCTACCCTACCTTACCCTACACTACCTTACCCTGCCCTACCCTTACCCTGCCCTACCCTTAAACCTGCTCCTGACAATAACAAACTCAACAAAAAAGAAATAGCTAAATCGGTCTAGCCGTTCCTGAGTTATAAATGGTGTAACTATAATATATTTATAGACGAAACGGAGACTTTTTCGCGTCACGAATCATATGAAACGATGATTTCTTACAGAAATGCTCCCAATTCAAATGCGGAGACCACGCTAAGCGGATATTCCTGAACCGTCACGGCAAAATGACGAAGAAGGAGTACTACGTGGTGAAAAGGGAGATGCTGGATGGAGCGACCACGGGTGTGAATTTTACGATCAGTAAGGTAAGTAGGGAAAACTGCCGTCTGAGACATGTGTAGCAATCTGGCGATATAAGTAGAAATAACATTATAATATAATATGAACATTACAGGGCACTCCTAGCTTACCAAGTTTTAAGACATAGCTACGTCACTGGCTTGTCGAGCATTCTTTTTAAACATACTCTGACTTTACAAACTTGATAGTAAATTAAATTGACAAGTGTATTTCATTCATTACTTTGCTAGTAATTTTTAATTATAATTTTTAAATTTAAATCTTATTTTGATTTACTCTATCATGTAATGACGTGTCAATTTATTTTACCAATAAAAATGACTATTTTTATGTTATTGGAGAAATAATAGGGATGACGACAGCATCAAAATGGTGTCGCATCGGGAGCCGGCTCATTCCTTTCCCTCTAATATGGTTTATGGAACGATAGCAGACTCTCGCGTTATACTCGTGACCGGGTGCTGTCCGTGTGAACTGACCTACTCTTGTTAAATGCATTCAATGATTTTTATGTACAATATTTCGTGTCTTTCATGTTCTAATGACATAATCTGATTTATATCAAGTATTTAATTTTGACGTTATTAACTATTATTTGTTTATTTTTTGATCTTCACAAATGTCATTGATATTATTATTTTATAACTACCAGAAATTTAATTATACATAATTAATATCTAATTTGCACCTATTTTGAATAAATATATTGAATTAAATAGAAATAAATTATGAACTCTTGATCACTTAATTTCCCTCCTACTTAAACTTCGGAAAAACTTACTCGTTTTGTTTTCCATCAATTCCTTGATTTTTAATTTACCAAAATCACAAAATGAGTACTTAAGAGTCTCCAGGAGGCTCGAGTTTCCATACAAACGTAGTTCTGCTTTAATACAAAAACTACATGCCAGATTGAATCCAAACTTTGTAAATATATTGGTAGACACATATCGATGTTTGTAAATAGTTTTCATCGTAGTAAATTTTAACGTAGCTAAACGAAGGCTTAATTTCGTTTTGTACTGAAAGTTTGAAACTGCTTTTATTTTTTTCCGTTTTATATTAGTACTTCGAAAACTAATTACAAACATCGATATGTGTCTTCTCAATATGTTTGCAAAGTTTAGATTCAATCTGAAATGTAGTTTTTGTATTGAAGCTTATCTACGTTTGTATGGAAACTCGAGCCTCCTGGCGGCCCTGACTAAATGACGCTGCTAAACTATGACGTCACGCCTAGGTATTTCTAAATTTTTTAGAACAAAATGCAGTTTTTGACAGATGATAAAAAGTTACTCAGATGACTAGCATTCGTCATCCCTATTCGCTTAAATATTTCGCAGTACCTACATTTTTTCCAATGCTCAACGCAAGAATGGAACTAATCAACTTTGAAACTTGAGCAGTATATGTTGAGCATTTTAGTAACAGCGTTGGTGGCGCAATGGCAAGGGCCGATACCTCCTGTCCGGGAGGTTGTAGTTCGAATCCTGCCACGTACTAATGTGTTTTCGAATTTCGATTTCATATGTACTTTTATCTGACGCTCTTTACGGTGTAGGAAAACATCGTGAGGAAACCTGCGCACGCCTGCGGAAAAACTCGTAGGTTGTGTGTGAAGTCGACCAACTCGCACTGGGCCCGCGTGGTCGACTAAGGCCCGATCGCCCTAATTCAGGGTAGGCTCGAACCCCTCGGTGGGGACGTATATAAGCTGATAAGGCGATAAGTTAAATAAATAGCTTAAATAATGGAGCGACGTAGGGGTGGCAAAGGAGTTTTCCGTCAAACGGTGTCTATCGCCTGGCTACTTCAGCGGACTTCTAATCGTCATCAAATCAGCTCATACACGTCCCTACCGAGGGGCTGGAACCGATCCTGAATTAGGGCGATCGGGTCTTAGTCGTCCACGCGGGCCTAGTGCGGGTTGGTCGACTTCACACACAACCTTCGGGTTTCTTCGCAGGCGTGTGCAGGTTTCCTCACGATGTTTTCTTTCACCGAAAGAGCGTCCGATAAACGTACATATGAAATCGAAATTCGAAAACACATTGGTACGTGGCAGGATTTGAACCACGATCTCCCGAACAGGAGGTAGCGGCCCTTGCCATTACGCCATCGACGCTCATGTGAAACTTCTTATGTGAAGAAAAAAAATTGTTCAGAACCATTTGCTTCAGATTGAGAAGATAATCAACCCTTGTCTCTGGTCCAAGTACTGGTATTATAAGCAGACGGTGAAGAAAGAGGCCAACGTGACAAATGAGGTCATGCTGTTCCACTCTTCCTCTGCAAACAGGCTCATCACTGACATGGGGTTCGATGAACGATACGCCAAGATTGGTAAGTATCAAATTATTATCGTCCGTTGTTTAAAAAGACCCACGTACGTGTTTCTGGACCTTATTAGCGTGTATTGGTTCAAAGTATAATGGAAAAATGATATGTACCCGTATTGATAGCTATCTTACAAAATTAGACCACACGACTGAAATAAAACTTAATCACCATTCGCGTAACGCTTTCACCAGCTTACTCCCCAAGTCAAGAGTGCTGCTTCACCTCGCCCGATCACACTTTTCTTAACGCTAGAAATCGTTGTTCGCGTAACGCATTCACCAGCTTACTCCCTAAGTCAAGCGTGCCGTTCGCCACGCCCGATCACACTTTTCGTAACGCTAGAAATCATCGTTTGCATAACGCATTCACCAGCTCACTCCCAAGTCAAGCGTGCGTAAAAAAGTTTTACTTCAAAAAAAAAAGGACTTACATTTTGGATTTTCAGATTATCAGCATCCCAAAAAACTTGAAAATTACACCTACACCATTTTTTTTTAATTGTATGTCCGCTAGAAAGAATGTCATTTTAGTAATCAACAACTCAGATTTATATCTTTACAAAAGATACATCTAGATACATTTGTCAAGGATTCTTCAATCTTCTGAGACCTGACCTGAGAGTCGGTTTTTTCATAGCCTCTTATTTTTAGAATAGGTACGTGTTACAAAAATTCACACTGAATAAAATTATTTGTTTTTTAAGGCACTGGAATACCTTACTTGTGTCCTGATATACTTACTTATTATTGGAACATTATTGGATTATTGTACCTTTTGGAATTCTTGTTTTTTTAACGACTCAAAAAAGGAGCTTATCAATTTGACCCATATGTATGTAATATTATTGAAATTGCACAATATTCGTGTATGTTAGTCTATGTGGGTTTCTAAACAGGTGCGCTAAATTTCAAAAGTGTATGTATGTATGTATGCATGTTTGTCCACTCAATACTTCTTTTTTATTGAATTAAGTTTTTTTTAACTTAACGAACAGTACAAATTTCATCAAAATTGTTTTATTGGTTTTTGAAAAATGGACTGTTTAGTAAGTACCAATCACTAGAGAAACACTTCATCGGTTTAACAACGCAATTCTGTGATTGTAGTTAGTTATAACGTTCTCAATTATTGACATTATTGTATGTTTCGTGACATATTTTTGGGCATCTTCATAATGATAATATTATGTTATTTTTAACCACCTTCGTGCGTATTCGCTTCACACTAGGATGTCGCGGGTTCAATTCCCGGTGGGGTCAACTTGTAAGACTCGGTTTGGTAGACATTTTCTAAGTTAACATTGATGTGTTTCGGCTTGAAGATAAGATAAGTTAGTCTTAGTGGGTTAATCTTTTTTTTTTCTTTTTTACTTTATTGTTACCATAGCTTTACTCATTGTTTTTTTGTACCTGGTCGGTGAATAAACGGTTTATCTATCTATCTATCTATATCCAGTTCCCCATGCATTGGATAATCTTGGTAAGCCCGCTTCCATCTTCGGCATCATCGTCACTTACCATCAGGTGAGATGATGCCAAGGGCTTACGAATTGTGAATAATTTTTTTTTCGTACATTGTAAATTAATTGAATTAAATTGAAAAAAACCACTGACCTACTGATCATTACGAATTGTCCTTTTCTCTCAATTCATCATCATCACCGTATCAGCCGAAAAAGTCCACTGCTGGATAAAGACCTCCCTCAACGATTTCCACGACGACCGGTCCTGCGCTGCCCACATCCATCGGCTTCCCGCGATCTACCAATTCAATATTACTTAATTTATTTAGTTCTTACGGTACACGGTTCTCTTTTCAAAAGGACCTTACGGCGCAGGGCTGTACTTCAGTGTGAACGCGACGAAGGTACACGAGTTATCGAAACCAAAACCAGATGGGACCAGGTTGGTAACAAACAATTAATTTATCCATAAATGGTAAGCCCTTGGCATCATAACACTGCCCACTGAATTTTTTTTAAAGTGAAACTTTTATTATATCGTCTCAAGCTTTTTCGTCTGTGCGTTGCGTGACGGCAATAGATTATTACATCGTCTCAAACTTTTTCGTCGGAGCAGCCATGATCGTTTCTTTCTCTGTACAGTCGCTCCAAGAGGAGTGAAACTTTTATTACATGATCGTTTCGTCCTCTGTACCGTAGCTCCAAGACGAGAGCAGCCATGATCGTTTCGTTCACTTTTACCATGGTTTCATAAACCACACACTCTTTTTGAGGGAAGCTAGGTGTATTCTCACACTACGCGCAACAACGAAAGCGAGCCGCTTGCGCGGGTTGCGGGTAGCCCTCCGCGCACTCTCGATGCCCATTTAAAATGCTGCGGAGCAGCACGCGTCCTACTCTTTACTATTAACTTTTTTTTAACCGACTTCCAAAAAAGGAGAAGGTTTCTCAATTCGACCGTATATATATTTTTTTATGTGTGTTCGCGGATAACTTCGTCGTTTATTAACCGATTTTGATGATTCTTTTTTTGTTGGATAGGAGATATCCCAAGGGTGGTTCCATGATAAGGAAACCAGGATCTGATGATGGCATCCCAGAGAAATCGAGGGGAACCTTCGAAAATCGTAGCGGCGAATAGTGTGTTTGAAGTCGGTTTTAAATGTTTAAAATTATTTTATTAACGTATTTATTTCTTTCTTTCTAAAATCGATCAGCTGATGACAACGCAAGTGTGTATTATTATATTATCAGCTCATATAGGTCCTCCCCCCTCCCGAGGGGCCCAAGCCTACCCTGAATCAGGGCGATCGGGCCTTAGTCGACCACGCGGACCCAGGTCGGGTTGGTCGACTTCACGCACAACCTTCGAGTTTCTTCGCAGGCGTGTGCAGGTTTCCTCACGATGTTTTCCTTCACCGCAAAAGCGTCGGATAAACGTACATATGAAATCGGAATTCGAAAACACATTGGTACGTGGCAGGATTCGAACCACGGGCTCCCGGACATGAGGTAGCGGCCGTAACCGTTACGCCACCGACGCACCATAAACACACACGCAAGTCTGTATGTAAAGTAAAAAAAGTTTTCGATATCTTAGAGTTGTAGAACAAAAGTTGTCCAGTTTCTATTTTGATCAACAGTTAAGAGTTTTGTCACCTAAGTCACTATGCTAGTGTCCGTCCCAATGACTTTCTATACAATACTCATTGGTCCGTCCATACAAAAAGGGTAGTATTTAAACGCAAATCAAAAAATATCCTTTTTCTATGCAATAAGATTCGAAATTCCCATCAAAATTACTGATTGCACAGCATAATATTCAACTCAAAATATCACTAAACACACTACAATTTATTTTCGCAGCGTACAGCAATTTTTCCTAAAGCAAAAGCTTTTTCATCAATGCACAGCTAATAATCTTAATGCACATTATACCTATTAACTCTTTTTCTTTTAAATATAGCTTCTATTTTTATATTATTTACTGCAGTTTTTCTAAATAAAACAGCATTTTATTAGTCACAGTCGTCTTAATTTTTTTTTGTGACAGAATTTGTATACATGAGCGATGTCCCTTCTGGCGCTTCGCCGGACGCTGCCGCGGCACGCTCGCTCCGCTCGCTCGGCTCGCGCGCTGCGACTGAAAAAGAACACCTGACCGAACCCAACCTACAGTTTTTTATGACGGCTATTTATATGTACGTACACGCAGCGGAAAATTTGCTGTGCAGTCAGTATTTATGCTATGTATGTAGTATTTTTGTACAAAAATAAATTTAACTGTATTGCATTATGAGGAAAAAAGTAATGTCATATTGATGTATAATTTAGAATTATCTGCAGTTTGAGTTTTGTTAAACAATTAGTTTATTTGTAGTGAAGTAAGTTATTTGATGTGAAAAAGAATATAAATGATGAGTATGTATTGATAGGCGATTATTTATTTGATATGCAATTTATAATATCCCATACAAAAATGAACAATACTTTTATTTCCAGAACCCTGCTTCTTTGCCGCGTGGCACTCGGCGACTCATTTGAGACGGCTCCAACTAAGCTGGCGCACGCGCCTGTCGGTTATCAGTCCGTGAAGGGGCAGGGCTCCGAGGATTACGTCATTTACAGGGGGGAGCAGGTAAGGAACGCCGATAAGGTGTGGCGTCGCTTCGATGTGCTTTTAAGATGGCCCTGCTGCCAAAGCTTAGGGGGAGTTTAGTGGGTAGTGTGGTCTTGGGCCTGTGCTTATGTATTTATATATACCTTATGTATATAATGGGTATGTATGCATATAGGCGCAGGTCTGCGAGTCCCACATAACCAGTACAGCCGGCTGTTATTGGTATGCATAAACACATTATCCTCCTCCCCTTCTCCGCAGTCCTAAGGAAAAAAAAAGCAGGGCAGCGTGACCGCCTACTTCCTCTTGGCTTCCATATAAATGAAACCCTGGCGGTGTTATCCTCTTGCGGTGCCGTAAGTTTGTAAAAACCGTTAGATTATAATCTAATGGAATCTATATCGTGAGATTGTAAACTGTCGAAAGATTGTGAATCGTAACATACTGCTTACAATTTCACTAGTGTTATTGTAATCTCACTATTTACATTACAATAACACTAAGCGAAGTGAATAACATTAAATAAATGAGCGAGCGAAGCGAGCGATCTTAGGTTCGGTCAGGTTTGATTGATTAAACAGTCAGAGACTCACGTATCGATGCTCCCCCCTCTGGGTAGCAAATGCTTCGCAGAAGAAGAAAACATCGGTTTTATTCGGATGGGCCGTGAAATTGTAAGCCGATTGACAATTTACCGTCATATTATAATCTAACTGAATTTAGTGTAGTGAGATTGTAATATCGCGGTTTTGACGATATCCCGGCGACATATATAAGTGTGTGTGTGTGTTTTGTTTGTGTGTGTGTGTGTGAGAGAGAGAGAGAGAGAGAGAGTAATAGGATCGCAATAAAATGCAGTTCCTTGTAGCCAAATGATATCCAAACTATTCAAAATAACCATCTACTTATTTAAATTACATCTTCCCTTAGTGACTATCTATTTTTTTTCCTTGCAGGCTTACCCAGAATACTTGATCACGTACAAGATATAAGAAGATTCAAGCGTTACTTAACAATGAGTTCCTAGTTTATTAGGTGCAGTAATAAGTACAATTCTAGATTCTACAATTCTAATTGTGATTCTGATCAGCTTTCCGAGGAGCCCGTGGTAATTTCGTAAAACAATTGTTCCACTTCACTTACAGTGCGCAATGAACTTAACATACTCCTGATTAAAAGCATGACCAGTGTAATAATAAATTATGTAATTTTTTATAATGTTTTTATACTGTGTCAATGTCAGGTTTATACACCGAATTCGCTCATTTTAGCGTGGAGCCTTTATTCAAATGTGTTGTTTAATTGCTTTTTCTCAAACATGCTTGGAAATTTGAGCATTATTAAGCATACCTTCTTCGAGATAAATCGAAATTGCTGTACTGTAATACATGCGAGCAGGGGCCGGCAAAAGTTGTATGAAAATCTATATCTGTCGTGTTTAGAGGAGAAATATGTAGACTCATATCTGTCGTGTTATTTGAAAATGGAATTATAGTTTTTTTCGAAACATGGCAACCAAGGAGGTAACTTATCAAAGGTTTTATTCAAACTTCGAACTGACTTGCAAATAGAACGCTGTTTATTGAAAAAAAAAATTAAAAACTTTGGCGCGTGAAAAAATATTGTTGTTCGTTGTTCTTCATTGATTTTGAAAAGTAATTATTGAAGTTTTAATTTCCGCGCATTATTTGAGAAAAGTACTATACCTACAAGCCTTGGCCCCAACTCTAGGCATTGATGGACATACGTATGTTTACACGTTCGTCCATCAATGTCTCTTTTACTGGCCGCTGCAGTAATGTCCTAATATTATATCTATACTAATAAACTAATCTGTGATTGAGTAGGCATGAAAAGTATTAAATTTGAATTGAGGAAAATAACATGACTTTTTCTATCACCCAAAAACAAACAAGTATCGAAATATGCGACCGTATCAACATGTTCTGCTTTATCTCATTATGGTGAACTTTGACATATTAAAAAAATATTTTTATTTTTATTAAAATGAGAAGATCCAGTAGGAGAAGTAAGATAACCGACATAGCTCACAGGATCACTAAACTTAAGAAGTAGTGGGAGGGGTACAATATAACTTAAAGAACAGATGACCGTTGCGGTAGTACAGGTCTCCAGTGATGTCCGCGCTCCAGAAGACATTGCGTAGGCACTCCTCCCACTCGATGGACCGTTGATCTAGTGAATGTCGCGGAAAACCTCTGGATATGGGCAACGCAGAACTGGTCGTTGTGAAAAATCTTGGGAGAGGTCTATGCCCAGTGGTAAACTTCTTTGGCTGATATGATGATTATGATAATTTAACTAGGTACCTATTTCCAGTATTTTAATAAACATCAGTTGGGTTTAAAGTAGGAAGAAAGTTATAATAAACAGAAGAAACCATTATCTCTATCCTATGACTCATAAGGGATCACGACAAATCTAATGACCCCTCGAAGATCAATATCCACCAAGCCGTTTAGTCTACAGGCTCAGCCAAAGAAACAGACATTCGAGTATCTACTTCCACACATATACAGGGTCTTAACAAAGGTATGCACTTTTTTTAACTGGAGCTTGTACTAATAAAACTGAACAAAAAAAAAAGGAAAAATGAAAAAAGTTCATTGCGGTATCTCATTGTAAAAAATACTACATGTTGCAGGAGACTTCTTTTAAGTATAAGAATACTTGTGCCAGAAGAATCCGCACTTCCATCCTACTTAATAATATTATAAATGCGAAAATAACTCTGTCTGTCTGTTACGCTTTCACGCAAAAACTACTGAACGGATTTGGTTGAAATTAGGTAGGTAGACATATTAGGACCTGGATTAAGACATAGGCTACTTTTCACCACGCTCGCAAGCCGCTTGCGGCTCGCGCACTGCGCACTCTCGAAAAGTCATAGAAACGTGGTCCACGCGGGGGAAACCGCGGGAAACAGCTAGTAACTAGCTAGTAACTAATAAACAACAAAGAGATACAATAAAAAAATTAAAATAATTAAACAACAATACTTAAAAATATATGCGCTAACAAAGTTCCCCAAGAATCCCATGGTCAATTCGTATTTGTTTTTTTTTTAAATAAAATTACTAAATTGCGCGGAATACGCCAAAATAGTACGGCGCGGTATCGTAAATGACCGCGCGGTCATTGAACTTGCGTGGCCTCAGCAGGGAGTTGTATTCTGAGCAATTTGAATTTACCATGGGTTTTTTTGGGGAAAGTTCACATTACATTTGCTTTTTTTGTCATTCAGTTCGGAGTCCTTAGCGCGAGTGGCCGATTTATATTATATGTTGTTTAATATCAGTATTAGTACTATAACCACACCAAGAATCAAGCTTGTACGTTAATACATAATCTAATAATTAAAACGGTAATCCGTTTATACAATAGAGCTTAATCAAAAATACTTCTAAAGGCCTATAAAAAAAGGCTTTTTTGTATGGACACGCCTCATGTTTTGATTTTTTTCAAATTTTTTTTATTTGCTGTTATATTGGCAACATAAATACACATTCTGTGAAAATTTCAACTGTCTACCTGTTACGGTTCATGAAATACAGCCCGCTGATGGACGGACATACAGACGGACAGACAGCGCAGGCTTAGTAATAGGATCCCATTTGTCACCTGTTCGATGTACGCAACCCTAAATCTCAATATGCATTAAGAAGGTATTGAGTACCAAAATGGTTCTGGAGTAAGCGAAATGTTTTCAAAGGTTAAGTGCCGCTTCGGTGTCATTATTATTTTATGTGAGGCTGATTACTAAATTGTGTGATTAGGTTTTTGAGACAAAACAGTTTTAAAAAAAAATCATAGAAACATCTGCAGAATATGTCATCCAGAACAATTCGATACAAAAGATCCTGAATCGCAATACAAACATGTTGACGACAAAGAGTATCTACTTGAACTGCGGATTGTGATGATGAAAATAACAAAAAGTCTGGGACTTCAAGTTCTGATGGTGACTATGACGCATGCAATTTTATTAAAATAAAAGGACTTAACGATAAGGAAGAACAAGAGGATACACAACATCTTATTCTCAAACTTGAACAAAACAATCACAATGGTCTTAAGATAACCATTCTGATTACAGCGAAGAAATATCCATACGAGGAATAAAAGAGAAACACATTGGAATTGTTGGTGATCCCCTTCGATGATGGTACAGGAAATGCAAGGCGACGCGGAGGTTGTAGAGACAAGGAAAACAGCCGTGATATCTTCAGTCTTGAACAATTTCAGTGGTTGATTTGCTTATGGGAGCTCGAGGGAGGTCTCGTTGTTACTCGGTGGCTTGTCGAAAATGTTGAATTTGAATGAATACGCTCTATGACGCCTACGCTATATTTATATTAAATTTCCAGAGCGGGATGGCGCCATAGGAGGAAGCGAGACGGAAGATGGTGCACTTACCCACCCCTTTGGAGCAATACCGTACAGAGAGCCGCCTACGACCAATTTCCGCGCCGCGCCGTTTTGAAATAACGGTCGCGGAGGCAGCTCGCTGCTTACCAAAAACCTTTTACCTCTCCTCAGGGGTTCTACCAGGCTTCCATCTCGCCACCTTTACCAAACTAATTACCTAGACCTCCCTCTAAGCCTCCCCAAGCAAAACACAGTTACAAAACACATTTATTTAGAAAACATACAAAAGGCTTATAAAACAAGATAACTTAAAACTACAACTTAACTATCTATATCTATGTACATATAACAATTCAAAAATATAACGTATCGCAACTTTAATACATTACACAAATTTACACACAAAATTTATCAACAAAGAAACTTTACGTTTTTAAGTGTCCATCGTGCACATTCTCCCGCCGTCACCTTTGTGATCCAGCACTGGTAGCACGATGATCTTCTTGGTGGGCCGCCTCAGCACGCGTCCTCGGCTCGTGGTCACCTCCACCACGCGCACTTCGCCGTCCTCGCCCGGGAACGTCCGGGTGATGCGTCCTCTGGGCCAGCAGTTGCGTGGCAGGTTGCTGTCGGCGATGACCACCAGGTCACCGATTTTGGGGGCCTCTCCGGAGGCCCTGGGCTCCCGCCGGTGTTGGAGTGTGGGGAGGTACTCTCTCACCCACCGCCGCCAGAAGTTGTCGGCTAGCAGCTGTGCGCGCCTCCAGTGCGTGCGCGCGTTGATGTCTTCGGGAGTGAACGTGCCCGGGGGTGGCACATGACAGTTGGGCCCGACTAGGATGTGATTCGGGGTCAGCGCCTCGGGCTCCGCTGAGTCGACGCTCACGTGGGTCAGCGGTCTCGAGTTCACCACATTCTCGCACTCCACCAGCAGGGTATGGAGTGTTTCCTCGCTCGGCCGCTGCTCCTGCAGCGTGGCTCGCAGCGCCTCCTTGACTGTGCGCACCATGCGCTCCCAGGCGCCTGCCATGAAGGGGGCTGAGGGTGGCATGAACCGCCACACGATGTGCTGCGCGCTGGCTTCCGCTCCCATGGTCTCGACTGCTGCAGCTAGCTCTCGATCCGCCGCCTTGAAGTTGGTCGCGTTGTCACTCCAGACTTCTTTGGGCGGTCCCCGCCGCGCGATGAAACGCCGGAGCGCTGATATGGCTGAGTCGGCGCTCAGCGACGCGGCAATCTCCAGGTGCACGGCGCGCGACGTCAGACACGTGAATAGGGCCACGTATCGCTTCTCGGTGCGGCGCCCCACAGTCACAGTCACCGGACCGAAGTAGTCTAGGCCGGTAAACGTGAAGGGGCGCGCGTGATGCGCCAGGCGGCCCGCCGGCAGGTTGCCAGTCGACGGGCTGGCGGGTTTCGCCTTCCTCAGGCGACAGGCAGGGCAGCTTCGCAGGACTTCTTTGACTGTAGGCCGGATGCGCGTGACCCATAGTCGCTGGCGCGCCTCGTTCACCACCAGCTCCACTCCGCCGTGGCTCAGCCGCTCGTGCAGGTGTTGCAGGTACAGGCGGGTGAAGGGGTGCCTGCCGTCCAGCACTGCGGGGCTTGCAGCTTCTTCTGATATGTCGACGGCCTTCTCCACTCGTCCTTTGAGTCGCAGGATTCCGTCGGTGCCCACCGTAATACTTAGGGCGGCTAGCTTATCGTCGCCGGTAGGTAGGGCTCCTCTCTCGATTCTCCGTCTCTCTCTCGCATACGAGTCTTCCTGCGCTGCTCGCACCCATAGCTTTTCTGCGCGTATGAGTAGGTGCGCTTCGATTCCCATGAAGCGGTCCGGCGTGTCGACTGAAAGGCTTTTTTTCAGTTTCTTTTTCTTTTTAGCCTCTCCCCACGTAGGATCTCTGTTTTCATTTTTGGCAGTTCGCTTCCTCTTCGCGGCTGCAATGTGTTGTGTGCGGCCTCGGCATTGCTCGACGAACTGTAGAACACGCGCTGTTGCTCGGATGAGGCGTGTCCAGCGTGAAAATCTCGCTACGTCGGGCAGGTGGGCGTGGCTTCGTAGCGTCGTAGTCGTCGTAGTCGCGTAGCAAGCTTCTCGTTCTTCCCCGGTGACTGAGGCCGCGGCGCGTCGGTTTTCTTGCGGCCAGCATTCCTCAGGTTGATATAGAAACTCGGGGCCGTGAAACCATCTGTGTGCGGCGCCGAAGTCCGCCGGGGTGGCTCGCGTAGCATCATCAGCGACGTTATGGGCTGTTGGGACCCATCTCCACTCGTTTTTCTTCGTCGTTTCTTCGATTTCTGCCAGCCGGTGTGCCACAAAGCACTTGAATGCTCGCGGCTCGGCTCGTATCCATGCGAGAGCCGTGCGAGAATCGGACCAGTAGTGTCGCGCCTCTGCTTCCCAGTCGTGTTCGCGCGCGACAGTGTGGGCTAGTCGCGCTCCCAGCAGCGCCGCCTGCAGCTCGAGCCTCGGGATCGACACGGGTTTGAGTGGTGTCACCCGGCTCTTAGCGGCAGCCAGCACGACGCTCACGCTTCCATCGGACCTCTCGTTCCGCCAGTACACAGCGGCGGCGTAGGCTTCCTCGCTCGCGTCGACAAAGGTGTGGAGCGCCCGCTTGGTCACGGCGCCCGTGTCGTAACAGCGTGGGATGCGTAGCCGCTCCGTAGCGCGTAGCGTGCGTAGCCACTCGTACCATTTTTCGTGTAGCTCGTCTGGCAGATCGGCGTCCCAGTTAGTGTGGTAGCGCCAGGTGTCTTGCATGATGCGCTTGGCCGGCGTAGTTACAGGTGCTATTAGCCCCAGCGGATCGTATAGGGACATGATCACGCTGAGGGCCTCTCGTTTCGTCGGCGCGCGCAGCCCGTCGATGACTTCCAGTGGCGCCCTCTTGCGGTTGAGTCTGAAGCCTAGGTTGTCCGGCCCTACTTCCCAGAGCAGGCCCAGTGTTCGCTCTGTCTCGCTCCCGCCGATAGGGATGGTAGCCTCCGCCTCGTTCGTAGCGTAGTGACGGAGCACGGAGGGCGAGTTGGATGCCCACCCGCGCAACTCAAAGCCGGCCTGCCGATGGATGTGTTCGACCGCCGTGGCTGTCTCGAGGGCCTCTCCGTTTGTCCCGTAGCTGGCGATGTAGTCATCCATATAGTGACTTTTCACTATAGCCTGCGCCGCCTCCGGGAACTGTTCTGCATAGTCAGCTGCGTTTTTGTTTTTGACGAAGAGAGCTGTGCACGGCGATGAGGTCGCACCGAACACCACGCTCGTCATTCGGTATTCTGACGGCGGCACATCTCCTCTCTCGCTCCCTCTCCACAGGAAGCGCAGGGCGTCTCTGTCTTCTGGTTTTATGCGTATTTGCATAAACATCTCGCGAATGTCCGCAGTCACAGCGTACGGGCTCTGCCGGAAGCGCATAACTACGCCGGGCAGAGATTGTAGTAGGTCGGGCCCGGGCAGCAGCGCGTCGTTCAGGCTTCTCCCCTCAGTTCTGGCAGCTGCGTCGTGCACAAGACGTATCTTCGGCTTGTCTGGGTTGACCACAGCAAAGTGAGGTAGGTACCACACCTTTCCAGGTGTAGGCTGCGTCGTGGCGGGCTCGGCGTACCCCTTGGTAAAGAGGTTCTGCATCCTTTCTTCATACTTTGTTTTCAGATCAGGATCTCGATCTAGGCGCTTCTCGATGTTGAGCAGCCTCTTCTTTGCATTGCCATAGTTGTCGGGCATTCTTGTGTTGTCTTCTTTCCATAGAAGGCCAGTTTGGAAGCGACCATCTGGGAGGCGTGTGGTTGTCTCCTCTAGCAAGCGTAGCGCTCGCTGCTCCGGGTCATCGCGCGTCTTCCTTGGCTCAACGCCCAGCGACTCCAGGGCGAAGTATCTCCGCATAGCATTTTCCATTTCGTCGCTGGATTCCTCCTTGGTAGACAGATACCCGCAAAACGAAACGGGCTCTGTGTGCGACGAGCGGCACCCGTGTAGCACCCACCCGAGTTGTGTGAGTGAGGCTACGGGTCGGTCTCTCCGTCCTGCTCGCACATCGCGCGACACGATGAGTTCCCAGTTATCTTGCCCGATGAGAACTTTCGGCTTGGCATTTTGGTACATCAGTTCATGTCTGAGGTCCTCCAGGTGTGGGCAGTCCTCCAGGTCTTCTTCGCCGAGCGACTGAGTAGTGAAATCGAGTCGCTCGACCGTGCGTGCCCCTTGCAGTTCGTAAGAATCGAGTGAGTATTTCCCTCTCACTCGCACGTCGACTGTTTTGCTGTTTTCGTGCTTGCGCCGCGTGCCGTTGACTCCTATGACCCACAGGTTGTTAGTGGGCCCTTCCAGGCCGAGGGACTCGACGATGTCTTCGTCAATGATGGTGATAGTACTGCCCTCGTCCAGCAGCGCGTACGTCTCGACAGTGTTTCGCGGACCGGTGAGAACGATCGGCGCGATTTTCAAGTAGGCCCGGCGTGAGCCCGCCCGAGTGGAGTGGGCGAACTCGAGGGCCGACGCGACTTCTTCCGCCTTCTTGGGTTCTTCTCTTGGCCGCTCTGAATGCAGCAGCGAGTGATGGGGAGCGCGACAGCCGTTTGTTCCACACGGCTTCGCTCGGCAACTGAAGCGTCTGTGGTTGCTCCTCACACACCGGAAGCATTGGCGGTGCCGGCGTACCAGGTCCCAGCGTCCGTTGACATCAGCCTCGACGAACTGTCGGCACTCCAACAGTTTGTGACTGCCGCTGCACTGTGGGCATGTCGTGGTTGTAGGCGTAGTTGCCGTTGCAGCAAAGTTTTTCTCTACGATCTTCTTTCTCGCTCTCTCTCGTGGCGTCTCGGCTGGTGTTGTTTCAGCCGGAGCGTAGGGGCCGCATTTGTCCGCCTCTTCGTTGAGAAAAGATGCCAGTTTTTTGAGGTCTGGCGTGTTGTCTTCTCGCGCTGCGAAGTCATACCACTTGTTTCGGAGTATCGGTGAAATCTTCTCAAGAATTGTGCGTACCAGCTCGGGATTGCATAGGTACGCGTCTCTCCGCAGCGCCTCGATGGTGGCCACAACATTTGCTACTTTGTTCGCAAAAACACACACTTCTCGTGGGCTGTCTCCTATGCGGGATAGCGCGCGGGTTTTCTCAATCTCGCGCAGGACTAGCGCTTCTGCTCGTCCGAACCGCCGCTCCAGAGCCTCGATGATTTTTCTGGGTTCCGTGCTGCTGATTAGTAAGCAGCTGGCAGCTTCCTTTGCTGCTCCGGTGAGGCTCTTTCGAATTCTTGCGACGTTTTCTGTTCTTGTGAAATTTGTTTCTGTCTCGACGAATGCTGTCTTAAATGCAAGCCAGCTATCACTTCTCCCGTCGAAACCAGGCAGCTCCTGGAGATATCTGGGCGCCCCTCTCGCCGATGTGCGAATGACGCTCTGTAGGGCCGCTGCGAGGGCCGCAATGTCGGTTTGCGGCGCAGCCGGCTCGGTTTTCTGAGGGGTGCTCTCCGGTTTCGCGGACTCCTCCCCACCCTGCCCCACGGGTTCTCGTGAGGCCGCAGGCCGCAGTCGTTCGGTCACCGCAGGCCCCGGTTGGGTGTGAGCGTGTCCTTTCGCTCCTGTGTGCTTTTCCATCCATTCAGCCACTCGCTCTGAGCCCTGCCTGACTTCTTCGTCAGCCGATTCATCTGCAGGGTCCAGCTCCTGGTCAGAGTCCTCCATAATTCTCCGCAAATGTGCCTCCTCTAAGGCCCGTTCCGCCGCGATTGCTTTGACCGCCAGCTCAGCCAGCCTCTCCTTGGCTTCCAGTTTCGCGAGGAACCTCTTGCGAGAAGCCTTGGAGCGGTCTGACCTAACTGATTTAGGTCGGGTCTCCACAACCGTGACGTCAGCCTCGGTGTTCGTAGTTTCCGTTACGGTTTCCCCAGTTTGCGTAGTGCCGTGGCTCCAGGTCGCTGTTTCTCCCGAAGTCGTGTTTCCCGTACCTTCAGTTGTGGTATTTTCAGAATCCGTCGTCTCTTGGGCAGCCTGCTTGGACGCGGTCTTGGAACGCGTGGATCTCGTCATGGCGGCGTGGCTCGACGACGTAGTTCTTCAGGTTTTTTCTCTTCAGTCCAGGGATCCGGCTTCACGAAGGACCATAAAATGTTGGTGATCCCCTTCGATGATGGTACAGGAAATGCAAGGCGACGCGGAGGTTGTAGAGACAAGGAAAACAGCCGTGATATCTTCAGTCTTGAACAATTTCAGTGGTTGATTTGCTTATGGGAGCTCGAGGGAGGTCTCGTTGTTACTCGGTGGCTTGTCGAAAATGTTGAATTTGAATGAATACGCTCTATGACGCCTACGCTATATTTATATTAAATTTCCAGAGCGGGATGGCGCCATAGGAGGAAGCGAGACGGAAGATGGTGCACTTACCCACCCCTTTGGAGCAATACCGTACAGAGAGCCGCCTACGACCAATTTCCGCGCCGCGCCGTTTTGAAATAACGGTCGCGGAGGCAGCTCGCTGCTTACCAAAAACCTTTTACCTCTCCTCAGGGGTTCTACCAGGCTTCCATCTCGCCACCTTTACCAAACTAATTACCTAGACCTCCCTCTAAGCCTCCCCAAGCAAAACACAGTTACAAAACACATTTATTTAGAAAACATACAAAAGGCTTATAAAACAAGATAACTTAAAACTACAACTTAACTATCTATATCTATGTACATATAACAATTCAAAAATATAACGTATCGCAACTTTAATACATTACACAAATTTACACACAAAATTTATCAACAAAGAAACTTTACGTTTTTAAGTGTCCATCGTGCACAGGAATATTTGGAATGGTAGAAGAGGAATGGAAGAATACAAAGGCAGTCACAAGCTCAAAACAAATAATGGAAAGCGTCTAATGTCTCGTGTTTTAAATGCCGAATACAAATATAACAACATTATGAATGTCGTAAATTTTTTCTTTCTTTAGTAAACCAACTTAGCAAAAAAATTACAAGACACTCTTTTATCCTAATAACATGTGTGATCAGATAGGTTTACCGATATTTAAAGAGCATTTAATACACCACATTTCATCGACGTGAAACCCCCCATTAGGTGGTCGCATCCTTCTCCCCTCTAAATGGCAGCCATTTTTATTTTCATTTTTTTTTTACTTTTCATGAAAAATATGTTTTCCCTTAAATTAGCAGCAGTACATACTTCAAAATGGTCTTATTTGAAAGGTAATTTTAAAAGGTAAAAATTAACCGAAACATTTCAGGAAAAAAACACAAAAAAGTGTGAAGAAAAAAATGCAAAAAAATGAACCTTTAATTTTTTTTTTAACCTACTGCAAAAACGAGGTAATTAATCTCTTGTTGTTTCCTCCTTAATCGATTGATTTTGAGCTAAGCTATAAAACGACGCAAAATTATGCACCTTTAGATTATTAATTAGTGTGCCAATTAATGGTTAATACGCGACCTTCGCGGTTTGTCACTCGAAATGGTCAGACGGATACCATAGCAGGTTGTAGTGAGAACTACAGCGTGTCTGCAGAATGGAGGCAGTCACTTTGAACAATTTTTTTAATTAGTGTTTGAGTTAAAAACATGAGAAAATGTTAATTAGTTGTAAAATTAAAATTAAAGAATTTTCACAACCCCGCACAAGGGTCTCTTAACCATCAATTTCCACCATTGCTTAAGTAACTAATGGTAAATAATTTAGTGTCGTTTTGTAAATTAGCTGAAAACCTATTAATTAGGAAAAAAAATAACATGTTAACAACCTCGTTTTTGCAGTAGGCCAAACGCTCTCAAATTTTTAATTAAAAATAATTTCAAAACCTAAAAACGTTAAGGTACACGCTTTAAATATTGCATTGTCACGCGATATACATATGCATGTAAAATTTCAGCTCAATCGGAAATCGGAAAGTGGGTCAAATTTTTAACTTTGCAAGATTTCATTACAGACACCAGGACAGGTGAATCTAAATAAAAGCTTGTGGAAAAAAACCTCGCGCGGAGAGAAACTAAATCCCTTTAAAAGCACATACTCCTCTTGGACAAAGTGGAGGTGTAGAGATAAAAGGGTAGAGATTGAGCCAGGTGGTGTACTTACTTACTTCGATGGCTCAGCCATCCCATCAAGGTAATGACCGTGATGCTTGTGAGTTAACCTGCGTGATCAACCTATCGAGTGCAAGTGGCACTGAGCTTCGACCGCTTCATATAGTGTATTTTTATTATAACAGCTCATATACGTCCCCACCGAGGGGCTCGAGCCTACCCTGAATCAGGGCGATTAGGCATTAGTGCGGGTTGGCCGACTTCACACACAACCTTCGAGTTTCTTCGCAGGCGTGTGCAGGTTTCCTCACGATGTTTTTCCTTCACCGCTAAAGCAATCGGTAAGTATATATATGTACGTAAGTTTTTGAAAAACTCATTGGTACATTGGCCGTCCAGATTTGAACCCGGTACCTCTGGTTAGATGGACCGAGTCGTTACCGGTTGAGCCACCGACGCTTTTATAGTGTATAATTGGAAGTAAATAATAATTATTAGCTTGATTACGTAGTAGGTATTATGTTAATTCCATGAAAGATAAGTTGTTTACTTACGAGTGGAACAGTGATAAGACGGGGATAACCAAAGTTCATAAAATTATAAATACCCACACACATGTAGTGAATCATTTCAATTTTATCTCAACTTTAACACGTAATTATATACATATTAATCTATACATATAAAATACAGGTCCATTGCTGACTGATTGACATACAATTTACAGCCTAAACCACTAAACTTATGTTTCATAAAATATGTTACAACATTTTTTATTTATTTTTTTATTCACAATTGGTAAGCCCTTGGCATCATCTCACATATTTTGATAAGGACTTCGAGGCTAGTAATAAACACAAAAAAAAAAACAGAAATAGCCATTGGGCTTTAAAAATATGTTTTATTATGACTTTTAGATGACTCAATCCGAGCAGGTTAATACGTGTTAAAATAATATCGAACGTAAGTCTTTTTATTTAAAGTTCAAGTCAATGCGGGCTTCAACGCGGCTGTTACGTTAAAACCTAACGCCGGTTTTTACATGTTTTTATTACTTTTCTTCACTTTCAAAAAGTTTTAAAAAAATGTTTTTAATTAAAATGAAAGGTGTCAAAGTCACCGATTTTTGTGTGTTGGTTTCATTCAACATTATCTATTTATTTTCGAAAATTTTTGCAATTAATGTCGAAAACAGAGTCTACAGTATATTTTTTACATCAAAAGTGGTAATATTTTTATTGTTAATAAAAAAAAAAAAAAAAAAAAAAAAATTATTCAATTCAATCGATTTTTATTATTAAGTATATTATATGTTTTTTCCATAGTGATATCTTTACATAATCTTTTATTAATTTGAATTAAATATTTTCATTGGAACCATCTAAAAGCCGATTTTTGACGTGAATTCGATAAACTTATTGGTTCTTAGCTAGTATTGGACACGAAAAGTGGCAATGTCAAAAAATCTGGAACCCGACAACAGTGCCAACGGCCAAGGAGTGGAGGTCCCTGCCCGGCGTCTGCATTATTATTATTATTATTATTATTATCTTTAATTTTTCAGACAACATGGTCCATTTTTGTTAGTAATACAAACGTCTTATTACACTAATGTTAGTAGAACACAGAATAAAATAATACAGTAACAAAAAGTTTAACACCCCATGCGCCTACCAGTTACAGGAAGCATAGGGCCCCTGTCTGACTAGTACACGCATGAAGTGCGAAAAGAGCTGGGAATCATACCTGTCAGCTATCCCCTTCCCTTCAGTAGTGTTGTTTGCGCTCGTCACAACGATTTTGACATTAGAGTATGGGGGTGAGCAATATTTACAGTATTTATTTTAGGTCTTTTTTATTTAGATGAATAAAAAACCTAACATTTTGTTAATGTGCATTTTAATACAAATAAATTACAATAATTAAAGTAGTGTTGTTTGCGCTCGTTACTTATTCGTCATTTACAGTATTTATTTTAGGTTTTTTTATTTGAGTGAATAAAAAAACCTAACCTATTGTTGATGTGCATTTTAATACAAATAAATTGCATAATAATTGCATTGCCCGATTCGTATGATTTAGGAATCTTCAAGACGAGAGTGAATAGACACTATTTGAGCTTGCGTGTTACATCCTCGGCTGCATCGGCACTTACCATCCGGTGAGGTGCAGCCAAACGCATTAAAATTTTTAATAAAAAAAAAGCTATCTACCGGCCCAGTTAACACCCATGATAAGTACCTAGAAAAAAAACAAGAATTACGAACACACGCACACCAGAATTTTATATATAAAAATGTATACAGTTCATGTACACACGATCATTCAAAATAATAAAAAAAACTTTTTAAATATTTTACGAATCATTATTCAAAAGTCACGTGGACGAAGTCACAGGCACCTTCTAGTATTGTTTAAATACATTTTTATTTGATTTTATATTCGCCTCAGTTCAGTATTATCATATCACTACTACCTAACCTATAGTTAATATGCATTTTAATACAAATAAATTATAACAATGGATAAATTAGTGTTGTTTGCGCTCGTCATAACGATTTTGACATTAGACTATGGGGTAAGCAATATTTCCAAAATTTATTTTAGGTTATTTTATTTTATTTAAGTGAATAAAAAAACCTGACATATTGTTAATGTGTATTTTAATAAAAATTTATTACAAAAATCGTTAAAGTAGTGTTGTTTGCTCCAGTATTTATTTTAGTTTTTTTTTAAATTTTGGTTAAAAAATACCTAACCTATTCTTAATGTGCTTTTTAATACAAATAAATTACAACAATGGTTAAATTAGTGTTGTTTGCACTCGTCATAATGATTTTGACATTAGAGTATGAGGTAAGCAATATTTCCAGTATAAATTTTAGGTTTTTTTATTTACATGAATAAAAAACCTAACATTTTGTTAATGTACATTTTAATACAAATCATCATCATCATCATCATATCAGCCACAAATCGTCCACTGCTGGACAAAGGCCTCCCCCAAGGATTTCCACGACGACCGGTCCTGCGCTGCCCGCATCCATCGGCTTCCCGCGACCTTCACCAGGTCATCGGTCCACCGCGTGGGAGGCCTGCCTACGCTACTTTTTCCGGTGCGCGGTCGCCACTCGAGAACTTTACTGCCCCATCGGCCATCTGTTCTACGAGCTATGTGCCCTGCCCACTGCCACTTCAGTTTAGCGATTCTGTGAGCTATGTCGGTTACTTTAGTTCTCCTTTATTTAGTTAATACAAATAAATTACAATAATTAAAGTAGTGTTGTTTGCGCTCGTCACAACGATTTTGACATTAGAGTATGGGGGTGAGCAATATTTACAGTATTTATTTTAGGTCTTTTTTATTTACATGAATAAAAAACCTAACATTTTGTTAATGTGCATTTTAATACAAATAAATTACAATAATTAAAGTAGTGTTGTTTGCGCTCGTTACTTATTCGTCATTTACAGTATTTATTTTAGGTTTTTTTATTTGAGTGAATAAAAAAACCTAACCTATTGTTGATGTGCATTTTAATACAAATAAATTACAACAATGGTTAAAGTAGTGTTGTTTGCTCTCATTACAACAATTTTAACACTAGAGTATGGGGTAGGCAATATTTTTAGTAAAACTTTGTACCAAAGGTTCAATCTTTTTCTATAGAACTTTGAAATGGCTTTGAGAAAGTTTATGAAATCTCTTAAACCGCGTTAGCGATAGCTCCTTTGAGACACATTCACATGGCCTTTTGTTTTCTTATAGATAATATTTTATCAATAAATAACCTCAAAGCATGATTAAAGTGAGCCACCGAAAAATCTCTTTTCCGATATTAATGGTAGGTTTCACCACAAAGTAACAAAGCAATGTACTTCGACTTAGCGCTTGACTAATGAAAATGTGTACCTACATTAATATTGGAAAAGAGTTTTTACTTTAATCATGCTTTGAGGTATCTATTGATAAAATATTATCGATAAGAATACAACTGGCCACGTAAATGTGTGTCAAAGGAGCTATCTGTAACGCGGTTTAAAAGATTTCATAAACTTTCTCAAATCCATTTCAAAGTTCTATAGAAAAAGATTGAACCTGTGGTAGCTAGCCAGGCGGGCTTAGAAAATTCCCTACCACCAACCAAACCGAGTCTTACAAGTTGACCCCAACGGGAATCGACCCCGCGACCTCCTGGTGTGAAGAGAATGGAATAACCATTACGCCACGGAGGCGTTTAAAATTACTATCATTTCAGCCAAAATACAACCTCTATAGCGCCGCCGCCGCCGGCATCCAGCAAGTAACTAGTGTCTCATCTGTGATCCAGCGGCTTTCCGCAACCTTTATCGTTCATCGGTCCATCGAGTTGGAGGCCTACGGCTTCTCCTTCCGTTGCGTGGTCGCCATTGAACACTTTACATTATTTCTCTGTTTTACTGTAGTTTAATTTCAGTAAACGAAAAAAAAGGCGGTAGTATTACAGATTTTCGTTATTTTTGACGTCAATTACTCCTAAACCATAGAAAACCTGAGGTTGAAAAAAAATACTTTTATTGTTGATGATGTTCCTTACAGTCTAAAGCTATTATAAGCACGATTGAGCAGTTTTGTATCGATAGAAAAAAATCCCAAAGATAGGTCTACACTCTATGACTAATGTTTAAAGGAATATATTTTTAAAAATATACAACAATATTTGTTATGATAATACAAAGTGAGTAGTGTTATTATTATTTTATAATTTCATTGTAGTTTTTTATTGAAACGAAAAACCATTGTAAAAGTGTGGTTATTTTCTTTACTCTTTACTCGTAAAAAAAAGACAAGGACAACTGTTCCAATCAATACCTCGCCTTAATATTACAGCTTACTTCACCGTACCACGGAAAACACCGCTATTCTTACCGAGAAACGACGCGCAGTTCTTATCACAAACGCCCTAAGCAGCATCAACACAGAATCAAAAAGGAAGATGTTATGTTTCCAACTGGAAACATTTATCCTGTCTCCGTAACTGTAGTAAGTACCGTTAGTGTTGATGAAAGTCACCATCATACGACTCCACAGTGCCACGTCTTAAGGCGGTAATATTACAGCTTACTTCACCGTACCACGGCAAACACCGCTACTCTTACTGAGAAATGACGCGCAGTTCTTATCACAAACGCCCTAAGCAGCATCAACACAGAATCAAAAAGGAAGATGTTATGTTTCCAACTGGAAACATTTATCCTGTCTCCGTAACCTGTAGTAAGTACCGTTAGTGTTGATGAAAGTCACCATCATACGACTCCACAGTGCCACGTCTTAAGGCGGTAATATTACAGCTTACTTCACCGTACTACCACGGCAAACACCGCAACTCTTACCGTGAACGACGCGCAGTTCTCATTACAAACGCCCTAAGCAGCATCAACACAAAATAAAACAGGAAGATGTTAAGTTTCCAACTGGAAACATTTATCCTGTCTCCGTACCTGTAGTAAGTACCGTTAGTGTTGATGAAAGTCACTATCATACGACTCCACAGTGAAACGTCTTAAGGCGGTAATATGACAGCTTATTTCACCGTACCAAGGCAAACACCGCTACTATTACCGAGAAACGACGCGCAGTTCCCATCACAAACGCCCTTAGCAGCATCAACACAGAAACAAAAAGGAAGATGTTATGTTTCCAACTGGAAACATTTATCCTGTCTCCGTACCTTTAATAAGTACCGTTATTGTTGATGAAAGTCCCCATCAAACGACTCGACGGAACTTCCGCCGTGCCATGTCTCGCGGTAATATTACAAATTTTGTTATTTTTAACGTCAATTACTCCTAAACGATAGAAAACACAAGGTTAAAAAAATACTCTTATTGTTGACTAGCTTTTGCCCGCGGCTTCGCCCACGTGGACATAGCTTTTATGACTCTTTTTGAGGGTGAGTGGTGCGCGAACCGCAATCAGCTCGCAAGCGTGGACGTGAGTTTTCTCCTCAGGAACTGTATCGGGCTATTCAGATTAGCAGTCTTCGTACTTCCCACCCCCTCAACAAATTCTATACAAAAAATCACTTTAAGCCGTTGCTCCGTTGCGACGCCACCGACGTGCGCGAGCGTAGAAAACATTTGTCCTCAGATCCCTCGGGAACTATGTTAGGATATACTTATTAGTAAATTATATCATTTTTCACCTCATCTCTGTGCTAAAAATCACACCAATCCATTTTTGATTTTAAATAAAGTTGCGAACAAAGAGTATTGTTTTAGTTTCCTCAGGAACTGCATCGAGCTATGATAATTTCCACAAATAAAAGGTTGACTATTTCATTCCCAGTGATACAGACTACCGGCATGCCAAATTTCATCAAGATTGGTAGAGGTGTTGAAGTGTGAATAGGTAACAAACAAACAAACAAATTTTCACATTTATAATATTCAGTAAGGATTTCTAAATCTTAAATAAAATATAGAGCGTCGGTGGCAAAACAGTTAGGGCCACTACCTCCTGTCCGGAAGGCCGTGGTTCGAATCTGCCACTTACCAATATCTATACGAATATCGATTTCATACTGGTATGTACGTTTATCCGACGCTCTTACGGTGAGAAAAACATCGTGAGGAAACCTGCACACGCCTGCGAAGAAATTAGAAGCTTATGTGTGAAGTCAATCGACCCGCAATGGGCCCACGTGATCGTCTAAGGCTCTAACTCTAACTCAGGGCAGGTCGAGCCCCTTGGTGGGGACCTATATAAACTGATATGATGAAATAACACATTACATACATTATCAAAAAACTAATTCAAATCATTATAGGTATCAATCTAGTAATAAAATTTCCTAACAATATTAATATGGGTCAAATCCTCGAGTCGTATCAGCTCCAAAGGAGCCCAAGACGCACTTCTCGTTGCCACGCTGGATGGCAATAGACAACCTTAGCAGCAGGTAGTACCTCACGTCACATCTCCTCTCTCGAAGGCGAAGGCCAATCTCCTTTGTGAAGGCAAAGGCCTCTGAGGGTTCAGCAGCCGGTTGTCTCACAGACCAGCGGCACAAAGCAGTAATTTGCCTCCAAGACCGAGTACTTATTATGCTTCTTTCTCGCCGCAAATTGAGCAGCAGTACCGTACGTGTGCGGAGTGAGGCAGAAATAGTGGCTTCCCAAAGCAGACACGTTCCTCTCTGCCATAGCACCTGTTTAAAACCTCCGGCCTTTTGCTATCAGATCGACTAAAGCCCGGCTGGCGGCTGCATCAAAGATGGAATATTCCATCTGGCCGAGACCAGTGCCCCCCGAGTGAGTTCATTAAGGAATTGGTGACGTGGGAATCTTCACAAACACGACTGCAACTCAGTGAATTATGGACAATTGCCTCCACCGTGGACCCGCAAATACATTGATGAGGTTCACAGATATTGATATTGCAGGCGGAGAGCAACTGCCAAACGCAAATAGTCGCCGTCAGAAGAGTTCCCATATCTGTGCCTCCTGTTAAAGATGCTAAACTCGATTTACGTGTTTTTATTTTTTTACACGATTGGAATCTGTAAAAAAATATCTCTCTGTTCGTCTATGAAACACATCGCTACGTACCATAGTTCCAGAGTTTAAAGTAGCGTATGCTGAAAAATACATAAAAGAAATCCACTCAAAAGTATGAAAAAATATTTTAATGTTTTAATACAACTTAAGCGCGTTTTATTATCCTTGCAGCGCCATCTATTGACATTCTGCTACTATGATTATAATGTTTGGTAAGTGTAGCTAATAAATACAAAAAAAGTACTCTATTGTTATTATTGTAAGTATCGATAGATAATTTCCCACGGGACCTCTTTAGTTTTCCGGGATAAAGAATACCCGACTATGCAATGATGGTCAAAACACCCCATCTCAATGTAAAGGTTTCATATTGTTACGTTGAGCCAATCTAAAGATACATATTTTTGCATTCCTGTAGGAAGCCTAATTTTTTTGGGATTCACAATGTCCCAGTTTTAGTTCGCGATAAGGGTATCAACGTGTAAAATTTGATTGTAATAGGTTAAGCCACATTTGCGTGGTGAGCCATTCTATAAATGAATACTTTTGATTTTCCCACGGGAACTCTTGAATTTTCTGGGATAAAAAGTATCCTATATGTTAACCCGGGCTATAAGGAACCACCATACAAAATTTCATCAAAATCGGCCCGGTAGTTTTTGCGTGATGCGCGAACATACAGACAGACAGACAGACAGACAGACAGACAGACAGACAGACAGACAGACAAAAATTCCAAAAGTTGTTGTTTTGGCCTCTGTATCGTTAGTAATGTCCACCACAGTTATTATTTTCCAAAAATATTTCATGTACAGACACGGCCCCGTTACAGTTTTATTATATTATAGATGATGTTCCATAAAGTCAAAAGCTATTAGATTGAGCAGTTTTGGCTCCATAGAAAAAAATCCGAAAGATAGGTCTTCACTTTTAACACTAGTTATGACTTATATTTTTAGTATAAATTTAAAAAAATATACAATATTTCTTATGATAATACAAAGTGAGTATACTGATATTATTTTTATACTTTAAGACTTCTAATAAATTAATATTAATAGTTAAGAAATCTTGATCACTAAATTGCCCTCCTATTATAACTTTGGAAAATCTTGATCGTTTTGTTTTTCATTCTTCAACTAAATCTGTACATGTAAAAGGAAAAGGTGACTGACTGGTATATCAACGCACAGCCGATACCACTGAACAGATTTTGCTGAAATTTGTAATACAGATGCAATTAGGACTAGGGCATCCGCTAAGAAAGTATTTTGGCAAATTCCCACGGGAACGGCAAAAAACGGGATCTGCGCGGGCGAAGCCGCACCCACTAGTGAGTACATAAGTGACTTCAAAAATGTGACGTCACGCCTTGGTATTTCAAACATTTTTAAACCAAAATGTCGTTTTCGACAGATGATAAAAAGTAACTCAGATGAGTAGCATCTGAGTTAGTAAACGACATTTTGTTCTAAGGACGTTACAATTTTGCATATTCATTTAATCCCTATTTCTTCTCCTCAGTATGGATCACAATGGTGGTGCGGAAGAAACGCAACACTCATAGAACTGAAACCTGATGGGAAGATGGGCAAGAGAGAATACGACATAGTGAAGAGCGAGATAGAAAAGACTAATAGAGATCGGGTCAATTTCAATATCACAAAGGTAACCGCAACTCAGCTGCTCTCGTATGAACTGACCCGGTCGTTTAATGTCAGCTTGTGCCTGCTAGGCTCAGGGTAGTGGGTTCGATCCTCACCCAAGGCAAACTTAAATGGCAGTAGGCTCGTAAGACAGTCGTTTTCGTAGTCGTTGGGGCAGTAAAGTTCTTGAGTGGCGACCGTTCACCGGGGTGTATCATCATACTTGACTGTGCCATTATCTGATTCCGTTAAATGCCAGGGTCGATGAAACATTTTTTCTCATCTGCACCATTGACGGGGCAGGGCCACCGGGGATAGGGTTACAATCTGATCGGACAAATCCGGTCTAGACCGGATTTTAAGGGTATAGACCGGACTCCGCCCGGATTCAATTCGAGACCGGATTTTTGGTCATGCCAATAAATAACGGTCGCCGTCCGCGCGAATGTGAAGGATTTCACAGTGAAATTTCTACAAAAAATTGGTTGTCTGTAAAGTCGGTTTACGGACGATAGTTTTACGCGTTAACGTCATAACATAACGGGACAATGAGCGTAACGGGAGCGGGACAATTAGTCAACCTTTTTCGTGCGTGCAGCCGGCGTCCATCGATTTATTAGACGTTGTAACGTCAAAAAAGATTTTTGAAAGTTGTTGCTAACGGAAAGAAAAATTTACAAATAATATTATAACAAAGGTTAAAAATGTGGTTATAATCTATTGAGTTTTATAATCGGTCAAAGACCGGATTTTTTTTACAGAAATCTGGATTTTTAACACTTACAACCCGCTTTTCGATTTACAGTCCTGGCAACCTTAACCGAGGAGGATGGGATCGGGTCAAAATTTTCAAAGAATGTGTGTTGTTATGGGGGATTAACAAACAAATAATAAAGTTAAAAATTAAATTTGAATGGCAGTTTTAAACTGTGATGGTAGCCGGCTGATTTTTTTTTACAGAATATATTTATAACGGGGATTCGTTAATAATAAACATTTTAAAATAAAAAAATTAATGGAATTTTTATATATGGGAAACCCCCTCCCATACATAAAAAACGTGTTTTATAGTTTTTTTTTTCGTTTTTGCTCTATTGTAAAACGATAATACATACAAGCGAAAAAACTTTGTTTGATCATAAGTGTAAGGAATCGTAACCGCGTTAAAGAGTCCGAACTGAATGAAAAACATTGCATGTTTCTGTCGCCCACGGTGATGTATTTTGTTTGAAATCGATAGGTGTCATTTTTACTTTCAAGCGACGAAGGAGTGAAGACTGTATTGTTATGACAAAAAAACCGAAATTGAGATTTTGATAGGAATAGATGGTCTCATATATATCATATCAGCCGAAAAACGTCCACTACTGGACAAAGGCCTTCCCCAAGGATTTCCACGACGATCAATCTTGTACGCTGCCCGCATCCATCGGCTTTCCACGATCTTCACCAGGTCGTCGGTCCACCGCGTGGGAGGCCTGCCTACTCTACGTTTTCCGCAGTGCTATACATAATAAATAGTGTTTAAAAAAACTAAAAAAAACGCTTTAATTAGTACATCAGACTAAAAAGTAGAAAATAATAATTGACAAAAAATACCAGTATTCTTGTGAAAAAGCGTGGGGCGCTCTGTGCCATTTTTTTCGCCTATCGAGCAACCCTTATGTACTTTAAAATCGTGTTTTTTAGTTTTTTTAATTTTTAGTTCAAATTTATGAAATTATTATATTGTCGCTGATCTATTCTATTAATATAATAAAACTGTAACGGGGCCGTGTCTGTACATGAAATATTTTTGGAAAATAATAACTGTGGTGGACATTACTAACGATACAGAGGCCAAAACAACAATTTTTGGAATTTTTGTCTGTCTGTCTGTCTGTCTGTCTGTCTGTCTGTCTGTATGTTCGCGCATCACGCAAAAACTACCAGGCCGATTTTGATGAAATTTTGTATGGTGGTTCCTTATAGCCCGGGTTAACATATAGGATACTTTTTATCCCGGAAAATTCAAGAGATCCCGCAGGAAAATCAAAAGTATTCATTTATAGTATGGCTCACCTCGCAAATGTGGCTTGACCTATTACAATCAAATTTTACACGTTGATACCCTTATCGCGAACTAAAACTGGGACATTGTGAATCCCAAAAAAATTAGGGTTCCTACAGGAATGCAAAAAATTGTATCTTTAGAATGACTCAACGTAACAATATGAAACCTTTACATTGGGATGGGGTTTTTTGACCATCATTGTATAGTCGGGTATTCTTTATCCCGGAAAACTAAAGAGGTCCCGTGGGAAATTATTTATCGATACTTACAATCCCTACTAATATTATAAATGTGAAAGTAACTCTGTCTGTCTGTTACGCTTTCCCGCAAAAACTACTGAACGGATTTGGCTGAAATTTGGTAGGTAGACAGATTAGGACCTGGATTCAGACATAGGCTACTTTTTACCACGCTCGCGAGCCGCTTGCGGCTCGCGCACTGCGCACCCTCGAAAAGTCATAGAAACGTTGTCCACGCGGGTGAAACCGCAGGAAACAGCTAGTAATAAATATAGAGTACTTTTTCAACATATAAGCTACACATACCACACATTATAATCATAGCAGCAAAATGTCAATAGATGGCACTGCAGGAATAATAAAACGCGCTTAAGTTGTGTTAAAATATTATTTCATACTTTTGAGTGGATTTCTTTAATGTATTTTTCAGCATACGCTTTTTACACAACTCTCTGGAACTATGGCACGTAGCGATGTGTTTTATAGACGAACAGATAGGTATTTTTTTATAGATTGCAATCGTGTAAAAAAATTAAAAACACATAAATCGAGTTTAGCTTCTTTTAACAGGAGGCACAGATATGGGAACTCTTCTGACGGCGACTATTTGCATGTGGCAGTTGCTCTCCGCCTGAAATATAAATATCTGTGAACCTCATCAATGTATTTGCGGGTTCACGGTGGAGGCAATTGGCCATCACTCACTGAGTTGCAGTCATGTTTGTGAAGATTCCCACGTCACCAATTCCTTAATGACCTCACTCGGAGGGCACTGGTCTCGGCCAGATGGAATATTCCATCTTTGATGCGGCCGCCGGCCGGGCTTTAGTCGATCTAATGGCAAAAGGCCAGAGGGTTTAAACAGGTGCTATGGCAGAGAGGAACGTGTCTGCTTTGGGAAGCCACTTTTTCTGCCTCACTGTACGGTACTGCTGCTCAATTTTCGGCGAGAAAGAAGCATAATAAGTACTCGGTCTTGGAGGCAAATTACTGCTCTGTGCCGCTGGTCTGTGAGAGAACCGGCTGCTGAACCCTCAGAGGCCTTTGCCTTCACAAAGGAGATTGGCCTTCGCCTTCGAGAGAGGAGATGTGACGTGAGGTCCTACCTGCTGCTAAGGTTGTCTTTTGCCATCCAGCGCGGCAACGAGAAGTGCGTCTTGGGCTCCTTTGGAGCTAATACGACTCGAGTATTTGACCCATATTAATATTTTTAGGAAATTTTATTACTAGATTGATACCTATAATGATTTGAATTAGTTTTTTGATAATATAGGTACCTATATATGTTATTTCATCATATCAGTTTATATACGTCCCCACCAAGGGGCTCAACCTGCCCTGAGTTAGGGCGATCTGGCCTTAGACGATCACGCGGGCCCATTGCGGGTTGATTGACTTCACACATAAGCTTCGAATTTCTTCGAAGGCGTGTGCAGGTTTCCTCACGATGTTTTTCTCACCGTAAGAGCGTCGGATAAACGTACATACCAGTATGCATTCGATATTCGTATAGATATTGATAAGTGGCAGGATTCGAACCACGGCCTTCCGGACAGGAGGTAGTGGCCCTAACCGTTTTGCCACTGACGCTCTATATTTCAATTAAGATTTAGAAATCCTTACTTAATATTATAAATGTGTTTGTTTGTTTGTTACCTATTCACACTTCAACACCTCTATCAATCTTGATGAAATTTGGCATGCAGGTAGCCTGTATCACTGGGAATGAAATAGTCAACCTTTTATCTGAGGAAATTATCATAGCCCGATACAGTTCCTGAGGAAACTAAAACAATACTCTTTGTTCGTTTTATATAAAATCGTAACGAAAAAATAGATTGGTGTGATTTTTAGCACAGAGATGAGGTGGAAAATGATATAATTTACTAATAAGTATATCCTGACACAGTTCCCGAGGGATCTGGGGACAACTGTTTTCTACGCTCGCGCACGTCGGTGGCGTCGCAACGGAGCAACGGATTAAAGTGATTTTTTGTATAGAATTTGTTGAGGGGGTGGGAAGTGACAAAGACTGCTAATCTGAATAGCCCGATACAGTTCCTGAGGTACCTGGAGAAAACTCATGTCCACGCTTGCGAGCTGATTGCGGCTCGCGCACCACTCACCCTCAAAAAGGGTCATAAAAGCTATGTCCACGTGGGCGAAGCCGCGGGCAAAAGCTAGTTCTTAATAAGTCTACAAAGTTTGAATTATATCTGTCCGTATAAAGTGGGTCAAAATCGAGTCCAAAGGAGTCGGTTACATACAAACATACAGGTGAAGCTAATAAAAGCATGATAATATAGATAAAGAGTCCGGTTGTCTAGTTCCCGAACTACTGGATGGATTTGGCTGAAATTTGGATTAGAGTAATATTATTTTTATATCTCTAGGCGTTTTTTTTGCTTGTATAATAAAAATCACTTATAATACGTAATATTTTATTAGTTCTTTATATTAAAGTTATTATTTAGGTCTGGTCTTATTCAATAAAAGTAAATTATAGATCGCGACATCTAAGTTGATACAAATAGGGCTCTAACGATTTTCATTAAACTCGGTATGTTATAATTATAGTTAGGTATAATTAGGACTTAATAATACCTGCGAAGCAACTCGAAGGTTGTGTGTGAAGTCGACCAACCCGCACTGGGCCCGCGTGGTCGACTAATGCCCGATCGCCCTAATTCAGGGTAGGCTCGAGCCCCTCGGTGGTGACGTATGTGAGCTGAAATGATGAATGCCTACTGCACTGGGTACTTAATTATTCCAGGAAAGATCTGAGTAGGGTACCTCGCATACAAAACTATATTATTTGTATTTTTTTCATCAAGTCTGATCATCATCATCATTATATCAGCACAAGGACGTCCACTGCTGGACATAGGCCTCCCCCAAGGATCTCCACAACGACCGGTTCTGCGCTGCCCGCATCCAGCGGCTTCCCGCGACCTTCACCAGGTCATCGGTCCACCGAGTGGGAGGCCTGCCTACTACGCTTTCCGGTGCGTGGTCGCCACTCGAGAACTTTACTGCCCCAACTGTCATCTGTTCTACGAGCAATGTGTCCCGTCCACTGCCACTTAAGTTTAGCAATTCTGAGAGCTATGTCGGTTACTTTGGTTCTCCTACGGATCTCCTCGTTTCTCATTCAATCACTCAGAGAAACTCCGATCATAGCACGCTCCATTGCCCTTTGGAAGTCTGATATTTAAGCTTTACTCTGTACTACTAAGAAAGTTTAATGGTTATTGTTGACTTGTGTATGCCCGACTACTGTGAAGGCTGATCAGTTTTATGAGTAAAAGCTCCAATTAAAAAAAGTGCATATTATCTTTAATTGTTAAGACCCTATATTTTGCATGCCATATAGTCAATGCGTGTTAATTTAATAAAAAATAACAATGGTTAATTATTCCCATTCACACGAATACATTGACATGATACATGTAATGTATTTATAGTAAACTCTCAAAAGCCAACTGTGCAATAATAACTAAAATTAAATTAAAAATTTAGGTCAACTTTGCAAGACTCGGTTTGATTGGTGGTTGGGCATTTTGATAGCCCGCCTGATGGCTAGCTACCACCATCTTATCTAAGTCTTGGCGCCAAAAATCAGTGCCAACCAGTATATATAACATATCTCTGGTGCCAACAGCATTGATGTTTTGCCTGCTTGAAGATAATATAGCCAGATCCCATTTCGTTGCGGAATCTTGGTAAGCCTGCTTCCATCTTCGGCATCATTGTCACTTATCAATTCTGTATTCAAAAGAAAACAAAAGCGGCCAAGTACAAGTCTTACTCGCGCAAAGTATCTTTGCAGATTGTGAAGCGATTTTCATGATTATTTTTTATTCGATAGAGTATGTTCCCGAGTTGGTATCATACAAATTTTATCAAAATCGGTGTGTTACTTTATGAGAAAATTAACAAAAAGCAAAAGTAACAATGCTAAGTTGTAGCGATGGCAGTAGGTTTTTTAACGTGTTCAGCGTTCTACTTCCCTATAAAAAAATCTTATAAAAATAATTTTCCTTTGTTTCAAACAGGTCGAAAAAGTGAAAAACTCTTGCCTCTGGCATAAGTACAAGTACAGGCAACATGACATCACAAGAGAGGCGAATGCAAACGAGAGGATGCTGTTCCATGGCTCGTCAGCAGCCAGGCAGATAGTCCACACTGGCTTTGATGAGAGATATGCTAGTTACAGTACGTTTTAGAACGATGTTTTTATTAGCAACTAGCTGTTCAACCGCGTGGACTGTTCGAGGGCACGCAGTGGAATAAAGTAGCCTATGTGTTAATCCAGGTCCTAATCTACCTACCTACCAAATTTCAGCCAGATAAGTTCAGTAGTTTTTGCGTGAAAGAGTAACAAACATACATCCGTACATCCATACATTCTTACAAACTTTCGCGTTTATAATATTAAGTAGGATTGGGAAGCCCTTGGCACAGATGAGATACTCGTACTAGTTACTTCGTATCCTTGGCATCATCTCACCTGATGTTAAGTGACGATGATGCCGAAGATGGAAGCGGGCTTACGAAGATTCCCCAATGCAATGGGGAACTGGCTATCTTATCTTTAAACCGGAACACATCAATGTTGTTAGCATTGATGTTTGGCGGCAAAACTTAGATAAGATGGTGGTAGCTAGCAAGGCGGGCTTAGGAAATACCCTTTCTCCAACCAAAATGAGTCTTACAAAGTTAAACACAGCCGGGAATGTAACCCGTGACTTCCTGATGTGAAACTTATGGACTTAAACATTACGCCACGGAGGTGATTAAATTTTGATTTACCTAACGTACTGTTTTATACTGCTAGTTAAAAACAAACCATAAAGTTTCCACTGCTGGCAACGGTAAATGAAATTAGTTCTTCTGGTAGTGCCAGGGAAAACGCACAGTCTCATCCCGTATCCAAAAAGCGTTGGTGGCTCAACGGTAATGACGCGGTCCTCCTAACCAATAATCCCGGGTACAAATCCGGACAGCCAAAATACCAATTAATTTTTCAAAACTTACTTACCGATTTCTTTGACGGTGAAGGAAAACATCGAGAGGAAACCTTCATATCTGATTCCAGATGTGTTTGAAGGTCGCGTTGCTGACGTCCTTACGTGCAAATCTAAACGCTCTATACATGAACACGGGTGATGCTATAAGTGCAACACAAGGGAACCGCCGTCTATCCTCTGGATTATGCCACACGATAAGAGAGAGATCCCATATCTGGGGACTTCCATGCCATCCTTCCTACTAATATTATAACTGCGAAAGTTAGTAAGAATGTATGAATTTATAGATGTACTAGCTTTTTCCCGCGGCTTTGCCCGCGTGGACATCGTTTTTACGACTGTCTTCGAGAGTGAGTGGTGCGCGAGCCGCAAGCGGCTCGCGAGCGTGGACGTCAGTTTTGTCTAGATCCCTCAGGAACTATATCGGGCTATTCTGATTAGCAGTCTATGTCACTTCCCACCCTCTCAACCATTCTATACAAAAATCACTTCAATCCGTCGCTCCGTCTTAAAGACGCTGACGTACGCGAGCGTGGAAATGAGTTTTTCCCAGATCCCTCGGGAACTATGTCGGGATATGCTAATTAGTAAATTATGTCATATCCCACCCCCTCAACCATATCTGTGCAAAAAATCACAGCAAGCTATTGGTCCGTTGCGATGTTAGAAAAAATTAACCAAAAAAGAGTATTTTTTCAGTTCCCTCAGGAACTGCATGGGACTATGCTATTTTTACGGGATAAAAAGTAGGCTTTGTCCTTCCCAGTGACACAGGCTACCTGTATGCCAAATTTTATCAAGATTGGTTAAGGTGTTGAAGCGTGAAAAGGTAACAAAAAAAAACTACAAATACATTTTCACATTTATAATATTAGTAAGAATGTTTGTTACTCTTTTTTGACTCATGTTTGTTAAATTTGGTAGGTAGACAGATTAAGACCTGGATTAACACATAGGTAACTTTCTTCCACGCTCGCGAGCCGCAAGCGGACTGCGCACCCTCGAAAAGTCATAGAAACGTTGTCCACACGGGTGAAGCCGCTGGAAACATATAGTACTGCATAAAGCCAAGACATCCAGATTGGTGGACGGTTGTGGCTAGTGGCAAAGCGACCTTTTAGGCGCTTTGCACACGACGGGGCGGGGCGGGCCGGTTAATTTCGCCGCCAACGATAGCACAAAGGGAATCCTATACTACCAACGCACATGGAGGCGGCGCGGTCGGCGCGGTCTTTTTGTCCTCCATGTGTGTTGGTAGTATAGAAAGTGTTGGTAGTAAAGGAGTTATCGTTGGCGGCGAAATTGACCGGTCCGCCCCGCCCCGTCGTGTGCAAAGCGCCTTAATGAACCGTTCTATAAAATTTCCTTTTGATAAAATTGTAGCAATAACATTTGTCAACAGATGGATTGTTCGGTCCCGGCCTGTACTTTGCTGATCTGTCATCCAAAAGTAATGCTTACACTGGACAAGCAGCTGATGGTTCTAGGTAATATAGTGGTAATTCATAGGTGGTAATACTATATCCACAACTAATACAGCAACTTTTTTAAAGTAAAAAGAAATTTGAGGGGTGGGCTGGAGGAATTTGGATTCGCAGGGATTCAGACTCTTGGGATTCAGATTCAGACTAGATTCAGAGCTTGGTTGTTACTTGGAATGTGACTAATATTGGTATTTTTAGATTTCTTAATTCTTCACAAGCTCCGGTAAAGTGTTAGTAACAGTTGCTATCACAAAAAATGTTCCCGTATAAGAAGTACTCTGTGTGTGACTGCCATCACTGGCATTTAAGATTTTTTATTTAACTTTAAAGAACAAGGTCATAACATTAACACCTTGGGTTGTTGACAACTGCAGCAGTTGATGAAACTGTGTCGTAATTGTTTACGCCCCATTCCGATTGTAAAGGAAGGTCTTAACTACAGTATATTTTAGTCAAATAAAGAAGAGAAGAAACAAAAATATTATACAAAAATAGAATATGAATATACAAAAAGAAGACATGAGATACATGAAATACATGAGGTAAATGAAATGATGAACAAAACTATACAAAAAGGAGAGGAGATTATAATAATAAACTGAAGGAGGCAAAGTAAGTAAGGACCATCAACTATCGAAATGCAGGTTAGAGCAAAACTAAAATCTGGATTCAGAAAGGTTGTGCTAATCACCTTGCTTTGGCATGTGAAGATGATTACCCTCCTTCTCGGGCAGTCTTGTGAAAAAAAGTTACACGTATTTATTATTACTGTTCCTAGACATCATTTTGATTAGTATTTTGTTGCATTATAGTCTATAGTGTTTACTCGCCTATAGTTTCACCTCTTTAGGGTTGCAGTTTTTGATGACTTTTTGAAATAGTATAATCAAATGAATACATAATTTAAAATCCTTACTTATATAATATTATAAATATGAAAATGTGTTTTTTTGTTTGTTACCTTTTCACGCTTCAACACCTTGACCAATCCTGATGAAATTTGGCATGCAGGTAGCCAGTGTCACGGGTAAGAACATAGGCTACTTTTATCGCGTGAAAATAGCATAGTCCGATGCAGTTCCTGGAAGAACTGAATAATTAATACTCTTTTTTTGATTAATTTCTTTATCAGTACAACGGAACAATGGATTGTTGTGATTTTTTGCACAGAGATGGTTGAGGGGGTGGGAATTCACATAATTTACTAATAAGCATATCATGACATAGTTCCATAGGGATCTAGGAAAAACTCATGACTATGTTCGCGAGCCGCTTGCGGCTCGCGCACCACTCACCCTCAAAGAAACTATGTACACGCGGGCGAAGCCGCGGGGCAAAAACTAGTGCATTATAATTTGATAATCATAAAATACACATAACAATTTATTTCATCACAGATCATTGCTGTTATGTCGCGTGACACTAGGCAAGATATACGTAGTGCATACCACTGAGAGCTGGCCCCACGCACCGGTCGGCTACCACTCGGTGAAGGGGTCATTGGAGCAGCCTGAATACATCGTTTATAGGGGCGAGCAGGTAACAGAATCATTTTGTTAACACTGGCCCCCACGCACTGGTCGGCTACTACTCGGTGAAGGGGTCATCGGTGCAGCCTAAATACATCATTTATAGGGGCGAACAGGTAACAGAATCATTTTGTGAACACTGGCCTCCACGCACTGGTCGGCTACTACTCGGTGAAGGGGTCATCGGCGCAGTCTAAGTATCATTTATAGGGGCGAGCAGGTAACGATTCATTTTGTGAACACGGGCCCCACGCTCCAGTCGGCTACCACTCGATTAAGGGGTCTTTAGCGCAGCCTGAATACATCGTTTATAAGAGCGAGCATATAACAGAATCATTTTATGAACACTGGACCCACACGCCGGTCGAATACCACTCGATGAAGGGGTCGTTGGCACAGCCTGAATACATCGTTTATAGGGGCGAGCAAATAATAGGATAATTTTGTGAACCTTGGCCCCCCACGCCGATTATCTACCACAGTTTGCGCAGACTGATCACATCGTGTATGACCAGTTAAAAAAATCATTTTCAAGGATGAGCAGTTAACAGAATTGCTTTATAGGGGCGAGTACTCTGAGCAGAATTATCTTGTTTATATTGGCCCCACGCGCGTTTATCCCGACGCCCAGACTGACAACATCTTTTATAAGGGCGAACAGTTAATAGCACCTATATAAGAAGTTACATGGCTACTATCACTTTTTGTTTCCATCTTTGTTCGTGACAGGAATGGTAGGCCTTAACACTCTTGAGTTGCGACGCAAAACTGCCCTTATGATTCAGTATTTTCGACATCTGAATGGTAATGTGGATGATTGCAATACACTGTCCCGGTGTAGGCTATTCGCTCCGCAAAATGCGTGTCGCCTCCGCTCCATAAGGTTGCTGGAGGGGCCGCGCGTGCGCACCGCCACCGCTCAGCACGCGCCCACGGCTCATGCAATCGCATCACTGAATGCTTTGCTTGCTCAACAGCCAAACGTAGATGTGTTTTTCACTAGTTTTAAGAATTTTGTAGAATGTTGTCTGACATTTTTAAGTTAATTGTCTTGCTGCACGCTTTGGTTCGCTGTAAGTGTGGCAAGTAATTGTTATAATAAATAAATAAATAGAATCATCTTGTAAACGCTCGCGCTCGACGAAGACTGAATACATTGTTTACAGGAGGGAGATGGGGGCAATTAGGTAACAGAAACGTAAGTCTTATATGCTGAACTTATTCTGAAAGACACCAATTTTGATACTACGTTTATAGGAAAGTGCACTTATAACAAAGTTTACCTAAAATATACAAATAAACATACCTAACTGTGTTCGCTTCTTCTAACCACCTCCACAACAGTAGCTACTTATCGGGCTAACGTTATATACATCATAAGACACTTTATGATGTATATAATGCCTTATGCCAGATCTATCTAAATTTCCACGGGTTTAAAAATAATTTTTAATATCCTTGTAACACTAACCGCACTTTAGTAACCGCCTCTTGTTAGGTTACTAAAGTAAATGGCAGTGAAAAAAAAACGAGACCTACGGTACTCGCATATGATGTGTAACAAATCACTGTTACACATTTCCGTCCCATTTCACGAAATCACTCCCACAAATTGGGTATGCTAAAAAAAAAATGTATTTTTTTTATTTTTTTTCTGATGGTTTAGACCATTTTGAAAAACTAATTTGAATATTTTATTTTTTAAGCCTCTAGATATTTTTAAATATTTTTTTAAATTTTGAAACCTTGATGACGTCATCGGTTCACATTACTATGAAACGAACAGCCCTATTTCTATGACGATGAAATGAATAGGCCTTGACGTCAACTGTCAAGTCACTCAAGTCAATCATTCCCAAAGGTTTTTTGGCGGGATTTGTGGTAGACGCATTCGTAGTTTTATTTTGTTGTTTTTTCATTGCACCGGCACTAGCATTACAAATCCAACAGCTAAGGAAGCCTAAATACGTCAGACCTGGCTGTATGGTCTTAGTAACCTTTGCCTTTTCCGAAACGAAACTATCACAAAGCCAACAACGAAACGTCAAAGTCAAAATTTACTTGTCATCAAACATCATAATCTATGTATGGACAAGGCCTTCAGAGTTTAAATGTTTTTTAGAACCACAATAAAAATTGGACGTCTAATGAATATCTTACCCATTTAAGTATTTAATTTGAATGACGTTCTAATAATATTTGATTGTTTCAAACGTAGTTTTTGGTGGATGATAAATAAATAGTGCCTTTTTCAGTGCTCGACGAAAGCTCGTCCTCAAATGCAAGGTCCGTAATTGATATGACAAGTAAGAGTGCACGTTCCGTTCAGTGGTGAAATAAGGTTTTATTGTAAACTCGTGACGTCATAGGGGTCAAATGAAGGTTATTGTCCTTTTCCGATTTTTTTACGCAATCTTTTACTTTTTCGAGTGGAAAATGAAAAAATATGGCTTTAAATAAAAATATCTCGAAATGGTTTTTTTATTTTCATGGCTTATAAAAAATTTAGCATACCCAATTGCAGGAAAGCGAGAGCAAAGCTCATTCGTCAGATCGAATAGCGCGCGCTTTCGCGACTTCCTGTTACACATTTCCATCCCATGTTACACATTTCCGTCCCATTTCACGAAATCACTCCCACAAATTGCAGGAAAGCGAGAGCAAAGATGTTACACATCAAAAAACAGAATGTAAACAAACCAAATCACTTCAAGTCTTGTTTTCTAGGATTTTGAATATTCCTGTAACACTAACCGCACTTTAGTAACCGCCTCTGGCTACGTCACTAATGTACATGGCAAGGAAAAAAAACAGATTGTAAACAAACCAAATCACTTTACGTCTTGTTTCCTAGGATTTTTAATATACTTGTAACACTAACCGCACTTTAGTAACCGCCTCTGGCTACGTCACTAATGTACATTGCAAGGAAAAATAAACAGATTGTAAACAAACCAAATCACTTTACGTCTTGTTTCCTAGGATTTTTAATATACTTGTAACACTAACCGCACTTTAGTAACCGCCTCTGGTTAGGTCACTAAAGTAAATGGCAAAGAAAAAAAACAGAATGTAAACAAACCAAATCACTTTAATTCTTGTTTTCTAGGATTTGGAGTATTCTTGTAACACTAACCGCACTTTAGTAACCGCCTCTGGTTAGGTCACTAAAGTACATGACAAGGAAAAAACAGAATGTATACAAACCAAATCACTTTACGTCTTGGTTTCTAGGATTTTTAATATCCTTGTAACACTAACCGTACTTCAGTAACCGCCTCTGGTTAGGTCACTAAAGTACATGGCAAGGAAAAACACAGAATGTAAACAAACCAAAGCACTTTATTTCTTGTTTTCTAGGATTTGGAGTATTCTTGTAACACTAACCGCACTTTAGTAACCGCCTCTGGTTAGGTCACTAATGTACATGGCAAGGAAAAAAAACAGAATGTAAACAAACCAAATCACTTTACGTCTTGTTTTCTAGGATTTGGAGTATTCTTGTAACACTAACCGCACTTTAGTAACCGCCTCTGGTTAGGTCACTAAAGTACATGGCAATGAAAAAAAACCAGAATGTAAACAAACCAAATCACTTTACGTCTTGTTTTCTAGGATTTTTAATATTCTTGTAACACTAACCGCACTTTAGTAACCGCCTCCGTGGCATAGTGGTTAAGTTCACATCAGGAGGTCGCGGATTCGATTCCCGGCGGAGTCTAGCTTTGTAAGACTCGGTTTTGTTGTTGGAAGGGCATTTCCTAAGCCCGCCTGGCTTATCTTGCCGCCAAACATCAATGTTATCAGGATTGATGTGTTCCGGCTTGGAGATAGGATACCCAGTTTTCCGTTGCGTTGGGGAATGTTGGTAAGCCCGTTTCCATCTTAGGCATCATCGTCACTTACAATCAGGTGAGATGATGCCAAGGGCTCACCAATATACCAAAACACTTATCACTTAGTGATTACCTTCTCTCTGACACTTATCGGCACCATTCAATACACATTTCACATCACATTTGTTGTCAGAATTTTGATAATTTGTAAACGGTTTGTTTACATCCTGATGTTTTTTCATATTTAAGACTTTTACATTTTTATGACTTTTTACCGGATTTGGCACTACTTTTATTTAACATTCTCTACTGACTAGTCTAATCACTTTTACTTTTCAGATTTACCCTGAATACCTTATTACCTACAAGACGTGAATGACCATCAAACACAGAAGAAAACGCTTACCCGACTACGTAGATGACTTCTAGCATTTGCCATATGGGCGTTACAAAATTGGTGTAGAACCCATTAAATGGTGACTCTTCTCATCGTACTGAACAACTTTACCCATGAGACCCGTCAATTCGCAAAAAGGGTCCTTAATACAAATCGATCAGCTGATTGCCCATTGTCTATAGAGTCCCATTTATATATAGGGTATAGAGGAAGTATTGTTATCGTGATATATACAGGGTGTAAAAAAATTGATGTAGGACCCGTTAACTGGGGCTTCTATTCATCATCATCATTACAGCTCATATACGTCCCCACCGAGGGGCTCGAGCCTACCCTGAATCAGGGCGATTAGGCCTTAGTCGACCACGCGGGCCCAGTGCGGGTTGGTCGACTTCACACACAACCTTCGAGTTTCTTCGCAGGCGTGTGCAGGTTTCCTCACGATGTTTTCCTTCACCGTTAAAGCAATCGGTAAGTATGTACGTAAGTTATTCATCATACTGAACAACTTTTCCCAAGGAACCCATGGCCAATTCTCAAAAAAAAAATGTGGACCCTCCATACTAAAATGCACAAAATTGGTTGATCCGCTGATCGATTTGTATGAAAAGTAAACATTTTTTTTTGCGATTTTAGCAAACACGTAGAACAAAAGTTGTTCAGTATGATGAGCAGAAGCCCCAGTTAACGGGACCTACACCACTTTTGTTTCACCCTGTATATTTTTTAAATTTTCGTGAAAATGTGCTCTACTATATATATATATATATATATATAGTATTAACACCTATCGAAAAACCGAACATCACAATTCCGTCTCTCCGTGCCGTGCGTGCGTCCGTGTGTTCGTTCGTGCGTGCGTCCGTCCATCACGCTTGGCACTGGAGGCTAAATCTTTACTCCGATTGAGACCATATTTAAAACTTAAGAGTTTTTAATTATTTCATCGAGGTGTTATCAAAAGGTTCTACGTACTATTAAACCGAAGAGTAGCTGTCATTAAATTATTTTTTGTTATCAAAAGCTTCTACGTACTATTAAACCGAACAGTAACTGTCATTAAATTATTTTTTTCTCAAATCGGCTGTAACAACTTTTATGAAACTTTGCACGTCGTAGTTGCTTTATGTTTGTCTATTATATATAGTAACATCCATTGGTCTGAGAAAATCGTGTTCGTATGGTTCTCCTACAAATAAAATTCAAACCTGCAATTTACTTACAAATGGTTAAAGCTGTAATATTGAATTGTCATGTATTACGAATAAGTATAATTATGTTTTGTTGCAAATAAGCATATATTTGGTCATGCAACATGAATTCATAAAAACTCAAATTAAAATTTAAAAAACCTCTGACAAAAAAAAGTAGAAAATAATATGTTTTGGCCCTTTAAGTTTAATATAAGTAGTTATATTTTGATCTAAATGTCGTCGCATAGAGGGACTGCTAAATTGTTAAATTATTAGTAATTAGTTGTACTAAACAGTAATATTCTGTTTTCATTTTATTAACTTAACTGTCCCCAGGACGTCGTTGTGGAAATCCTTGGGGGAGGCCTTTGTCCAGCAGTGGACGATTTTCAGCTGATATGATGATGATGAACGGTCCCCCCACGTGACGACTCTTAGATCAAAATATAACTATTTATATTGTACTTAAAGGGCCAAAACATATTATTTTCTACTCTTTTGAGGTTTTTTTATGTCGGGGGTTTTTTAAATTTTAAATTTAAGTTTTATTTCATGCTTTTTAAACTTAATGTATCTCAAACACGGTACCTCTGCTGTAAATTGGTTACGAGTTTGGTATCATGCAGATACAAGAAGATGCTGCTGCATCAGGTCAAAGTTACCATGTTCTATCTAAAACCTATTCATTGAGTCTATTCCAATGAGCCCAAACACGATTTATCTGCTGTAAGTTTGTGAGGAGTTGGGTATCCTACAGATTCAAGAAGATGCTGCAGCATCAGGTCAAAGTTACCATGTTCTATCTAACACCTATTCATTGAGACTATCCCAATGAGCCCAATATGATATCTCTACTGTTAGTTGCAGCATCAGGTCAAGGTTACCATGGTTTTTCAATATCATTACAAATATAAGGCACCAAATTTCGAATCGATCAGACCGGTATAAGTTGCCCACATGCATTCATCTCATCACCTAGATAAGAGCTGATGATCCTCAAACTGCTGAATCGATTTTTACCAAATATATCTAAGAACCACCACCATGGCAAGGATACATGCTAGGATACTACGATGCCACAGACATACAGACACAAACACATACATTGGCGTCAAACTTATAACTTTAACGTTTTTTTTGCGTCAGGGGTTAAAAATTGATTTTTTTTTTATTTTCTTTTTGTAGGTAAGAAAAAGAAATTTAAAAAATTAACGAGAAAGTTTAGTGCGGGCTGTCGTACAGTTCATTTTGTGAGAATACAGTATTTTACTACTAGTCATTTGAGTAACTTTTTATCAACTGTCAAAAACGAAAGTTTGTTCTGCAATTATTCGCGTTACTGACATAGTGACCTCATAAGTACCATAATCTTTAACGAATTTGTAGTTTTAGATAAACATAATTTAAAAAAATGTAAAATATTTTAAATGAGAAAGTGTTTTTGCTATTCTAAAAGAAATGCTATTTAATTGTTTTTTAATATATTTTTATACGGTAAAATAGCCTATTGTTTATGGTGTTCTAGGAGAAAGTTGTTTATGATTATAATAGAGATGACGACAGCATCAGAAATAAATTATGAACTCTTGATCACGAAATTGCCCTCCTACTTAAACTTCGGAAAAACTTACTCGTTTTGTTTTCCATCAAGTCTTCGATTTTTTATTCACCAAAATCACAAAATGAGTACGTAAATGACGCTTCATAACTATAACGTCACGCCTACGTATTTCAAACATTTTTAGAACAAAATGTAGTTTTTGACAGATGATAAAAAGTAAATCAGATGACTAGCATTCGTCATCCCTATTAGAAAACCCCGTGAGTGGCCCCTACACTAATTTTGTTACACTTTGTATTGTACAGGGTCAAATTGAAATTGTGAACCAAATTTTAAGGACGTACTCCACTAATGTAACTGAACACTTTCTCCAAGAAACCCAAATAATCGGAGCAAAAAAAATGGACTCTGCACAATTTGATCCCATTAATTGACCAACTTTTATGGAGAACCCGTATTAATTTTCTCCGATTGGGTTTCTTGGAGAAAGTAGTTCAGTTTCATGAGTGGAGTATGTCCCTAAAGATTTGTTCACGATTTCAGTTGCATCCTGTATATAGTCACTAAGCGTCACTAGACATAATAGAAAATGCTTTTATAATATTCACTTGATATTTTTTAATATTGTTATTAATATTGAATAGTGTTGGAATATCAATATATCAATAAATCTGTCTCACTTTGACTACAGGTAGTCTTTCTCTGTCATACCTGTAAGTATTAGTTGACTACAAGAGCCAGTTTCTCTGTAGAGGATCTCGGTCCTGTACATACTATCGAGGCGTTGAGTAGAAAAGACTGCAAACACTCCATTCCTGATAAAACAGTAGGTATAATAAATATTATTGTTCTTTTACTGTTGAATACTGTAAATGCATCTTTCATTTGGTCACCCCAACCCAACAAATCGCACATACAATATCAACTACAAAACTAGCATATACCTACTCGAAAACTTAAGCAAGATTCCATTTTTTTTTGTATTTTTTGCATGTTTTTGCTAAAAAAAAAATTTTTGACGTTTGTAAAAAATCTGACACTAAAAAGTTTAGAAACCTTTATTTTCCTCTATGGAATTACTCAAACAAACAATAAATATGCTTTTTATTTATATTTTAATTAGTACAATTGGTAAGCCCTTGGCATCATCTTACCTGATGGTAAGTGACGATGATGCCGAAGATGGAAGCGGGCTTACCAAGATTCCCCAACGCAATGGAGGACTGGTTATCTTATCTTCAAGCCAGAACACATCAATGTTGTTAACACTAATTTTTGGCGGCAAGACTTAGATTAGAACCAGGCGGGCTTATAACACCAACTAAATCGAGTCTTAAAAGTTGACCCCACCGGGAATCGAACCCGCGACCTCCTGGTGTGAAGCGAATGGACTAACCATTACGCCACGGAGGCGGTTAAAATAATGTATTAGTTCCTTCACAAGTCCACAGTATAATGGTTTAGTTTGACAAAGATCAGAACAGTATAAGCACACCCCGGACACTCCATACAAACGAGCGAGAAATGATATACATATATACAACTGACGTATCTATAGGCAAGAATGCAGGTAGGGTTGAATCACACCGGCGGCGGCATTGGTCACGAAATGTTTGTTAGTTATTTACTGCATTCAACAATCAACAGTGACTACTAGGTTATTTTTCATGAGTAACTTACATGCATAAAATTGTTCATATTTTGTTATTCAAATACAGGAGCTTTTGTCCGTGAAACAAACTCATTTAGCAACCTACAATAATAGTCAATCTCAATCTATAATTCCGTGATCACATTTTATCACCACTAGATATTTCTATACAACTCATACTTTCACACCATGTAATCAAATTATTCCGAACAATCATCATTTAAAATAAATAAAATGAACAAAATATCTCGCAAGCCACAATAACGAATTGACATCTGACATATGAAAAACATAAACTACATTTCTAAAAATTTAACTTGCTACAAGTAGTCATCATATCAGCCACAAATCGTCCACTGCTGGACAAAGGCCTCCCCCAAGGATTTCCACGACGACAAGTAGTATGAAGATTCATAGGAACTGATTGTTCTTAGATTTGGTCGTATAATATTGGTGGTCCAATCATAATACGAGGCACGCTGAGACGCCGCGGCCGCCTAATAGCGTCGGACGACGTGACTTTGTGATAGCGGCGCGGTGGCATGAAAAATATTTAATCGTATTTTCACTATATTTTTAAAAACGCGTATCTAGTTTATTAGGTCATCTTTGTCTATAGATTAGTACGGCTAAAGTGACATAAATAGTACGCACAAGTTGTCCAGATGTGCTTGACACTTGTCCCGCCAAAAAACGTCAGTCATCCATTCATATCAGTCACATTGTTTCAATCGTTTTGAGTTTTTGTGATCGTGCGTCCAAAGTCGTACAGTTCGATGTAAAGCAGAGTTAAGGCAGAATAAGTTAAAGACAGATAAAAATATCACGCATGATCAGAAAAACTCAAAAGGAATGAAACAATGTGATATGAATGGATGACTGGCGTTTTTTTGGCTGGGCAAATGTCATGCAAATGTGGAAAACTTATGCTTATTAATCTTATAATTTTTAGCCGTACGAAGATCTAGACAAAGATGACCTGTTATTACTAGATTACTAGATACACGATTTTCAGGTCCCATTAATGAATTTTGTTGTCGTTTGCGTCGATGGCTAACGGCTAGGGTCGCCACCTCCTGTCCGGGAGGTCGTGGTTCGAATCCTGCCACGTACGATTTCTAATTTAGATTTCATAATATTATGTACGTTTATCCGTCGCTTTTACGGTGAAGGAAAACTGAGGAAACCTGCACACGCCTGCGGAGAAACTCGCAAGTTGTGTGTGAAGTCGACCAACCCGTACTGGGCCCGCGTGGTCGACTATGGCCCGATCGCCCTAATCCAGGGTAGGCTCGAACTCCTCGGTGGGGACGTATTGTCGCGAACACAATGGATTTAACATCTTGTCGCGAATGAACTTCATAAAGATGACCTAACTTAAATTGATTAGTCTATGACGAATCGGTAAACAACAAAGAGTTTTTATCCTCTTAGTCATTTCACTCGTTTTATATAGGAGCGCCGGGCTCATAATTCATTTCATTTCGATTTCGCGTGTGCTTCGATCAACACCTCTTCGAGCCAACCACGAGGGAGGAAGGAGACACGAGCCAGCTGCTACTACTACTGCGCCAAAGGACCCAAGTTGAGTATCATAGTTGATTTCATATCTTGTCGAAATCTCTTTGCTTTTAACTTGCTCATGTAACTATATCCGATGTAATCTTGATATTTACACAATGCCTGGTGCCGGTATCAGCCTGAAGGCTCCACAATCGCCAAACCCCATCGACCTTGCACCATATTTCCACGACACATCATACACGCTACCACAGCTCGCACATAACCTATAATCATCGTGTCCTTTGACACATTGTTTTCCTAACACAGCTAGGTGGAGAGATGACAATTGAACGACGTGGCGCTGACGTGGCGAGCGCGCTGCATATCCTGTTGAGTACACGGAACGGACAGGAACCCAATCACCTTGGATGAACCTCTGAGACTGTTTATGGATATACGGAAGACGACATACTCGAGTATGATCTGTAAGTTACGGGAAGCCGCAGATCTTTCTGGAGAGCCGACTACCTAGATGTGGATCAATCGACGTGTGAGAATAGCGTGGTACCCGCTGATACTTCGGTGAACGTGGATAGCCAGATGTCGCCTGGCAATGGGGAAATTAAACCTCTCCCCCGACGAGGGACATGGGGATGTGTTTCTCCTCCAACGTGGGACATGGGGAACGCTACCTACTCCCCCAACAGTCCCCAACGACTCGCCAGCCCGGACGCGGGTGGGACGAGGGGACGGATAGCCAGATGTCGCCTGGCAATGGGGAAATTAAACCTTTCCCCCGACGAGGGACATGGGGATGTGTTTCTCCTCCAACGTGGGACATGAGGAACGCTACCTACTCCCCCAACAGTCCCCAACGACTCGCCAGCCCGGACGCGGGTGGGACGAGGGGACGAGGAGAGTGGCTCCTCCAACGTGGGACATGGCAACGGTCCCTGACGACTCGCGGCCCAGGCATGGGGAAGACGAGGGGACGAGGAGAATGGCTCCTCCAACGTGGGACATGGCAACAGTCCCCAATGACTCGCCAGCCCGGACGCGGGTGGGACGAGGGGGCGAGGAGAGTGGCTCCTCCAACGTGGGACGTGGCAACGTGATCCCCTTCCCTTACCTTCCTTACCCCCGACCTATTAATGATTTATTTCTTTCAGCACTGTTGTTTGACGTGTGACTAACCATTGCCTTACTCATGCTACTGTGCTCATGTATTATGTGATATTCATTTGTATGTACACCTGACATCAAACACACACTCATAGAAAGGCGCCTCATGCAACACTGATTGCTTACATTATGTGCATCCTCGTCCCGTAATTTAGCCATGGACGGCATGTCCATCCCAAGGTAGAACCCCACTCCTCACGACAGATTATGGGATCCGCTATCATACTCATGCCAGTTTAATTACAGTAGTTGGACGAACACCTGGCAGCACGGGTAGTTGGGTGTACCCTGCGGTGGTGAAGGACGAGAATTGTTGTGCAGTACAGCGAGTCACACGTGAGTTTAATCATAAGTGTACGTGACATTCGCGGTGCAGATACAGAACTATACACCGCTCCGCGACATGATGGAGGCACAGCTGAGGATCCGAGGATCCAATAGAACCCACTAAAGCGAAGCAGTTTTAACTAAATTAATCGCTGAACAATCACAGGAAGGATAAGAATATTAGTCTGGTTCGAAACCAGCTATACAAATTTGGACTCACATGAACTAGTCTGGTTCAAACCCAGCTATAACACTTTTCTATGGTGCTGCAAGGAGCTGCAAGGCCTACACATACTTCCCTCTTATGATTAAGAAATTTATTTTATATCCAATTTATATCTAGAATAAGAAAACATCAATTTAATGAAATTAATGGTGTTTTATTACATTTATTTATAAAACTTTAAATTTGTAAGTGAAGCCTTGTCTTCATATTCAAACTGCAAAGCGTTTATCGTTTAGTTACACAAGAGTGTATAGAACCTGTGTACATACCTACTTTAATATTTATAAACCTAATTTAATTCTACTCAGTTGAACTCTTTCAGTTTCCTATTTATATCTTCCCTTTGGATTGAATTCCTTGAACTGGAATCAAGTAAACCTAACATTACATATTAATACCCATTACTAGACAATTTATTTATTGTTGATTTGAAAGAATTTCAAAAATTACTTAAAATTAATAAGTTCAATTTGATAATGTATGGATGGTGGCGCCATCCAGTAGCGAGTAGTGGAACTAAATTTCTAGTAATCACTTTTAATCAATTTGATTCTAATTAGAACTCGTTATTTACAAGGCTTCATAACCCTCATTGATTTTTGGTGCTTGAACAATAATATTGTAGTCCAATAGGTAAAATCAAAACTATTTTTGATAATAATAATAGTAATAATAATAGGTATTTATTTCAGACATAGTCCATAATTGGTTAGTAACATTGGTACTTATAAACTAGTGTTAGTAAAAAACAATGGGAATAAATCAAATAATTGAGATGGTCTCGATGGAGCCGTCCGCCACAGGGGCAACGCCGGTCTCTACTTGACTGCGTGCAGCCGTATCCAGCGCCCCAGTATCGGAGAGTCCCATCGGTCCACTAAAGTGCACAGGATGCTGTTGGTACTGGCGCGCGTTCGACTCATCAATGAGGCAGACCGCTTACGCATAATAGCCTCGAAGCTGTCAGTCTTTGCCTCCGCAAACATGCCAGAAGCACTGCAGAAGCGCGCCAGGCCCATCAACACCCTGAACGCGTTATTGTATTGGACTCGCAAGTCGCTGTATGCTCTCTGCGTGTAGCTAACCCACAGACTGCACGTGTAGAAGGACTGGCAATATGCTTTAAAAAGCGTTACCTTAACCTCTTTAGAACAACGTGAGAATCTGCGGGCCAACATGTTGCATCGAACTGCTAGTGACCTGCGCTCCCTCTCAGTATCAAAATTATCATTAAGGTCCTCGGAGACCCAGTGACCCAAATATTTAAAGCGAGCGACTCTGTTAAGGGCAGTACCACACAAACTCAAAGCAGGCATTGTTGAATAGTGTTTGTTGCCCGACTTGAACACCATTAGTTCGCCTTACAAGCGATAAAATAAACTTGAATGAAATAATGATCTCAACTCCAGTTAAATCTCTTTACCGAGTTCTAAATCAAACATAAAATCTCTGACTTGTTCGTTTGTCCTCCACAGAATTGAAAATTTACCCATGTTTCGAATGAAGTAATAAATGAAAATTCAGATGAATAGAATTTAATCCAGTTCATTTAGCTGGTGAGTTGAAATTAAGATTGGATAGTTTTAAACATAATTTCTGTACAACTTTACAAATAGTAAGCTTCAGTGAGATCCCTTAAGTGTTATTAATTATGAACAATTACTAATCTCCACCATATTTGACTAATTTGAATTCATTGTCGGATTCAATTCAATGTGAATAAGTGAGAAATAAAAGAAATTTTCCAATTCAGCCTTGTTATGTCTTCAAGTAGCTTGGAGTATTAAATGTGTCGACCATGGGCGGCTTGACCTGAAACAAAAAACGATTGATATAAAATTACAGTAAAATTCAATAAAATTACCTACTGTTAATTAAAGATGACCTACTCCAAAGCAACAAATGATTTAAATTTCAATTATTTAAACAAATTACAATTGCATTGAAGAATAATTGGTCAGCAATGGCTGTGAGGTCCCTTATTACATCTAAACAATCAATTTAGTCAGTGAATATTGGCGGGTAGAGGCAAAGGCCTGATCAACCACTTGCCTCTGCCAGTTAATATAACCTAAACTTGAATGGAATTTAATTTTACACTTTAAACAATTAATGAGATATTCTAACGTTAAGGAAAATTATTCCTAGTGGAGCACGGCAGTGCCCCGACCAAGTTCAGTATTTTGCATGAAACTTAAAACACTTTCTTTCTTATTATAATTTGATGCAGCAAAGGACTTTATTCCCTTTCATTGTAGATTCACTTGTCTTTGTCCTTCGTTGTTGAGTTTATGGGATATGGGTGTCATTGTCTTTCGTTGTTGAAACAATCTTATTGTTGAGATAAACTGTTTATGGAATGACCAAGTACTACTTGAGACTTAATATGATTCCAGAACAACATAACGAAGGATATTCTTGTATTAAGGCTAGAAAAACTATTGAAACACATAGTCTCTCTGCGATACGGCTTCTGAGTTGTTGAGTGTGTCAGAACTTAGAGGGATTGATTTATGAAAGGCAGAAATATCTGTAAAAACTGGAGATATTCCTCGAACGGTTTAACACCTAATCAACTATTTCTGAAGTGAAACTTTTGCATCGTCTCAAGTTTTTTCGTCTGTGTGTTGCGTGACCGTTTGTACCGTTGTGACCGGTGTGATCGTTTCCTCCTCTGTACCGTGGCTCCTAAGCGACAGCAGCCATGATCGTTTCGTCCTCTGTACCATAGCTCCTGAACGAGAGCAGCCATGATCGTTTCGTCCTCTGTACCGTAGCTGCCGTAGCTCCTTAACGAGAGCATCCATGATCGTTCCGCGCTCTGTAAATGTCTGTAATGTGAAAGGTGATTTCACTTTTCCGTGGTTTCATAAAACCACACACCCTTTCTCAAATTAAGTACAAATCCATCTGCGGATAATATCTCTCGATTTACTGGAATACAAATTCAAGCTGAGGAATTGAGGATTGAACTATCTCTTACAAACCAGCGCGCATCAATCCCTTATCTTTCTAGTAAGCTACCTAAGCTTCAATTACCCGATTTCCATGGAGATATCCTCAAATAGTAAGAATTTGGGAACAGTACTCTTCTTACATACACAATAGAAGCCTACTCGAAGTGAAAAATTGCTGTATCTGAAGTCTTCCCTAAAGGAAACAATCAGTAAGACAGTTAAAGGATTAGAAAGCGCCAACAAAACTATGACATTGCAATGACCATATTAAAGGAAGGATATGGTAACCCCACTCAGGTGACATACGCTCTTTATTCGGCCCTAACCAAAGTAATTCCTGCACATAACAACGTCGAACTACCGTAGAGTATTCAGCGAGATGGAACGACACCTTCGCGTCCTCAGTTCTTTGGAGAAGATACACCTCACAACCACTTTCGGTTTCTTATTATGGAAAGTACCCTGAATACTTGATTATGAAGTATAGACCAAATTAAAGGGCGACTCCATCACCGAAATACGAAAAGAAGTGAATAAAATTTTCACTGCCCGAGAAGAAGCACATAGTTTGAGTCAAAGAAGAGCGCCACAATATCCCAAGACATTTTCCAATGAAACAATTCACATGAAGTCCGGTGATGCATCGTCATCACAGGAAGGAAATGGAAACGCTGTGAATCGTATAAGGATAAAGGGAATTCGGCCTATCCTTAAAACAACCTTTTAGTAAAGATCGCAGTCATCAACCTTTCTATCAACCGGATTATCGATTATAAAACGGAAGAAGAAACAGCAAGGTACTTCCAACAACATGAGCTACCTGGCTCGTCTCACAACGCTACAGGCTCGGCGAACAACTATCTTTTCACATCCAGTTACAACGGAAGAGAATTAATAGGAGTTGTATTCTCGTAAATTGAACTAGGAGATAAGATCTAAATCTATAGGTGATTTCTGCAGGGGAGATCACTACCCTGAACGATATCATACCTACAGAACCGTTTGTGAAAGAAAGGCTCATATTAGCATGCGTCGTTATGGATGTTTAGAGACGGGACATTATGCAAGTAATTGTAGATCATTTACGCCCCACTGTCCTTGCACATCCACACCACCACATCATAAGGTCTTACGCCCCAATCGGAACTTCTAAACGTCTAAATCTACCATCAACACACACAGCCATAGTATGTTACTACTCTACGTTACTGAGAAAGTAACCGAAGAATTGAATTTAGACACAGTTAAGGAGAACTGTTTGTCCCTTTCTACCTTTGATACCGATACCCACTATTGAATGTAACGTCCACTAATCAAGCTGCACTTGACTTCAAGAACCAATAAAGATAGGGTTCCGCATACTCGTGTAGTATCCACTACTTCCAGTGGACAAACTCAATGAAGATGCCATTCTAGTCTATGATGGATCTCTAAACGAACAAATAGACATTCTATTAGGAAACAATTACTATTTTTCCTTACTATTAACCCGGAATTTGGAATTGAGAGAAAACTTCTTTCTTGTCGACTCCAATATAGGATAGATACTCGCAGGAAGACAGAATTCAAGTAATGTCGAAACAAGTGTGACTGTACTTACGTAGTTCTATCGAAATCCCATACATTATTTGCCACATCATGGAGTCAACAGTCCCGGTAAACCAATCGGAATCGTTTGCGATGCCTCTGCAAAGACGATAGAGCTAGTTCTGAATCAATGCTTATATTGTAGACCTTCCATGGCGGAAGATCCCATCAGCATTCTTAATACGTTCAGAACTAGAAGGATTGGAATATCTGCAGACGTTGAGGAAGCATTTTACACATTGCTCTACAGTCAACCGAGACAGACGTTACTCGTTTCTTGTGGCTCAAAGACATACGAAAACCCGCGACCGAAGATAATCTTCTACACATGAGGTTTACCAGAGTACCATTTGGAATAATCTTTAGCCCCTTTCTGCTGAACGCAAGGATTAAACATCACTTATCTAAATCAAAACACCCTCGTGTCAGAGACGTGATAGACGACATCTATGTGGATAATTTAGTCACAGGCACTGATATACTCGAAGAAGCGGTAGACTTATATCATAACTCTAAGAAACCGTTCCAAGAAACGTCAATGAATTTAATAAGTTGGTACTCCAACTCAGAGGAATTCATGAAGTCCATTGAGGAGACGTCAGAGGAAATACACAAGGACCTTGATGACACTCCGAAGATATCTGTACCAGGACCGTGTATGGACCGCCCACACTGTGACTCAGTCCAATTACACTGTTTTACAGATGCTTCAACTAAGTCTTATGTCGAAGCCGAGTTTGCCGTGGCTTCCGGGGGTAGAGGATTTACCATGAGAAAGTCCAGAGTAGTTACCATCAAAGACAGTGATCACCTTTAAGATACCAGGTCTAGAACCTCTGGGAGTACTCATAGCAATAAATATGCAAAGGAAACACTTTGCCCTCGGAGATCTTTCTTTTCTCAAATGGATTGCGAGAGAACATGAATGTTCTATTATATGTAATTTATTAATTAGTATGTTGGTTAATATGTAATATTTAAATTTGTAAAATTGACTTGCCTCTAAGCAATGTGCATTGTTTCCTGGTGAATAAATGACTATAAATGATCACACCAAACACCATGAACAGATAGTCTGATCGTGATTGATTAGTTCAATTCTGACAAGTTACTAACCTCTAATAGTCGACCTCTAATATGGTTGATGGGAGCGATGACTGGCTCTCGCATCGTACTTGTGACCGAGCGTTGTCTTCGTGAACTGGCCTGCTCTTGTCAAGGGCATTGGTGATATTCGATGTTTTGTGCGTAACTTTCGTGTCATATTGTTTTCGTGTTGTAGTGACATAGTTGCTAGGAGAATAGCTGAAATCAAGCAAAATTAATAACTTGTGATACGATACGTTCCAATGGAGGTAGACCCAGCGGACGTAGCATCATGGCCTGATAAAAATAAAATTGACCACATTCTTTGGTTTAAAGGGCTACAGTTTTGCTACTAGATCCCAAGAGCTAACCTACAAAAGGAACATTCTTTCCTTCTTCCTTTGCCGGGAGTGTCTGTTACCCACAGAAAGAAAAGGGTACAGGACACAAGTTATTTACAGACGTAGATAGATTAACACGTTGTAGTGGAAACTTAGATAACGTAGATTGGCTTTGAGAGGAGTTATCCTATACTCCTACCAAAAACAATGTGATTTCACCAACTCTATTGGATCCCACAAGACAAAAACAATGTTTAAAACATCTTGAACGGATGCCCAAGTTGCGTGAAACACGGCGGAGGACCATATGTCTACTACTAACTCCTGCATTACCTATGGAAAGATCAAACTACAGCACACCATTCACCTTTACGGGTTTAGATTATCTGGGACCACTACTAGCGAAGTCGGAAAACTGTCAAAGCAAGAGATGGATTACTCTTTTCACATGTTTGGCAGTCAGAGCCATACACTTAGAAATAGTTCAGGACATGTCAGCAGAAGAAGGTCTCCTCGCCTTGAGGAGGATGATAGCCGACCAAGGAATTCCCACCTTAATAACATCAGATAACGCTCAACAATTTAAACTTATACATTAAATACTGTCCAAACCGTTTTGTATTAAGAACTAAATAACTGGAAATTCATCCCGCAATTAGCTCCATGGCATGGAGGCTTCTACGAACGTATGGTCGCATTGGTCAAACACTGCATGAAGAGGACACCACATAAACACCTGTTGAACGACAGTCAACTACTTACCATAGTCAAAGAAATACAGGCGACATTGAACACCAGACCTCTTACCTGTGTAGATACCGAACTTGAACATATATTGAGGCCTTCAGATTTATTACAATGGGTAAATGCATAACGACGGAACTCAATCCTAAGGAATTAGCTTCTTCATGTACAACAACCAAGGCCAACTTGATACAGAGTTGGAGGAAAGGTTTAAAAATATTAGAAGAGTTTAAAGAAATGTTCCAGAATCGTAACTTGACCAGTCTTCGAGAAAGAAAACATCATGCACCAAAAACACCAAGAGTCGTTTCAAAATTAACACCAAGAATAGGCCAAATGGTTCAGATAAAGGGAAACTCAACCAATCGAGAGAACTGGAAGGTAGGAAGACTAATAGCTATATCAGAAGGGAGAGATGGAGCTCAACGAGTAGCACAAGTCAAAGTAGGAGAAACAATATTTATGAGATCTATAGCTCACCTGTATCCGTTGGAAATCCCAGACGACTGTGAAGAAACACCAAGTCCTTCAAGGGCATCGGAACCCCATCATCTGGAATCTCCTGTTCCACTCGAAGCTGCTGCCGTTTCCGCACCACCTGAAACAGAAGAAAGAGAAGGATTATGAGACGAGTTTTACAAGAATTTGATAAAGGATAATGAAGAAATTAACGCTTCACTTACTCACCCTGACCTACTTCCTGAGGGACCGGAGGAACACGCCTTCACATTAGACACATTTAAAACGTTAGATAGTATCACAGAGAGAAAAGAAGGACGTACTGGATCCAGCTGACGAGCCACCCCGAACGAAGAGAGCAGCCGCGACGAGGACCCTGGAGAAGATTCAAGAATGGACACACGACTTAAACGCATTGCTCTAAAGTTTATAACCTTAACCTTTCTTTACCATCTTTCTTTCTTTCCTTCTTTGACGGGAGTGTCGCGAACACGATGGATTTAACATCTTGTCGCGAATGAACTTCATAAAGATGACCTAACTTAAATTGATTAGTCTATGACGAATCGGTAAACAGCAAAGAGTTTTATCCTCTTAGTCATTTCACTCGTTTTATATAGGAGCGCCGGGCTCATAATTCATTTCATTTCGATTTCGCGTATGCTTCGATCAACACCTCTTCGAGCCAACCACGAGGGAGGAAGGAGACACGAGCCAGCTGCTACTACTACTGCGCCAAAGGACCCAAGTTGAGTATCATAGTTGATTTCATATCTTGTCGAAATCTCTTTGCTTTTAACTTGCTCATGTAACTATATCCGATGTAATCTTGATATTTACACAATGCCTGGTGCCGGTATCAGCCTGAAGGCTCCACAATCACCAAACCCCATCGACCTTGCACCATATTTCCACGACACATCATACACGCTACCACAGCTCGCACATAACCTATAATCATCGTGTCCTTTGACACATTGTTTTCCTAACGCAGCTAGGTGGAGAGATGACAATTGAACGACGTGGCACTGACGTGGCGAGCGCGCTGCATATCCTGTTGAGTACACGGAACGGACAGGAACCCAATCACCTTGGATGAACCTGAGACTGTTTATGGATATACGGAAGACGACATACTCGAGTATGATCTGTAAGTTACGGGAAGCCGCAGATCTTTCTGGAGAGCCGACTACCTAGATGTGGATCAATCGACGTGTGAGAATAGCGTGATACCCGCTGATACTTCGGTGAACGTGGATAGCCAGATGTCGCCTGGTAATGGGGAAATTAAACCTCTCCCTCGACGAGGGACATGGGGATGTGTTTCTCCTCCAACGTGGGACATGGGGAACGCTACCTACTCCCCCAACAGTCCCCAACGACTCGCCAGCCCGGACGCGGGTGGGACGAGGGGACGGATAGCCAGATGTCGCCTGGCAATGTGGAAATTAAACCTCTCCCCCGACGAGGGACATGGGGATGTGTTTCTCCTCCAACGTGGGACATGGGGAACGCTACCTACTCCCCCAACAGTCCCCAACGACTCGCCAGCCCGGACGCGGGTGGGACGAGGGGACGAGGAGAGTGGCTCCTCCAACGTGGGACATGGCAACGGTTCCTGACGACTCGCGGCCCAGGCATGGGGAAGACGAGGGGACGAGGAGAATGGCTCCTCCAACGTGGGACATGGCAACAGTCCCCAATGACTCGCCAGCCCGGACGCGGGTGGGACGAGGGGGCGAGGAGAGTGGCTCCTCCAACGTGGGACGTGGCAACGTGATCCCCTTCCCTTACCTTCCTTACCCCCGACCTATTAATGATTTATTTCTTTCAGCACTGTTGTTTGACGTGTGACTAACCATTGCCTTACTCATGCTACTGTGCTCATGTATTATGTGATATTCATTTGTATGTACACCTGACATCAAACACACACTCATAGAAAGGCGCCTCATGCAACACTGATTGCTTACATTATGTGCATCCTCGTCCCGTAATTTAGCCATGGACGGCATGTCCATCCCAAGGTAGAACCCCACTCCTCACGACAGATTATGGGATCCGCTATCATACTCATGCCAGTTTAATTACAGGAGTTGGACGAACACCTGGCAGCACGGGTAGTTGGATGTACCCTGCGGTGGTGAAGGACGAGAATTGTTGTGCAGTACAGCGAGTCACACGTGAGTTTAATCATAAGTGTACGTGACATTCGCGGTGCAGATACAGAACTATACACCGCTCCGCGACACGTATATGAGCTGATATGATGAATGAATTGGTCGATTAGCTGATCGATTTGTATGGAAAGTTATTTTTTTTGCGATTTCAGCTAAGTCGTAAAACATAAGTTGTTCAGTATGATGAGTAGAAGCCCCAGTTAACGGGACCAAAAATTATTGTTACATCCTGTATAATCCAGTTACTCTTTTTAAAACGATTTCAAGGGTCTCAAGTCAACGCGTATATAGTATATTTGCAAAAAATATATTAAAAGGCAACATATAAACTTAGATTTTGATATTTCAATGGTATTGAACCATGAACTTCCTTTTCTATCGCAATGCTGCTATTTTGAAATTTATAAAATATTTCACATCATCATTACATTAGTCATTTCTACATATGTATCTTAATTTTTATTACGAAGTAGTCCGATTTCGATATTTTTTCATTGGTCTAAAATTTATAACTGTCACGAATGTGACGGCACGAATCCAAAGACACCACATTTGTCTTATTCGGAAAAGTGATTTAGAAAATAAGATGAAACAGATGAACATACACACATAAAACATACATACTGTCAAAAACATAACCCTCTTTTTCCGTAATTGCGTGAAAATGATAAATTGAATTTTAAATTCTCAAGAAGTAATTAAGACGCAAAAGCAAGGTAAGTGCGTTTGGTCCATTATACTTGAAAAGTAGGTACGAAACAATACGAAAAAATTATGTTTTGGAGTTGTAAAATAAGTAATACTTGCCTTGTTTCATGTAAAATATCTATAAAAACTCCTTTTAGTCCCTTTAACACCATATGCACTCAAACACCCGAAAACTGAACATTTTAGCATTTTTATTCCGTAAAATGAAATCACAGCACGCGCAAAATTAATATAAGTGACATTAATCGCGCTTGCGTAGCTCGTCCTTTACGTTTGGTAACCAATCTACAGCCAATCTGAGTAACGGGGGGGTGGGGTCGAATCTAGAGAGCGGCAGGGAGTGTCATTACTGTACGTCAGTACTAATATATATACTTCGCTAGTAGTCTCGCTGAGACGCACTGAAAGTTCTTTAACAATTTTTTTAGCAGCGGGTCCCCAAGGACATAAAGTCTCGAATTCTAATGGTGAGAACATGTAGCTGAATAAAATACATGATCCAACAACAAGTTTCTCACTAGGTGAGTAAACGTTTCGTCACTGTTTTCATCTTAGATGACTGCGGGTAGTTGCTTATATAGTAACGGACCAATTACTCGTGAATTTTTGCTCGCAAGAGTGATTCGTCGCGGTACAGTCAAAGAGTAGAGATTATTAAAAGTCATCATCATCATATCAGCCACAAATCGTCCACTGCTGGACAAAGGATCTTCACCAGGTCGTCGGTCCACCGCGTGGGAGGCCTGCCTATGCTACGTTTTCCGGTGCGCGGTCGCCACTCGAGAACTTTAATACCCCAACGGCCATCTGTTCTACGAGCTATGTGCCCTTCCCACTGCCACTTCAGTTTAGCGATTCTGTGAGCTATGTCGGTTACTTTAGTTCTTCTGCGGATCTCCTCGTTTCTGATTCGATCACGCAGAGAAACTCCGAGCATAGCACGCTCCATTGCCTATATGAGGCCCATAGTAAGCGATCATGTCTCAGTTCCGTAAGTCATCACTGGCAACACACACTGGTCAAAGACCTTAGTCTTGAGACACTGCGGTATTTGGGACGTGAAGATATTGCGAAGCTTCCCGAACGCTGCCCAGCCGAGTTGGATTCGTCGATTGATCTCTTTCTTGAAGTTGGACCTGCCTAGCTGGACTGTTTGTCCCAGGTATACATATTCGTCAACAACTTCCAGTGTAGAGTATCCAACCTTTAGAGGGGTGGCTATGACACGGACATTTAACATTACTTTCGTCTTGTCCATGTTCATTTTAAGGCCCACTTGTTGAGAGACTTTACTGAGACCATCGAGCATTGTGCTTAGGTCTTCCATAGTTTCAGCCATGACCACGATATCGTCAGCGAATCGGAGGTGGGATATGTACTCGCCGTTGATATTGATGCCGAGTCCACCCCAGTCCAGAAGCTTAAAAACATCTTCCAGGGCGGCGATGAACAGTTTCGGAGATATAACATCTCCCTATCTCACTCCTCGCTGTAACTGGATAGGTTTCGAGTTCTGATCCTGGAGGCGAACCGACATGGTGGCGTATTCATACAGACACTTCAACACCTCGATGTATCGATGGTCAATTTGGCACCGCTGGAGAGACTGTAGCACAGCCCAGGTTTCGACTCAAAGGCATTCTCATAGTCCACAAACGCCAAGCATAGTGGCTGATGTGCTTCGGTCTTCTGTATAATATGCCGCAGCGTATGTATGTGGTCTATGGTACTAAAGCCTTTTCGGAAACCGGCTTGTTCGGGAGGCTGGAAGTCGTCAAACGTGCGTGAGAGACGATTCGTAATGACTCTCGAAAATAGCTTGTAGACATGGCTCAGAAGTGAGATGGGTCTGTAGTTCTTCAGCAGGGTGTTGTCACCCTTTTTGAAGAAAAGCACGACCACACTTCTGTGCCATGCCTTAGGCGTTTGTCCCTCGAGTATAACGGACTTAAATAACTTCTGAAGAGCTTTTCGTACCGGTGATCCACCTGCTTTCAGAAGTTCAGCCGTAATGCCATCATCACCCTGTGCCTTGTTGTTCTTGAGCTGTTTGAGAGCCATTCTAATCTCGTACAGGCTGACGTCCGGGATATCTTCGGTATAGTGTCGGGTTAGTCTGGCTCTTGGGTCATCAGCCAGATCGCTGACAGGCAAACGTGTGGTCTTGTACAATTGTCCATAAAACTTCTCAACTTCTTCCAGCAACTCAGTCTTAGACGATATGGTCCTGCCATCCTCAGTCTTCAGCTTGTTCAGTTGGCTTTGTCCAATAGACAGATCTCTCGCGAACACTTTTTAGCCTTTGTTGTGCTCAATCGCCTCTTTAATACAATTTGTATTATATTGGCGTAAATAGCGAGTCAGGGACTTAGAGATCTGCCTGTTTAGTTGCCGATACTGAGAAGCGTCTTCAGAGGACTGCAAAACCAATCTGCGTCTTTCTTCCATGAGGTTGCTGGTGAAGTCGGAGATTTTTTTGGTTCTGTATGAACGGCGAGTTTTAAAAATCTTAGACCCGACCGTTTGGACAATTTCCACGAACCTGTCATTATAATCGTCCACATTCTCCTAGGCATTCGAAACGATTGTGCAACTCGAGCTGAAAGCTTTCGGGGTTTTGGAGCTGGATGGGCGCCAGTCGGAGCGTAGACTTCATCAGTCAACATCTTACAAGTAACGAGAGATAACTTTGTGATAGCAAACATGCGAATTTAAACTTACTTACAACGCTGCTAACGTTCATAATATCTTGTATGCATTACGGATGCCACTAACATTATATTAGCTTACCGTAAGTAAGGGCGCTCGCATCGAATCAAAATGCATCTTAAGTCTGCGCTCCGTGAGTCTGTATCACTTCGCCCGTAATGCAGCTTTAGAGAAAACAAATTATATTTTTTAACCTTCGATATTAATTGGTAATATAACACACTAAGGTGTAATGTAATACTGAATCGCCTCTTACAGGCGGCCTCGCAGCCTAGGTACATGTTCATGCCTACAGCGCAGAGTGCGACAGGCCTGGTATAGTGAATATAGCGCCATAATACGCAATGATTTGAATGATTCAATTTCAATCTGACAGTTCACAACATTCTATCTCGACCTCTTTGATCTGGAACAGATTTTCAACGCCTTATATGTTTGCGTCAAAGACGATATCGCTTGTCACTCTCATCACGTCCTCCACCTCCTCCACCTCCTGGATCCTTGAACCAAACGGCGGGACAATGGGGACTATATCAGTTTGAGCTCAACCTCCCTCGTCTCGTCTGTCTAGACGTTTTCGTTGACCTACTGACTGTATGGATTTTGTGCTACTTCTACTAAATTAAAATTAAATGTATTTGTCTGGTGGTACAGGGTTGTGAAGGTGGCGGGAAGCCGCTGGATGCGGGCAGCGCAGAACCGGTCGTCGTGGAAATCCTTGGGGGAGGCCTATGTCCAGCAGTGCACGTCCTTCGGCTGATATTATGACAGGGTGGCAAAAGAAACTAATAAAATCGTAAAAAATATTAAATTAATAGGACATCATATTGATCCATTCTATTGTATCCATGGTCCGAGGTAACGTTGGGCCGGATTCAGAATTAATTTATTCGAAATTCAAATTGAAAGTTGTTAAAAGGGCCGCACTGAACTTGTTACATCAAATAATACAGGCTTTGAATGCCCCTAAAACAAGAGTTAGGTAAGTAATTTGCATCAGAAATTTAAGGATAAGTAAATAAATTAATGAAACTTCCATAAGGTTTTTAATTTATTTAAATCTATGTCTGTTACTGTTAAGCCTAATTGAACTGTATCTAGTATCTACGTTCCTAGTTTTACCCACGACGGAATGGAATTTAGTTTGTGTGTTTGATTGATTGTTTGTTTCTGTGTGCAAACGAATGTTGCCATTTACTTCGCAAACTTCTGGGTCGATTTCCTTGCGGTTTTTTGTATTTTAAAGGTATCATTTTAGAGCAGATTTTGTAGACATATTTTATGGCGTTTGACCACTAGGGAGCGCTGCGGGCTGCTTGAGGGATTCTCAGGAACTGTTCAACAGATTCCGCTGCGAGTTTTAGATTTGTTTAAGTGTAATTTTTACCAGACTACCCAAAAAAGAAGGTAAAAAGAGGGTTGGGCTGTATGTATGAATAACCGTTTCTTTGACTGGGTCAGTAGTCTTAACGGTTTGATGTGTTTTAGAGTGCGAGGTGTTGTTATATTTTGCTTGATGTTTCTTTCCAAAGTTATATAGAATTCATTTTAACTCGTTTTTTGTTCTATATCTTAAACGGTAACATACACAAGCGTGAAACTTGGTGTAAATATACTATTAGTACTCATGTAAAACATCAAAATAATATAATTAAACTGGCCAAGTGCGAAACGTACTCGTGCGAAGGAGTCGGAACTGAATGAAAAAAACATTTTTCGGTCGCTTGCGTTGATTTCTTTTGGTTGAAATGAATAGGAATCATTATTATACATGTGTGGAGAGGTGTGGTGTTACGGAATCCTATGTGCACGAGTTCAACTCGCACTTAACCGGTTTATTGACTGGTATACAGACTATGCCAAATTACTAAGCAAAAGTAAATCAATCAAACAATATCAGACTATATTATTTCTGAACAAAAAAAACCGGCCAAGTGCGAGTTGAACTCGCGTGGAGAGGGTCCCGTACAATGGCAAAGTCAAATGTTTTTATTCAATTGTGGTATGTTTAACAATAGGCAGGTACCTTAGTATTCTAACTGAATATGAATTTTGAATCTACTATTTCTTTGTGAAGACATCTTCTAAACAAATAAGATGAGAAATTTAAGATGATTAAAAGTGTGTTTTTTTATAATGTTCGTTATTAAATATTAGCTAAATTATAATTATGAGATTATTACATGTTAAGGTTTCTGAAATCTGACCCAATTTTTTTTTATGGTAACTAAAAAAAGTGTAAATGGTACAGACTGTAAAGAATACTGAATATATTGTCAATTATTGAATTTTGTCTTATTTTATATTCTGGAATGTGTGGGCGAAGACCGAGTGATAGTAGATATTAAGAAATTTATTCTTTTTTGGTTTTACTTTAAAATTTTGTATGATATTTTTCTTTTTATCTTTCTATACAGCAAGTTTTCATCATCATCATCATATCAGCCACAAATCGTCCACTGCTGGACAAAGGCCTCCCCCAAGGATTTCCACGACGATCGGTCCTGCGCTGCCCGCATCCATCAGCTTCCCGCGATCTTTACCAGGTCATCGGTCCACCGCGTGGGAGGCCTGCCTACGCTACGTTTTCCGGTGCGCGGTTGCCACTCGAGAACTTTACTGCCCCATCGGCCATCTGTTCTACGAGCTATGTGCCCTGCTGTTAGTACCTATTTGCCATAAACAAAAATTATAAATATATATATATATTTTTTCACTTTGACGTTTAGGAAAAAATGGTTATTGTAGTATGGTTTGCTTACAATAAATAAAATGGAACTAGAAGAATTAAGTGAAAATACGATTTCTTCTGATATTGTTTTCCTGAAAAGAGGAAGAGGCACGGTGCTGTTAAATGATGGTTACCAATATTACAAAAATAGAAGTTACAAAGATGGTTCAATAATTTGGAAATGCTCTACAAAATGTATTGGTTCGATTACTACTAAGGTATGTGTTTGGTCTTATCATTTTTATTAAAGCGCGGCCGGCGCAGTAATCGGTTGTAAGTATTGTTTTTTTGTATGGATTTAGATGAAATTGGCACACAGGATGTAGATGGATTGACACAAAATATTTGGACTACTGGGAGCGGCCGCTTTTTTGGACTTTCCATTGAAGTTTTTTTTTTTTCTTTAGGATGGAAAACTTATTTGCGAATAAGTTGCTTTTTGCTTTTAGATTGATATTTGCTTTTTCTTGTTCTATCAGGATGGAAATATTCGAAAGAAAAAGCCGCACAGCCCTTTTTGTCGTCCAAACTATGCAAAAAATGATATCGACATAAAAATAGATAAATGTAAACGAAGGGTGATAAATGAACCGACTGAGACAATTACTTCTATATATAAAGAAACAGTCGTGGATATAAAAGACACCACGGTTGATATGATATGCCAAATTCCGTCTTACAAGTCTATAAAAAGTACCTTGTATAACAAAAGAAATGATGCAGTTGGGATGCCGAAAACTTGCTTCATAAACATAAAACACGTTCTAGTACCACCTCAACATGAATCATTTCTTCTGGGAGATTACTACTTCGAGAGTGAAAACGATAGTGATGTTACTGAAACGCGTATTTTGGTTTTTGCTACAACTGATGCAAGGGAGCGTATGAGAAGCATAAAACATTTTTTCGGAGATGGGACATTTATATCTTGCCCTAGACCCTTTGAACAGATTTACAAAATACATGGTGATATGGGTAGCTCCGAGCAAAATTGTAATATTGTGCCCTTAGTTTATGCTCTTATGTCATCTCGAACCAAAAATGCGTACGTCGCCTTAATTGAAATGATCAAGTCACGGATTCCAGATTGGGCTCCCACTAAATATACTTGCGACTTCGAGGAAGCTACTAGAGCGGCAATATCCACAGTTTTTCCAAACATTATAAGGAAAGGGTGCTACTATCATTTCAGGAAAAGTATTTGGAAGAAAGGTAAAGAACTAAAACTGACCAAAAACAAACTATCTCGACGCATTGTCGCCCTGTGTGCAGTTCTTCCGTTGTTACCGAGGAATGAAACCAAAATGGGATGGGAATATGTACAAAGCTTTATGTCTAAAAGTGACAAAAACGTGTCGACGTTTACATACTATATTGAAAGAAATTGGATGAAAAGTGAAGAATTCATTGATTCATGGTGTGTTTTTGGTGAAGCGCATCGCACCACCAACTCCATAGAGGGTTGGCATGTGAAGATCAACAACGAGAGTAGAAGGAAGAAATCCAACATGATACAAATACTAAAAATATTTAAAGAAGATGCATCATTATATTCTGTACTTTGTACGCAAGTTGAAAATAATGTAAAACCCTTTAAGTCAAGACCTAAATCAATTATACTTCATGCTTCGTCCTCAAGATTAGCATATAACACTTGTAGTATCGCGCGGTAGTCCGTGCCATTCCACACTATTTTGAGAATTTTCAATCGCATATTTAAAAAAAAGTTTTTGTTTTGATCCATTACTCCGAAGTACTCTCGTGTCGCGCCATCTTCATTCGCCTTTTAGTGCGCTGCCGTTCCACATCGCGCTGTCGGTTTTTTAATTCTAAATAAAGTATTTAGTGATTATTTAGTGTTTTAAAGTCTAAATAACGAAAAGTTTAATATCGCAAACAAAACAGTGATTATGATAGTGATTATAACAGTGATTAAAACCTTTTTTTTATTATATATTTGATAGTGAAAAAGAACGCCGTCAGTAAGTACTATGAGTTAGATGACTCATCGTCACCGCTAGCATACCGGCGGCGCTCGTTCTCGGAATCACAAGGTACCCTCATACATAACATTCTGCGACATGATTTTATTAATTTCATTTTCAACATACCTGTGTTCATATTTTAATTGTTTTTTTTACATAATCTAGGTAATAATACTTACCTAGTACCATACCTATAATATATTACTAGAAAAAATCATAGATAAAGTCAAGAGAATTTAAATTATAAATAAACAGACGGCAAGGAGCACACATGAACTGTTTATTATTGCCAATGCAATACGAAATTAGGTGCATCAGTCTATAGATGTCTTAAAATTAGTGTTGCGAACAGTACGTGCATAGATCATTGGGACTGTTTCTTCACTAATAGGACATACAATTTGCGGACAGTACGTGCAAAGCATTGGGACTGTCTCCTATTGTTATACATAACTAACTTTTTAACCAACTTCAAAAATGGAGGAGGTTTTCAGTTCTGTGAATAGTCAGCTGGGCTATTACGTAACTGACTTTGTCATTTGACATATTTTTATAAAAGGTTTTATTTTGCATTTGCGGTCAGTACTTGTCATACATGACTTGGGACTGTCTCTTATGTAATACCTGACCTAAAGGACCTTGTGTCTTTTTCAAAGTCAAAACCATGGACGAAGTATGGAGGACGGAAAATGATGAACATGGTGAAGAGGATATCGACCCTGTTGGCTTTAACACCACGGCTCGCCTCAATTTTGCATTTGCAGTCAGTACTTGTCATACATGACTTGGGACTGTCTCTTATGTAATACCTGACCTATAGGACCTTGTGTCTTTTTCAAAGTCAAAACCATGGACGAAGTACGGAGGACGGAAAATGATGAACATGGTGAAGAGGATATCGACCCTGTTGGCTTTAACACCACGGCTCGCCTCAATGGTTGTAAACATGTCTAAAACGGTCCAGGTAGATTCTCCACCGACAGCTACAACCTCACTAAATATTACAACATTAGAGACTGATACTATAGCACCTACAGATTTGACAGAAGTTATACAGAGACTGAAGCAAAGAATAAAGACTATTTACTACGTAAACTGAAGTAACAACACCCAACGGAAGTTCCTGAATCAGTGACGGATACATCAGCTTCTACAATAGCAGATACCGGTTTAGATATTGGAGATTCTTAGAATATATCCTACAACTAATAAAAAACATGGTAAAGATATCCAACAAGACTTAGCACATAGATTTGTGCTACCTCGGGTTTGGCCAAACAACACGAAAAAAGTTGAAGGAGAAATATATTACTCTTAGCAACTGTAAAGGGATTGACCCACCTGAATAAAATACCGAAATTAAAGCTGCGTTGACTGACAATGAAACAAAACGCGACAAAGCTATTGAAGGAAAACAAAAGCCACTAACAACGGTAATGACATATCTAGAAAAGGCCATTACCTGACTTTTATCTTCAAAACAGAAGGATACAAACCTTAAAAATATTCATGGAGGCTGCTCGACTTAAATGTAATTGTTAACTTACACAGTCGACTAACAGGCGAAACTTCCTGTTGTATACCCTAAAGAAAGACACGAGGGACCAATTGCTAAACACAGAAATTGACTAATTCTTATTTAGCGAAAACCCTTCTGGGACCCTGAAGTCTTCTAAAACCATAATTAAGTTTGGGGCTAATTTTAAACAAACTGCACCTAAGCTCCAGCTAAGAAATCCACACCAAATGCGCCGAGTACTTTGAAAAATTTAATCAGGAGGAAAGCTCCGGCTCGCAGGTTGTCAGCACCAGCAGGGACTAAGGAGCCTGTGACGACGTCGACCTTAACACGGCCTCGGCCTATGCCCTCCTACAAGACGTCGTCGCATCCGCAGCACAGACCGAATCACAGTCGTTGTTAAGTGCGGTAAATGTGGCTGGTAGATTATACTTACATTGCAAACAATGGTCGATGATCGATCACCACTGACCCCTTTGTGTTTTCTTGTATAGAAGGATATAAAATACAATTTCCTCGACAGTCATTAAAACTGTACCGCCTGAAACTCCAAAATATTCGGTTAAAGAACAAGCTCACTTTCTGATGACATTATTAATTTGCTTTCAATAGGAGCTGTTTCTGTGTGAACCACAGCCAGAACAATATTGATCTAATACTTTACTGATACCTAAACCAAAGGGAAAAAAGCGCTTTATTTAAAGAAACTAAAAACTTTAAATATATTCATAGATATTGGTCATTTCAAACTGGAAGACTTGCGTTTAAGGATAATATTTATGAATTTAATGTGCTACCCTTAATGTCTTAATACTGCACCATGTATCTTCACGAAGATAATGAAACTTTTAGTGGTTAGATTGCTGCGTTCACCTTTCAACAATTTATTCACATGTCTTTTACTTATTCCTATCAAGAATGTCAAACAAATGCCCAAGAAACTATAAAACTCCTCATATCTTTTGGGTTTTTGTAATAAATAAAGAAAAGAGTTACCAACTTTAATAATGAAATTAACGTTAAAATTAAACGTTAACGTTTCAGTTTTATATACTCTTTGTCAAGCTGGGTACTTGACAAGTCCCTTAAAAATCACGCAGATATCTGAGACATATTTTGGATACAAAAAATAATAATAATAATCCAGTTCTCTTTACTAGAAGAAAAGATCATAAGAATTAAATCTGAAGTTGAAAAGTTCTCGACACTAAGTCGTTGTAAAATCAGATATTTTGCCAGCTTGGTGGGCCTTACACTAACTATTTCAAAGAACTAAATTTCTTAATCTTAAAGATACGAATAAATAATAACTAAAATTTCATGGCTATTCCCAATTCATTAAAATCTGACTTCGATTGGTAGAAAAAGGCTGCCAATAATTCACTCTGCAAAATTAAAGTTGATAACTAGGACCAGATTTTTTTTAATGCCTCAACTATGGGGTAGGGAGGCCAGACCTGTGGAGACCAGATAGCCAGTGGTCTGTGGAGTGTGGAATAACGTACACAACATATTAAAATTACTAGATATCATGGCAGCATTAATTTGCCCTAAAATATATGCTAAAGATCTGTATAATTTACATATCCTCCATCTCCTACGTAAACAGTATGGTGGAGTATTCAATTCCCACATTTGACAATATAAAAAACTAACTGTTGCAATATTGCGAAGTGCGGAAACTTTATATTTTCATATTTTTATTTGTTCTTTCGATTACATATAGAATCAAGACGTATACACCCGGACATACTTATAATGAAACTTTAACAATACTTATAATGAAATTTTTAAACACTTTCGGATCTCCAAATATTGATCTTTTTGTATTAGACCTGGCTTAGAAATTAGGATGCGCATGCCATAAATGCGTTCACAGTGTCTTGGGCGAGTATCAGTTTAAGATGATTTTAAAATCATTGCGAAAAATTATCGAAGACGAAGCTGAAGGTATCATGGTTGTACCGCAAGGGCCTATTCAACCGTAGAACTCCTTATTTCACAAAGTCACAACTTTTGACATTAAGGGTTATTAGAATTTTAATTTTACCAACTGATTGCAGCCACCAGCAAATACACTCCATATTTACTTCCTAATGTCTTAGATTTTATAACTACACTGTAATTAAAATGGTGCTCAGTATATGACACTAAGTTCATGCAGGTCTGCTTTAGCTAAAATAACTAATAATAAATTTCTGATAAAGATGAGAATAATATTTTTTAAAGAGGTACTTTGTAATAGGCCTACAGTACTTAAATATGAGGAAACTGATACTTTTGTAGTATTAAATTATCTTGCTAACTAGTACCCAAACGTAGAACTACCTTTTAAAAGGTTTCAAATAAGTTAGTTGCATTATTAGTGCTAGTTACTGCACAGAGAGTGCAAACATTATCAACATTTAAAACACCTATTATTGAGTTCAAAACTCTGGATACTATTACAACACCGCGTGCTAGAGCAAAATAATCATTACTGATTATACTTTTTCTTTAATGAACGAAAAAAGATAATATGTCTTTGTAGAATTATGAATGCTGATCTCGGTAAGACAGAAATTCGACGTATCAGAAATGATAACTAACAAAGTTTTAAAAGTTTTTAAAAAAGCCGCACAAAACTGTCGATTCGCAAACTAAGTAGATAGATAAAATATAATTTACATATATGTGGAATTTATATCTCTTCTTTCACTGAGCATAGCACCCGCTATGCCGCCGTAATCGCCAGTTGATCAAATCATAAAAACCGCGGGTTGGAGCTCAAACTCCCAAACCATTGACAAGTTTTTTAATGAGCCCTTGAATAATTATTTCGATGACCATTTTGTAATAACAGTTATGACTAATTCTTTGAGTAAATAATCTTCGAGATTAGATAATGTTATATTTATTTTCGATAAAATTTTAAAATAATAATATAATATCAAATATTTGATCAGTTAATTTCTGTAGTTTATACAAAGATTCTCCAAAGACTGTTTTGTCTTTTAATTCATATTTAACGATTATTATGGCTCTAAATATCTACAAGTGTTATATGCTAATCTTGAGGACGAAGCATGAAGTATAATTAAAGATTAAACGAACTTACCTGTAAGTGAAGTTCTATCTTAATTATACGAGGGCTTCGTCCGAAGAGATTAGCATCCCTCCCGGCCCTTTCTACTTTATTAATCACCCCTTTTTATCGTTAAATATGACCTTTATATAGGCAGGACTCTAAACTAAATGAAGATGGCGCGACACGAGAGTACTTCGGAGTAATGGATCAAAACAAAAACTTTTTTTTAAATATGCGATTGAAAATTCTCAAAATAGTGTGGAATGGCACGGACTACCGCGCGATACTGCAAGTGTTATATGCTAATCTCTTCGGACGAAGCCCTCGTATAATTAAGATAGAACTTCACTTACAGGTAAGTTCGTTTAATCTTTAAGTATTATGAGAGACCATCACATCCAAGAAGTCCTATTGATGCTAGTTAATGGAGATATTTCAGTGGAAATATTAAGATAAAGATCTGTCTGTGTTGTCGCACAGACTACATGACGTTAAAGACACGTTACTGCGAATAGACGTAACTGCGAATGGACGTTACTGCAAAAATCTGAATTTACGATCTATGTGTTATTATTATGTTCCCTATAGTGGCACAATGGTTGGTGTTTATAAATATTTTAACACGTAGATCGTAAATTCCGATTTTCGCAGTAACGTGTCTTTCGCAATCACGTCATGTAGTCGAGAAATATGTTGGTTTCTTTCTTGTACAGTTTGTTTTATTGTTAATAAACTTGTATTTCGATACAATTTAATATTTTTTTATATTACTTTTTTCCTTTTTTTTACTTGTCTCCACTAACCGTAGTACTCTTTGGAAAAAATTTGGCGATTCCTTTTTCCTTCCTTATTCCTTTTCGTGTTAGACTTTATAGTCTTGTTTGCCAGTATAACAGACTGGATTTTTTTTATCCAAATAGTTTTACCAATATGCAAAGTATAACAGACTGGACTTTTTTAATCCAAATAGTTCTACTAGTAGAACTGCCAGTAGGACCAGATGGACAAAACGTAATTTATATCCCGCGCCCCAAGGACTATAATATCGTAAATACTGCATAAATAAAAAATAAATAAATAATTATAATTGCATAAGTTGATAAAAAATGCTATGCAAAATAGCTTTACCGCGGCAGTCCCCGAGTGCCACAAGTTTTTTTTTTCACTATTTTAGGCTCAGTAGTTTCGGAGATAAGGGGGGAATGGTCAATATTAGTCTTCTTTCAAGAATAATATCAAAACTGTTTATTTTACAATATAAAAAATATTTGAGATCCTCATAACGAGCCCTTTAATTTGATATGTGACACAGTAAGGTTTGCATAACTTGTTTTTTTTTTAATTTCCTATTTGTCCCCCTAAAATGACCCTTATTTAAAAAACAAACATTTATTTACTTTGCACATCTGCGTTTGGGTCATAGGATTACACCATCCTACCAAATTTCACCTGATTTGGTCCAGTAGATTCGGAGCAAATTGGTTGTGACAGACGGACGGACAGACAGTCACACACACGAGTGATCCTATAAGAGTTCCGTTTTTTTGTACGTAACCCAAAAAACTAAGTTCAAATTCAAACTAGTAAAGATTTCCGAAACAGTTGAGATTCATTCCATTGGAGACCGCGACTCAGGACAGAGGTCCTTTATGAAAAGTAATATCTATTTGTGGCCGCGCGCCAAGCCAGAGGTCCCTTTTATGTGTGATTTCCACGGCGAGAATATAATTTAGCTAGCTCGTATAGTTCACAAACCAATAATAAGTCAGCTGACAGAGCATATATGTTACGAAGTGAATACTACCTATCACAGTCGTACTTTTCTCAGACCTCGTTCGCTATAATTAGGGGCCTTTCAGACTGTAATTGTGATCTATTACGAAGTTCCCAAGCCAGCTGAAAAAACAAGATATACCAAGTAATATGTTACTTCGGTAAGTAGATAGTATATAGCCTTTAGGATTAGCCGAAAAAAGTTTGAACAATACGAGCAAAATTAACCAAGAACTTATTTTTATTTTATTAGGGAAGTTTACAGCTTAAGTAAACACTATATGATAACAATACAAAATTGACTATGAGCTAATTAAAAAAACTTCTACAAATGGATTTCGATATAACACAAAACCATTAAAACTTCGTTGGCGTAATGGTAAGGGCCGCTACCTCCTGCCCGGAAGGTCGTGGTTCGATCCTGCCACTTACCAATGTGTTTTCGAATTTCGATTTCATATGTACATTTATCCGACGCCCTTATACGGTGAAGGAAAACATCGTGAGGAAACCTGCACACGCCTGCGAAGAAGCTCGAAGGTTGTGTGTGAAGTCGACCAACCTGCACTAGGCCCACAACATGATCGACTAAGGCCCGATCGCCCTAATCCAGGGTAGGCTCGAGCCCCTCGGTGGGAACGTATATGAGCTGATGTGATGATAAACACAAAAATGTACCCAAGTAAAAAAATAATAATAATAGATTGTGTTTACAAGATTGACATATTATGAAAAATGAAAAACATGCTAAGCTGGCTTATCAACGCTTTCGGTGCTGTTGAGGGAAAGAGGTGCTATTTAAAAATTCCAAAGCAAGGAAACGTCGTACAGAGCTAGAGCTACTGCAGAAAATAGCTATAAAACAATAAAAAACTTTTTTTATTAAAAATTTGAGTGCATTTGGCTACACATCACCTGATGGTAAGTGCCGATGCAGTCGAAGATGTAACACGCAAGCTCAAATAGTGCCTATTTACTCTCGTCTTAAAGATTCCTAAATTATACGAATCGGAGAATACATCTAATCGTATTGTCTTTTCCGGAAACCACTTCGTTTGCGATTCCAGCGGCTCGGACCAAGAAGCTGCTTGAGATGGATTGTGATCATCATCATTATCATCATTTCAGCCGAAGGACGTCCAGTGCTGGACATAGGCCTCCCCCGAGGATTTCCACGACGACCGGTTCTGCGCTGCCCGCATTCAGCGGCTTCCCGCAACTCACCAGGTCATCGGTCCACCGAGCGGGAGGTCCTGCCTACGCTACGTTTTCCGGTGTGCCGTCGCCACTCGAGAACTTTACTGATTGTTATGGAGTTAATATTCTGCCATTTTGTGAAGTAACAAGTACTTATGTTAACAACCCACTGGTGAGGCACGGGTCTCCTCCTAAAAGGATTAGGTTTAGGTTTAGTTAAGGGCCTAAACTTAGAAGGATTAAACCATGCTTTACTCGCCAGGACCAAGTCCGGGTTGTTGGAGGTTGTAGAGCTGGTGGAGGAACCCCACAGTCGGAAGTTCTTAAATCAGCTTTATAGAAGGCCTCTCACACGGCTTCATCATATCAACTTATATACGTCCCTACCAAGGGCCTCGAGCCTACCCTAAAATTAGGGCGATCGGGCCTTAGTCGACTAAGTGGGCTCAGTGCGGGTTGGTCGACTTCACATACAACCTTCGAGTTTCTTCGCAGGCGTGTGCAGGTTTCCTCGCGATGCTTTCCTTCACCGTAAGAGCGTCGGATAAACACACATCATCATATCATATATACGTCCCCGCCGAGGGGCTCAAACCTACCCTGAATTAGGGCGATGGGGCCTTAGTCGACCACGCGGGCTCAGTGGGGGTTGGTCGACTTCACACACAACCTTCGAGTTTCTTCGCAGGCGTGCGCAGGTTTCCTCGCGATGTTTTTCTTCATCGTAAGAGCGTCGGATAAACACACATATGAAATCGAAATTCGAACACAAATTGGTACGTGGCAGGACTCGAACCACGATCTCCCGGACAGGAGGTAGCAGTCCTTGTTATTACGCCACGGACGCTCACACATTTTTCGAAATCCTTCTGGGGCAGTCGGGTAAAAACATAACCATCCTTCTGGGGCAGTCGGGTAAAAACATAACCCTCCTTCTGGGGCAGTCGGGTAAAAACATAACCATCCTTCTGGGGCAGTCGGTTATAAACATAACCATCCCTCTGGGGCAGTCGGGTAAAAACATAACCATCCTTCTGGGGTAGTCGGGTAAAAACATTACCCTCCTTCTGGGGCAGTCGGGTAAAAACATAAAACTCCTTCTGGGGCAGTCGGATATAAACATAACCATCCTTCTGGGGCAGTCGGGTAAAAACATAACCCTCCTTCTGGCGCAGTCGGGTATAAACATAACCATCCTTCTGGGGCAGTCGGGTAAAAACATAACCCTCCTTCTGGCGCAGTCGGGTATAAACATAACCATCCTTCTGGGGCAGTCGGGTAAAAACATAACCCTCCTTCTGGCGCAGTCGGGTATAAACATAACCATCCTACTGGGGTAGTCGGGTAAAAACATAACCCTCCTTCTGGTGCAGTCGGGTATATACATAACCATCCTTCTGGGGCAGTCGGGTAAAAACATAACCCTCCTTCTGGGGCGATCGGGTATAAACATAACCATCCTTCTGGCGCAGTCGGGTATAAACATATCCCTCCTTCTGGCGCAGTCGGGTATAAACATAACCATCCTTCTGGCGCAGTCGGGTATAAACATAACCAACCTACTGGGGTAGTCGGGTAAAAACATAACCCTCCTTCTGGGGCGATCGGGTATAAACATAACCATCCTTCTGGCGCAGTCGGGTATAAACATATCCCTCCTTCTGGCGCAGTCGGGTATAAACATAACCATCCTTCTGGTGCAGTCGGGTATAAACATAACCCTCCTTCTGGCGCAGTCGGGTAAAAACATAATCCTCCTTCTGGTGCAGTCGGGTGAAAATCATCCTGCAGTCGGTCGTAGCTCAGGGTGACTTGCGTAGTTGGGTAGATCACGGAGGTTAACAGGACCTGAAGCACGGCCATTACCTTTGTCTTTGACTATTCATCATTATCATATCAGCGGAACGGCATCCACTGGCATCCAAAGGCCAAATACTTTCCATACAAGGATTTCTACGATGACCGGTCCTGCACTGCCCCCATCCAGCGGCTTCCCGCGACCTTCAACTGAGTGGGAGGCCTGCCTACGCTACATCTTCCAGTGCGCGGTGGCCACTCGAGAACTGTACCACCCCAAAGGCCATCTGACTGTTAGTACCGTTTACCACGACCATTTCCGTGGTTCGCGAGACACGTTAAGCCGTTGCTACCGGCTGTTATTACTGAATGACACTCGTTAAGCCGTGTCGGAGGCCTATTTAGCGACTGAAAAATCATCCTATTTAAGCACTTTACTTTCCATACTGCGTAAAACCAGTACCCTCTTATTTTTTATGTAAAACAGCCCATTGCGCGCAGTCTTAAGCATAAAATTTTTATGAGCACAAAAACCTGTTCGACTCAAAGCTTTCGTCCTCATACCCACATAAGACCTCGTCTCGAGTATTCTTGACCATTAGGCGGCTTTCAACAAATAAAGGAGCATCGGTGGCGTAACGGCTAGGGCCGCTGCCTTCTGTAAGGGAGGTCGTGGTTCGAATCCTGCCACGTACCAATTTCGATTGTTTTCGAATTTCGATTTCATATGTAGGTTTATCCGACGCTCTTACGGTGAAGGAAAACATCGTGAGGAAACCTGCACACGCCTGCGAAGAAACTCGAAGGTTGTGTGTGAAGTCGACCAACCCGTACTGGGTCCGCGAGGTCGACTAAGGCCCGATCGCCTTAATTCAGGGTAGGCTCGAGCCCCTCGGTGGGGACGAGTTATGATATGAGCTGATAATAGGATGAGGCGGTTTTCAACATGGCGACTTTCGCCGGTGGCTACGCTAAACTTACTTCAGCGACATCGAGGCTACTTTTTACCCGACTACTACGTGAGGTATGTTTTTTGAGTGTATGTAAAATAATTCGCTCAGATTGTCTCTCGTTTAAACAAAATGCAAGAATTAAATCTTGTGTGATAAAAAAATATATATTACAGATAGAGTAATACAGATGTGTCAGTGTTTTTGATGTCAAGGCGGCGTTCTTTGATATCTGGCGGGAAGCACGCCTGTGTTGGTATGTACAAAGCGTGAGTGACACTATCTAAGCGAATCGACTATAATATGTATGTATATTTCTTTGGTACGCTTATTGTAGCCTAAAACGGCTTGATAGATTTTGGAATGCGAGGTGTCGTTAGATTCGTCTCGATTCCGTGAGTGACATATTTTTTAAAAGAGGGGTTAAGTTTTCTTGCCGTCGGGTTTTAATTATTAATTAATTCGTGTAAAGTCCGTTCGTTTAGATAGTGACACTCGCCCTTTGTAAATACCGACACAGCGCGTGCCGCCGCGTGTCAAGAAACTTACTTTACTTATGTGTATCACTTGATTTGTATCTGTAATTCTGTCAATTGCCTATTACGGTAGATTTAATTCGTGCTTTTTGTTAAATTAAACGAGTGACATTACCTGAGCGAATCGACTTTACCTAGTTATTTTATATACAAATGGTAAGCCATTATTTTATCTGCTTTCTCAAAACTGTATTGAAATACCTCGTATGATAAATGGGTGTAAAAGGAAATAACAAACTCGTGACGATGGTAAACCCTCGCCTGCGGTTCGGTCTCACTTAAGTCACTCGTTTGTTATTGACCTTTTTACCACCCTTGTATCATTAATAACTATTACCGAGCGAAGGCACAATTGAGCAGTCATAGTATTGTAGTTGATTCTATTAATGGTATGGACGTAGAATCGTGATGAAGTCATCCTTTTTAAGCTTCCAAAGTCAACAAAGAACCTTTACAGTTTCACCATGTCAGTCTGTCCGTCTGTCCGCGGCTTAAATTAGAGACAATTAGTTCTAGAAAGCTGTAATTTGGCATGGACATACTTATTAATCACGCCGACAAAGTGGTACAAGAAAATTTTAAAAAAGATTTTTTCTATGGTACATCCCCTACAGTATGTAAATAGGGGGTGATTTTATTTTTCTAAACAAACCGCATTTTCGTTAGAGCTAAGTGTCTTTCCTCCCCCCCATCGTAGCAGCTAAACTGAACAGGACATTATAAAAAAAAATTTAGAACAAAAATTAAATTTATCACAGCTAAGTAGACCGGCCGTTCCCAGTAGTCTTACCAGATACTCTTACCAGTAAGACTTCTGGGACTTTGCTTCCCAGTAGACTTACTAGTAAGACTACTATTTCATTTATTTCCTGGTAGACTTACTAAGTAATATGGAACTTCAAATAGTCCTACTCTTTCGTGATTTTAAACTTTTTTCAGTAGACTTTAATATTAATAGACAGATCTTGCCAACGACAAAACAATTGCATGACTGACAACTTGTGACATGATATCGTAGTTTAGACACTCTTAGTTTAGGCACAGATTAGATAATAGTACTAGTTTAGGAGTAATAGTTCGCACCCTACTTTGTGCGAGTGCGACTCGCACTTGGCCCGACTTTTGTTTATAATCGATTTGTTTTGTATTATCTACTTTTTAGTTTGTTTTTTTGTGACTATGTTTTCAAATTTTTACTTTTTAAGTAGTTGTCTTTGTTTTCCAGTCAGAAGACAAACGATTTCGTAGCTCTAATATGTAACTTATGATATCTTTTTGATTGTTTTTTATGCTGGTTATCTTTAATTAAAACAAGTGCTGGTGGTAAAACACATTTATACTTCAACCATACGTGCTAGCTTAGACGTGAGTTGGAGGGCGCGTCGAGGCTGCAGATTCTTCATAGGATAAGTACGTAAAATCTCCTTGATTACCTACTGGAAACTAACTTCAGGATAGTGATTTGGCGTCGTTGTCTGCCGGGCCAGTTTATCCGCGACCCTGTCACGTCATGGCCGCCGTCGCGACGTCGCCGTCGCTGTTGTAACGACCCGACCGCGGCTTCGTAATACATTTACTGTATAAAGCATATTATAAGTAACTAGTGGATGCCCGCAGCTTCGCCCGCGCAGATCCCGATTTTTGCGGTTCCCGTGGGAATTTCCCAAAATCCTTTCTTAGCGGATGCCTACGTCATAACATCTACCTGCATGCCAAATTTCAGCTCGATCCGTCCAGTGGTTATAGCTGTGCGTTGATAGATAACTATGTCAGCCAGTCAGTCAGTCACCTTTGCGTTATATATATTTAGACTAGCTGTCCCGGCGAACTACGGTCCGCCTTACACTACACTACACTGCCCTACCCTACCCTATACTACACTCCCCTATACTACACTACCCTACCCTACCCTACACTACAGTTCACTAAACTACCCTATCCTACCCTACCCTAAATAAGAACCTTCTCCTGACAATAACGAACTTGAAAAAAAAAAAAAAAGAATTAGCGAAATCGGTCCGGCAGTTCTTGAGTTATAAAATTACAACGAAAATGGCATTGATTTTTATATATTTAGATGTCAAATGGCCCCGTCGCTGTAATTTGGCGTCGCTGTAATTCGGCGTCGTTGTCTGCCGGGCCAGTTTATACGCGACCCTGTCACGTCATGGCCGCCATCGCGACGTCGCCTGTCGCTGTGGTAACGACCCGACCGCAGATTCGTAGTACATCCTACTATCGTTTATGTGAAAATGTGTTTGTTAGTTGTTACCTTTTCACGCTTCAACGCCTAGACCAATCTTTATGAAATTTGGCATGTAGGTAGCCTGTGTCACGAGGAAGCACATGGGCTACTTTTTATTCCGGGAAAATAGTATAATCTGACGCAGTTCCTGAGGGAACTAAAAAAATACTCGATTGTTGTGATTTTTTGCACAGAGATGGTGGAGTAGGTGGGAAACGACATAATTTACTATTTACCCTTAAAGACGGTCATTAAAACGAGGTCCACGCGGGCGAAGCCGCGGGAAAGAGCTAGTAATTTTATAAATGTGAAAGTTTGTATGTATGGATGTTTGTTACTCTTTCACGCTTCAACCACTGGACGGATCGGAATGAAACTTGGCACACACATAGATTAGGTTCTGGAATAGGACATAGGTTACTTTGTATCCCGGGAGAAGTTCTTATTCCCACGGGAAAATTGAAAACAACGCGGACATAGCCGCTAGTGGACGGCTAGTTTACTGTATAAAGCATATTTATTGTGTCATATGGTCACATGGACAAGACGAAAATAATGTCAAATGTCCGCGTCGCACCCACTCCTTTGAAGGTTGGAGACTCTACACTCTAAGTTGTTGACCTGGAAAAACAGTACAGTACATAGCTCCGAATTCGAGAAAGAGACCTATCGTCGAATCCAACTTAGCTAGGCAGCGTTCGGGAAGCTTTGCAATATCTTTACGTCCCAAATACCGCTAGTGTCTTAAGACCAAGGACTTTGACCAGTGTGTGTTGCTAGTGATGACATACTTACTTATTATATTGGAATATATCTCATCTTCCAAGGGATGTCTGGAAGAGATGGCTTTAAGCGATAAGACCGCCTTTGTACACTTAAGTCTGATAAAACCATTTTGTGATTATTCCTTGTGTGCAATAAATAATTTATACATACATACATACTTAACTGAGAATTGGTCGCTTACTATGGGCCTCATAAAAAGGCTCAATCAAGGTCACCCAAGGGCGATAGAGCGAGCCATACAGGTTGTAACAAAATTGGTGTAGGTCCCGTTAACTGGGACTTCTACTTATTATACTAAACAAGTTTTGTTCTACAACTTTGCTGAAAACGTATAAAAAAAATTTTCTTTATACAAATCGATCAGCTGATCGACCGATTTTGTGCATTTTAGTATGGAGGGTCCAATTTTTTTTTTTGAGAATTGACTAATAGGTTCCTTGGACAAAATTGTTCAGTATGACGAGTAGAACCCCCAGTTAACGGGACCTACACCAATTTCGTTACACCCTGTATATGCTAGGAACTTTCCTACACGATCGAATCGGAAATGAGGAGATACGTAGAACCAAAGTAACCGACATAGCTCACAGAATCGCTAAACTTAAGTAGCAGTAATACAGGACGGCCGTTGGGGCCGTACAGTTCTCGAGTGGCCACCGTGCACCGATCTTGGTGGATCGTCGACCTGTGAAGGTCTCGCTAAGTTACTGAATGCGGGCAGCGCAGGACCGGCCGTCGTGGAAATGCTTGGGGGAGGCCTTTGTCCAGCAGTGGATGTCTTTCGGGTAAGAACTCGCGTTAAATTTTCGCCTACCCACAAAATGGAAATTCACGTCAGGAACTTCCTAAAACCCGAATGGTGAACTTTAGCTATCAAAGTGGGATAATGTGAAAATACCGTTATTACAATGCAATCTTCTTTGTTGTTGGCCTCTTTGAAAGGCTTAAAGTTCTCTTTAATAGGTAGGTATGCAAAATTGTTGTTGACTTGGGTTTTTTAGGGTTCCGCAAATTCGGAATGTCCAAATCGAACCCTTAAGGACTGTCTTGTTGTAAGCATTTTTTTCAGGAAAGAGACGCACAATTCCGTCACACCCCAGACACTGCATACAACGGTCGTGAAATGATATTTTTTAAAACAAATGACGGAGCAAACCAAATCACGGCGAAATTCTATACGTTCAAGAACCAAACTATAACCAATCTGTATCAATCTGGGTGACGAGGTGGTGATGCCGGAATCTAAAGAGCGGCAGGGAGCGTTCATACTGTATGTTAGTACTAATATATAAATATACTTTGATTCCGTTGTCGAATGCAATGTTTTATATGTTTTTTTCATTATTTTTAAAAATTTGAGTGCGTTTGGTTGCACTTCACCTGGTGGTAAGTGCCGATGCAGCCGAGAATGTATCACGCAATCTCAAATAGTGACTATTCACTCTCGAGTTGAAGATTCCTAAATTATACGAATCGAGGAATACAGACGCCGGCAGGGAATTCCACCCCTTGGTCGTCCGCATAATAAACGAAGAAGCAAAACGTATTAATTTTATTTTTTTGTAGTATCCTTGAAATTCAAAAGATGTTTTTTTTCCTTAAGTACCAACCTTAAAAACTAAAATCTGCAGTAAAATTTATTGCGCCATCTCTTGATGCGAAAAATAAATACAGTTTTTTTTTTTATTTTACAGCCTATATTAATTATTATCACTTACTAGTGGGTGCTCGCGGCTTCGCCCGCGCAGTTCCCATTTTTTGGTGTTCCCGTGGGAATTTCCCGAAATCCTTTCTTAGCGGATGCCTACGTCATAACATCTACCTGCATGCCAAATTTCAGCCCGATCCGTCAAGTTTGGGCTGTGCGTCGATAGATCACTATGTCAGTCAGTCACCTTTGAGCTTTACTTTATTACTTTACTTTATTACTACTGAAAATTACTGATATAATCGTGGACGAAGGAATGACACAGAATGAAATGAAAAAGAAAGAAGTTTGCGTTGGGAAATTCATCATATCAGCCGAAAGACGTCCACAGCTGGACAAAGGCCTCCCTGAGGAATTTAATACACACAAGTCTAAGAGTCGAGAGACCCAAGTCTTCATGTCGAGAGTATAACTGACTGAAGGTATGACACAGAATGATAATAAAAGAAAGGAGTTTGCGTAGGGAAATTCATCATATCGGCCAAAAGACGTCCAAAGCTGGAAAAAGGCCTCCCTGAAGGATTTCCACGACGACCAGTCCAGCGCTGCCGCATCCAGGAGCTTCCCGCGACCTTCACCATGTCATCGGTTCACTGAGTGTGAGGCCTGCCTGCGCTACACCTTCCGGTGCGCAATCGCCACTCGAGACTCTACACTCGAAGTTGCTGACGAATATTATATGTACCTGGGACCAACAGTCCAGTTGGTAGGTCCAAGATATCAATTGTCAAACCAAGCTCGGCGCGGGCAGCGTTCAGGAAGCTTACAATATCTCCACGTCCCAAATACCGCAGTGTCTTAAGGCTATAAGGTCTCTTTGACTAGTGTGTGTTGCTAGTGGTGACATACGGAATCGAGACATGGTCATTAATTATGGGCTTCATAAGAAGCCTCAAGGTCACTCAAAGGGCAATGGAGCGTGCTATCGAGTTTCGATGCGCGATCGAATCAGAAACAAGAAGATCCGTAGGAGAACCAACATGTTGTCAGAAATGTTAAACTTAAGTGGCATTGGGCAAGGTACATAGCTCGTAGAACAAATGGCCGTTGACGCAGTAAAGAGAAATTACTTTCTAAATAATATGTCGATAGAAATAAGAAACAAGCAAGTAGATATGTTTCCGGATTTCTCTGGAACATAATTATAATATACCATCGATAGTTTTAGAAAAACCTAAAATCTTTTAGGTACAGGCTTTTAATTTGAAAATAATTTTAATTATTTCGTATTCTTCTGAGCTAACCCTTTCATTTGATACCCACTTCATGGGAGTGCATAAAAAAAACTGTTCCGCTATAAATTAGATTTAGAACTATTGGGTGCCCGCAGCTTCGGCCGCGCAGATCCCATTTTTTGCCGTTCCCGTGATAAATTCCCAAAATCCTTTCTTACCGGATGCCCAGTGCCCACGTTCTAACTGCTATCTGTATTCCAAATTTCAGCGAAATTAGTTTAGTGGTTTCGGCTATGCGTTGATATACCAGTATACAGATGACGTCACTTAGTTATTGTGCTCCAAACTTAATGTGTATGCAAAATTTCACCTCAATTCGGAAACCGCCAGGTGGTTCTAATTTTGCTTCCAAAATTTGACCAAAACAAACTAACTAAAACAGTTAGTTAATAACCCCTTAACTCTTGATTTTAGTCGTGAAACTGATTTCTTTTTTTAAACTGCTGAAAGTGGGAAAAAAATGTTTTTTCATCCAAATTTGTGCTATCTATCAGCTGATTCCGTACTTCGATAGTGCCAACGGGATCCTATTATTAAGTCTCAAGAATGACTAGTATCATTTAACCTTGATTGATTCCTCATATCTGACCAGGGACAAATTTATTTATATAGAAATTCAAACCCCCCTTAAAACAACGTTTATTCTACTCAGCCATTTATTACGAAAAATTATATAAGCTAACATAGGAAACCAAATTAAAGGAATGAAATGTTGATAATAATTTTAGCAAACTTGAAAACAAATTAAAGGAAACTAAACAACAAAACAAAGTAACGAAAACTAAAATTTTAAACTTACCACAACAAGACGGAATAAATAAAGAAGTTATTAATGCGATCAACAGCAGAAATGAAATATGGGCAGAATATCCAAGGGATCAAGAAAACAAGACTTTGGAAGATAAACTTAAGAATAAAAGAGATAATACAGTCAAATTAATAAAGAGGACAAAAGAAACTTACTTCTATATTGAATTCTCCAAATCTAGTAATGAGCCAAAAAAGACGTGGAGTCTAATAAACTATATCCCCAACAATAAGACAAAAACTGGTTGCGCTCCCTCAAAGCTTGTTAGTGAAACAAAAACTACTACAGACCTCACTGAAATCTGCAAAATATTCAAACAGTACTTTTCAACCATAGGATCAATATTAGCTAAGGAAATACCTGCAAAATTTCACAGTACTTACGATAATGCAACACCTACCACCTCAAAAAATACTCATTTTCCTAACTTGACACCTACCATCAGTGATGAAGTAATGAAAATTATTTACAATCTAGACTCCAACTCCAGCACTGGCTTAGATGGCATTAGTACTAAAGCTCTTAAATGTGTGTAAACTCTTATCATACCTGATCACGTGAAATACTTTTACCATTTACTGTTGACAGGACATTTTCCTGGCCCACTTAAGCTTGCTTAAGTAAGCTCAATCCATAAATCTGGCGCTAAAACTGACCCTCGCAACTACATGCCAATCTCTGTACTACCTATACTCTCATAAATCCTAGAAAAAAATATATACACACGATTGGAATCCTACTGTAGCTCATTTGACTTCATCTCGCAACGACAGTAACACTCTAGCTGCGACAGTAGAATTAGTCACTAAGATCAGACAAAGTATAGATAGCAAAAAAATTGCGTTGGGAATATTCATAGGCCTTAAAAAAGCATTTGACATGATCAGTCATGATATCCTACTAAATAAACTCAAGCTAATTGGGTTTAAGATCGAAGCACTTAAAATATTTAAGTCGTATCTTAAAGGTAGAAAGCAAATAGTAAAAATTAACGAAACACAAAACGAACCCTTAGATATATCTTTTGGCGTCCCCCAAGGATCTATTTTAGGTCTCCTGTTATCTTCAATCTACATAAATGATATCAATGACTTGGGGATGCATAGTCACGTAACCCTATATGCAGATGACACATGTCTTTTTTTTCTTTGCGACCGACGTGAAAGAACTTATTGAGTTAGCACAGGAAGATTGATACCCTTTATGACTTGTCACCAACAAATCTGTTGACTATTAACACTTCAAAAACTTCATAGATCATCTTTAAACCCAAAAACAAACACTTGCCTACATACATATGACGGACAATAAATAACATACCGATAGAAGAAACACATACCCAAATATATTTAGGACTAAGATTAGATAATAGATTATCATGGAACGATCACATTGACCATATTAAAAAATTCTTCCCTTTTAGGCTCTTTGCGTGGTACAATGCGCTGTATACCACGAAAAGCACGAATACTAATCTATAACTCATTGATAAAATCCCATCTCATCTACCTTATTGAAATATGGGGCAGTGGATACAAAACTAAACTATCAGAACTACAAAGGTCCTTTTTCATTATCCCTACCTAACACCTACATTCAAAATATACAAAGAAACAAACCTAATGAACATAAAACAGCTTTATACGTATCGCTCCTGCATATTAATTCGCAAAATATTAACTAAAACCATTCATACATCAATCACACTTACCCAAGTAAAACACGTGACTAAACGCAGCACGAGCTGAGCAAGCTACCTAGTGCCAAAGATTATACATATATTAGTACTAACATACAGTATGGAGACTCCCTGCCGCTCTCTAGATTGCGACCTCACCCCCTCGTCACCCAGATTGATACAGATTGGTTACAGTATGGTTGTCGAACGTATAGGATTTCGCCGTCATTTTGTTTGTTCCTCATTCGTTTTTTGAAATGTCATTTCTGACCCGTTGTATGAAGTGTTCAGGGTGTGCTAGTGATACCAAAGCCGAGAACAAACTTGGGCAAACAAATACTTACTTACGAGGAGGCTGCACAAGTTACCAACAATTGTAAAAAAAAATACGGTTGTCTGTAAAGTCGGTTTACTGACGATAGTTGAACGTGACAACGTCATAAGAAAATACTGATGGAATGGTTTCATAAACGGAACGCCTCACGGAACGCCTCAGAGCGAGGTAACGACGCATTCACGGAACGCCTCAGAGCGAGGTAACGACGCATTTTTTCGTGCGTGCAGCCGGCTCCATCGAATTGTAAGACGTTATCACGTCAAAAGTAAATCATTTGGTCAGTTAAAAAAAAATGGTAAGATAGTTTACTCACGTCTTATGACTAAATCCAATTGCGGAACGACGACTGTTTACCTATTTGAGTTGTTTATTTTGTTTCTTTTGTTTTCTCATGCAAGTGGCATTTTTTTTTATTCAACATTGGTTAGCCCTTGGCATCATCACCTGATGGTAAGTGACGATGATGCCGAAGATGGAAGCGGGCTTACCAAGATTCCCCAATGCAATGGAGAACTGGCTATCTTATCTTCAAGCCGGAACACATCAATGTTGTTAACACTGATGTTTGGCGGCAAGACTTAGATAAGATGGTGGTAGCTAGCCAGGCGGGCTTAGAAAATGCCCTACCACCAACCAAACCGAGTCTTACAAGTTGACCCCGTCGGAATCGAACCCGCGACCTCCTGGTGTGAAGCGAATGGACTAACCATTACGCCACGGAGGCGGTTAAATTATGTCCCCTGTCCGTCTGTCTGTCTGTCTATCAGCGGGCTGTATTTCATGAACCGTAATAGACAGTGAATTCAAATTTTCACAGAGTGTGTATTTCTATTTCTATTGCCGCTTTAACAACAAATAATAAAAACAAAAAAAAAATGAAAAATCAAACATACATAGGAAACTTGTTTTTTTTTGTACGATGGTACGGAACCTTTCGTGAGTGAGTTGGGTCGATTAAAGCCGGCTACATGTACAAAAAAGTGTCACGTCCCGCGTGCAAGCGAGAGCGCGGAACAAGCGATAGAGAGGCACGATCGACCTAAGCGTTTTGCTTGTGATCAATGTTTTCTCATGATGTTATCACGTAAAATTATCGTCCGTAAACCGACTATACAGACAACCTATTTTTTTTTATTCAATTAAATTTGTAGGACAAAAGTTGTTCACTGAGTAGAATCAACAGATAACGGGTTAAAAAGCTTGTGAAAACATACTAGGGAACCGTCTCAGTTCTTAAAATTTGGGCTTGGCTGTTTCTTTCCTTTGATGGCAATTTCGAAGCTACCCAATTAGGATTTCACGTTTTAGATCCTCTTACCTAAATTCTCGAGGAGTTTATATAAGTACTTTTAGGCCATTAAATTAACAGAATTTGGTAAGTTTTCTTGGTACCTACTGACAGTAGCGTAGCTAGGTAACCAAAGGCTCTGTTGGTGCGGGTTGTTCGACTTCACACACAACCTGCGAGTTTCTTCGCAGGCGTATGCAGGTTTCCTCGCGATGTTTTCCTTCACCGTAAATAAATAAATTCGAAAACACATTGGTACGTGGCAGGATCGCACCACGAACTCCCGGACAGGAGGCAACGGCCCTTGCCGTTACGCCACCGACACTCTATTAGTTAGGTTATCCAGTTAAAATATGAATCATCATCATCATATCTGCCGAAAGACGCCCACTGCTGGACAAAGGCCTCCCTCAAGAACTTCCACAACTACCGGTCCTGCGCTACCCGCATCCCGCGGCCTTCACCAGGTATTCAGTCCACCGAGTTGGAGGCCTGCCTACGCTACGTCTCCCGGTGCGCCACTCGAACACATTAATACCCCTACGGCCATCTGTTCTACATGAAAATTTAAAAATATTAACACATAATTTTTAATACTTTAAACGTGTTTAGCTATTTCATCATCAACTATTTATCGTGCACTGCAGGGCACGGCATAGTAAAGCTACTTGCTACATACATACAGATAGACTATTTCCAGAACAGTTCTGAAGAGTTAAGGAACTGCGAGAACAGGTTACAATAAGGCAATAAAACTAAAATTAAAGGTCCAACCTAATAACTGACAACAAAACAACAATTGTACAGAGGTCAGCACATCAAGCTATACACTTGTAGTGCAATTCTGATCCATACGCGTTTGACATAAGAACGGTACAAAGTCCAAAGTGTGTAGCTTGATGTGCTGGCCTGTGTACATATCTATTTAATTTTTTTTCCTATTTTTTTTTCAGTTTCTGGGTCCGAGCACACCCTGGACACTTCATACAACGGGCCAGAAATGACATTTCAAAAAACGAATGACGGAAAAAACAAAATGGCGGCGAAATCCTATACGTTCGACAACCAAACTGAAACAAATCTGAATCAAACTGGAATACGAGGGGGTGAGGTCAGAATCTGGAGAGCGGCAGGGAGTGTCCATACTGTATGGTAGTACTAATATATATACTTTGGTCCGAGGGCCCCCTTAAGCTTGAGGGCCCTCTCCTAGCTACGCCACTGTCTCTGAATTAAGTCTTTCATCAAGGTTTGGGAAATTATTATTTTCAAGATTACAAGTTTACTAGCTTTTGCCAGCGGCTTCGCTCGCGTGAACATAGTTTCTATGACTTTCTTCGAGGGTGGGCAGTGCGCGAGCCGCGGGCGGCTCGCGAGTGTGGAAAAAATTAGCCTATGTTATAATCCGGGTTCTAATCTCGCTACCCATTAAATTTCATCCAGATCCGTTCAGAAGTTTTGCGTGAAAGAGTAACAAACATCCATACTTACAAACTTTCTCATTTATTATAATAGTAGGATAAAAAAAAGATTATTGAAGGAGTGAATAAAACCAATGAAAAACAGAACGGAGAAAAAATAGATGACTGAACATTATTTTGATTTTGAATTTTGACTAAAAAACATGAAAAAACAAAACATATTAAAATTAAGAAAATATCAAAAAGATATACATGTACTTAGCGATTGCTTTAACGGTGAAGGAAAACATCGTAAGGAAACCTGCACACGCCTGCGAAGAATCTCGAAGGTGGTGTGTGAAGTTGACCAACCAGCACTGGGCCCGCGTGGTCGACTAAGGCCTGATCGCCCTAGTTCAGGGTAGGCTCGAGCCCCTCGGTGGGGATGTTTATGAGCTGATATGATGATCAAAAATCGAAAAGTAGGGTTCCGTTGTTTTTTCAAAAAATAAATCTATATTTAAAAAAAAGAAATTCTATTTTCAGTTGGTAATAGAACAATTTGTAAAGAAAATCTATAATCTTTTTACAAATCTAACTGCTCATCTTAAGTTGGTCGACTATCACTCCTAAACTAGGAAAGCCAAATTAGCCGTGATAGTTTTCCTTTTTAACCTACTTCAAAAAGGGAGGAGGTTCTATGTTCACCGATTTCTCCGTCAATTGTGGACCGATTTTCAAAATTCTTTTTTTGTTCAAAACTGTATACTCCTGAGGTGGTCCCATTGTCACCAAGTCAGAATCTGATGATGGGATCCCAGGGAATACGAGGGCAACTCTCAAATTTAATAGGCACGTAATAGAATATCATATATTTTCTAAAGCTGTTAGCGTATTTACGTCTGATAGTCATCATCTCATGTTGATGAGCTGATGATGGAAGGTACAACTCCTTAACGGTTAGTAGTTGGAGGATAATTATTCAAATATTTTACTTAGATACGTTTCTACGTATACACCGATAGTTGTATTGTTTCAGATTATTCAGGTAAGCTGATAGTGGAAGGTTTGACTCCTTAACTTTCATGCTTCTGAGATGGTGATGGAAGCTACAGGACTCTGTATCGGTTAATGAAACACATATTGCAATGTGATATGATGATTCCTATTAGCGAGTAGGTGATTGGCTTTAAGTTGTTACATAGCATTACCACTAAAAATAAAATAAAAAATAAAAAGTTTAAAATACTTAAAAACCGACTTCAAAAAGAAATTCGCTCAAAAGTATGAAATAATATTTTTATAGACGATTACACGAAATTAACCAACAATAACGAAATCAAAGGCAGGTACGAATCAAATTAGAGGCCTAAAATTTTTTTTGAGGTAAGTGCCAGCACACAGCTACTTACCTATCAATTGTTTTAGATTCGATGACTTTGCTGACACCGACCTCAAAAAAAATTTTAGGCCCCTAATTTAATTTACCTTTGATTTTGTTATTGTTAGTCAATGTCGTGTATTCGTTTATAAAAATATTATTTCAATCAATCAATCAAATATGCTTTATTTTACAATTACAAAATATACAAATTTCATACTTTTGAGTAAATTTCTTTTTGAACTTTTAGGTTTTTAAGTTTTTTAAACTTTTATTTTAAATTGACAAATACTATTTACTTTTTTTTTATTATTTCCTGAAATAGCAGTTTAGCTAGTAGGGGAGGGGAATAATTCACTTCACTGTAACAAAAATGAGCAATTTAAAGCTTAATATTTCGCATACGGATTCTTGAATTGAAAAATGGTCTTAGCAAACCTTCAATAATTTTGAAGGAGCTATTTAACGATACCCCACAAGATAAGGGTACGTCAACAAAAAAAAAATCACCTCATTGCATGTAGGGGAGGTACCCTAAAAAAAATTTTGCAAGATTTTATGTACCCTTTGTCGGCTTGATAACTATGTATGCCTATGCCAAATTATGCAGCTTTCCAGTAATAATAGTCTCTGAGCTAAGACATGGACAGAAGGACAAAGACATACGAACAGACATGGCGAAACTATAGGGGTTCCTTGTTGACTACAGAACCCTAAAAAGTATGAATTCGTCACAATTCTAAGCGGTTTTCGGCCTGGACCTACAAAAATGCTAAAAACATCGCTCGCAGATCTGCCTGGACCTTTCAATACGGCGCTCCCAGAAATAACGCAATATAGTCCCCGAATCCCTAGTGGTGGATAAGAATCAAGAGAAATCAGGACTTCCTTCTTGTTTGTTTGTTTGTTTATCCACAAATAGAGGTCTTCGTCTAGTTTCCAAGTTTGCAATCACGGCCACAAACACAAAACTTAAGACAAAACTTAAGCACGGCTGCATTCTACAAGTACAGAACGTAGTTTAAGTTGTCTTACTTTGGAGAGTTAAAGTTGCTCAGGGTTGCTCATACGTGTTGTCTTTGTCTTTTGCTGTTAAGATTATTGTACCGGCATAGGATGTACATAGCTGCAATTTTTCAAAGGAAACAATAACAAATTCACGAAAAAGTCTTGAACTCACTATACAAATAATTTTGAACAAAAAATAAACCGACTTCAAACAGGAAACTTAGGGTTCCCCTCGATTTCTCAGGGATGCCATCATCAGATCCTATTTTCCTTATCATGGTACCACCCATGGGATATCTACTTTCCAACAAAAAAAGAATCATCAAAATTAATTCATAAACGACGAAGTTATCCGCAAACACACATAAAAAAAAACAAATATATACGGCCGAATTGAGAAACCTCCTCCTTTTTTGAAGTCGATTAAAAAAATACAATCAATCAATTAGTCTGAAAAGTACAAAATTTTTTGCAGATTTTTGATGTGTATTATCTTTTCTCTTGCTTTCCTGCATTTGCAAAGATAATATAATTCCAATTTGTGGGAGGGATTTCGTGAAATGGGACGGAAGAGCGTAACAGGCGAGCGTTTTTTTAAGTCACGAAGGCTAAGGCTTAAGTGGTCATGCCGCCTGTAACATGCCCATGCTGCCGGCCCGGCGCGTGAATGTAAGACTCGATAATTATTGTTAGGTCAAAGGCCCGGCCTGTGAATGTATATGATAGTGTAATATGCGCCTACAAAGCTGTGTCTGCCGGGGGCGAAGCCCCGTATCCAATTCGATCTGGAAGATTTATAAAGGGTTTTTTTTTTAATAAAAATTTGAGTGCGTTTGGCTGCACCTCACCTGATGGTAAGTGCCGATGCAGCCGAGGATGTGACACGCAAGCTCCAATAGTGCATATACACTCTCGCCTTGAAGATTTCTTAATTATACGAATCGGGGAATACAGACGCTGGAAGGGAATTCCACTCCTTGGCCGTTCGCATGATGAACGAAGACGCAAAATGCTTCGTGCGTAAAGGTAGAATATTGACAACAAAGGAGTGGAACCGCCCTCCGCGTAACGGGGCCGTAGCCCCCACCATCCATTACAAAAGGGGGACCCCACACCCTCCAATTTTTAAGACATATTAATGGCCTAGGAAACATGGCCATGTCGCCTAATACAATCCTGAATGCCCAGCCTGGGAATGTACGACCTAATACTTCATGTTTTTATATTACGAGCGTCGGTGGCGTAACGATTAGGCCCTCTACCTCTTGTACGAGAGGTCGTGTTTCGAATTCTGCCACGTACTAATGTGTTTTAGATTGTAGATTTCACATGTAAGTTCATCCGACGCTCTTACGGTGAAGGGAAACATCGTAAGGAAACCTGCACTCGCCTCCTGCGAAGAAACTCGAAGGTTGTGTGTGAAGGCGACCAACCCACAGTGGTCTCCCGTGGTGGACTAAGGCCCAATCGCCCTTATTGAGGGTAGGCTCGAGCCCCTCTGTAGGGACGTATCTGAGCTGTAAAGGTAAGATGTAAGATGTTACACATCATATGCTACTATTGTAAGGCTCGCTCGTTTTTTTGTAATATTTACAATTGGTAAGGCCTTGGCGTCATCTTACCTGTAAGTAAGTGACGATGATTCACAGATAAAAACCGGCTTACCAAGATTCCCCAACGCAATGGGGAATTAGTCATCTTATCTTTAAGCCGGAACACGTCTATGCTGTTAATATTGATATTTGGCGGCAAGACAAGAGAAGATGGTGATAGCTAGCCAAAATGCCCTTCCACCAATCAAACCGAGTGTTACAAAGTTAGACTCCGCCAGATTGAACCCGTGACTTCTAGATGTGAAGCTAATGAACTTAACCATTGCGCAACGGAGGCGGTTAAAATAATATCAAAACAGATTGAGAAGAAACTTAAAAGTATAACTTCGTCACAAACCTAACCGCGTAATCCAAGAGAGAGACGGCGATGGTTGCCTGGTGTCGCACTTAGCATTACCCGCGATCACGTGTAGATTTTAGATAAATTTTAGTTTAACCAACACACTCTACACACACACTACAATCAGATGGTTAGGTCTCTTTAATTTAACTTTTGTTTTGAAGTTGAACAAAGTAATGGAATGGTGGTAATGCGGATGGCGACGCATCGGGAGCCGGGTCGCTCCTTTCCCTCTAATATGGTTTAGAGGAGCGATGGCTGACTCTCGCGTTACTCAGAATTTATTCGGATCCAAAAGTAAGGACTTAACTAAACTCGACGAGATTTTCTGTGAGTGCGCATCAAAAGATTAGAAGAAAACAACTAGAAAATTCTTATAAAAAATTTAACCATGCGCACTGTTTATAATTGTACAGGGAGCGTTAAATGAAACACAGATGTTATCCGAAATGATTTATTATGGCTGAGTAATGGCATTTTCGTAAACAAGACATCACATCAGGTTCATAACATATATTCAGTGGATTTTGATATTCTAAAACATGTAGGCGCTAAAGAATGACCATTTAATGTGTTGGATGGCTATCGTTCTATGCTGAATCATAATGGTTGATAAATAGTGAATTTTATGGTATCTGAGAGCTTACAAATCTGTGACTAGTTCGCAAATTTTGTAGCTTTTTAGAGAATGAACGAAAATACACATCAAATGTCACAAATGAAGTCTATACACTCTATAAAAACTTAATGAAGATAATGTCTAATTACACATATAAAGTTTCAGAAACAAAGAAATCTTTTTACAACTCGAGATAATAAATAATAACATAAAAACATTGGCAGTTTTCACTAGCAAACAAAGAAGAAACCTAAATTACTCTATAATTATATCTATGACCTATTTCTTCTTAAGTAAAACATTAATTACGAAACAGTAGCTCTATGCATATCTTTATACACGATCCTGAACTATATAAACTTATCTACGGTATTAATGTCGCATATTTTAAATTTGCATAACTTTTATGTATTTTTTTTTACATTTTCATTTCCTAAGACCCTTAAAATTAACCCTTACCTCTAAATTAGAAAGAAAAAGACTATTTTACTTATATTATTTGACCACGAGGTGGTGTCATGCAATTGCCAGATACCAATAGCAGTACCGTACTTCCGTCGGAATTTCCCTACTCTCAAAATAATACTTTGTCCTGTTAGATAACGACTGCAACATACATATTATTAATATAAAAAGCACACGGAGAAAAAAATATAGTCAGAATAACTATTCAAAGTTATAGTTAAATTAGTTAAATGACGTATCGTTGATGTAGTCAACTGTTTTCTAGAATTGAGGATCTGTATAGCCAATTCAGCGATACAGATCCTTAGTTTGACGAAACAGTTGGCTATATTAACGATACGTCTTTTAACTAATTTAACTATAAACTTTGAATAGTTATTCTGACGATATTTTTTTCTCCGTGCACCCTAGGTCAGTCGGGCCAATGGAGAAAGAAAAGATAAGAGAGAGAGAGGACCGTCTTGGAATCTGAAGATTGTCTGAAAATTTCATCGAAATCGGTCCAGCCGTTTTGGAGTCTATAAGGAACATTTTTTTTTCCTTCACATAGCACAGAGATAGACTGGATTCAAGTGCTAATAACTACAGCCTCCCTGATATAATAAAAGGATTTGAATGTAAATCACATGTTAAACGCTCATAAGAATTAGAAATGATTTGAACGATTAAAAATTATTCAAAATGATTACAAATCAAATCATTTTTAATCCTTTTTAATGATTTTGTTTAATCAGGGCTGTGATTAAAATAACTAAAAAAGAGATTATAAGGTTTTCTTATTTGTTTACTTAGCTTAAGTAATAAAAATATGTATCGTTTATTTAAGTAAATAAACTTTAAACAAAAAAAAATGTTCTGAGGACAGGTTATAGCGGTGAATACTTATAACCTGTTTTGTCCGTTAAATTTGGAACCATATTAAAATAAATAAACTCATGTGAGTCCAACTATGTAACTTAATTAATTAATTCATTAACTTTAATTATCTTAACGTTAGTTAAAAAACACTATAATATTAAGAAATTATAAAGTCACATGAACAATGCGTTCATAAATCTTATTATTGGTCAACTGACAGCCAAAACCGTGTGCTAACACTGGTCTTATGTACAGTTGGTAATATTACAAATTATACAGTCAGTCATTCAAATCACCTACCCAGATAACCAGGGTTGTCAATTTTGAACTACATAAATATAATCATAAAGTTTAAAAGACACTTACAATTACAAATTTTGAAATTACATGAATACAAACGCAAATTTAAATTTCCAACTAATTAACCAAGAAAGTGTAACAACGGTACTTTTTAAAGATTATTTTAATTTAATTAAATCATGGTAGATCTTATCTATGGTTTCTGTATCTTTCCTTTTATTAATTAAATCTTGATGCCTCTCCATTTACATAGATTCCATAATCAGACGCTTTTTATAATTATGTTCTGTATTTAAAATTTTTAATATTTTAAGATTTTAGCCTGCTTACCCTCGAGTAGGCTTTATCATTACAAAATACAAAAGCTTTAGCTCAACCTTTTTTTTTTAAATAAAGACAAAAATAATATAAAACTCATGGCATTTAAAAAAACAGAAACAAAACGATTTACAAAAAGTATTGTATCATATAACACTTGACAGCCCTACCAGCACATCACACACCAGAAACTATGCACTCGCGACTTAGCTTGCTCAATAGCAAGTAAGTGGTTGTAGCATCGTCTTGAATTCATCCAGGGAAGCAGCAGTTGAAACAGCAGGTGGCACAAAGTTCCAGAAAGCAACTCCAAGGACAAGAAAAGAGCTCTTGTACATTGATGTACCCGGAATCGGCGATAACAGCGTATAGTCCGGTTGTTCTCAGATCATTGCAGAGTCGGATCGATAATAGCTTCCAGGTTCTTGAGAATACTAACTTACTCAATATCTTTACCAGCTAACGACAGCACTGGCTTCTCACTGCTATCTATGAGGATAGTACGTTTAGACAAACACCAAAAAAAATGTTAGACACGAAATTCATGATGTGTGAACGGAAGATTAACACTTATTTTTTTTTTTTTTTCTTCTCCTCCTCGATAAATTTATTTATTCCGCAGTCTCTGCACCACCTCCAAAATGGGCTGAAATCGTACACTCGGCCACAATTGATACATATTTTTTTTTGGGACTCCATTTGACCGGAATGGTTGCAACAATATGAATCATTTCGACCCTCCGTCTCCGTTTAAATAGCAATGCTTATCAAAACTAGGGCTACCACTTTCTCATAACATTTTTTTTTGTTTAAAGTTTATTTACTTAAATAAACGATACATATTTTTATTACTTAAGCTAAGTAAACAAATAAGAAAACCTTATAATCTCTTTTTTAGTTATTTTAATCACAGCCCTGATTAAACAAAATCATTAAAAAGGATTAAAAATGATTTGATTTGTAATCATTTTGAATAATTTTTAATCGTTCAAATCATTTCTAATTCTTATGAGCGTTTAACATGTGATTTACATTCAAATCCTTTTATTATATCAGGGAGGCTGTAGTTATTAGCACTTGAATCCAGTCTATCTCTGTGTTATGTGAAGGAAAAAAAAATGTTCCTTATAGACTCCAAAACGGCTGGACCGATTTCGATGAAATTTTCAGACAATCTTCAGATTCCAAGTAGGTCCTCTCTCTCGCTTATCTTTTCTTTCTCCATTGGCCCGACTGACCTAGGGTCCTTTTTACTTTTAAATTGCATATTTTTAAGACCGTTTTTCAAACAACTATCAAATGTCCACGTAAGTTATTTATCTCTTGTTATTGAAGTCTGGTTTTCCTTAATAAATGCGATGTACCTATGCCGACCACTCTTATCTAAAAAGTTTTATGTTTACATATTTTTAGTTCGGGAATTCACATGACTAATATAATGTGTGTGTTACAGTCGTTATCTGACAGAAAAACATATTGTTTTGAGCGTAGGGAAAATCCCAAAGTTCTGTCATCCACGGATTGTAAGTACAGTCACCATCAACCAACTGATCTATCTCAACTGATCTATCTCAACCAGTTCACGTATTTTGGGTACCAAGAAGCTAGAAGCTAAGAAGCTAGTGGGTGTTTGATAGACATAAAATTAGCATATGATTTGACTAGGTTAGGGATCATCTATTTTGAATGGAAATTATTTATTTAAAAAAATGGTCAGATTTCAGACAAGTTTTGTCATCAAATAAATCCTATGTTATACTCGTAATCGGGTGTTGTCCGTGTCAACTGGCCTACACTTGTCAAAGGCGTTCATGATATTCAATGATTTTAATGTATAACTTCTCGTGTCATGTTGTTTTCTTCTCAGCTCTGCAGAATAAAAATCGGGGTTATTTTTGAAGAACATTCCAACCATGATTGCGTCCACTATGGGCAAGTTTCTGCTATCTGCTTCCACAAAATTGACATCCATGATGGAGTGGAATACCAAATTATACGATGGAGATTGTAAAATATCACAAATTTTCACAATAATATTTTAAAATCTTATTTAAAGAGATCAAAAATCGTAAGACGGCAACAATGGCAGATCTGATTACTGTGTTGTGACGTCATCTTAGATTCAGCCTATCCTGACTGTTTTGTATCACGTGACAAAGGTGCGCACAATAGGTTACGCGCGAAAAACGTAACGCGATCGATAGATTTTACACCTCATATTATTTCATACCGGGCGCCTTAAATGAAAATCGATTCTTAAGGAGTAAACTCCAGAAAACATTAATTATTTTTTATTATTTTTATTAGGAGAACACAAACGGTAATATACAGTGATACCACACCCTGGACACTTCATACAACGGGCCAGAAATGACATTTCAAAAAAGAAATGACGGAACAAACAAAATGGCGCCGAAATCCTATACGTTCGAAAACCAAACTGTAACCAATCTGTATCAATATGGGTGACGAGGGGTGATGTCGCAATCTAGAGAGCGGCAGGGAGTCTCCATACTGTATGTTAGTACTAATATTAATGTTAGTACTTTGGTGATACTTTAGACATTAAATATAAATAGAAAGGTAAGTCTATACATTCCAATCTCGTGTTCCACAAACATTTAAAAATAAAAGCCTACTTAACAGTCTACCGCTATATACCGTCAAAAAGCTGTCATATTAATGTAAAAAAAATATCAAATTAATTTAGAAAACAACAGTAATTATGAAAAAAGTAGTTAAAAGAATATATAACTATTGCAGAAATAAAAACACATTAAAATTTTGATTTAAAAAAGTGTGATAAAAACAATAAAAGACAATAAAAGTGCTGATATAAAAACAAATTTAAAACTAACCAAAAAGTATGACTTCGTCACAAACTCATCATCATCATCATCATATCAGCCGAAAAACGTTCACTGCTGAACAAAGGCCTCCCCCAAGGATTTCCACGACGACCAATAGATGGTAGTCGTTAAGCCATGTCAGATGCTTTACCATCATCATATCAGCTGAGAGACGTCACCTGCGGGACAAAGGCCTCCCCAAAGATTTCCACAACGACCGGTCCTGCGCTGCCCACATTCATCGGCTTCCCGCGATCTTCACTAGGTTGCCGGCCCACCGAGTGGGAGGCCTGCCTACGCTACGTTTTACGGTGCGCGGTAGCCACTCGTGCCCTGCCCACTGCCACTTCAGTTTAGCGATTCTGTGAGCTATGTCGGTTACTTTGGTTCTCCTGCGGATCTCCTCGTTTCTGATTCGATCACGCAGAGAAACCCCGAGCATAGCCTCCATGTGTGATGGATGACTTACGAAACTGAGACATAGTAGCTTACTATGGGCCTCATAAGAAAGCTCAAGGTCACCCAAAGGGCAATGGAGCGAGCTATGCTCGGAGTTTCACAAACTCAACTACGACCTAAAATAAATTGTACAGTCACGCTGTGCATACTTTACCGTATGATTTTACTGTCCGGCGTAGCCAGACATACACAAATCTACACTAGTAAAGAATAAAGTTATATCAGGTTTGATGGAATCTTTGTAAATATTTTGCATTTGTATATGAGATAGCTTATTACGATCTTTCCTGGAATAAAGAACTAACTAGTGTAGTAGGATTTATTAATTCCTAGTTATTCACAAAGTTTCATTTAAATCGTTGAAGTCATTTTTGAGAAAAAGTAACAAGCAGACTGGGTTTACAGTTCTCCATAGCGTCGGGGAATCCTGGTTACTCCGCTTCCATCTTTGGCATCATCATCATTTACCATTAGATGAGATGATGCCAAGGGCTTACCAATTGTGAATAAAATAAATATGAGAGATATTTTATTCCGATTTTTTTTCTGGAATAACTAACTACGTCGTGACAAATAATATAATAATAATAATGTTATATATGAATCTCGTGTCACAATGTTTGTCCTCAATGGACTCCTAAACCACTTAACCGATTATAATAAAATTCGCACACCATGTGCAGTTCGATCCAACTTGAGAGATAGGATAGGGTAGGGTAGGGTAGTGTAGGGTAGGGTAGTGTAGGGTAGGGTAGGGTAGTGTAGTGTAGGGTAGTGTAGTGTAGGGTAGTGTAGAGTAGTGTAGGGTAGGGTAGTGTAGTGTAGTGTATGTAGGGTAGGGTAGGGTAGTGTAGTGTAGTGTAGGGTAGGGTAGTGTAGTGTATGTAGGGTAGGGTAGTGTAGTGTAGGGTAGTGTAGTGTAGTGTAGGGTAGTGTAGGGTAGGGCAGGGCAGTGTAATGTAATGTAAGGCGGTACGAAGTTCGCCGGGACAGCTAGTAATGTTATATAAAGTTACAATAACCTACAGAAAGCTATCAAAATCGTTTGAGCCAAAGTTTTGAGAAAAAGTTATTATCACATAGTGACAACTTTAAAAAATCAAGCTATGCGAAAGTTGAAAAAAAAATATAATAATGAATAAAAATAATTCTGTTCAAACCCAAATTTCACCCAAATCCTAACAGTATCTTAGGCACTAGAGCTGCACCGGATGGACGCACATACATACACTTTTTTTTTAAACAGCTCATATACGTCCCCACCAAGGGGCTCGAGCCTACCCTGAATTAGGGCGATCGGGCATTATTCAACCACGCGAGCCCAGTGCGGGTTGGTCAACTTCACACACAACCTTCGAGTTTCCTCGTAGATGTGTGCAGGTTTCCTCACGATGTTTCCTTTCACCGATAAAGCAATCTTTTTTTTTTTTTATTTTTTTTTATTCATAATTGGTAAACCCTTGACAACATCTCACCTGGTGGTAAGTGACGATGTTGCCGAAGATGGAAGCGGGCTTACCAAGATTCCCCAACGCAATGGGGAGTATATGTACGTAAGTTTCAAAAAACTCATTGGTACATTGGCCATCCGGATTTGAACCCGGCGCCTCTGGTTAGGGGGATCGAGTCGTTACCGGTTGAGCCACACACACATACACACTCATAAAAATTAAATTTTGTTTTTTTTGCCATCTCACTTCACAAAGTGACAAAGTTCTGATGTTCGGTTTGTAACACACACACACTTTTACAATCATGCTCGTTCACATACCTACTTTTAGTACACACGCGCGCACTTTTCAGAATATGAACAATGGATGATTACCAAAACTCCATGGAAATCTCCACGATACAGGATCTGCCTAGTGTGGAGATCGAGTGCTTATTATGTATCCTTATATTGTTTTATCTACCTCCTATCCGGGAGGTCGTGGTTCGAGTCCTGCCATGTACTAATATGTTTTCGTATTTCGATCTCATATGTAGGTTTATCCGACGCTCTTACGGTGAATGAAAACATCGTGAGGAAACCTGCACACATCTGTGAAGAAACTCGAAGGTTGTGTGTGAAGTTGACCAACCCGCACTGGGCCCGCGTGGTCGACTAAGGCCCGATCGCCCTAATTCAGAGTAGGCTATATAGACGTATATATGAGCTGATGTGATGATTGTTTTATCTAATGAATTTATTTGTAATATTATTAAATTGAAAATTCAACAAACCCTTTTCAAGTATTGAAGCATTCTACATAGATATGCAACAATTTTAATTTTCTTTTCTGCGTCGACCGAGACGAAAGTCTAGACTAAATTTAAAATTGAAATTCTACTCATTGCGAACAAGGTCATTGATCTTATATTTCCATGCACGCTATAGTGACTGACTCGGTGGCTCAGTGGTTAGTGCCTTTGACTACCGATCCGAGAGTCGTGGGTTCGATCCCCACCCAGGGCAAGCATTTGTGTGATGAGCAGATTTGTTTGCTCTGTGTCTAGGTGTTAAATTTTATCTATATATGTATATATTTAAACGTATATAAGTATGTATATCAGTCTCTGGTAACCCATAACACAGGGAATCCTACTTTGGGGCTAGATGACCATGTGTGATTTGTCCCAGAATATTTATTTATTTATTTATAGTAAGCTTGTTCGTTTAAATTCGATAGCTAGTCATAACGTCCCAAGGCTGGGGCACAGGTCTCTTTCCAAACCCTGGAAGGTTAGGTCATGCTCCACACACGGTGGCCAAGTCGGTGGAGGTTTAAAGGTTTAAAGCCACTTTAAGGCATCTTCGCTGCGTGATCGAATCAGAAACAAGGAGATCCGCAGGATAACAAAAGTAACCGACATAGCTATCAAAATTGCTAAACTTAAGTTGCAGTGGGAAAGGCACATAGTTCGTAGAATAGATAGTCGTTGCGGTAGTAAAGTTCTCGAGTGGCGACCGCACACCGGAAGACGTAGTTACCAGGTCTACCAATCCGTGGACCGACAAACTGCTGAGGGTCGTGGGAAGCTGCTGGATGAAGGCAGCGCAGGACCGGTTGTTGTGGAAATCCTTAGGGAGGCCTTTGTCCAGCAGGCGACGTCTCTCAGCTGATATGATGATGGTAAAGCATCTGACATGGCTTAACAACTACCATCTAGTGTTAGCAACCGACACCAACGGCTTAAGGGGATCCTAACTAGCGCCGCCATAATAAATTTTAAGAAAAGGTATATTTACTGTAGTTTATTCTGAAACTATTGTGACGAAGTCAAACTTTTTTTTTTATGTTCAACCTGTTTTTATATCATATTTTTGTCTATTTTATATTTTGTTATGTTTGTTTTTAAAAATAAATTGTCATTCCATTCCAATCCTGTTCATCGACCATATTGTCATTTTTTTCCATATTTTACGTTTAATCTCTATTTTTATATTTTTTGCCTTCTATATATTCAGTTCTGGTGGATTTTTTATGTAAAACAAAAGAACGTGTGCCTTATTGATGGGCCTTTCCAATGATATGGAAGTCAACAACAATTATTTTTTTTTAAATTATAATTTGCTTACAAAAGTCATTAATATTATATTATATAACGTCAAACTAAAATAATGTGCTTGGTACCTGCAATTAGGTACTTAGTCTATGTCGCACCACCTCGTACCCGGCTCAAAAGTGCCCATTATACTGGCCGCGTTGCCGCGCAGTATAGCCAGGGATATCTGTTGAACCAGGTACGAGCCGGCGCGGAGATCACTACCGCGGTCCCTCAAGCGCCTGCCTATTTTCATTACAAATTCTTTGGCCGCCGAGCACCACACACACGAAGTCTCGACGGCAAAAAGCACAAAGTCGTCTTCGTACTTTCTTAATTTTTGACTCGCGGCCCACTCTTCAGACGCCCCCGCGGCTCTCGTGGTACGAGGCACGTGCGTTGCTGCGAAGGTGCACGCAGCAACGCATGTGCCCGGTACCGTTTATTTCAAAGAACCCTGATCCTCCCTCCATAATCTACTCCTATCATTTGCACGTGCGCTTCGACGCAACTGGAAGGTGCGCCCGATGCCGCACTATCAACTCCTATCATTTAAGTGGTATAGTTCGCTGTAGTTACAGATAATGTGCCAACTTAAGCCATCTTTAACTACAGCAACCAGCACCATCGGCTTAAGGGATCCCATACCTAACTAGCGCCGCCCTCATTTGAGTTCCTTCGCAGGCGTGTGCAGGTTTCCTCACACTGTTTTCCTTCACCGTAAGAGCGTCAGATAAATCATCATCATATCAGCCACAAATCGTCCACTGCTGGACAAAGGCCTCCCCCAAGGATTTCCACGACGACCGGTCCTACGCTGCCCGCATCCATCGGCTTCCCGCGACCTTCACCAGGTCATCGGTCCACCGCGTGGGAGGTCTGCCTACGCTACGTTTTCCGGTGCGCGGTCGCCACTCGAGAACTTTACTGCCCCGTCGGCCATCTGTTCTACGAGCTATGTGCCCTGCCCACTGCCACTTCAGTTTAGCAATTAGCAGTTTAGAATGTACGAAATCGAAATTCGAAAACTTATTGGTACGTGGCAGGACTCGAACCACGACCTCCCGGACAGTAAGTAGTGGCCCTAACCGTTACTCTACCGACACATTTGGAATATTTGGAAAGTCTTGAAATTAATTGAACTTACAATTACAATTCCACTAAGTAAGACTTTTTTTTCTTCTTCATCCACTTCTACTATAAAGGTGAAACTAAAATCACTGATCCCTGACCCTCAGGTCAAGAATCCATTGCAGATATTGAGTTTCATACACCAAAGGTGGGGCCAAATAAATTGTATCAAAGTCGGTTAAGTATTTTATTCGAAAACTAGCTGTTTCCCGCGGCTTCACCTGCGTGGACAACGTTTCTATGACTTTTCGAGGGTGCCCAGTGGAACGTGGAAAAAGTAGCCTATGTGTAATTACATAGACAGATTTGGACCTGAATCTGTCTATACATACCAAACTTCAGCCAGATCCGTTCAGTAGTTTTTGCGTGAAAGAGTAAAAAACATACATCCATACATTCTTACAAACTTTCGCGTTTATAATATTAGTAGAATTAACAAAGACAAAAATAAATGCAAAATTGTACTATGTTATAAATAACTTGAAAAAAAACTAAAAGAGAAAATCGTGTTAAGTGTAAGTGAATTATCATGATTTAGAAAAGATAATACAATAGTTGATATGATAACACTAAAGACGATAGAAACCGACATCAATCAAACAACAAACATGTACGATTTTGTTAGGCCTTTTTGTTTACCTTAATACCCTAAGAAAGTACTTTACCGATTTGGATAAAATTTATATGGAACTAACCTAAATCACAGCCTATTAGAAAAAAATAATCATCAAAATTGCGTTACAATAGGAGAAGAAATAGCGTTACATACACAAAAAGCCGGCCAAGTGCGAGTCAGAACCACACACAAAGGGTTCCGAGGTCCGTGCCATCATACTAGATGGCGCTAGTTTCTTCATGTTTAAAAAAAAACACTTTTTTGTATGGAGACCCCCTTATTGTTTGTGTCACTTTTTCTAATTTTTAGTATTTGTTGTCATAGCGGATGATGTATTTCTGTTATAAATCATTCGTGAAAATTTCAACTTTTTAGCTATTACGGTTCATGAAATACAGCCTGGTGACAGACGGACAGACAGCGAAGTCTTAGTAATAGAGTCTAGTTTTTACCCTTTGCGTACGGAACCCTAAAAAAATTACAGTTAAATTGAGAACCTCATTCTATTTAAAGTCGGTTTAAAACTACGCCAAACTAATTGTGGCGTATAATATATGGTGATATATTCCATAACACAAAAAACATAGGCATACTTAAACACTTTAGTTACTTTTATCTTCAATAACAAAAGTGTCTACCAAGGTCTTCACATCATCATCATTATCATCTTGTTAATCAGCTCATATACGTCCCCAACGAAGGAGGAGCTCGAGCCTTCTCTGAATTAGGGCGATCCGGCCTTAGTTGACCAAGCGGCCGGCCCCGGCCGTTACGCCACCGTCGTTGAACTAGTTGAAAAGTACGCTAAACTAATTGTCCCGTATATGGTGGAAGATTCCGTTACACAAAAAAACAGGCAAACTTACTTTTAACACTTTAGTTAATATTAACTTAGCTGACAAAAGCGTCAAATTGGGAGTAAAGTAAACATAAGCGTCGGTGGCTCAACCGGTAACGACTTGGTCCATCTGACCAGAGGTACCGGGTTCAAATCTGGACGGCCAATGTACCAATGAGTTTTTCAAAAACTTACGTACATATATAATTACCGATTGCTTTAACGGTGAAGGAAAACATCGTGAGGAAACCTGCACACGCCTGCGAAGAAACTCGAAGGTTGTGTGTGACGACCAACCCGCACTGGGCCCGCGTGGTCGACAAAGGCCTAATCGCCCTGATTCAGGGTAGGCTCCAGCCCCTCGATGGGGACGTATATGAGCTGATATAATAATATAAGTAAATAATTTAAAACACGATGGCGGCTTTCTCTTGTGATTGCAGCATAATTTGACAAAAGTGTCAATCTCTATCTATGTCTTTGCAAAATAGCACATGAACCCTTTGCTTCATTGCGACGTGACAGAAATATAACAAAAATCCACAGGTTTCATGTTCACATGACCATCGGCCACATTGAAAATAACTCTTATTGTTAGAAATACTAAAATGAAACTAAAATAAATAAACAGAATTATTTACCTCATCAAACATAATCAAGTCAATACAAGAAATTCACTATTAATATTTAGTTCCGTTTCAGTAACACAATACGAACTAGACAGACACATCTATAAACTCAATTAAAACCTTTAAAATTGACTAGGCAGACAGAAAGCCTCTTAACTTCTTTAAAACCTTCAAAATTAACTAGGCATACACAATGTCTCTTAACTTTTTTAAATATTCAAAATTTGTAAACTTTTTATAATTCCAATTTTTTTGCCTCTTGACGAGTGAGACGTGAACAGTGCATTCTCGTGTGGTGGGTTTCGCCTCTTATTTATGCTTATAATCCGATTCCAATCATTTATAAACCAATCGATAGCTCCTTTTATTCCCCCGAGGGATTATTTTTTTAACATCTCAAAAAAGTCTTATACTTACTCCAAAAGTTCCCCGAAAATGACACCCAAAAAATCACTTGCTTTTCAATATCCAAAAGAGTTTTACTGATTTTACATTTTTTTTAACAATTTTGTGAAGCTTATCGTGATCTATCGATTAACACTATTCTCAACCTTCTACCTCCAATATTTTAGCAGCTTGTTGCCCTCTCACGGAAAACACCACCACTACATACGCGAGCTAAAAGATATTTTCAATATCTAAAAAGACAGTTAACAGCTATCCCACGAGAACTTGCCATCCGTGCGACAGAGGCCGGGCGGTTCGAGCACACTTGGGACGTTTGCAGACACAAGAGCCCTGCGGATGCTATTGTTGAGGGCGTGGTGCCTCGGAAATCTACCTGCATACCGACAGCAACTCAGAGCGTGATGCCCATTGGCCTCCACCATGGAACCGTAAATACATTTGTGTGGTTCACAAACATTGCAGCCCAGGGGCAGTGCCACCGGCACACGCAAAGAGTCGTTGTCCAGTAGCGTTCCTAGGTAGGATGACGGGAGCGCGTACAGCCAAGCCTCAGACTCTAGCCGAGAAACTGCCTTTAGTCGGGCCAGATCCGCACCAGTAGCACCCTTAACTAAACGATGCACCACCACCTTGGATCCCACCTCATCCAAGGCACGCTGAGTTGCCACAGTCACTGGAGCAGGCGTCCCAGGGTGCTTCGCCGACCAAGTCACCAAAGCCTCCGACACAAAAGGGATGCTCACCCCACCACCATCAAGAGATAGTATACTAGCGACGAGGTTAGAAACACCATGTGCTGATGCCAAATAGACCGGCAGGCCAATATACCGAGAACGCCGCACTCCGAGACCTCCATGCTTATCTTCAGGAAACAATCACGTTGGGGACGACCTGAGAAGATACATTATTTTAGGGACTGCAAAGCACATCCGTAATAAAACCATAGCCACATGAGCAGATAGTGCTTAAGGCGCTCTCGAGCCATAAATTTTAACGTGCCTAAATTGCCTCCGGGATACCTAATGGAAATATAGGTGAGCCTAAGAGGTAAAAGGTACTAGCGCCTATTTCTCTCAGTCCGGGTAAGAGAAAATCAAAGTCAGAAAAACACTGCTGTGACTCCGGACTGCAGGCGAAAAACTTGCACTTAGTCGCATTTATCTCCATTCCCAGCTCCTTCAAATGCGGAATCAGACTTTCCAAATCTCTATTCACATCCTCTGGTTTACCTCCTAAGGTACCATCGTCAAGGTACCAGACGTTGAAAGGAGACTTGAGATCAGGGATGACTCTTTGAATGGCTAGAGTGAAGATTAGTATTAGTGGGCCAAGCTGAGCGCCAACTTGAGAAGCGATAAGATTTGCCTCATAGAAAAGATTTGTAGGAGAGCCATACAACTGGTACATAAAAAGATAAAGGCATGGAATCCTCTCACTGGCCTCACTCAGAAGCACATTTTTTTCCAGTGCATTAAAAGCGTTTCGAATATCCAGCTTGATAACAACGCAATCCGTGTTATCTGGGTTCATAACGAACGCTCGTGTAACGTGAATCGCCCCTTCCTCATTTGCGTCGCGAACCCCAGCTGATATGATCGCAGGTAAGTAGCCATCCCCTCTTTGACTGCACGGCAGGCGAGTTTACCCGTTAAGCTCCGAAAAATGCTACCGACTGCAAAATAGGTCTAATCCCCCCATCTTTCTTAGAAAGTGCACAGGGGCTATTAGCTCCGTAAAGCTAGGGACACACCTCTGGATTCAGCTGGCCGCTAAGTAGGAAATTTGTCAATCTAGTCAGCTGATCGAGTAAACGTGGGCCATTATCTCCCACTGAGTTAGAAGTAAGCTCTTTCAAGTGGGCTAGCCGAATACCATCCAGACCCGCCGCGGAACTGTTATAGAAAGAAGCGAGAGCATGAGCCACATCCTCAACCTTCACGGTGAGGGCGGTACAAGACCGTTGTTGTAAGGGCAACAGAAATACATATTGTGTGAAAATTTCAACTGTCTACCTGTTACGTTTCATACAATACAGCCCGCTGACGGACGGACAGACAGCGGAAGCTTAGTAATAGGGTCCAGTTGGTCACCCGTTGGGTGTACGGAAGCCTACAAAGAAGCGTAGAAAGAACTTTGGCCTCTTGTGGTTCTGATATTTTTTTATACCTATAAAAAACCAGCCAAAAGCGAGTAGGATTACCACTCCGAGGGTTCCGTACCACCATACTGCTCCACACAACTATTTAGTTTAATGACAATGATACCTATTCACATTACAAGCAAAAGACATGCTTTTTTCAAGCGACTTCCAAAAAGGAGGAGGTTCTCAATTCGTCTGTATGTTTTTTTTTATGTTTGTTACCTCAGAACTTTTGACTGGGTGAACCGATTTCTATGATTATTTTTTTATTTGAAAGCTAGTGCTTCCCGTGTGGTCCCATATAAATTTTACCAAAATCGGTGTAGTATTTTAGTAGAAAATTAACAAAAACCAAAAATAATAATGCAAAAATGTACTAATTTGTTCAGATGGAAGACGGTTTTTTAACGTGTTTAGCGTTTTCAATTATTGCCATGCAGTTTGGACTCCTGAGCGCGAGTACGACTTACACTTGGCCGATTTTTATTATTTGTTGTTTTAATTAAGTATTATTACTATAATCACACCAAGTTTGACAGTTGTATGTATTACCGTTTTTACGATAGAGCTAAATCTATATACTGCTAAAAGCCTATAAAAAACCACGTTTTTTTGCTATGGAGACCCCCCTTATTTTTTACTTTTTCATTCTTTTGTACTTGTTGTTATAGCGGCAATAGAAGTAGGTACACATTATGTGAAAATTTCAACTGTCTACCTATCACGGTTAATAGTTAATAAAAACGGACGGACAGACGGACAGACAGCAGAGGCTTAGTAATAGGGTCCCGTTGGTTACCCGTTGGACGTAAGGAACCCTAAAAAGTTTCCTATAGAAGCAAATCATCATTACAGCTCATATACGTCCCCACCGAGGGGCTCGAGCCTACCCTGAATCAGGGCGATTAGGCCTTAGTCGACCACGCGGGCCCAGTGCAAATATAGACTTATAGAAGCAAATATTTCTAAGAAATTCCCTGAAGAATAAACCAATACAATATAATAGTTATTGTGATGGAAATATTAGATATTCGACGTCTACAAATATTGTGTTTCTGTGAAATTGAATCAAGTGCTGTAGCTATTGGCTAACGATCGAGTTTCAATGGATTTTGTATTACCGTGGAACTATAGAGGGCTGTGGAGCAGATATTAAATTAAAGCAACTAACAACCATTTTTAACAACTACATAATTTTATATTCTGCCTGTTATGTAATCTATTTTGTACACCATAAACTGTTAAATAAATAAATATACTTTGGTAACGTGACACTATATCTCACAATGTTACAATATATTTTCGGTCTGTATTTAAATTCACTATCCAAATATACCTGTAGGTTCGCAACCAATTTACCAAACACGTTTTTGATTCCCTGATAGCAACTCACCTGATAGTAAGGGATGATGGTTCCGAGGGTGTAAGCGGGCTTACCATGAATCCCCTATACACTTCAGGAAACTTAGGTATCATGAAGCCGTCGCGTGTTGTGTAAAGAATCTTTACTTTCGCTGGAACACATCAATGTGGGTATAACGTTGATGTTTGGTAGCAAAATTTTGATAAAAATAATCACGTGGGGCTGCGCTGGGCATATTGGCGTTGACCTCAAGTGGCACCCTTTTAATTTTCGTCCGTGAATGGATAACTAATGAGGTTTTCTTGTTCCAAGAAATGAGTTTGTTACACAATTGGCCGGTTCTACCGAAGATAGATCTAAGTTTATTTAGTTATATCCGTTGCATTTCAGTTTTCTGACCTTGTACCCTGAATGTGACTATTAACCCGGCGAGACTCTGTCAGGGTATGTCATACCCACCCACTTATTTAATTGAGGGTACTTTACAAAATCATCACCCAAACTATTTGTGGCGAGTAGCTTGAGGTAATGCGTTTCAAGAGGGGGTAGTGAAGTGTATGCAGTCAAAACTGAAACACCTTTCGAGTAAGACATATTTTAGTTATCGTTAGGGCATCTCATACCCGCCATTTAGCTGGTGTATACAATTTGTGCAAAAAAATAGGTGCTGTTTTAGTTTTGTTTGTATTTACCGGTTTTTATCGTAGTTATTGGTTAAACACGGACACGGAAAGAGCAGAAAGACGACTAAGGTCCATGTTGGAGGAAGATTTGGACGATTCTTCGGACGAATCTAACTGATATTGAACCAGAATAATGCAATTGATTACTAAATGGTGTTCCAAAATAAAAACTATATATTGAGCAGTAAAATTAATTGTGTATTTTTCAATAATTTAAAGTTTTTCTATAGTTACACGTGTTTCTTTGATTTTATGGCTAATTTGAAAATGCCTATATTTTGTTTTCAAAAATTTACTGATGATATTTATTATTGCAAATGTTGACTGGAAGAGATCCCTCTAAGGAATAAGTCCGCCTTTGTACTTAAACTTCTTTTTAAATATTATTTTAAGTGTGTTTTTACAAACAAACAAACAAAATGTGTATTCAAATTAGTAATCTAAAAATATTTCATATTTGAATGTTTTTCATTTAAAAGTCGTAAAAACATACACCATATTACTTGAAAAAACTTTTACTTAATACATGTTATGAAATATTACGTGTTAAAAATCAAAATCAAAAACAATTTATTTCAAATAGGTGTTTACACACACTTTTAAATAGTCAAAACAAAAAAAATACAATAAAAATAAAATTACAAATAATGTCATGATTCAGATTACAGTCTCAGGTAATGGTATTTGTTTTAGAATCAACATATATATCTTTGTCATTTACATAATCTATTATTTTATAATATCCTCTAGAGCACAAAACTTTTTTGACATGAGTCTTGAATTTATTCTCTGACAAACTAGTTACATTTTCTGGAATTTTATTGTAGAATCTTATACACTGCCCCACAAATGACTTTTTAACCTTACTCAGTCTCGAAAAGGCTATGTCTATTTTATTTACATTTCTTAAATTCAAATTATGCCTGTCACTGTTTTTAGGAAATAAATGCAAATTCTTACGAACGTACATGATGTTTTCATATATAAATTGACTAGCAACAGTTAAAATATTGATTTCTTTGAACTTATTCTGTAACGAGTCACGTGATCGCATCTGATAGATTGCGCGGATAGCTCTTTTCTGCAGGATGAAAATAGTTTCTATATCAGCCGCATGCCCCCACAGTAATATGCCATAAGACATTATACTATGGAAGTAACTAAAATACACTAGTCTCGCAGTATCTACATCCGTTAACTGTCTTATTTTCTTAACGGCATAAGCAGCTGAACTAAGCCTTCCCGCTAAACAGTGTTAACAGCCTTTATAAATATGGGTATCATATACCCTACCATACACTCCGTGTGACATTTCTTCAACAGACTCCCGCCGGGTTAAATAAATTTCATTTCAAAAACTTTTGAAAGGTACATGAAACCTTTGTAATTTGTCTGCCTGCCAGCGAATATGTACGAAGCATTCTTGAGTAGAAGTTGGATCAAAAAGAATAAAATATAGTCTCTTTCGATGTTCGACGATACCCTTCACAGTTATATACTCGTATCACAGATAAGAAAGGAGTAGGTACCTCCTGCAGTCTTCTTACTTTATATGAACCGTTATTTAACCGCCTCCGTAGCTCAGAGGCAAAGTTCACTGGCTTTACACAGGAGGTCGCGGGTTCGATTCCCGGCGGGGTCAATTGTAAAACTCGGTTTGGTTGGTGGAAGGGCATTTTCTAAGCCCGCCTGGCTAGCTACCAGCATCTTATCTAAGTCTTGCCGCCAAATATTAATGTTGATATCATTGGTGTGTTCCGGCATGAAGATAAGATAGCCAGTTCCCCATTGCATTGGGGAATCTTGGTAAGCCCGCTTCCATCTTCGGTAATATTGTCACTTACCACCAGGTGAGATGTTGTCAAGGGTTTACCAATAGGGCATTATCGCACCTGATGGTAGACCAAGATTTCTCAACGCAATGGAGAACCGGCTATCTTATCTTCAAGCCGGAAAACATCAATGCTGTTATAGCAAAACTTATTGGACTCCGCCGGGAATCGAACCTACGACCTCTTAATCTGAAGCTAATGGACGCCTCGCAGGCGGTTAGTGTAGTAGTCAATAATAGATTGTAAGTTTTTGCTGTGAAAAATAATTTGTATGAAAATCACACCATATTTGTCTCAATCTCACTACAGTACCGGTGAAGTAAAACATCGTGAGAAAGCCTGCACACGCCTGCGAAGAACATTAAAGGTTGTGTGTGAAGTCGACCAAACCCCACTGGGCCCGCCTGGTTGACTAAGGCCCGATCGCCCTAATTCAGGGTAGGCTCGAGCCCCTAGGTGGGGACGTGTATGAGCTGAGCTGCTGCGGCACTACAGTTGTAGCACGAAGGGAGTAGGTGAGGTAGGCCGTGGGTAAATAACTCAATCCGTACGTGCACACAATCGAATTTAATATAGAAATAGAAGACGTAGAAATATGAGACCCGAGATGGGTCTTCAAGGGAGTATCAGTTTCAAATAGTTATTTCACACACATTCCCGAGAATCTCAACTGTACTAAGGTCAAAGTTTGGCAGCGAACAATATTGCTGGATAAAAAAGAATTCCGATTTTGAACAAAATGTGACACTTAGGTTTTTGTGTGCCAGCCAGGGTTGGCAATGTTTAAAACAAGTGTTTAAAACACTGGAAAAATACAGGTCTATTTAAAACAATTTATTAAACATATTGTTTCAAACACGTCTAAAACAAGCCACAAAAACATATTTGTTTAGTGTACACAGACCAGGCCCAGGCTCTATACAGTTATAAAATAACTCCTTTATCAGATTTGTTATGGGCCATTTAAAACATTTGTTTAAAACAAGTGTTTAAAACACTGAAAAAAGTACACACCTATTTAAAACAAATAATAAAACATAAATGGAACTTCAATTTAATAGTAAAATGTTTTTTTAAACAATGCTTAAATCATGTTTAAAACGCTTACAATATATGAAAATGATTCGCAAAATGTGTTGGTAAGCGCATAACTCGAGAACGGCTGGACCGATTTCGCTAATTATTTTTTTGTCGAGTTCGTTATTGTCAGGAGAAGGTTTTTATGTAGGGTAGGATAGGGTAGGGTAGGGTAGGGTAGTGTAGTGTAGTGTAGTGTAGGGTAGTGTAGGGTAGGGCAGGGCAGTGTAATGTAATGTAAGGCGGTACGAAGTTCGCCGGGACAGCTAGTATGTATATAGGTGGTAGGTACCTTATAATTTTGGTGTATGTAGTACCTAACAGTTTGCACTGTTATGATTTATAATATGTACCTACAAATTTGTACGGAACCCTCGGTGGGCGAGTCCGACTCGCACTTGTCCGTTTTTTTTCTACTTGGCTTGCACATACGAGAAACAAATCCAGTGAATTGAGTAAAAAAAGCAAGTTAAATGTATCTGAGAACGTCTCAATAATGTTATGGTAAAAATGCCAATGTCCGGGAGTTTGGGAGGCATTGTTACGTGCCAGTTTTTTTTTTTTACTTGGCCTTGTTTATACGAGAAACAAATCCAGTGTATCGAGTAAAAAAAGCAAGTAAAATGTATCTGAGAACGTCTCAATAATGTTGTTTGGGACGCATTTTTTACGTGACAAACAGGATTACGCAGGAACCAGTGTGAACTGTTATGTGCCAGGGTCCCTGATTTGCGGAGAACTGCTTGACTGATTTGAATAAAATTTTGAAAACATTTTTTTTTAACATTTTTATATGAGTTACGATTAAAACGCACCAGGGGGCGCTGCAGTATTTTTTTTAATAAAATACAATGTCATCATTTACCTCCAAACACTATTTATCTCTAAAACTACTAGTCCGATTTTGATGCGGTTTTCAGTGATGGGTTCTGGTTTGATTGGTGCACATTCTTAGATAGGTTTTACGATGACAACTCACCAAGGGGCGCTGCAGTAAACATTTGTTTGTACAAACCAATGTTGCTATTTATCTCCAAAACTACTAGTACGATTTGGATGCGGTTTTCAGTGATGGGTTTGGATTTGATTGGTGCATGTTCTTATATAAGGTCTTACAAAATTAGCTGAAACTATTTTAACTGGTGCTTCAACCCATGAAACTGAACAACTTTTCCCATGAAACCCATAGTCAAATCTCAAAAAAAATATTTTGAACTTCCCATACTAAGTTGCCTGATCAGCTGATCGAGTTAGTATGGGAGAGCCAAATTTTTTTTTGCGTTTTGACTATAGGTTCCATGGGTAAAGTTGTTCAGTTTCATGGGTAGAAGCACCTGTTAAAATAGTTTCAGCTAATTTTGTTACACCTTATATATGAGTTACGATGAAAACTCACCAGGGGGCGCTGCAGTTAATATTTTTTATAAAAACCAATGTCACCATTTATCTTAGAAAATACTAGTCCGATTTTGATGCGGTTTTCAGTGATGGGTTATGGTTTGATTGGTACATGTACTTAGATAAGTGTTACAGTGATAACTCACCAGGAGGCGCTGCAGTAAACATTTTTGTACAAACCAATGTTGCCATTTGTCTCCTAAACAACAAGTCCGCTTATGATGCGATTTTCATTGATGGGTTTGGATTTGATTGGTGCATGTTCTTAGATAGGTGTTACAATGACAACTTACCAGGGGGCGCTGCAGTAAACATTTTTTGTACAAAGCAATGTTGCCATTTATCTCCAAAACTACTACTCTAATTTTGATACGGTTTTCAGTGATGGGTTCGGGTTTGATTTGTGCATGTTCTTATATATGTGTTACGATGAAAAATCACCGGGAGGTGCTGCAGTTAACATTTTTTTGTGCAAAACCAAAATTACTACTCCGATTTGGACATATATACGTCCCCACCGAGGGACTCTAGCCTACCCTATATCTATAGTATATACCTATGCTCTTTGAAAAGTTTGAAAAAAAATCAAAAATATTTTTCTTTTAAATCCACGACGTTTAAAATGAAATTGAAAAAGAATGAAATAATTAAAAAACCCCGACTTAAATAATGTATGTTACTAGTGACAATTAACGTAAAAACCTTTTATAAGAAGATTTGATCTCTCGCAGAGTCGGACATATGAACAACAGAGTATCAGTTTTCATAGCACTTTCCTACGTCCCTTTTTGGTTCCGCAAGATGTAGATGTGGCAATTAAATATTCAACTCCTTATAAACTTAATAAAAACTCAAGAAAATCCATCGGGGGCTGCCATAACTCTTTTAAATTTTAACATAATATGAATAAGTAGAGCAATACAATATCTCCAAATTATTCACGTTACTATAAATCCACAAAACAAAAAGTTCATTTAATGGCAGCCCCGGACGGATTTTCTTGGGTTTTTATGAAGTTCATAGGGATTTGAATATTTAATTGCCACATCTACGTCTTGCGGAACCAAATAGGTACGTTAGGGAAGTGCTATGAAAACTGATACTCTGTTGTTCATATGCCCGACTCTAAGTCGGGGTTTTTAATTATTTCATCCTTTTTCAATTTCATTTTAAACGTCGTAAGTTAATTCAAAATTTTTAATTTTGCTTTTTATCGGATAAATATTTTATGATTCATACCAAATTTAAAATTAATCAACAAATTAAATTCAAAGTCATTTATTCATTTAATCATTCATACTTGCTTATTCTTAGCACCTTGTTAGGTTTAGAAGAAAGCCTCTTTTTGAACCGGCCCCCTCCACTACTGTAACGCGGTAACGTGTTGCTGTAATTTATCCTTCTTCCTTTTGATCTATTTCTCATGCGCTGGCACCAGGTTTGAAAAAAAAACAGTTTTATTAAAAAGGTACAAAACATTGTAAGCGTTTTAAACATGATTTAAGCATTGTTTAAAAAAACATTTTAGTATTAAATTGATGTTCCATTTATGTTTTATTATTTGTTTTAAATAGGTGTGTACTTTTTTCAGTGTTTTAAACACTTGTTTTAAACAAATGTTTTAAATGGCCCATAACAAATCTGATAAAGGAGTTATTTATAACTGTATAGAGCCTGGGCCTGGTCTGTGTACACTAAACAAATATGTTTTTATTCAAATCAGTCAAGCAGTTCTCCGCAAATCAGGGACCCTGGCACATAACAGTTCACACTGGTTCCTGCGTAATCCTGTTTGTCACGTAAAAAATGCATCCCAAACTCCCGGACATTGCCATTTTCGCCATAACATTATTGAGACGTTCTCAGATACATTTTACTTGCTTTTTTTACTCGATACACTGGATTTGTTTCTCGTATAAACAAGGCCAAGTAAAAAAAAAAACTGCCACGTAACAATGCCTCCCAAACTCCCGGACATTGCCATTTTCGCCATAACATTATTGAGACGTTCTCAGATACATTTAACTTGCTTTTTTTTACTCGATACACTGGATTTGTTTCTCGTATGTGCAAGCCAAGTAGAAAAAAAACGGACAAGTGCGAGTCGGACTCGCCCACCGAGGGTTCCGTACAAATTTGTAGGTACATATTAAAAATCATAACAGTGCAAACTGTTAGGTACTATATACACCAAAATTATAAGGTACCTACCACCTAGACATATAAAAAAGGGAAAAGACTTTTTTTTATTCTTCGTCATAAGTTCTATGTCAACGGAAAATACCCTTTAAATTTTGATACCCTTGAGAGTGTCGAAATATACGTTTTTTACGACATAAACGGCCGTATCTTTTTTTTTACGTTAACTTAGAAGTTTGATTATTTCACAGCTTCATGGGACTGTAGACCGGAGTACATGGTTTTAATTTCAATTCGATACTTTTACGCGTTTCCGAGATAAAGGGTTTGACAGACGGACGGACGCACGGACAACAAAGTGATCCTATAAGGGTTCCGTTTTTTTCCTTTTGGGGTACGGAACCCTAAAAAGAAGTAGCTGCCGTTCGCAGTTATATTTTCATTATCTATTGTTTTACCTTATGAAAATACATCCTTAAAATAATAACATTTAGAAACATTCCTTGTTTCGAATTGAATTTGGAAATTCTTTGTTAGAAATCTCAACTTGTGTTTAGTGAAGCGAATATTTGGCTTTTTAACGTACATTTAGTTCATTCCCATTCGGTAGGGAGGTACTGGTGAAATATATTTAGTTGGTACTGCATTCTTGGTAGACTCGTTATTTTCTAAGTTATCAATCCGACAAATGATTAGGTCTTTACCTATGAAATTGCCGATTCAGTTTTTGAAGTTCAATTGTTTTTTTAATTGTTTATTTTTATTGTAATGTAAAACCACTAGTTTACTATTTGCATGCTGTGCAGTCAGCTGAATAGAGAAACGATCTATTGCAAAACACCTCGATGTAACCTATTTCACTGCAAATAAATAATCATTTTATTTCATATATTGACCTTGGTGACACTACTTTTGGTCTTTTATTAGTAACTAGTGGCATGTCTTTCATGTTCCAATCCCCTGAGCTATGTTCCATTGAATGGAACAAAGGCGTTTTCTTAGTGGTCAGATGGGGCAATTTTTTAGAATTTTCCTGAGTGACGAAATCTTATGCGGGGTAAATATGACATTAGTAATGAAGAAACTGTTGCGATAACTCTAGAGCTTTAAAATTAAAAATGTGGTTTTTTTGTCTCAATAAAGGCGATATTTTTGGTGAAAAAACTTGTCTTCATGGGGTTAAAGCCACCGTGCTCTCAAAATATCTGGCAATGTTTGCCATCATTTAATTTCTAATAGTCTAATGCTATTTTGAGAATAAATTTTGTTTTACTATTGTTCATAATTAATTTTTATCTTTAAAATTTTTTATTCAATCGGCTACTTCATAAGTAAAGACCCAATATTATAAATGTGCTTAAATGTGAAAGTTTGCATGTATGGATGTTTATTACTCTTTCACGCTTTAATCACTGGACGGATCAGAATAAAACTTGGCACACATAATAGGTTAGGTACTGGAAAGGACATAGGCTACTTTTTACTTCGGGAAAACGTCTTATTCCCACGGGAAAATCAATGCGGACGTAGCTGCGGGCGGACGGCTAGTAACATTATATACTAGCTTTTGCCCGCGGCTTCGCCCACGTGGACATAGCTTTTATGACTCTTTTTGAGAGTGAGTGGTGCGCGAGCCGCAATCAGCTCGCAAGCGTGGACATGAGTTTTCACCAGGTACCTCAAGAACTGTATCGGGCTATTCGGATTAGCAGTCTTTGTCACTTCCCACCCCTTCAACAAATTCTATACAAAAAATCACTTTAACCTTCAACTGGTGACGTGAATGTGAGTCACAGTATTGGAGAGGTGACGTCATTATGACGTATCAATAAAAAGCCATAAATACTGTAGATTAAGTGTAAGGTGATAAGTAAAATAGGTGATGTTATGTAAATGTAGGTTAGTTTGTTTCTAAAATAAAACACACTTTTGACATATTAAACGTAAACTTAACTTTATTCATACACTTGAACTTAATACTGAATTTTGGTCTGTGTTTTCGTAGACATGAGATCTATTGACATAAAATTAATGAAACTGAAAAGAAAAATAACAACCAGCCTTATTTTCTCATTAAGACTTAGTTAATTAATAAAAAAAATCAATTTTTGCATATTGGTTACACACAAAAAATAATTTGATTTATTTTGAATGAAATTCACAACAACAGCTCACAAATAAAACATAACACTAAAGGTGACGTAACGTCAAAATGACGTCGGGCACCATCTAATACCTAAACTGTGAGCGTGCGACGTCCGTTCTGTGTATCGGCCGACGCCAAACTGCACACGAGGCAGCTACTAGGGTGTGCGGTCGCGGGGAGCAAGCCGTTTCTGAGAAATACAGTGTTTTTGTCGTTGCGACGTCAAATTGACGGTACGTCACCAGTTGAAGGTTAATCCGTTGCTCCGTTGCGACGCCACCGACGTGCGCGAGCGTAGAAAACAGTTGTTCCCTCGGATATACTTATTAGTAAATTATATCATTTTCCACCTCATCTCTGTGCTAAAAATCACACCAATCCATTTTTTCGTTACGATTTTAAATAAAACGAACAAAGAGTATTGTTTTAGTTTCCTCAGGAACTGCATCGGACTATGATAATTTCCACAGATAAAAGGTTGACTATTTCATTCCCTATTTCAGGCTACCTGCCTGCATGCCAAATTTTATCAAGATTGGTAGAGGTGTTGAAGTGTGAATAGGTAACAAACAAACAAACACATTTTCAAAATCTTAAATAAAATATAGAGCGTCGGTGGCAAAACGGTTAGGGCATGTAGGTACGTTTATCCGACGCTCTTACGGTGAGAAAAACATCGTGAGGAAACCTGCACACGCCTGCGAAGAAATTCGAAGCTTATGTGTGAAGTTAATCAACCCGCAATGGGCCCGCGTGATCGTCTAAGGCCAGATCGCCCTAACTCAGGGCAGGTCGAGCCCCTTGGTGGGGACGTATATAAACTGATATGATGAAATATTATCAAAACTCTAATTCAAATCATTATAGGTATCAATCTAGTAATAAAATTTCCTAACAATATTAATATGGGTCAAATCCTCGAGTCGTATCAGCTCCAAAGGAGCCCAAGACGCACTTCTCGTTGCCGCGCTGGATGGCAATAGACAACCTTAGCAGCAGGTAGGACCTCACGTCACATCTCCTCTCTCGAAGGCGAAGGCCAATCTTCTTTGTGAAGGCAAAGGCCTCTGAGGGTTAAGCAGCCGGTTGTCTCACAGACCAGCGGCACAAAGCAGTAATTTTCCTCCAAGACCGAGTGCTTATTATGCTTCTTTCTCACCGCAAATTGAGCAGCAGTACCGTACGGGTGAGGAGTGAGGCAGAAAAAGTGGCTTCCCAAAGCAGACACGTTCCTCTCTGCCATAGCACCTGTTTAAACCCTCCGGCCTTTTGCCATCAGATCGACTAAAGCCCGGCCGGCGGCTGCATCAAAGATGGAATATTCCATCTGGCCGAGACCAGTGCCCTCCGAGTGAGGTCATTAAGGAATTGGTGACGTGGTAATCTTCACAAACACGACTGCAACTCAGTGAGTGATGGCCAATTGCCTCCACCGAGGACCCGCAAATACATTGATGAGGTTCACAGATATTGATATTGCAGGCGGAGAGCAACTGCCACACGCAAATAGTCGCCGTCAGAAGAGTTCCCATATCTATGCCTCCTGTTAAAAGATGTTAAACTCGATTTATGTGTTTTTATTTTTTTACACGATTGGAATCTGTAAAAAAATACCTCTTTGTTCGTCTATGAAACACATCGCTACGTACCATAGTTCCAGAGTTTAAAGTAGCGGATGCTGAAAAATACATAAAAGAAATCCACTCAAAAGTATGAAATAATATTTTAATGTTTTAATACAACTTAAGCGCGTTTTATTATCCCTGCAGTGCCATCTATTGACATTCTGCTACTATGATTATAATTTTTGGTATGTGTAGCTAATATATAGAAAAAAGTACTCTATTGTTATTATTGTATGTATCGATAGATAATTTCCCACGGGACCTCTTTAGTTTTCCGGGATAAAGAATACCCAACTATACAATGATGGTCAAAACACCCCGTCCAAATGTAAAGGTTTCATATTCTTACGTTGAGTCATTCTAAAGATACAATTTTTTGCATTCCTGTAGGAACCCAAATTTTTTTGGGATTCACAATGTCCCAGTTTTAGTTCGCGATAAGGGTATCAACGTGTAAAATTTGATTGTAATAGGTCAAGCCACATTTGCGTGGTGAGCCACTCTATAAATGAATACTTTTGATTTTCCCACGGGAACTCTTCCATTTTCCGGGATAAAAAGTATCCTATATGTTTCCCCGGGCTATAAGGAACCACCATACAAAATTTCATCAAAATCGGCCTGGTAGTTTTTGCGTGATGCGCGAACATACAGACAGACAGACAGACAGACAGACAGACAAAAATTCCAAAAGTTGTTGTTTTGGCCTCTGTATCGTTAGTAATGTCCACCACAGTTATTATTTTCCAAAAATATTTCATGTACAGACACGGCCCCGTTACAGTTTTATTATATTATAGAAGATAGAAGATATGAAAATGTGTTTGTTACTTTTTCACGCTTCAACATCTTGACGAAATTAATGAAATTTGGCATGCAGGTAGCGTCTTACGGGGAAGTACATAATTTACTTTTGTCTCGTGATAATAGCATAGTCCGATGCAGTCCTTGAGGGAACTGAAAAAAACCCTTTTTTTGGTTAATTTCTTTAACATCGCAACAGAACATAACCCTCTCGTATATCTACCAGATACGCTAAAACTACCAGGTTTATGATATACCATCCCCACTCACCGACAGCTAGGTCATATAGTGAGGGCCGCTATTCCTGCCAACGCCGTGAGGCGAAGGCAAGGATCGGTTGCCAAGACGCTAGTCCTGGTACTCTGCAAGGCGAGTGCCTCGTGTAAGAGAACAACTACCTACTATCCAGTTAGGTCCCGGAGCTGTAAGCACGCTTACATCCCGCGGCTTTCGCTGCTAGCGGTTCGATCCCCGCTCGGGACGCCAGAGAAGCTGGCTCCCACATCACCGGTGCGGTACCGGAGCTGTTGGCGCGCTCACTTCCCGGCGCTTATCGCACCTGTCCAGACTTACTCCTACGCGGCTGGATTGGTCGGAGCAGTATTAGCTTAGCACTACTTACTATCCAGGCAAGTGCCAGAACAATGGATTGTTGTGATTTTTTGCACAGAGATGGTTGAGGGGGTGTAACACGAGCTATGTCAGGACATACTAATTTTCTAATTCTGGGGAAAACTCAATTCCACGCTCGCGCACGTCGGTGTCGCAACAGAGCAAATGATTAACCCGGCTTGGGTAGGTCGGGTATCTCATACCCACCAATTTATAAAACAATAAATATTTCTGAACTGCGCGATTCCTGGAACTCGGTTGGCTCGGTAGCTGGAGGGGGTGCCGCGAGAAGTGATTTTAGGTGTTTTTTTTTTATTTATTTTTATTTTTAGTGAACTACACGTGCGCAAACACACATCGGGTACGTAATATCCTACCTCATAAAAGAGGATATTAGAATGTTTTAAGTTAATTTTATGTTATCTCGAATCTAAATTATATAAGTAAGACAGATATATTTTTTAATTTTGTGTACACAGTTGTCAAAATATCTCAGTTTTTTTAGATATCAAGTCACAGTTTTAAATAATGTTGATTTTGGCCTAAAAAATACTACTTTGTTTTTTAAAGAAATATAAATACTTTTATAACTAGAACTGGGTAATTTTATCATTTTACCGCATGTCACTAATGTAATTAATTCACAGTAATAAATAGTAATTTCAGTTATCAAAATCGACAATTCCTATATTTGGGTATGTTATACCCACCTCACAGTTGGTGTAACTATTTTTCACCTCATTCACGGCGGGATAAAGTGATTTTTTGTATAGAATTGTTTGAGGGGGTGAGAAGTGACATAGAATGTTAATCAGAACTATATTATTGAAGGATCTGAAGAAAACTCATGTTCACGCTCGCAAGCCGCTTGCGGATTCCGTACCGCTCACCCTCAAAAAAAGCGGGCAAAACCGCGGGTAAAAGCTAGTTGTCTTTAAATACGAGTAGTAAGTAAACACATTTGTACATTCGAACATGTCGTACGCTACTGAGCAACGGATTGATGTGATATTTTGAACAGAGTTAGTTGAGAGGGTGAACAGTTAGACAAACTAACAATTAGCATAGTCTGACATAGTTCCCTAGGGATCTTATCGGGTGAGAACTCATTTACTCGCTCAAGCTTGTTTACGCAAAGGAGCAACGGATTGAAGTGATATTTTGCACTGCACAGAGTTAGTTGAGAGGGTGGAAAGTGAGACAAACTAATAATAAGCCTAGTCCTGACATAGTTCCCAAGGGATCTTATGGGGGTGAGAACTCATTTAATCGCTCACGCATGTTTACGCAACGTAACAACGGATTGACGTGATATTTTGCACTGCACAGAGTTAGTTGAGAGGATGGAAAGTGACACAGACTACTAATTAGCATAGCTTGACATAGTTCCTGAGGGATCTGATCTGGAGAAAACTCATTTGCACGCTCGCGCATGTCGTACGCAGTGGAGCAACGGATTGGCGTAGTGTTTTGCACAGAGTTAGTTAAGAGGGTGGAAAGTGACACAGACATGAGCAGAGCCTACAAAATGAAAAAAAAAACTGTTTTGTTGCTTGCGCATGTCTTAAGCAACGGAACAACGGATTGAGATGATATTTTGCACAGAGTTAGTTGAGGGGAAAGGAAGTGACTTAAACTACTAATTAGGATAGCCAGACATATTTCCCGAGGGATATGGAAAAAACTCATTTCCACTCTCGAGATACACATACCCTCGAAGACAGTCATAGAAACTATGATCACGCGGTCGAAGCGCAGCTGAAAGCTAGTCAACAATAATGTTAGACACTAGCTGTTGTCTAAAAAGTAGGCTAAATGTTAATCCAGGTCCAAATCCGTCTACCTACTAAATTTCATCCAAATCCGTTCAACCGTTTATGCGTGAAGAGGTAACAAACACATATACACACAAAATTTCGCATTAATAATATAACAGCTAAAACCATTTAGAAATGCACAGCTTTTCAAAAGTTTCGTTTCTCCGTTCCCCAACATCAATTTAACTTGTCCGAGATAAGGCCATAACCTCCCAAGGAGGTTGTAGCATCGCGATGGGCCATAAAATAAAAATAAATCCCCCCGTATAACACACAGGGGGCCACAAACAGCGGATGTCAACAGTTTCAGTACCTACAACGACGACGCTGTTTTAAAAAGGTAAGAAGTTATAAAAGCAAGGTGGCCGTTTCGTTTCAGGGTTCATGCATACTGGGAGGTGTTCATAAAAGGTAGAAAAGAAAAAAGTAATTTGCGATTTCTGTGGGTACTTACTTTTTGAGAATCCCTTGCAAAGAATTTGGGGATTTTCAAGGCGAGGGTGACCTCAGGGACCCTTAGATATCGATTTTGGAAGCAATCGGTCCAGTAACTAAAAAGTTCAAAATGGCGGTCACATTTTTCAACAACGTATTATATATAGTATGTATGTCATATTCGTATGTAAGTCGTATTGTAAGGCCTAATCGCTCTGATTCAGGGTAGGCTCGAGCCCCTCGGTGGGGACGTATATGAGCTGTAATGATGATGTCATATTCGTAAAAAAACAACCCAATAATACCTATAAAATGATCCATATCAGGATCTTCAAGGTGAGAGTGACTAGGCATTATTTGAATTTGCGTGTGCCATCCTCGACTACATCGTCACTTTCCATCAGATGAGATGTAGACAAAAGCACTAATGTTTTTGTTAAAAAAAATGTTTTTTAAACCAAATAAAAAAAAACTCCCATGGCAGATTGCTTTTTTAAGGACATCTACCGAAAAAAACCGGCCAAGTGCGAGTTGGAGTCGCGCACCGAGGGTTCCGTACCACTAAAATTAGGTACGTACCTAATACATCACCGAATAAGTTACAATAATGACATTTATTTCAAAACAAAAGACACCAACAAGAACGACTGTAAAAAAATATTTTCTTTGGAAATAAGCCGTAATTGGTTCTCATATGGATCTCGTCGTTTCTGATTCGATCACGCTCCAAACTCCGAGCATAACACGCTCCATTGCCCTTTGGGTGACCTTGAGCCTTCTTATGAGGCCCATAGCAAGCGACCATGTCTTCATTCCGTATGTCATCACTGGTAACACACACTGGTCAAAGACCTTGGTTTTAAGACTTTACGGTATTTGAGACGTGAAGATATTGCGAAGTGATATGTATTTTACCTAATGAAGATTTAAAAAACTTGCCGTTTTCACAAAATAATTCTCATTCTCCTTCCTAATGGATGGACATAAAAAATGTAACCAAAAAGTAGCTTAATATGCCTTTAGGAACGGTGAGTTCCTACTCGACGAGAGTAAAGGGAGATATCTCCGCCAGGCGAGGTGGTATGCCTGGGGTCCGGCCGTGGACCAATCGTTGATGATTGGTATTTGTATATATTCTCAGCGCTGAAGAAATTCTAATAGCGCGTTCTAGATGTTGTATTTCTTTTGTTCTCTCGTCGCTTGTGTTAATGTTTAGTGGCGGGTTACTGCCACATGCCTTTTTAAATCATGATCATGTATTGTGGTTTAAAAAAAATCGCTTTCCAATACTTTCCTGCCTAGTGGCTAAACATGAAAATATAGCAAACATTCACGCTCTATTATTTTATTAGTGTTGTCTTATTTATTGTCAAACTTGTTACGCGGCAACCTATTTCCTTCCATCTATTTGTTCTATTACGCATGCGCTGGCACAAAACAATCCATGTGACACCACCACACCACCATTAAACATTCAATCTTTAAACTTTATTTATAAAATAGTTATTCCTGCTGCTTTCTTAAAAGACCCTTTCGGGTAAGATAATAGTTTTTTATGAAACTGTTGCATAATGAGGGGTATTAAAACACGAGTATGAGTTTAAAAACCGAGCCTTGGCGATTGTCATACATATGAGTGTTTTTATACCTAGTTATGTGCAGTTTCATACACTATTTTATCTAATCTCATACATTGGGATTGAATTAACTTTACAACAAAGATCAAAGTTAAAAGAGTAAGAAAAAAAAAATGGTACGAAATTCAGTACTTACAACAAAACGTGTTATAGCGCCAAATCCCAGAACATCACCGCGCTTACGCTGAAGCGGACGCTGTCACAGCCAAGTTAAAACAATGCTTTCACTGATCTCAGACATTCTTAAGCAAGAATAAAAATTATCCAAGAAATTCAGTAACTACAACAAAACGTATTCAATGAATGGCGCCAAAACCTAGCACATCACCGCGCATGCGTTAAAGCGAGCGCTGTCACAGACAGGTAAAAATTGGAACGTAAACTTTTTGTAATGCTTACAGCAAAAAAGACGCGAACCGCATGTGCGTTCCAATAAAAAAAAATATGGAACTTCATTGGCGATATTAACTTCTTGTATTAACTTGTATCGTAATGAAAAAAAAACTTTATAACATTATTTGTTGGAGAAATTATAATGATAAAAAGTTTTTTTTTTCGGTATTGTGTTTATAAAGTATGCAAATATAAATTCGTTTTGAAGTTTATAATTCGAACTTTATGATATGAGAGTAGATAAAATTATCCGTTCAATAGTTTTTGCGTGAAAGAGTAACAAACATACATCTATACATCCATACATTCTTACAAACTTTCGCGTTTATAATATTAGTAGGATACTAAAACTCACTTTTTGAGCGCAGGAATTGGATTCATCTGCTCAGGGATGGCCATCGCCAACCTTACTGCATCACAGAACTTATTAGATGGCGTCTCCCTCAACTGATCGGTCCATCTTGGTGGAGACGTCCTCTTAATCACCATTTACATTGCCTACTATGACACTATGATATTTGTGGCACGACGACGGGTGGGTGGGTATGTGTAGGCAGGGCGTGAGTTAATAAATAAACCGTGCACACAGATTATTTTATTTTTGAAATAAAGACCTAGAAAGAAATACATAAGAATTATAAAAGGATATGAACAGGTTAAATTTATATCACAAATAACAAAAACATGAAATTAGTAGGTAGACAGATTAGGTCCTGGATTAACACATAAGCTACATTACAAATAGATGAAAAGTCATAAAAACGTTGTCCACTCGGGTGATGTCGCAGGAAACAGCTAGTTGAAAATAAAGTTAAACATTTTTGACGCTTTTTCATCTATGTTATTTATCTATAAGATTGATACATTTGTTCAAAAATTGTCCCCCTCTGAACGAAATTCTGCACCCGCGTCTGGAAGGGCCTTCCAACAAATTTTGATACAGGGCCCGCCTAGGGCAAGCTACGCCACTGAAAGGTTCCTCAAATTTCCAGAATAACCGGACTTTTCTATTTTACGTTAGAGAGGGATATGGAACTCCTCAGTGTAAACAACAAAAAAATTCTGCTGATTGAATTTGAAGGCTGTGATTACTTTATTTTAAGCCCAGTGAATACTTCAGTTTATTTATTACTAGCTGTCCCGGCGAACTACGTACCGCCTTACATTACATTACACTGCCCTACCCTACCCTACCCTACCCTACACTACACTACACTACCCTACCCTACACTACACTACCCTACCCTACACTACCCTACCCTACACTACTCTACCCTACACTACACTACCCTACCCTACACTACCCTACACTCAGTGACTTATATATTACTGGCGTAAGGACCCGGCCAACGCGCGCGACTAATGGTCCCAGTGAATTGGTGCGAAAATCGAAAGTTTCGCACACTCGCGACTCAGTCGTCTGCGGGAAATTGTACAGTGCGGTGGGAAGATATTCCATATAAAAATTCCTTATTGTGTTGTTAGAGGCTGTAAAAATCATGAAAGAAAGGCTAAAAAGAAACATGGGATGTTGCATCATCGTTAGGTAACCTTAAATTGTATTTTTTCTTGAAAAAAAATTAAATAAACGAATTTTAAAGCGACAATTCTACCAAGGTTCTTTTAACGCGGCACTGACGTCAACTCTCGCCCACGCTAGTTCGTACGAGTTATGTTAGATGGCGCTACTTTTTGCTTGTATCAAGAAAATCTGAGTCAAATATGGAGACGGGCGGATCCTTCTATTCAAATCTGTGCCTACACTACTCTACCCCACTACTCTACACTACACTACCCTACACTACCCTCACTACCCTACCCTACACTACCCTACCCTACATACACTACACTACACTACCCTACACTACCCTACACTACATTACACTACCCTACACTACACTACCCTACCCTACACTACCCTAGCCTACCCTACACTACCCTACCCTACACCACACTACACTACTCTACCCTACCCTACCCTTCCCTACCCTACCCTACCCTACCCTACCCTACATAAGAACCTTTTCCTGACAATAACGAACTCGACAAAAAAAGAATTAGCGAAATCGGTCCAGCCGTTCTCGAGTTATGCGCTTACCAACACATTTTGCGATTCATTTTTATATATTAGATACCAGTTCATTTACCTCCCCATCGAGGGGCTCGAGCCTACCCTGAATTAGGGTGATCGGGCCTACCACGCGGGCTCAGTGCGGGTTGGTCAGCTTCACACACAACCTACGAGTTTCTTCGCAAGCGTGTGCAGGCTTCCTCACGATGTTTTCCTTCACCGTAAGAGCGTCGTCGGATAAACGTACATATGAAATCTTAATTCGAAATCACATTGGTACATGGCAGGATTCGAACCACGACTTCTTGAAGTTTATTAAATAAACGTATTTTTAGCCCAAGCTTCGAAGGCGATGCAAAACCGCATATTAAAATTGGCAATGGCCTAACAGCAAAATCATTTTTGGCATGTTTTGCTTTTGTTTTCATTCATAATATTTTTCGAATCACAAATTTTCCGCCCAAGACCTCATCTAAATTCAAAGTGCAATGCGATTAAGGCAATTTGAAATTCAGTGACACGCCAAATGAGTTTCAAATTTTGGAAAGTTGGGTAAACTGTTTAGTTCAGTTTTGCGTGGCTGGGTCGATCTAGCAGCTTAACTATCCTAAAGCACGGTCATTATCTGGATATTACGACTTTTAGTGGCATTCTTACCCGACTGCGCCAGAAGGTGGGTCATATTTGTCCGAGTGTATGTAAATATGTATGTATTAATGATGATGATGGATTTTGTATTGCGAGGTGTCGTGTCGTTAGTGACATAGGATACTTTTTTACCCGACTGGCCAAAAAAGAGGGGTTAAGTTTTTATGTAGTCGGGTAGTTTATTTTTACTTGAATGCGCCAGAAGGAGGGTTATGTTTTTTGAGTGTATGTATGTATGTATGTATGCATGTATGTATGTTTATTTAATTCTTTGGCACGCTCTGTAGCCTAAAAGGCTTGATGGATTTTGGAGCGTCGGGTGATGTTAGATTTTTCTTAATCCCGTAAGTGACATAGTATAAATATTTACCCGACTAGTCAAAAAAAGAGGTTATTTATTTATTTGGGCCCCTCTTTAGCCTAAACGGCTCAATGGATTTTGAAGTGCGAGGTGTCGTTAAGGTCTTGTCAATCCCGTGAATGATAAATTTTTACCCGACTGGCCAAAAAATAGGGGTTCAATTTTTATGCAGTCAGGTTTTTGAATTTTTTAGTAAGTAAGTAAGTAAATATACTTTATTGCAAGCCACAAAAACAATACAGGACTTATAATTTGTAAAAAACATAGAGTGCAAAGGCGGCTAAATCGCTTTTTTTAAGTAATTCCTAAAGTTATTGATTAATTCGTTTAGTCTCGGCCGTATGCCTGCTTTGCAAGGCACGTGAAGTTGGTGTCGGTTGCTATCATTAGATGGTGGTCGTGAAGCCGTGTCAGATACCATAGAGTCGGCTTAAAAACTTCTGGCAGTGGGGTTCGCTACTAGCCCCCTCCAACAATCCGTTAGTTGACTGCTAGTCATTTGAGTTACTTTTTATCAACTGTCAAAAACGACATTCTGTTCTGAAATTGTTCGTGTTACAAATTTGTGACGTCATTGTCTTTGACGAACTAATTTAGTGATTTTGATAAATATTAAATTCTAATTAGTATAAAATGTTAGATGAATAAGCTATTATGCTTTTAAAGGAGAAATGCTATTTAGTGAATAATATTTTTTGATTTATTTTAAACACTGTAAAATACCCTATTTAGAACTCACCCTGTGTGTGGAGTATGGCTTAACCTTCCTGAGTTTGGGAAAAGACCCGTGTCCCAACAGTGGGGACATTTAATAGAAGTTAGTTAAGAGTTTGTAAGTTTTCGGGTGTGAATTTAAGGGTTCAAACACTGATTTTATTATTAACTAGCTTTTGCCCGCGGCTTCGCCCACGTGGATATAGCTTTTATGACTCTTTTTTAGGGTGAGTGGTGCGCGAGCCGCAATCAGCTCGCAAGCGTGGACATGAGTTTTCACCAGGTACCTCAGGAACTGTATCGGGCTATTCGAATTAGCAGCCTTTGTCACTTCCCACCCCCTCAACAAATTCTATACAAAAAATCACTTTAATCCGTTGCTCCGTTGCGACGCCACCGACGTGCGCGAGCGTATAAAACAGTTGTCCCCAGATCCCTCGGGAACTATGTCAGGATATACTTATTAGTAAATTATATCATTTTCCACCTCATCTCTGTGCTAAAAATCACACCAATCCATTTTTTCATTACGATTTTAAATAAAACGAACATAGAGTATAGCTTTAGTTTCCTCAGGAACTGCATCGGATTATGATAATTTCCACAGATAAAAGGTTGACTATTTCATTCCCAGTGATACAGGCTACCTGCATGCCAAACATCAAGATTGGTAGAGGTGTTGAATTGTGAATAGGTAACAAACAAACAAACATATTTTCACATTTATAATATAAAGTAAGGATTTCTAAATCTTAAATAAAATATAGAGCGTCGGTTGCAAAACGGTTAGGGCCACTACCTCCTGTCCGGAAGGCCGTGGTTCAAATCCTGCCACTTAGCAATATCTATACGAATATCGATTTCATACTGGTACGTACGTTTATCCGACGCTCTTACGGTGAGAAAAACATCGTGAGGAAACCTGCACACGCCTGCGAAGAAATTCGAAGCTTATGTGTGAAGTCAATCAACCCGCAATGGGCCTGCGTGATCGTCTAAGGCCAGATCGCCCTAACTCAGGGCAGGTCGAGCCCCTTGGTGGGGACGTATATAAACTGATACGATGAAATATTATCAAAAAACTAATTCAAATCATTATAGGTATCAATCTAGTAATAAAATTTCCTAACAATATTAATATGGGTCAAATCCTCGAGTCGTATCAGCTCCAAAGGAGCCCAAGACTCACTTCTCGTTGCCGCGCTGGATGGCAATAGACAACCTTAGCAGCAGGTAGGACCTCACGTCACATCTCCTCTCTCGAAGGCGAAGGCCAATCTTCTTTGTGAAGGCAAATGCCTCTGAGGGTTCAGCAGCCGGTTGTCTCACAGACCAGCGGCACAAAGCACTAATTTGCCTCCAAGACCGAGTACTTATTATGCTTCTTTCTCACCGCAAATTGAGCAGCAGTACCGTACGGGTGAGGAGTGAGGCAGAAAAAGTGGCTTCCCAAAGCAGACACGTTCCTCTCTGCCATAGCACCTGTTTAAACCCTCCGGCCTTTTGCCATCAGATCGACTAAAGCCCGGCCGGCGGCTGCATCAAAGATGGAATATTCCATCTGGCCGAGACCCTCCGAGTGAGGTCATTAAGGAATTGGTGACGTGGTAATCTTCACAAACACAACTGCAACTCAGTGAGTGATGGCCAATTGCCACCACCGAGGACCCGCAAATACATTGATGAGGTTCGCAGATATTGATTTTGCAGGCGGAGAGCAACTGCCACACGCAAATAGTCGCCGTCAGAAGAGTTCCCATATCTGTGCCTCCTGTTAAAAGATGTTAAACTCGATTTATGTGTTTTTATTTTTTTACACGTTTGGAATCTGTAAAAAATACCTCTCTGTTCGTCTATGAAACACATCGCTACGTACCATAGTTCTAGAGTATAAAAATACATAAAAGAAGCCACTGAAAAGTATGAAATAATATTTTAATGTTTTAATACAACTTAAGCGCGTTTTATTATCCCCGCAGTGCCATCTATTGACATTCTGCTACTATGATTATAATGTTTGGTATGTGTAGCTAATATATAGAAAAAAGTACTCTATTGTTATTATTGTATGTATCGATAGATAATTTCCCACGGGACCTCTTTAGTTTTCCGGGATAAAGAATACCCAACTACACAATGATGGTCAAAACACCTCATCCCAATGTAAAGGTTTCATATTGTTACGTTGAGTCATTCTAAACTTACAATTTTTTGCATTCCTGTAGGAACCCTAATTTTTTTGGGATTCACAATGTCCCAGTTTTAGTTCGCGATAAGGGTATCAACGTCTAAAATTTGATTGTAATAGGTCAAACCACATTTGCGTGGTGAGCCACTCTATAAATGAATACTTTTGATTTTCCCACGAGAACTCTTGAATTTTCTGGGATAAAAAGTATCCTATATGTTAACCCGGGCTATAAGGAACCACCATACTAAATTTCATCAAAATCGGCCTGGTAGTTTTTGCGTGATGCGCGAACATACAGACAGACAGACAGACAGACAGACAGACAAAAATTCCAAAAGTTGTTGTTTTGGCCTCTGTATCGTTAGTAATGTCCACCACAGTTATTATTTTCCAAAAATATTTCATGTACAGACACGGCCCCGTTACAGTTTTATTATATTATAGATAGATTTAGTGCTCGTAGAAGGCACACTCTGCATAAGGCTTTAAATTTCTAAACCTCAAATTTTTGATCGCCTTCATAGCGTAGTGGTTAAACCCCTCACTTCACTCCAGAAAGTTGCGGGTTCGAATCCCAGCTGAGTCACAATATTGTGTTACCATGATAAGATAAACAACAGCTCTATCAAAAAAACCGGTAAATGCGAGTCAGAACCGCGCATAAAGGGTTCCGTACTATCGTACTAGACGGCGCTAGTTTCTTCACGTTTAAAAAAAAACACGTTTTTTGTATGGAGACTTTCATATTTAATCTATTAAATTTAATCTATCCACACGCTGGAATTTAGTGTATAAAGTTTCATTAGAATCGGCCCATCCATTTTGAAGAAGTAGCAGTAATTTTAAGTTTGTATGAGAAACGATTTTGTTAACACACTCTTAATGCCTAGATACATAATTGATCACTTGTATGAGTAGATATTAAGTTCTACGGGACACAACTTATCTACCAGCTCCGAGAGACTGAGTTCCGAAGCGTACTCCACATTTATAACCACGTTTATCACGTGGGCAATTTTATTGAGATGAATGGGTTTCGCACGAGATGACTTTCGATGTTCCGAACCACTTTTGTACGGTCGGCTGCACGCAAGTAGTACTCAACATAACCAGAGCTGAACTACGCTCAAAAGTTTCATACAACGATAAACCAGTTCAAGTTCAAAGTGTTGCAACTAAGTTGGGGCTAACTGTAGTTCTTTATATAGTACCTCATTCTTAGGGTTTTTAACAGGGACAACCACAGATCTATTACAAATAGATTAGTAGAAATTGACAGAAAAAGATGGATAATTTCGCTATGGCATAAGTGCGAAAAAGATCCTCATATTTTTTTTTTCCTGACCACTTTTTTTGCCGGCTAATTGTCAAAATCTGACAGTTTCTTAGCCAAACAATGTTTCTTTTAATGTTGCCAAACATAATTAAATTTTACCTACTAAAAATAATATATGTGTGAAGGTTTCTATGTGACCTTTGATTTTTCGAAAGCATTACTTAAATTTCATCAGATCTACCTTAAAGGCGCTAGGACGCGCTGCTTACATTGAAATTTACCCTCACTTAATGGAAATAATACTAAGATGGCAACACATATAGTTAAAGCGAGAGACTTTGTAGTGGCCACGCGATATAGAAATCCATTTGTAGTAGATCTATGGGGACGTTACTTTTGACGTCCGATGGCGGCCATGTTATTTTTTAATAATTTTTAAATCACAATTCAAAAGCCTAATCATTCTATATTGGTTAATATTGTCGATTGGCGTGAATTTTTGCAGATGAGTCATTAACCTCTTGACAGTCCACGCGGTTTACAATTCGTACTCTAGCTAGAACGTCGAGGCTTCCGCGGGGGGGGGGGGGGGGGCGTAGTTGGTAATAGAACATTTTGTATGGAAAATCTATTAACTTTTGACTAATCTAACTGCATATCTTAATTACTCCTTTACTAAACTAAGAAAGCCTACTTAGCCGTGGTAGTTTTCCTTTTAAATTGATTGTATGTTCTACTATATACACATTTTTTCAGATGTCCTGGGAGGGGGAACCCTTGACTCGAAAAAAAATTACCACTTTAAAGCTTAATATTTCGCAAACCAATGAACAAATCAGAACATGGTTTTAGCAAACTCTCAGTAGTTTTAAAGGCCTATTCAACGATACCCCACACAATAGGGTACGTAAGCAAAAAAAATTTTTTTTTTGTACCTACTCCCCTACATGCAAGGAGGGGGTGATTTTTTTGTCGTTGACGTACCCTATCGTGTGGGGTATCGTTAAACAGGTATTTTAAAACTACTGCGGGTTTGCTTAAACCATTTTTAGATATATTTTTTTTATTCTCTATTGGTAAGCCCTTGGCATCATCTCACCAGATGGTAAGTGACGATGATGCCGAAGATGGAAGCGGGCTTGCCAAGATTCCCCAACGCAATGGAGAACTGGCTATCTTATATTCATGCCGGAACACATCAATGTTTTAAGGTATAATCAATGATTGAGGTTTTGGTTATCCCCTAACAGTTAAACCGCTATTTAAGGACACGTGAAATGAATTGTAAATAGTAGGACAATATAATAAGTTTAAAAGGAAAACTATCACGCCTAAGTAGACTTTCTTAATTTAGGAGTAATAGTCGACAAACTTATGTGCAGTTGGTTTTGAAAAAAGTTTATAGGTTATTATACAAAATGTTCTATTACTCAATTCTCAATTACTCAGTTCAATTCATCATCGGACGACCAGGCGCGGAGGGCGGTTCCATCCCTTTGTCGTCAATGTTCCACCTTTACACACGAAGCGTTTTGCGTCTTCGTTTATCATGCGAACGGCCAAGGAGTGGAATTCCCTTCCGGCGTCTGTGAACCCTACTTGGCGCGGGTCCGACTCGCACTTGGCTGGTTTTTTATTGGATTAAGATCCTTCAACTGTGCAAGTTTCACCGAAATCGATTCAGTAGTTTTAGGATATGGACTGTGTACACTGTGTAGTAAGTAGCAATTTGAAAAAAGCAGGACGCGCGTCAGAGCTGTAACAGGAGCGTTGACGGGGCCACTTTACCACAAACGCACACCTGCAAAAAATCGGCATGACGAATGACCTGACCTGCAGGGCCTGTGGTGAAGATACAGAATCAATAGAACACGTACTGTGTCAATGCGATGTCCTGGCTAGCAAGCGTATGTACCTCCTAGGTGATGGCTACCCTAAACTGGAGGACTACAAGCACCTCCCTATCAGCGAAAATGCTGCATTGATGCAGCACACCTTCGAGTAGGTTGGGGTGCAAAGGTTATAGGAGTAGACACAAATGATCCCATTGAGTCGAAGTGTCGCTGCAACTGCAGCCCACACTTATAAAGATAAGATAATATAAAGTATCAATCACTGGAAAAATAGTAGGTACGTCGTTGGTTTAACGCAGTGATTTTAACGTTTATAACTTTATCAAGAGCTTCTGGCGGCGCGACTGATGGCCTCTAGGGAAAGATGAAGTTTAAAACTAGACCCTTTCTCTGCACTAGATAGATTGAAACACAGATAAAAAATAGATTAAAAGATTTAAAATTCTGCGATCCCTTTGAAATCAGAAACTTTAAAATTCAATTTAACTTGCTAATGCATGGACATTTTCTTTTCTAAAAGAGTTTCTCAATCGAGACCTATTAAAATACGAAGTCTTCAGAACGACTTTAAATTAACCGGCTAAGTGCAAGTTGCACTCGCACACGAAGGGTTCCGTACCATCGTATACAAGGAAAAAAGTCACGTTTCCTGTTATTATAAGGGTGGACAAGCCTTTTCACACTCTATGCTCTCAGGAGACATAGGGTCTCTGTCTAACCAGTACTTAAAACAATAAACCGGCCAAGTGCGAGTCGAACTCGAGCAAAGTAGTGTTTCGTAAAAATAAATGTATACTTTAAAAAGCAAAATTATGTCGACAGTTGGTAATAGCACAATTTGTATGATAAATCTATGAAATTTTTACAAATCAAACTGCACGTCATAGCCTCTTAACTGTCACGCACTAATTAGCCCTCACCCCTTGTCTGTCGCACCGGAAGCCGGAAATTCGACAGACAGGATTTTTATCGGCAGCCGAAATTCGACAGAAAGGGTTCTGGGCGCATTTAATGGATTTTTTGTGAATCTATTATCAAAATATTGTGTGTTTCCATTTAAAATATTATTCTTATTAGGGTGTTTTACTGATTTCTTTTCATTGCTTTTACTTTAATATTAAGATGCTGGAAGAAATTTCTTTAGAAATAAGCTATAACATTTGTGAGACCTTACTTTGTAAAATTTGTAATATATGTTTCTTGTGTACAATAAACTATAAACTATAATTGATATTATTGATATTTACTACCTAAACTTTAACTACATTATTTGGTTAAAAATAAAAATAAAACTGTTCGGAAACTATCAGTGAACTTTTCTATAACTGTAAATTATACCAAGTATGTTCATAATACAATAAAAATAAAATAATACCTAACAAACAACAAAATAACAAAGTAAGCAACACAACAAATGACACACTTGCGACTTAAAGTAGGACAACCTAATTTTGAGTGCAGTTTCTCTGAATATTTTTATATTGTCAGTGTGGCCAAGGATTAAAAAAAAAACATGCAACGAAAGAGTAGTAGACGGTCAAACTGAACAAAAATTGATGCAGATTTTTAGGGTTCAGTAGACAGCAAGGAACCCTTTCAGTTTCACCATGTCTGTCCGTCGGCCTGTCCGCGACTTAGCTCAGATACTATTCGTACTAGAAAGCTGTAATTTGACTTGGGTATAGATATAAATGTCGCCGACAAAGCTGTAAAATAACATTTTGAAAAAATAATAATAATTAGGGTACCTTCCCTACATGTAAAGAGCAGGTGATATTTTTTTATATAATAACTCAATAGTTTTAAAAGACCTACTCAATGAGTCACGATTGGGTAAGTCCACGAAAAAAATATCACCTCACAAAAATATCATATCACATGTAGGGGAGGTACCCTAATTATTATTATTTTTTCAAAATGTTATTTTACAGCTTTGTCGGCGACATTTATATGTATACCCAAGTCAAATTACAGCTTTCTAGTACTAATAGTCTCTGAGCTAAGCCGCGGACAGGCCGACGGACAGACATGGTGAAACTGAAAGGGTTCCTTGCTGTCTACTGAACCCTAAAAATCTGCATCAATTTTGGCATGTTTTTTTTTTAATTCACAATTGGTAAACCCTTGACAACATCTCACCTGGTGGTAAGTGACGATGTTGCCGAAGAATGAAGCGTGCTTACCAAGATTCTACAACGCAGTTGGAACTGGCTATCTTATCTTCATGCCGGAACACACCAATGATATCAACATTGATATTTGGCGGCAAAACTTAGATAAGATGGTGGTAGCTAGCAAGGCGGGCTTAGAAAATGCCCTACCACCAACCAAACCGAGTCTTACAATTGACCCCGCCGGGAATCGAACCCGCGACCTCCTGTGTAAAGCCAGTGAACTTTGCCTCTGAGCTACGGAGGCTGTTTTCATGTTGGGGCACACAATACGGTAATATGGACAGTATCTTATGGACAGCGACTACACCATGGCCGAGTATGAGGCCAATTGCTTTATACCTTACTTGGTGACCAAGGTGGGTAATTTTATTTCCACTGGTCGCAAAGAAAACGGGTCGGTTATAAATATTTGAGTTCGCTTTGTACGTAGGCCCACCCCTTTTCCTTTTTCTCCCCTCCTTTGGGTCCGGACAGAATATCAGCGCTGTGGTTTTAGATAATAAAACCACAGCACCATGCTGAGTCTTGGACCTATTCGGCATAAAATTTAATTTTAGTTTTTAGTTTTAATCTATAAGTTATTTCAATTAAGTACCTAATATTGTAAATATTTTTCTATTTATTTTTTGCCGAATAAACTTTCTTTCTTTCTTCTTTCTTTCTTTCTAATCCTTTCCAAATAAAAACGAAATTAAATTTCATATTTTTTTTAAATTTCAAAATACAAGAAACATTTTTTTTCCTTTTGTACGATGGTACAGAACCCTTCGTGTGTGAGTTCGACTCGCACTTGACCGTTTTTTATCCACGATTAACAAGCCATTGGAATATCACACTTGACAGAAAGTGAAGATGATTTTAAAGACGGAAGCGGATTTACCAAGATTCCCCAAGGCAATAGAAAACTGCCGGAACACATCAAAGCTGTTAACATGTTTTATGTATCGCAGCAAAACGGCTTAAATAAGATGGTGGCAGCTAGGCCAGACAGGCTTAGAAATTGTCTCAACACCAACCAAACATATCAGAAACTTAGAACCCGCCGAAAATCGAACCCGCGACCACCTGGTGTGATGCGAATAGACAAACCATTGCGTTACATAGGTGATTAATATCAGATATAATAATTATTATTCTTAGATAAAAGGTTTATATTTCCTAACGTTGTTTTAACGATGTTCCTTTCTTTCGAGAATTTAATTACGGCAAGCCCTTTGTAAATATTTGGGGCGTCAATATCGTCAGAGTTTAATGGGGAATGACGAACAAAGTGTCACAGTTTATATCCTGACTACGGTAACGTATAACTAATAGCAGCAAGCCAATTTTGAAGGCGGAGAGTTAAGATGGAGTTTAAAACAAAATGACTTTTTTTTTGTAAATGTGTTGGAAATGTTAATAATTATTGCACCGCCCCTTAACTTATTTTATCGCTGTTTCCCTACCCAAAGGTTGCCTGGAAGAAAGTGCTACCTAGCAATAAGGCCGCCTATTGTATAGGCTTTCTTCTATATTGTTAATTCTTTTTTTATGTTGTGATGCAATAAAGAATATTGTATTGTATTGTATTAAAATGTCTTTTGCGCGACGCTTTTGCTTATAGACTTAAAAAAAATGGCCCAGTGCGTGTCGGGCCACGCGCAATATAAGGTTCCATAGTTGCTACTATCGCGTCAATATCTAATTTTTAAATTTCCAAATACAGCTTTTTAGTTGTAAGAGGGAGGGCACACTCGACTCCAGCATAATTTAGCACTTTCAAGCCCATTTTTTCGAAAACGGAAACCTACATTATAAAATGGTCTAAGAAAACGCGTCAATATCTAATTTTTAAATTTCCAAATACAGCTTTTTAGTTGTTAGAGGGTGGGCACACTCGACTCTGACATAATTTAGCACTTTCAAGCCCATTTTTTCGAAAACGGAAACCTACATTATAAAATGGTCTAAGAAAACGCGTCAATATCTAATTTTTAAATTTCCAAATACAGCTTTTTAGTTGTTAGAGGGTGGGCACACTCGACTCCAACATAATTTAGCACTTTCAAGCCTATTTTTTCGAAAACGGAAACCTAAATTATAAAATGGTCTTAGAAAACGCGTCAATATCTAATTTTTAAATTTCCAAATACAGCTTTTTAGTTGTTAGAGGGTGGGCACACTCGACTCTAACATAATTTAGCACTTTCAAGCCTATTTTTTCGAAAACGGAAACCTAAATTATAAAATGGTCTAAGATAACTCACAACTGTTTTTTAAGCTCTAACCAAGGATATCCCCCACACGACTGAGTTTAACGAGAAAAAAAATCATCCCCACATTACTTGTACCTTTGAAGTTTTTTTTTCCATTTTTTTTTTACATTTCTCATTGCGTTATTATTATATATATATATATCTTTGCCGAATTTCAGCTCTTAACTGCTAATAGTATAGGAGCTAGGTCACGGACAGACAGACGGACAGACGAACAGACAGACATGACGAAACTTTAAGGGTTCCTTGTTGTACTATTATAGTATTTATTTATTTATTTATTGTTATTAGTTGTATTTATCTTATCTTACTACATTGTATGTAATATTATTTGAACTGCAAAATATTCACATATTTATTTGGGCTTCCACAAAAATATACAAAATTTCAAAGCTCTATGTATATTTGTATGTATGTGTTTCTTTTTTTCATCATCAATTGGTAAGCCCTTGACATCATCTCACCTAATGGAGTGTTGATGATGCCGATAATGGAAGCGGGCTTACTAAGATTCCCCAACGCCATAAGGAACTGGCTATCTTATCTTCAAGCCGGATTAAATCAATTACCAATGCTGTTAACTTTGGTGCTTGGCGGCAAGACTTACATAAGATGGTGGTAGCTAGCCAGGCGGACTCAGAAAAAGCCCTTCCACCAACCAAACCAAGTCATACAAAGTTAGACTCCGTCGGGAATCGAACCCACGACATCCTGATGTGAAGCTAATGGACTTAACCATTACGCCACGGTGGCTGTTAATTTTTTTTTATTATTATTATTAAAAATTTGAGTGCGTTTGGCTGCACCTCACCTGATGGTAAGTGCTGATGCAGCCGAGGATGTAACACGCAAGCTCAAATAGTGCCTATTCACTCTCGTCTTGAAGATTCCTAAATTATACGAATCGGGGAATACAGATGCCGGAAGGGCATTCCACTCCTTGGCCGTTCGCATGATGAAGGAAGAAGCAAAACGCTTCGTGCGAAAAGGTGGAACATTGACGACAAAGGGGTGGAACCGCTCTCCGCGCCTGGTCGTCCGATGATGAAATGGAGAGGGGGGAATGAGGTCGTGAAGTTCCAGGGCACACTCTCCGAAATGAATCCATAGAACACTGATAGACAGGCGACTTTGCGGCGATGCTCGAGGCTTTGGAGCCTGTTTGATACAAGTTCCTCGTCGCCAATGAGTCTCCTAGCGCGTCGGTCGATAGAATCCAAGGCATCTAGCTGGTAACGAGCCGATCCGTCCCATAAGTGAGAGCAGTACTCCATACATGACCGAACTTGAGCTTGGTATAATAATAGAAGCTGCTCTTGTGTGAAGTAAAGTCTCACCTTCGAGAGGATACCAAGCTTTTTGGCAGCCGTTTTTGCCTTGGATTCAATGTATCTCCCGAAGTTCAGATCGGATGTTAAATCAACGCCAAGGAGCTCAAGATGGTCGGTTTAATTTATCCAAAACTATATTAATCGAATTGTGACCATGGAATAATACATTTTGTAAATGTACACGAAATTATCGAACAATAACGAATCCAAAAGTAAGTATACGAAAAAAATTAAAGGCCTTCAATTTTTTTTGAGGTTAGTATCAGCACTTGAGAAAAATGTTTTTCATGCGATGGCTTTGCTGGCACCGTACTCAAAAAGAAATTGTAAGCCCTTAATTTGTTTAGTACCTACCTACTTTTGATTTCGTTATTGTTTTTGGTTAATTTGATGTAAGTACGCATAGCGTCGGTGGCGTAACGGTTACGGCCGCTACCTCCTATCCGGGAGGCCGTGGTTCGAATCCTGCCACGTATCAATATGTTTTAGAATTTCGATTTCATATGTACGTTTATCCGAGGCTTTTAAGGTGAAGGAAAACATTGTGAGGAAACCTGCACACGCCTGCGAAGAAACTCGAAGGGCCTGCGTGGTCGACTAAGGCCCGATCGCCCTAATTCAGGGTAGGCTCGAGCCCTTCGGTGGGGAAGTATATGAGCTGATAAGAAAATACATAGTATAATTATATAAAAAAATATTATTTCGTAATTTTGAGATCATGTTTTCTTGAAATCGTTTTAATTTTATAAACTTACTTTTTATTTATGATCAATTGATTATAATTGGTTTAACAATATTCTGTTTATTTGTTTAAAAGTAATATAATTATTATCGATCATGACTTATGAGTACGGACACACATGTGATGTCTTTGGACATCCCACGATGTGGCATGAGGTTGCTCCTCCTGCTCACCTGTCGCACCATCACAAGATATTGTAACACCAAATCCTGATCACAAGGATATGAAGAAGCAGACGGGCTTGCGGAGCGTTCAGTGAATAAGGTAGTTTAGTGAAACACATAAGGATTCACACAAGTGAGAAACTATACTCACACTCCAGAATGTGAAAATCTGAATGTGGGGAATTTTGGTAAGCCCGCTTCCATCTTCGGCAACATCGTCACTTACCAACAGGTGAGATATTGTCAAGGGTTTACCAATTGTAAATAAAAAAAAAAGAAAAAAAAAGAAAAGGCATTCAGTCAAAAAAAATATTATGCAAAGACACATGAGGACTAACACAGGAGAGAAACCATATTCATGTCCAGAATGTGACAAAGCATTCAGTCAAAAATTTGTTATGCAAAGACATATGAGGACTTACACAGGAGATAATCCATGTTCATGTCCAAAATGTGTGAAATCATTCAGTCAAAAAAGTAATTTGACAACACCATGTGATGTGAGTCACTGAGGATGGAAACCATATTATACATGTTCAGAATGTGATAGTGTTTAGTGAAAAAAGTAATTTGGTGAACTAGATGAAGATTCACACAGGAGAGAAACTATATTTATGTTCAGAATGTGACAAACCATATAGTCAAAAATGTAGTTTGATGAAACATATTATGACGAAACACAGGCGAGAAACTATATTTATGTACAGAATGTGTCAAATCATTCAGTCAAAAAAGTAATTTGACAACACCATGTGATGTGATTCACTGAGGATGGAAACCATATTCATGTTCAGAATGTGATAAAGTGATCAGTGAAAAAGGTAATTTGGTGAACCAGATGAAGAATCAGACAGAAGAGAAACCATATTCATGTTCAGAATGTGACAAACCATATAGTCAAAAATTTAGTTCGGTAAAACATATGAGGAAACACACAGCGAGAAAACATTTTTATGTCCAGAATGTGTCAAATAATTCAGTCAAAAAAGTTATTTGACAACACCATGTAATGTGAGTCACTGAGGAGGGAAACCATATTCATGTTCAGAATGTGATAAAGTGTTCAGTGAAAAAGGAACCACATGAAGATTCACACAGGAGTGAAACCTTACTCATGTTCATAATGTGACAAACCATATAGTAAAAAATGTAGTTAGGTAAAACTTATGAGGAAACACACAGACGAGAAACCATATTCATGTCTAGACTGTGACAAAGAGTTCAGTGAAAAAAATTGTTTGGTAAAACCCATAAGAATTCACACTGGAGAGAAATCATATTCCTATTCAGATTGTGACAAACGCTTTATTGAGAAAGTTTATTTGAGGATTCACACGGGAATGAAACTATATTCATGTTCGGAATATAAACTATTCAGTGACTTAAGTGCTTTTGTTAGAAATCGTAGATATGGCTCGGTATTTAAACAATTCAGTCTACAAAGTTAATGTTAGATTGAAAAACAGGTCAAGCTAGACATTTTTAACTTTGTATTGTTCTTATGCTATGCACATATAGGTCAGATCTCTCTACTAACTTGATCTGTTCTTGATTGTATATTATTGCTAGAGAATGCAAAACTGGGCGAAATTAAAAACCGATGTTTTTTTGGGTTTCGGGTCAGACTGATTTTTGGGAAACAGATTTGATGTTTTTTTATTCTTTGTATAAATGTCTCTTTTTGTTGCAATTAAGTATCCCAATTCCTATAACTCAATAATTTATTGCTTTCATATCCTGTATACAGGATCCAGAAGATCTTTATTTGCAGGTTCAGATATTTTTTTGCAGCATGTTCTTAGCAATTAATCCACAGCGTGTGATGGTTCCTGCGTGACACCATACGGAACCCTCATAATAATAACTTTTGTAATAGAACTACTGCGTAACACCACATGGAACCCTAATAATAATATTGAGTTGCTGAACTGTTTTTTTTTAGAAGGTTCGGTCTGACACCGAATTCCTTAACTCAAGTGTTAGCACTTGGGACCAATGAAATACGATTTGATGTTCGCAAGATAGGGTAGGAAAGAGCGAAGGAGTAAAAGAATTGGATTTGTGTTGTTGTGTGAAGGAGATAGAAAGCCAGGGCTGCTTCTTAGGAATGCGCGTGAGCAGGAGGACAGAGGATGGAATGGCGGGACGAGTTGGTCGTGTCTCGAGGCTGAAATATTGTTTGTTTTCCTGTGCGAATTTTGATGTGAAAAGTAATAGTTTTGTGAGGTGCGACGTGTGTCTGGGTACGTATTATTTTAGTCCTAACTAAGGTCTAACTGGAATCACCTTTTAAATACCCAGAGCTTTATTAAACCCAAATAGGGAAGCACTCGAAAGGTTCTTTAAAATTTAGGGTTCTCTGTGAGTTACAGAAATGTACAGTGGTTGTAGTTTGTTTGCTTGACGTAAATGTATAATCTTAAATATCTAAATTATCTTTTCATTACTGTCATTATTCTACTTAATTCTGTTTAATTTTAACTTTACTTTATTTAGACAAATTTAATACAAATTTACATACATCCATACGTAAGTACGTGGTATCGTACCGGATGTGTTGTATAATTCAATATAATATCAAGTTTGTACCGTTAAATACTAGAAGAAAATGTGGCATCTTCTTAGGCCACTATTAAATAAAGAACTGTAATTAATGTATGGCCGTACTTTTAATACTAACTAAATGATGTAACGTGGAGTTTTACGCCTATATAAAAAAAGGTTTCTCCACAATTTGAGTCAAATAAACTTTCTTATTCTAATAAGACTCAACCAGGACATTTTATTTTATTCTTTCCTTTTACCTTTGCTTACAACCTTGAGATTTACGGGGAGTCTACGAATCCCCTTTATTTAGAACTAGAACAAAAGAGAAAGGTAACTCGCATTTTGGTAATTTCTGAATAGTCTATTTTCAACTTAGAAAGAAAATAAATAGAGGATTGAGCCCCACGATGGGGACGCGTATGGACTGATATGATGTTAGTTTATAGATAAGAAAGCATCTCGTGGGAACTTTATTTTCCATAGGTACAATTTCCCTCCAACAAAGGGGCAATGCAGGGTTCACTTTCCCTTATAAAAAAATAAAACGAATGACGATCACCAAAATTTTCACTAAGACATAGGCCTATGGTCTTAGTGGGGAAGTTGGGACCTGTTCATCTGGTCCGCGTGACCACGGATCAAAGCGTTGCGTTAACTAAAAGAAACGCACCTTTGGAAATCTGAATTTAAATATATTATATATATCTATATAACACAACGTAATTAGCTAATTAGAGGGTCCATTGAAAAAATAATAATAATAATACTAAACATATCATAAGTACATAATGTTTCATTACAGTTCATAGAATGAGAAAAGAGAAAAACCATTTTTCCTAAATAGTTTAATCGAAATCGGTTCAGCCGTTCATGCGTGAAGCGATAACCAAGGAAAAAGAAATTCATTCTTCTATAGATATGAATTAATATTTAAATATATTTATTCAAATTCAAATTCAAATAACTCTTTATTGTACATCAAAAATAAATACATAACATGCAAGATTTAAATTAAAACTAAGAGACGTACAATTAAGGCGGTCTTATCGCTGAAAGCGATTTCTTCCAGACAACCCAGTGCTCAGAGAAAAGGCACGGAGACAGGTAGTACGCGAGCAACAATAACATAAAATTTAATGATTAATTATTAATAATTTTAAACTTACACTAAAACATATACCTATCAAGATTAATACAAAGGGAAAGATTTTCCTGTATATCACTGTCGTCTATTACACAGAGGACTAGAATGCATAATTATTGCATAACTAATTAACAAAATATATATCTTGTTTCCCTCTTCTTGTATCGAAAACGTATAATACGTTAACCTCCCACAAAGTCCCCAGAAGGATGGACGGACGGACAACAAAGTGATCCGATAAAGGTTTCGTTTTATTTCCTTTTGTGGTACGAAATCCTAAGAACGAACAGAACGGAAATTAAAATATAGTTTTGCAAATCCAGTTCCAGGTTAAGGATTGACGATGAGACCTAATTTTTATGTGGTTATTGGTGTAATTGTTTTATTTTCAGCAGGGCGTAATTTGCTTGTCCACTATGCGCGTAATATGCCAAATTGAGTAGGAGATTAGTTTGCAAAAAAATAAAACAAAAGGCAAGGAAGAAATAATTGAACTAAATAAAGAAAAAAGTACGCGAGAATCCGAGAGTTTAGGCGGCAGTTTTGATACTCGGCTTACTTGTAACGATAAGCGAATAGACAATTTACAGCTTCCAATCGAGACCTTGCGATAATTTTAGTATGAGAAACCGTTAAATGAAGGGCAAGGGCATTTACTTCGATCAATTTAATAATGTATTTTAAATTATCCATGAGGTCGAGACGATTTCAACGACCCCTCACATTCTCAAATCGGTCAGTTAGTTTAGGCTATATGATTAATCAACGGGAATACGTACATACAAATGGTTGGAGAAAAAAAAGTTACATTCTCTTCAAAGCGTACGAGGCGGGTCTTACGACGGTTGTACAGAAAAAAAAATGCTTTTAATAAGTTGTGCAGTGCTATTGTTTTACAACGAACAATAAGACGGGTCGACCCAAATGCGGATCAGGTACATACTTGAACAATCCCATCAAAACCATAAATGTGACAAATGTTAGCCAAGTTCAATTCAAAAAAAAAAATATCTTGGTTGTACGCTACGGCGACAAAAGGATTGAGATCTAAATGGATGCCAAGTTCTGTTAATATATCCCGAGGTCTACTCATGAGAATAAAATACTTCATAAACGAATATGATGGTAATTATTAAAACATCCAGACGAAAAATATTTAGATTTAAATAAAACTAATGTAGCTAACTTTTGTCTAACTTTATGTATTTTTTTCCCTCGCGGAAGGAAAAAGGAAATGTTTAATACATTAAACAATAATAATTAAACATTAAGATATAATAATAACAATGTCGCTTTTAAAAAGCTTGTATCTAAGGGGTTAAGCTTTTGAAAACTAACTTAATTCCCGGGTTTTACACTTTAAAAGGTCGATACGCTATTAAAAGTAGGTACTCGTAGATTCCTTCGTTCATTGAGTACATTTTGATTAAGTATTTGCCTACCTACTGAAATACCCAAATCTGTATGGGTAACACGAATAATAATCAGTCTCGTATCGGCAAAACTACTGTCATTACGTTCCTACAAAAATATTACAGAGAATTTAAGTTAAAAGTTGATACTCATTTAAATACGCCGGAGAAATCTACACAGCTTCCACACTAAATGTTTTAACCAGTGTTTGGGTTGTGTAGGCAAATGTGTTGTGAAAAAAAACAGTTTTGTCGGTGTGTTTTTTTGTTAAATTCCAGGGCTGTTGGTGTTTGAGAGGATCGACATGTGCACACGTGTGCGAGCCCTTGTGTATTTCGTGAAGAGGAATGCGGGGGTTTTTGCATTGACCGGCCGGAGACAATAAAAAAATTCACTACCTGCGTGGCTTTGCGGCGGATCCCGAGGCGTCAATAAGGGTGATCCTGCCCATTTTTGTCGTGACTAAAGCTGGTTAGCCGGGGCGGATTCGAGCCGACTAACATTAGACGCGGAACGCTGACGAGGGAGACATTATCAGGACAGCATGGACAGAGAGGGAATAGAAGGAAATTCTCATGCCAGAGAAGTATCACCTAGTTTCCTTTATTTTATTTAAGACAATAGCGTACCTATTGTTTACGCTAAACTGGAAATATGCGGTAAAATGACACAGTTTACCGTCATCATGGTCTGAATGTCAATCCCACATTTTCGCATTGTGCTGCCTGCGTCTGAACGGTTTCCACATTAAATGTTCTAACCAAGCTGATGAAATGTCAGGGTTCCACGAAATGCATCCAAGCGGTATCTTGGCGTCCTTTCGGAAAAGGAAATGATTTCCACAAGCTACTGCTGGCTTTTAATATACAACATGAGAAAACATTATCCCTTAGCCTGAGGGAGCTGAGGCAGACAACGACATCGAAGGTGTATTATTTACACATTAATGTTAATATGAAGTTACCATATAGAAAAAAAAACTGCGCATGAGATTTCCACGTGCAATATGGCGCAAAGGTTGCATCCAAAGTGGCTTCGCTGGGTTTTGTACGAGGCTCGGCGGACCTAGCGTACGACGCTATTCTAAGTAGCGGTCGTCACTCCACAACCTCGAAAGAAAATGTAGCGAGGTAGCGCTTAGCCACGTATTCAGCTGCCAGTATCTAGCGGCTTTAGAACAGTAATTGTTGAAAGACTACACAAAACTATTTAAAGTAACTGTAGTCTATACAGTACATTTCCACACTTTTACGGTTTCCGGAGTGGAGAGAGATGAAGACACAAAGAATCCCTAAATACTTGTTGATAGTACATATGCAATCAATATAACTATTCAAGAGAAAAAAAAAAAACAAAAGGGAATACTTAATATGTTTTTTTGATATTATAAAAGAAAATAATTTAATTATATATAAAAAAAAGGAGCGTCGGTGGCTCAACCGGTAACGACTCGGTCCATCTAACCGGAGGTACCGGGTTCGAATCTGGAAGGCCAATGTACCAATGAGTTTTTTCAAAAACATACGTACATATACTTACCGATTGATTTAACGGTGAGGGAAAAACATCGTGACGAGGCCTGCACACGCATGCGAAGAGACTCGAAGGTTGTATGTGAAGTCGACCAACCCGCACTGGGCCCGCGTGGTCGACTAAGGCCTAATCAATCACCCTGATTCAGGGTAGGCTCGAGCCCCTCGGTGGGGACGTATATGAGCTGATATAATAATATAAAAAAAATGAACGATAACTGTAGAATCGAAGGGACCGTAAATTAAAGAAAAATATAAATATATATATGATGTTGTCTCACTGTTTGCGACTATCGATTGATAGACTTTAATTGGGTTTTTTTTGTTGTTCGACCATAGATCAGAAAAGAAAACAAAAATACTGTACTTTGTCGAATAATGCCTTGCATAAAGTTTACGAAAACTCATTAATGGAAAAAGGGATACAAAGATTCATATGAAAGGAAATGTTTAGTATTTATAGAACCCAATCCAATACCTTTCTATATCATGGATTAGGTACACCTTTTGATCATTAGTTAAATTATTTACGTTAGTTTAAAATAATTATTCCTTTGAACAAAGTATTATATGGTAACACTTGGTGATAAATGCAATAAATAGACATCAAGGTTATGATAGAGCAGTTTTGCAAAATCAACTTTATTCTCTTAGAGAAACAGCTCTTGCGAATAATAGAATAACCTCCTTAATTTATGACCTTAAGGTTCTAGTCAGTGTCTCTGCTATAGCTTGAACAGATTGACTAGGCATCTGAAAAATTAGATAAATGGAAAATGAAAGGTCTCAGATCTAAAATTCTTATACCTATCTACCTTTTGTGTGGTATGGAATCTAGTTTGCAATACCATTTGGTATGATATAGTATAATTCGGGACTTCGTGTGTAGTTCTTATCGATTGATGTATTATTATTATTAATTTTGCTTTGAAAAATGTTGTTAGGCTAAAGTGAGTTGAAATAGGAAATCTAGCCAGGTGAAACCTAGCCACCAACCCAAATACCAAATAATAGGCCTATCTAGCTGTCTATAGATGCATCTACACAAACATAAATATCGGGTTCAAATAAACACAAATTTAAATATACCCGATAGAAATACAAAATTTTGCGTGAGGACGCTCACCTATATAACAAAACAAAACAACAACATATACACATTATATAACAAAACGCAACAAGTATTAAAGACAGCTTGACACAAATGGATATAATCCATTCAAACTATAATAAACTAGATCTAGAAGAAATACCTAACCTAGGTATTTCATATGGGCTTGGAAAGGCGAAGTGGCAACTTTCTGGCACCGTACATACACTGAGTTAAGGATTTGGCCTGTTCGATGGGTAACAAGCCTCTCATTAATCGGTGTCGGGGAATTCGAACAAGAATATAAGGAGGACATACCACACCTATGATCTAAAATGATCAATTATATTACAAATTTCAGCTTTTTTGGGACTAGGGACGAGGTCTCGCAGCATCTGCGCCCCGAAATCCGCTCTATTTCTAGAAAAGCTTAGTACCTCTTTTGTAAACTGAGATCTTTTTGATTTCTATAAACAAACTAAAAAATTGAAAAAAAAAACACTTACCTACTATTACACACAATATTAAACAGCAATGAATAAATGAAATGAACTCTAACCCCAGAGTCATAGACACCTACTGCTCCATGTGAGAGCATATTTCAGTTTTAAACAAATAATAAAAAAATAAAAATAAATAAAAGGTCACAAGTATATGCTCAGCACATCCGAGGCCTTAGGCTGGGCTAGACTAGACAAGACTAGCAGTCTAACGGGAGGCTGAAGCCATGACACGTATTCATAGCAGATGCACAGGCCGACGGCTTGTGTCGCGAGTTAACAAAAAAATGGTGAGGTAGCAGCATATAAAATTAAATTATTTCAAACGTCTTGTAACACGGTTTTTTTTTAATCAGGGTAATCCCATTTAACGCAAGAAGCGAAATAGAGATTTGAAACTTCGAATTCAGACACCTTCAATTTTACAACTAGAATAAATCTCATATAATTCCAATTGGAAGGTCCGACAATGTGAAGGATTCCGATATGATTGTATTGTGTTTAACATTTTGTATCTGTTTGCAGTGTGGAAATGCGCCCGCTTGCCTGTGGTTTCGCTGTCTCATTCCCAAGGGGGGGTGTGTGATGGTTCCTGCGTGACACCATACGGAACCCTCATAATAATAACTTTTGAAATAGAACTACTGCGTAACACCACATGGAACCCTAATAATAATATTGAGTTGCTGAACTGTTTTTTTTAGAAGGTTCGGTCTGACACCGAATTCCTTAACTCAAGTGTTAGCACTTGGGACCAATGAAATACGATTTGATGTTCGCAAGATAGGGTAGGAAAGAGCGAAGGAGTAAAAGAATTGGATTTGTGTTGTTGTGTGAAGGAGATAGAAAGCCAGGGCTGCTTCTTAGGAATGCGCGTGAGCAGGAGGACAGAGGATGGAATGGCGGGACGAGTTGGTCGTGTCTCGAGGCTGAAATATTGTTTGTTTTCCTGTGCGAATTTTGATGTGAAAAGTAATAGTTTTGTGAGGTGCGACGTGTGTCTGGGTACGTATTATTTTGGTCCTAAGGTCTAACTGGAATCACCTTTTAAATACCCAGAGCTTTATTAAACCCAAATAGGGAAGCACTCGAAAGGTTCTTTAAAATTTAGGGTTCTCTGTGAGTTACAGAAATGTACAGTGGTTGTAGTTTGTTTGCTTGACGTAAATGTATAATCTAAAATATCTAAATTATCTTTTCATTACTGTCATTAGTCTACTTAATTCTGTTTAATTTTAACTTTACTTTATGTAGACAAATTTAATACAAATTTACATACATCCATACGTAAGTACGTGGTATCGTACCGGATGTGTTGTATAATTCAATATAATATCAAGTTTGTACCGTTAAATACTAGAAGAAAATGTGGCATCTTCTTAGGCCACTATTAAATAAAGAACTGTAATTAATGTATGGCCGTACTTTTAATACTAACTAAATGATGTAACGTGGAGTTTTACGCCTATATAAAAAAAAAGGTTTCTCCACAATTTGAGTCAAATAAACTTTCTAATTCTATTAAGACTCAACCAGGACATTTTATTTTATTCTTTCCTTTTACCTTTGCTTACAACCTTGAGATTTACGGGGAGTCTACGAATCCTCTTTATTTAGAACTAGAACAAAAGAGAAAGGTAACTCGCATTTTGGTAATTTCTGAATAGTCTATTTTCAACTTAGAAAGAAAATAAATAGAGGATTGAGCCCCACGATGGGGACGCGTATGGACTGATATAATGTTAGTTTATAGATAAGAAAGCATCTCGTGGGAACTTTATTTTCCATAGGTACAATTTCCCTCCAACAAAGGGGCAATGCAGGGTTCACTTTCCCTTATAAAAAAATAAAACGAATGACGATCACCAAAATTTTCACTAAGACATAGGCCTATGGTCTTAGTGGGGAAGTTGGGACCTGTTCAAGCGTTTTCTTAATTTGGCACTTAAAAGATTTAATTTGGCACTTAAAAGATTTAATTTGGCACTTAAAAGATTTAATTTCATCTTATTTTTCTGTTTTTAGGGCTCCGTACCTCAAAAGGTAAAATTGAAACCCTTATAGGATACCTCATGTGTCTGTCTGTCCGTCCGCCTATCACAGGCAATTTGCTCAGAAACTACTGGACCGGTTGTGTTGAAATTTGCTACTCATAATATGTAAGTCGGTGACCCAAAGACAGACATAAAATGTAAATAAATGAATTGTAAACATGGGGCAACTTTTGGGATTTTTTTTTAAATAATTTTTTTTAACGAAACTCAAGGGACCGGTTTTTTTTATCGTTATATAGAGCTACCGTTATATGGAGTGAAGATAGAAAAACAACTTCTTTTCTTTTACTGGCCATGTTAAATATTTCAAAGTTGGTTTACGTCGGATAAAATACGATAGGTAGCTGGTGTGTTTAGTTCGAGACCATCATTTCCAAGCAAATCAAGCGTAATGATGCACGCGTTCAAGGCAATTAGCTATAACAAAAGCAAGATGGCTGTTTACGACCTCAGAAGTTTCGGGGCCTCAAAGGTTTAGTGGGCGTCCTTTGTAACCTGATAAGATAACATAAACAATAATACCGCTAACGAATATTAACTGTGTCTAAATATTAACACATTTCTTCGTAATTGAGAATGGCTGCTGCGTTATAAAGAGTTTATCAATGTGTGGGTTTTAAGGTAAACCAACCAAATTGTGTTCACTTCTTAATTATAGGGAGTTTAATAACGTTATAAAGAGTTTACATTTTATATTGTGTGACATATCAAAAAAGGCTTGTTGTGAGTAAGTTTTGGTGCGGAACCCTGCTTTTTTATGTTCATGCTGCCGAAAAGTCTCTTTTCAATCGACATTTGAATCCCAAAAGTTGCTAATTCATTAAATTAGATTTTCCTTGATCTTAAGTAAGAGTTAAAATAAATAAGTATAATTTAGAAATTACGTCTCTCTCTCTCTTCTCTCTTATCGTGTGGCACAATTAACCGTGCTATCCAAGGGATAGACGACGGCGGATGCCTGGTGTTGCACTTAGCATCACCCGCGATCACGTGTAGGGCATTTAGATTAACACCTACGGACGCGTGCAACGCGACCTTCATACACATCTGGAATCAGATGTGCAGGTTTCCTCACGATGTTTTCCTTCACCGTTAAAGCAATCGGTAAGTATATGTACGTAAGTTTCGAAAAACTCATTGGTACATTGGCCGTCCGGATTTCAACCCGGGACCTCTGGTTAAGAGGACCGAGTCGTTACCGGTTGAGCCACCGACGCTTCGTTGAGCCACCATATACGTTAAGTTAAGTATTTCAATACGTGTAAATAGTATAATGCAGTTTTTCAATCGTCATTAGGTACGTTACATTAAAATGATTTTTACTGACTATACCGAATCACTAGAAAAATCTACCAGCCACTAAAAGCAAAAGGATTTGACCCGATTTTTGTATGAGGAGTAGGATAATATTTAAAAGGCAATTTTTCACTGAAGTTTAATTTTTTTTAAAGTTTCGACTTTTTGGATATTTTAGGTGCAACAGTTATATTTTTTGAATGTCCGTTTTTTTATTACTTGGAATTTCAAAATGTACGGTACGATACATTAATTGTAATTGTGGCAACACTAAAGGACATAGAGAAATTTTAGGAAGATAATAATATGCGGCATAGTATTATTCATAGTATTTGGATGCGGGCAGCGCAGGACCGGTCGTCGTGGAAATCCTTGGGGGAGGCCTTTGTCCAGCAGTGGACGATTTGTGGCTGATATGACGATTCTTCAACACAAGAATGTCCGACCAGGAATGCCCGACCTGATAATTTTAGTACCATTATAACAAAGTTTGCTAAACTTAAGTGGCAGTGGGCGGGGCACATTGCTCGTAGAACAGATGGCCGTTGGGGCAGTAAAGTTCTCGAGTGGCGACCACGCACCGGAAAGCGTAGTGTAGGCAGGCCTCCCACTCGGTGGACCGATGACCTGGTGAAGGTCGCGGGCAGTGCAGAACCGGTCGTCGTGGAGATCCTTGGGGGAGGCCTATGTCCAGCAGTGGACTTCCTTCGGCTGATATGATGATAGCAAAGACAACATTGCGCGGTATTGTATTGTTTAACATGAGAATGACCGACCAGGAATGCCCGACATGATAATTAATGTGCATACTATATAGGAAGAGGTCGCGGATTATCAGGGCGGACATTCCTTTGTCGCATATTATCGGTCCGCGTAGATAATGGCCGACACGTTAACGCGCAGCCGTTAATGCACAGCATGTTAATACATGTACATGGGACTTCAATTTTCATGTTGGCCATTCTCGGCCAGGCAATATAGCATGTTCCGAGCTTATTTCCAGTCGTTACTATTGGAGACAATTGGGATTGTTTTGTAGTATACAGTCCGTTGTAGAGTGTATTCATGGAGTGGAGAGTGTAGAGCGGTGGTGAGTTGAGTGGAGAGTAGTGGAGATAAAAATAGAGAGTACATTAGTGAGTAGAGTGGAGTGAAGAGTAGAGTGGATAAGGGAGTGGAAAGTAGTGAAGATAAAAGTAGAGAGTACATTGGTGAGTGGAGTGTAGTGCAGAGTAGAGTGGAAAGTGGAGTAAAGAGAAGAATGGAAAGTAGAGTGGAGTGGACAGTAGAGTTCAGTGGAGTGGAAAGTGAAGGGTAGATTAGTAAGGAGAGTGGGGAAGAGTGGCGATAAGAGCGAAAAGTAGCGTAGATCGGATAGTGAAGAGTAGAGTGGTGAATAATGTGGGATTTTTTTCTGTACTCTTTATTTTCTATTCTATTCTTTTCTCAAATTGAGCGCAGAAAAGTGGTGAGTTGGGTGGAGAGAAGAGTGGATAGTTTAATGTGAAATGTTTTCTGCGTTGCTCTCCACCACTCTTCACTCCACTCAACGCCACTCTACTCGCCCTTCTAATCTCCACTCAAATCACTCTTCTCTCGACTCTATTCATCACTACTTTCCACTTTACTTAATTATATACCACTCCACACTCCACTTCACTTTTTAATACTTTCCACTACTCTCTACTTTACTCTTCTCTTCACTTGCTCTTCTTTTTCTCTTCTTTGTATTTCACTATACTTTCCACCACTCTTCACTCCATTTACTCTACTCTCCACTATATTCACCACTACTCTTCAGTCAACACTCCACTATACCTCCACTCTTCTCTGCGCAATACTTATCAGTACTCTCCACTCCATTTAATTCTATTCCATTCTGCACTCCACTCCACTATACTCTTTATTACTATCCGCTTCTCTTTACTCTATTCTCTTCCACTTTGCTCTCCACTCTACTCTGCACTCCACTCCACTACACTTTATTCTCCACTCCACTCCACTTCACTTTACTCCATTCTACTCTACTCTCCTCTCCACTCTACTTTCTACCGCTCTACTCTCCACCACTACTTTAGTTCTCACTCTACTCTCCACTCTACTCTACTCTCCCTCCACTTTCCTCTACTCTCTACTCCACTACTCTACTCACCACATAAAACTTAAAAATATCAATTTACCTCTTAATGTTAATTAAATTAAAAGTTTTTCTAATTGATTCTTGACTGAACGATTGTTGATAATTTACTGTGTCGTTGTTTAACAAATTCAGCCTGTTTGACGTAAAGTTTAAATTTTTTTCTACTATTTAATGTAATTTATAAAATAGTTCTTGTGGTTTTTTTTTGTTAAAAAAGTATAAACCTTGACGTAAAGTTTAAATTTTTTTCTACTATTTCATGTAATTTATAAAATAGTTCTTGTGGTTTCTTTTTTTGTTAAAAAAGTATAAACCAGCAAATTTTTCAGAATTTGTAATTTATTATCTTTAGTGGGAAATTGTATTGGATAAATCACATTAGGGTCGGTAGAAAAATGGAGGTTGTATAAAGGCCAGCACATCAAGCAAACTTTGTAGTTTGTACCGTTCTTATGTCGTATGCGCATGGATCAGAATCGCACTACGAGAGCCTAGCTTAATGTGCTGGCTGGCCTCTGTACACTAAACAAGTTAAACGTAAATAAATGCAAATGAGTCATTTATCATCAAGTTGTCAAGTTATCAAGTTGTGAAGTTGACCAACCCGCTCTGGGCCCGCGTGGTCGACTAAGGCCTAATCGCCCTGATTCAGGGTAGGCTCGAGTCGAGCCCCTCGGTGGGGACGTATATGAGCTGTAATGATGATGATGAAATGCAAATGAGTCATTTATCATAGATCATTATACCTATTTAAAAAATATAAAAAGTAACTAAGTTGACACGTTGGCTCAGTGGTCCTGCTCTTGACTGCTGATCCGAGAGTTGTGGGTTCGATCCCCACCCAGGGCAAGCATTTGTGTGATGAACAGATTTGTTTGCTCTGTGTCTGGGTGTTAAATATCTATATATGTATGTATTTAAACGTATATAAGTATGTATATCAGTCTCTGGTTCCCATAACACAGGGAATCCTACTTTGGGGCCAGATGACCATGTGTGAAAAAAAAAAGTGCGAGTCGGACACGCACATGAAGGGTTCCGGACCATCGTACAAGATTTAGCACTATGTAATTTTAAAATACTTTTGACATTTTAAAAAAATCACGTTTTTTGTGTAGTATTCATTTTAATTTTACTTAATTTTTATTATTTGTTGTTATAGCGGTAATAGAAACACAAATACTCTGCGAAAATTTCAACTGTCTACCTCAGTGATATGCTATATATAAGGTGTAACAAAATTAGCTGAAACTATTTTAACTGGTGCTTCTACCCATGAAACTGAACGACTTTCCCCATGGAAACCATAGTCAAATCGCAAAAAAAAATTTGGCCCTCCCATACTAGCTCGATCAGCTGATCGCCAACTTAGTATGGGAAGTTCAAATTTTTTTTTTGAGATTTGACTATGGGTTTCATGGGGAAAGTTGTTCAGTTTCATGGGTAGAAGCACGAGTTAAAATAGTTTCAGCTAATTTTGTTAGACCTTGTATAAAGGAAGGTGGATAGGTTACATGCGTCCAAAAAGTGAAGCAAATAAAATGATGCCAATTGGTATCTCTTTTCTTAGTAGCATTAGGTGCAATGAAAGCGAACTACCTATAATGTTGTGTGTGTGTGTGTACGATTTTCAAATGTTGTTTGTTAGTGCATAATCCATCTATGGTAACAAATCTCTGGTCTACCTACGGTTCATGAAATATGGGCTTACTGCCAGATAGATGGACGGACGGAGAGAAAAGTCTTAGTAATGTCCCGTTTGCACCATTTGAGTACTGAAACCTTAAAAAATCGAATTATTTTGTTACAGCTTTCAATTAATGATTTTATTTTGAATATTACTTTCACAAAGGTAAAAAAAAACCTGCTGCGGTTACGAAATTTAAAACCTTTGAAGATTATACATTACTAGCTTTTGCTCGCGGCTTCGCCCGCGTGGACATCGTTTTTATGACTGTCTTAGAGGGTGCGCGGTGCGCGAGCCGCAAGCGAGCGTGGACATGAATTTTCTCCAGATCCCTTGGGAACTATGTAAGGATATGCTTATTAGTACATCATGTCTTTTCCCACCCCCTCAACGATCTCTGTGCAAAAAATCACACAATCCATTGTTCCGTTGCGATGTTAAAGAAATTAACCAAAAAAGAGTTATTTTCAGTTCCATCAGGAACTGCATTGGACTATGCTATTTTCACGGGATAAAAAGTAGCATATGTCCTTCCTCGGGACACAGTCTACTATCATGCCAAATTTCATTAAGATTGGTCAAGGCGTTGAAGCGTGAAAAGGTAACAAACAAACGAACAAACACATTTGCACATTTATAATATTATAAGTAAGGATGAGGATTTAGGTATAACCTATCAATGGTAAATGTACTTACTGTTTTTAATATTTCTTTTCTTTTCTTGCCAACCTAACTAACGTGTAATGTCAAATTTATATTCATTATAATTTTTAATTAAAATCATGACTTTGTGACCACTAATAATGTGTTACAAAAACAGGAACTAATTCTTTCAAAATTACGTCGAACGCAATATTTTTCGTAAATTAATTAATGTTTCTGTGACACGGAACTTCGTTAGCTGGGTCCCATTTTTAACAAAATTAACTTTAGTCATTTGTTTGTCGACGAGCACAACACATTCTCCAGATCTTTGGAAACTCAGTAGGTATACTACTCAGAAGAGACCAAACTCAGTAGGTATACTGCTCAGAAGAGACCAAACTCAGTAGGTATACTGCTCAGAAGAGACCAAACTCAGTAGGTATACTGCTCAGAAGAGAACAAACTCAGTAGGTATACTGCTCAGAAGAGACCAAACTCAGTAGGTATACTGCTCAGAAGAGACCAAACTCAGTAGGTATACTGCTCAGAAGAGACCGAACTCAGTAGGTATACTACTCAGAAGAGACCAAACAGTAAATTGGCCAATTTCTTATACATTTTGAGCTAGGTTCAGTTTCTGCCTGCTAGTCATAGTCCGTAATGGCGGCGTGTTAAGGCGAGTATTGATTGGAACAGTTGTCTCTGTCATTTTCTTTACGTGTAAAAAGTTAAGAAAATAACCACACTTTTTTAATGGTTTTTCGTTTCAATCAAATAACTACTAAAAAAGTATAAACAATAATAACATTACTCACTTTTTAACATATCAAATATTTATTATATTTTTATTAAATTTATCCTTCAATATATTAGTCATAACTAGAGTTGAAAGTAATGGTGTAGACCTATCTTTGGGATTTTTTACCTACTTTAAAAAAAGGAAGAGGTTTTATGTTCGAAAAACTGCTCAATCGTTCGTGTTTCTAATAGCTTTTGACTTTAAGGAACATCATCAACAATAAGAGTAATTTTTCAACCTTGGGTTTTCTATCGTTTAGGTGTAATTGACGTCAAAAATAATGAAAATCTGTAATATTACCGCCTTAACTTTGAGTGCGGCGTACACGGCAAGCATTTTGGCGGCATTCAGTTGCCGTAGCCGGTCTGTAGGGATTTGAAGGATAAACGACAAATCCTTACTTATAATATAATAATATTATAAATGTGAAAATGTGTTTGTTACCTTTTCACGCTTCAACGCCTTGACCAATCTTAATGAAATTTGACATGCAGGTAGCCTGTGTCATGAGAAGGACATATGCTACTTTTTATCCCGTTAAAATAGCAAAGTCCGTGCTTCTTTTTTTGATTAATTACTTTAACATCGCAACGGAACGATGGATTGTGTTATTTTTTGCACAGAGATGGTTGAGGAGGTGGAAAATGACATGGTTTACTAATAAGCATATCCTGACATAGTTTCCGAGGGATCTGGAAAAAAATCACGTCCACGGTCGCGATCCGCTTGCGGCTCGCGCACCGCGCACCCTCTAAGACAGTTATAAAAACATTGTCCACGCGGGCGAAGCTGCGGGCAAAAGCAACTACGGAATAAATATAAAAATAATCGTAGTTTTACGCAGTTTAGAGTGAATGTGACACTGTACTCGGTGAATAATGCCGTAAGTAAGAAATTTGGACCTACAAATACGACGGCAATGGTAGGTACATTTTTTACATCGCATATGAAACTGGTATTTGATTTAACTTGAAGTATAGTAAATTAACTCCAATAATCTGTTACTTCTTATCAACATCTTTTTTCCTGGGTATGTGTTACAAAATTCTAAACTTTTTGCGCGAACCCGCCGTAGTCATCATTACAGCTCATATACGTCCCCACCGAGGGGCTCGAGCCTACCCTGAATCAGGGCGATTAGGCCTTAGTCGACCACGCGGGCCCAGTGCGGGTTGGTCGACTTCACACACAACCTTCGAGTTTCTTCGCAGGCGTGTGCAGGTTTCCTCACGATGTTTTTCCTTCACCGTTAAAGCAATCGGTAAGTATGTACGTAAGTTTTTGAAAAACTCATTGGTACATTGGCCGTCCAGATTTGAACCCGGTACCTCTGGTTAGATGGACCGAGTCGTTACCGGTTGTGCCACCGCCGTAGTGCCGTAGAGGAATTCTAGTTTTGATGTTCTTTTGTTTTAATTGATTAAATTAAGTGTGTTTAATGATTAAATATTATATAGGCATATAAACTTTAGTTAACGTAGTAAGTAATGAAAGTGACATTTTATTCGTAACGGTGCTGTGACTAGAAAAAAATTCCGCTACAAATATGGTGGGTACATTTCATCATAATTAAAGAAAAAGAAGATCGCGGGAAGCCGATGGATGCGGGCAGCGCAGGACCGGTCGTCGTGAAAATCCTTGGAGGAGGACTTTGTACAGCAGTGGACGATTTCCGGCTGATATTGTCGCGGAGCGTTGTATACTTACGTCTGTATCCACGCCGCGATCGTCACGTACGAACTTATGATTAAACTCACATGTGACTCGCTGTACTGCACAACAATTCATGTCTTTCACCATCGCAGAGTACACCCGACCACCCGTGCTGCCAGGTGTTCGTCCAACTCCTGTAATTAAACTGGCATGAGTATGATAGCGGATCCCATAATCTGTCGTGAGGAGTGGGGTTCTACATTGGGATGGACATGCAGTTCATGGCTAAATTACGGGACGAGGATGCACATGAAATTAGCAATCGGTGTTACATATGGCGCCTTTCTATGAGAGTGTGTTTGATGTCAAGTGTGCATACAAATGAATATCACATAATACATGAACACAATAGCATGAGTAAAGCAATGGTTAGTCACACATCAAACGACAACAGTGCTGAAAGAAATGAATCATTAATAGGTCGGTGGTAAGGAAGTTAAGGGAAGGGGATCACATTGCCACGTCCCACGTTGGAGGAGCCACTCTCCTCTTCCCCTCGTCCCACCCGCGTCCGGGCTGGCGAGTCATTGGGGACTGTTGCCATGTCCCACGTTGGAGGAGCCATTCTCCTCGTCCCCTCGTCTTTCCCATGCCTGGGCCGCGAGTCGTCAGGGACCGTTGCCATGTCCCACGTTGGAGGAGCCACTCTCCTCGTCCCCTCGTCCCACCCGCGTCCGGGCTGGCGAGTCGTTGGGGACTGTTGGGGGAGTAACGTTCCCCATGTCCCACGTTGGAGGAGAAACACATCCCCATGTCCCTCGTCGGGGGAGAGGTTTAATTTCTCCATTGCCAGGCGACATCTGGCTATCCGTCCCCCTCGTCCCACCCGCGTCCGGGCTGGCGAGTCGTTGGGGACTGTTGGGGGAGTAAGTAGCGTTCCCCATGTCCCACGTTGGAGGAGAAACACATCCCCATGTCCCTCGTCGGGGGAGAGGTTTAATTTCCCCATTTCCAGGCGACATCTGGCTATCCACGTTCACAGAAGTATCAGCGGGTACCACGCTATTCTCACACGTCGATTGATCCACATCTAGGTAGTCGGCACTCTGGAAAGATCTGCGGCTTCCCGTAACTTACAGATCATACTCGAGTATGTCGTCTTCCGTATATCCATAAACAGTCTCAGGTTCATCCAAGGTGATTGGGTTCCTGTCCGTTCCGTGTACTCAACAGGATCTGCAGCGCGCTCGCCACGTCAGCGCCACGTCGTTCAATTGTCATCTCTCCACCTAGCTGTGTTAGGAAAACAATGTGTCAAAGGACACGATGATTATAGGTAGGTTATGTGCGAGCTGTGGTAGCGTGTATGATGTATAGTGGAAATATGGTGCAAGGTCGATGGGGTTTGGTGATTGTGGAGCCTTCACGCTGATACCGGCACCAGGCATTGTGTAAATATCAAGATTACATCGGATATAGTTACATGAGCAAGTTAGAAGCAAAGAGAGATTTCGACAAGATATGAAATCAACTATGATACTCAACTTGGGTCCTTTGGCGCAGTAGTAGTAGCAGCTGGCTCGTGTCTCCTTCCTTCCTCGTGGTTGGCTCGAAGAGGTGTTGATCGAAGCACACGCGAAATCGAAATGAAATGAATTATGAGCCCGGCGCTCCTATATAAAACGAGTGAAATGACTAAGAGGATAAAAACTCTTTGCTGTTTACCGATTCGTCATAGACTAATCAATTTAAGTTAGGTCATCTTTATGAAGTTCATTCGCGACAAGATGTTAAATCCATCGTGTTCGCGACAGATATGATGATAATGATGATGATTAATTTTTAACGCAATGTTTACAATGCATACTTGATTGATATTGCATTTAACTAAAAGAATAGCTATTCAGCTTTAAGAATCTGTAAGTTAATAGCAATATATCTTTATTTTGAGGTCTCGATATCGTATTACAAAAACAAGAAACCACCCTCGCAGAGCCCCACCGTACAGAGCAAAGTACACTACAAAGAGGCCAGTTTGTGTGAAACATTTTAAAAAAAACTTGAAACACGAGTTTCATAAAAAATTAGTAGTGAAAAACCCAGATATGTGATCATGTGTGGCCACCACGATGCGATGGCTGGCTGCTGACTACTGGTTAGTAGTCAGACACTTCCTTTATAAGGTAAAAGTGTCCTTTGTTTTGAGAAATTTACTGTACTGCGGAGAATCTGGAGAATGTTGCCGTTTGTGATAAATTTGTAGCCAGAGATCTAACCTTATGACCACACTTTGTAGCTTTCTTACTTTGTTCGTTAAAAATGTTGCTGTTTGACAAAATAAAATGTACTGCGAAAAGTAAGGTGAACGATTTTCTGTGCCATGAGTGTAAGTTAAACATTCCATTAAGTCCTCCCAAAGCTCCTGGATTTATACATGTTTTACGAATTTATACATGTTTTACGAGGGAACCCCTTTTTGTGTGAAAATGTTCTGAGAAAAATAATAGTTGGGTAGTTTCCTGTGCGGCTAAGTCACAGAAATAAGCGTAGACAGGAGGTCATGACAAATCTGGTAACGATAACAGAGATGGATAACCTTAGGTTGACAGGATAAATGGCAACCCTCTGATGCTAAAAATGTCGGTCTGCCTGCGCAAAGTGGTTGCGTTATGTACTTACAGCAGCGCCTGAAAAACTAGTTATGGTGACCAAAAATAAAATAACAAGGGAAGTGGCTGAGTAAGATATAAAATGAAAGTACTAGTTGTACTCATGGCAATTATTCAAAAACTGACCAAATATTCGATTGCGTTATGGAACGCAACGCCCGTTTATAGTAGGAAATCTGGACCAGGCCCCCACCACCCTGCCGGAGTCCCAAAGTTGGAAATGGCGGACATTAATTCCTAAAAAAAAAAACGAGACCTACAGTACTCGCATATGATGTGTAACATGTGACAAAATACTTATGAAATTAATTAATTGTCGGGTCGTACATTCACGGGCCGACCCTTCGAATAGTAGTATGTCATCTTTGCCTTTGCCATCACACTAGGCGGCATGGCTATGACAACCTTAGTTTTCGAGAATTAAAAAACGTTCGCATTTCCTGTTACACATTTCCGTCCCATTTCACGAAATCACTCCCACAAATTGCAGGAAAGCGAGAGCAAAGATGTTACACATCAAAAAGAAAAATGAAATGGAAATGAAAATTAGGCTACGTCAAAGAAACGAACATACATACATACATGCACTTGTAGAAATTACCCTTCTTTTTGAGCAGTCAGGCAGACGTCGCCGGGCACTTTCCTGAACAATTTACCCCACCGTACACACAATGCACTTATCCTTCGTTATATGCTCCGAACCCTTTCTATTGTTAGAGAGGATTATCAATCCTCGAACTGTATCCATTGCTTTAGATCCTGCCTGGAATTATTAATATATAATATCCCGTTGGTCACCCTTTATTATTATTATTATTCACAACTGGTAAACCCTTGACAACATCTCACCTGGGTGGTAAGTGACGATGTTGCGGAAGATGGAAGTGGGCTTACCAAGATTCCCCAACGCAACCCTAAAAAAACTTTTTTAGACAAAAGGAACACAAGTGGATAATATTTAAGGAATTTCTACATTAATAAATATGTAGAAACTCCTTGATAATAGGTAATATTATTTACTAGCTGTTTCCCGCGGCTTCTTCCGCGTGGACAACGTTTCTATGACTTTTCGAGGGTGCGCAGTGCGCGAGCCGCAAGCGGTTATCGAGCGTGAAAAAAAGTAGCCTGTGTTAATCCAGGTCCTATAATCTGTTTACCTACCAAATTTCAGCCAAATCCGTTCAGTAGTTTTTGCGTGAAGAAGTAACAAATATACACACTCACAAACTTTCGCCTTTATAATATTAGTGTGATTTTGAAATTATGTTCTTCATCTCGATGAAGTTTTCAGGTTCAATGGTCCAACTCGGTTCGACTAATCATGAACTACCGGACAATATGGTATTCTATGACCAAGTTCCGATAACTTCAACTAAGTTTTAATTGGTCAGCGGAGACTGCAAACGATTTCAAGTCCAAGTTAGATAGTCGATTATTTTAATTAATGGCCACTAGTGGGCTAATCGAATCAGAAATGAGAAGATCCTTAGCAGAGCCAAGATAACCGACATAGCCCACAGAGTCGATAAACTTAAGTGGCAGTGGGCAATGGGCAAAGCACATCGCTCGTACAACAGATGGCCGTTGGGACAGTAAAGTTCTTGAGTGGCGAGCGCACGTAGACCGACGGCCTGGGAAGGTCGCGGGAAGCCGCTAGATGAGGGCAGCGCAGGACCGGTCGTTGTGGTAAGCCTTAGGGGAGGCCTTTGTCCAGCAGTGGACGTCTTCTGGCTGATATGATGATGATGATAAGCTGTGATAATTCGATTGGGTTAAGTGTAATTAAGGTATATTATAAGTAATAAGGGCCCGCGTGGTTGACTAAGGCCTAATCGCCCTGATTTAAGGTAGGCTCGAGCCCCTCGGTGGGGACGTATATGAGCTGATATAATAAATAAAAAGGTATATTGTAAATATAAAAACAAGTATGTGTAGATAAGTAATTTACTTCGGTATACATACTTTTGGTAATAAAATTAAAACTACCTATTTATTACTAGGTCGGGTTATGACTGGTCAGTTTACAGAACTCGTCAGTTTCCGTAACTTATCAATTCGGTATTTGACTGCTAGTCATTTGAGTCACTTTTTATCAACTCTCAAAAACAACATTTTGTTCTGAAATTGTTCGTGTTACAAACTTGTCACGTCATTGTCTTTGACGAACTAATTTAGTGATATTAATAAATATAAAATTTAATTTAGAATAAAATGTTAAATTAATACGTTTTTATGCTTTTGGAGGAGAAATGCTATTTAGTGAATAATATTTTTTTTATTTATTTTAAACGCTGTCAAATACCCTATTTCCCTACTCGTCAGTTTCATCTTTTTTTTATTTTTTATTCACAATTGGTGAGCCCTTGACAATATCTCACCTGGTGGTAAGTGACGATGTTGCCGAAGATGGAAGCGGGCTTACCAAGATTCCCCAACGCAATGGGGAACTGGCTATCTTATCTTCATGCCGGAACACACCAATGATATCAACATTGATATTTGACGGCAAGACTTACATAAGATGGTGGTAGCTAGCCAGGCGGGCTTAGAAAATGCCCTACCACCAACCAAACCGAGTCTTACAATTGACCCCGCCGGGAATCGCACCCGCGACCTCCTGTGTAAAGCCAGTGAACTTTGCCTCTGAGCTACGGAGGCGGTTAAAAGCTGGTTAATTTCCTCAAAATCCATCCACAAATTATTATAAAACTGTTAACTTAATATTTTGATGTCAATTGGACCATTGGTGCGAGAGTATCTAATGTGGCTCTGACTTTACAAATACGATACGAGTATATCCATTTTTACGACTGACGCGTTTTTACTCTGATCCCAAACCTCCTGTCTATACTGCATATTGGCAACACATTTTGTTAACCAAATATCCAGTGTGACAGCAAAGGTTTATGCGTTCTCATCGGGTTGAGATTTTCTCGGTGTTACCAGCTTTAGTTGTGTTTACAAGTTTGTGAGATTTATGTAAGATCTGCTGTCTCTTCTAAAATAAAAGGAAACAGTGACTAACTGATTGGCTGACTGTCTGTGTAACGCGGTAACGCTGTTATTTAAGGCGCTAAGATCACTCAATCCGAGCAGTTTGATACGACGTGTTTCAATAATATCGAACGTGACTCTATTCATTTTAAGTTCAAATCAATGCGAGCTTCAAGGCGGCTGTTACGTTGAAACCAAATGCCCAATTCTCGATTTTTACATGTTTTTATACTTTCCATCACTTTCAAATAAGTTTTAAAAAAATGTGTGCAATAAAATGAAAGGTCTTAAAGTCACCGATTTTTGAATGTTGGTTTCATTTTATATTAACTATTTGTTTTCGAGAAATTTTGCAATGAATGCCAAAAACAGGGTCTACAGTGTATTTTTTTACATCAAAAGTGGTAATATTTTTAAAATTGTATTTTTTATAATAAAGGGATAATAAGAGTGATAAAGGGATGTGGGCAACTTATACAGGTCTGATCGATTCAAAATTTGGTGCACTGTTACTGTAATAACATTGAAAAACCATGGTAACATTGACCTGATTCTGCAGCATCTCCTGGAATCTGCAGGATAACCAACTCCTCGCCAACTTCCAGCAGAGGTATCGTGTTTGGGATCATTGGAATAGACTCAATGAATAGGTGTTATATAGAACATGGTATCCTTGAACTGACGCTGCAGCATCTCCTGGTGTCTGCAGTTTACCCAACTCCTTACCAACTTACAGCAATGCAAAATATATAGACACGTGTAAAAAAATGATGTAGGACTCGTTAACTGCAGATTTTATTCATCATACTGAACAACTTTCCCCAAGGAAGCCATACCCAATTCTCAAAAATGAATTTTGAACCTCCATACAAAAATGCATAAAATAGGTTTGTATGAAGAACATTTTTTTTTGCGATTTTAGCAAAGTCTTAAAACAGAAGTTGTTCAGTATGATGAGTAGAAGCCCCAGTTAAATGTATATGGTAAAGAAAGGAAAATGAGATAATAAAAAAGATGGAAAAACAAACGGTCTAAAAGCACAGGGCAGAAATATTAATATACTATTATTACTAATGTTTGTTTGATTTTGTTTACACCAAAAAAATATATAATTTGGGTACTTACATGGGGCAGCCCTATGGGAACCTTCATAGTCCTGAGTCCTATAGCCTGGTAAGATAACTAGTGAAATTAGACCCCCTGACCAAATCTCAGCCAAATCGGATCAACTTCAGTTTTAGCGACGATTTTGCTTTCCGCCATTTTGATTTATTTTATTGCACCTTAAGGATCGCCAGGAGGCTCAAGTTTCCACACAAACGTAGTTCCGCTTTAATACAAAAACTATACATGCCAGATTGAATCCTAACTTTGCGAATATATTTAGTTGGCACATATCGATGTTTGTAATTAGTTTTCATAGTAGTAAATTGAAAAATAACTAAACGAAGGCTTAAATTAGTTTTGTACTGAAAGTTTGAAACTTCTCTTATTTTTTTCCGTTTTATATTAGTGCAACGAAAACTAATTTTAAACATCGATATGTGTCTTCTACATATATTCGCAAAGTTTGGTTTCAATCCGGCATGTAGTTTTTGTATTAAACCGGAATTACGTTTGTATAGAAACTCGAGCTTCCTGGTAAGTTGTCTACGCTTGCCCAGGAGGGTGTACCTACATTTCATTAGCGCACTCATTCTATCTTTTTCCGTTTTGAAGCGTAATTGACCAGCTCATATACGTCCCCACCGAGGGGCTCGAGCCTACCCTGAATCAGGGCGATTAGGCCTTAGTCGACCACGCGGGCCCAGTGCGGGTTGGTCGACTTCACACACAACCTTCGAGTTTCTTCGCAGGCCTGTGCAGGTTTCCTCACGATGTTTTCCTTCACCGTTAAAGCAATCGGTAATGATATGTACGTAAGTTTTGGAAAAACTCATTGGTACCTACATTGGCCGTCCAGATTTGAACCCGGTACCTCTGGTTAGATGGACCGAGTCATTACCAGTTGAGCCACCGACGCTTTCGACGTTCTATCCCATATGGTGAACCAATTATTGAGGAACCATGACGGTAATCTTTTTAATAAGACCGGCCAAGTGCGAGTCAAATTCGCGTACTAAGGGTTCCGTACAAAAAAACTAATTTTCATCTACAGCGCCATCTATAATAAATAAATAAATAATAAATATTCTCGGACAAATCACACATGGTCATCTGGCCCCAAAGTAGGATACCCTGTGTTATGGGAACCAGAGACTGATATACATACTTATATAAGTTTAAATACATACGTATATAGATATTTAACACCCAGACACAGAGCAAACAAATCTGCTCATCACACAAATGCTTGCCCTGGGTGGGGATCGAACCCACAACCCTCGGATCAGTAGTTAAGGGCACTAACCACTGAGCCACCGAGTCAGTCAAGTCAATCTATAGATATAGGTTAATTCAAATTAATTGCTGATGTCGTATTTACTGCGTAAATTAAGTACACAGAACGTAGGTAATATTAGATCCCACCAGGTATCGCTAGTTTCTAAACAATCAGACTTTGGAAATTTCGTTTTTCCTGTAAGAACGAAAGGATTTTAGATTTTCTTATAGATTTTCCTGAAATCGATGCATTTAACCTCATATACTGAGATTTATACAAATTCTTTTTTATTTATATAGTCTTAGTTATTTGAATTTAACTCCTACTAACTACACTATTATTATTTTGATTATACCCCATTGTAAAACAAGAACTGATATCTACAAAAAATACGGTGATTCGTAATTTTCAATCAAAAGTAATGTCACCGCAAGTAACGAATGCTATTTTATAATAAAATTACACTAACATTGTTTTCACATCTCTAAAATGAAATCAGTAAAACGTTTTTTTACTCTCCTGTAAAGTTGACGTTTTGTATATAGAACCAAACTCTTAAGCGTCGATATAACAAACTTATGACAACCTGTTTTTGCGTCGGGGATTACCACGCTTGCTACCTATTAACCACCGTGCCCTAATCAGTGCCGCTAAAAACGCTAAACACGTTAAAATATAGACTTCTTTTGCAATAAATAAGTGCAATTTTGCATTATTATCTTTGGATTTTGCAAATTTTCTATGAAATTACTACACGAATTTTGATAAAATTTATATGACACAACTTGCGCGTATACCCTTTCAAACAAAAAAAAACATGATCGATCTGTATTTTTTTAAATCAACAAAGATATCACATAACAAACATATAGTCGAATCAAGAACCACCTCTTTTTGGAAGTCGGTTGAAAATTATTATTTTAAAACTTTACTTATTTGCACTGGCAACACCGGAGTTCTGTTTAGCACCTCGACATCCAGACGTAAATGCCATTTTATGCAGATGCCTCTTCAGCCTGGCTTCAATTTTCCGAGTCATTTATTTACCGAGATATCCCCGGCATTCCAATATTCAGACGCAATTTTATTTACAGCTCGACTTGTCGACAGACAATCAGACTTTTGAATATTAGATTTTTTTTATTATCTTCGAGAAAGCAAACATGACGACTTTTTATTAAATTTACCATTGGTAAGCCCTTGGCATCATCTCACCTGATTGTTATTGATGTGATGCCACAGTTGGGAGAAAATTTACCAAAAATTCCTAACACATTGGAAAACTGGCTATCTTACCTCGAATGCTTACTAATATTATAAATGTGAAAATGTGTTTGTTTGTTACCTTTTCACAGTTCAACGACTTGACCAATCTTAATGAAATTTGGCATGCATGTAGCCTGTGTCACAGGGAAGGACATAGGCTACTTTTTATCCCGTTATAATAGCATAGCCCGATGCAATTCCCAAGGGAACTAAAAATATACTCTTTTTTGGTTAATTTCTCTAACATCGCAACGGAACAATGGATTGTGTATTTTTTTACACAGAGATGGTTAAGGGGGTGGGAAATGACACGATTTACTAATAAGCATATCCTTAAATAGTTCCCGAGGGATCTGGAGAAAATTCACGTCCACGCACCGCGCACCCTCTAAGTCAGTCACAAAAACGATGTCCACGCGGGCGAAGCCGCGGGCAAAAGCTAGTCTTTTATAAATGTAAAAATGTGTTTGTTTAATTATCTTTTTTTTTACATTAATTTAGAAGTTTTTTTTTAGCTTCAAGGGACTGTAAACCGGAGTATATTATGATTTTAATTTCAACTCGATAACTTTACGCGTTCCCGAGATAAAGAGAAACTCCTTACCCAACTCCTCACCAATTTACAGTAAATTAATCGTGTTTGGGCTCATTGGAGTAGTTTCAATTATAAAAGAACACTTCTTGTCTTTTCCTTTTTAAAGTTAGCCATATTTATTTTATAGTTTATTTGTTTTTATATGTGCATTTTATTATATTTATTTTATTACATTTATTTATATTATTATATAATTACATTATGTAGTATTATTTTGTAGGTACGTGGTATTTATTTAGGAATATGTTGTCAAAATTTCTGTTTTTAAAAATGTTGTCTTTGTTAATGTACACGTCTTCTGCCATTCTTTTGTAATTTCTCTTTCCTAGGTCTGCTGGAAGAAATTTCTAATAGAAATAAGCTGTACCTTTTGTATGTTCTTATCTAGTTTAATGTTTGTTTGTCCCTATTTCTGTGTGCAATAAATTGTGAAATAAATAAATAATAAATAAAGTTTTAGATAGAAAATGGTAACTTTGACCTGATGCTGCAGCATCTTCTGGAATCTGCAGGATACCCAAATCTTTACCAACTTACAGCAGAGGTTTCGTGATTGGGATACCTATGTAAACTTTAAAAAGTATAAAATATAAACTTTAATTAAAAATTTAAGAAACGCTCAACAAAAAACTTCTAAAAAGTAGAAAATAATATTGTGGCCCTTTAAGTTAATATAAGTAAGGTAATATAAGTAGTTATATTTTAATCTGATAGTCGTCGCGGGGAACCGCTAAGTTAATAAAATAAAAACATAATACAACTGTTTTAACTAGGTAATTACTAATAATTTCACAACATAGCGGTCCCCCTACGCGACGCCTCTTAGATCAAAAATAACTACTCAGTTAAACTTAAACGGCCAAAACATATTATTTTCTAACTTTTAGAGGTATTTTCGCAAGTTTTTTTGTTACATTTTATTTTAAGTATTTATATTTATATTCTCATAAGCCTCCCTTAAAAACTCAGACATGGTCTGTTTTAATTAAACACCTTTCATCTGTCTGAAAAAATGTTTCGTGCAATAAATTTAGGGGATTGTTCAATTTTCAGCCTGTCACCAAAAGTAATGACATAATTTAGGCCCAGTGTTCCTTTTGATTGCATGCGTTTATATGTTTTTTATTTTCCTGGTGTAGGATCATAAACGAATTCAATTTTCCAACAAAACAATACTAAATTTCACTCTTTGCTTATACAGGGTGTAACAAAATTGGTGAAGGTCCCGTTAACTGGGGGTTTTAATTATCATACTGAACAACTTTTGTTCTACGACTTTGAAGAAATCGCAAAAAAAATTTTGCTCTTCATACAAATTGTTCAGCTGAACGACCATTTTTGTGAAATTTAGTATGGAGGGTCTAAATATTATTTTGAGAAACTAATAGTCACTTTAGGGAAAGTTGTTCAGTATAATTAGTAGAACCCCCAGTTAACGGGACCGTATACACCCTATATTGGTGTAACAAAATTAGCTGAAACTATTTTAACTGGTGCTTCTACCCATGAAACTGAACAACTTTCCACATGGAACCCATAGTCACATCGGAAAAAGAATTGACTCTCCCATACTAACTCGACCAGCTGATCAGCCAACTTAGAATGGGAAGATCAATTTTTTTTTATATTTGACTATGGGTTTCATGGGGAAAGTTGTTCAGTTTCATGGGTAGAAGCACCAGTTAAAATAGTTTCAGTTAATTTTGTTAGACGTTATATACGCCCTTATTTGCCATCATCTCACCTAATGATGATTGTTTGCGATAGCCAAAATTAATTATGTAAAGCAACTGTTTAATTAATGTGTTTTTAAAAAACCGGCCACTAAGGGTTCCGTACCAAAACTTATTTTCATCTACAGCAGCAGATGACGCTATAGATATAGACTAGCTGTTTACCGCAGCTTCACCGGCGTGGACATCGTTTCTATGACTTTTCGAGGGTGTGCAGCGTGAAAAAAAGTAGCCTATGTCTTAATCAAGGTCCTAATGTGTCTACCTACAAAATTTCAGCTAGATCCGTTCAGTAGTTTTTGCGTGAAAAAGTAACAAACATATACCTTCACAAACTTTCGCCTTCATAATATTAGTGTGGTATAGGTAAAAGAGAACTAAGGCTGTTGTCGTATTTCTACGTAAATTAACAATGTAGAAGATACTATACTAGATCCCTTGTTGAAAATCTCAAATATGTGTATTTTTTTATAGTTTTAAGATAAATCGTTTTGAAGTTATTTAAGAAAATTGGCGAAAATTTACCATCCTCTCCACCCTTATTTCATAAGATAATGAGTGTATCAGTTGGTGTACGAGGATATAAAATTCCTCATGCTCCACCCAGATAAAAGACTCAGGTGGAGCACGTATCAGTTGGAGTACGAGGACTTACAATTCCTCATGCTCCACCCAGGTGGAAAACGCAGGTGGAGCACGAGGAACGACCCGCCAAGAGAGAGTCAAAGATATTTTTTATTACCAAACAAATTTTATTACTAAACAACACTAATGTATTTCGGCTTAAAGATAAGATAGTCAGTTCCCCATTGTTTTGGGGAATCTTGGAAAGCCCGCTTACATCTTCGGCATCATCGTTACTTACCATCAGGTAAGATAATGCCAATGGATTAGCAATTGTGAATAAAAAAAAGTTGGGATTAAATAAAATGAGCACCAAAAAATACTTGGATACCCTAAGCTCTCTTACCAAAAAAAAATATTCAAACACCAAATGTACTAAATGAGCACCAAATCTTAGCGAGAAAATTATTGCGCTATTTCTGCCTACACAACGAGTGGCAAAAATAATATATACATAGCGAGCGAAGCGAGCGATATGAGGTTCGCTCAGGTTTGATTGATTATACAGTCAAAGAGCCCCCCCCCATGGGTAGCAGAATGCTGTGCTAAAGAAGAAACGCTACACGCTACGCGCTACAAATTAAATGTAGTTAAAAATGGTGGTCATTATTATTTTTGGGTGAACAATGATTAGTTTTGAGTCATTTGCTTTAATAGGATAGCAAGATGTAAAAAATATGGTTATAATTTCACAATGAATTGGAGTTTTAATTTTGATGCGTATTTACTTTTTTTGTCTGTAAAAAGTGTTTTTTTTTTGTTAATTTTACTACTGGTGTTCAGTATAAAAGTTAAATGAAAAATTAAAAAGTTTCATGAGTAGGTAGAAGCTGTAGTTAAAATAATGCTTTAGGTACCTACATTTTTATCAACTTTTATTTATTAGAATCTGGGAACACAGACGAACGCTGCTGCCAAGGAATTCCACTCCTTCGCTGTCCGCATAATAAATCAGGGAGGGAAATATTTCGTGCGTTAATTATTCAAACTATAATTCATTAAAACAATAAATTATGTGTATTTATTACAAGCTTTATATTAGCTTGCCGTGTTAGGTACCAAGTCTGTTACTTTGGGAGAAATTTTGAAAGTTAATTTGTGTTTTAAAAGCCGCCACCAGCTCGTTGACGGGTCACTGACATACCCGATAGATTTCTTGTTGCGATATTTAAGGGGAGCGGTGCCTCGCCTTAAATATCGCACAAAGAAATCTGTGGAGAAGTGGAGAAGCCCTTTTGCTAGATCATTTTTTTTCTTTTTTCTTTTTTTGGTCTTGTAAAAAATATTGGACATACTTAAGGATATTGTCTGAGGAATGTGCTAATATGTTACACGATAGTGTGTACTTTACTAGATCATAAAAAATCCCAAAAACAGGTCTAAAACATCTAAAAAAAGTCTAAAACGAATTTTTTATTAATAAAATTTCTAAGTTAACACATAGTTTTTATATGGAGATATTTCTTTTTAAGTACTACAGAGAAACTGATAAATTTTAGTTTTTAAATTGAAGTCTTATGAGAAATAACAACGTAAAACATTGAAAAAGTGCAAAAGTGTTGTTATTGTCTTGACTCTTTACACGTTAAGAAAAAAACAGAGACAACTGTTTTACAAATGCCTTGCTTTAACTAAGATCATCTAATACACTGTAAATCAGTTCCTCAACAGACGATGTAATTTACGCAGAGACTGTGGAATTGTACCAGTCTATTGGTGTTCAATAATGACCCCTGTTTGACTTTGAGAAGCACGTCTGAAGTCTCTTGCACTTACTTCATAAAGCGCTTGAGGCTGGCGTTCACTTTATCGGCCCTGGTACCCCGCGTCACTACCGGCATTTCTAGCGTATAGATAACTGTGATAATATTATACACATCGCTCGTTTCTCCCTCTGGATGTCCTGAACAGTTTTGTTTACTGCTACTACAGCTTTCTTTTGCGCCATAAAGCATTAAAATAAATATTAGACAACAGTCCTAAGACTACCCAGACTTTGTCACAGTTACGTCACACCCTGAACACTTCATACAACGGGTCAGAAATGACATTTCCAAAAAGGAATGACGGAACAAACAAAATCGCGGCGAAATCCTATACGTTCGACAACCAAACTGTAACCAATCTGTATCAATCTGGGTGACGAGGGGGTGAGATCGCAATCTATAGAGCGGCATGGAGTGCCCATACTGTATGTTAGTACTAATATATGTATATACTTTGGTTACGTGATCCCCACTGTGGTGGTCCCAAGTCCTCCTGAGACTGAAAGCCTGTGTCTTAGTGTCTATTTGATCGTCTAGATTATCCTGAAGTGAATCCTGCATTAAGCCCCTTACTGATGAAAAGTTATGCCTATGGGATAGAAAGTTTTCACGAGAATGCATTGTATCTATAGTCTAGTATCATATCAGCTCATACGCGTCCCCATCGAGAGGCTCAATCCTGCTCTATTGTCTATCTTCAGAAATCGACAATTCTGAAATTACCAAAATGCGAGTTATTTTATTTTGTAATTCTAAGTGAAGGGAATTCGTAGACTCCCAGGAAGCCCCAATGTTGCATGCAGAGGGTACAAAAGGGAAATAAAATATCTTGGTTGAGTCTTAATTAGATATACAGTATATTTGACTCAAATTGTGGAGAAACCTTTGTTTATATAGGCGTAAAACTCCACGTTACATCATTTAATTAACGTTATTGTTTTGTTTATACAGAAATTTAATTGCAGAAGTTGCCCCAATGCAACGGCATGATATTAACTTGGGTATTTAATATTATAAGTACGGCCATACATTAATAACAGCTCTATATTTTATAGTTAATTATTGACCCAAGAAGATGTCACATTTATTCTTGTATTTGTTCTTGCATTTAACGGTACAAATTTGATGTAATATTGAATTATACAAGCCCTGTGCGATGTCTCGCACTAACTTACAGACGTATATAAATTAGGATTAAATTGTCTACATTAAGTAAGATTAAAAGTATACAAAAATTAAGTAGACAAGTGACAGTAATGAAATCGTTCGTCAATGGGCGAGTTAGAGAAACAAAATACTACAACCACCTTATGCGAAATTATATGTACAAATCTATAACTCACAGAGAACCCTAATTCTTAAAGAACCTTTCGAGTGTTCCATATTTAAATTTAGTAATGACTATAACAAACATGGTTATTTAGTGTGTGATTCCAGTTACACGTAGCTGTAAAATGATTGCACAATGGAACCTTAAGACCAATATGATACGTACCCAGACACACGTCGAAGCTCACAACACTTACTTTTCACACCCTGAACTCAACGATAAAAAAAAACCAATATTCGATCCCTCGACACACGACTTCCTCGATCCGGCATCTCATCTCGTCTCCTCTTGCGCACACGCATCCCCAAGAAACAGCCCTCCATCCTGTCTCTTTCACACAACATTACAAGTTTCATGGGTAGAAGCACCAGTTAAAATAGTTTCAGCTAATTTTGTGAGACCTTATAACCTTTACAAATAAATGTATTTATTTGCTTACAAATGAATGTATATTTACGTATTATGAATTCAACAAAATTATTGCAGTATTTTTTTAATTTGTAAGAATTTTTTTTTTGAGACATATTAGTGCTGGCTGGAGTACAGTTTATTTTTAATCTCTAAGGGACTTCAGAACTAACTAATATCTACTAGATACCTCCACGCCTAACTGAGGAAAAACCGGCCAAGAGAGAGTCAAAGATATTTTTTTATTACCAAACAAATTTTATTACTAAACAACACTAATGTATTTCGGCTTAAAGATAAGATAGTCAGTTCCCCATTGTTTTGGGGAATCTTGGAAAGCCCGCTTACATCTTCGGCATCATCGTTACTTACCATCAGGTAAGATAATGCCAATGGATTAGCAATTGTGGTTTAAAAATGTTGGGATTAAATAAAATGAGCACCAAAACATACTTGGATACCCTAAGCTCTCTTACCAAAAAAAAATATTCAAACACCAAATGTACTAAATGAGCGAGAAAATTATTGCGCTATTTCTGCCTACACAACGAAAAAGGAGTGGCAAAAATAAGTTTTTTCTAAAAAACTGTAAATAAGCGAGCGAAGCGAGCGATATGAGGTTCGATCAGGTTTCATTGATTAAACAGTCAAAGAGCCCCTCCCCCCCCCATGGGTAGCATAGCAGAATGCTGTGCTAAAGAAGAAACTACGCGCTACAAATTAAATGTAGTTAAAAATGGTGGTCATTAACTATTTTTGGATGAACAATGATTAGTTTTGAGTCATTTGCTTTAATAGGATAGCAAGATGTAAAAAATATGGTTATAATTTCACAATGAATTGGAGTTTTAATTTTGATGCGTATTTACTATTTTTGTCAGTAAAAAGTGGTTTTTTTTTGTTATATTTTACTACTGGTGTTCACTTTAACATAAGCCTTAAAAAGTTTCATGAGTAGGTAGAAGCTGCAGTTAAAATAATGCTTTAGGTACCTATATTTTTATCAACTTTTTTTATTAGAATCTGGTAACACAGACGAACGCTGCTGCCAAAGAATTCTACTCCTTCGCTGTCCGCATAATAAATCAGGGAGGGAAACATTTCGTGCGTTAATTATTCAAACTATAATTCATTAAAACAATAAATTATGTGTATTTATTACAAGCTTTATATTAGCTTGCCGTGTTAGGTACCAAGTCTGTTACTTTGGGAGAAATTTTGAAATTAATTTGTGTTTTAAAAGCCGCCACCAGCTCGTTGACGGGTCACTGACATACCCGATAGATTTCTTGGTGCGATATTTAAGGGGAGCGGTGCCTATTTGCTAGATCATTTTTTTTTTGGGTAATTACTACAAAGTATCGGTCTTGTAAAAAATATTGGACATACTTAAGGATATTGACTGAGGAATGTGCTAATATGTTACACGATAGTGTGTACTTTACTCGATCATATAAAATCCCAAAAACAGGTCTAAAACGTCTAAAAAAAGTCTAAAACGAATTTTTTGTTAGTAAAAATTTCTAACCAAAAGATCGAGGTGTAACGCAAATAAATTAATTTTAAACATGAGGGTCAGTTTGGGGGGAGGGTAAACTAGTTTTTTTAAGTTTTTCAAAATGTATTGTTTGACATATAAAATGAATGGCTTGTTAATAATCTAAATATTTTTTTGTTTTATAATTTTAAGATAAATAGTTTTGAAGTTCTTTAAGAAAATAGGCAAACATTGAAGATTCACCCACCTTTCCCCTTTATCTCCAAACCCACGGGGCCTAAAATCTTGGAAAAATCACAACATATGAGGTTGAATGCATAAAATACAGGAAAGTCAATGAGAAAATCGAGTCCTTCCATTCCCATAGGAAAAATGAAAATTCTGTCCAGAATAAGTGAACCCCTATTTACCTGGAGCAAAGTATGTAATGAGAAGTCTTATTCTGTTGCAATTTAATATTTGGTGCGGAACCCTGTTTGTGTGACCCCGAGTCGCACTTGGCCGGTTTTTTTCGAATATCTTCAATATACAGATTTTTTTCTATTTACGATTTCATTAAGTTTATTATGTTAAAATAGATAACAGCGAAGATAAAAGGTCAGGTGTACATACTACATACTTTGATCTTCGGAAAATATAATAACATATTCCTACCTAATTACGGTAAAAGTCATTCAGGGGGAATGCTACGTGTTCAGACATCTTTTTCTTCATTTGTTTTTGAGACGTTTTCTTAATTAAGTACGAGTACCACGTCACAGTATCACAATATAGAGGCTTACAGTAGCGCAACGAATGTACTTACGCAGAGCAACGGAAGGGTACTTGCGGGGCAGCGGGCGGCGGGGCACAGCAAACTCCGCAAGTTTGCCAGGCTGACTATAGGCTAGTATGGGCTAGTACCTACGCCGGTGGCGCATAGTGCGACATCAAAGGCGTTGCGCTACTGTAAGCCATATCGTAATACTGTGACCATGTCCCATCTGTATTGAGCTTGAGTTGTTTCTTTTTGTACCCCTTATTAAGTCATCTTACATACAAGAACAGATAGGTTTATATTTTGATATGGGCCTCATAAAAAGGCTCAAGATAACCCAAAGGGCGAAGGAGCGAGCTTTGCTTGGAGTTTCCTTACGCGAACAAATTTAAAATGAGGAGATCCGTAGGAGAACCAAGGTTATCGACATAGCACACAGAATCGCTAAACAGTGGCAGTGGGTGGGGCACATAGCACGTAGAAAAGATGGCCTTTAGGCCTACGTAAATAATACCAATATCAAAAGGTAAGAGATAAGTAATAAAGTTTTTTTATAGAAAAATGTGAGGAAACCTGTACACGCCTGCGTAGAAATTCGCAGGTTGTGTGTAAAGTCGACCAACCCGCACTGAGCCCGCGTGGTAGACTAAGGCCCGATCGCCCCAATTCAGGGTAGGCTCGAGCCCCTCGGTGGGTATTGGTAAGGAGCGTCGGTGGCGTAACGGCTAGGGCCGCCGCCTCCTATCCGGGAGGTCTTGGTTCAAATCCTGCCACGTACCAATGTGATTTCGAATTTAGTTTCATATGTACGTTTATCCGACGCTCTTGCGGTGAAGGAAAACATCGTGAGGAAACCTGCACACGCCTGCGAAGAAACTCGCAGGTTGTGTGTGAAGTCGACTAACCCGCACTGAGCCCGCGTGGTCGACCAAGGCCCGATCGCCCGAATTCAGGATAGGCTCGAGCCCCTCGGTGGGGACGTATATGAGCTGATGTGATAATCAGTAATTTAAAAAACGAAACGTATAAGCCTAGCTTTTGTTTTGACTGACAACCTATCAAAAATTGGTCCAAATCGGTTACATTAAAGAGTTGAAAATCGTTAATGCCTTTGTATGAAAAGTCGCAGCTTCACAATCCAGCTCCTTAATATCTGTGCGTTTTCATACTTCAAAAATATATTTAAACAATGTTAAGTTTCATTACCTCTAAATAGCTTAGCATCAGCTTTGCATAGAGCTTGAATAGAAATTTATGATAATTTTAACGCATACAATATTTTGATACATTGACCCTGCCATACTCGTATGTTAATGAACTCGACTGTACTGTAATTTTAACCGCCTCCGTGGCGTAATGGTTTGTCCATTCGCTTCACACCAGGAAGTCGCGGGTTCGATTCCTGGTGGGGTCAACTCATAAGACTCGGTTTGGTTGGTGGTAGGGCATTTTCTAAGTCCGCCTGGCTACCACCATCTTATCTAAGTCTTGCCGCCAAAAAGGAGCGTTAACAACATTGATGTGTTCCGGCTTAAAGATAAGATAGGTAATCAGTTATCCATTGCGTTGGGGGATCTTGGTAAGCCCGCTTCCATCTTCAGCATCAACGTTACTTACCATCAGGTGAGATGATGCCAAGGGCTTACCAATTGTGAATAAACAATATCAAAATGTGTGCTGGGACACATAGCAAATTTTTCAGAATTTATAATTTATTATCTTTAGTGGGAAATTGTATTGGATAAATCACATTAGGGTCGGTAGAAAAATGGAGGTTGTATAGAGGCCAGCACATCAAGCAAACTTTGTAGATTGTACCGTTCTTATGTCGTATGCGCATGGATCAGAATCGCACTACGAGAGCCTAGCTTAATGTGCTGGCTGGCCTCTGTACACTAAACAAGTTAAACGTAAATAAATGCAAATGAGTCATTTATCATAGATCATTATACCTATTTAAAAAATATAAAAAGTAACTAAGTTGACTCGTTGGCTCAGTGGTCCTGCTCTTGACTGCTGATCCGAGAGTTGTGGGTTCGATCCCCACCCAGGGCAAGCATTTGTGTGATGAACAGATTTGTTTGCTCTGTGTCTGGGTGTTAAATATCTATATATGTATGTATTTAAACGTATATAAGTATGTATATCAGTCTCTGGTTCCCATAACACAGGGAATCCTACTTTGGGGCCAGATGACCATGTGTGAAAAAAAAAAGTGCGAGTCGGACTTGCACATGAAGGGTTCCGGACCATCGTACAAGATTTAGCACTATGTAATTTTAAAATACTTTTGACATTTTAAAAACATCACGTTTTTTGTGTAGTATTCATTTTAATTTTACTTAATTTTTATTATTTGTTGTTATAGCGGCAATAGAAACACAAATACTCTGCGAAAATTTCTGTCTACCTCAGTGATATGCTATATATATGGTGTAACAAAATTAGCTGAAACTATTTTCCTGGTGCTTCTACCCATGAAACTGAACGACTTTCCCCATGGAACCCATAGTCAAATCGCAAAAAAAAATGGCTCTCCCATATTAACTCAATCAGCTGATCAGCCAACTTAGTATGGGAAGTTCAATTTTTTTTTGAGTTTTGAGTATGTTTCAACTGTCTACCTCAGTGATATGCTATATATAAGGTGTAACAAAATGAGCTGAAACTATTTTAACTGGTGCTTCTACCCATGAAACTGAACGACTTTCCCCATGGAACCCATAGTCAAATCGCAAAAAAAATTTAGCTCTCCCATACTAACTCGATCAGCTGATCAGCCAACTTAGTATGGGAAGTTCAATTTTTTTTGAGATTTGACTATGGGTTTCATGGGGAAAGTTGTTCAGTTTCATGGGTAGAAGCACGAGTTAAAATAGTTTCAGCTAATTTTGTTAGACCTTATATAAAGGAAGGTGGATAGGTTACATGCGTCCAAAAAGTGAAGCAAATAAAATGATGCCAATTGGAATCTTTTTTCTTAGTAGCATTAGGTGCAATGAAAGCGAACTACCTATAATGTTGTGTGTGTAAGTGGGTTCGATTTTCAAATGTTGTTTGTTAGTGCATAATCCATCTATGGTAACAAATCTCTGGTCTACCTACGGTTCATGAAATATGGGCTTACTGGCAGATAGATGGACGGACGGAGAGAAAAGTCTTAGTAATGTCCCGTTTGCACCATTTGAGTACTGAAACCTTAAAAAATCGAGTTATTTTGTTACAGCTTTCATATAATGATTTTATTTTGAATATTACTTTCACAAAGGTAAAAAAAACCTGCTGCGGTTACGAAATTTAAAACCTTTGAAGATTATACATTACTAGCTTTTGCTCGCGGCTTCGCCCGCGTGGACTTCGTTTTTATGGCTGTCTTAGAGGGTGCGCGGTGCGCGAGCCGCAAGCGAGCGTGGACATGAATTTTCTCCAGATCCCTTGGGAACTATGTAAGGATATGCTTATTAGTACATCATGTCTTTTCCCAGCCCCTCAACGATCTCTGTGCAAAAAATCACACAATCCATTGTTCCGTTGCGATGTTAAAGAAATTAACCAAAAAAGAGTTATTTTCAGTTCCCTCAGGAACTGCATCGGACTATGCTATTTTCACGGGATAAAAAGTAGCATAAAAGTAGCAGTCCTTTCTCGGGACACAGTCTACTAGCATGCCAAATTTCATTAAGATTGGTCAAGGCGTTAAAGCGTGAAAAGGTAACAGACAAACAAACAAACACATTTGCACATTTATAATATTAAGTAAGGATGAGGATTTAGTTATAACCTATCAATGGTAAATTTACTTACTGTTTGTCAATATTTCTTTTCTTTTCTTGCCAACCTAACTAACGTGTAATGTCAAATTTATATTCATAATAATTTTCAATTAAAATCATATGACTTTGTGACCACTAATAATGTGTTACAAAAACAGGAAACTAATTCTTTCAAAATTACGTCGAACGCAATATTTTTCGTAAATTAATTAATGTTTCTGTGACACGGAACTTCGTTAGCTGTGTCCCATTTTTAACAAAATTAACTTAAGCATTTGTTTGTCGACGAGCACAACACATTCTCCAGATCTTTGGAAACTCAGTAGGTATACTGCTCAGAAGAGACCAAACTCAGTAGGTATACTGCTCAGAAGAGACCAAACTCAGTAGGTATACTGCTCAGAAGAGAACAAACTCAGTAGGTATACTGCTCAGAAGAGACCAAACTCAGTAGGTATACTACTCAGAAGAGATCAAACTCAGTAGGTATACTGCTCAGAAGAGACCAAACTCAGTAGGTATACTGCTCAGAAGAGACCAAACTCAGTAGGTGTACTGCTCAGAAGAGACCAAACTCAGTAGGTATACTGCTCAGAAGAGACCAAACTCAGTAGGTATACTGCTCAGAAGAGACCAAACAGTAAATTGGCCAATTTCTTATACATTTTGAGCTAGGTTCAGTTTCTGCCTGCTAAACCGAGGGCCACGGATGGCCATGGGATCGATTGGGATCGGCCACCCAGGGTAAATGATGACGATGATGATGGTCCTAGCCGTTTTCGCCTACAGCGACCGCAGAGTTGTCCGGCTCAGCTGCAGGCGTCCCGCTGCTCCGCCCTCTCGTGCGCGCGCATGTGGCTGTGGTAGCCAATCTTCGCTCGGAACGTGCGGTCACACTTGGGGCACGTGAGAACACCGTTGCTGTAATATATATATATGACGTATGACGAACAGATTTAACTGCTCAGCTTTTTGACGACGCGTGAGCATAGTCCGTAATGGCGGCGTGTTAAGGCGAGTATATTGATTGGAACAGTTGTCTCCGTCATTTTCTTTACGTGTAAAAACTTAAGAAAATAACCACACTTTTTTAATGGTTTTTCGTTTCAATCAAAAAACTACTAAGAAAGTATAAAAAATAATAACATTACTCACTTTTTATCATATCAAATATTTATTATATTTTTTTAAATTTATAATTCAATATATTAGTCATAACTAGAGTTGAAAGTAATGGTGTAGACCTATCTTTGGGATTTTTACCGACTTTAAAAAAAGGAAGAGGTTTTATGTTCGAAAAACTGCTCAATCGTTCGTGTTTCTAATAGCTTTTGACTTTAAGGAACATCATCAACAATAAGAGTAATTTTTTCAACCTTGGGTTTTCTATCGTTTAGGTGTAATTGACGTCAAAAATAATGAAAATCTGTAATATTACCACCTTAACTGTGAGTGCGGCGTACACTGCAAACATTTTGGCGGCATTCAGTTGCCGTAGCCGGCCTGTAGGGATTTGAAGGATAAACGACAAATCCTTACTAACTAATATTATAAATGTGAAAATGTGTTTGTTTGTTACCTTTTCACGCTTAAACGCCTTGACCAATCTTAATGAAATTTGACATGCAGGTAGCCTGTGTCACGAGGAAGGACATAGGCTACTTTTTATCCCGTTAAAATAGCATAGTCCGATGCAGTTCCTGAGGGAACTGAAAATAAACTCTTTTTTTGGTTAATTACTTTAACATCGCAACGGAACAATGGATTGTGTTATTTTTTGCACAGAGATGGTTGAGGAGGTGGAAAATGACATGGTTTACTAATAAGCATATCCTGACATAGTTTCCGAGGGATCTGGAAAAAAATCACGTCCACGGTCGCGATCCGCTTACGGCTCGCGCACCGCGCACCCTCTAAGACAGTTATAAAAACATTGTCCATGCGGGCGAAGCTGCGGGCAAAAGCAACTACGGAATAAATATAAAAATAATCGTAGTTTTACGTAGTTTAGAGTGAATGTGACACTGTACTCGGTGAATAATGCCGTAAGTAAGAAATTTGGACCTACAAATACGACGGCAATGGTAGGTACATTTTTTACATCGCATATGAAACTGGTATTTGATTTAACTTGAAGTATAGTAAATTAACTCCAATAATCTGTTACTTCTTATCAACATCTTTTTTCCTGGGTATGTGTTACAAAATTCTAAACTTTTTGCGCGAACCCGCCGTAGTGCCGTAGAGGAATTCTAGTTTTGATGTTCTTTTGTTTTAATTGATTAAATTAAGTGTGTTTAATGATTTAATATTATATAGGCATATAAACTTTAGTTAACGTAGTAAGTAATGAAAGTGACATTTTATTCGTAACGGTGCTGTGACTAGAAAAATTTTCCGCTACAAATATGATGGGTACATTTCATCATAATTAAAGAAAAAGAAGATCGCGGGAAGCCGATGGATGCGGGCAGCGCAGGACCGGTCGTCGTGAAAATCCTTGAAGGAGGACTTTGTCCAGCAGTGGACGATTTCCGGCTGATATTGTCGCGGAGCGTTGTATACGTCTGTATCCACGCCGCGATCGTCACGTACGAACTTATGATTAAACTCACATGTGACTCGCTGTACTGCACAACAATTCATGTCCTTTACCATCGCAGAGTACACCCGACCACCCGTGCTGCCAGGTGTTCGTCCAACTCCTGTAATTAAACTGGCATGAGTATGATAGCGGATCCCATAATCTGTCGTGAGGAGTGGGGTTCTACATTGGGATGGACATGCAGTCCATGGCTAAATTACGGGACGAGGATGCACATGAAATTAGCAATCGGTGTTACATATGGCGCCTTTCTATGAGAGTGTGTTTGACGTCAAGTGTGCATACAAATGAATATCACATAATACATGAACACAATAGCATGAGTAAAGCAATGGTTAGTCACACATCAAACGACAACAGTGCTGAAAGAAATGAATCATTAATAGGTCGGTGGTAAGGAAGTTAAGGGAAGGGGATCACATTGCCACGTCCCACGTTGGAAGAGCCACTCTCCTCGTCCCCTCGTCCCACCCGCGTCCGGGCTGGCGAGTCATTGGGGACTGTTGCCATGTCCCACGTTGGAGGAGTCATTCTCCTCGTCCCCTCGTCTTTCCCATGCCTGGGCCGCGAGTCGTCAGGGACCGTTGCCATGTCCCACGTTGGAGGAGCCACTCTCCTCGTCCCCTCGTCCCACCCGCGTCCGGGCTGGCGAGTCGTTGGGGACTGTTGGGGGAGTAACGTTCCCCATGTCCCACGTTGGAGGAGAAACACATCCCCATGTCCCTCGTCGGGGGAGAGGTTTAATTTCCCCATTGCCAGGCGACATCTGGCTATCCGTCCCCCTCGTCCCACCCGCGTCCGGGCTGGCGAGTCGTTGGGGACTGTTGGGGGAGTAAGTAGCGTTCCCCATGTCCCACGTTGGAGGAGAAACACATCCCCATGTCCCTCGTCGGGGGAGAGGTTTAATTTCCCCATTTCCAGGCGACATCTGGCTATCCACGTTCACAGAAGTATCAGCGGGTACCACGCTATTCTCACACGTCGATTGATCCACATCTAGGTAGTCGGCACTCTGGAAAGATCTGCGGCTTCCCGTAACTTACAGATCATACTCGAGTATGTCGTCTTCCGTATATCCATAAACAGTCTTAGGTTCATCCAAGGTGATTGGGTTCTTGTCCGTTCCGTGTACTCAACAGGATCTGCAGCGCGCTCGCCACGTCAGCGCCACGTCGTTCAATTGTCATCTCTCCACCTAGTTGTGTTAGGAAAACAATGTGTCAAAGGACACGATGATTATAGGTAGGTTATGTGCGAGCTGTGGTAGCGTGTATGATGTGTCGTGGAAATATGGTGCAAGGTCGATGGGGTTTGGTGATTGTGGAGCCTTCAGGCTGATACCGGCACCAGGCATTGTGTAAATATCAAGATTACATCGGATATAGTTACATGAGCAAGTTAGAAGCAAAGAGAGATTTCGACAAGATATGAAATCAACTATGATACTCAACTTGGGTCCTTTGGCGCAGTAGTAGTAGCAGCTGGCTCGTGTCTCCTTCCTTCCTCGTGGTTGGCTCGAAGAGGTGTTGATCGAAGCACACGCGAAATCGAAATGAAATGAATTAGGAGCCCGGCGCTCCTATATAAAACGAGTGAAATGACTAAGAGGATAAAAACTCTTTGCTGTTTACCGATTCGTCATAGACTAATCAATTTAAGTTAGGTCATCTTTATGAAGTTCATTCGCGACAAGATGTTAAATCCATCGTGTTCGCGACAGATATGATGATAATGATGATGATTAATTTTTAACGCAATGTTTACAATGCATACTTGATTGATATTGCATTTAACTAAAAGAATAGCTATTCAGCTTTAAGAATCTGTAAGTTAATAGCAATATATCTTTATTTTGAGGTCTCGATATCGTATTACAAAAACAAGAAACCACCCTCGTAGAGCCCCACCGTACAGAGCAAAGTACACTACAAAGAGGCCAGTTTGTATGAAACATTTAAAAAAAAACTTGAAACACGAGTTTCGACAATTTAGTAGTGAAAAGTCCAGATATGTGATCATGTGTGGCCACCACGATGCGATGGCTGGCTGCTGACTACTGGTTAGTTTTTTTTCCTTTTTTTTCGAAAGGACAAGCTTGTTGTTGGCCGTTGGGGCCTTTACAACTTCACCGGGCAGGGGAGGCGAGTACGGAAGGCACTCAACCTAGTGCAAAGCACAAAGATGCAACTGCCTAAGGGCGCCCAGGTGGACACGGACCTCGGCTTAGGTCGTTGCTTGGACGTGGGAGGATCGGAGAGAAGCGGCCTGGTATATGCCGGTAGCGCTGGTAAGCGCCAGAAGCGGGGGGACGCCGCCCTCGCCGGCGAGGGCAGAATGTCGGTGCAGTGTTTATCTGTGGGTTAGGGGGCGGGGTCAGGGCAGCTACGGCTAGCGTGGTCGGGTCGTCGGGGTCAGTGAGTATATGTCTGGGGCGTCGGATTACGCGTATGGGGTTCGCGGGTAGCTCGTAAACGGCGGCATTTACAAGTAGCGGGTTGGGGTGCTGATTAGTAGTCAGACACTTGCTTTATAAGGTAAGAGTGTCCTTTGTTTTGAGAAATTTACTGTACTGCGGAGAATCTGGAGAATGTTGCCGTTTGTGATAAATTTGTAGCCAGAGATCTAACCTTATGACCACACTTTGTAGCATTCTTACTTTGTTCGTTAAAAAATGTTGCTGTTTGGCAAAATAAAATGTACTGCAAAAAGTAAGGTGAACGATTTTCTTTGCTATGAGTGTAAGGTAAACATTCCATTGAGTCCTCCCAAAGCTCCTGAATTTATACATGTTTTACGAGGGAACCCCTTTTTGTGTAAAAATGTTCTGAGAAAAATAATAGTTGGGTAGTTTCCTGTGCAGCTAAGTCACAGAAATAAGCATGGTCATGACAAATCTGGTAACGATAACAGAGATGGATAACCTTAGGTTGTCAGGATAAATGGCAACCCTCTGATGCTAAAAATAACGGTCTGCCTGCGCGAAGTGGTTGCGTTATGTACTTACAGCGCCTGAAAAACTAGTTATCGTGACCAAAAATAAAATAAAAAGGGAAGGGGCTGAGTAAGATATAAAATGAAAGTACTAGTTGTACTCATGACAATTATTCAAAAACTGACCAAATATTCGGTTGCGTTATGGAACGCAACGCCCGTTTATAGTAGGAAATCTGGACCAGGCCCCCACCACCCTGCCGGAGTCCCAAAGTTGGAAATAACGGACTATTTCCTAAAAAAAAAATGAGACCTACAGTACTCGCATATGATGTGTAACATGTGACAAAATACTTATGAAATTAATTAATTATCGGGTCGTACATTCACGGGCCGACCCTTCGAATAGTAGTATGACATCTTTGCCTTTGCCATCACACTAGGCGGCATGGCTATGACAACCTTAGTTTTCGAGAATTAAAAAACGTTCGCATTTCCTGTTACACATTTCCGTCCCATTTCACGAAATCACTCCGACAAATTGCAGGAAAGCGAGAGCAAAGATGTTACACATCAAAAAGAAAAATGAAATGGAAATGAAAATTAGGCTACGTCAAAGAAACGAACATACATACATACATGCACTTGTAGAACATTACCCTTCTTTTTGAGCAGTCAGGCAGACGTCGCCGGGCACTTTCCTGAACAATTTACCCCACCGTACACACAATGCACTTATCCTTCGTTATATGCTCCGAACCCTTTCTATTGTTAGAGAGCATTATTAATCCTCGAACTGTATCCATTGCTTTAGATCCTGCCTGGAATTATTAATATATAATATCCCGTTGGTCACCCTTTATTATTATTATTATTCACAACTGGTAAACCCTTGACAATATCTCACCTGGGTGGTAAGTGACGATGTTGCCGAAGATGGAAGTGGGCTTACCAAGATTCCCCAACGCAACCCTAAAAAAATTTTTTTAGACAAAAGGAACACAAGTGGATAATATTTAAGGAATTTCTACATTAATAAATATGTAGAAACTCCTTGATAATAGGTAATATTATTTACTAGCTGTTTCCCGCGGCTTCTTCCGCGTGGACAACGTTTCTATGACTTTACGAGGGTGCGCAGTGCGCGAGCCGCAAGCGGTTATCGAGCGTGATAAAAAGTAGCCTATGTGTTAATCCAGGTCCTAATCTGTCTACCTACTAAATTTCACCCAAATCCGTTCAGTAGTTTTTGCGTGAAGAAGTAACAAACATACACACTCACAAACTTTCGCCTTTATAATATTAGTGTGATTTTGAAATTATGTTCTTCATCTCGATGAAGTTTTCAGGTTCAATGGTCCAACTCGGTTCGACTAATCATGAACTACAGGACAATATGGTATTCTATGACCAAGTTCCGATAACTTCAACAAAGTTTTAATTGGTCAGCGGAGACTGCAAACGATTTCAAGTCCAAGTTAGATAGTCGATTATTTTAATTAATGGCCACTAGTGGGCTAATCGAATCAGAAATGAGAAGATCCTTAGCAGAGCCAAGATAACCGACATAGCCCACAGGTCAATAAACTTAAGTGGCAGTGGGCAATGGGCAAAGCACATCGCTCGTACAACAGATGGCCGTTGGGACAGTAAAGTTCTTGAGTGGCGAGCGCACGTAGACCGACGACCTGGGAAGGTCGCGGGAAGCCGCTAGATGAGGGCAGCGCAGGACCGGTCGTCGTGGTAAGCCTTAGGGGAGGCCTTTGTCCAGCAGTGGACGTCTTCTGGCTGATATGATGATGATGATAAGCTGTGATAATTCGATTGGGTTAAGTGTAATTAAGGTATATTATAAGTAATAAGGGCCCGCGTGGTTGACTAAGGCCTACGCGCCCTGATTCAGGGTAAGCTCGAGCCCCTCCGTGGGGACGTATATGAGCTGATATAATAAATAAAAAGGTATATTATAAATATAAAAACAAGTATGAGTAGATAAGTAATTTACTTCGGTATACATACTTTTGGTAATAAAATTAAGACTACCTATTTACTAGGTCGGGTTATGACTGGTCAGTTTACAGAACTCGTCAGTTTCCGTAACTTATCAATTCGGTATTTGACTGCTAGTCATTTGAGTCACTTTTTATCAACTGTCAAAAACGACATTTTGTTCTGAAATTGTTCGTGTTACAAACTTGTGACGTCATTGTCTTTGATGATCTAATTTAGTGATATTGATAAATATAAAATTTAATTTAGAATAAAATGTTAAATTTATACGTTTTCTATGCTTTTGGAGAAATGCTATTTAGTGAATAATATTTTTTTATTTATTTTAAACACTGTCAAATATCTTATTTCCCTACTCGTCAGTTTCATCAAATTCGTTAGCTGGTTAATTACCTCAAAATCCATCCACAAATTATTATAAAACTCTTAACTTAAAATTTCGATGACAATTGGACCATTGGTGCGAGAGTATCTAATGTGGCTCTGACTTTACAAATTCGATACGAGTATATCCATTTTTACGACTGACGCGTTTTTACTCTGATCCCAAACCGCCTGTCTATACTGCATATTGGCAACACATTTTGTTAACCAAATATCCAGTGTGACAGCAAAGGTTTATGCGTTCTCATCGGGTTGAGATTTTCTCGGTGTTACCAGCTTTAGTTGTGTTTACAAGTTTCAGAGATTTATGTAAGATCTGCTATTTCTTCTAAATTAAAAGGAAACAGTGACTCACTGATTGGCTGACTGTCTGTGTAACGTGGTAACGCTGTTATTTGTTATTTAAGGCGCTAAGATCACTCAATCCGAGCAGTTTGATACGACGTGTTTCAATAATATCGAACGTGACTCCATTCATTTTAAGTTCAAATCAATGCGGGCTTCAAGGCGGCTGTTACGTTGAAACCAAATGCCCAATTCTCGATTTTTACATGTTTTTATTTAATTTTCATCACTTTCAAATAAGTTTTAAAAAAATGTGTGCAATAAAATGAAAGTTCTTAAAGTCACCGAGTTTTGAGTGTTGGTTTCATTTAATATTAACTATTTGTTTTCGAGAAATTTTGCAATGAATGCTAAAAACAGGGTCTACAGTGTATTTTTTTACATCAAGAGTGGTAATATTTTTAAAATTGTATTTTTTATAATAAAGGGATAATTAGAGTGATAAAGGGATGTGGGCAACTTATACAGGTCTGATCGATTCAAAATTTGGTGCACTGTTACTGTAATAACATTGAAAAACCATGGTAACCTTGACCTGATTCTGCAACATCTCCTGGAATCTGCAGGATAACCAACTCCTCGCCAACTTCCAGCAGAGGTATCGTGTTTGGGATCATTGGAATAGACTCAATGAATAGGTGTTAGATATAACATGGTATCCTTGACCTGACGCTGCAGCATCTCCTGGTGTCTGCAGTTTACCCAACTTCTTACCAACTTACAGCAATGCAAAATATATAGACACGTGTAAAAAAATGATGTAGGACTCGTTAACTGCAGATTTTATTCATCATACTGAACAACTTTCCCCAAGGAAGCCATACCCAATTCTCAAAAATGAATTTTGAACCTCCATCCTCCATACAAAAATGCATAAAATATGTTTGTATGAAGAACAATTTTTTTGCGATTTCAGCAAAGTCTTAAAACAGAAGTTGTTCAGTATGATGAGTAGAAGCCCCAGTTAAAGGGACCTACACCAATTTTGTTACAACCTGTATATGGTAAAGAAAGGAAAATGAGATAATAAAAAAGAAAGGAAAATGAGATAATAAAAAAGATGGAAAAACAAAGGGTCTAAAAGCACAGGACAGAGATATTAATATACTATTACTACTAATGTTTCGTCCACTGCTTGTCCAGCAGTGGACGATTTGTGGCTGATATGATGACTAATGTTTGCTTGATTTTGTTTAAACCAAAAAAATATATAATTTGGATTAATTAATTAATTATTAATTTATTATTTATTATTATTTATTTATTTTTTATTTTATTTTAAATTAATTTTTATATTTTTATTTACACGGGGCAGCCCTATGGGAACCTTCATAGTCCTGAGTCCTATAGCCTGGTAAGATAACTAGTGAAATTAGACCCCCTGACCAAATCTCAGCCAAATCGGATCAACTTCAGTTTTAGCGACGATTTTGCTTTCCGCCATTTTGATTTATTTTATTGCACCTTAAGGATCGCCAGAAGGCTCAAGTTTCCACAAAAACGTAGTTCCGCTTTAATACAAAAACTATACATGCCAGATTGAATCCTAACTTTGCGAATATATTTAGTTGGCACATATCGATGTTTGTAATTAGTTTTCATAGTAGTAAATTGAAAAATAACTAAACGAAGGCTTAAATTAGTTTTGTACTAAAAGTTTGAAACTCTCTTAATTGTTTCCGTTTTATATAAGTGCACCGAAAACTAATTTAAAACATCGATATGTGTCTTCTACATATATTCGCAAAGTTTGGTTTCAATCCGGCATGTAGTTTTTGTATTAAACCGGAATTACGTTAATATAGAAACTCGAGCTTCCTGGTAAGTTGTCTACGCTTGCCCAGGAGGGTGTACCTACATTTCATTAGCGCACTCATTCTATCTTTTACCGTTTTGAAGCGTAATTGACCACCTTTCTCTATAAACTGCTAAATAGATTTCTATCCCATTATTATATCAGCTCATATACGTCCCCACCGAGGGGCTCGAGCCTACCCTGAATCAGGGCGATTAGGCCTTAGTCGACCACGCGGGCCCAGTGCGGGTTGGTCGACTTCACACACAACCTTCGAGTTTCTTCGCAGGCCTGTGCAGGTTTCCTCACGATGTTTTCCTTCACCGTTAAAGCAATCGGTAATGATATGTACGTAAGTTTTGGAAAAACTCATTGGTACCTACATTGGCCGTCCAGATTTGAACCCGGTACCTCTGGTTAGATGGACCGAGTCGTTACCGGTTGAGCCACCGACGCTTTCGACGTTCTATCCCATATGGTGAACCAATTATTGAGGAACCATGACGGTAATCTTTTTAATAAAACCGGCCAAGTGCGAGTCCAATTCGCGCACTAAGGGTACCGTACAAAAAAACTAATTTTCATCTACAGCGCCATCTATAATAAATAAATAAATAATAAATATTCTCGGACAAATCACACGTGGTCATCTGGCCCCAAAGTAGGATACCCTGTGTTATGGGAACTGATATACATACTTATATAAGTTTAAATACATACGTATATAGATATTTAACACCCAGACACAGAGCAAACAAATCTGCTCATCACACAAATGCTTGCCCTGGGTGGGGATCGAACCCACAACCCTCGGATCAGTAGTTAAGGGTACTAACCACTGAGCCACCGAGTCAGTCAAGTCAATCTATAGATATAGGTTAATTCAAATTAATTGCTGATGTCGTATTACTGCGTGAATTAAGTACACAGAACGTAGGTAATATTAGATCCCACCAGGTATCGCTAGTTTCTAAACAATCAGACTTTGGAAATTTCATTTTTCCTGTAAGAACGAAAGGATTTTAGATTTTCTTATAGATTTTCCTGAAATCGATGCATTTAACCTCATATACTGAGATTTATACAAATTCTTTTTTATATATAGTCTTAGTTATTTGAATTTAACTCCTACTAACTACACTTTTATTATTTTGATTATATCCCATTGTAAAAAAAGAACTGATATCTAAAAAAAATACGGTGATTCGTAATTTTCAATCAAAAGTAATGTCACCGCAAGTAACGAATGCTATTTTATAATAAAATAACACTAACATTGTTTTTACATCTCTAAAATGAAATCAGTAAAACGTTTTTTTACTCTCCTGTAAAGTTGACGTTTTGTATATAGAACCAAACTCTTAAGCGTCGATATAACAAACTTATGACAACCTGTTTTTGCATCGGGGATTACCACGCTTGCTACCTATTAACCACCGTGCCCTAATCAGTGCCGCTAAAAACGCTAAACACGTTAAAATAGCAATTTTGCATTATTATCTTTGGATTTTGCAAATTTTCTATGAAATTACTACACCAATTTAGATAAAATGTATATGACACAACTTGCGCGTATACCCTTTCAAACAAAAAAAAAACATGATCGAGTTATATTTTTTTTAAATCAACAAAAATATCACTTAACAAACATATAAAAAACATATAGTCGAATCAAGAACCACCTCCTTTTTGGAAGTCGGTTGAAAATTTACACAGTTTAAAACTTTACTTATTTGCACTGGCAACACCGGAGTTCTGTTTAGCACCTCGACATCCAGACGTAAATGCCATTTTATGCAGATGCCTCTTCAGCCTGGCTTCAATTTTCCGAGTCATTTATTTACCGAGATATCCCCGGCATTCCAATATTCAGACGCAATTTTATTTACAGCTCGCCTTGTCGACAGACAATCAGACTTTTGAATATTAGATTTTTTTTATTATCTTCGAGAAAGCAAACATGACGACTTTTTATTAAATTTACCATTGGTAAGCCCTTGGCATCATCTCACCTGATTGTTATTGATGTGATGCCACAGTTGGGAGAAAATTTACCAAAAATTCCTAACACATTGGAAAACTGGCTATCTTACCTCGAATCCTTACTAATATTATAAATGTGAAAATGTGTTTGTTTGTTTGTTTGTTACCTTTTCACAGTTCAACGACTTGACCAATCTTAATGAAATTTGGCATGCATGTAGCCTGTGTCACAGGGAAGGACATAGGCTACTTTTTATCCCGTTATAATAGCATAGCCCGATGCAATTCCCAAGGGAACTAAAAATATACTCTTTTTTGGTTAATTTCTTTAACATCGCAACGAAACAATGGATTGTGTAATTTTTTACACAGAGATGGTTGAGGGGGTGGAAAATGACACGGCTTACTAATAAGCATATCCTTAAATAGTTCCCGAGGGATCTGGAGAAAATTCACGTCCACGCTCGCGAGCCGCTTGCGCCTCGCGCACCGCGCACCCTCTAAGTCAGTCACAAAAACGATGTCCACGCGGGCGAAGCCGCGGGCAAAAGCTAGTCTTTTATAAATGTAAAAATGTGTTTGTTTGTTTTTCTTTTTTTTACGTTAATTTAGAAGTTTTTTTTTAGTTTCAAGGGACTGTAAACCGGAGTATATTATGGTTTTAATTTCAACTCGATAACTTTACGCGTTCCCGAGATAAAGAGAAACTCCTTACCCAACTCCTCACCAAAGTAAATGAATCGTGTTGGGGCTCATTGGAGTAGTTTCAATTATAAAAGAACACTTCTTGTCTTTTCCTTTTTAAAGTTAGCCATATTTATTTTATAGTTTATTTGTTTTTATAAATGCATTTTATTATATTTATTTTATTACATTTATTTATATTATTATATAATTACATTATGTAGTATATTATGTATTATTTTGTAGGTACGTGGTGTTTATTTAGGAATATGTTGTCAAAATTTCTGTTTTTAAAAATGTTGTCTTTGTTAATGTACACGTCTTCTGCCATTCTTTTGTAATTTCTCTTTCCTAGGTCTGCTGGAAGAAATTTCTAATAGAAATAAGCTGTACCTTTTGTATGTTCTTATCTAGTTTAATGTTTGTTTGTCCCTATTTCTGTGTGCAATAAATTGTGAAATAAATAAATAATAAATAAAGTTTTAGATAGAATATGGTAACTTTGACCTGATGCTGCATCATCTTCTGGAATCTGCAGGATACCCAAATCCTTACCAACTTACAGCAGAGGTTTCGTGATTGGGATACCTATGTAAAGTTTAAAAAGTATAAAATATAACTTTAATTAAAAATTTAAAAAACGCTCAACAAAAAACTTCTAAAAAGTAGAAAATTATATTGTGGCCCTTTAAGTTAATATAAGTAAGGTAATGTAAGTAGTTATATTTTGATGTGATAGTGGTCGCGTAGGAGAACCGCTAAGTTAATAAAATAAAAACATAATAAAACTGTTTTAACTAGGTAATCCCTACTTATTACTTATTTACTTTTTACTTATATATAATATTATAAATGCGAAAGTAACTCTGTCTGTCTGTTACGCTTTCCCGCAAAAACTACTGAACGGATTTGGCTGAAATTTGGTAGGTAGACAGATTAGGACCTGGATTAAGACATAGGCTACTTTTTACCACGCTCGCGAGCCGCTTGCGGCTCGCGCACTGCGCACCCTCGAAAAGTCATAGAAACGTGGTCCACGCGGGTGAAGCCGCGGGAAACAGCTAGTTACCAATAATTTCACAACTTAGCGGTCCCCCTACGTGACGCCTCTTAGATCAAAATATAACTACTCATGTTAAACTTAAACGGCCAAAACATATTATTTTCTAATTTTTAGAGGTTTTTTCGCAGGTTTTTTTTTACAATTTATTTGAAGTATTTATATTTATATTCTCATAAGCCTCCCTTATAAACTCAGACATAGTCTGTTTTAATTAAACACCTTTCATCTGTCTGAAAAAATGTTTCGTGCAATAAATTTAGGGGATTGTTCAATTTTCAGCCTGTCACCAAAAGTAATGACATAATTTAGGCCCAGTGTTCCTTTTGATTGCATGCGTTTATATGTGTTTTATTTTCCTGGTGTAGGATCATAAACGAATTCAATTTTCCAACAAAACAATACTAAATTTCACTCTTTGCTTATACAGGCTGTAACAAAATTGGTGAAGGTCCCGTTAACTGGGGGTTCTACCCATCATACTGAACAACTGTTGTTCTACGACTTTGCTGAAATCGCAAACAAAAAATTTTGCTCTTCACACAAATTGTTCAGCTGATCGACCAATTTTGTGAAATTTAGTATGGAGGGTCTAAATATTTTTTTTGAGAAACTAATAGTCACTTTAGGGAAAGTTGTTCAGTATAATTAGTAGAACCCCCAGTTAACGGTACCTACACAACTTTTGTTACAACCTGTATAGGTGTAACAAAATTAGCTGAAACTATTTAAACTGGTGCTTCTACCCATGAAACTGAACAACTTTCTACATGGAACCCATAGTCAAATCGAAAAAAAAAAATTGGCTCTCCCATACTAACTCGACCAGCTCATCAGCCAACTTAGTATGGGAAGTTCAAGCCGGTTTTTTAAATACACATTAATTAAACAGTTGCTTTACATAATTACTTTTGGCTATCGGAAACAATCATCATTAGGTGAGATGATGGCAAGGAAGGGCGTATATAACGTGTAACAAAATTAGCTGAAACTATTTTACTCGTGTTTCTACCCATGAAACTGAACAACTTACCCTATGAAACCCATAGTCAAATATCAAAACAAATATCAAAAAGTTGACTGATCAGCTAGTCGAGTTAGTATGGGAGAGCCATTTTTTTTTCCGATTTGACTATGGGTTCCATGGGGAAAGTTGTTCAGTTTCATAAACCAGTTAAAATAGTTTTAGCTAATTTTGTTAGACGTTAATACGCCCTTATTTGCCATCATCTCACCTAATGATGATTGTTTCCGATAGCCAAAATTAATTATGTAAAGCAACTGTTTAATTAATGTGTTTTTAAAAAACCGGCCACTAAGGGTTCCGTACCAAAACTTATTTTCATCTACAGCAGCAGATGACGCTATAGATATAGACTAGCTGTTTACCGCAGCTTCACCGGCGTGGACATCGTTTCTATGACTTTTCGAGGGTGCGCAGCGTGAAAAAAAGTAGCCTATGTCTTAATCAAGGTCCTAATGTGTCTACCTACAAAATTTCAGCTAGATCCGTTCAGTAGTTTTTGCGTGAAAAAGTTACAAACATATACCCTCACAAACTTTCGCCTTCATAATATTAGTGTGATATAGGTAAAAGAGAACTAAGGCTGTTGTCGTATTTCTACGTAAATTAACAATGTAGAAGATACTATACTAGATCCCACTAGGTGTCGCTAGTTTCTTAACAATCAGACTTTGGAAATTTTGTTTTTCCTGTTAGAACAGAAGGAATTTTGATTTTCTAATACATTTTCCTGTAATTTATGGATTTAACCTCATACACTATCTTCTTTATAAAAAAAATTTAGGCACAGTAGTTTTTTTTTTTTTAATTCACAATTGGTAAGCCCTTGGCATCGTCTCACCTGATGGTAAGTGACGATGATGCCGAAGATGGAAGCGGGCTTACCAAGATTCCCCAACGCAATGGGGAAACTGGCTATCTTATCATCAAGCCGGAACACATCAATGCTATTAACACTGATGTTTGGCGGCTATACTTAGATAAGATGGTGGTAGCTAGCCAGGGGGAAATGTCAATTTACGCCTATTTTCTTAAATAACATAAAGAACATTTAATTTATAATTATAAAAAAATACACTAGAGATTTTTATAACAAATATATATTATTTTATTATTTTTTTTTTATTATATTTATTTTTTATTATTTTTTTATATATTATCTATCACACAATATAGTTCGCAAAACATTTTTTTTATATTTTCTCATTTAAGTACACCTAAAAATGGTCACTTATGTTTAAAGTTAATTTATTTACGTTACATTTCCATAGTTGGGTCACTGACTTACTTAAGTGTACCAAATTTCAACTCAATCGGTCCATTTCTTTTTTAAGTATATCGGCTGTGACAGACGGACGGATAGACAGACACACGAGTGATCCTATAACATTTTTTTTACGAGGTACGGAACACTAAAAAACTGGGCTAATTATGAGTCGTGCTCGCGCACCGAGGGTTCCGTAACACCACACAATATATTTGTAAAGTGATGATATCAGCTCATATCCGTCCCCACCGAGGGGCTCGAACCTACCCTGAATTAGGGTGATCGGGCCTTAGTCGAACACGCGGGCCCAGTGCGAGTTGGTCGACTTCACACTCAACCTGCGAGTTCCTCCGCAGGCGTGTGCAGGTTTCCTCTCGATGTTTACCTTCACCGTAAGAGCGTCGGATAAACGTACATATGAAATTTAAATTCGAAATCACATTTGTGAAGTGTATTTACAAAAAATAAGTCGAAATTAAGGAGAAACTTAGAAGCTTGATTTTTTGTTTTCTGGTCCCCTTAGTATGGCACTTACGTAGGCAAAGTATATAATATTAGTGCTAACGCACAGTATGGACACTCCCTGCCGCTCTCTAGATTCCGTCCTCACCCACTCGTCACCCAGATTGATACAGATTAGTTATAGTTTGGTTCTCGAACGTATGGGATTTCGCCCTGATTTTGTTTGCTCCGTCATTGGTTTTTATAAATGGCATTTGTCCGGAATGTGACGTTGGTACAAGGGTAAAGGTAGTATTGTTATCGTAAAAAAAAGTTTTCCCAATGTTCGTGAAAATATGTTCTATATCATTAATGCATACCGAAAAACCGAATCTCTCAAACCCGTCCGTGCGTTCGTGCGTCCGTCCTTCACGATTGGCTTTGGAAGATATAATATCTTTAGTGCTTTTGGGACCTTTGGAACTTAAGTGTTTTAAATTATTTCATCGAGGGATTATGAAAAGGTTCTTCGTACCGTCAAACCGAAGATTAGCTGTTATACATACAACAAAAATTGTTTTTTTTTCATAAACGGCTCTAAAGATTTGGATGAAACTTTGCATGTTGGAGTTGCTTATGTAAATAAATCGTGTTTGTATTTTTCTTCTACAAATGAAATTGAAACTAGCGATTTCGCAAAAATGGTTGGCTAAAACTATTTTAAGTTGTGCTTTTACCCACGAAACTGAACAACTTTCCCCATGGAACCCATAGTCAAATCGAAAAAAAAATTGTATGGGAAGTTCAATTTTTTTTTTGAGATTTGACTATGGGTTTCATGGAGAAAGTTTTTCAGTTTCATGGGTAGAAGCACCAGTTAAAATAGTTTCAGCTAATTTTGTGAGACCTTATAACCTTTACAAATAAATGTATATATTTGGTTACCAATGAATGTATATTTACGTATTATGAATTCAACAAAATTATTGCAGTATTTTTTTAATTTGTAAAAAAATTTTTTTTTGAAACACATTAGTGCTGGCTGGAGTACAGTTTATTTTTCATCTCTAAGGGACTTCAGAACTAACTAATATCTACTAGATACCTCCACGCCTAACTGAGGAAAAACTGGCCAAGAGAGAGTCAAAGATATTTTTTTATTACCAAACAAATTTTATTACTAAACAACACTAATGTATTCCGGCTTAAAGATAAGATAGTCAGTTCCCCATTGTTTTGGGGAATCTTGGAAAGCCCGCTTACATCTTCGGCATCATCGTTACTTACCATCAGGTTAGATAATGCCAATGGATTAGCAATTGTGGATAAAAAAAAGTTGGGATTAAATAAAATGAGCACCAAAAAATACTTGGATACCCTAAGCTCTCTTACCAAAAAAAAAATATTCAAACACCAAATGTACTAAATGAGCACAAAATCTTAGCGAGAAAATTATTGCGCTATTTCTGCCTACACAACGAAAAAGGAGTGGCAAAAATAAGTTTTTTCTAAAAAACTGTAAATGAGCGAGCGATATGAGGTTCGCTCAGGTTTGATTGATTATACAGTCAAAGAGCCCCCTCCATGGGTAGCAGAATGCTGTGCTAAAGAAGAAACGCTACACGCTACGCGCTACAAATTAAATGTAGTTAAAAATGGTGGTCATTATTATTTTTGGGTGAACAATGATTAGTTTTGAGTCATTTGCTTTAATAGGATAGCAAGATGTAAAAAATATGGTTATAATTTCACAATGAATTGGAGTTTTAATTTTGATGCGTATTTACTAATTTTGTCAGTAAAAAGTGTTTTTTTATTTGTTATATTTTACTACTGGTGTTCAGTTTAACATAAGCCTTAAAAAGTTTCATGAGTAGGTAGAAGCTGCAGTTAAAATAATGCTTAAGGTACCTACATTTTTATCAACTTTTATTTATTAGAATCTGGTAACACAGACGAACGCTGCTGCCAAGGAATTCCACTCCTTCGCTGTCCGCATAATAAATCAGGGAGGGAAAGATTTCGTGCGTTAATTATTCAAACTATAATTCATTAAAACAATAAATTATGTGTATTTACAAGCTTTATATTAGCTTGCCGTGTTATGTACCTAGTCTGTTAGTTTAGGAGAAATTTAGAAAGTTAATTTGTGTATACTTGTTTTAAAAGCCGTCACCAGCTCGTGAAGCGGTGCCTCGCCTTAAATATCGCACCAAGAAATCTGTGGAGAAGTGGAGAAACCTTTTTGTTAGATCATTTTTTTTCTTTTTTCTTTTTTTGGTCTTGTAAAAAATATTGGACATACTTAAGGATATTGTCTGAGGAATGTGCTAATATATTACACGATAGTGTGTACTTTACTCGATCATAAAAAATCTCAAAAACAAGTCTAAAACGTCTAAAAAAAGTCTAAAACGAATTGTTTATTAATAAAATTTCTAAGTTAACACATAGTTTTTATATGGAGATATTTCTTTTTAAGTACTACAGAGAAACAGATAAATTTTAGTTTTTAAATTGAAGTCTTATGAGAAATAACAACGTAAAACATTGAAAAAGTGCAAAAGTGTTGTTATTGTCTTGACTCTTTACACGTTAAGAAAAAAACAGAGACAACTGTTTTACAAATCCCTCGCCTTAACTAAGCTCATCAAATACACTGTAAATCAGTTCCTCAACAGACAGTATAATTTTACGTAGAGACTGTGGAATTGTACCAGTCTATTGGTGTTCAATAATGACCCCTGTTTGACCTTGAGGAGCACGTCTGAAGTCTCTTGGACTTACGTCATAAAGCGCTTGAGGCAGGCGTTCACTTTATCGGCCCTGGTACCCCGCGTCACCACCGGCAACATTGCACGTTTCCCCCTCTGGATGTTTTTTTTAATGCTATTACAGCTTTCTTTTGCGCCATAAAGCATTAAACTAAATATTAGACAACAGTCCTAAGACTACCCAGACTTTGTAACAGTTAGGTACGTCACACCCTGAACACTTCATACAACGGGTCAGAAATGACATTTCCAAAAAGTAATGACGGAACAAACAAAATCGCGGCGAAATCCTATAGGTTCGACAACCAAACTGTAACCAATCTCGTCACCCAGATTGAGGTGACGAGGGGGTGAGATCGCAATCTAGAGAGCGGCAGGGAGTGCCCATACTGTATGTTAGTACTAATATATATAAGGTCTAACAAAATTAGCTGAAACTATTTTAAGGGCAAGTTCAGCAAACGAAACTGAACAACTTTTTCTTCAGCGACCATACCGAATTCTAAAAAAAATCGTAACATTCCATTACTGCCTACTTAAATAAATAATATTCTCGTAGTACGGTCCTGGTTTTTGTTTACATCGCTGGACTCGTGACGTGTCGCAACAAAACTGTGCACTGTGCCCGGCCGTTGACCTTTGCTAGTTCACTCAATCAATTCTTATTTAAAATACTTAAAACCTTACAGTTCCTTTTTGCTGTAGGTAGTAAAATACAACCTAACAGGTATTTACACTTTACGAAAAAGAAGAAATTGAAATTGAAGGCGGCGGCTACTTCTTTGAAGGCATTTGAGGTCGTTGAACGAACCACGCGAAATGTACCTACGAGCAAGCTCCTACAAGCAACTGTGATGTAAATAAATATCTCAGTTACTCTCGCGCACTCATTGAGTTACGTTGCTCAAAGCCTAACCTATGACATTTTGTGACCTAAGTGCCTAAGTCACAATACAATTTTTGTATTGTGCCTAAGTTAAGTGTTTCGTAGTGAAAATGCCGTACAAAAGTATTTGGATATGGTGGTGTGCTATGAAGTTTGTAACCACAAGTTTGGGATGTAAGAAGGAAGGCTGAGGAGTGCGGGTAAAGAATCGGAATGATCGGAGCGGAGGCTTGTGCTACTATTATCATCTGTGGCGGAGGCGCGTGGGCTGCGGCTGCTACGGTACGATGGCCAGTGCCGCATCATTCATTAAGATTTCTTATTTTTTTATTGTAGATTTTTTTTCTTAGATTTCAGTATGGTCGCTGAAGAAAAAGTTGTTCAGTTTCGTTTGCTGAACTTGCCCTTAAAATAGTTTCAGCTAATTTTGTTACACCTTATATATATACTTTGGTTACGTGATCCCCACACACAGGAGTTTTCGTGTCGTCTAAATCAATAAGAATCTTGAAGTTTTTTGTTTCATTCACAAAAGATAACCCCTTGGCATCATCTTACTTTATGGTAAAAGACGATGATAGAAACGGGCTTTTTTTAATTAAAAATTTTAGTGCGTTTGGCTGCACCTCACCTGATGGTAAGTGCCGATGCAGCCAAGGCTGTAACACGTAAGCTCAATTATTCCTTTCCAAGATTAACTAACGTAATTGGCAACTGGCCATCTTATCCTCATGTCGAAAGTTGGACACATCAATACTACTAACATTGATGTTTGGCGGCGAGACTTAGGCAGGATGTGTGGTAGTTATTTCAACGGGCTTAGAAAAACCTACAGTCTTGTCTATCTTGGTATACCTGCTTCCTTTTTCGGCATCATCGTCACTTACCATCAGGTGAAATGATGTCAAGGGCTTCCAATTGTGAATTACAAAAAAGTCAACCAAACTGAGTCTTACAAAGTTAGACTGGAAATCGAACCCGCGACCTCGTAGTGTGAAACAAATTGGTTAAACATTACGCCACGGAGGTGGTTAAAATGAAATCAACCGTCACGTCATAATCTTATGATGGAAGACTTTTTACAGGAAAGCAATTTTCCCTTGTCGCCTGATTTCCGTCACCACCACATCATCTCACCTGATGATAAGTGACGATGATGCCGAAGATGTAAGCGGGCTTACTAAGATTCTCCAAAGCAACGGGGACCTTACTATCAAAATTCTGCTTAGTTAAATACAACTACAGGCTAACAAACACTTACACCACTATAGTCTACCAAGTCTCGTTCAAATATAAACAATAACAGAGATAGAGAAACGTACTCGGAATGCAGCACGAATGAGATAATAAATTTCACTTATTTCCACTTTCAACCTATTTGGGGAATACTGATCGACTGAGACGAAATGAGCGAATACGCTCATTCTGCAGGCATCAAAACTGCTGTACGCGTAGCGTAGGGCGGTCCATTGCTGTTATATTGGTCGAAGGAAAAGACAATATCGATGTCTGTAATTTGATTTCAATGAATTATGAAGGTTTTCAAAGACGCCGCCCAAATCCAGCGGCTTCCCGAGACTCTCGCCAAGGTTTTCAAAAACACCCCAATCCAGCGGCTTAACGAGACCTGTCACCCTTCACCAGATCGTCGCACTATCGAGTGGTAAGCCGCCAGAAGAACGCCAGTGAGGAATGTTTTCCGGTGCTTCCCGTTTTTTTCTTTTTTATTCACGATCGGTACATAAGCACTTGGCATCATCTCACCTGATGTTAAGTGACGATGATGCCGAAGATGGAAGCGGGCTTACCAAGATTCCCCAACGCAATGGAGAACTGGCTATCTTATCTTCACGCCGGAACACATCAATGTTGTTAACACTGATGTTTGGCGGCAAGACTTAGATAAGATGGTGGTAGCTAGCCAGGCGGACTTAGATAATGCTCTACCACCAACCAAACCGAGTCTTACAAGTTGACTCCACCGGGAATCGAACCCGCGACCTCCTGGTGTGAAGCAAATGGACTAACCATTACACCACGGAGGCGGTTTGAATCAAGGAAAAGCTTTTCTCACAGGTAAAGCTTTAAGCTTCTTACTACTTTATCGAATACCACTTTTTAACCCTGAGTCTTGAGATGTTATCACTTACGATCGCGGACATTTCATCTGCACTGTAATCGGTTTCTGCAGCGTCCTTGCTATTTATATTGTATGGGAGTAAACCGGTTCTGTGGCGTAGTGGTTAGTCTACTTGCTTCACACCAGGAGGTCGCGCGTTCGATTTCCTGAAAATTATGCTTTGTAAGATTCGGTTTGGATAGTGGTTAGGCAAATTTTTTAGCCCTCCTCGCTAGCTACCACTATGTCTTGCCGCCGAAACATCAATGTTAACACCATGATATGTTTCGGTATGACGCTATGATATCCAGTTTTATTGCAATGGGGAATCTTGTTAAGTCATCAGTATTTTACTATTCGCACGTTAGATACGACCACGTCCAGTTAACACTAGAGTGGACGCGCCCCTATTAGTTACGTAAGCGCTCGCGTGGTGTACATATGACCCCAACTTTAATACCAGTTTACTCAGCTTTGTGGTATCAAATTAATAAAACACTTATTATAACTATAAAAGGAACTTTATTTTGAATAACTTTCTTATATGCTAAATAGAAAACAAATTGTTTTATATGATTTAAACCTTCAAACAAAAAAAAAACAAAAACACTAATAATTTTTAATGGTTTGGTTTATAATCAGCCTTGCATTTCAAATAAAATAATATATTAAAATTTTTTATTCACCTTGGTGACAGTCTGGACATATCATCACCTGATGGTCACTACAGATCCATTTAGAACATAAAGAACAGGCTCTGCGGGTACACCGGTCTCGGCTTCGACTGCAAAACTCACAACCAACAAACAACTTCAAACACTCACTGCGCAAGCGACAGTCCCGAACGCGCGCCTGCGGTGCGGACTACTAAATGTATAGATTAGTTTATAACTGAGGCTTAGCTAGGCCACAGATTACTAATTAGTTATGGCTAGGCGCTCAAGGTTATTGAATATCAAATCACAGAGTTATAAGTCAAAACAAAACATTGGGGTACGTATGATGACCCCACGCGTCCACTCTAGTGTTAAAATGGACCTCTGAAATATACTAACTTTGTTATGTATCTTCGGTCAATTTCCGGGATTATTTAAATACCTTTATTATATTACTCCGGGATAAACGTTGTCACTGTACAAAGTTTAATTACAATCCCTTTAGTAGCTTTTGCGTTATGCGCGTTTTAACAAATGAAAAAACAGATAAAAAAAATTTAAAATAGCTATTTTAACATGTTCAGTTACTTATTTTATTATTACTTAGTTGATTTTTAGGGTTCCGTGCCTCCATAGGTAAAAACAAAACCCTTATAGGATCACTCGTGTATCTGTCTGTCCGTCTGTCTGTCACAGGCAATTTGCTCGGAAACTACTGGACCGATTGAGTTGAAATTTGGTATACACATATTTATTTTATTTTATTTATTTATTTACGTTACAAAATTACATGTTAACAAAACATTATGTAGTATTGTTAAACCTTAATAAGGTTTGTCTCAATACTGTAAACTAAATTATGTAAGTGGTAACCCAAAGATCGAGGTGTAACGCAAATAAATTAATTTTAAACATGGGAGTCAGTTAGGGGGGGTAAACTAGTTTTTTTTATGTTTTTCAAAATATATTGTTTGACATATCAAATGAATGGCTTGTTAATAATCTCAATTTTTTTTTGTTTTATAATTTTAAGATAAATAGTTTTGAAGTTCTTTAAGAAAATAGGCAAACATTGAAGATTCACCCCCCTCTCCCCTTTATCTCCAAACCTAAAATCTTGGAAAAATCACAGTATATGAGGTTGAATGCATAAAATACAGGAAAGTCAATGAGAAAATCTAGTCCTTCCATTCCCATAGGAAAAATGAAAATTCTGTCCAGAATAAGTAGACCCCTATTTACCTGGAGCAAAGTATGTAATGAGAAGTCTTATTCTGTTGGAATTTAATATTTGGTGCGGAACCCTGTTTGTGTGACCCCGAGTCGCACTTGGCCGGTTTTTTTCGAATATCTTTAATATACAGATTTTTTTCTATTTACTATTTCATTCAGTTTATTATGTTAAAATAGATAACAGCGAAGATAAATGGTCAGGTGTACATACTACATACTTTGATCTTCGGAAAATATAATAACATATTCCTACCTAATTACGGTAAAAGTCATTCAGGGGGAATGCTACATGTTCAGACATCTTTTTCTTCATTGGTTTTGAGACGTTTTCTTAATTAAGTACGAGTACCACGTCACAGTATCACAATATAGAGGCTTACAGTAGCGCAACGAATGTACTTACGCAGAGCAACGGAAGGGTACTTGCGGGGCAGCGGGCGGCGGGGCACAGCAAACTCCGCAAGTTTTCCAGGCTGACTATAGGCTAGTATGGGCTAGTACCTACGCCGGTGGCGCATAGTGCGATATCAAAGGCGTTGCGCTACTGTAAGCCATATCGTAATACTGTGACCATGCCCCATCTGTATTGAGCTTGAGTTGTTTCTTTTTGTACCCCTTATTAAGTCATCTTAATACAAGAACATATAGGTTGTTACACGGTAGTTAATAAACGCGAACTGTAACCTATGCCATATTTCATTAGCGTCAGTAGATTCGCGTTTGCATTGTTGTGGCGGCAACTGCAGTAACCCGCCACTGAACCTAAACAGAAGCGACGAGAGAACAAAAGATATACAATATCTAGAACGCGCTATTAGAATTTCTTCAGCGCTGAGTATAAATATAGATACCAATCATCAACGATTGGTCCACGGCCGGACCCCAGGCATACCACCTCGCCTGGCGGAGATGTCTGCCTTTGCTCTCTTCGACTAGGAACGCACCGTTCCTAAATTGTTATTAAACATCTGGGCAGAGGAGTTTCGCAAGTTATAAATATTGGATATATTCGCTTATTATGGGCACATCCAGGACACCACATACAACGGTAGTGAAATGACCTTTCTAAAAACAAATGACGGAGCAAACATAATCACGACGAAATTGTATACTTTCGAGAACCAAACTATAACCAATCTGTATCAATCTGGGTGACAAGGGGGTTAGGTCGGATCTAGAGAGCGGCAGGGAGTGTCCATACTGTATGTTAGTACTAGTATATATACTTTGCTATGGGCCTCATAAAAAGGCTCAACATGACCCAAAGGGCGATGGAGCAAGCTTTGCTGGGAGTTTCCTTACGCGAACAAATTTAAAATGAGGAGATCCGTAGGAGAGAGAATCAAGGTAATCGACATAGCACACATAATCGCTAAACAGTGGCAGTAGATGGGGCACATAGCATGTAGAAAAGATGGCCTTTAGGCTTACGTAAATAATACCAATATCAAAAGGTAAGATAAGTAAATAAAGTTTTTTTTATACACAAATGTGAGGAAACCTGCACACGCCTGCGTAGAAACTCGCAGGTTGTGTGTAAAGTCGACCAACCCGCACTAAGGCCCGATCGCCCTAATTCAGGGTAGGCTCGAGCCCCTCGGTGGGTATTGGTAAGGAGCGTCGGTGGCGTAACGGCTAGGGCCGCCGCCTCCTATCCGGGAGGTCTTGGTTCAAATCCTGCCACGTACCAATGTGATTTCGAATTTAGATTTCATATGTACGTTTATCCGACGCTCTTACGGTGAAGGAAAACATCGTGAGGAAACCTGCACACGCCTGCGAAGAAACTCGCAGGGTGTGTGTGAAGTCGACTAACCCGCACTGGGCCCGTGTGGTCGACCAAGGCCCGATCGCCCTAATTCAGGGTAGGCTCGAGCCTACTATATGAGCTGATGTGATAATCAGTAATTTAAAAAACGAAACGTATAAGCCTAGCTTTTGTTTTGACTGACAACCTATCAAAAATTGGTCCAAATCGGTTACATTTAAGAGGTGAAAATCGTTAATGCCGTTTGTATGAAAAGTCGCAGCTTCACAATCCAGCTCCTTAATATCTGATTGTTTTCATACTTCAAAAATATATTTAAACAATGCTAAGTTTCATTACCTCTAAATAGCTTAGCATCAGCTTTGCATAGAGCTTAAATAGAACTTTATGATAATTTTAACGCATACAATATTTTGATACATTGACCCTACCATATGTTAATGAACTCGACTGTACTGTAATTTTGACCGCCACCGTGGCGTAATGGTTTGTCTATTCGCTTCACACCAGGAAGTCGCGGGTTCGATTCCTGGTGGGGTCAACTAATAAGACTCGGTTTGGTTGGTGGTAGGGCATTTTCTAAGCCCGCCTGGCTACCACCATCTTATCTAAGTCTTGCCGCCAAAAAGCAGCGTTAACAACATTGATGTGTTCCGGCTTAAAGATAAGATAGGTAATCAGTTATCCATTGCGTTGGGGGATCTTGGTAAGCCCGCTTCCATCTTCAGCATCAACGTTACTTACCATCAGGTGAGATGATGCCAAGGGCTTACCAATTGTGAATAAAAAATATCAAAATGTGTGCTGGGACACATAGTAGAAGTGAAACTTCAACCGTCAAGTGGAAAGGGTAACCTAGGCTAAGTACCTGCTTTATATCTCCATCTCAACTTATCTCTATCTACAAATACAGCCGTCGCCCTCTCTCCGCCGCCACCGCCAGCTTTTCTCTGTCTACCCCCTCCACGCGGCCGTAACGCTTTTTCGTGACAGAAAAAATTCGAATACCCCCCATAGAAGTTTCTCTTCAAAAATTACATTCGTTTATTTTTAGAGATAACTCCGCTATTTTCTCTATCGTGGAAATTATGAGCTGTCGTCTATCCTTGTTTTTTTTTTGGAATATTTAAATTAAGCACGATTCAGAACTGCAGCGCAGACCGATATTAGGCACTAAAATTGACCAAAACAACATTTCGTAGTCCCGTTTAGTCCTTATTTCCTTCTTCAAAACCTAAACAAAAAAAAAAAAAATTTTTTCAAAAATATTTAAACTGTTAAAAAAATGTTTCCTCTCAACGTAAACAAAGCAAACACATGTGAGGAAGAAAAAAATTGACAAGAAGTACCTAATGATCAAAAGTGTTTTTTAACGTCTTACGTAAAGTACAGAATTAAAAATTGAAACACATTTCGTAGATCGACGTTTGAATTGCGCTTATCCTGCGAGAATCGATAGCTTATCCCTCTTAGCGTTTCCACCCACGTCACCCACGTCAATTTCGTAAAGTAAATATGGAAAACATCCACCTGCGGCAAAAAATACAATATAATTTGGTGTACTTTTAAAAACCAGCCAAGTGCGAGTCAGAACCGCACACATAGGGTTCCGTACCATCATACTAGAAAGAGTTTCATGTTTCAAAAATCATCATGTTAGATGGCGCTAGTTTCTTCATGTTTAAAAAACCACTTTTTTGTATGGAGACCCCCCTTCTTTTTCACTTTTTCAAATTTTTTATATTTTTTGTTATAGCGGCAACAGAAACATCAGCTGTCTAGCTGTCACGGTTCATGAAATGCAGCCTGGTGACAGTCGGACGGACGGACAGCGGAGGCTTAGTAATAGGGTCCCGTTTTTACCCTTTGGGTACGGAACCCTAAAAACCAGCTAAGTGCGAGACGAACTCGCACTTTGAGGGTTTCGTACCACCACACCTCTTCACACAAGGACAACAATTATACCATTTAATTTAAAACATCCTTACTAAAATTATAAATGTAAAAATGTGATTTTGGTGTGTTTGTTTGTTTGATTTTTTTGCATCTTCATGCTTCAATGCCTCAACCATCTTGACGAAATTTGGCATGCAGGTAGCCTGTGTCATAAGAAAGGATATAGATTACATATTATCCCGTGAAAATACTAGAGTCCGATACAGTTCTTAAGGGAACGGAAAAAAGTCATTTTTTGATTGATTTCTTTAACATTGCAAAGCAGCAACGGATTATTGTGATTTATTGCACAGAGATAGTTGTGGCGGTTGTAAATGACATAGACTACTAATTAGCATAGCTTAAGATAGTTTCCGAGATATCTGGAAGAAACTCTTGTCTACGCTCGCGAGCTGCTTGCAGCTCGCGCACTACAAGCCATCAGACAGTCATACCATGCCCACGCGAGCAAAGCCGTGGGTAAAAACTAGTCAGATAAGAGCTACAATTTTTATTTTTTTTATTCAGTTCGGGGTCCTTAACTAAACAAAAATGTTTCGAGGAAATGAATAGAAGAAACTTGTCCATCACTAAGGACTGCAGAACGGTGGTCTACTCAATTTAAGCGGGCAAAAAAATATTGCAGGGAAAATATTATAGATTTTCGTTATTTTTGACGTCAATTACTCCTAAACGATAAAAAAGCAAGGTTGAAAAAAATATCCTTATTTTTGATGATGTTCCTTAAATTCAAAAGCTATTAGAAACACGATTTAATAGTTTTAATTCCATAAAAAAAAAACCAAAAGATAGATCTACACCGTTACTTTCAAGTCTAGTTATACTTCAAAATATGAGTCATAATATTTTGAAGTATAAATTTTAAAAAAAATATACAACAATATTTGATATGATAATACTAAGTTAGTAATGTTATTATTTTTTATACTTTCAATGTAGTTTTTGCTTGAAACGTAAAACCATTGAAAAAGTGAAAAAAATGTGGTTATTTTCTTTACTCTTTACACGTAAAGAAAAAGACAGAGACAACTGTTCCAATCACTACCTCGCCTTAACTTGGAGGATGTTGCAAGGTCCGGTAGACGTAACTACCGATAAGAACATTGAGACTGTACGAAAATTATTGGAGACGATTGTCGTGCAAGATATCGACATATCGAGTAATTACCGACAAGAACATTGAGACTGTACGAAAATTATTGGAGACGATTGTCGTGTGAGATATCGACAGATCGAGTAATTACCGACAAGAACATTGAGACTGTACGAAAATTATTGGAGACGATTGTCGTGTGAGATATCGACAGATCGAGTAATTACCGACAAGAACATTGAGACTGTACGAAAATTATTGGAGACGATTGTCGTGTGAGATATCGACAGATCGAGTAATTACCGATAAGAACATTAAATTGAGACTGTACGAAAATTATTGGAGACGATTGTCGTGTGAGATATCGACAGATCGAGTAATTACCGACAAGAACATTGAGACTGTACGAAAATTATTGGAGACGATTGTCGTGTGAGATATCGACAGATCGAGTAATTACCGACAAGAACATTGAGACTGTACGAAAATTATTGGAGACGATTGTCGTGTGAGATATCGACAGATCGAGTAATTACCGATAAGAACATTAAATTGAGACTGTACGAAAATTATTAGAGAAGACTGTCGTGTGAGATATCGACAGATCGAGTAATTACCGATAAGAACATTGAGACTTTTTTGAACATTGCTATGTGTGATGTACCTACTTAAATGTATAGTAATCTAATTTTATACTTACAATTATTTCTTGACTTGTAAATGCATTATCCTTTACCAATAAATGACTATTATGACTATTATGACTATTATGACTGTACGAAAATTATTGGAGAAGACTGTCGTGTGAGATATCGACAGATCGAGTAATTACCCTCAAGATAAGTGCACCTGTTCATCGGATTCTTGACGGCCATTTGAAAGTACGGAAACTTTGTTCATCCTGGGGGTACCCTGGCGGTAGCACTTGAAGATTGTTGCGCTGAGGGAGCAGCGTGTGACTTGGTCTGGTCATATGTTAAAAAAAACTTGAGGTCGGCCGATCTAACAACGTAAACTCGATTGTTAAATGTGATGAAACATGGCTGTATAATTTCGATGTTGATTCTTGGTAAGCCCGCTTCCATCTTCGGCAACATCGTCACTTACCACCAGGTGAGATGTTGTCAAGGGTTTACCAATTGTGAATAAAAAAAAAAAAAAAAAGTTCGTACTGAATCCCAGAGCAAGTGTGGGTGTTTGAAGGTGAACTATCGCCGAGGTCTGGAAAAAATTCCCGATCCGTAAAGAATAGAATGGATGCAGTTTTTTTTTATTCATAATTGATAAGCCCTTGGCATCATCTCACCTGATGGTAAGTGACGATGATGCCGAAGATGGAAGTGGCCTTATCAAGATTCCCCAACGCAATGGGGATCTGGCTATCTTATCTTCACACCGGAACACATCAATGCTGTTAAAAAAGATGTTTGGCGGCAACACTTGGTGGTAGCTAGCCAGGCGGGCTATGAAAATGTCCTACCACCAACCAAACCGAGTCTTACATAGTTGACCCCGCCGGCAATCGAACCTGCGACCTCCTGGTGTGAAGTGAATGGACTAACCATTAAGGCACGGAGGCGGTATTTTTAATAAGAGAGGAAGGTAGGCTACGGTTGTGCTTGATAAAGGGAAGACTGTTACTGCTGCATGGTATACCAGAGGAATATTTACCTCAAGTATCAGAAGCGTAACGGAGCGTCACCGGTGGCGTAACGGCTAGGGCCACCGCCTCCTGCCCGGGAGGTTGTGGTTCGAATCCTGCCACGTACCAATGTGATTTCAAATTTAGATGTCATATGTACGTTTATCCGACGCTCTTACGGTGAAGGAAAGCATCGTGAGGAAACCTGCACACGCCTGCGAAGAAACTCGCAGGTTGTGTGTGAAGTCGACCAACCAGCACTGGGCCCTCGAGGTTGACTAAGACCCGATCGCCCTAATTCAGGGTAGGCTCGAGCCCCTCGGTAGGGACGTATATGAGCTGATATGATGATCAGAAGCCTAAAATATGATTGACCAAACTCCAGAATCGATACATGACTTTTGCATCAAGGTAACGCCCCCTGCGCATCGAGCTGGTAAAACTACTGATTATTGGCACCAAACTGGAATTATATTGCTGGGACAACCTCCTTAGTGTCCGGATTTAGTGCCATGCGACGTTGCACTATTTCCGTATGTAAAAAAAAAAACGGGTGGGGCTGTGTCGGGGCACACGGCCGTTGGTTTTAACGTGAATACGTCTCGTAACGGGTAATATGTAGTTTCTATATAAAATATTATTATTTATGTATGTCATAATCATAGATAATATAATATAATCGATAGATTTTGACGAGAGAAACTTGAATGAACGTCGTAGCTTCACCGAGTTGAAAGTTATACTAAATGGAAATCTCGATACGCAGCATAATGACCTTCAAAATGGCGGGGCTGCCCCCTCCCCTGCGCGCGATGTGTTACAGTCCTTACTTAGCGTAATAAATTCTTTGATTCTTTAGCTATCAAGTGGTGTAAACGAAATTTGGATGGAGATGATAGATATGTAGCTACAACACTAAACTGTATCCCCCGATTTTGTTATCATTCGTTTTTTTGGATTGCATCCCTATGGAGGTAATTTTAAAGACGTATTTACGTCAAAACAACTGAAGGGACACAAGTTCTTATGGTTTTATACGGTTATTACGGGTATCCTGCAGATTCCAGGAGATGTTGCAGCATCAGGTCAAGGTTACCATGTTTTACTTAACACCTATTCATTGAGACTATTCCAATGAGCCCAAACACGATGCCTCTGCTGTAACTTGGTGAGTTAAGTTTTTTTCAAACAAAATATCTAAATCGGTCCCTTCGTTTTAGAACTACGATGCCACTGACAGACACACAGATGTACACGTTAAACTTATAACACCCCTCTAATTGCGTCGGGGGTTAAAAAAAGTATCAATATTGGTTGAGGTGTTGAAGCATAACAAACACATTGTCACATTTATAATATTAGTAAGGACTATGCCATACTGAGTTCGCACCCACACTACTACAATAATAGAAGTGTGTCGTTCGTTACGCAGGTGACCTGTGTTTACGAAGTAACTAGTATCTCACTGAGCCTGTGTATGCATTGCAGTATGGTTAAGGATATTATTATGTAGGTATGCATTACTTAACTTATTAATTTTATATATTTGTATATTTTTTCTTTTGTTTTTATAAGTATACTAGCTGTCCCGGCGAACTTCGTACCGCCTTACATTACATTACACTGCCCTGCCCTACCCTACACTACCCTACACTACACTACACTACCCTACCCTACACTACCCTGCCCTACCCATAATACACTACACTACACTACCCTAACCTACATTACTCTACACTACCCTACACTACACTACCCTACCCTACCCTACACTACCCTACCCTACACTACCCTACCCTACCCTATCCTATCTCTCAAGTTGGATCGAACTGCACATGGTGTGCGAATTTTATTATAATCGGTTAAGTGGTTTAGGAGTCCATTGAGGACAAACATTGTGACACGAGATTTATATATATTAAGATAGCTCGTAGACGACTGTTGAGCACCTAGACAAAACATTCAGGTGATTCAGGTTTAATGGTGCTAAATGATATTTTTTTTTGTATTTTGTTTTGAAATTGGTAAATAAAAAAAAATAAAAAAATAAGGTGTAACAAAATTAGCTGAAACTATTTTAACTGGTGCTTCTACCCATGAAACTGCACAACTTTCCCTATGAAACCCATAGTCATATCGCAAAAAAAAAATTGGCTCTCCCATACTTACTCGATCAGCTGATCAGCAAACTTAATATGGGATTTTTTTTTTGAGATTTGACTATGGGTTTCATGGGGAAAGTTGTTCAGTTTCATGGGTAGAAGCACCAGTTAAAATAGTTTCAACTAATTTTGTTAGACCTTATGCAGGGTGTAACAAAATTGTTGTAAGTCCCGTTATCTGGTGTTTCTACTAGTCATACTGAACAACTTTTGTTCTACAAGTTTGCTAAAATCGCATTAATTTTTTTTTACTCTTCATACAAATCGATCAGCTGATCGACCAATTTCGCACATTTTAGTATGGAGGGTCCACATTTTTTTTGAGAATTGTCTATGGGTTCCTTGGAGAAAGTAGTTCAGTATGATGAGTAGAAGCCCCTGTTAACGGGTCCTACACCATTTTTTTTACACCTTGTATACAAAAATGTTCCACTCCCTTTATAAATGAATATTTTTTTTAACTGTCCTGTTTCTGTTGCTACCTACGAGTACGCGACGCGACATACAACCGCGGTTCGTTGCTGGCATTTCGCATAATTCACGCACATGACCGCGCATTTTAACATTCATTAGGGACACGTTATTTAGATTACATGGTAAGAATATAATTATATTTAATTATATGTATAAACATGCCTAAACAAGCGTCGGTGGCTCAACCGGTAACGACTCGGTCGTCCTAACCAGAGGTGCCGGGTACAAATCCGGACGGCCAATGTACCAATGAGTTTTTCGAAACTTACGTACATATACTTTCTGATTGCTTTAACGGTGAAGGAAAACATCGTGAAGAAACCTGCAACACACCTGCAAAGAAACTCGAAGGTTGTGTGTGAAGTCGACCAACCCGCACTGGGCCGGCGTGGTCGACTAAGGCCCGATCACCCTAATTCAGGGTAGGCTCGAGCCCCTCGGTGGGGACTTACTATATGAGCTGACATGATGATGATAAACATGCCTACATCATGGAAAAAACATCCTCACTTTATATGTATACATGTAGATCCCTACCATAAAAATATTTTTACACATTTTAATCCGTAAGTTTTATGTGGCCACAAATTTATACAACTACACCAAATTTCAGCTTTATGGCTGTGTGTAGTCTTTGAGTTATGTTTATGATAATTATTTCCACATCAAGACGTCCACTGCTGGTCAAAGGCCTCGTCCAAGTTTTGGGATTTTGCAGGCAGGTTGGCGATCGCTGTGTTAAAATATAGCGGCTTGCAGTAGTGCAACGAATGTTCTTACGCAAAGCAACGGTAGAGTACTTGCGGGGCAGCGAGCGGCGGGGCACAGCCTGGCAAACTCCGCAAGTTTGCCAAGCTGGCTACAGGCTAGTACTGCTAGTACCTACGCCATGGCGGCATCGTGCGACATCAAAGGCGTTGCGCTACTGTAAGCCATATCTTTATACTGTGGCTGTGTTCAGAATGGTGCCACTGTACACTGAGCATTTTTCATGATTTGGTAATAATTTCTTGGTGATTTTTATTATGTACTAGCTTTTGCCAGCGGCTTCGCTCGCGTGAACATAGTTTCTATGACTGTCTCCGAGAGTGCGCAGTGCGTGAGCTGCAAGCGGCCCGCGAGCGTAGGAAAAGTATCCTATGTGTCAATCCAGGTCCTAATCTGTCTACCTACCAAATTCAATCCAGATACGTTCAGCAGTTTTTGCGTGAAAGAGTAACAAACGTTCATAACAAATTATATACATATATTAGTACTAACACAGTATGGACACTCTCTGCCGCTCTTTAGATTGCGCACTCACCCCCTCGTCACCTAGATTGATACATATTGGTTACAGTTTGGCTGTCGAACATATAGGATTTCGCCACCATTTTGTTTGTTCCGTCATTCCTTTTTTGAAATGTCATTTCTGGCCTGTTGTATGAAGTGTCCAGGGTTTGTCCATACATACAAACATAATAAGGATTACAACTTCTCACTTAAGTTGCTTTCATACTAAAATTTAATGTGTTGCATTACTTTTCATGATCGAACCGAAAGACGTTGCTGGACAAAGGCCTCCCCCAAGATTTCCACAACCACCAGTCCTGCGCTGCCCTGCATCCAGCGCCCTGCATCCAGCGCCTTCCCACGACCTTCGCTAGGTTGTCGGTCTCTATTAACTTTTATTCAGTAATCTGACAGAGATAGTGTATTTGACTCAAACTCAAATAACTCTTTATTGTAAATCAGAATAAAAAAAAAACCCCAAGTGCGAGTCAGAACCGCACAGAAAGGGTTCCGTATCATCATACTAGATGGCGCTAGTACAAATGGTTCCGTACCATCATACTAGATGGCGCTAGTTTTTTCATGTTTCAAAATAAACACTTTTTTTGTATGGATTTTATATTCCATATTTTCACTTTTTCTAATTTTTAGTACCTACTTGTTATAGCGGCAACAGAAATACATCATCTGAGAAAACTTCAACTGTCTAGCTACCTACCACGGTTCATGACATACAGCCTAGTGACAGACGGACAGACAGACAGACGGACAGCGAAGTCTTAGAATAGGGTCCAGTTTTTCCCCTTTGGATACGGAACTCTAAAAATACAAGTACAGAACAAAATCAGTAACAAGACCTACAATTTAACCCTATCGGCAACTTCACAATGATGGTTTTTTTAATCCAAAAAGTTGGAGACAAAACTGAATCACCATTTGCACGCATTTAGCGTTGCCAGGCGTCCAGATAAAGCCGGATAGGGTTAGGGTTTTTGGATTCGTGTCCGGCCAAATTAGACAGTGTCCGGCCTTTTAAATTTCATGATTTAACCAAAACATTCAAGGGTTTACCAATTGTGAATAAAAAAAAACAGAGCACGCCTTCGTATAAGTAACACTATGGCGGCGATTCTAAAGGCCATTAAATATTACTGAATATGTTATTATTGTGTTTGTTGCTCACTCGTGACATTGTGTGCGTTTGGGACCGTTCACTGGCGCGAAGACAGCATCACGTTCTCTTTTTTTTTTAAACCAATCCTAATGTTATATTGTGTTGGAAGATAATATACATAGCCATTTTTGGACTCCAAACTGACTTTCACATATAAAAGTGATATTATTAAATACATACATACACATATTATACATATATATAATCAATAGACATATATATTATTTACATTAATCTCAAATCTCTCAATATTATGCACAATTCGAACCAATATCGTTTGTAAAACAGCTCTAAATCTAAATATCATGGATTTATGTACAGTCTATTAGTTACGTTTTTTTAGTACTTGGGGGTTGCTTAATCGAAAACAATTATTGGATTTGGGATAAAGAATGCTTACTCTACCTTGCCATACATAAATCGTTTTAATCGATTCCGGGTTTTTAGTCCATACATTTTTGGGCATTCTCTTTTAGTCATGTCTGAAGCGGACTTAATTAAATATATTTAGGGAAACCGGCTTTTTTACCCAAAAGTCCGGCTAAACTGGCTGGTCTGTTCGGCTGTTCAGTTTTAAGACCTGGCAAGTCTACGCATTAGTAGTGTAACGTCCGAGCTAGCAGCCAATATTGTAATAAATTCTACATAAAATGAACATTCGAGATTCCAATAGCATCACTTAAAGAAGTTATTGAACAAGAGATAGAAAACCAGTAAAAGCAAAGTTTTATCTCCAGACTTTCAAAGAAATATAAATATATCTACTACTTCAAAGATCGAGGACACGATTCAATAATAATTGGAAACGAACACGTTAAAAAATCGATTTCTTTCGCAATAACTTAGTATGTAGTTATTTTGCATTATTATATTTGGTTTTTGTTAATTTTCTAAAATAATTCTACACTGATTTTGATAAAATTTATATGGGCCCAATTTGGCAGCATACTCTATCGAATAAATTAAAAAAAGAATCATGAAAGTCGGTTCACAATCTGCGAGGACATTTGCAGTCGTATTGAGAACCTCCCCTTTTTTGGAAGTCGGTTGAAAAAGAAATCGGCCAAGTGCGAGTCGGACTCGCGCACCGATCGTTCCATACCACTACACCTCTCCACTTAAGTGTAACAATGATCTATTAAATTCATTACAAACAAAAGACATCAACGTGAGCGACAGACGAATTATTTTTTTTATTCAGTTCGGACTCTTTAGCTTGAGTACGATTCACACTAGCTGGTTTTTGTTTTTTTCTTTAATTCACTCCTTAAGATCTTTAAAATGTAAATATGATTTTTTGATGTGTAACATCTTTGCTCTCGCTCTCCTGCAATTTGTGGGAGTGATTTCGTGAAATGGGACGGAAATGTGTAACATGGGACGGAAATGTGTAACAGGAAATGCGAACTTTTTTTAATTCTCGAAAACTAAGGTTGTCATAGCCATGCCGCCTAGTGTGATGGCAAAGGCAAAGATGACATACTACTATTCGAAGGGTCGGCCCGTGAATGTACGACCCGATAATTAATTAATTTCATAAGTATTTTGTCACATGTTACACATCATATGCGAGTATTGTAGGTCTCGTTTTTTTTTTAGATTAACGGTGCTAATTTTAAATTTATTTAATTACCAATGTTGACAGTTCGAAAAGGATTCCCGGAGAAAACATAGCTCTTATGGGGAATTTAATATTGTAAGTAAGTAAGTTAATATCATACTTTATTGCACGCAAAAAAAACAATAGAGGACTTACAATTAGTAGTAGCGTCGGTGGTTCAACCGGTAACGACTCGGTCCTCCTAACCAGAGGTCCCGGGTTCAAATCCGGACGGCCAATGTATCAATGAGTTCTTCTAAACTAACGTACATAAACTTACCGATTGCTTTAACGGTGATAGAAAACATTCACAATGATTCCAGATGTGTACGAAGTTCGCGTTGCACACGTCCGTAGGTGTTTATCTAAACACCCTACACGTGACCACGGGTGATGCTAAGTGCAACATCAGCAAACCACCGTCTATCCTTTGGATAGCAAGATTAATTGTGCCACACGATAAGAAGAAGATTTAGTAGTATACATAGAGTGCATAGGCGGCCTTATCGATCTAAGCGATTTCTACGAGGCAACCTTCAGTAAGTGATAGAAAGACAGGAAAACTAGTACAGGATAGCAGCAAACCTAAGAACAAAGTTACCATTATAACTTAAAGAAGTAATCTATCTAAAAATAAAAATAAGGGTTTACATAAACACGAAAAAAAGTAGTGAAAAGTTTCAGTAATTACAAAACTTAAACTTTTTTTATTTTTTTTTATTCACAATTGGTAAACCCTTAACAACATCTCATCTGGTGGTAAGTGACGATGTTGCCGAAGATGGAAGCGGGCTCACCAAGATTCCCCAACGCAATGGGAAACTGGCTATCTTATCTTCATGCTGGAACACACCAATGATATTTGGCGGCAAGACTTAGATAAGATGGTGGTAGCTAGCCAGGCGGGCTTAGAAAATGCCCTACCACCAACCAAACCGAGTCTTACAATTGACCCCGCCGGGAATCGAACCCGTGACCTCCTGTGTAAGCCAGTGAACTTTTCCTCTGAGCTACGGAGGCGGTTAATTAATAGTCATGTTTGTAAACGTAACAGATATGTATTTAACAGCTCGTTTATATGTTAATGGGAGTGTGAACTAAATACGGGATAAATAGCTGGGGACCCGTGCAGCGCAGGACCGGTCATCGTGGAAATCCTTGGGGGAGGCCTTTGTCCAGCAGTGGACGTTCTTCGGCCGATATGATGATGATGATGAACTAAGCACTAATCAAAAGTTATTTGTTTGTTTGTAAACTCTTTATTGCTTTTAAAAAAAATACATTAAATATTTAGACAAAAGAAAATACATTTAGCAAAGGCGGACTTATCCCTTTCGGGATCTCTTCCAGTCAACCTTGGAATGCTGAAAGGACTTCAGAGCATACGGTCAGGTAAAGTTTACGAGTAAAAAAATAATATATTTAACTATCATATAATCGTCTCTAGTACTTATATTAATATATACCTAGATATCTATAACAATACAAAATATATACTTATCCCTACTAATATTATAAATGTGAAAGTAACTCTGTCTGTCTGTTACGCTTTCCCGCAAAAACTACTCAACGGATTTGGCTGAAATTTGGTAGGTAGACAGATTAGGACCTGGGTTAAGACATAGGCTACTTTTTACCACGCTCGCGAGCCGCTTGCGGCTCGCGCACTGCGCACCCTCGAAAAGTCATAGAAATGTGGTCTACGCGGGTGAAGCCGCGGGAATCAGCTAGTATATAATAAATACAAACTCCACTTACATATTATAATACTAGCTGTTTCCCGCGGCTTCACCCGCGTGGACCACGTTTCTATGACTTTTCGAGGGTGCGCAGTGCGCGAGCCGCAAGCTGCTCGCGAGCGTGGTAAAAAGTAGCCTATGTCTTAATCCAGGTCCTAATCTGTCGACCTACCAAATTTCAGCCAAATCCGTTCAGTAGTTTTTGCGTGAAAGCGTAACAAACATCCACGCTTTCACATTTATAATAATATATATAATAAAATAATAATAATATAATATATTTATTATTATTATTATTATTAAGGATTAAGGATTAAGGATATTTAGCTTAAGGGAGGAGGATTAAGATAATGTTTTTTGAGTGCAGCCTTGAATGCAAGGAGCGAGGGGCACATTCTGATATCCACAGGTAATGAATTCCAAAGGCGCGCAGCTTGGACAGTAAAAGAATTGGTGTACGTCTTCGAGCAGTGAGAAGGAATAACGAGCGCACGATTCTTGCTGGATCGGAGACGGCATTCCATTGACGTTATTTTTGAGGCGAAGATTATATTTTTATTCGACTTAATTTATTGATTACAATACGTGCTTGGCCGAGGCAGAAACTTGTAAACGTCTGGCCACAGTATATATATTAGTACTAACGTCTGGCGTCGTATAGGAAAGTGGGGGTTCGCCCGTACAAAAATGCTGACGTTACAATGTAAGTGTCGGTGGCGAAATTGACCAAGTCCTTTTAGTACCGCAAATCGCTAATAGATGGCACTGTAAGATTTTTAGAACTCGTGGGGTGTAAAGTTATTTTCCTTACGGAATTTCTTGATTCGGTTGCCGCGCTCAAAGGCCGCGATAAGAGCTATGCAATAGCTTTAAAATAAAGGTGATTATGAGATGAGGTGATATTATTTTGTAGATAATAAATAAATTAGTGAGAACGTTGTTAGTTAGTGGGTTTTTTTCTCAGATGACTGAGTTCCTACCCTAAGCGCTACTATATTAAGTTATTACCTATTTTCCCCTTTCTATTTTTTGGTGCAGTAATCTAAATTTAACTTAGCTATACTTACTAAATTAATTTGTTTTTTTTATTTAATGTATGTTACATTCAATGTACCTACGTCGTTTACCAAAGTGTTGACTTAATTCATCTCAGTACAATATTACTATTTTATGATTCCTAACTGCGAAAACCTATTATTAGTTACCTATTATTATATTAAGAATTTTTTCTATGTTATCTTGTTTCAAAACTGATGGTTTTCGTTAAATAAATAATAAATAATAATATGTTAGATTCCGAGAAAGATGTTAGTTTCATTAGTAGATCATACGTTTTAAATAAATGAGTTTAGGAAATAAAAAATAAAATAAAAATAACGTCTTAAAGTGAGAGGAAATTCAAAGATTCCGTTCTCTTTCATTAAGGTATCTCTCTCTCTCTCTCTCTCTCTCTCTCTCTCTCTCAAATTGTGTGGCACAATTAAGCATGCTATCCAAGGAATAGACGGCGGTTGCCTGGTGTTGCACTTAGCATCACTAGGGCATTAAGATTGACACCTAAGGACGTGTACAACGCGACCTTCATACACATCTGGAATCCGATGTGCTGGTTTCCTCACGATGTTTTCCTTCGCCGTCAAAGCAATCGGTAAGTACATTACATACGTCATTTTCGAAAAACTCATTAGTACATTGGCCGTCCGGATTTGAACCCGGGACCTCTGGTTAGGAGCACCGAGTCGTTACCGGTTGAGCGACATTATGGTGTACACTGTAAAATCTGCTATCACTTCAATCAATCAATCAAAATAATCTATTTTAAATATGTGTTTACACACACTTTTAAATAGTCAAAAAAACTTATGGACTATTAAAAATAATGTCATGATTCAGATTACAGTCTCAGGTAATGGTATTTGTTATAGAATCAACATATATATATATTTTTCATTTAAATAATCTATTATTTTATAATATCCTCTAGAGCACAAGCATTTTTTGACACGAGTCTTGAATTTATTCTCTGACAAACTAGAATTTCTGGAATTTTATTGTAGAGTCTTATACACTGCCTCACAAATGACTCTAGCTCCTGAGATTCCAAAATCCGCATTGTGTTCACGTTCACACTCCGAACAAGGCAGATTCACTGTACATGCACACTGCACTATAATTCATTGCTTCCCGCATGGTAACGCGAGCGGAAATGTATAAAACATTAAGTGCACTTCTTTCAAGTCCGAGATGTGTGCTTCCTGAAAGCTAAGTAACTAAGGATGAAGTTATTTTTGAAAGAATTACCAGTGGGCAGGTTCTGTGCATTTTAGAGCATCTCACTCTTCTCTTGGAATGGTATCCAACCCCATCTCTTCCTGAAGGTGTCGTAAGAGGCTACTAGGGGATTCAAAACCGGGGGATGGGAGACTGTGCCGCCATACAGCGTGACGATTACGACCCCCCTCCCCCCAACTCGGGGAAGGCCTATGTCCAGCTGTGGACACCTTTTTACCTGACTACCCAAATGGATTGTAATGTTTTTCGGGTGTATGTATAAATGCGATACATACACCCGATAGGCTATCGGCCATAGCTTTTTAGCTGAGCCTGCTGTAGCCTATACGGCTTCATGGGTTTTGGAGTGCAAGCTGTCTTTAGATTATTCTTTAACCCTTGAGGGAAACAGAATTATTTTTTACCTGAACGCCCAAAAAGGGGGATAATGTTTAACTGTTAAACACAATCGATTTTTTTTATTTTTAAACGAATTGGGTAGGTTTATGACTAATTTAATGGTTATGATAGATAGATAGTGTAACGGATCCATATGTATAAATAAATATCTATAGGTATTACAGTGAGTCTTGATAGACTAAAAGGAATCTGTCTATTGGGAAAAACATAACTAGTTTTGTTCGGTCGGGTGAGGATTAACCTCGAGTCGAGTGAATAGACAGTTATTGAAACAAATTAGCTCAGGGATTATTTCCGAGAAGCCAGGCTGCCGCCTGTCGGTCGTCATTCGAACCACGCGGTGCGCACGTTATAACAGATTGCCTTAGGTAATAAATGGCGCGAAAACCGAGGCCAAAGGGATAGAGGCGTCGCCCTGTCTGCGTCCGGACAGCGGCCGGCGCTCGCGCAGATCGGCCACGAGGTCGGATGCATGTGTGCGGCGGCCCGCGCGCTGCCGAGGCTGCATCTGTGTGAAAGCTTATAAAACCACGGACACGCGGACGCAGCGGCATTCAGTCGAACAGACCATCACAGGAGGAGGACGTATCCGAAGAACAGCTGCCGCACGCCCCAGGCAAGTGTCACGCCAAGTACTTATTAGTCGCGAATTAACTTAGGAATCTCACTTTATATTGTGAGTTTAGAATAGAATTTAGTGTGGCTGAAATCCTAGTTATTTGCCTTCGAAAGTTCGGGCTCCTACCTGGGATCAAGCCATAGTTTAGTGCAGTTAGGAAGTGAGGTACAGTGGGCAATCGAGCTGGGATCTAGGAATTGAAACAAGATGCCAGGTCGGTTGCTAGCTGAAGGTATCGTCAGGTGACCAGGTTGGTAGTTCATGTTTTCAGGAAGGCTAGTTGATTAATTTCACGTGGATACGCTACCGTGACAACTAAGCGTGAGTTATCAATGCGAGTGCCGAAAGCAAGCTGACAGGAGGGCTTGCCTGGCTAGCGACCCAAGTTTGGTTATGGCCGGAACATCCTGACTGTACCATTTTACGACCTACCTTCATGAGGACCACAAGTTGGACATGCGTTAGCGCGCTCATGTACGGAGCCACCGTATTTGGGACAGGCCTTACCTATCCAAATCCCATCCAAACACACTGTTTAGGAGGTGTAGCGAAGCGGCAGACCTGGTCTGTCGTGGCAGCGGCATTTCTTATTCAGGGCAGGTACACTTTAGCCGTAGGGAACTAGGACACAAGTTAGCTTTAGGTACTCACCACACCATGACACACTACACCTAATTGGTTCATCTCGAAGGCACGGTTGGTTTAGTACCCCGGGGGAAAGACGAATAAAGCCGCCACGAGTTGTAACTGTTTGTTGAAACATGGACATCAAAATAAAATTTAGTTCTCGTAAAACTTAGCTATCTCGCTAGGATAGGGAAAAACTAGGGCTGAGTTAGGGGGATTGCGATATGTAGGAAATCTAGTTAATAATCTATTACTAGGGAATAGCGAATTAGGTATTGGAATATCGCTATTGGGAAGAAACGAGTCATATTAGTGAATAAGTAGTAGGTAGATCTAAGCGATGCCCACGTTTTATTTAATTACGAACTGCCGTCACTGCAGGTGACCCGCGGTATCATAAGCTTTAGGGTTCCGCGAGCACGAGGTCCACTCAGTTCATTAATTTAATTCGGGTTGGTACAGTGCTGTAGGAAATCTAGTTAATAAATATATTTCTAGGGAATAGCGAATTAGGTTTTGGAATAACGTTATTAGGAAGAAATGCGAGTCATACTATTGAATAAGTAGTAGATAGATCTAAGTGATGCCCACGTTTTATTTATTTGCGGACGGCCTTCACTGCAAGTGCCACGCGGCATTATAAGTTTTAGGGTTCCGTGAACACGTGGTCCGCTCAGTTCACTAATCTCATTCGGGATAGTACGGCGCTATGCTGTCGCAGGGGAAGGCCTATGTCATACTTGAGATGGCTGTTTACCAAGCTCCATGCAATATGGGCTAGTTATGTAGTTTAGTGGTTCATAGATATGAACAACTCCTAATTTTACCAAATTTTAGCTAAATCTGTCCACACTTTTATGGGATAAATGTAATGGACTAACAAACAAATTATAGGCGTTCGAGTTTCGCCTATTCTGATACTAATGTAATTATAGATAGGTAGGTCCTATCTGTAGCTTATCACAAGCATGCCTTGGCAGAATTTCACCTGAATCGGACCGAGCGTCTAGGAAGGTATTGAGCAAACAAACGAATAGGTTAGGCGTTCGCGCCTTACTACTAGTGATTTTAGTAAGACCGATTATGATGTAGGTAAGCCGACCCATCCTGGTGGTAACCATAACTAGGGTCAGTTAATATGTGCTAGTTTTAGAAACTAAATCTATTCTACAGTTTTTGATTATTATGGACGGGTGCTCACGGTGTCCGCGTGCTGTCGGCTTCTATTGCGTCCTGAACTAGCGTCTCGACCAAACACTTGGCTTACACGCCTTTTCGCTTTGACCTAGTTGTGATGCTGCGACTATGATTCGCGTGGGTGTCACAATGGGTTGCGACTGTGTTGGTTCATTGTTCTTTTACGTTTAGCAAACCTGCTGGACTGTCAGTACTTTCGCCCTTTATCAAGGGTTTACTACGTCTAAAGACAGTTCTTTAACACTATGTATTATTTTGGAGCCGACGGCACGGTGGATATTGTGTCCATTTCGCTTTAGCTATATAGACCGTAGGTCTTTATACTGTTATATACAACTGTATGGCACAGTTCCAGGTCTAAGAACCTTATTAGTAGATTATCTACTTATTTCGCCTCCCGTGGTGCTCTTCTCACAGGATGAGCGACATTCAAGGCGGAATATTTACTTTGTTTTAGTACCTAGTGCTAATATGTATTCGCGATCAATCGCTGTTCGAAGGTATTAATCCTACCTGACGAATAGGGATGGACAAGCTATGGCTGTAAAGTTTCAGACATAGTTCACACTATACACGTATAAAAAGGCGCCTCACAAGCGTTTTATATACACTAGCTTTGGGATTCGGGTGGAACACGGCATAGTACACTATACATTGTCGTGTAGCTTAATTAAATTACACTTGAAGCGGTGGACTCCCATCGTGTACCTTAGTGGCTTGCAGGAGACAGTAGCTAGCGGGGCTCACCGTAGTAGTAATTATTTGTTTGAGCTAAAATCGCTCGTTCAATTACCTTGAGTTAGATGTACATTGTTTTAATCACCAAAATAATGCAGTACTGACGTCAGTCAAGTATTACGTTATTCCGAGCACTGGGGGCTAGCTACCCTCCCCAATTTGGGGGGGCCCAAAATAGGGACCAATCACAGTAGGGAAACTAGGGTTCCGCGCGTAATACTTCAAAATTACGGGTTAGACTACATCGTTCGTCTAAACACAACGTGATAGATTAATCTCTTAAAAATAACTTGTCATTCACCTTCAAAAAGACTCTGAGTTGCTGCGATCACGAATCAGGGTTCTCTAGACGATCTGGCCAAACGTTTAATCGTATTTTAAAATGCAATAAAAATCAAGTATAGTTTACATACTTCTTATAGGTTTAGTTAGTTATATTTATATTTATATATTTAAATAGGCTGTTGGGGGGTTACAATAGATAGATAGATAAAACATTTATTCAAAGCTACATTAATTACAATTAATACACAAAAATAAAATAAAAAAACTTCTTATATCTAAGCTTAAATGTATAAAGAGGGTAGATACATAAGATTGTGCCGTAACTTTGAAATGGCTCCGACTCAGCATATGCTGCAGGTAATTATGTACCTACAGCGCTGATATTCTGCCGGCTATATTTTGACCGTTATAACAAACTCGTCTCTTGTTTTGTGGCACAATTACCTGTGCTCTCCAAAGGATAGACGGTGGTTGCCTGGTGTTGCACCTAGCATCACCCGCGGTCACGTGTAGTGCATTCAGATTTACCTGTACGTACGGACGGACGGACGTGAGTAACTGTTTTGTGTTGTTTTATTGCGAACATGCGATTTTTACAATGTTTTATTTTACCGTTAACACTAGAGTACACGCGTGGCCTACTATAGTAGACCATGGTGACATACAAGATTGTATTTTTTTTATTTCGCGGGATAACACGTTGTGCCTCAAGCTATTCCTCGTAAAGACAATTACGCTTAAGGTCAGTGGTCAGTGACAGGTGCGACTCCAGCGCGTACGGACGAGTCCACTATTTGGCGCCAAAACTGCAGGACTACCATTGGAGTCCGCGCGAGCACTGGCGTAACAAATAAATGTAGGTGACTATAATATGATAAAATGTATAAAATATTATAAAATTTTTCTAATGTTGTGTTCTTTGTTTTATAGGTTAGGTTTCAGTTTGATATTGAAATAATAAGTCTAAAAAGATGTTTTTTTAAGTTTTGGAAAGAAATTCCTCAATAGTGCCATATTTGTTAATTTTCTTAAGTTTTTGATTTGTTAATTATTTCCTAGTTTAAAAAGCAAATAAATGCTTAAACTGTGTTCTTAACATAAGACTAATAAATAAAGAACTGATACTTAATACTATTTTATTCATATCGTACGTAAACAAAAAATAAACAAGTTTTTATAAGACCTACTATAGTCGGCCACGCGAGCACTCGTGCTAAAAAAACAGGCGCGTGTACTGTAGTGTAGCAATCTGTAAGTAAGTACGAGGGTCAAACTGAAAGTTCTTAGAAAATCAAAAACTGAGCAATCAAGCAACTTATTACTTTTATTATATCTTTTCAAAATAGCCTCCCTTCACATCAATACATCGCTGCATTCGATAGAACCACTGAGAAAAGCACTTTGCCCACTCGTCCTTAGGGGTCTCTTCGACGGCCTTTTGAAACGCAGCCACTGCTTCGTCGGCGTCCATAAAACGTTTTCCTCGAAGTTTTTCTTTAATTTTTGGGAATAAATAAAAATCACAAGGTGCAAGGTCGGGGCTATAAGGTGGGTGACCCAGTAATTCCACGTTTGCCGTCGCCAAATAGTCGATCGTTTGCTTGGCGGTGTGCGATGAGGCGTTGTCGTGGTGAAGCAGGATCCTACTGCGAGGCCGTTTTTCTCGAACTTTTTCCAAGACAAGTGGTAAACAATTGTTAGTGTACCACTTCGCAGTAACTGTTTTTTGATCCTCTAAAATAATTGTTGCGTAATGACCAGTCCTTCCGAAGAACGAGGCCACCATCTTTTTTCCCACACTTCGACCTCTCTTCACTTTAGTAGGCAACTCCTCGGAAGGAAACACCCACTCAGCAGACTGTCTTTTAGTTTCAGGATCATAACAGTAAATCCAGCTTTCGTCACCCGTAACTACGTCGAACACAGCATTTGAGTCACCTCCGTTGAATCTTTGACCCATTTCACGGCACCAATCAACACGACGGACTTTTTGGGCTTCTGTCAAATTATGAGGTATCCACCGGGCACAAAGCTTCCTCACCGCTAAATGTTCATGGAGGATTTTGTGGACTTGACTCATACCAATGGCTAAGCTTGTACGAATCTGCTGATAGGTTACTCTTTTGTCAGTCTCTATCATACGCCGCACAACACTGATGTTATCTTCAGTAGTCGCCGTAGAAGGCCGGCCCTCACGCAGATCATCGGTGAGATTAGTGCGGCCACGTTTAAATTCATTAAACCAGTTGTAAATAGTAGCACGAGATGGGGCTTCATCGTGAAAGGCCAATCGAAGTCTATCATAACTTTCTTGTTGACTTAAATTACATCGAAAGTCGTAAAAAATCATTGCTCGAAAATTTTCTCGCGTTAAATTCATGCTCACGTAGTACACACAATTTTCAATTTGCCGCCAAATCGTAAAACAAATGACAATCGAGTGGAATTCGTACACAAAAATATTAAGAAAGAGTTCGATTTTCAAATTTTGAACTTATTTTTTTATTATATTTATTACAAGTGGCCAGTTCTAAAGACTTTCAGTGTCGCCCTCGTATATGGTAAGTTTCTAAAAACTCATTTGTACCTTGGCCGTGTTCAGATTCGAACCTAAGACCTATGGTTGCGAGGACCGGGTCGTTTCCGTTTAGACACTGACCCTTTTGATATGGTTTATGAACATGAAGACAATTGTTTTGGAAACTTACAAGTCAAAATAATTAATATCTGTTGGAAAATCGATTTGTAAGTGTTAAGGGTCCGTCGTCCGCTAACAGTACTATAATATTATGTTAATGTTTATTTATTTATATATTCACTATGTTTTATTTAATATGTAAGTTTATTTATTATATGTATCTAATTGTAGTATAAAAATACAAATACAAATATTCTTTATTTGCCATTAAACAAGGTACAAAATTGATGTAAGTTTAAAGACCGTAGACTCTCTTGTTTAGCCATTTTATGTTATAGCATGCAAATTTATAACTAGAAACATTAAAAAAGCAAGAAAAGAATAGATTAACAAACAAACAAACAATTAACATCTGTATATTACTTTAGATTATTGTTTTCACTTCTTTTAAATTGTGTATCACCTAATTTTTTCTTTGCTTTTAGGTTAAATTCTTTCAGTAATTAAGGTTTGCCTGGAAGAGATCCATGTTTGGGATAAGTCCACCTTTGTGCATGTTACTTCTATTCTGTATCTATAATTGTATATACTTTTTAAATACTTTTCATCTAAAAAAATCAATTTTCTTGTATGGGGGCTTTTTATTTGTAATTTTGTTATATTTTTGTTATCTGTTGTTTTAGTGGCAATAGAAATACACACCCTGTGAAAATATAAACTGTCTTGCTATTCGTCCTTCTCTTTCTAGATCTCTCTCTCCCACACTATCTCCTTTACTTCTCTATACGTTCCCACCTTAACTTTATTTTTAACTTGGTCTATATGAGCAATTCTAGATCTTCCTCTTCCGCGCTTTCCTTCGATCTTTCCTTCTATTATCTTCTTGATAAAATTATCGTGTCTAAGTTAATCTAATTATTAGATGTCCTATCATCTTTCCTCTTCTGTTCTCAATGATCTCAATTATGTACCTTTTTTTCGTTTACTCCTTTCAATACTTATTCGTTCGTTACTCTTTAAGTCCAGCTTATTTTCTCTGTCCTTTGCCAGCATCACATTACAAAAGCTTCCAGCATTTCTCTTTGAGTCATAGTATACGTCTTGCAACCGTAAATTATACCGTCTTGCTGTTACGGTTTATGACATACAGCCCGCTGACAGACAGACGGACAAACTAATGGACGAACAGCGGAGGCTTAGTTATAGGGTTCCGTTGGCACCCTTTGGATACGGAACCCCTTAAAAGTGTTTTCTATTCCCCCAGGAGAGCCTATGAGAAACAATGCTTTTTTCACGGGATATAATTTAAAAAAAAAAAAACTGACTTCAAACAGGAAACTAAGGTTCCCCTCGATTTCTCTGGGATGCCATCATCAGATCCTGGTTTCCTTATCATGGTACCACCCTTGGGATATCTCCTTTCCAACAAAAAAAAGAATCATTTAAATGAATCATCCGCGAACACACATAAAAAAAAATATATACGGTCGAATTGCGAAACCTCCTTTTTTTGAAGTCGATTAAAAAAGTAGCCTATGTCACTTCATACCTCGTTAACTATGTCTCCGTTGCTCCGTAGCAACGAGAACAAAGAACAAACAAACAAACACACTCTCGCATTTTGTAATATTATTAGTAAGGATTTTATTATCTCATTACTACGTAAAGCCTGGCAGCTTATGAGACTACCTGTTAGCCGCGACTTCGTTATCCTGTGAGGACTGATATTCATGTAAATAAATACTATTTGAAGATATTAAGTGTTTAATAACACTAAACGACTAAATTCGTTTCTAAATCGTGAGTTAAAAGCCGTATTTTGTATTTAATTTTAACAATATAATAAGTGACTTAAAAAATATTTTTTTTTTTCAATGCTAATTTTGAAAAATAGTCCTTTTATTTCCGGCCTTGTCCTTGTTTACATTATTTATTTATTTTTATTAATAATTGGTAAACCCTTGGCATCATCTCACCTGTTGGTAAGTGACAATGATGCCGAAGATGGAAGCGGGCTTACCAAGATTTCCCAATGCAATGGAGAACTGGCTATCTTATCTTCAAGCCGGAACACATCAATGTTGTCAACAATGATGTTTGGCGGCAGGACTTAAATAAGATGGTAGTAGCTAGCCAGGCGGGCTTAGAAATTGCCCTACCACCAACCAAACCGAGTCTTTCAAGTTGACCCCACCGGGAATCGAACCCGCGACCTCCTGGTGTGAAGCGAATGGACTAACCATCACGCCACGGAGACGGTTAAAATATAAAGGGTGGGAACCTTTGTGCCTTCTACGTCCAAGATTTTGGACTGGGCGTTGATGAGTCCGTCAATGAGCGCGGTCAGGGTGCGCGGTGCGCGAGCTACAATCAAGTCGCTGGGTTACATCTAAACATTTCTCAAGAATCTTCGTCCATTGGTCCAAACTGTATGAAAATCCGTTAGGTAGTTTTTGAGTTTATTGTGTTCAAAAGGACAAATACACCCGGCGGGGGCTTTCTTGTAAGATAGATATTGTTTTTTTTTAACAGTGCATGTAAGTAGTTAAACATTAAATCAGTTTTACTACCTACCAATCTTACATAGAATATTTTAAGTCTCCGTCGTACAGATTGATACATCCCTGAATTATTCATTAAAACATAACCTAAGGTCTATAAATTATGTGCGACCGCAGGTGCCTCCTAAATACCTTCCTCTGCCCGATATTGGAAACCTATTTTTCATGGTATCAAAGGACGCACCTTTTACGTCACGGCCAACCAGAGATTCCCAAACTACAGGGGGCTAGTCATAACAGGCGCCCGGGGCGCACGCTCTGAACATTGCATGAGTTTCTATGCAACGAATTAAATCAAGCGTCTGAAGTCCGTACTGTTACGTTGCATATAAATTCTACAGAGCGCCTGATACGCAGCGTTCTAGGCGCGCGCCCCGGGCGCCTATTATGATCCCTTAAAGCGTCTGCGATGAATCCTTGATACATACCATAGAACACTATGATGACATAAGGAACTAAAACATGGTCGCTCACTGTCATAGCCGCATAAGAAGACAGAAAGTACAAAGGACGACGATGGAGCGATCTATGTAATCAAATCAGAAATGAGGAGATCCGAAGAGAACTAAAGTAAATGACATTGCTTATACAACCGATAAACTAAAGTATCAGTAGATGGGACACATAGCGCGTAGAATGGAGAGTCTTTAGATAGCAAAGTTCTCAACGTGGTGGACCGACGACCTTGTGAAGTTCACGGGAAGCCGCTAAATGTGGGCATCGTAGGATCCTTGGACGAGGCCTTTGTTTAGGAATGAACTTTGTTCTTCCGGCTGATAAGAAGCCAGACTAGTCTGAGATTCGAGCTTCAGATTTCTGATTAGAAGGCACAATCATTACCATTTTCCTTCACCGTAAGAGCGTCGGATAAACGTACATATGAAATGTAAATTCGAATTCACATTGGTACGTGGCAGGATTCGAACCACGACCTCCCAGACAGGTCAAGGCGGCCCTAGCCGGTACGCCACCGACGCTCTATTTATGACTAATCATCATATCAGCCGAAAATCGTCCACTGCTGGACAAAGGCCTCCCCCAAGGAGGCCATAAGCGTCCAGCAGTGGACGATTTTCTATATGACTATCAGAACAAAAACTACGAGGGCACCAAGGTAAATTGCAGCGGCAAAGAAAGGTTTGTTTCATCTGTTTTGTGTCACTGGAGATATAGTCTACTAGTTCCTGAAGATAAATTATAGATATCGTCGAGATCTTTATTTTGTATAACAACGATCAAACTTCAAACTGCCATAACTCGGAAACTATTGATCCTAGGCTACTAATTCCTTAGGAGAATAGTGTATCCCCCCCCCCCTCTACCAGCTAATAATCGCTATTTCAAGACGTGTGAAAAAAAATTGTAAGTAGTAGACATATTATTATAATTAATTTAAAAGGAAATCTATCACGGCTAAGTAAGCTTTCTTAATAGTCGACCAACTTAAGATGTGCAGTTAGATTTGTAAAAAGTTTATAGATTTTCCATACAACATGTTCTAACCAACTGAAAAATGTTATTTTTTTCAAATAATATGCATTTATTTTTTTGAAAAGGTTACGCAACCCTACTTTTCGCTAGTCCACTCGCACTTGACCAGTTTTTTTTTTCAATAAAAATTGGCATTGAACTTTAAGAACTTAATCACAGATGAGATACTAGTTTGACTGAATCAGTAGTTTCTGAATATTTATTAGTTTAACTTTATCAAATCCTTATATTAGTACATTACTGCCGCGACCAGCAAAAGAGGCATTGATGGACGAACGTGTAAATGTGGACCGATGCAAAGCCGAGGCACACATACATAAGTCCATCAATGCCTAGTTTTGGCTAAGGCTTTTGTAGTACTTTTCTCAAATAATGCGCGGAAATTAAAGGCACAATAATTACTTTTCAAAAGGAATGATAAACCACGAACAACAATAATTTTTCACGCGCCAAAGTGTTCATTTGTTTTTTTTTTTATTAAACAGCGTTCTATTTGAAAGTAACATCGAAATTTAAATAAAACCTTTGACAAGTTACCTCCTTGGTTGCCATATTTCGGAGTAAAATATAGTTCAATTTTTAAATTACACTACACATATAAGTTAACATAGTAATTTATTTGGCCGTTAAACACGACAGATATGGATTTTCATATCACTTTTGCCGGCAGCTGCTAGTATGTATTTGGCCAGTACAGCAATTTCGATTTATCTAGAAGAAGTTTGTCAAAAAGCATGTTTGAGAAAAAAATATTTCTTGTTTATTTTTTACTTCTTCTTCACTTATCATGTTTTATTTCTGTATACCAAGTTAGGAGGCTGGTGACATACATGGTGATTTACATCTTACTTTAGGCGCCAGTCTCCCACCAACATGTCTTTGTACTTTAAAAATTTTTGTTACTTTACCTTGTTAATATGTTTGTGGAAATAAAATAATAAATGATTTAATATTATTATTTATATTGTATTACTTATACTGTCCCAGGGGTCCTGAGTATCAGAAAGTTTGGGAACCGCCCATCAATTTGTCGGTGTCCGGGCCGACACAATCCTGTGCATGGTATTCACGTGGCCCCTGGAAGAGGCTATTTTCAGTGAGGTTTGCTCGCATTGGCCGGAGATAATACGATTTTTGGCATATTATGTGGTAGATAGGTAATCAAATATTCCGCCGTGAATTTCTAGTAAGCCATTTAACCTTTAATATTTTAAAAGGTTAAAACGGTTGGATTTCGATGAATTTCTAAATAAAGTTATCGGAAAACACATACATGAATGGATAGTTTATAATAACCAGAGAGAAAGGGTTGTTTACAGACAAACTTTTAAAGTTTATTTTACGAGCTTAATCTAAATTGAAACAGCAAGGCAAGGACGGTTTCGTCACGAAATTTCCATTTTGAAAAATGTCCCCTGCTAGCATAGATCCCTTTCTCAAAATGTCCCTTTAGCCTTTGCGTTTACGTCCTCTTGAAAAAAAAACTAGTGTTTTTTTTTCGAGAAAAGTAGCATAATATTTAAAAAAAAATGTTATATTTTATTACAGATAACCGTTAGGGCTGTACAGTTCTCGAGTGCCGCGCACCGGAAAACGTAGAATAGGCAGGTAGGCCTCCAAATCTACCTGGTAAGCGTTGCGGGAAGCCGCTTGATGTGGACAGCGCAGCAGGGTCGGTATTTGTTGAAATCCTTTGGAGATGTCTTTGTCTAGCAGTGGACGTCTTTCGGCTGATATTATCACAGTCTAAAAATGACTGTGATATTATGATGATGATAAATTAATAAAATAAACGTGTGGCACTCGGGGACTGCCGCGGTAAAGCTATTGCATAGCATTTTTTATCAACTTATGCAATTATAATTATTTATTTATTTTTTATTTATGCAGTATTTACCAGTACCATATAGTCCTTGGGGCGCGGGATGTTTATGTAATAAATTAACACTAAGAAAGTAACACCAGTAAAATTGACTAAGTCCTTTTAGTACCGCAAGTCGCTAATAGATGGCACTGTAAGTTTTTTAGAACTCGGCCGAGCGTGGGGTATTAAGTCTTTTTAGTACCGCAAATCGCTCATAGATGGCACTGTAAGTTTTTTAGAACTCGTGGGGTGTTAGGTTATTTTCGTTACGGAATTTATTGATTCGGTCGCCGCGCTCAAAGCCCGCGATAAAAGCTTTGCAATAGCTTAATAAATATACAGATCTCACTCACACTCATCTGGCCCCTAGTTAATTATAAACTTGAGTGAAGTTTGGCTGCACCTCACCTGATGGTAAGTGCTGATGCAGCCAAGAAGTAACAAGCAAACTCAAATAGTGTCTATTCACTCTCCTCTTGGAGATTCCTATGTTATACGAATCGGGGAACGCTGGCAGGGAATTCCACTTTTTGGATGTTCTCATAATAAACGATAAAACAAAACGCTTCTTGCATACAGATGGACCGTAACGACATAGGGGTAAAATCGCTCCCTCGCCTGGTCGTCCGACAATAGGATGAAGAAAGGGGTATGAGGTCGTGAAGCTCCTAGGTACACCCTCCGAAATTAATTCTGTAGAACATCGAAAGGCAGGCGACTTAGCGGCGATGCTCTAGGCTTTAGAGCTTATTTGTTACAAGTGTCTCGTCGCTAATGAGTCGCTTAGGTCGATAGAATCCAAGGTATCTAGCTGGTAATGAGCCGATCCATTCCTGAACTGAGAGCATACTCCTCAATACATGACCGAACTTGAGCTTGTTATACTAAAAGAAGCTGCTCTGGTATCAAGTAAAGTTTTACCTACCTTCGAGATGACTCTGAACTTTTTAACCAACTTCAAAAAAGGAAGAGGTTTTATGTTCCACTGTATGTTTTTTTATGTATATTTCCACTGACCGCTTTTTGAAGTTATCAAATTTTATAGACACGTATTACGTTTTTCATGTATTTTCTAAGTCTATTCAAGTATTTGCGTCTAGTAATCATTATCTCATGTTGATGAGCTGGTGGTGGAAGGTGCAACTCCTTAAAAGGATTGTGAAGCTGCGACTTTTCATACAAACGGCAATTACTATTTTTACCTCTTATAAGTAACCGATTTGGACCAATTTTTGATGGGTTGTCAGTCAGACCAAAAGCTAAGCTTATACTTTTCTGTTTTTTAGATAAAGTTAATAAGTTTAATTTTGTTGTCGTTCATGTGTTTTCATACAAAACTAATTTCAGCGATTTTTTAAAATTATAATCAGTAATTTCAAAGACCAAACTTATAAACCCTGCTTTTATTCTGACTGACAACCTGTCAAAAATTGGTCAAAATCGGTTAAAATTTAAGATGTGAAAATCGTTATCGACTTTTGTATGAAAAGTCGAATTTTCGCCGTGGGTTCACTCACTGTCCTCTTAACGCTTAGGATTTGAAAGATGATTTTATAAATAATAATACGTAAAGTTCGTTCGCTCATTTAAACGCATATCTGACGGCTTCCGACAAATACTTTGTCAAAGGTACCGCCCTAAGTTCAATCATGACCCCGCTGCGCCGGCGCCGGTTCGGCGCGGCATTTTTTAAGAGTGTTTGGTGGGAGCCGTATGAGATGCGGTTAAATGAGCGAACGAACTATAGATACGTAGACTCTTATGAACCCATTAATGGATTCCTTTAGGTTATTCAGGTGAGCTAATGATGGAAGGTTTGACTCCTTAACTTTCATTCTGCTGAGATGATGATGGAAGCCACGGGACTCTGTATCAGTTAATGAAACACATGCATAATGATTTCATTAAAGATGTTGGATAGATAGCATTATCACTATAAAATAATAAAGTTTTCAAAAACTATAAACCGACTTATTTTTTTTTATTCACAATTGATAAGACCTTGGCATCATCTCATCTATCCTCAAAAGTATGAAATAATGTTTTTTTTATGTAGGATGGCTGGAAATTCGACCTATTTCTTGAAAGGGGTATCATGCATTTGATAAATTTTAGGGTTCCGTTCATCCAACGGGAGACCAACGGATACCCTATTTTTAAGCCTCCGCTGTCTGTCTGTCTGTTTATCCGTCCGTCAGCTGGCTATATTTCATGAAAAAATTGGTAGACAGTTGAAATTTTCCCAGAATATGTATTTCTTGCCGCTATAATAAGAATTACAAAAAAAATAAAAAAGTGAAAAAAAATCTGTATACAAAAAAATAGGTCTCCATAAAAAAATCTTGTTTTTTTTACACGTCTTCAGAAGGATTTTTTATTTATCTCTATCGTAAAAATAGTAATACATACATGCATGAAACTTGGTGTGGATATAATACTAATACTGAAGTAAAACAACAAATAATAAAAATTGGCCAAGTGTAAGTCGTAATTGCGCTAAGGAGTCCGAACTGAATGACAAAAAAGCATATTTTTGTAGCTCGCGTTGATATCTTTTGTTTGTAATATGAAAAGATATCATTGTCATTGAAGCGTCGGTGGCTTAACCGGTAACGACTCGGTCCATCTAACCAGAGGTACCGGGTTCAAATCTGGACGGCCAATGTACCAATGAGTTTTTCAAAAAACTTACGTAAATATACATACCGATTGCTTTAACGGTGAAGGAAAACATCGTGAGGAAACCTGCACACGCCTGCGAAGAAACTCGAAGGTTGTGTGTGAAGTCGACCAACCCGCACTGGGCCCGCGTGGTCGACTAAGGCCTAATCGCCCTGATTCAGGGTAGGCTCGAGCCCCTTGGTGGGGACGTATATGAGCTGATATAATAATCATTGTGATTATTACTATGTAGTTGTGGGGAGAGGTGTGCTAGTTTGAGCAGTTTAAAAATAAATTCCGCACCAAAACACTCAATAACTCAGAAATAATGGGTCATAAGTTGCAAGACTTTTAATTTTTCAGATTTTTTCCATAAAAAGACTAGATTAATTAGCAAAAAAAATTAAAATGATTGATAAACTAATTAAGCTTTTCAAAAAAAAAGATTCAAACATTGACCACTTTTGCAATAAAATTAGTTTCAAAAAGGCCTTCGGGTAGTAGGTAGAGTTTTGCGCCAAACTGGCTTCCCAGAATAGAACGAGTGGTTTTTGTTTCTAGCCAGCTTGTTGAGTATTCGGGTATTCTCGTTTGAATTTTCGGTGGGGTCACAACTGCGCGCATGCACGTTAATTTTTTTTTATTTATCGGGCTCGGTTCGAAGTCGCCAAAGCGATGCTGGCAGAACTCCCATCCGCAATGTTGTTAAGGAGAAAGAAATTTTGGAGTGCTATCGTGCAAATCCCACTACTTTGACAAGGCAAGTGGTAGACCGGCCTTGGTAACACACCATGGAAATTGTGCTTCATTGTGCATACGGAACGACTTTACCATTACACTCCAGTGCAAGCTATCGAGGTGGGTGATCCTGCGAGAGGAGGATGGACTTTTGCAGATTTTTTATTAATAGTGATATCGAAAACCCTGACTACCTCACAGAAATTCTTTGAAATGAAATGATCTTTATTCGCCTTGAATTGGGTAACATTATATGAAGGTATAGCTGCATTGCTGATTGCTTTAACGGTGAAGGAAAACATCGTGAGGAAACCTGCACACGCCTGCGAAGAAACTCGAAGGTTGTGTGTGAAGTCGACCAACCCGCACTGGGCCCGCGTGGTCGACTAAGGCCTAATCGCCCTGATTCAGGGTAGGCTCGAGCCCCTCGGTGGGGACGTATATGAGCTGTAATGATGATAGCTGCATAAATTTAGAGCGCCAATTCAGCCATAAAATATAGCATGCAAACATTATATGATAAGAAATTATAACACCTAACACCTCTAACATATCATTGAATACTATTTATAATTATATATAGGTATCATATTAATTTATAAAATTAGATTTACAATTTATGTTCTAGAAAATCTTGAATTGAATAAAAATTACGCTGAGTCAGCTATTTATGCAAGGTAGTTTTAAATTGAGTCAAGTGTTACTCGCTTATATTTTTTGGAATTTGGACTGACTGATCAAAATTTGAACGTCATGGGATTACAAATTTTCACAATGCACACTAAAGGGCCTCCAAAAGCCAAAACCCAAAAAAATCTAAAGAGAGAGTGCACCAGACAAGATTTTCGTTGAACGTTTGGATGGGGCATATCCATAATAATATGATTGGACCATTTTTATTGCCCTATAATTTGAATGGGATAACTTATGAAAACATTTTGAGACAGGTATTGGCCGCGCTACTAGAAGATGTATCCAGAGAGAGTAGAAGGGACTTAATTTATCAGCATGATTGCTGCCCAGCTCACTTTTACCGTGGCGTGCGACAATGGTTGGATACCAACTTTCTAAGGTGGATTGGCCGAGGTGGCTCAACACCATGGCTAACACGGAGTCCAGATTTGACGCCTTGCGACTTCTACATTTTGGATCACATGAAAAATCAATACAAAACAACCGTGACATCTGTTGACGACTTGAGGGAAAGGATTTTGGCAGCCGCCGATCACATCAAGAATACACTTTCAACAAGAGTAACAGTGTTATAAATGCGTCGTAGGCTACGTGCTTACGTACGCAACAATGGCCGACAGTGTGAACAAGACTTAGCAAGTGATGTAATTTTTGATGTTTACTGTTTTTTGTTTCATTAGAACTTATTAAATAACATGTTTTTTTTTTTATTGATTACTCTACATCCATAATGTTGTTGATACAATTCTTACAGTATTGGAAAGCTCATGAAATTTAGCAATCATCTTATTTATTTGTACGCCAAGTGTCATACATTTTTTTAATCATTCATGTCGATTTTTGGAAAATATCCGAAAAAAAATAAAACGAATATTTTGGTGCGGATTTAATTTTTAAACTACTTGCTGGTTTATTAGCTATCAAAAAGTATCAAATACATAACTAAAAATTAGTAGATTTTTTCAATATTTTTTTTGTGACGAGTCAGAAAATTAAAAAAAAAACCTAAGTCCCTGGTATCTCGGAAAACCGTTCGTTTTCGACCCCTAGCAGACGGGAGTTATTTTATTACAAATGAACTCTACTATAACCCCTTTCAAGGGATAGATCGAATTTCCAGTCACCTGTATAACTACAGATAAAAACAAGAAATTAACGAACAATAATGACAAGATAAGATAAGATGAACTTTATTGTGAAACTGTGTACAATTTTGTTACATTTAATATATTTTTAGTTCCAACAGGTTGCCCTTTTCGGACGTACAATATTAATATTACATTTAGACATAAGCAAAATATTCATTTAAATTATAAAAGCATTTGTGTATTTAAGCCACTCTTTAAGTTGGCGTTCAAATTTAGCACCATGCAATGATTTTATAAATCATCATTACAGCTCTTATACGTCCCCACCGAGGGGCTCGAACCTACCCTGAATCAGGGCGATTAGGCCTTAGTCGACCACGCGGGCCCAGTGCGGGTTGGTCGACTTCACACACAACAATTTTATAAATACAGGTAAATTATTATAAATTCTAATTCCGTTTACAAAACAACTTTTGTTATATATGTAACTGTTTGCTATCACAGAACACAAATTATATTTATATTTAGACCTTAGGTTCTTTTTCTTTTCATTTTTTTTATTGAAATATTCACTATTATTTCTTACTAGCTGTTTCCCGCGGCTTCACCCGCGTGGACCACGTTTCTATGACTTTTCGAGGTTGCGCAGTGCGCGAGCCGCAAGCGGCTCGCGAGCGTGGTAAAAAGTAGCCTATGTCTTAATCCGGGTCCTAATCTGTCTACCTACCAAATTTCAGCCAAATCCGTTCAGTAGTTTTTGCGGGAAAGCGTAACAGACAGACAGAGTTACTTTCACATTTATAATATTAGTAGGGATTAGTAGGGATAAATACGACTATCAGGTAAGATGACGCCAAAGGCTTATCAATTGTAATGACAAAATAATGTCCTTTTTAGGGTCCCGTACCAAAAGCTGACACTGTATTTCTGTCCATCTGACCTTTAAAAGGATTTATATCTTGAACCGTAATTGGTAGCTTTGTCTACCCTTCGATAGCACAGTTAATTTTGCTACACGATAAGAGAAACTACAATACAATTTCAATACCTATCCTTCATAATAATAATAAATTCGCATTATACTGACATATTTAGAGTCGATAAGCCTACCGGATAGATCACAAGAGGGAAGATCCAAACATCCTAAACACACAATCCCAGTTATCTATCTTCACTCTGTTTGCGATGACCTACAATGAAAAATGGATTTTTGGTAGGTACCTACAGAGGAATGTAAAGACCTCCCCATCAAACAAAAGCCAAACGAGTCTCTAAAACGACTTCTCGGCGCTTTCGCCTGCTGGATCGAGGGTCGTGGGTTCGATCCCCTCCCAGGACAAACATTCGTGTGACGATCAGGTATATTTTCTCTGCTTTGCTACGGCAACATGTTCCTGAATACTGTTGCAGACAGATGGGACTCCCCACTTGTGGCTCATGGGTGTTAGATGACATGACAAGAAAATGTTGACTGAATAAAATTTTATATTGTCATTATTATTATTTAATCTGTGTTATTTATTATTCGATTTGTTTTTTAATTCTCATTTATAATTTAACTTATTATTATGTTTTATTTATTATTGTCTGTATAAGTTTATTTTATTGACTATGGGGTCAGTCCCTGAGAATAAATGATTTCATTTCATTTCATATGTGTATAAGTATATACCTGAATTTAAAGTATATATGATTAATAAACATATAATAATTATTTATTGTTTAAATTTAAAATAATTAATTATTATTAGTGTTATGGAACATTGTTTTGGAAGGAAAAGTTTGTTGTAGGCCACTTTACAACTTCACCGGACAATACGAGTACACAGGATGTAACAAAATTGGTGTAGGTCACGTTAACTGGGGCGTCTACTCATCATGCTGGCTGGCCCTGGCCATTTTTACCTTCAGTTTCTTGTATGGGAGCCCAATTTCCTTTTCATTTTTTTAGGGTTCCGTGAGAACTGTCATACTTACACCCGAGCGCATAAAAAAAGTCGCAGCCGAGGGCTAGTTTATTAAAACCTGCAATTTATCCATAAGTATACTACTTAAACTGTTCTAATCGTTATTGTCGGTACGGCCGTGACACTACTTATTTCTACACTAATAATTATACTGTGCGCCTATAAAATATAATTTGTATTATAAATAGGTTAATTGCAGTGCTAATACAATTATGATCTGTGTTTATTTGTTTTTTTTTAGGGTTCCACAGTTGGTTCGACACGAGAACCCTAGATGAATGAATGAATGACTGAGAGACTTATTGTATTGCTCACATAGGTAGTAAACAAGTTACGTTAGAAAATTATATGAAAAATGATAAATATAGGTTCTACTAAATCATCATATCAGCCGAAGGACGTCCACTGCTGGACACAGGCCTCCCCCAAGGATTTCCACGACGACCGGTTCTGCACTACCCGCATCCAGCGGCTACCCGCGACCTTCACCAGGTCATCGGTCCACCGACTTGGAGGCCTGCCTACGCTACGTTTTCCGGTGTGCGGTTTCCACTCGAGAACTTTACTATAAAAGTTACTATAGTAATAAAGTACAGTTTTTTTTCCTAAAAAAGGCAAAATACTGTTATTCGATCATTTAATCAATCCGTTTCTTCCTGTTCTGTCCTCGTATTTGTATTTAAAAATAACATAACCGGTTTAATTAAACATTAAACCCCGACCGCTTGAAATCTATCCTATATATATAAGGTGTAACAAAATTAGCTGAAACTACTTTAACTGGTGCTTCTACCCATAAAACTGAACAACTTGCCCCATGGAATCCATAGTCAAATCGCAAAAAAACATTTGGCTCTCCCATACTAACTCGATCAGCTAATCAGCCAACTTAGTATGGGAAGTTCAACATAGATTTGACTATGGGTTTCATGGGGAAAGTTGTTCAGTTTCATGGGTAGAAGAGCTAATTTTGTTAGACCTTATATATATTTTTATTTCAGACAAAATACCCATACAGTGGCCTCAGAATACAGAAAAAACCAAAACACGCGTACGGCGATAAAAATGAGGCAAATTGTGCTTGTATGAAACTACTCTAAATCGGTGTAGTTTTGACGTTTTGTTCCTTCTAAATCCTGCATGCAGGTGATTTATTTTTGTGAGTAAACAAGCAGTGGTTCTTCATAACTTATCTAATTCAAAAAGTATTAAAATCCGACCTAATATAGCAACATTACAGCCAAGGGAAGGAGGGTATTCGTGGAGTTTTTTGCTTCAGCGCGCGTCATACTATTCTGACTTAATGTGCATTCTGGTTTTTTCTATATTCTGAGACAGTGGCTTAATATAAATACACAACACATAGAAATACATACAGTTAATTGAGCATTAAAAAACATTTGTCGTCCAAATCATGAGCAATATTACTTCCTGTTCTCGTCCCGGTGAACGGAAAGCCAATGCCATTCAGGGGATCAAGCCGAACCTGCATCACTCAGGGGATCAAGCCGAACCTGCATCACTCAGGGGATCAAGCCGAACCTGCATCACTCAGGGGATCAAGACGAATCTAATGACACGACACCTCGCACTCCAAAACCATAATCCATCGAGCTATTCAGGCTACAGGCTAAGCTAGAGAAACAGACATACATACATTGTAACGCGGCACCCTGTTATGCGTTCTTCTTTCATTTGACCTTTTTTTTTTATTCACAATTGGTAAGCCCTTGACATCATCTCACCTGATGGTAAGTGACGATGATGCCGAAGATGAAAACGGGCTTACCAAGATTCCCCAACGCAATGGAGAACTGGCTATCTTATCTTCAAGCTGGAACACATCAACACTGATGTTTGGCGGCAAGTCTTGGATAAGATGGTGGTAGCAAGCCAGTTGGGCTTAGAAAATGCCCTACCACCAACCAAACCGGGTCTTTCAAGTTGACCCCACCGGGAATCGAACTCGCGACCTCGTGGTGTGAAGCGAATGGACTAACCATATCGCCACGGAGGCGGTTTCATCTTTTCACCAATCTTTTTACATTCAATTTTTTTAAGCTATTGCATAGCTTTTATCGCGGGCTTTGAGCGCGGCGACCGAATTAAGAAATTCCGTAACGAAAATAAAACCTAACACCCCACGCTCGGCCGAGTCCTAAAACTTACAGTGCCATCTATTAGTGATTTGCGGTACTAAAAGGAATTAGTCAATTTTACTGGTTTAACTTTCTTAGTATTGATTTATTTTATTACATAAACATCCAGCGCCCCAAGGACTATATGGTACTGGTAAACACTGCTTAAAATGAAAAAAAATAAATTAATAATTATAATTGCTTAAGTTGATAAAATATGCTATGCAATAGCTTTACCGCGGCAGTCCCCGAGTGCCACACGTTTTTTTTTACGCTTGCGCTAACATTTCATCCTTACTAATATTATAAATGTGAAAATGTGTTTGTTTGTTTGTTACCTTTTCACGCTTCAACGCCTTAATGAAATTTGGCATGTAGGTAGCCTATGTCACGAGAAAGGATATAGGCTACTTTTTATCACGTGAAAGTAGCATAACCCGATGCAGTTCCTGAGGGAACTGAAAATATACTCTTTTTTGGTTAATTTCTTTAACATTGCAACGGAACAATGGATTGTGTGATATTTTGCACAGAGATGGTAGAGGGGGTGTGAAATGAGATTATTTACTAATAAGCATATCCTGACATAGTTTCCGAGGGATCTGGAGAAAATTCATGTCCACGCACGCGAGCCGCTTGCGGCTCGCGCACCGCGCACCCTCTAAGACAGTCATGAAAAGATGTCCACGCGGGCGAAGCCGCGGGCAAAAGCTAGTTCTAAAATGAAAATTATTGTTCAATGTTTTCACCACCTACACTGTAAAATAAAATAAAATACCTTGAAAAAACAGATTCTCTCTCTAAAAGACCCATTTTGGGTCTTTTACTTCATTATTAAATTTTGTAAGCACGAACAGACATCACTTAACCCACGTCCTTACCATACCTGTCGTGCTACAACACACACCCCAAAAACATTATCTTCTTTCTCAGGCATTCATTTTAAAACTTGACATAACATATAGAATCATCATAAAGCATTAAGCCGTGTGGATGCTTTTAACACGTTCACGGACAAGTCACACCTGTTTGACGCAAATAATTTGTATGAAAAATTTGGCGATGCTTTGGCATTTGTCGTCACTTATGATCCTAAAGCCAGTGTAAATCACAAAACTGCTCTCAAGTTCAATTCCCTCAGGATCGAACAAAATTTCATACATACAGGACTGCCATAGCATCCGTGTCACTCCCGCTGAAGGCTGTTTTTTCCATGTTTGTGTATCAATCTCCTTTGTAGGACACTAGTCGCTCCTGTAATAGTATAAAATGTGACACTTAACGTGAGCTTCTTATATTTAATATGGAAGTCTGGCTGCGTTAGCATTTGTGTCAGATATAGTACGAATAATTTCGAACGCTACAGCATTCGCATCACAGTAAGGCAGAAAAATCGGACGCTATAGCGTTACCGTTCATGAACGTGTTAAAATCTTAGTTAAATATTTTTATTATTTAACTAAGCTTTTAGAACCAAAAATTTCGACTGTGTACTATGACCAAGTCAATATTATTTGTTTTGACAGTCAGTGGATCCACACAAAACTAACGTTATATCTTACTTGGTAGAATAATGTTTCGGCATTTCAGATAATGAATGAGATGACGAATCTGATCAACTTTTCCCTAGGATCCAATCGAATAAATGATCCAATTGATTGCAATTTCTCATTGGATATCATTAGATTCATTGTTTCGTTCAAAGTTGAGATAATAATTGTAGAAATAATAACTTAAGGAATTAATTAAAAATTGAAAACCTGACTGCATAAAAAACTTAACCACTAATTTTTTAGTCAGTCGGGTAGAAATGTATCCTATGTCACTCACGGGATCAAGACAAATCTAACGACACCTCGAACTCCAAAATCCATTAAACCTTTTAGGCCACAGAGCGTACCAAAGAAATAAATAACCTCTATTTCTGGCTAGTTGGGTAGAAATGTATCCTATGTCACTCACGGGATCAAGACAAATCTAACGACACCTCGAACTCCAAAATCCATCAAACCTTTTAGGCCACAGAGCGTACCAAAGAAATAAATAACCTCTTTTTCTGGCTAGCCGGGGAAAAACGTATCCTATGTCACTCACGGGATAAAGACAAATCTAACGACACCTCGAACTCCAAAATCCATCAAACCTTTTAGGCCACAGAGCGTAAATAAATAACCTCTTTTTCTGGCTAGTCGGGGAAAAATGTATCCTATGTCACTCACGGGATCAAGACAAATCTAACGACACCTCGAACTCCAAAATCCATCAAACCGTTTAGGTTACAAGGCGTGCCAAAGAAATAAACATACATACACTGGAAATACATAACCCTCCTTTAGGCGCAGTCGGGTGAACATAAAAGGAGTTATTAACTGGTATTATCTTCTAATATATAAAAATTAATCGCAAAATGTGTTGGTAAGCGCATAACTCGAGAACGGCTGCACCGATTCCGCTAATTCTTTTTTTGTCGAGTTCGTTATTGTCAGGAGAAGGTTTTTATGTAGGGTAAGTTAGGGTAGGGTAGGGTAGGGTAGTGTAGTGTAGGGTAGGGTAGTGTAGTGTAGTGTAGGGTAGGGTAGGGCAGTGTAATGTAATGTAAGGCAGTACGTAGTTCGCCGGGACAGCTAGTATATATTATATAATATCCTTTAATGTACAGAGCCAGCACATCAAGCTATACACTCGTAGTGCGATTCTAAACCATACGCATTCGGCATAAGAACGGTACAAAGTCCAAAGTGTGTAGCTTGATGTGCTGGCCTGTGTACACAAACATTTAAATGGCAAGAAATTAGAGAGGACGTGTACAAAGGTGGACTTATCTCTATAAGAGTTCTCTTCCAGCCAACCTTACCGGATGTTAGGAGACTTTAAAGTTTGGTAGGCAAACCTGTGTGTACTTAATAAACATATAAACTAAATAAAACAATTAAGTTCACTAACCTAATCTACCTACATAAATAAAACACATTTCATATTATAAGAAGTTGGTACTGTCGTTACTAACTACAGTATCTCAATACTCTGTAAGCTTCTGCAGACCTTGAAACAAGCCCCTTTCCTAACCTACCCTTATGGCAGCCTGAAGAGCTTCCTAAATCTGATCCCAGTTAGCCTACCGAGTACCTTTGATCTGACGTTTAAGAGGACCAAAGCAGTTGAAATCACACGGATATGTGGATGATCCCATAGTTCATATCGTCGTGCTTTGAGAAAATCTCGATTTAGGGCTGCATTGTGTGTTCTGGTTGTCGTGAAGAAGCACTGGAAGGCGGAAGTTTTTGCCCCGTAACCGCATGGAGTCATGTTGCTAGCTGGGTACATTCACAATAATTTTAGGGTTACCAGTTTTTAACAACTTGTACAGATCTGATACCAAATTCAAGGAATATCAAAATACGTAACAAATTCAAGGAATATCAGTACCTACAAGGAAGACCTCATGACAGCGGCTGATAATGCTGTTAACGTGGCCAAATTCTGGGCTGCTACAGTGTAGTGTCTGCCATCGACACGCTAAGAAGAAGTACCTACAAAAGAATAACAAAATAGTATTAAAAAACAACTTATCTTGGTAAGCCCGCTTCCATCTTCGGCAACATCGCCACTTACCACCAGTTGAGATGTTGTCAAGGGTTTACCAATTGTGAATAAAAAAATTATTATTTTTCTTAAAAATTTAAGAGCTCATGCTCTTGTCGGTGGAGCAATCTGCAATTTTTCTGTCCTCGGCGATTATCTTTACCTCCCAATACGACTCGACAGCAATCTTCTCCTTAATTTGTTCTAGATAGTTTCGCCTTGGCAAAACCTTCCTCTTATCTTATCTTATCTTTGTAAGTGGGGGCTGCAGTTGCAGCGACACTTCGACCCAATGGGATCTTTTGTGTCTACCCCTATAACCTTTGCACCCCAACCTACTCGAAGATGTGCTGCATTAATGCAGCAATTCCGCTGATTGTAAGGTGCTTGTAGTCCTACGGTGTTGGGTAGCCATCACCTAGGAGGTACATACGCTTGCTATCCAGGACATCGCAGTGACACAGTAGGTGTTCCATTGATTCTATATCTTCACCACAGGCCCTACAGGTCGGGTCGTGCGTCAGGCCGATTTTTTGAAGGTGTGCATTTGTGGCAAAGTGGCCCGTCAACGCTCCTGTTATCGCCCTGACTCGCGTCCTGCTGTTATTCCATATGTACTTGGTTGCCCCTGTGGTGACCTCACCGATGAAGAGCTTAGAGTGTTTATGTCCATCTCTGGATAGCCATGTCACTCTGTGTCTTCCCTCGGCCTGTTCCTTTAATGCCCTTATAATAGTGCTCCTTGGTAGCCCTATCCTCGGTTCTGGACCACACATTGCTGTTTGTGATCCCATTCTAGCCAGTTTGTCTGTTTCTTCATTGCCTTCCACTCCTACGTGTCCAGGGACCCAGACCAGTTGCAGTTTGTTGTGTCGGCCCACCTTATTGAGGACCTTTACACAATTTAGCACTAGCCCGGAGTCAACCTTGAAGGAGTCAAGAGCTTTAAGAACAGCTTGGCTATCGCTGAGAATATAGATGGTTTTGTCTTTGACTTCCTTGTCTATAATCTCATGTGCACATGCAATGATAGCATAAGTCTCCGCCTGGAAGACTGTTGCATATTGCCCTAGACTAATACTCGCTGAGTAATCCTTAGCATAAACGCCTGCACCAGCACCAGACTCCATTTTCGATCCGTCTGTATACCATGTAAGAGTGTTTGGTCCTTGTTGTTTAAGTCCTTTACTCCATTCTTCCCTCGTAGGAACATAGATTTTATATTCTTTTTTGAATATGTGCACAGTCTGTATTTTGTCACATCCCATGCGCATAAGCCTTTCCATACCTGTGTCTAGTTGTAGATTGGTATGTCTGGTTTTGGGCATGTCAAAATTCCACATGCCATTTAACGATAACCTGTGTAGGGCCTTGGCCGCCTCTGTTTGAATGTGTATTTGAAGCGGCTTTAGATTTAGCAGCATTTCCATAGATGCAGTAGGTGTTGTACGAAATGCTCCGGTAATTGCCAGGCAGGCCAACCGCTGAAGTTTTGTCAGTGTTTGCCTGCACGCGCCTGACTCCGTTCTAGGCCACCACACAATGCTGCCATCCTTCCTCTACTTCTCCTTTTGTCTATCTTTCTTTCTATGATTATTAAATAAATTATATACAGGGTGTAAAAAAGGTGTAGGACCCATTAACTGGAGATTCTTCTCATCATGCTGAACAACTTTCCCTAAGGAACCCATAGTCAATTCTCCAAAAAAAATTGACCCTCCATACAAAAAGGCACAAAATAGATCGATCAGCTCTTCGATTTGTATGAAGAGTAATTTTTTTTTCGCGATTTCAGCGGAGTCGTAAAACAAAAGTAGTTCAGTATAATATGTAGAACCCCCAGATAACGGGACCTACACCAATTTTGTTACACTCTATATAACTACCAAATTTGCCTTTTAGCACACCCTGGACACTTCATACAACGGGCCAGAAATGACAAGTCAATAAAAGAATGACGGAACAAATAAACCGGCGGCGAAATCCTATACGTTCGACAACCAAACTGGAATCAATCTGGGTGACGAGGGGGTGAGGTCACAATTTAGAAAGCAGCAGGTAGTGTCCATACTGTATGTTAGTACTTTTATATACTTTGCTATTAGTATCTGCTCCTTTGATTAATTGTAAGTAATTCCCACTCGAAGTACCGATGACCTGGTGAAGGTTGCGTAAAGCCGCTGAATGCGGGCAGTGGAGAACCGGTCATCGTGGATATCCTAGGGGAAGGCGTTTGTCCAGCAGTGGACGTCCTTTAGCTGATATGATGATGATAATAGAGTAAATCCAATTTTATTTTATTATTTAACGTTTCAACTAAAATTTGTAGACAACAAGTATTCTTATTAAAAAAGTCTTGTCATACTAAATTGATCAGCTGATAGCAAAGTTTGTATGGCAATTCCTACAATTTTCGCAGATTCTGTATAGGTTCCTTGAGGAAAGTTGTCAGTTTCATCAACCCTTGATTCATCATCATCATCATACCAGCCGAAGGACGTCCACTGCTGGACATAGGCCTCCCCCAAGGATTTCCACGACGCCCGGTTCTGCGCTACCCGCATCCAGCGCCTTCCCGCGACCTTCACCAGGTCATCGGTCCACTGCGTGGAAGGCCTACCTATGCTATGTGCCCCGCCCACTGCCACTTCAGTTTAGCAATTCGGAGAGCTATGTCGGTTACTTTGATTTTCCTACGGATCTCCTCGTTACCCTTGATTTTTTTTTAGGTACATATTTCAAAAGAACCCTGTATAGAGAGGCGCAAAAACATAACTCTTTCTTCCAGTCGGGTAACAAAGCCGCAGACGGCCACAAAAGCATGCAATTTTATTTTAATTTGTGCAAGCGAGTGTAATTATCGTCCATAACTATTAAACATTATTATGTGTCTATATTAAGCGATAGATTTATATAAACTGCAAAATAAAAAATGGTATCAGTTAATATTTGTTTTGCTGTTGTATCGATACAGCGTTTCGTGTGATGTTTTGTTATTAGTGATTTGTAATTGATTTGTCTAACATCAAAATTAAAGCAATAATACGTGAATTCTAGTCTCTGTAACAATCATCTTAAAATTAAAATTAAAATTAGGTACCGTAATACATTTTTAATTAAATCAATCAAGAAACTAAATCAGGTCCTTCTAGGAAAAGTTATAGGGTAAGTCACCCCAATATTGAAACCCACAAATCAAGCTTTGACGTAAAAGTAACTGGAACACGATTGAAAACGCTTATCACGTTAAAAAAACCCGTCTTCAATACAATTTTGGACAATTATTTTTAGTTTTTGTTGATTTATTTAAAAAAAACCGGTAAAGTGCGAGTCAGAGCCGGGTTCAACAAAGGGTTCTGTACCATTATACTGGATGGCGCTAGCTTATTGTATGGAGACACATTTTTTGTATGGAGACTTTTACTTTTTCTAAGTTTAAGTACCTATTTTTTGTTATAGCGGTAACAGAAATACATCATCTGTGAAATTTTCAACTGTCTAGCTGTCACGGTGACAGACGGACAGACGGACAGACGGACAGACGGACGGACAGCGAAGTCTTAGTAATAGGGTCCCGTTTTTACCCTTTGGGTACAGAACCCTTATCATATGAATCATACTTATTAGGGTTCCGCACCAAGTAACTTGACCCTATTACTAAGCCTACACTGTCCGTCTGTCTGTACATACGTCCATCTGTCTGTATGTCTGTCTGTCAGTCCGAACTATATGTACTTATCTTTGGAATCGTAATGGGTAGCTGGCTAAAATAAAAATTAAGAGTTTTTTATAGGTTTTTTGTTGTTGTACTATCGTAAACACGATAATACAAACTTGAAACTTGAAGTGATTATATTTGTTTACTTATTTTTTAAATTTAAGAAGTCTAATAAAACCATGCTGTAATTATTCCTTGTGTGAAATATAGTGTTTATACATACATACATAACTACAAATAATACAAACAGGTCAAGTGTGTGTCGTATTTGCACTTAGAAGTTCGAACTAATTCATTCCGTAGCTCAGAGGCAAAGTTCACTGGCTTTACACAGAAGGACGCGGGTTCGATTCCCAGCGGGGTCAATTGTAAGACTTCGGTTTGGTTGGTAGTAGGGCATTTTCTAAGCCCGCCTGGCTAGCTACCACCATCTTATCTAAGTCTTGCCGCCAAATATCAATGTTGATATCATTGGTGTGTTCCGGCATGAAGATAAGATAGCCAGTTCCCCATTGCGTTGGGGAATCTTGGTAAGCCCGCTTCCAACTTCGGCAACATCGTCACTTACCACCAGGTGAGCTGTTGTCAAGGGTTTACCAATTGTGAATAAATTTTTTTTTTTTTTTCTGTTGCTCGCGTTGTATTTTGTTTGTAATGAATAGATATCATTGTAATGCTTGTGATACGGAACCCTGGGTGCGCGTGTCCGACTCGCTCTTGCCCGGTTTTTTAGCCTATTTTAGTCAGTCAGTCCCTTTGTTTCATTTAGAGTGTGTATTTCTATTGCAGCTGTTACAACAAATAATAAAAATTCAATAAAAAAACTTCACAAAAAATAAACTCAATCAAAGTTATGAAATTACTAGCTGTTTCCCGCGGCTTCACTCGCGTGGACAACGTTGAGAGTGCGCGAGCCCCAAGCAGCCCACGAGCGTGAAAAAAGTAGCCTATGTGTTAATCCAGATTCTAATCTATCTACCTACCAAATTTTAGCCAGATCCGTTCAATAGTTTTTGCGTGAAAGAGTAACAAACATACATCCATACATTCTTATGAACTTTCTCGTTTATAATATTAGTAGGATATTTTAATGTACGTATTATTACACGAAATTAACAAACAATAAAGTAATTAAAGGTAGGTAAGGTACGAAACAAATTATGGGCCTTTAATTAGTATATTTGAGAAAAAGTATACTGGCACCTATACTGGCACCGACCTAAAAAAAAATAGAAGGTCCTTAGACAGTCATAAAAACGATTTCCACTCGGGCGAAGACGCGGGCAACAGCTAGTTTTAATAATAACAAATACTTATAAAAGCAAGTGCTTTTTCCTCCCAGTCAAGTACCGGACTACAACAAAGAGACACACGATTATGTATCGTATGTATTTACGAATTGAGTTCAAAGTCGTGCGCTCTCTACTGGAACGTATACGTTCCAGCGGGCTTGACAGGTTAATTAGTTCGTACCTACATTTTATTGATTTTTTTTTAATTCAAAAGTATTATTTCATAGTTTTAAAGTAAATTTCTTTTTCAAGTGGGTTTTTAAATTATTAAGCTTTTATTTTTATTATTTTTGCTTTTTAAGTGATAATGCTATCTGTCATCAAATCATAATGCATGTTTCTCAGTAACCGATAAAGAGTCCTGTGACTTCCATAACCATCACAGCAGCAAAAAGACAAGGAGTCAAACCTTCCACTATCAGCTTACCTGAATAACCTGAAAGAATACAACTAACGGTCTATACGTACCTTTAATATTTAAACCTTAAGGAGTTGTGCCTTCCATTACCAGCTCATCAGCATGAGATGATGACTACCAGACGCAAATACTTGAATAGCTGTAAGAAACATAATACGTGCCTAAAAAATTTGAGTGTTGCTTGTTCGATTTCCCTGGTATTCCATCATCAGATCCTGACTTAGTGACAGTGAGTCTACCTCAGAAGAATGCTCTTTCGAATAAAAACGAAAATTTTAAAAAACAGCCTACAATTGAGAGATAAATCGGTAAACATCATCATATCAGCTCATATACGTCCTCATCCTGAATTAGGGAGAGCGGGCTTAAGTCGACCACGCGGGCCCAGTGCGGGTAGGTAGACGACACACACAACCTGCGAGTTTCTCCGCACGCAGGCGTGTGCAGGTTTCCTCAAGATGTTTTCCTTCACCGTAACAGCGTTGGATAAACGTACATATGAAATCTAAATTTGAAATCACATTGGTACGTGGCAGGATTCGAACCACGACTTCCCGGACAGGAGGCGGTGGCCCTAGCCGTTACGCCACCGACAGGCTCCTAAACATACATGAAAACAAAAAAAAACCATACAGTGGAACATAGAACCTTCATAGCACATAGGCCCCATAGGAGAAATGAAGTTTTTTTTCTTGTATGATGGTACGGAACTGTTCGACTCGCACTTAGCCCTTTTTTCTAAAAAATAGGTATCTAATTTGAAGTAGGTACTTTTTATTACTAACCTTTATTCTACTTCACGACGTATAAAGTACAGATTAAATATTGCAATCGATTTTAAAGCGACTTCCAGGAAGACCCCATAACGAAATCGGGCAATTTTGGATGAAACTGGGAATGAAGCCATATTTCCAGTGCACGGTTACATATCCTTTTAGGTTTTGTGAAGTTGATAAGTAGGTTATAATCGAGGTACTAAGATCGTCTTTTGTTTTCCATCAGAGCGTAGAAATATTAGGGATGACGAATGCTAGTCATCTGAGTTACTTTTTATCATCTCTCAAAAACTACCTACATTTTGTTCTAAAAATGTTTGAAATACCTAGGCGTGACGTCCTAGATTAGCAGCGTCATTTATGTACTCATTTTGTGATTTTGGTGAATTAAAAATCGAAGATATGATGGAAAACAAAATGAGTAAGTTTTCCGAAGTTTAAGTAGGAGGGCAATTTAGTAATCAAGAGTTCATAATTTATTTTTGATGCTGGCGTCATCCCTATTATTCGAGACATGCATTTTCTTTTTAACCTCCGACGCAAAAAGAGGGATGTTATAAGTTTGACGTGTGTATTTGTGTATCTGTCTGTCTGTCTGTGGAATCGTAGTTCCTAAACGAATAGACCGATTTTGATGCGGTTTTTTTGTGAGTACCTATACTAGTAAAGGATTGTGTACCTACTTATCTAAAAATTAATTTTAGAGTATAATTCTTACCCTATGCTGTGCCGGCCCTAACTTACTAACTATATTTCAGTTATCATTGCTACCTACTATGAATAACCCAGAGCTGTATGAAAAGTACAACAGTATCCCAAAACGTGACGTGTCCTTCTGCCTGCGGGAGTACGGGAGTAGGATCCGGTGGCGAGGGCGGGACCGTGTGGTGGACCTGGGCTCTGGCGACGGCGGCATTACAGCTGGCTTGCTGCGCGCCTTCCTGCCGAGCGACTTCGCGCAGCTGGTCGGGTGCGACGTGAGCACGCCCATGGTGCAACACGCGCGGGCGCATCACGGAGACGCGCGCACCTTCTTCCGTGAGATGGACCTGGGCGCGCCGCTGCCGCATGACATGAGGGGTTGCTTCGATCACGCGTTTTCCTTCTACGCGATGCACTGGGTTCATGACCAAGAGTAAGTTCTCAATTTTGCTCCATGGCTTCGTTTGGCTAGGGAACTAACTTGCGCATCAAAAGTGTAAAGCGGCAACTGCCATATCTTCTAAATATTCAATTGGTAAGCCCTCATCTTACCTGATAGTAAGTGACGATGATGCCAAATATGGAAGCGGATTTACCAAGATTCTCCAACGCAATGGGGATCCGACTATCTTATCTTCAAGCCGGAACACATCAATTTGACTGACTCGGTGGCTCAGTGGTTAGTGCTCTTGACTACTGATCCGAGAGTTGTGGGTTCGATCCCCACCCAGGGCAAACATTTGTGTGATGAGCAGATTTGTTTGCTCTGTGTCTGGGTGTTCAATATCTATATATGTATGTATTTAAACGTATATTCTAACAAAATTAGCTGAAACTATTTTATGGGCAAGTTCAGTAAACGAAACTGAACAACTTTTTCTTCAGCGACCATACTGAAATCTTAGAAAAAAAATCTACAATAAAAAAAAAGAAATCTTTATAAATCTGGCACTGGCCATCGTACCGTAGCAGTCCACGCCATAGTGATTACATGCTCAGTGTTCCACGCGCTGACGCGCCTCCGCCACAGACACAGATTACTAATTAGTCCACAGATGATAGTACAAGCCGTGTCTTCCGTCGCGTCGGACACATATTGGGTAGGTATCTAAACCCTATTTGTTTGGAAATAGCCAGACATGTAAACAAAACATGAACTTCAAAATAAACTAGTTTCAATTGGTTTTCAAGTCTTAAATGAACTAAAACACAGTATTTATGTCAATAAAATCCTTGATGTCCAAATGTAAGTGATTAAGCTAAAATGATAAAATGATTTGTTTACATGTTTGGCCATTTCCAAACAAATAGATTTTTCTTTAATGTGACTTGTCCGCAAACAGGCTAAGGCGAACTACCTACCTACTTGCTTCTTATGTCTCCGGTGATTTTCTTGGTTGACCGGCATCTACAGGTCGTGGCATACCTACTCGTAAAAGTACCGTAATCCCGGAATCGCAGCAAAGCACCTATAGTATTGTGTGTAGATGGCATGTAGATGGGGTCTACGGCTATGAAAATCTTGAAACATGTTCCTGGTGTCTATTAGGTTGTGGTTACAAACTTCATATCACACCGCCATGTCCAAATATTGTTGTACATGGCATTTTCACAATAAAACACTTAACTTAGGCACTTAGGTCACAATCTGTAGGTTAGGCTTTGAGAACGTAACTCAATGAGTGCGCGAGAGTAACTGAGATATTTTTTTCGCGCACGCATCGCACTTGTTTGTAGGCGAAATGTACCTACGAGCGAGCAGCAAAATAGTTCAATGACCTCAACGCTTCAAAGAAGCCGCTCAATTTCTTATTTTTCGAAAAGTGTAAATACCTGTTGGGTTGTATTTTACTACCTACATCTAAAAGGGGAACTATAAGGTTTTAAATAGGTAATATTAGTTTTTAAATAAGAATTGATTGAGAGAACTACCAAAGGTCAACGGCCAGGCACAGCGCAGTTTCGTTGCGGCAAGGCACGAATCCAGCGAAAAGAAAGGACCGTACTACAACACGAGAATATTATAGTGGGCAATAATGGAATGTGGCAATTTTTTTTTAGAATTCGGTATGGTCACTGAAGAAGAAGTTGTTCAGTTTCGTTTACTGAACTTGCCCTTAAAATAGTTTCAGCTAATTTTGTTAGACCTTATATAAGTATGTATATCAGTCTCTGGTTCTCATAACACAGGGAATCCTACTTTGGGGACAGATGACCATGTGTGATTTGTCCCAGAATATTTATTTATTTATTTATTTATTTATAATAGATGTTTGGCGGCAAGACTTGTAGCTAGCCAGGCGGGCTTAGAAAATGCCCTTCCACGAACGAAAACGAGTCTTGCAAAGTTTTTCTCAGCCGGGAATCGAACCCATGATCTCCTGATATGAAGCTAAATGACTTAGCCATTACGCCTCGGAGGCGGTTAAAACTCGGCTTGATTTTGGAGTAACGCACTGCTGGTTGAATGAAGGAGAATTGGTTGGTAGCTCGGGATCACCGCTGTAGAAACGGTTAAAAAAAGTTTTGCAAAATATATAGTGTGATATATCAAATAAAAATGCTTGATGTGAGAATCTCAAATATGTTTTTTTTTTTATTTTAAGAGAGATAGTTTAAAAGTTATTAAAGGGAATAGGGGAAAATTGACCATTCTCTCCCTTCCCTATCTACGAAACTACTTGGCCTAAAATCTTGAAAAATTCATAGTAGTCACCATAATATGAGATTGAATTTATAGATTACAGAAAAACTTAAAAATCTAAAGTCTTTCCGTTCACACAGAAAAAAAAATCCAAAGTCAAGAATAAGTAGAGCCCTATTTTCCTAAAGCAAAGTATAAACTGAGAGGTCTTGTTCGGTTCATAGTTAAAGGTTTGGTGTTTTTTAGGATTTAGAATCTCAAATTATTATTGTCTTGTTTTTTTTGCAATGGGGATGACGACAGCATCAGAAATAAATTATGAACTCTTGATCACTAAATTACCTTCCTACTTAAACTTCGGAAAACCTTACTCGTTTTGTTTTCCATCAAGTCTTCGATTTTTAATTCACCAAAATCACAAAAAGAGTACATATATGACGCTGCTAAACTATGACGTCACGCCTAGGTATTTTTAACATTTTGAGAACTAAATGTCGTTTTTGTCACATTATAAAAAGTAACTCAGACAATGACATATATTATTGGCGTAAATCTATTAACTCAGATGACTAGCATTCGTCATCCCTATTTTTATAATTCGTAACGTTCTGTTATTCACGCGCACGAAATTGCTAGTTGTTTTATAAAATAACTAGCTTTTGCCCGCGGCTTCACCCGCGTGGACGTCGTTTTTATGACTGTCTTTTAGGGTGAGTGGTGCGCCAGCCGCAAGCGGCTCGCGAGCACGTGCATGGGTTTTCCTCAGATCCCTCAGGTACGATATCGGGCTATTCGGATCAGAAGTCTTGGTCACTTTCCAACCCCTCAACCAATTCTATACTGACGTGCGTGAGCGCGGAAATGAGTTTTTTCCCCAGATCTATGTCAGGATATGCTAATCAGTAAATTATGTCATTTCCCACCCCCTCCGCCATCTCTGTGCAAAAAATCACAGCAATCTATTGTTCCGTTTCAATGTTAAAGAAACTAACCAAAAAAAGAGTATATATTCAGTTCCCTCAGGAACTGCATCGGACTATGCTACTCGTATTTTCACGGGATAAAAAATAGTCTATGTCCTTCCCAGTGACACAGGCTACCTGTATTCCAAATTTTATCAAGATTGGTTTAGGTGTTGAAGCGTGAAAAGGTAACAAACAAACAAACACATTTTCAAATTTATAATATTAGTAAGGATTGCAGGCGTATGTTTCACAACATCTACGAGATGCTGTCGCCGGGCGGGGACTGCCTGCTCATGTTCATGACGCGCCAGCCGATAGTGGACATGTTCCGCGCAGTCGCCGCGCAAAGCGCGTGGCGCGCAAGAACGCGCACGCCAGACTTACGCTTCCTTGTCTACCACGACTCACATGTAAGTTTTTTTTAAGCTATTGCATTGCTTTTATCGCGGGCTTTGAGTGCGGCGACCGAATCAAGAAATTCCGTAACGAAAAAACCTAACGCCCCACTCTCCGCCTACCATGTAGCTCGGCCGAGCGTGACGTAACGTTACCGCGTTCTAAAAAAACTTACAGTGTCATCTATAAGAGATTTGCGGTACTAAAAGGACTTAGTCAATTTTACTGGTGTAACTTTGATAGTGTTAAAAGTTGATAAAAAATGCTATGCAATAGCTTTAGGTACCGCGGCAGTTCCCGAGTGCCACACGGTTTTTTTTATTTCACAATCGATAAGCCTTGACATCATCTCACCTGATGGTAAGTGACGATGATGCCAAAGATGGAAACGGACTTATCAACATTCCTCAACGCAATGGGGAACTGGCTATCTTATCTTCATGCCGGAACACATCAATGCTGTCAACATTGATGTTTGGCGACAAGACTTAGATAAGATGGTGGCAGCTAGCCAGGCGGGCTTAGAAAATGTCCTACCACCAACCAAACCGAGTCTTACAAAGTTAGACCCCGCCGGGAATCGAACCCGCGACCTCCAAGTGTGAAGCGAATGGACTAACTATTACGCCACGGACAATATATACTGTGCCACGGAGGTGGTTAAAAAGTATGTAACGATTGTGCAATTTTTTATGAGTCCTATATCTCACCCAATGCATACAGTCCGATGATTAGATACCTGACAAAGTTTTATTAAAGTACTAGCTTTTGCCCGCGGCTTCGCCCGCGTGGACATCGTTTTTGTGAATGACTGACTTAGAGGGTGCGAGCGTAGACATAAATTCTCTCCACATCCCTCGGGAACTATGTCAGCATATGTGTATTAGTAAATAGTGTCATTTCCCACCCCTCAACCATCTCGGTACAAAAAATCACACGTTCTATTGTTCTGTTGCGATGTTAATTAACCAAAAAAGGGTAGGTATATTTTCAGTTTCCTCGGGAATTACATCGGGCTATGCTATTTTCACGGGATAAACAGTAGCCTATGTCCTTCCTTGTGACACAGGCCACCTGCATGCCAAATTTCATTAAGATTGGTCAAGACGTTGAAGCGTGAAAAGGTAACAAAGAAACACATTTTCACATTTATAATTTTAGTAAGGATTATATTATGGGCGATATTTTAACTAGTTAGGGGGTAGTTAGAATGAATTTAGTTATTTATACGAGTTAGTATAAAATATAAATACAGAATCATGATTGATTAGGGATCCTGGGTGGTAATACTTTAACGGGCTATGAAAATAAAATGAAGCATAACAAATAATAATTATAATAATACTCTAATCCGTTGCTCCGTTGCGACGCCGTCGTGCGTGAGCGTGGAAATATTTTTTCCCCAGATCCCTCGGGAACTAAGACAGGATATGCCAATAATAATAATTAATAAATGTTGTCAAGGGTTTACCAATTGTGAATAAATAATAAAAGCGTCGGTGGCTCAACCGGTAACGACTCGGTCCATCTAACCAGAGGTACCGGGTTCAAATCTGGACGGCCAATGTACCAATGAGTTTTTCCAAAAAACTTACGTACATATACTTACCGATTGCTTTAACGGTGAAGGAAAACATCGTGAGGAAACCTGCACACGCCTGCGAAGAAACTCGAAGGTTGTGTGTGAAGTCGACCAACCCGCACTGGGCCCGCGTGGTCAACTAAGGCCTAATCGCCCTGATTCAGGGTAGGCTCGAGCCCCTCGGTGGGGACGTATATGAGCTGATATAAAAAAAATAAAAAATAATAATAAATAAGCAGTCACATGTGAGCGGTAATATTATGGAATATAAGCTTTTGCTCACGGCCTAGCCCGCGTGGATATAATTTTTATAACTGTAAGTACTAGCTTTTGTACGCGGTTTCACACGCGTGGATTATTACTTTTATTACTGTCTGTGAGGGTAAGTGGTGCTAGAGCCGCAAGCGGCTCGCGAGCGTGGACATGAGTATTCTCCAGATCCCTTACGAACTTACAAAAAAATAATCCAATTCGTTGCTCCGTTGCGACGCCGTCGTGCGTGAGCGTGGAAATATTTTTTCCCCAGATCCCTCGGGAACTATGTCAGGATATGCCAATTAGTAAATTATGTCATTTGCCACCTCCTCAACCATCTCTGAGCAAAAAATCACAACAATCTATTGTTCCGTTGCAATGTTAAAAAAATTAACCTAAAAAAGGTAAATTAAAATTCCTTAGGAACTTCATCGGAATAAGCTATTTTCTTAAAAAGTGCGTGTCCTTCCCAGTGACACACGCTACCTGCTTGCCAAATTTAATCAAGATTGGTCGAGATATCGAAGCATTCATCATATCAGCTCATATAAGTCCCTACCGAGGGGCTCGAGCCTACCCTGGATTAGGGCGATCGGGCCTTAGTCGACCACGCGGGCCCAGTGCGGGTTGGTTGACTTCACACACAACCTGGAAGTTTCTCTGCAGCCGTGTGCAGGTTTCCTCACGATGTTTTTCCTTCACCGTAAGAGTGTCGGATAAACGTACATATGAAATCTAAACTCGAAATCACATTGGTACGTGGCAGGATTCGAACCACGACCTCCCGGACAGGAGGCGGCGGCCCTAGCCGTTACGCCATCGAAGCGTTAAAAGGAAACAAACAAACACATTTTCACATTTTAATATTAGTAAAGGATTCGAAAGTAAGCGCGGGCCTAAATTAGACATTTGATCTTACATTCGACATTTTCCCATTGACTGACTTTAACATTTAAAAGTTGACATGGAAATTGGTTGAAATTGACATTTGTTAACATTCACATTTGACAGAAAAAAATGTTTATTGATATTTCATATTTGAAATTTGATAGTTGACTTTTGACATTAGACGGATACAACTGTTATTTGATATTTGACAGTTGTAATTTGACTTTAACAGTTACTATTTGAGAGTTGATATTTGTCATTTAGCTAAAGATTGGAAGAGGAACAAACAGACAGATAGACATAATTTCAATACAATGATAGCTTTTCTACAAATAATCGAAAACGCTACCTAAACACGTTAAAAAACCGACTTCCATCGCAACAACTTCGTACATTTTTGGATTATTATTTTTAGTTTTGGTTCATTTTCTAATAAAGTGCTACACCGATTTTGATAAAATTTATATGGGACTATACCGAAAGCACTAGCTTTCAAATAAAAAAAGAATCATAAAAATCGGTTCACCCAGTCAAAAATTCTGAGGTAAGACACATAAAAAAAACATACAGTCGAATTGAGAACCTCTTCCTTTATGGAAGTCGGTTGAAAAAATCGGTCTGCACAGAGTCCAAATGACTTTTAAACTAGGCACCTGACAAATCATTAAAAATTACATGCACATTAGATATTGAAAACATTATCATTGCTATTACGGGAACGTCGTGGAACCACCATTGTGTGGCAACACTGATAACACAGTGGTAGCGCCCAAACCTGAAATAGTTACTCCCGAAACTTTAAATATTTAATGCCCATCTGTTACCGCCCCATTATTGATTTTATCGCCTAAGTATTTATTGAAATACTGATTTGAGAATACTTTATAAACTAACAGTCCATTTCACTAACCATTTATATTTTGAACTCCGCGAAATGGCAGTATTTTATCGCCCATTTAAATCATAGCCATTTTAAATTCACAGCAACCGGATGATGAAGTGAGGAGTTTGATGAAAAACTCAGGATTTAAGGATATCATGGTTGAGCGGAAGGTGATGAAATATACCTTTAACACCCTGGACAAATACGCAGGTAGGTACGAGGGTAGTCAAGTAAGTCTGACCTACGACTAAAGGCTTATTTACACGCAGTTTAGTTAAGGTCCAGTGGTACCTAAAAATCCACTTAACCAGGTTTTAAGAATTCATTTTTGAAGTAGTTAACTGTAAATTTAAAATCTAGGAAAACATATTGGTTTTATTGAGAATAGTTACGAGGGATTATATCGAATGGAAACACGATTTAATAAAGTTGGCTCTATAGAATAATTTCGCAAAGGTACCTCTTTTCGAGCCATTTTATCGTCTATTTTCGGTTTTATTCTTAAAATAAGTAATTTGATAACATGATTTATTTACTAAAATAAAGTTCATAAGTGACTGAAGGGAAAACATCGAATGGATTTTTATTTAATATAAATATGATCAAAATAAAAACGAAAACTTTGAAAAAGTCCAAAAGTGTGGTTATTTTCTTCTTTCTTTACACGTAAAGAAAAAGACAAAGACAGATTTTGTGGTACCACTGGGCCTTAATTAGCGAGTTAAGTTGCAACTTAATCGATCTAGACTAACTCGGTGGCTCAGCGGTTTGTGCTCTTGACTGCTGATCCGAGAGTTGTGGGTTCGATCCCCACCCAGGGCAAACATTTGTGTGATGAACAGATTTGTTTGCTCTGTGTCTGGGTGTTAAATATCTATATATGTATGTATTTAAACGTATATAAGTATTTATATCAGTCTCTGGTTCCCATAACACAGGGAATCCTACTTTGGGGCCAGATGACCATGTGTGATTTGTCCCAGAATATTTATTTATTTAGATCGGCAATTATGAAGTTGCGTACACACGCACAGGCGAGTTAAGTTCATCTGTTCGTATTTCAAAGTGGCCATTCTCATCCGTCTACACCGGCGAGTTAAGTTACTAGGGTGCGGGAGATGCACAGGTGCGGTGGACTTGCACTTGACTCGCCGAAAAAAAAAGTAATTCTACTCTCGTCAATTTATACTACTTAATTGCCAAATCCACGTCGAAACGACGATAGGACATACCTAACTTGTCAAAACCGCAACTTAACTCTACTTAACTAAACTGCATGTAAATCGGCCTTAAAGAACCAAAAGCACTATACAGATAGGACTTACTTGTCTTTTTGAAACCAAAAACCTGGCCAAGTGTGAGTTGGATTTGAACACGAAGGTTTCCGTATCATCTTACAAGAGTTAACATTAAACCACGTTTCTTGTATGGGGTCCCTTTTAATTATTTATTTTATTTTATTTCTATTATTTATTTCAATAGCGGAAATAGAAACACACATTCTGAAAATTTTTGCTGTCTAAGTACTGCCCGCTGACAGACAGACGGATGGACTGCACTAATAGCACTTAGTAGTAACCGGGTCCCGTTTGCGCCCTTTGGGTACACGACCATTGTAACCCCCCAACAAACAGCCTATTTAAAATATATAAATATAAATATAACTAACTAAACCTACCTATAATACGCATACGTACATACAACATACAACCTACCACTGTCTACCTATAAGAAGTATGTAAACTATACTTGATTTTTATTGCATTTTAAAATACGATTAAACGTTTGGCCAGATCGTCTAGAGAACCCTAATTTGTGATCGCAGTAACTCAGAGTCTTTTTGAAGGTGAATGACAAGTTATTTTTAAGAGATTAACCTATCACGTTGTGTTTGGACGAACGATGTAGTCTAACCCGTAATTTTGAAGTATTTCGCGCGGAACCCTAGTTTCCCTACTGTGATTGGTCCCTATTTTGGGCCCCCCCAAATTGGGAAGGGTAGCTAGCCCCCAGTGCTCGGAATAACGTAATACTTGACTGACGTCAGTACTGCATTATTTTGGTGATTAAAACAATGTACATCTAACTCAAAGTAATTGAACGAGCGATTTTAGCTCTAAACAGATAATTACTCCTACGTTGAGCCCCGCTAGCTACTGTCTCCTGCAGGCCACTAAGGTACACGATCGGAGTCCACCCCGCTTCAAGTGTAATTTAATTAAGCTACACGACAATGTAAAGTGTACTATGCCGTGTTCCACCCGAATCCCAAAGCTAGTGTATATAAAACGCTTGTGAGGCGCCTTATTATACGTGTATAGTGTGAACTATAGCTGAGTCTTTACAGCCATAGCTTGTCCATCCCTATTCGTCAGGTAGGATTAATACCTTCGAACAGCGATTGTTCGCGAATACATGTTAGCACTAGGTACTAAAATAAAGTAGATATTCCGCCTTGAATGTCGCTCATCCTGTGAGAAGAGCACTACGGAATGTGAAATAAGTAGTTAATCTACTAATATGGTTCTTAGACCTGGAACTGTGCCATACAGTTGTATATAACGATATAAAGACCTGCGGTCTATATAACTAAAGCGAAATGGACACGATATCCATCGTGCCGCCGGCTCCAAAATAATACATAGTGTTAAAGATCTGTCCTTAGACGTAGTAAACCCTTGATAAAGGGCGAAAGTAATGTCAGTTTAATAGTTTGGCTGAACGTGAAGAACAACGAACCAACACAGTCGCAACCCACTGTGAGACCCACGCGAATCATAGTCGCGGCATCACAATTAGGTCAAAGCGAGAAGGCGTGTAAGCCAAGTGTTTGGTCGAGGCGCTAGTTCAGGACGCAATAGGAGCCGACAGGACCCGGACACCATGAACACCGTCCATAATATTCAAAAACCGTAGAATATATTTAGTTTCTAAATCTATCGCATATTAACTGACCCTAGCTATGGTTACCATCAGGATGGGTCGTCTACCTACATCATAATCGGTCTTGTTATAATCACTAATAGTAAGGCGCGAACGCCCAACTATTCGTTTGTTTGCCCAATAGTTTCCTAAACGCTCGGTCCGATTTGGGTGAAATTCTGCCGAGGCATGCTTGTGACAAGCTACAGATAGGACCTACCTATCTAAAATTACTTTAGTATCAGAATAGGCGAAGCTCGAACGCCTATAGTTTGTTTGTTAGTCCATTACATTTATCCCATAAAAGTGTGGACAGATTTAGCTAAAATTTGGTAAAATTAGGAGTTGTTCATATCTATGAACCACTGAACTACATATCTAGCCCATATTGCATGGAGCTTGGTAAACAGCCATCTCAAGTATGACATAGGCCTTCCCCTACGACAGCATAGCGCCGTACTATCTCGAATGAGATTAGTGAACTGAGTGGACCTCGTGTTCACGGAACCCTAAAACTTATTATGCCGCGTGGCACTTGCAGTGAAGGCAGTTCGATGAAATAGGCCTTCCCGCGACAGCATAGCGCCGTACTATCTCGAATGAGATTAGTGAACTGAGTGGACCTCGTGTTCACGGAACCCTAAAGCTTATTATGCCGCGTGGCACTTGCAGTGAAGGCAGTTCGTACATAAATAAAATGTAGGGAATTAACTAGGCCTCACGCCAATACATAATTTTAAGCTTTGACCGTACACGTGGCCTCGGTGATTTCATCATATCAGCCGCTGCAGAATAGATATCATCTCTCCCCAGCAGTGGACTCAGCACTTCCCACTTCCTGCGCATGTGGCTACAGCAGTTATACCATCAGTCTCTGTTGGACAGATACCCCAGCAGTGGACTTAGCACTTCCCACATCCTACAAACGTGGCTACGGTTATCATATCCCTTGTCCAACTGCGGGCCTACATACTACCTATCCTAATCAAATAAATATAAAACCCTGAAATAAATGCATTAAAACCTATTAAATATAGACTGGAAATTAACACACATTTAAATAAGCTATGAAACCCGGAAAACAAACAATAATTACCTATAAATTTAAAGCGACTAAACACTTTTAAACACTCACGTGCCTCGTAGAATGAAGATTTCCTATTTCTGTGTCATCTGACTTACTTAGCTGGCAGGTCATGGACACGGCCCATGTGTGGGGTCGTCGGGCAGCGTGGCGTCCTTGCAGTTGTCCTTTGAATGCGTGCTTCTCCTGTGGCGGTCTGTTCAACTGAATCCCGCAGCGTCCGCGTGTCCGTGGTTTTATAAGCTTTCATACAGATGCAGCCTCGGCGGCGCGCGGGCAGTCGCACGCACACCTATAGACATGGCGTGATCCAAGCCGCCCGACATCGAGGCGCCTGCGCGAGCGTCGGTCGCTGCCAGCACCCAGACAGACTGGCGCCAATATCGCTCCGGCCTCAGCTTTCGCGCCAAATACTACTTTAGACAAACTGTTATAACGTGCGCACCGCGTGGTTCGAATGACGACCGACAGGCGGCAGCCTGGCTTCTCGGAAATAACCCCTGAGCTAATTTTTTTCAATAACTGTCTATTCACTCGACTCGAGGTTAATCCTCACCCGACTGAATAAAACTTAGTTATGTTTTTCCCAATAGATAGATTCCTTTTAGTCTATCAAGACTTACTGTAATACCTATAGATATTTATTTATACATATGGATCCGTTACAATCCAACCCCCTGAAAATTTTTAAAATAGAATTCAGAGAATTGTCTTTTTAAAATTTTCAAAATAGCTAGTAACTATTAAAATTTCCTGTTGGCACATTCTCCCCCAAGTGTGGTGTGTATTTAAACCAGGCATGTCATCTATTGTCCCTTGATTGATACACTCAACCATAAACAAAACCAGATTAGCACAGGACCAGCTCCTGCCATCACAGAGGAGTTCGAACGGGCATTTCGGTTGTGAGTCGAAGCCACTGCTACGTTTCGCGCATAGGCGTATACATTGAGTGGACCACTAGTTTCCAATTCCCCACGCACCAGGAAACTCTACTGGCATAAGCGCATTAGTAAATTGTCAATCTAGTTTACCTCTCCAAACTGTCTGTGATATAACACAAGCGTTTCCCGCGACAATCAGCCAAGTTCTCCAAATAGAGCTTCCCCCAAGTGACAATAGAATCTTACCATGGAGCATGTACAGTGTATAAGTCCAGTTCTTAGCTTCTGGTAGAGTAATTAGCCCAAACCAACGTAATGTAAGACTCAAAAGAAAAAATTGTTGGTTCGCACTATTTTTGTATTCATGAAGTAGGACAGCGTGTGCCAACAGCTGACTCAGATATCCAGTATTTGTTGACTCTCCTTCAAGATCACACTTCCCCTTACCCCCAAAATATCAAAGCAACTCACTCAAAACCACTTTTCACATCACTCTCAAATATCCTTTTGTAATATTCCAATCCTGGAAAGGTCAACAAATCCTTGTCTTCAGCCAGGATATTTATTGTAATCAACACAAGAGATTACGTAGATCTATTTTCAAGCATTTAAACACAATTCTCACTGTAGTTTATAACCAAAACCCTCATCTTGCAAATATGAGAAAATAATATTTACTTCCAATGACAGATTGTGACTTCGTTCTAAAATCAGATCTGAAAGTTGAAAATAACCGAGCGCTAATATTTAACGCACCAAAGATGACCTACTTTCACCACAACCCGGCACAAACTATATAAGAGTAATAAATAATTGAAGCAGCATGCATCATTGCAAACTTAAAACTAACCGCAACCTTATAAAACTAATACCGACTCCCTACCTTTCCTATTCATGCGTAATTTCACTACATTTAGCAAGATTATAATATTTTTATTATAATCCTACTGTACCTTCTAATTTGATTACTAAAATTAGCCATTCACCAAAGCGTAGGTATGTTAATGTTGAAATAACATAGCTTCGCTGTACCTGTTATTCAAACATACCTTTACACATTTTACCGGTTTATCGAAATAAAAGACAAGTACGTTTTTTTTTTTTTCATTTTCATTTTAAACTAGGTAATAAAACTCAACCGATATTAAAACATTTAATCCAAAAATATCACAATTGTTATTCCGATGGCGTCTCCTTTTAACTTAAACTTATAAAACCTAACCCTTTTTTTTTCTTCGTGCGTTAAGTCGTTAGTACTAATATATATACTGTGGTTAAGTCCTCGACTGCATATAATTCCTAGTAGATCTGTGATAATTCCTGAACGCACGCGACCCCTGAACTACGCTAGCGCCATTACTTAAAAGCGGCAAGTCGACAGACTTTTATATCTGTGACTCTGTGACAAACTCACTGTGCAAACTCAAATGGTCAGCGACACCTTGTGAAAACAGGCCGAACTACAAGAAATTTGTCTTGCATCAATATTCGATCGAATTGAACTAAAATATCTCTATCCTATTGAATAAATTCTATTATCGCCTAGTAAGTTAGAAATTCTACGAAACATTGTTTTCAATGAAACCGTAAAAATGTTTTGAACAAAATGTATGACCCGTGGCGCCACCTATTGAAAAAAGGACAAACTAACTCCTTACTTTCCCTGTGGCGAAAGGTCACACCTATTAGTAGCTGCCTATGTCATTCGTAACAGCGCCACAATCAAAACATTTGAAGGAAATAGTAGGTACTAGCACGCCCTACCTATTTACCTGCCTTTTTTTATAATATTATACAAATAACTAATTATTGGTACAGTACCTATTTAATTAAAAGTGAGTAGAATGCTCTAGCCGAAATTTCCGCTGTTGTAAGATTGACTTACAAAACTATCGCGCTAAACAAATAAAATCAAAACTGAAGTGTGTAGGTACTCCCTATGTATCTAATAATGTGACTATGTGTTTGTCTCAACTTCACTCCAAATCTCCTGAACTACCTACGTTTATACTATTTTATGGCTCGAGCCCCTTGGTGGGGACGCAAATGAGCTGATGTGATGATGATGATGATACCATTTTAGTTTCTTCTATAAATACGTGAGGACTTCCTTAAAAAAATAAACCTTTGAGTATAGAATTCGGACCGACCAACCTATAGATTCTCTAACTTACCTACGTACCGAATAATAACCTATGCTTTTTTATGTACTCTGCCCGACTAATCCGAATAATTACCTACTTGTCCGAATAATATGAATAACTAGCTATCTACTAGTAATAAAAGTTTCGTACTAAATATCTTATCTACCTATTTTACACACTGAGATGTGAAATGGTTGGAAATAATTTATTTTTTCCGTTAAAAGGTTTTTCTTATTTTAATTGATAAGTGAGTTTAAGGTACCTACACCTTTAGGATAATTTACCTATTTAAGTACCTTATATACTTATCCTAGGCGCTATTTCCTAGATTTCTTTATCAAAACAACAAAATGTTCCAAAGTTCATCTATATCCAACATTTACATAAGGTAAATGTAGGCAGGTAATTAAACCAGAGACAACTAAGTTTTCTTTTCTACCCACCTAACCTACTTAAATCATTACCAATGTTACACACGCGAAACCTTACATGTACGGATGTATGTATGTTTGTTACTCCCTCACGCAAAGCTACCTAACGTATCTAGCCGAATGAACTTCGGTAGGCAAAATAGCTTAGGACCCGAATTAACATATCGGCTACCCTTCTCTCCACACCCGCGATCCGCTTGCGTCTCGCGCACCCCCGGAACCTGCTCCCGCTAGCGATGCCTTTTAACCACCTAGTCCTACGAGATACGTTAAAGGGAATCTAATACACTAATATTGTTCACTTTTAAAAATACTACTTAATAATGCGTAAGAGTGCCTATATAAGAAACCTAAAACTTATCTATAAAATGTTTTTTTTTTTAACTAAAGTTTAAAAGTTAGCCTACTTATGTATTTATTGTCATTTCAATTTATTTACCTACACCTTGGACGCGGCTTAGTCTAATGAAGGCATTATTTATAGGTAAAACTAGATTTCCTACTAGTCACCTACACTTACAGTGAAACGATATTAAACTTAAAACAAGTTACATAGATATATGTAAGTAACCCTATCCCAGTAGAATACCGCAGCTTAGATACATGAATAAAAGAATTATGTTAGATTCAAATGAGCCAAATCAAATAAGTACCTACTTCGTTTAAAATTATCTTTAACTGGTTTTTCGAAACATCCTATTTTTGAATAAGTTTATATTATTTGATCCCATAGTTATTTTTGTTATGTGTACCCTATCTATATCATTTCTTAAATGACGAAGAACAAAATGCTATCTATTTTAAAATACGCCTACAAATAATTCTCAGCGCATACTGACGTACTCATTCATTTTAGCACCATAAGGTTACCTAACTACCGCGTATATGCAGTGGCCCTATAAAATATTATATTTCGTCTAGCATACCACGCAAGCCGATTTTATTTTGATTCCTAGTAGAAGACTCGTCAACCCCCCGATCTTAAAGATTTTAAAATAAAACCCAGGTTTAATTTTCTATTTTTGAAATAGGATAAGATAAATATTCTTTATTGTACGCACAAAAGGAAACACATACGATCTATCAAAACACGCAACTAGATGCAAGGCGGCCTTATCGCTCCAAACGACCTCTTTCGGCATCCCTTGTCGATCGGAAGAGACAAAAGTGAAACTATGTGCGGGCACTCAAGCAACTAATAAAGGCTGAGCAAAATAAAGTATACGAAAACTAATACTGAACAAGGATAAATTACAAATACTAAATTAAATATTTATTATTTCATATATTATGTATTATTTAATATTATTATTTCCACATTCATATACATATCTATCATTTATAAAGACTATCCCTTAATTTGTCTGATTGAGTGACTACCGTGGACCTCTAATTATTTATTGTTGATTTTAAATATTTAAATTCCGAGATACTAATTTAAAATAATTTCCTCGTATCTTAACTATCCTACAAGCCACTGCGGTTCGCTTCCGCGATACTGCTATGTAAAAATACTAAGTTCGGACGCCTATATTACCTACACAACCCCCCGTATAGTAGATTTGTAAAACCAAAGTTACCCTAATAGAATCTAGAATAAAATTTCCGAAATATTAAATATTGTCTACCATATCACTGGCTACTCCCCGTATAATAGATATGTAACGCTATAAAGCCACTTAAATCTATTTCTTCTACCTACCCACCTTAATAAATTGTAAGTTGGAACGTCAAAGACAGGAGTCTTCGCATGTACCCACAGCTACCTGTAACATTCTATCCGAATGTCCCAACCGATCGTAGCCAAAACGTACCCACACACCTTATGAAAATTTGCCTATTTACCTTGAAGGTTTTTTTTTTTTTCAAAACGAATTATTTCTTAGAATAACCCACCATATAAACTAATCCGTTCGTAAAGACCCAATTCATTTACTGAAAGTTATTACCTAACAGCTCTGCTGTATTTGTCTGAAAGTACCTATAATAAAATTCAGAGCAGTACCTATTCCTGTTACTCTAAAATTCCCAACATCCGTACATAAAGCTCGTATACGGCAACCATACCTCATTATACCTCAAGGTCACTGGTAGATATTTAAAACTAAATCTCTATTATGTACCCTATCTCGCATCCAATGTCCCCAGATGCACATAATATACGTTTGGAAACCTTGACCTACTGCGGAACAAACCAAACAAAACAAAAATTTATTTTTCTTAACCGCAACGGGAACCGAACCTGCGACCCTAGTATGCGAAGCTACTAGGTGTTCCTAATATACAACGTAAATAAATTAAAACTAAAAAATATTTTTTTTTCAACCGCAACGGGAACCGAACCTGCGACCCTAGTATGCGAAGCTACTAGGTACTCCTAATATATAACGTAAATAAATTAAAACTAAAAAAAAATTTTTTTCAACCGCAACAGGAACCAAACCTGCGACCCTAGTATGCGAAGCTACTAGCTACTCCTAATATATATAACGTAAATAAATTAAAACTAAAAAATTTTTTTTTTTCAACCGCAACAGGAACCAAACCTGCGACCCTAGTATGCGAAGCTACTGACTATTTCTAATTTACAACCTAGATATATTAAGAACTAAAAACTCCTAATATACAATCTAACAAAATAAAAATAAAATTTATCTTTAAAACAAATTACCTCTAACAGGATCGAACTTGCGACTGTAAATTGCAAGGCTACGGATATATTATTGTGCCATAGCGCACTAGCTTGAAGTTCCTACGACAATATCAAGAGCAAATCGCATGTCCTTCACAGACCTTCTTTTGCGATTCCAACGACAGTAGGCATTCAATATAACAACTGCTTCTTTTACGAAATGTAAATAACTTAAATATTACTATAATATTTTGTATTTTGATTCAAAATAGTATATAACCTACCTAAAACTTACTTAAATTATTTAACCTACTAAACTTGTACTAAATAATCGCATACTAAATTAAAACTGAACCTACATGATCACAGCTCACACAATTACATTTAGTAACAAGGCAATGTAAAACGACCTACTCAGAGCCAGCTTGCGATGTCCCTTTTCGCCCGGAATCGAACCCTGGACTTCTCAAACGTTTCGCACTACTTACTTATAACCGCCTAAAATTTATTTTCTACTCAACCTATTAAATAAGTGCAACTTCACAGCCCCGCCTGCCTACATAAGTACACGCTATTCGTAACGTTCAACTACCTTATTTATCAATTATTATGAGAGAATTACCTTTTCTCTGAACTAAATCGTTAACTACCCATCCTATACACCAACTAGAAAATGTACCTACCAAATATTTCTTTCGAACAAATAACTTATTTAATTATTGAAATCCGGAATTTTACCAACGGAGTATTGAGAAGAAATTATATTATCAATGCCTACTTCAAATACGCTGTCATATAAAAGAATTCAACGGGAGCGCTCACTCACTCATTGACTCCTGTATTAGTTCTAAGTACAAAGTACGAACCATTCAACCCCCCGGATATAAGACAATAGCTGGGGTTTAAATTAACCTATAAACTATAAAACTACATAGGATAAAAAATAATAATTTTCTCTTTGTTTGATAGATCAATCATTCAGTTATAATTGTCATTCGCACTTCATTCCATTTTCACGAACATCAAATTGTGGCCCAAAACGAAGCCAACTAAAGTTATTTATCTATATTTATCACAAATAACTGAACACAAAGTTTTATTATACAAAACGACTACCTACAAGATTCAGTCTACGAACGCGAAAATCAGATGTCAGACATCCAAGTTCTTTGGTAGCACTGTAACCGTTCCCGCCTCCGAATCCTGATTTTGGCTATCCAAATGTAATATTTTGGACCCTCTTCTCATCCTGGTCACGGCTTATCAAATTGTAACCCCCCACCAGCCTATACATACAAATATATATATATATATATATATATATATATATATATATATATATATATATATATATATATATATATAACTAACTAAACCTACCTATAATACGCATACGTACATACAACATACAACCTACCACTGTCTACCTATAAGAAGTATGTAAACTATACTTGATTTTTATTGCATTTTAAAATACGATTAAACGTTTGGCCAGATCGTCTAGAGAACCCTAATTTGTGATCGCAGTAACTCAGAGTCTTTTTGAAGGTGAATGACAAGTTATTTTTAAGAGATTAACCTATCACGTTGTGTTTGGACGAACGATGTAGTCTAACCCGTAATTTTGAAGTATTTCGCGCGGAACCCTAGTTTCCCTACTGTGATTGGTCCCTATTTTGGGCCCCCCCTAATTGGGAAGGGTAGCTAGCCCCCAGTGCTCGGAATAACGTAATACTTGACTGACGTCAGTACTGCATTATTTTGGTGATTAAAACAATGTACATCTAACTCAAAGTAATTGAACGAGCGATTTTAGCTCTAAACAGATAATTACTCCTACGTTGAGCCCCGCTAGCTACTGTCTCCTGCAGGCCACTAAGGTACACGATCGGAGTCCACCCCGCTTCAAGTGTAATTTAATTAAGCTACACGACAATGTAAAGTGTACTATGCCGTGTTCCACCCGAATCCCAAAGCTAGTGTATATAAAACGCTTGTGAGGCGCCTTATTATACGTGTATAGTGTGAACTATAGCTGAGTCTTTACAGCCATAGCTTGTCCATCCCTATTCGTCAGGTAGGATTAATACCTTCGAACAGCGATTGTTCGCGAATACATGTTAGCACTAGGTACTAAAATAAAGTAGATATTCCGCCTTGAATGTCGCTCATCCTGTGAGAAGAGCACTACGGAATGTGAAATAAGTAGTTAATCTACTAATATGGTTCTTAGACCTGGAAATGTGCCATACAGTTGTATATAACGATATAAAGACCTGCGGTCTATATAACTAAAGCGAAATGGACACGATATCCATCGTGCCGCCGGCTCCAAAATAATACATAGTGTTAAAGATCTGTCCTTAGACGTAGTAAACCCTTGATAAAGGGCGAAAGTAATGTCAGTTTAATAGTTTGGCTGAACGTGAAGAACAACGAACCAACACAGTCGCAACCCACTGTGAGACCCACGCGAATCATAGTCGCGGCATCACAATTAGGTCAAAGCGAGAAGGCGTGTAAGCCAAGTGTTTGGTCGAGGCGCTAGTTCAGGACGCAATAGGAGCCGACAGGACCCGGACACCATGAACACCGTCCATAATATTCAAAAACCGTAGAATATATTTAGTTTCTAAATCTATCGCATATTAACTGACCCTAGCTATGGTTACCATCAGGATGGGTCGTCTACCTACATCATAATCGGTCTTGTTATAATCACTAATAGTAAGGCGCGAACGCCCAACTATTCGTTTGTTTGCCCAATAGTTTCCTAAACGCTCGGTCCGATTTGGGTGAAATTCTGCCGAGGCATGCTTGTGACAAGCTACAGATAGGACCTACCTATCTAAAATTACTTTAGTATCAGAATAGGCGAAGCTCGAACGCCTATAGTTTGTTTGTTAGTCCATTACATTTATCCCATAAAAGTGTGGACAGATTTAGCTAAAATTTGGTAAAATTAGGAGTTGTTCATATCTATGAACCACTGAACTACATATCTAGCCCATATTGCATGGAGCTTGGTAAACAGCCATCTCAAGTATGACATAGGCCTTCCCCTACGACAGCATAGCGCCGTACTATCTCGAATGAGATTAGTGAACTGAGTGGACCTCGTGTTCACGGAACCCTCAAACTTATTATGCCGCGTGGCACTTGCAGTGAAGGCAGTTCGATGAAATAGGCCTTCCCGCGACAGCATAGCGCCGTACTATCTCGAATGAGATTAGTGAACTGAGTGGACCTCGTGTTCACGGAACCCTAAAGCTTATTATGCCGCGTGGCACTTGCAGTGAAGGCAGTTCGTACATAAATAAAATGTAGGGAATTAACTAGGCCTCACGCCAATACATAATTTTAAGCTTTGACCGCACACGTGGCCTCGGTGATTTCATCATATCAGCCGCTGCAGAATAGATATCATCTCTCCCCAGCAGTGGACTCAGCACTTCCCACTTCCTGCGCATGTGGCTACAGCAGTTATACCATCAGTCTCTGTTGGACAGATACCCCAGCAGTGGACTTAGCACTTCCCACATCCTACAAACGTGGCTACGGTTATCATATCCCTTGTCCAACTGCGGGCCTACATACTACCTATCCTAATCAAATAAATATAAAACCCTGAAATAAATGCATTAAAACCTATTAAATATAGACTGGAAATTAACACACATTTAAATAAGCTATGAAACCCGGAAAACAAACAATAATTACCTATAAATTTAAAGCGACTAAACACTTTTAAACACTCACGTGCCTCGTAGAATGAAGATTTCCTATTTCTGTGTCATCTGACTTACTTAGCTGGCAGGTCATGGACACGGCCCATGTGTGGGGTCGTCGGGCAGCGTGGCGTCCTTGCAGTTGTCCTTTGAATGCGTGCTTCTCCTGTGGCGGTCTGTTCAACTGAATCCCGCAGCGTCCGCGTGTCCGTGGTTTTATAAGCTTTCACACAGATGCAGCCTCGGCGGCGCGCGGGCAGTCGCACGCACACCTATAGACATGGCGTGATCCAAGCCGCCCGACATCGAGGCGCCTGCGCGAGCGTCGGTCGCTGCCAGCACCCAGACAGACTGGCGCCAATATCGCTCCGGCCTCAGCTTTCGCGCCAAATACTACTTTAGACAAACTGTTATAACGTGCGCACCGCGTGGTTCGAATGACGACCGACAGGCGGCAGCCTGGCTTCTCGGAAATAACCCCTGAGCTAATTTTTTTCAATAACTGTCTATTCACTCGACTCGAGGTTAATCCTCACCCGACTGAATAAAACTTAGTTATGTTTTTCCCAATAGATAGATTCCTTTTAGTCTATCAAGACTTACTGTAATACCTATAGATATTTATTTATACATATGGATCCGTTACACCATAAAAAACTAACAAGTCAAGTGAAATCGAAATAACTAGTAATGCTAGTAATTTGAGTTACTTTTTATCATAATATGTCAAAAACGACAGTTTGTTCTAAAAATGTTTGAAATACCTAGGCGTGACGTCATAGCTTTGCAGCAACATTTATGTATACTCATTTTGTGATTTTGGTGATTTAAATATTGAAGACGTGATGGAAAACGAACCGAGTAAGGTTTTTCGAAGTTTAAGTAGGAGGGCAATTTAGTGATCAAGAGTTCATAATTTATTTCTGATGCTGACGTCATCCCTATTATAAATTAATAATATGACGGTTTTGAAAATCTTAAAGAAGATTAACTAAACAAATTATATTATTTATCAAAAAAAAAATTAAGAGATGAGATATTTTTTTTTAAGAAATATTAGTATTTGTAGACCGATGTATTTTGCGAAGAATCCCCGGCAGATGCCAGGCTACCAAAACAAAAGATAAGAAGGCTTAAGGTCACCCAAAGGGCAATGGAGCGTGCTATGCTCGGAATTTCTCTGCGTGATCGAATCAGAAACGAGGAGATCCGTAAGAGCACCAAAGTAACCGACATAGCTCTCAGAATTGCTAAACTTAAGTGGCAGTGGGCGGGGCACATTGCCGTTGGGGCAGTAAAGTTCTCGAGTGGCGACCACGCACCGGAAAGCGTAGTGTAGGCAGGCCTCCCACTCGGTGGACCGATGACCTGGTGAAGGTCGCGGGAAGCCGCTGGATGCGGGCAGCGCAGAACCGGTCGTCGTGGAGATCCTTGGGGGAGGCCTATGTCCAGCAGTGGACTTCATTCGGCTGATATGATGAGACCGATGGGATTCTCCAATGCTGGGACGCTGGGTCCAGCAGATTGTCGTACTGAAGTCTGTTTTTGTACCTTTTGCTTTTGTATTTTACTAACTCTAGAATTAAGATCACTAGTATAAGGTACCTACTTTAGTTAACTACCCATAAAGTTCCCACTGATGGATTATGGACCTCTTCCCAAATTCGGGAAGGTTAGGCCATACTCCACGCGCGGGGACCAAGTCCGGGTTGGTGAAGGTTGTAGGGGTAGTGGCGAACCCCATTATCAGAAGTTTTCTAAGCCGCCTATAAGGTATCTGACACGGCATAAAGACTGTCATCTAGAACTTCACGACCTCATTCATTCATTAAATTATATCTATATATCGCTCATTTGGTACTACAATGACGTAATTAAGGTTTTTATCAAAAATGAGTTAAGTATGTCAAACGATATATTTTGGTAGGTTACTTTCGGGGTAAAATCGACGGTAATGTATTTTCATAAACTGCGGCTAGATGGCGTTGACGTCATTGTTACTTTTATACCAAAACGCAAGCATTCTACAGCTACAACGGCGATTTAGTCAGTTGTGCCGGGGAGTTCCTTGAAGTGAGGTGTCAGTTTGGTGCAACAATGACGGCAAGGTAAATATGACATCACTTTTATGCCCTCCTGGCGGAACAACGACGACAACGCTTAATTTTGTCGTTGTTTCCGTAAAGTGAGGACTTATTTTGTGTGCAACAATGACGAGAATATAAATGTGACATTTGTTTTATCTGCACTTGGCGGAACAGCGACGACAATGCTTAGTTTCGTCGTTGTTTCCATAAAGTTATTTTGTGTGCAGCAATGACCAAAAGATAAATGTGACATTTTTTGTATCTCCACTCGGCGGAACAGCAACAAAAAAGCGTAGTTACGTTGATATTTCCCCAGATATTATATTTATTTTGCGGGAAAACGACGATAATGTAAATTATGAATTATGGATTAAACAACTTCTTAATTTTTTCTCCATTTTTTTGGGGAATTTATTTTTGAGGTCGGTACCAGTACACAGCTACTTTCGTATCAAATGTTTTAGATTCGATGGCATTGCTGACACCGACCTCAGAAAAAAAATTTAGGCCCCTAATTTAATTCGTACCTACCTTTGATTTCGTTATTGTTGGTTAATGTCGTGTATCTAAGTAAATAATATAATTTCATACTTTTGAGTGAATTTCATTTTGAAGTCGGTTTTTAAGTTTTTTAAACTTTTCTTTTATTTATTTTTAGTGATAATTCTATCTACCTAAAAACGTTATACCCAATCACCCACTCGCCCATAGAAACCATTAAATCATAAAGCATGTGTTTCATTAAAAGATACAGATTCCTGTAGCTTCCATCATCATCTTATCAGAATGAAAGTTAAGGAGTTAAATCTTCCATCATCAGCTCATCTGAATAATCTGAAAGAATACAACTATCGGTCTATACTTACCGTATCTACGCAAAATATTTGAAGAATTATCCTCCATCTACCTTCCTTCATCAGCTCATCAACATGAGATGATGACTAATAGACACCAAAACTTGAACAGTTTTAGGAAATACATGCAACACGTAATATGTGCCTATAAAATTTGAGGGTTGTTCTCGATTTCCCTGAGATCCAATCATCAGATCCTGACTTGGTGACAATGGGACCCCCTCGAGAGTATACTCTTTCGAATAAAAAAAATATTTTGAAAATCGGTTCACAATCGGCGGAGATATCGCGTAACAAACATACAAAAAAAAACATACAGTCGAATTGAGAACCTCCTCCTTTTTGAAGTCGGTTGATAATGTATGTAAGTCAAACTCTTGAAAATTGCTTCTAATCGAGAAGTTGAGATTGTTTAAGCTTAAGTGAAATTAATCTTAGTAATACGACTGCAAGTTGATTAAGTGAAAGTGACGACAAATTTTATATAAGTTTTATACGAGGTACCAAAAAATATTAACAGCGGCGGATGATTAAAAATAATGGTTAGCTTTTGTCAAGAATTTTAGTTGTAATTGAATCTGTTTTTTAGTTGGCAGAATTGAATTACTTATATTTTGGATGCGGGCAGCGCAGGACCGGTCGTCGTGGAAATCCTTGGGGGAGGCCTTTGTCCAGCAGTGGAAGATTTGTGGCTGATATGATGATGATATTTATAATGAGTAAAGATTTAGTATTAGGCTTAAAAATTTGTCCCTATTGAGAAGTTGTTATTTATACGACTGATAGTTGAATAAATTCAAGCGACTGCGTTTTTCAAAATGTGATTTTCTGATTAACTAAGTATTGTAGAAGTTACCAAATGAATAATTAAAAATGATTAAAAAAAAACTGTTTCCTACTGTAACCTTTTAATGAGGTTTGTATGAAAGCATTACATATAATTAAAAGAATCCTGGTGGAACAATGACGAAATTGGGGGTGTCGCTTTAGTTTTGTTTTAATAAAAGAGATATTTATGTAGATAAACAGTTGACATAGACTACTCATAAAACTATAATACTTATGCCATGTTTTAAGTCTAAAATCATAGAATAGTGATATATTTAAAGGTCATTAACTGGATGATGAAAGTTGAATTTTTTTTTAAATCGCTCTCCTGTAAAGTTACAAAAAGTGCATTTTCGTCATTGTAGTACCAAATGAGCGATATGTATGTATTTAAACGTATATAAGTATGTATATCAGTCTCTGGTAACCCATAACACAGGGAATCCTACTTTGGGACCAGATGACCATGTGTGATTTGTCCCAGAATATTTATTTATTTATTTATTTTATTCCCCCGGCTCCATTTCACCGTCGGTCAACGAGACGCAGGGAGGTTGTTGTTGATACCTTTTCGCACGAATCGTTACGCTTCTTCATTCATTATGCGTACAGCGCAGGAGTGGAACTCCTTGCCTGCGTCAGTGTTTCCCGATTCCTATAATTTAGGTATCTTAAAGGCAAGAGTGAATAGGCATTATTGAGTTTGCGTGTACTATCCTCGACTGCATCATCACTTACCATCAGGTGAGTTGCAGTCAAACGCACACAAACTTTTAATTAAAAAAAAATATATATCAACCGGCACCAACAGCTTAACGTGCCTCGTGAAGCACGGAGAAAAAAAAGAACAAAAAAAAAAGAAAAAAAATACCACAAACAGTCAAACCCATCTAGGTAATTACCGTGCTACAGTTCAGTTAACCTACGTGAACAACCCAAGCACGCAAGTCACACTGCCCATGGCCGCTTGAGGTGCCTACTTGATTCACCTTTAATTCAAAGATTTTTGTTTAATTTTTAGAAGCCATGTTGTCAGTGAGCCCGTTCGACATACCGGATGGGTTGCGTGACGAATACGTGAGCGCGCACCTTCAAGCTATACGCGACCTCAACATACCCACGTACCGGCTGGAGGAGGGTGACGAGCCTGGCCGGCTGCACCAAGAGTACGGCATCATCATCGCCAGTGGCAGCAAGTGACGATCCCGTTTTTTCACACTATATAGTCCAGATATACAGTTCAGGCTACTAAACAAGTATTTGACTAAAATGTTTAAGTAGTTACTTAATAAATCTTTGGTGAATCAAAACCTATGCATTATTTACGAGTATGTTACGGACATAGGTACCTTCGCCTGCTGCTGAACAACCGATTGCCCAACCATTTACTTCCCAGAACATATGAGTGTCCGTGTGAAAGAGCTGACGACGCAATGTTGTGTAAGGGAAGTGATGTGAAACAGTTTTTAACTACAGCGGCGCCTTTTGTCCACGAACCGCCGTAACGAAAGGACACATAGGTTAAGTCACTAGCTGTAATCCATTAAACTAAGCTTCATTTGTGAAACTTATATTAAAATTACTTAAAAGAACTTTCGCATCTCCTTTTTAAAAACTCCTGCCGACAGTCAACGATCATATTTAGTACAATCCACCTGTAATGTTGCCGTGTGCTTTGTTATGTAATATACTAATATTATAAAGATTTAAAGTTGTATGTTGTTTATATGCAAGTTTTGGTGTAAGAGTTAATATCATATCCTACTCAGTCGATTTTAAAAAAAAACACCAATATTTAGAATGTACCTTCAGGATCAACATGCACTTTAAAAATTGCATATCCGTGCGGGCAAAGCCACGGTCAACTGCTCGTCCATGATTAATATGACAGCTAGGTTTTTTGTAAACTTTTTCTAAAATGCACTTAAATAATTGAACCTTGGATATTGTACAAATGACATTATTTATCAGCGTGCACATACATAACCTTATCTAATAGCAGAGGAGGACAAAACACGTTAAATAGGTAGGCAAAAGTCGCAGTTTTTAAGCGCTTAGTCATGTCCTGCTTTTATTCGACGAAGAACTGAAATATGCTCACACAATCCTAGCAACACCATAATCGGAACTTTTCAATCGAATACTTTAAAAATCTGAAATCCCTATCCAACAGTCGGAAGCAAATATCATATTAATATATAAAGAAGGCGACGCAAAAGATGTTGGCATCTACGTGCCAATTAGTTTGTTACCGAGTATCTACAAACTATTCTCTTATATTATAAATAAAAAATAAGCACTGTATTAGAAGCAAAACAACCAGGAGAGCAAGCAGGCTTCAGAAAAGGATTCTCCATAGTTGACCATATACATACAATTTAAACAATTATAAAAAAAGTATCAAGAACAACAGAGACCACTATATTTTACATTTGTTGACTACCAGAAAACCTTTGTTTCCGTAACATATATAAGTATATGGGAAAGCTTGAAAGAGCAAGATGTGGCAGAAGCATACATAAAAGTCATTCAAAGTATATATAACAATAGTACAGGAAGAATAAAGCTCGAATCCCTAGGTCCATCTTTTTATATACAAAGGCAAGTAAGACAGGGAAACACACTTTCCCCCATACTTTTCATAACCATCCTTGAAAATATCATTAGCAAGCTTGACTGGAGCAAATCAGGACTTTAAATAAAAGGCGCATATTTAAGCCACCTGAGGTTTGCAGATGACCTAGTGCTACTGTCGGAGACAGGTAGCGATATGTAACTCATGATTGAATTTCTACATCATGCTAGTGCCAAAGTGGGATTGGAAATGAATCTAACAAAGACTAAGGTAATGACAAATAAACGTAAAATACCTAACAATCAATGAAAAGCCTTTGGCATATGTGGAAGAATACATTTATCTAGGAAAAAAAAAATATTTGACAAAATACATAATATTGGAAATAGAGAGAAGAGTAGCGTGGAACAAATATTGGTGCCTTAAAGAAATGTTTAAAAGCCATATGCCAACAGCAACAGCAAAACGAAAACTATGAACTCATGCCTCTTACCAAGCTTGACGTACGGATGCCAGACGTGGAAATTCTCTGCCAAAGCCATAAATAAAATTAATTCCTGTCAAAGAGGTTTAGAGCGAAGCATGCTCAAGATAAAGAGACTGGACAAGATAAGACACACCAAGATAAGAGAAATAACAAAAGTAAACAATGCCTTGAGTTATGCACAAAAGCTCAAGTGGAAGTGGGCGGGCTATATTGTGAGACTAACAGACCGGGTTGGACCGAAAAAGTGACTCAGTGGAAAGATCTACCAGGCAAGAGAAGCAAAGGAAGACCTTTGACTTGCTGAGAGGATGATATCAAACGAACAGCTGGCACAAACTGGACATTAGTATATAGCACAAGATAGAGACAAATGGGCATCTTTGGAGGAGGCCTATAATAAAACTTGATTGGATTGCTAATAGTGAGAAATACTAACAGAACTAACTAAACTAAATAAAAAAACTAACGAAGTAACTAACCAAGCATTGGATAAATAAACTAATATTTTATTTCTCTAATATTACAAGTACTTACATATATTTTGTTAAAAGAAAGAAATGAATGGGTTTTAATTTTATATTAAAAATTCTCCTTAAGAGTAATTGAACCACAATCTATTGGAAAAACTTTTAAATCTCTTAAAGTGAAAAGAACCGAAGACCTCTGGGGATTATCGGTAAGCTTGATCAGTAATGTAATTGATACTTTAGCGCCATATTTAGCTTGTCTTTTTAATATTAGCATTGATAGTGGCGTCTTTCCAGATCTCATGAAGCTTAGTAAAGTGATACCTTTATATAAATCTGGTTCAAAAACTGATCCAGGCAACTACAGACCAGTTTCGGTGCTGCCAGTTCTTAGTAAAGTGTTTGAAAAGATTATGCTTAACCAAATACTACAATATTTTACAGAAAAGAAACTACTGCATAACCAACAATTCGGTTTCACTAAAGGACGATCAACAACCGATGCAGGAGTAGCACTCATTCGAAACATATATGATGCCTTCGAGGAATCGCAGAATGCAATTGGAGTGTTTTGTGATTTATCTAAGGCTTTTGATTGTGTTGAACACCAAACATTACTTATGAAATTAAAGCATTATGGTGTAGAGGAAGGGGCTCTCAGTCTTTTAAATTCGTATTTAGACAACAGAATACAAAAAGTAAAAGTGAATGGCACGAACTCATCTGGATCTAAAGTGAAAATGGGTGTACCCCAGGGTTCCATATTAGGGCCTTTTCTTTTCCTTGTTTACGTAAATAATTTGCCTTTTATGGTGCAACATCTGTCAAATATTGTGTTGTTTGCGGATGATACTTCTCTTATTTTTAAAGTGAATAGGAAAGAAAACGAAATTGACGAAGTAAACAACACTGTTTCAAAGATACTGAACTGGTTCACTGTGAACAACTTATTATTAAATGCTAAGAAAACAAAATGTATAAAATTTTGTTTGCCAAATGTAAAAAAGGTCAATAATAGTGTAATATTAGACAGTAATAAATTAGAATTTGTAAATACCACGGTGTTCCTTGGTATAACTTTCAATGTTTCACTTCAATGGGGACCACACATTGAAACTTTAGCGGGAAGGCTTAGTTCAGCTGCTTATGCCGTTAAGAAAATAAGACAGTTAACGGATGTAGATACTGCGAGACTAGTGTACCGTATTTTAGTTACTTCCATAGTATAATGTCTTATGGCATATTACTGTGGGGGCATGCGGCTGATATAGAAACTATTTTCATCCTGCAGAAAAGAGCTATCCGCGCAATCTATCAGATGCGATCACGTGACTCGTTACAGAATAAGTTCAAAGAAATCAATATTTTTAATGTTGCTAGTCAATTTATATATGAAAACATCATGTACGTTCGCAAGAATTTTCATTTATTTCCTAAAAACAGTGACAGGCATAATTTGAATTTAAGAAATGTAAATAAAATAGATATAGCCTTTTCGAGACTGAGTAAGGTTAAAAAGTCATTTGTGGGGCAGTGTTTATGATTCTACAATAAAATTCCAGAAAATGTAACTAGTTTGTCAGAGAATAAATAAATTCAAGACTCATGTCAAAAAAGTTTTGTGCTCTAGAGGATATTATAAAATAATAGATTATGTAAATGACAAAGATATTTATGTTTATTCCATAACAAATACCATTACCTGAGACTGTAATCTGAATCATGACATTATTTGTAATTTTATTTTTATTGTATTTTTTTTTGTTTTGACTATTTAAAAGTGTGTGTAAACACCTATTTGAAATAAATTGTTTTGAATTTTGATTTTTTTTTGAATTAACCTACATTATAAACGCAAAAGTTTGTAAGAATGTATGGATGTATGTTTGTTACTCTTTCACGCAAAATCTACTGAACGGATCTGACTGAAATTTGGTAGGTAAACAGATTAGGACCTGGATTAACACATAGGCTACTTTTTTCCACGCCGCGAGCCGCTTGTGGCTCGCGCACTGCGCACACTCGGAAAGTCTTTGATAACTAAATAGATTCACATTTATTTTTCCCGTTGGCTTCGCATCCGTTAAGTGGATATACATGTGTAACAAAATTGGTATAGGATCCGTGTTAACTGAGGCTTCTACTCATAATACTGAACAACCATACATCAATTTAAAAAAATCGTATCTCCATAATACTAAAATGCACAAAATTGGTCAATCAGCTGATCGATTTGAATGAAGAAGTCAGTTTTTTTGCAAATTGATTTTGGGGGTTCTTAAGGCGTTAAGACAACTAAGTCTATTCATTTTAAGTTGGGCTTCAACGCAGCTCGGCGGTTAATTTTGAGACCAAACGCCGAATTCAGAATGTTTACAAGTTTTTGTCTTCACTTTGAAGTAAGTTTTAAAAAATGTGCTCAATTAAAATGGAAGGTGTTCAAGTCGCCGATTCTTGTTTGTTCGTTTCATCAATAACTGTTTAATTTTGAGAAATTTTGCAAATAATGCCAAAAAAAGTGTCTACACTACAAAATTTTTCCTTACATCAAAAGTGGTAACATTTTTATTATTGTATTCAACTAATGTGCCCATTGTGCACATTGCTCGTAGGACGGATGGCCGTTAGGATAAACTTCTCGAGTGGCGACCACGCACTGGAAAACGTGACCGATGACTTGGTGAAGGTCGCGGGAAGCCGCTGGATGCGGGCAGCGCAGAACCGGTCGGGAGGGGGGATCGGTCGGATCCTTGGGGGAGGCCTATTTCCAGCAGTGGACGTCCTTCGGCTGATAATATGATGATGATGATGATTCAACTAAACCTGTTTTTTATTACTTCAAGAATATAACATTTTTTTACCGCAGTTGGTAGCTTTCAGTTATTTGAATTTAATATTGTGATTTGACCATTGTTAGGGCCTTAAGAAAAGTTGATCAGTATGAGTAAAAGCGCCCGTTATCGGGTCATATGGCAATTTAGTTACACCCGTACATCCCGCATAGGTAGGTGGTTTATTTTACCATATTTAATGAGTAAACATTTTGGTCGAAAACAGTTACTTAATTAGCAAGTATAATAGATATACCTCTGGAATTCACTCAATTTATGTAAGAATATTATTAACTTTGATTATTTACTCTCAAGATATAGTTTCATGGCGCTGATGCGTCGAAAAAAATACCGGACAACAGTTGGCCGATAATCCACGCACACCGAGAAAACTAGTATAGCAGGCGCGGATGTAATACAGCGTCTAACACGCTTACAAGCGTAAAAATATTGACCCGTTTTTATCGCAGGGTATGACGCTCTCTACCTAGACAGTAAATAATCAAAGTATATTATTAGAAATATTTTTTATATTAATTAACATAAAAAAATAATGTTATACCTAAATGATAAACTCTTCCATGATGTGTCCATAATATACATAGTAGGGTCACTCGCCCTTTTTATGCCCCCCCCCCCCACTCCCTTCTCGAAAAACGAAAATTATAAATAATAAAATAACTGTTTTTTAAATCATAAAAAAGATTAACGAAACAAATTATACTAATTACATTTAAAAAAATATCTCATCTCTTTTTTTTGATAAATAATTAAGTTTGTTTAGTTAATCTTCTTTAAGATTTTCAAAAACGTCATATTTTAATTTATAATTATTGTTTTTTTAGGGAGGGGTGAAAGCGGTTTTAGAGGGAGTTGTGTGACTTAATAGAGGCAACTGAAAGGAATTAAGACCTTTCTACTAGCAACCCCAAATCTAATTTAATCTTAATGTAATCTTTATTGTGTATAGAAGTAATACAAATATTTGGAGGTGGAATTACACTTAAACTAGACTTATTTAACTATCATTCCGAGCACATACACAGTCAATGTCATATTTAACATTAAATAAGTACAAAAACGAAATCAAACGGTTTCCAAAGCTATAATATAAAAATCGTCTGTTGTATAATGCTGTCAGGGGCACCGACAATGCAAGTCATAATTTTAATAGTACTACATCTGACGTCAACCACGAAAAAAATCGGTCTAGTGCGTGTCGCACCATGCATAGTGTAGGGTTCCGGAGTCATAACTTAAAAACTGTTTGTCTCAGGATACCCTAAATAGTTTTCTTTATTCAAAAGTTAGTTTATACCCTAAATAGTTTTTCTTTATCCAATAATTAGTTAATACCCTAAATAGTTTTTCTTTATCCAATATTTTGTTAATACCCTAAATAGTTTTTCTTTATACAATATTTTGTTAATACCCTTAATAGTTTTTCTTTATCCAAAAGTTTGTTAATAACCTAAATAGTTTTTCTTTATCCATTATTCAGTTAATACCCTAAATAGTTTTTCTTTATCCATTATTCAGTTAATACCCTAACTAAATAGTTTTTCTTAATCCAAAAGTTAGTTATTACCCAAAATACTTTTTCTTTATCCAAAAGTTAGTTAATACCCTGAATAGTTTTTTTTATTCAAAAGTTACTTTTTTTATTTTATTTTTTATTAACAATTGGTAAACCCTTGACAAATACCCGGAATAGTTTTTCTTTATCCAAAAGTTAGTAAATACCCTAAATAAGTTTTTATTTATCCAAAATTTAGTTAGTGGAAATACCAGGGACACGTTTTTGATGACATTGACCAACTACATTGCCCAACATTGCCTAGGGATATTTTAAATTTCATGCAATAAATGGTTTCTTTTTTAATAATTTTCGTTTGCTCATTTTAGCAATAACTGTCTAGTATATCTGCATTTTTTTCAGAATTTAAGTTCTGGTATAACTGGTATCACTGTTGTCCAATGCTAAGTTATTTTTTTTCGTGATGTGGTCAAAAAAAATGTACTAGAAAGAGATAACACCTTAGCAATTTAATTACGTTATTTCTATCGTACAACTTGGAAAGATTTTTTAATGATTTAAAAAAACGTACTACTGACATAGTGTTTGACTATCAAATGGCTGTCACTGTCTGAATCAGAGTAAAAGACCAAAAAGCATTTAATCACTACTTTGTCATTAATGACACTGGCACCATCTGTCTACCATTAAATAATGCTAAAAAGAGACAGAAGATGTTATTGAAGTATGTTTAAAAGAAGATAAGCCATAGTCAAAGATGACCTAACAAAAATGTTCGAAGCCAAAGACTATTGGATTAGGGGTACGTTCGTTTTATAAGGGTATGTTCGTTTTATAGTAACTTTCTTTAAAACATTTTTTTTAAACGGGGTGCTTAGAAAAAAACTAATGCTGTATCACAACTACGAAAAGGTTCTAAAACTCTTTGATATGGGTTAATACAGTGGTTCAATTTAATTTGATTTTAGTACCAATAATAATTTTATCCTTTCATTACCATTGTAATATTTCTCTACTCTTCGACCATACGCACTGACTACTTGTAATAACGTATAATAGTGGAAGATAAAATTTACGGTGACATAAGGACGGACAGATGGAAGGACAATATGATAAAATTATAAGGGTTCTGTTTTTTGCCGATTTGCTCAGGAACCTTAAAACCTGGACTGTAGCTAGACTACAAAACCTGTTTGTTTTGTGATTAATAGGTATACCCAGTCAAACTAGTGTCTATGAATTATGGTCTATGACAATTAATTTATATTCATACACTAGATGTTGCTCACGGCTTCGCCCGCGCAGATCCCGTTTTATGCTGTTCCCGTGGGAATTTCCCAAAATCCTTTCCTAGCGGATGCTTACTTTACAATTGCAAGGGCGGTAGTAGAATAATAGTATTTTGCCTTTTTAAAGTAAAAACTAGACTGACCTAATGTCTTTGTATTCCTTTTTGTGTTTCCATTTAAAAAAAAAAATGTTTGATACTTTGTGTATGTACGATTTACATACGTACATGTAATTTATTTAAAAAATATTAAAAATTTTGCTAAGTTGACGTGCCACAATGCACTCTAAACTGGGTCGCGGGCAAAGTACACTGTAGAAGTGTGACTGCTCCCAAACTTTAGCAAAATTATTTAAAAATAAATTTCATGTACGTATGTAAATCGTACAGTGTAAGTAGCATTACAATAAATCATTCATTCATCCAATTGTAAGCCAAATTTCAGCCCAATTAGTTCAGTGGTTTGGGCTGTGCATTGATAGATCAGTCAGTCAGTCAATTACGTTTTCCTTTTATATATACAGATTAAAAAATATGCACGTGTAAATAATAAATGGCGAAATGAAATCTAAAAAAAACACAAGTGAGTCTCGACTGGGTTCAAGATTCCGTACAATGTTTTGAGACATCGTTAGGAACAGTGATTTTGTTATTGCAAGTGATTTTTACCTTTTTTTCTGAAATAAAAGTGTTTCTCACGTAATTTTGAGATAACAGTTTGTCCTGAAGGCTCGACTGTTTCGCGAAACAGCTGTTTCAAATAAACCGGTTTTTGCTAATTGATTTTTAACCACGGCACACGAGTGGTGAATAAAGTACATAATTTAATAGGACTGTGAAGCTGTGACTTTTCATACAAACGGTGTTAGCGATTTTCACCTCTTAAGGCTTTAAGGTGCCTCAATCCGAGCAGGTTGATACGTGTTAAAATAATTTCGTACGTAAGTATATTCATTTTAAGTTCAAATCAAAGCGGGCTTTAACGCGGCTGTTACGTTGAGACCAAATGTCTTATTCTTGATTTTTGCATGTTTTAATTAGTTTTCTATACTTTCAAATAGGTTTAAAAAATGTGTTCAATTAAATTGAAAGGTCCTTAATTCACCGATTTTTGTGTGTTGTTTTCATTGAACGTTTACTATTTGTTTTCAAAAAATATTGCAATTAATGCCAAAAACGCGGCTGTTACGTTGAAACAGAATGCCCAATTCTCGATTTTTACATGATTTTATTAGTTTTCTATTACTTTTAAATAAGTTTAAAAAAATGTGTTCAATTAAAATGAAAGGTCTAAAAGTCACCGATTTTTGTGTGTTGTTTTATTCAACATTTACTATTTGATTTCGAAAAAATATTGCCTACAATATATTTTTTACATCAAAAGTGGTAATATTTTTAAAATTACATTAATTAAATCGATTTTCTATTACTTTGAGTATAATATATATTTCGGATCATCAGAAGGGTTTTGGCCATATCTAAGAAATAAACTCGTTTTCGAGAAGTTTTGGAGTGTACAATCAATATTCACACACGTTTGCAACACGAAGCTTCACGATGATTCGAATGAAAACCGATTATTTTATAGACTGCGATGAGTTCGGCACGGGGCTGGCTTCCCAAGTTGACAGTTCAGCTGCTTGATCAAAAGTGCTCGTAAAATAATTGGCGCCTCTGTTGTAGCCTCTGTAGGTAGGCTGCATTGTCCTTAATGGTTCGATAATCACAAGGATTCTGATTGGCAAACAAACAAGTACCAACACTACCAACTTCCGGGTTCCGGTCACGCACAGTCCACGCCTTGGCCAAAGATGACTATTATTAATACCCTAGCTAACCGCTTGACGTTTCAAGATAAAACACACGGTGCTTCGACGCATGCATAGATGGCGCCACGTCCTTGCGCTCCGACACGGCCATCCTGACGGCGATGCGTGCCCAGCAGCTGCCATAATCAGTAATGAGGAGTGGATGTGTGTTTAAGTTAGGTAATCAGATTACGTAACTTATCATAAATCCACTACAGATAAGTAGGCCTGTGGTATGGCCCTAGAATAGTACCACCCGGCTCTTCCCGAGGGTGTGGTAAGAGGTGACTAATGGATCAAAGACCGGAGGATGGGCAGCAGCGTCTTTTCTGCGTACCGTGCCACACACCGCAATCGCCCACCTGCCTGCCAAGCGATTGCGCCTTTGTACAGCAGTGAACATTGCCTGGCTGATGTGATGACGATGAGCTGTGTAGATACTTGAACTCCCCTTCCACAGGGCAAAGCTCACGAAAAAAAAGGTAGGTACTTGAACTCCCCTTCCACAGGGCAAAGCTCATAAAAATAAAGGGAATACGTAGAGGTCGATGCTGTGTGACACACAGAGGCTCTAAAATGATAAAGGTCAGGTCGATGCTGTGCTCTAGGCGCATATTATTATGTCCATATGCGCCGTGGTACACAGGGGCCCTAAAAAAAAGGAAAGGTCGATGCTGTGCTCTGGGCGGTCTTGTACGCTGTGGTACACAGGGGAAAAGGAATGACGGTAAAAATGTGAAATAGTTTGCAGTCGTCACTACAAGTATCATCAGGAAACCTGACCAAACAACACTGGCTGTAAATAAATCTACACGGAAACGACCAAATCATATGGTCGGCACCATGTTTTTCTTTGTTATAGCTTATTGTTAGTTAGTTTATGGTCAGTTAGTCTATGATGGTTCCGAACCAAGGTGTCGTGTCGGCTCCGTGCCGACATTGAGTCGTCAGACTAAAGAGTCGGACAACCAGCTGTCGTCAGTCTGTAGCTTTGTCAATGGTAGTCGTGTACCTACTCAGTGCCTCTTAACTTGCACTGACGCAACAGATAACAACAGATTTCTCTTTAATGAAAACTGTTGACCCGATGGAATTCCAGTATTGTGCATTAACCACGCAAAGGTTGACTCTCTTCTCCATCACTGGGGCAGCTTCACAGGTGCTTCCCTCTTGGCTGCATCGCTTCAAGCAGCTTGACATGTAGTGGCCCTGCCCCTTGCCGATATGGGTCGTAGATACACAGATCCGTAGTAGCAATCCATGCACGTGCATTCACATCCGATCTATAGGGGTTGAAATCGCGAAACCTCAATTCATGGGACGATGATGACATCCGCGTGGATAGTATCAGCGTCAGAAAATTCTGATTTCGTTGTTCCAGAAACACTTTCTATTTTGTGTTGCTCACATCACTATCTGGAACACGTGGGGCGTCCATGTCCTATCCCAATTCTGATTTCGGATCATCAGAAGGGTTTTGGCCGTATCTAAGAAATAAACTCGTTTTCGAGAAGTTTTGGAGTGTACAATCAATATTCAAACACGTTTGCAACACGAGGCTTCACGATGATTCGGATGAAAACCGAGTATTTTATAGACTGCGATGAGTTCGGCACGGGGCTGGCTTCCCAAGTTGACAGTTCAGCTGCTTGATCAAAAGTGTTCGTAAAATAATTGGCGCCTCTGTCGTAGCCTCTGTAGGTAGGCTGCATTGTCTTTAATGGTTCGATAATCACAAGGATTCTGATTTGCTAACAAACAAGTACCAACACTACCAACTTTCGGGTTCCGGTCTCGCACAGTCCACGCCTTGGCCAAAGATGACTATTATTACTACCCTAGCTAACCGCTTGACGTTTCAAGATAAAACACACGGTGCTTCGACGCATGCATAGATGGCGCCACGTCCTCGCGCTCCGACATATATTTTTTCCATAGTGATAGCTTAGCTTTACAATAATTTGAAATGAATATATTTTATAATTTGAATTGAATATTGTTATTTGACCGATAGATAGGTCTAAGTAGGCCTTAAATGTTAACCGAATTTACAATTTTTTTTTTTAATTTTAACTATTTATTTCATTACAAAGAAAACACAATATGCCAAATAAAAACGCAAATCTTAATATAAAAAAGATTGTGTGCGCTTAGAGCTAGTTGCACAGCTCGCAACTTGAGCATCTGGATGTCCACCAGCCTCGAAAGTTAGGTAATTTTGAAAGCTTTTAATTAACTTGCAATGTATGTATGTATGTTTGTTCGGGTGAAATCTTGCAAGTTAATTTTGACCCACTTCCCTTAGGTTCTTCCCTTCACTTAGGTTTATAGGCTTTTGCTTTCTCAAATATGTTAATACCTAAGTTAAATTTTATTATCTTTCATTTGTTTTCATACGAAACTAATTTGGGATTTTTTGTTTACTTTTAATCAGTAATGTAAAAAACTAAACCTGTAAACCTAGCTTTTGTTTTGACTGACAACTTATCATAAATAAGGAAAAGGTCTTAATTCGACTGTTGTTTTTGTACATTAAGTTACGCAATTTCTTCGCCGATCTAGAACAGATTGTAATGATTATTTTATTATTTCATAGGTTATGCCCCATGGTGGTCCCGTAAAAATTTTACACTCAATACTCAATAATTTATTGTAACTATGAGTTTTTACAAATGTTAAAAGGATAAGAATACATTATGTACTTTGGGCACAATAATATAAAAGAAGGTGAAATACATATTTAATAAAATATTAGTATATTAATTACAAAATTGTATTGTACAGTGAACAGCACATGCAGTTGGACATAATGGCCTTGAAAATGTTAGAAGTTGAACAGAGCGAATGCGAAAAAGTAATTGTTCTCTTCGCATTGTTTTCAATCTGCGCTGCCGCTTACCGCTGGCCGGTGCGGTTAGACGGGGTCGGGGGAGATCGCGTTTGTCCGAAGATTTTACATACATACTTATTGATGGAAATTCCGATTTATTTGTGAAAAAGACCAGACTTTTAAGAATAAAATATTATAGGTAGTGGTAAGGTTTGTTTATTTGTTTGGTTGTAGGGGGTTAAACTTTAGAATTATTGAACCGAATCTAAAATTCTTTAACCGCCTCCGTAGCGTAATGGGTAGGTAGTCTATTCGCTTCACACCAGGAGGTCGCGGGTTCGATTCCCGGTGGGGTCAACTTGTAAGACTCGGTTTGGTTGGTGGTAGGGCATTTTCTAAGCCCGCCTGGCTAGCTACCACCATCTTATCTAAGTCTTGCCGATAAACATCAGTGTTAACAACATTGATGTGTTCCGGCTTGAAGATAAGATAGCCCGTTCTCCATTGTGTTGGGGAATTTAGGTGAGCCCGCTTCCATCTTCGGCATCATCGCCACTCACCAATAATAATAAAAAAAAATGTTTTGTGAATAAAAAAAACCAGTAAAGAATGAGACGGTGTACGCTCACAAATTCACAATAAATGCTATCTAATATCTATGCGACTGGACTTGGACTGACAAACGTAGTAAGTATTGGTGACTTATATTCCCTTTGGACGGGACGAGACGGAGACGTATGAGTGAGTGACTTTAATATACTGGCAGTGTTGCCGTTAGGACAACATTGTTTGTGGTTATTAAAATGAAAAAGTGGCCAATTTTGTAATAAGGATGTGGGTTTAATTAAAACAGTATCTAATACATGTAGAAAAAAAAATTGTAGGTCTACAATGGCATCTGGTAATTCTGAAATCTCTACGTCAACGTCAATCGATCGGTGATGATGATGTAGATGGGGTTTCAGTTTTTTTGATTGCTTTGTCCGCTTCTGTAAATTTGTTTAAAACTTTAGGTGGCAAAAAATAGTCGTGGCATTTTTTTTATTTATTTTAATTTACTTTTAATCATAATTATGAAATTAAGTGTTAATGCACACATTTTGTTTCTTAATTAATTTTTCAGTGTGTTCATGACAGTTAACTTCTACTTCAGCATTAGAGTGAGGAAGACAAGACCGCAGTAACTAGGTCCAATATTTGGTCAACTGTAAACAGTAATTATCAAAAACATAATTACCAAAAGTAGCTAGAATCGTTTTGTTAGCTAAAATTATTTTTGGCTAAACCGTTAAAAATATGCTAGATCTAGCCACAAAGTGGCTAAAACGGCAACACTGCTTGCTAGCTCGTGTCACTGCGCGGATGCTTGGTTTATTAGATCTGTGGCGGATGCTTTGTAAGGGGCGTGGCTTATGATTTGTCAAAAGCACAGATCTGTGGTCATAAGTTTGTGTGAATTCGTTATTGGTCTTAAATAGACGCTTATTTAGAAAAGAATGTCGATTGGTATATTTTCGTAAAGATGACGAATTCTACCAATCACCGATGTGTGCGAGTGTTCAACTGTTAAAAATCGGTCGTAGTTATATGTGTGTATACTGTCCATCGCCACGTGCTGGCCACTGTACCATGGAGGCTACGGTCTCGATGACAGCGGGCAGCCGCACGGCAGCAGCGCGTTCAAAGGAGCTGACTTGCCGCTAGCGGGCAGTTCCTTTATGGCAAAATTTTAGTCACAGAGATGTTGATTTTTTTCATCAATTACAAAACATTTATAAGTGATATTTTGTACCCTTACTCTTCATTTCAATGACTTCATTTTGTCAGTTGCAGAAACACGATTCGTTAACTTTTATACTAGAAAAAATATATAAAAGAAACCTCTTTTAAAACAGAGATTTGCATTCTAAAGGCAAGCCTGACCGATTAAGTACCTGTTAATTGTCTTAGTCCATTAGTTTAAAGAGATACTTCAATATGCCAGTTGGATTTTTTTAAGTAATTGTAGTTTTTAATAGAAACGAAAAAATATTTTAAAAAAGTGCAATAGTGAGGTTATTTTCTTTACTCCTTACACGTAAAGAAAAAGACAGAGACAACTGAGACATTCAATGCCTGGCCTTAAGCGCGCCGCTGCCGCCTTGCTGCCCTTTGCCTGAAAACTACTGCGTGGTTAGATATTTGTTGATATTAATTTTGAATTAAAATTGGATCATAACATAAAAATTCCATTAAGTTATGTAATGCGTAAAAAATTCTTAAGGTTATTTTTATTTTGTTATTTTTAACATCGCTTTTGATTTTTATTCGTAATTTTATATACTTATTTTTATAGACATTACTAATGGAGTACTAATATATATACTTTGCTAATAGGCTCGTCTATGGTCTAGTGTAGTGTCGAGATGTTGGTAGCATTATTCTATATTGGTGACGAGTAGTAATGTGTAGGTAGTGATTACGTCTTTTTATGATTATACCAGTCCACATTTTTCGTTCGTTCTTATTAAATCTGCTGAGTTGATCCATGATATTGAGTTGATCCTAGTATATTTCTGTTATATAAATTGATGGGAGGGTTCAGGTTTTTAGTATATGGAAATGAGGTTTACAGCTGTCAACATTTTAGGGTTTCATACCTCAAAAGCAAAAAGAGGAAACCTCATAGGATCATTCCGTTGTCCGTTGTCTGTCAAGACAATTTTTCTCATGAACGCGTGGAGGTACATGTCAAGATCAAATTGAACTTAATAATAATAAGTTACTTAGGTCTACATTCCCTTGACTCTATAAGAGAATCAATGTTCTAAGTTAAAGTAGTAATAATATATACACGGCCATTTATATTGATATTCGCAAGTAAATAAAAATGTTGATGGTACTTCCCGTTGACCTAGAATCATGAAATTTAACAAAAAGCAAGAAATGACATCACGAATAAAGGGAAACTGTAAATGTGAAGTTATATCACAAAAATATTTTTTTGCAATTATACAAATTTTAAATTTCAGTTGGAGAATTGACGTTACCTATGTTTGGCATAAAAAAAATCAACTAAAAAGTTAAGTTTGTACTTCAATCTGATTGTTGTACTCGTTAATGTTAGTAGAGTTTTGTACCCAAATGTCTTTCGGTGCGGACCCCTTAGTGTGTGAGTCCGACTCTCACTTGGCCGGTTTTTATATTTACCAAGATTCTGATTAACTTGTTTTGCAATAAAAGATTAGATACATCGGTGCTGTATCCCCACAATAGTTATAAATCATAACTAAGCCACGAATACCTAGGCATATGCATAGAAGGTAGTATTTTGTGCCATTAGGCCAGTTGTTCTTTCAATTTCCTTGAACGCGTACGTAAATCTAGACAATTTTGTGCGGAGTTTTTGGATGCAGTTGACGTGTGAATTAATTTTTAGACCAAGAAATGTTAATTTGTTCACGACTTCTAATGTTGTGTGAGATATAACGGAGACTTTTGGTAAGGTGGGAAAGTTTCTAATTTAGTTTTACCGAAGTATAAGTAAAGTTTTTTTGCAAAATCTAATGAAGTGTGTCTCTATTCCTGTTTCTAGAACATGATGTGAGTGTAATACGCTCGCTTTTTCCATGATTTTTGGGTAAATCGCTTAAATAAATGAAAAATAATACACAACCTAATACATAATATAAACGAACTGGGCTTTGGATCGGACATGTGTTATTTTGGCCGTTTCTTGTCGTAATGTTCAAGTTCCACGTATTCCATTCTGCCGCATAGAAGAGAGGAAAATTGTTTATACAACTGTTTCTCTACATTTACATGGATATTTAACCTGTGTAATTTTAATGTATTTAGACGACAAGTGACAACCCTAAAAGATTACAATTGAGGTCAGGAACAAAAGGTGACATTTCCACTTTTTTTTTTCAATATTCAAGAAAAATGAGAAATGGGTATGCCTATGGAATATTATAATATAATAAATTTAGGGAGATTAACTCTTTAGTTAGCTAATTATATGCGTCATGTTATATTTTAATAGATAAATAAATATGGGAAATATATAAATTAATAATTTTCAAATGTCACCTTTTGATCCCACACAAAAAAAAGGAATATAAATGTTACCTTTTGAATAAAATACGAATTTAAGATGCTATTTTCTCATGACATATGTCACTATTTGAACCGAATCGGTTCAGAAATGGATAAAATCCAAGGTTTTGAGTCCGATTAAAAAAAAAACTAATCGAGCCGGTTGCGTAAATGTTACCTTTTGTTCCTGACTTCGTCAATTACTAAGATGACAAATTCAAAGACATGTTTTTGCGAAACCATAAGGCTTTCGTCGAATAATTCAAAATTTTGACAGAATTGGTTTAGTACTTACTTTTATATTATTAGTGTGTACTAATAGGGATGACGACAGCATCAGAAATATATTATGAACTATTGATCACTAAATTGCCCTCCTACTGAAACTTCGGAAACCTTACTCGTTATGTTTTCCATCAAGTCTTCGATTTTTTAACCACCTAAATTACAAAATGAGTATATAATTATATGACGCTGCTAAACTATGATGTCACGCCTAGGTATTCTAACATTTTTAGAACAAAATGTCGTTTTTGACAGATAGTAAAAAGTATCTCAGTTGACTAGTATTCGTCATCCTATTGTATTTTGTTGTACCTAGTTGTTGCGATTGAAGTCGATTGTTTTTAGCGTTTTTATCTTTGTCAATGATTTAGGTTTTTCGATCTTCATCACACAAAACTTACAACGTTTCTTCGTAATATTTATCGGCGCCATTTTCACATCACAGTTAATTGTAAAACAAACCTTTTTTTTAATGTTTTTTTTTTCTATCTGCATTTTTTCATTGAGTTGAGTTATATATTAAAACCTACGTTTATAGTAGGTCAATCAAGAAACTACTAAAACTTCCATCGGGAAACCGTATTGCCTTCATGTTGATGTGCTGATTGACATTGTGAAAAGAGTGAAAAGGTTAAAGGATATATTATTTTACCTTCTTTTTCTCATCGTACTTATTTTATCCTAATTTTCTTTTTGCATCTATAACAGACGAATCAGACAGTGTCGCAAAAGGTTGTCCTCTCCAAAGACGTTTCGTTGCCAAGAACATAAGGAATCGCCTAGCTGAACTCAGGACGAGACTCCAAGTGCGGAACCAGGTCGACTGCATGAGACCGCTGCATTTTCAGGTTGAACCCTACTTGCTCCTAAGTGAGTTCCCATGCCGGGTTTGATGTAAGCATATTCCACGTAGGTCACCATGGCCTATGCATAAAATGTCTCTAAAAAATTTTGAAACTCATTGTAAAAGAATTGATTTCTTCAAAGAACAAACTCAACTCCCGGTAAAATTGGAGATACGATTTGTTTGTTTAAAAACTCTATAACGTAAAAATACCTATATTTAAATTTCACAATCATATCAGCTCATATACGTCCCCACCGAGGGGCTCTATATTTATAGCGTGACAATTTTAAAAGCTTGTACCTAAAAGTTTTTAGGTTTTTCAAAAAAAATAATTACAAGCGTTTATTTAACTTGCAATGTATGTATGTTTGTTCGGGTGGAATCTTGCTAGTTAAATTTGACCCACTTCCCGGTTTCCGATTGAGCAGATATTTTGCATGCATATGTATATCGTGTGACATTATTAAAAACTTGTACTTAAAAGTTTTTTGATTTTTTTTAAAAAAAAGACGAGTATATCGCGAGTTCACAGTTCTGGGCGAACCACTAGTAAAACTAAACAGTTCACCGTATTAGCTAAAAGACGTCCACTGCTGGAAAATGAGCTCCCTCTAGGATTTCCACAACAACCGGTCCTACGCTGCCCGCATCCAGTGGCTTTTTGTGACCTTCACCAGGGCATCGTTTCACCGAGTGGGAGGCCTGCCTACGCTACGGTGGGCGTTCGCCACTCGAGTTCAATCATCTCCCGGTATTTAACTATCTGGAACCTCTATACTATAGGACTGATTAAATTTTAGGTTATAAATTACTACCTATACTATGGATAACCCGGAACTGTATGAAAAGTATAACTGTCTCCCAAAACGCGATGTGACCTTTTGCCTGCGGAAGTACGGGAGTAGGATCCGGTGGCAAGGGCAGGACCGCGTGGTGGACCTGGGCTGCGGCGACGGTGGCACCACCGCCGGCGCACTGCGCACCTTCCTGCCGAGCCACTTCTCGAAGCTGGTCGGGTGCGACGTGAGCACGCGCATGGTGGAACACGCGCGCGCGATCCATGGGGACGAGCGCACCGAATTCCGTAAGATGGACCTGGGCGCGCCGCTGCCGCACGACATGAGAAGTTGCTTCGATCACGCCTTTTCTTTTCACTCAATCCACTGGGTTCACGACAAAAAGTAAGCTTCCATTCTAAATGCTTCTGCATTCGCTACTTCTTTTCTATTCATTACGACTCAATATTGACACTATTTATAATATCAGCCGAATGACGTCCACTGCTGGACTAAGGACTCACCCAAGGATTTCAACGACGACCGGTCCTGCGCTGCCCACATCTAGCGGCTTCCCGCGACTTTCACCAGATCTTTTATCTGCCTACAACACATCTTCTGATGCACGGTCGCCTCTCGACAACTTTACCGCCCTAAGGCCTTCTGCTCTACGAACTATGTGCCTTGCTCACTGCTGCTTCAGTTTAACGATTCTGTGAGCCATGTCGGTTACTTTGGTTCTTCTACGGATCTCCTCATTTCTGAATCGATCGCGTAGGGAATTATTACAGGTGTCGACATTATTACAGGTGTGTATTCACTAACATCTATGACCTGCTGGCACCCGGCGGGGACTGCCTGCTCATGTTTATGACGCGCCAGCCGGTAACCGACGCGTTTCGCGCGGTTGCCGCGCACACCCCATGGCGCGAACTTAACCGCATGCGTGACATGCGATTCCTCAACTATCACGACACTCAGGTAAATACTTCATTAAATTTATTTTATTTTTAACCGCCTCCGTATCTCAGAGGCAAAGTTCACTGGCTTCACACAGGAGGTCACGGGTTCGATTCCCGGCGGGGTCAATAATTGTAAGACTCGGTTTGGTTGGTGGTAGGGCATTTTCTAAGCCCGCCTGGCTAGCTACCACCATCTTATTTAAGTCTTGCCGCCAAATATGAATGTTGATATCATTGGTGTGTTCCGGCATGAAGATAAGATAGCCAGTTCCCCATTGCGTTGGGGAATCTTGGTAAGCCCGCTTCCATCTTCGGCAACATCGCCCCTTACCACCAGGTGAGATGTTGTCAAGGGTTTTCCAATTGTTAATAAAAAAAAACGTATTTTTTTCGTGATTGAAGAAAAGAAAGTTTCTAAAAGTCTGGGTGTAGGGGAGTTCAGCAGTAGCACCTTTAATGGTCGGCTCGGTTTTGGTGACTGGTTTTATTTTATTTTTATTTATTTATTTATTAATCGAAAAAATGAGTACATAGGTAAACATTAGACCCACAAAACTGAATGATCAGTTTGTCTGTGGGATCAACAGTCTCACAATTATACGTTACAATCATAGATAGACTGTGGTACTTAACAAGATTCTAAGTGAATCGGTACGTCGTATGCAAGAGCAAAACTACATTACAGGCTGTTCATGAAAAAATTTTTTAACAGATTTTTAAATTTACTTTTTTTATGTTCGAGTCTAATAGCCGCGGGCAAACTGTTCATGAGATATGGTAAACGTTTTCTCAGTGTTCTGTCGCCGTAGTAGTTGGAAACTGTAGGTACAACGAATTTACTCGCGGCTATTGTCCTCGTATTTCGGTTGTTGCTGCCTGATCTGCAAACTTCTATGAATATCTTCGCCAGTGGGTCCAAGAAGCTGTTGTGTACGCATCGGCCACCCTATCAGCCACCCATGGGCTAAGAATATCACAGATAGACGTAGTAATCGGGTGATCCTCTATTTCAGTACACAAAGACTGCATCGGGTGGCATTGGTATAAGAGGAGAATATCGTCATTAGGCTAGGGGGGCCACCGCCTCCTGTCCAGGCGGGAGGTCGTGGTTCGAATCCTGCCACGTACCAATGTGATTTCAAATTTAGATTTCATACCGTACGTTTATCCGACGCTCTTACGGTGAAGGAAAGCATCGTGAGGAAACCTGCACACGCCTGCAGAGTAACTCACAGGTTGTGTGTGAAGAGGACCAACCCGCACTAGGCCCGCGTGGTCGACTAAGGCCCGATCGTCCTAATTCAGGGTAGGCTCGAGCCCCACGGTAGGGACGTATATGAGCTGATATGATGATGAGGTCAACATTATCGGCTCTTATGGCGTACAGTAGAGTATTTTTAGGCTTAAAGGGCGCTCGTCAAGGTTATTCGTAATGGCATGCGGCCAGTCGCTACATCCCATGGCTGAATACCCATATCGATTTTCGCTTCCATTGTCCTACAAAGCTGTGAGACGAGACAGTGGACCTGTAGACCTGCACTTACGCAGCTGGTTCACGCGCTGATGATACTTTTTAAAACAACTGGAAACCGAGCACAAAGTCCTGCAGCGATAGAGCATCATTGGCTTTGGTGAGGCTGGCCTATGCACGTGGGCAGTTCAACGAGAGTGGTCGTTCCTTGAATTTCCTGAGAAAGGACGACGGGTTAGGCAGCACATCGGACGACGGGTCTAGAAGCACTTTGTGACGACAAAGCAGCCCTATTTAGGATAGCCTCCGTGCACACTCCAAGAAGTAGAACCAGGGTGTCGCCGTCGACGTACTGAGTTGGAGATCTTCCCATGCTAAATCTTCAATTGCGCGTCCGCCGTTCGAGAACTTTACTACCCCATAGGCTATCTGTTCTACGAATTGTGGGCCCCGCCCACAATGCCACTTAAGTTTAACAATTCTATAGGCCATGTCGGTAACATTAGCTCTCCTATCTTCTCGTTTCTGTTATTTAATTATCTACCTGAGTTGATTTAATTTCAAAAATTTTCTTATTTTATGTCCGGGAATAACCTATAAAACCATCGTAAAAAAAACTAAAATTTTCATATATATTTTTAATTATTTTAAATTTACAGACCCCAGAAGAAGAAGTTAGGACCTTGATGCAGAATACTGGATTTAACAACATTTTAGTTGAGCAGAAGATGATGAAATATACCTTCGAGACCCTGGACTCCTACATCGGTGCGTGAGAGTAACAGAAACTTCAATATTGAAACTTTTAATAATATAACGAAAAATAAGATTATTTAGTAATCCCTGCAGCACAGGATATGATCTTGTTCATGATATATAAATACCAATTTCCATAAGCGCTTGGTATCATCTCACCTAAATGGTAAGTGACGATCATGTCAAAGATTGAAGCGGGGCTTACCAAGACTCCCCAACGCAATATCGAATTAGCTTCAGGCCGGAACACAATGCTGTTAACATTGATGTTTGACGGCAAGACTTAGTTACAATGATGGTAAGGCAAAGAAAGTTCTAGAGGTGGGTCAAAATTAAAATTCAAAGGTCTTGTCAGATTGGTCTCTATTTCTGTTGTCTGCTGGTCTGCTGTGAACATTGGTGTTTGGTGGCTTAGATAAAATAATGGTAACTAAATAATGTCAATAAAAATCCTAGGGGTGGTTCAAAATAAATTGCAAAGGTTTTGTCAGATTGGTTTCTAGCGGAACACTTGTTAAAAAAAAAAGAAAAATTATGCTAATCATAGATGCCATTTATCGATACCCTCTAAATTCAATAGCCAAAGTAAATTATAAAGACGCACCTATACTTGCAAATCTTATTATAGCAGTGGCCTTAAGATGGGTCAAATGACAATATTCAATTTAAATTATTGAAAGACTTTTAATTTCAAATATTGAAAGATTTTCACCATGGAAAAAATATACATCAATAGTTAAAGTAATAAAAAATCGATTTAATTTAATTGAATACAATTTTTGATGTAAAAAAAATATACTGTATACCCTGTTTTTTGGCCTTAATTGCAAAATTCCTCGAAAACAAACAGTTAATGTTGAATGAAACCAACATACGAAAATCGGTAACTATTACACCTTTCATTTTAATTGAACACATTTTTTTAAAACTTATTTGAAAGTGAAGAAAAGTAATAAAATCATGTTAAAATCGAGAATCTGGCGTTTGGTTTCAACGTATTGATTTAAACTTAAAATGAATGGACTTTCGTTCTTTATTATTTTAACACGTATGAACCTGCTCAGATTGAGTCATCTTAAAGCCATAAATGAAAGAAGAAGTCACATAACGGAACAAAATTTTAAAATCCTTTATTACTTTGTTCTCTACGCAAAGTATTGTTGCCGTTCATCGACTTTGTTTTAAAATTACTGTTTTTTTTTTCATTCGATTCCAGGACTGATTTTGTCAGTAAGCCCGTTCGACATACCGGAGGAGTTGCGTGAAGAGTACGCGCGTGTGCACCTGCAAGCCGTACGTGACCTGAACATACCCATGTACCGCCTGGAGGAAGGTGACGAACCCGGCCGGGCCCGGGTGGAACTAGAGTACGGAATCATTATCGCCAGTGGCAGCAAGCAGTAGCGTACCTAGGGTGGGGCTGGTGGGGCTTGTGATCTGGGCCCCAATTTAATGGGGCACCAATTTCTATACGTTCGTGATTTGGTCAGCAAACACTTTAAGCAAACGAAATTTTATCTTCTGTCACCCAGTAGTTTTGGAGATCAGTTGTAACGGATAGACAGACAGACACATGGGTGATCTTATAAGGGTTTCTTTCTTTCATCGGATGTACATAACCCTAATCAAGACCTAACTGGAATGAGACCAGAATGGAGACAAAAAAACATTCAACGCCGACACCACACCCTGGACACTTCATACAACGGGCCAGAATAGACATTTCAAAAAAGGAATGACGAAACAAAAAAATGTCGGCGAAATCCTATACGTTCGACAACCAAACTGTAACCAATAATTATAAATCTGGGTAACGAGGGGGTGAGGTAGCACTCTAGAGAGCGGCAGGGAGAGTCCATACTGTATGTTAGTACTAATATACATACTTTGCCGACACCAAATGATTGGGAATAATGATATGAGGCTAAGAAGATGATCATGATGTACAAAACCCTAAAACCAGGTTTATTTGCAGCAAGGAAGGTGCATTTTAACGGACCATTTTCAACCCCCGACTCAAAAGGAGAGGTGTCATAAGTTTAACGTGTGTATGTGTATCTGTGTGTCTGTCTGTGGCATCTTAGTTATTAAACGAATGGACCAATTTTTATGCGTTTTTTTTGTTTGAAAGTTGACGTGATCGAGGTGGTTCTTAGCTATAATTTAGAAGGATCTGTACAGCCGTTTGTGGATCATCAGTTCTTTTCTAGGTGCTGAAGGGATGTAGGTAACTTATACAGGTCTGATTGATTCAAAATTTTGTACCCTGTTATTGTAATAATATTGCGAAACCATGGTAACCTTGACCTGATACTACAGCATCTCCTGGAATCTGCAGGATACCCAACTCCTCACCACCTTACAGCAAAGGCATGGTATTTGGGCTTATTGGAATAGTCTCAATGAAAAGGTTTTAGATAGAACAAGTGTTCGGGCGTTTGTGTTGATCACGTCGGGGTCACCAATCTTCCTTTTCGGTACTGTATATAGTTAATTTAAAAATCTGACTCCAAAAATGACTCACGTATTGCGTTGTTGACAGTAATGGCGGACTTTGCTAGTGATGTGACAGGAAATTAGAGATGCGCCCGAAGAACAAGGTATCTTTGACCTGATGCTGCAGCATCTTCTGGAATTTGCAGGATGCCCAACTCCTCACCAACTTACAGCAGATGAATTGTGTTTGGGCTCATTGGAATATTCTCAATGAATAGGTTTTAAATAGAACAAATTCTGCAGCATCTCCTGGAATCTGCAGGATACCCAACTCCTCGCCAACTTACAGCAGAGGTTTGGGATAAGTACGTAAAGTTCAAAAACCATGAAATAAAACTTAAATTAAAAATTTAAAAAAACCACAAAAAACCGCTAAAATGTAGAATATTATATGTATTGGCACTTTAAGTTTAATATAAGTAGTTATAAATTTGATCTAAGATAGCCGTCGCGTAGGAGGACTGTTTTTTTTACAACTAATTACTAATAATTTCACAACTTAGCGGTCCCCCTACGCGACGATTCTTAGATCAGAAATATAACTACTTACATTTTTCGTTCTAAAATATAAAATGTTTTACGAAATGGTGCAATTTCCGATCGGTACACCCCTGGCAGCAAGTAACAAACAATGCATGGTACCTTACTGTACTGATATAAATAAATCTGATATAAATAAAGTGTAACAAAATTGGTATAGATCCCGTTAAATGGGGCTTCTACTCATCATACTGAACAACTTTTGTTCTACGACTTTGCTGAAAACGCAAAAAAATCACACTTCATACAAATCGATCAGCTGATCAAATTTTGTGCAATTTAGTATAGAGGGTTCAATTTTTAGGGTTCCGTACAACAACAAAAAAAACGGAATCCTTTTAGGATCACTCGTGCTTCTCTCTGTCTGTCCGTCCGTCTGTCAAAGCCAATTTGCTCCGAATCTACTGAACCAAATCAGGTGAAATTTGTTAGGATAGTGTAATCCTATGACCCAAACACAGATGTGCAATGTAAATAAATATTTTTTTTTTAAATAAGGGTCATTTTCGGAGGAAAATTTAGGAAATTTTTAAAAAAAGTTTTGCAAACCTTATTGTGTCATATATCAAATGAAAGGGCTCATTATGAGGATCTCAAATATGTATATATCATATGGTATGATGTGAGCGGGCAATACTCACTCCTAAAATCGAGCTGGTGGAGGCTTTAATTAAGAGCATCCTTAGCGAGATCGAAAGAATGAGGTTGTAGTACATACAATATCTGAATTAAATATTTATTTGGGATTAAGTAACATGGTATATGTTTGCACTAATTTCACATACAGTAAATAAAACTTACGTTGTAATTTGTCAGCGACCTGTTTCAAACACCATTTTCAGGCAGACTAATAAATAATGTTTCCCTGAATTTGGGATAACTGCCCATTCAGGAATACTTCAAATTAGGCATACCCTTAGGTCGTCATAAAAAGCGTCGGTGGCTCAACCGGTAACGACTCGGTCCCCCTAACCAGAGGTGCCGGGTTCAAATCTGGACGGCCAATGTACCAATGAGTTTTTCGAAACTTACGTACATATATTCACCGATTGCTTTAACGGTGAAGGAAAACATCGTGAGGAAACCTGCACACACCTGCGAAGAAATTCGAAGGTCGTGTGTGAAGTCGACCAATCCGCACTGGGCCCGCGTGGTCGACTAAGGCCCAATCGCCCTAATTCAGGGTATGCTCGAGCCCCTCGGTGGGGACGTTTATATGAGCTGATGTGATGATACCCTTAGGTCCATGCGCGTAGTGTAATAGCATAGTCCAAAGAAACCGTAGCAAAGCGTGCCCATAGGGTAAGGTTCCGCTGTGAGTGTAGGTATAACAAAAATTGTGATTCCCTGAATAAAGAAGTAATTGTAAGTTCCGTTTTCAAGCGACTTCCAAAAAGGAGGAGGTTCTCAATTCGTCTGTATGTTTTTTTTTTATGTTTGTTACCTCAGAACTTTTGACTGGGTGAACCGATTTTTATGATTCTTTTTTTATTTGAAAGCTAGTGCTTCCTGTGTGGTTCCATTTAAATTTTATCAAAATCGGTGTAGTACTTTAGTATAAAATTAACAAAAACCAAAAATAAAAATGCAAAAATGTACTAATTTGTTGCGATGGAAGTCGGTTTTTAACGTGTTTAGCGTTTTTGTTATACATCTTTCTTTAAGATTCACATAGCACACACTTCCTCAGGTACCTTTTAATGTTGACGACAAAACCAAGCTAGCCGGGCTGAAGGGCGCACCGTCACATTGGATCGTCATTCGTCACAGATGGTGTTCGAAACCAGTCGCTGACAAATAATAACGTCTAGTTTGATTTATTTTATGTGGGATTCGTGCAAATATATACCAAAATGTGTGACATAATAAACTAAAATCAAAAGTATCAACATACATAGAATATATGTCGTAGCCATCTGGTTAAATCTGCCAAATGGTAGAACGGCTAGCCCGTTGATTGAATGGCGACATTCAAATTGAATGACTAAAGGACAACTGATCAAGTCGTTGAATCCAACGTTCAACGACTTGGTTAAACGTTATTTAGCCAAGTCGTAACTAAGAAACTCCGAATAAAACCGATGATTTCTTCTTTTGCTAATAATTCTGTTACCGATGGGGGGGAGCTCTTTGACTGTATGATCAATCAAACCCACTGTGTTCAAAATCCTTGGCCAACGAGACACCGTGAGTGAAGCTAAACAAGCGATGCATTATAACATTATGAACGTGTGAGTGAAACTCCGACGTGGAAATTCTTTATAGTAACAGAGAAATTCAACCTGAAAGTTTGTCCATTTTTAATATTAAGAAAATTAAAAAAAAAATCTCCATAATTATTGATAAAATCCTATACTTCTTAGCTCGTTGTTAAATCACATACTAGCTGTCCCGGCGAACTTCGTACCGCCTTATACTACACTACACTACACTGCAATACACTACACTACACTGCACTGCTCCGTACTGCACTGCACTGCACTTCACTCCACTGCACTATACTGCACTCCACTGCACTACACTGCAGTCCACTGCACTACACTGCACTCCACTGCACTACACTGCACTCCACTGCACTACACTACACTACACTGCACTACACTGCACTACACTGCACTCCACTGCACTCCACTGCACTACACTACAATGCACTACACTGCACTATACTGCACTACACTGCACAACAATGCACTACACTGCACTACACTGTAGACTACACTACACTACTTTTTGTTGATAATGCAGGAATTTTTAGGTATTTTTTTTACACCTTGGGTTATAGTTTTAGAAAGGATCCCTATTTGAAAATATAATATAGCCTATAGCAACCGCGGATAGTGTAGCTTCCCAACAGTGAAAGAATTTTTCAAATCGGTCCAGTAGTTTCGGAGCCTGTTCAATGCAAACAAACAAATCCATCCTCTTTATAATATTAATATTACTACGCCATGGCTGCATTGCTTGGGGTCACACTGGTCGTTGCGCGGCGGCGGTGTTTATTTTCATAAATTCTTAATATCTTCTGAATGGAATGCCCGATTTAAGTAATTCAAAAGGTTGTCTATAGGTATCGAAACATTTTTGATTTTGAAATGATTTATTTGGATAAGGGTTAATACTAAGGTATGGTTATTCTTATCTGATTTTGGTCATTTTTTTAATAACTTTTAAAATGTAAAAAGTGGTTGTAGCGAAATAACTACAATAATTGGACATATCGCGCCATCGCAAAAAAATATCACTTGCGTTGTAGTCTTTGTGCGCAGGTTTACGATCTTGTCTGCGCTAACGTACCTGATAAGCGCTTTGAGAATACTATGACAAAAGGTCACAAAGCTGCTTGGAAGTGCCAAGACTGTAGGAGTAAACAACCTAAAGTGGGTAATTTGAACACGCCTATTGGACATGTGGCTGAGCAATCTTCGCTAGGTAACGAAAATGAGCTAAGAAAAAAAACCAACGTCGAACCAATGGACCTCATTACTGACCCTGAAGTTCCATCTGTGGAGAATGGCTCAGTAGTAGGAGACTCCGAAAATGTTACTTTGCAACGTGGTAGTAGGGGCAAAGGGAAACCGAATGATTCATACACAGAAGACACATTTTGTAAGGATGGTATAAGATCAATAGTAAGGGAAGAAATGGAGCGAGTTCTGGATGAACGCATTTCGGAGTTAATTAAAAAACTAATTTCAGACCAGTTTATCGTGCCAATTAACACATCTATTCAGTCACTGAGCGATAGGCTTGATCTACTTGAGAACAGGATTAAATTCTTGGAGTATGATCAAACAAAGAACTCAACGGGATCAAGTAACAAGCAACAGTCTGAGCATGTTGTTAAGCTTCCACTAAATCAGGAAACTAGAAAAACAGAGTTTTTAGTGCAACAACCAAAGGAAAGCGATGCTACAGGAAATATACATCCGCTTGATTTGCCTCGCCTTACTCAGTCGGGTGACTCCTGTATGGATGTACTTGGCGTCAGTGTGACGACTAACGAAGTTGGTTCAGAGATCGAGTGGACCCAAGTAGCAAAAAAGCGTCCCCGAGGCGCCCCTGCAGGCGTTATGCGAGGCGCAGCGGCTTCTGGGATGACAAGGTTAGAAGCTGCGGAACGGCGGCGCTACTTACACCTGTATTATGTAAAAGTTGGCACTACCGAGGAGCAGGTGCGTGATCATCTGAAAGAGATATGTGGCTGTGGAAATGATACTTGCACTGTCATAGCTTTGAAGGCTAGAGGAAATTACGCCTCGTTCAAACTTGATGTCCCGCCAAAGTTGGTAGATATTATCATGTCTCCAGAGAATTGGCCTGAAGACATATGTGTGAAACCCTGGTTGCAGAGACCTCGCCACTCCTTTCGTGCCAAAAGTCAAGAAGTGTAAAGCTCCTATTAGAACTAAAAGGTTAGAAATTTACTACCAGAACGTCAGAGGTTTGAGGAGCAAAACTGTAGCATTCTATAATCACGTATCTGCACTATCTTCATGTGGCGTGGTGGCTCTCACTGAAACTTTCTTAAACAGTTCGGTAGCCGATGCAGAGTTATTCCCTCCTGGGTACGTCGTTCTCCGAAAGGATCGCTCTGGCGATGCTGGTTGGGGAGGTGTGCTGCTGGCAGTCCATAATACATACTTTGTGCGCTTTGTAGAGGATGTGGACGGTAGACCTAGAGATAATGAAGTGTTACTGGCAATTCTTACTTACAAAACCATAAAATTGTTAGTCTGTTTAGTATACCTACCACCTAGCTATAAAGACAAGCAATATTTAGATGTACTAGCCTATTTAGAAAACGCAGTTTGTAAATACTCCTCGTTCGATATCATTTTATTGGGCGACTTTAACTTAAATTCATGTAGTCTCAATGTAAAGTTGCAGTTTGAATGTTTTATACAGTTTTGCAAATTAAGTCAACTGAAATCCATAATGCATATGGCGGCAAGTTGGATCTTGTATTAACGAATATGTTACGCGAGAGAGTTGTAGTATCGGAAAGCAAAGAATCACTGGTACCGGCTGATGCATTTCATCCACCCCTCGAAATAACCCTCTTTTTGCCCCTAGGCTCTTATGTCACCTATGAGCCCGGGCTCCCCCCAGCATCCCGTACTTATGCTCCGAATTGGAATTTCCGGAAGGCAAATCTTAGTCAACTCTATTCGGACTTATCCAGTGTTGATTGGACTGATGTGGAGGAGCAGAGTGATGTAGATTTGGCTACAGAATCTTTCTATTCAAAATTTAATAGTATCATTAGTGATAATGTCCCTATCAAAAAATGTTACCGTGTACAGCAGCGGCTATATCCGCCTTGGTACTCTTCTGAAATAATTGATAAAATAAAAATGAAATATTTTCATCACTGTAAATATAAAGAAAAAGGATTACAATTTAACTATGAAGTGTTTAAGTATTATAGGAGTCTAGTTAAGAAACTTATTGATTCGGCTTACCGACGCTACATTAATTCTGTAGAAATTAACATATGTAGTGATCCAAAGTATTTCTGGAAACATGTAAAAGAAAGACGCAAAGATAGACGGCTCTGTAGCAAGTACACCTACAATGGAGAGACGGTAGAGGGGAAAGAGGCAGTTGTGGCATTTGCAGAGTATTTTAGCTCTGTATTCCTTGACAATGTTCCGAAGCTAGATGCTAACGAAGCCGAAAGACTCGCCATTGAAAGCGGCCGTGAGCTGTGTGTCCGCCTAGACCATCTCAGCGAAAATGATCTGCGCCGCGCTGGCCGCCGGCTCAAGTCCAGCTCTGCTGCTGGCCCAGATTATGTGCCTTCCTTTCTTGTAAAGGATTGTTTAGGAGTACTAGAAAAACCACTTTTACATATATATAATCTTTCCTTGCAATGCTGTCGTTACCCTGTGAGATGGAAATTAACCAGAGTGACTCCGGTACCTAAAATTACTGCTTCGAGTGACGTCACATCATTCAGACCAATAGCTATACTTTCTGTGTTCGCAAATTTTTTTGAATCGATGATAAATTTTCATATAACTCGTCAGATAAATGCTCGGTTAGACGACTCGCAGCATGGCTTCCGTCGTGCCCGCTCTACCACCTCGAATCATATCACCTTCGTTGATAGCATAGCCAGAGTGATGGATTCAAAACAGCAGATGGATGCAATCTTCCTTGATTTCAGGCGTGCTTTCGATATTGTGGATAATGATGTGCTTTTGATGAAACTTTCGTCTCTAGGAATGACCCCAAAATTGCTGAAATTCTTTGCTGACTACCTTAGAAATCGCAGGCAATATGTTCAGTTGGAAAATTACAAATCTGAAGAGTACTTCACTAGGTCGGGCGTAAGCCAAGGTAGTACGCTGGGGCCGACGTTATTTCTTGTAATGATTAATGATCTCCCTAAAGTGGTTACCACCGCGAAATGTTTACTATTCGCTGATGATTTGAAAATTTTTAAGTCCGTCAGTGAAGAAAATGACTGTTTGGCTCTTCAAAGGGACCTTGATAAGGTTGAGAATTGGAGTCGCGAAAATGGGCTCGGTTTCAGCGAACCGAAGTGTAAAGTCATTACGTTCTCTAAGTCCCGCAAACCAATCACTGAAACGTACTTTCTAGGAAGTTCAGCACTGGAAAGAGTATACGAAGTTAAAGATCTTGGCCTCTTGATGGATTCAGAGCTTACTTTTCGTGAACACATAATATCAACGTGTAAATCGGCCAATAAAACACTGGGTTACATAATGAGGACGGCCTCTCAGTTCCGGGATGTTCGTTTAGCGATTATGTTATACAACGCATTCGTGCGTAGTAAACTAGAGTACAGTGCAGCAGTCTGGGATCCGCGCGAAGCTAAATATACTCTGCTAATAGAACGGCTACAAAGAAAGTTTGCCAGGTACTTATATAAAAGGATGTACGGTACATATCCGTTTCTCTACCCATCTATGTTCGTTTATGGTATGGTCGGGCTCGATGCCCTTGAACTGAGAAGGAAATTACAACTAGCGATGCATTACTGTCTACTTTTGCGTAACAAAATTGATAACCCAGTGGTATTATCGAGTATTAAGCTCTTTGTCCCTGATCATTACGTGCGCTCGGGGCGGCGGCACCACCAGCTGCTGGCGGCGGGTGTGCATCGCACGCACTACGCACACCATGCGCCCACTTCCCGCGCGCTGGCGCTACTTAATGAATTCGTTGATGGGATCCAACTTGTTGACATTTTCGATGACAATATAAACAAAATATACTATCATTGTAGAATATTCCTTAGTTTTAGATAACTATAAGTGTAACAACAATAGCGGTTTGGGTGTACTGTAAGCTCTTGTTGTATTTTAAATAAATAAATAAATAAAATATAGTATCGCGAAGTTTTTTGTAGGTATTGATATGTTCTCTAATATTGTAGAACATTTTGTTGTTCTATCGTCAATAGTTTCCGTAGCGTATGCGATGAAATGAATTTTTAGGCAATTTTTTTACACCTAGGTTCACATTACTGAAGTTTTATCAAGGATCCCTTATTTTTTCTAGTAATAAATATAGCTTATGTTACTCAGCAATAATGTAGCATTCTAATGGTAAAAAACTTTTTAAAATCGGTTCAGTGGTTTTTCGTTTTATTCATTACAAACATACACACACACACACAAAATACAAATCTTTCCTCTTTATAATATTAGTGTAGATTAGTGTAGATAATACCACATTTATTTAACTCTACAACGTCTTTCAAATATAACTGTAAATTGAGTAAATTCCATATTTCATTAAAAAACATTTTTTTTTCTTGGATACCCCACGGTAGCAGCGCCCAGAAAATGTATGTATGTTTTACTTATTACGTGATCTATTGCAAAAATTAAATGTTATTCCCATAGGGTACGCGAGATAATCGTTTCTAAAGTTTTTAAACGCACAAAACGCCTGTAATTTTAATATAAGGCATGTTTTATGACTTTTTATTTACCTGTATGCAACTATCGACAAATTACTTACCTTGACTACGATAGTACTAATATATATAACTAGTGGATGCCCGCAGCTTCGCCCGCGCAGATCCCGATTTTTGCGGTTCCCGTGGGAATTTCCCAAAATCCTTTCTTAGCGGATGCCTACGTCGTAACATCTACCTGCATGCCAAATTTCAGCCCGATCCGTCCAGTGGTTTGGGCTGTGCGTTGATAGATCACTATGTCAGTCAGTCAGTCAGTCACCTTTGAGTTATTTAAATTTAGATTTGCCTTGACATACTATTAGTTATTAGAAGACGAAACGGATAGGCTTGCCAGTCAGGCTACGAAATACAAAAATAGTTTTGTACAGTTCGCAAATTTGAGCACTGCCTGACTCAAAAAAGTTTCTGACTAAAAAAAGTCATACAAAACTATAAAAAAATTGCCTTATTCAAAATCACAGGCGTTTTGTGCGTTCGAAAACTTTAGAAACGATTATCTCGCGTACCCTATAGATCTAAAAGCTGATTTTAATTGCTAAAACATAAATATAATTCTACTACCGTGGGGAATTATAAAAAAATATATATTTTTAATGAAGTATGGAATTTACTTATTATTTATTTACTTAAAATTTAGTTTTACATTGTGTTTTTTTTTTTTTGGGTACAATAAAGAGTATTTATCTTATCTTATCTTTATCTTTACTCAACAAACAGTTATATTTCGAAGACGTGGCAGAGCTAAATAAATGTGGTCTTATATGTGCTATAACAATGAGCTAAGAAGCTTGACGATAAAATCAAAACCCCCATATGAATACCACAGCCAGAAAACGGCCCTGGTCCCCGGCGGCCCTGCTGTTCCTGGCTCCGGTAGCAATCATATTAACGGTGGGGCGGGGGGTGCGAAGAATCCCCGGCAGATGCCAGGATACCAAACCCAACGACCTTTGGCACTGGCAATTGGTACACTGCGGACTGACGACAAGCTTACAGAACTTGAAAAAGTATTGAGCAGGTTACGGTGGGATATCGTAGATTTATGTGAAGTCCGAAGAGAGGGAGAGGACACCATGATCCTTATATCCGGAAACCTGCTCTATTTCCGGGAGGGCGATCAACTATCCCAGGGTGGTGTCGGGTTTCTCGTCTACAAGTCCCTCATTAACAATGTGGTCCAGATCATGAGCATTTCGACAAGGGTAGCATACTTTATACTGAGATTCACAGTATTCTAAGAAGGTAAGTAAGTAATTAAGTAAGTTTATTTGAATATTAACGTTTAGCTACAGAATACAAAATAAAAATGGTGAGGTACTTATTTATGTTATATCTTAGTGGTAGCTTTGTAATTATACTATACTCTGACTCTACCACTTGGATTTCTCTGTGTCGGGGGAGAGTCAGTCTCTTCCCAGTAATAATAATGTAAAGCTACAAATAATGAAATAGTCACATAAAATAAAGTAAAAATAATAAAATATTATAATTATGCTTCATACAAAAAAAATACAGGAAAAACCCACCCACCTATTTGTTACCAAACTGGAATAATTTATTTTAAGTTTTAACATTATCTTATCTACAGTATATTATCTAAAGGTCTAAAACTAAATTATCTAAAGGTCTAAAGCTAACCACCTCCGTAGCTCAGAGGCAAAGTTCACTGGCTTTACACAGGAGGTCGCGGGTTCGATTCCCGGCGGGGTCAATTGTAAGACTCGGTTTGGTTGGTGGTAGGGCATTTTCTAAGCCCGCCTGGCTAGCTACCACCATCTTATCTAAGTCTTGCCGCCAAATATCAATGTTGATATCATTGGTGTGTTCCGGCAGGAAGATAAGATAGCCAGTTCTCCATTGCGTTAGGGAATCTTGGTAAGCCCGCTTCCATCTTCGGCAACATCGTTACTTACCACCAGGTGAGATGTTGTCAAGGGTTTACCAATTGTGAATAAAAAAATTAAAAAAAATAATTATATGTATAGTAATATGGTACCCATCCAAAAAGTAATTTACAATATTGCAGTTATGTAGGTGAACCTATCATAATAAGTGAAGGTCATACAGATAAACACGCCGACCACGGAACACTCCGACGATGAGGTAGAGACTATGTATGAGGACATCTCTACAGCCTTAATTAGCACCAGGGCCCATTATACCGTTGTTATTGGGGGAATTCAACACAAAACTGGGCAGTTACTAATTTTAGAAGTGAAATTCCTTTAGAAGAACAAAATTTACTAAGTGCTGATCCCCTGAGTTAGCCGGCCGGCAGCGGTTGGAGCCTGCTGCGTGTGAAAATATCAAAGTACTCTGAGGTGCGAAAGCCATTAAGACGCAGCAGATCGGAACATCGTATTTATAGATTGTTTTATATAAAAGAGTACCTATATAGCACTTTAGAGATGGGAGGACGTCCGTGGACCCCCCTCTGGGTACGTTTTTGGTTCTGACATAAAGATAAGGGTAACCAGTTCTCCTATTACATTGGGGAATCTTGGTAAGCCCACTTCCATTTTATATTCGTAATCAGTAAGGCAGTGGTTTACTATCACAATCCGCGGAGAAATCGCGTAACATAGGTACTTAAGAACAACATATAAGTATTCGAATTGAGATCCTCTTTTTCATATCATCATCATATCAGCCGAAGGACGTTCACGTAGGAACTCACCGTTTCTGCAAAACTTTATAAACATAAGCAAATCAAGAAACTGTAGTTTGAAGATAGATTACATTTTCAAAAATTAGTGTGGTCACTAATCAATGGTGTTTTACGGTGCTCATACTAAATTTAAAATTTGCTTATCTTTTTTAAAAATGGAGTTCGGAAATGTAATCTATGCACAAACTAGAATTTTGTGACTTGTTTATGTGTATAAAGTTTCATTAGAATCGGCCCTTCCATTACAAAGTAATATTATTTTTAAGTTTGTATTGGAATGGAAACGATTTTGTAAATACGCTCTTAAAATTAATTAAAGTGAAACTTTTATTACATCGTCTCAAGCTTTTTCGTCTGTATGTTGCATGACGGCAAAGAGATTATTACATCGTCTCATACTTTTTCGTCAGAGCAGCCATGATCGTTTCGTCCTCTGTACCGCAGCTCCAAGACGAGAGCAGCCATGATCGTTTCGTTCTCTGTACCGTAGCTCCAAGGGGAGTGAAACTGTTATTACATGATCGTTTCGTCCTCTGTACCGTAGCTCCAAGATGAGAGCAGCCATGATCGTTTCGTGCTCTGTAAATGTCTATAATGTAAAAAAAATCACTTTTACCATGGCTTCATAAAACCACACACTCTTTTTATTGATATTTCTTATTTTTGTTTGATTTTAGAAGCTTTGTTCGATATACCGGAGGAGTTGCGTGAAGAGTAATACGTGCGCGCAGTCAAGCACGCCTACTCCTACAAGCCGTGCGTAATCTGCGCTTGCGCACGTACCGGCAGGAGGAGGGTGATGCGCCCGGCCAGGCGCGGTTGGAACTAGAGTACGGAATCATCGTCGTCAGTGGCAGCAAGTGACAGACCTCGCGGTTTAAATTAATACAATCTTCAATAACAAAGAATAATTGCACCACTGAAGATCTAATGAAGGCAACACCTGAAGCGATTGGAGTTGCACGATTTTGGCAAAGATATGCCTAATAGCTTAAGGTATGACACTTCCACACGAAAAGATAAAGAATATCAGTGTCTTGAGAAAAAAAAATACACGTATCTAAGTGTAACAGTGAAGTGTGGCAATAATCATCATCATTATATCAGCCGAAGGACGTCCACTGCTGGACATAGGCCTCTCCCAAGGATCTCCACGACGACCGTTTCTGCGCTGCCCGCATCCAGCGGCTCCCCGCGACCTTCACCAGGTCATCGGCCTGCCTACACTACGTTTTCCGGTGCGTAGTCGCCACTCGAGAACTTACTCGCGGCAATACATATACCAAATCAGATTTTTTTTTAATGTTAAATTAGAGTACCTTTTAGCTTAACTGATTGAATGTTACGGTGTAGTCGAAGGTCGAAGGTCGACGGCCAAACTCAAAAAAAATTCCTGGTCACTCTCACCATGAAGGTCCTCAATTGTAAGTATGGAAACACTGACGTAGGCACGCAGTTCCCATCCTTCATTGTCTGCATAATAAATGAGGAAGCATAAACCGCTTACAGTTGGTTATAAGGCCGTTCAATGGCATTCACCTTAAATCCAGTATTCCATACAAAACAGGCTTTTTATACATCTTTTACTTCGAAACATTCATCTATAAATAGAGATCGTGTAATAAATTTATGATTAAGTCATCATTTCGTTTTCGTGTTGTGAACGTGTTGTTTGCATTTAGTTGACTGTTTATTTTGTCCAATAACTATTATTTAACTAAACTTAATATAACTTTACTTATTCCTTCTAACCTCGCATTAAAGATCGTCGTTTAATGACCAGAATTATTAAGGGCGCCATGTCGATACAAAAGCAAATTATTTTAAGCTTATATACTATATAGTTACTAAGTTCTTCTACTTTGGATAACGCGGAGTTGTACGAAAAAAATAACAGCCTTCAAAAGCGTGACGTGGATGTCTGCCTCCGGGAGTACGGTAGCAGGATCCGGTGGCGGGGGCAAGACCGCGTTGCGGACCTGGGCTGCGGAGATGGCGGCACTACCGCCAGCACGCTGCGTGCCTTCCTGCCAAGTGACTTTTCTCAGCTGGTCGGGTTCGACGTAAGCGCGCGCATGATCCAACATGCGCGCGCTCACCACGGGGACGCGCGCACCACTTTCTGTGAGCTGGATCTGAGCGCGCGGCTGCCGCATTACATGAAGGGCAGCTTCGATCACGCGTTTTCCTTTCACGCTATTCACTGGGTTCGCAACCAAAAGTAAGCTTCTGATCGTATAACCTTTAGGCGAGGCATTTGTTAAACAGTTGTCTCTGTTTTTTTCCTTTACGTGTAAAGAGTCAAGACAATAACCACACTATTGCACTTTTTCAATGTTTTACGTTGTTATTTCTCTTAAGACTTCAATTTAAAAACTAAAATTTAGCAGATTCTCTGTAGTACCGTAAAATGCTGCAACTTTGCACGAAATTTGACGTTTTTCATCAATATCTGCTAGAAAAAATTTATAATCTGTGCCGATTTTACAACATCAAGCAAATTCAAGACTTACGGCTCACGTATTAAGGTTCATAATGCCAAAACTGCTATTAGATTGATGTTCTGGAACTGTCAAAGTTGTAGGCAAAGTTGTAGGGAAATGGCGGAACTTTGCCTGGATAAATATCAGAAAAAATATGCAACTACCACCTTCGAAACTAGTCATAAGTAAACCTAAATCTTGTGTTGATGTCGTGGTGTCTGGATGATGACCAACATCTAAATAGATATTTTTTTTCTAAAAAGTAGGCAAAGTTGGGCTTAGTCAGGCAAAGTTGCACAATATCTTCATACTAACCAATAAGCATGAATAAGCATGGTTAGGGTTGCTCCAAAAAAACAATAAAAAATATATATCTAAACTACGAACTTTATTGAATAAAACAAACAACAACGTTACACTTAAGTTAACTTATGTTCTTTCGGCAAAAGAGAAAAACCATGACAATATTCATTATAAATTCTTCGAAATAAAAGAAATAAAAATCCCTCACTTCTCAGGCATTTATCTTACATAATCACTATCTCATAATAAAAACCTTTAATCTTTAAAAGCATAACAAAAACCGTATTACTAAATCTACAGCAATGTCTAATGTCTCTTGCGAATAATCAGCATACCGACGAGCTCCAACCTTTCTTCTACTTTTCTTCTCTTTTTTTACTTTTTTATTCCCCATTTCTGTACCTGTTAAAGAATACAAAAATATATTTTATCATAATCCACTTTACCAAAAAAAAAACAATACATGAGTCACTTAATGATTATTCTCTTACTATTTCAACATTTAGCAATAAACGTTTGTAAAAATACTTTTGAGACGGTTAATATATAAAAAAAATAGAATTCACATCTTTACACATATAATATTTTATAATTACATCATTAATGACAAATAAAAATTAAATCCAAGCGCTTCACTACAATTGAGTAGCAGGTGACAACCCTAGCTCTAGGCAAAGTTGTGTCACTAGTGTCCGAAAAAACACTTACAACATTGCCTACCATCATTTTAACTAGCTATGACTTACATTTATAAGAAAAAACATTAAAAACAAAAGAAAGAGCATATTTACTTACCCTTTATGTATCCACAACGTTTAAAATCACGACTTTTTCAAGGAAAAATCAAAAGATACGGACTCAACCGTAAAACACGTGCTGCCCTTGCGACCGTTGAAAGCTGTCAGACGAAAACGGTGCAGTGTTACCAATTCAAAAAATATTAAAATATGTTGCCAGATTGATGACGTACTTTCTACCATTAATAGAAATAGAAAACAAGTAACGGTTCTCAATTGATGTCGGTTTCCTCCCTGGATAATGACAATAGGGCAAAAATGTTTTTACATCAAACCTATATCCACCATGGCCATGCCTCTATGTTTTATTTTTTCCCATAATATGAATATTATTCTAATTATAATAGGAAGTAGGAGTCCTCAAAAACTGAGAAAATTGCCCAATTGTAACGTCATTTTCAGACACCCAATCACAAAAATAATACACATATTAACAATAAAATTAAAACCTATAGTCATAAGTAAAGCGTTTTTTTAATTATTTAAAAAATATATGTATATTATTGATCAAGTTTTGGAAGAGGAAATAGGGGACTACGAAATGCTGTTTTGGTCAATTTTAGTGCCTATTATCGGTCTACGCTGCAGTTCTCCCTTTCTTGATGTATACGGAGAGGTTTGGGGGAGGGAGACAGCAACATTAAAATACCTATTCTTTAGACCGCGTTTCCTCTTGACGAAAACTTTTCAATATTCCATGCTTATTTGTTATTTACTTGTATTATTTAACCGGGTTTTCCTTAATACATAACAGCAAAATATTCTACGAGGCTTAAAAAATGTAGTGAGTTCACAACTATTGGCCTTTCTGGCTCGCCCTGAATTTTGGTTCCTATTTACTTATTTAACTTTTGCAACGAGGTAATGATTCACACTAATTAAAACAGATTAGACCTGTAATAAAAAAAGCGTCGGTGGCTCAACCGGTAACGACTCGGTCCATCTAACCAGAGGTACCGGGTTCAAATCTGGACGGCCAATGTACCAATGAGTTTTTCAAAAACTTACGTACATACTTACCGATTGCTTTAACGGTGAAGGAAAACATCGTGAGGAAACCTGCACACGCCTGCGAAGAAACTCGAAGGTTGTGTGTGAAGTCGACCAACCCGCACTGGGCCCGCGTGGTCGACTAAGGCCTAATCGCCCTGATTCAGGGTAGGCTCGAGCCCCTCGGTGGGGACGTATATGAGCTGTAATGATGATGATGAGACCTGTAATCTTTTTTAAAATAAAATTTCCAATCAAACAACAGTATAGGCATTTCCAAAGAGTTAGGAGTGCCCGAAAGGTCAAACTTGGCACAAAATAGGATAGAGTGGCGCACTTTAATGTCGGAGACCAAGATCCACTTCGGGTCGCTGAACCAGCGAAGTAGTAGTAGTATAGGCATTTTATTAAATCAATACATAGCTTGCTTTGCTCACTCAACTCATGTGCGTTAGGCATATTTTTCTCAATGACCGCGGGCACATGCTATGGTTGCCAGATGGCCGGGAATTCCGGGATAGTCCTAGAATTTCGCGTGTGGCCCCGTGTCCAGTAATTACACCTTACTGTCCCCGAAATTCATGAACACTAGTTTTTATCCACAGAATTTTCGCGGTAGTTAGTCTGTAGGTAATGTGCCGTCGTCGGTCGTGTCACACAACTCACAGAATCTGTGTGAGAGTAAGTGTGTTGAATTTTTCTTTTAAAATACCTTACTAGTAATTTTATAATATTTTTTTCTATTGCCCGTCCAAAAGCCAACATTTTTAGTTGGATTTCGACTCTAAAACTCCAACTTCAATTATAACCCGAAAAATGTCCAGGAAAAGAAAAGCGCGTATCTGACAACCCTAGGGCATGCACAGTGGTGAGGGCGTATGCGCTGGAGGGCATTAAATTAGTGCACTCTTAGGGTGAGTTGCACCATGTACCTAACTATAACGATAACCAAACCATAACCAGCCGTCAAATCGCCGATTATATATGGATTGCGTCATTTTAACCGTTGTTTCATTTTAACGCTAACGTTAACCGCTTAATTTTGACCGGTTATTGTTATGGTTAAATAACTGCGATTTGACGGCTGGTTTTGGTTTGGTTATCGTTATAGTTACATGGTGCAACTCACCCTTAAAATGCACGTATATATCTTACGGTGAATGTTATCAATTAGTAATTATTAATAATTAATGGTAATACTAACCAAAAAAGGCAGTCGAAGATATAATTCAATCACATTGACCGGTTTGTATTAATAATTCCCTCATTCATTTGGTAAATTGAAAAAATTGGGTACACCATTGGCACTATACGAAGCAGTAATAAAAAAAGTATTCAATTTTTGGGTCATTTTATATGGGTGGGTGGTTGTTACTTGTGGGTTAGGTTAGGTTAGGTTCTCTTTTTAAGACAACACGCAAGCCGAGCGAGCGAAGTGAGCGTGCCGCGGCAGTGGCCATCGAAGCGCCAGAAGTGACTCTGCTTGTATCATAAATATGTTTATTTATTATTTCGTTAAAAAAAATAATCTTCCATCTTCGACATCATCGTCACTTACCATCAGGTGAGATAATTTTATTCACTATTGGTAAGCCCTTGGGATCATGAGGATGGCTTGTCAGGCGGGCATAGAAAATGCCCTACCACCAACCAAACCCAGTCTTACAAGTTGACCCCACCGGAAATCGAAGCCGCGACCTCCTGGTGTGAAGCGAATAGAATAATCATTATGCCACGCCACTGGTTACCCAGGGGCTTACCAATTGTGAATATAAAAAAATAAAAAATCGAATGTTGGGTTACGTTGGTGGGTTAGCTTAGGCTAGGTTCTCTTTTTAAAACAACGTGTGAACCGAGCGAGCGAAGCGAGCATGCCACGGCCGCGGCCGGAGAAACGCCAGAAGCAACTCTGCTCAAATTTATAAATATGTTTATTTATTATTTATTTATTTATGATGCGGGCAGCGCAGAACCGGTCGTCATGGAGATCCTTGGGGGAGGCCTATGTCCAGCAGTGGACTTCCTTCGGCTGATATGATGATTATTCCGTTGAAAAAATCTTATGTTGGGTTATGTTAGGTAAGATTAGTTAAAAGTCACATAATTTGTGCAATAGTCTACCAAAATAAATAACTTCAGTCTAATTTTGTAAATTTTAATGAGTCAATAAAAAACAATATCTAAACAAATCCTTTGTTTTATTACTTTAACCGGAACAGCAAAAAAATAACCGGTAAAAAGGTTTTTTCCCCGACAATAGTAAATTACATTAACCTTTTGATGCGGTTATTATTAATACCGATCAGTAATTATTAGTACAAACTGGATTTATTACAATAACCGTTACATATACAAAGCGATAAGAATATGCCGTCAGATAAAGTAGTAACATCTTCGCGCTCACTTTGCTCGCTCTTTGTGGATTAGTTGTTACAAATTACCTCTCTGGTCAAAAGATGAACGTCCAGTGCTCGCATCCAGCGGCTTCCCGCGATCTTCACCGGGCCTTCGGTCCACAGCGTAGGAGGCCTTCCTACGCTACGTTTTCTGGTGCGCTATCGCCACTTGAGAACTTTACTGCCGCAACGGCCATCTGTTGTATGAGCTATGTGCCCTGCTCACTGCCACTTCATTTCAGCGATTCTATTCTTACGGATCTCCTCATTTCTTATTCGATCGCTTATGGAAATTCCGAGCATAGCTCACTCCATTGCCCTCTGGGTGACCTTGAGCCTTCTTATGAGGCCCATAGTAAGCGACCATGTCTCAGTTCCGTATGTTATCACTGGCAACACACTGGTCAAAGACCTTAGTCTTAAGACACTGCGGTATTTGGGACGTGAAGATATTGCGAAGCTTCACGAACGCTGCCTCACCGAGTTGGATTCGTCAATTGATCTCTTTCTTGAAGTTGGACCTAGGTACCTAGCTGAACTGTTTGTCCCAGGTATACATATTTGTCAAAACCTTTCAGTGTAGAGTCTCCATCCTTAAGGGGTGGATGCGACACGGACATTTAACATTATTTTCGTCTTGTCCATGTTCATTTTAAGACCCACTTGTTGAGAGACTTTACTGAGGCCATCGAACATTGTTCTTAGGTCTTCCAATAGTCTCAGACATGACCACGATATCGTCAGCAAACCGGAGGTGGGTTATATACTTGCCGTTGATATTGATGCCGAGTTTTTATTGTTTGTTATTGATGCCGGGCCCCGTTCCTCCATCCCTCCTCCCAATCCAGAAGCTTGAAAACATCTTCCAGGGCGGCGGTGAACAGTTTCGAAGTTAGAACGTCTCCCTATCTCACCCCTCGCTGCAACTGGATAGGTTTCGAGTTCTGGTCCTGGAGGCGAACCGACATGGTGGCGTTTTCATACAGACACTTCAACACCTCGATGTATCGATGGTCAATTTGGCACCGCTGGAGAGACTGTAGCACAGCCCAGGTTTCGACTGAATCGAAGGCTTTTTCATAGTTCACAAACGCCAAGCATAGTGGCTAATTGTGCTTTTTAGTCTTCTGTATAATCTACTGCAGCGTATGTATGTGGTATATGATACTAAAGCCTTTTCGGAAACCGGCTTGTTCGGGAGGCAGGAAGTCGTCAAACCTGTGTGCGAGACGATTCGTAATGACTCTCGAAAACAGCTTGTAGACATGACTAAGAAGTGAGATGCGTTTCTAGTTCTTCAGCAGGGTGTTTTATACGTACATATAAAACTAATTTCAAAAAACATTGGTACGTTGCAGGATTCGAACCAAGACCTACCGGACAGGACGTATCAGTCCTAACCATTACGCCACCGACTCTCTCAGCTTATCTTATTTACTTAGTACTTAATAGTAGTAATATTTGATATTCTTTGTTATTAAAACTTATCTTTTAAATAATTACAGGCGTGTGTTCTCTAATATCTACGAAATGCTGGCGCCGGGTGGTGACTGTCTACTCATGTTTATAGCGCGCCATCCGCTGGTCGACGGATTGCGTGTGGTCGCCGCGCACCCTGCCTGGCGTGCGTATTTACAAGCGCCCGACTTGCGTTTTTTTGTCTACCACGACTCGCAGGTATCTACAATACTTAACCAACCAAACTATTACAGACGTGCAATATTCTTCCCTCTAAATCTTTACTCTTAAACTTCGCTTGTGCTGCGGCCCCATCTCTTTCTGAGAGTGTCGTAAAACACATCCAAAAACAGACGATGGAGAGCAGCGTCCTTTTCGCGTACTGTGCCACTACACTACCGGTGATGTGGGAGCCAGCTTCTTTGGCGTCACGAGCGGGGATGGAACCGCCAGCAGCGAAAGCCGCGTGAGGTGAGCGTGCCTACAGCTCCGGGACCCACCTGGACAGTAGGTGGTGGTTCTCTTCCTCGAGGCACTCACCTTGCAGAGTACCAGGACAAGCGTCTTGGCGGCAAGACCTACCGCAACTGGTCCTTGCCTTCGCCTTATGGTGCTGGCAGGAATAGCGGCCCTCACTATATATGACCTAGCTGTCGGTGAGTGGGGACTCTATATCATAAGCCTGGTAGTTTAGCGTATCTGGTAGATATACGAGAGGGGATGTGCTACTACACTGCACACTGCGATCGCCAACCCACCAGTCAAGCGTGGCGACTACGGCAAAACCCCGCAATTTGGGGGAGGCCAACAGTGGACTCTTGTTTAATGTGATGTGTCATCATCATCACACGCCAAATCAGGCTGATTAGGAATTAAAATCAAAGTGGTAACGTTGCAGTAGTACGTTACTTGTAATGAAATATTTATCATAAAAAAAATACACCAAAAACATACGAGTATTATGTAAAATTGGTTACCAAGACTCACAAGTTCATAATGCTGTCACTGTTAAAAAAATATGGGATGTCTAGTAGAGCGAAACTCCTAGCTGAGCTCCGTTTTGTGCTGCGCGTCATAACCCATGGGGCCAGTCCCAAATTAAAAATAAGAACTAAGTGCTACATATAGCTAGTGCTCTTGACTGTACCTCATTTATAATAATAAATTAACAACCTTGCCTTGCCTTGGCCTGGGCACGTTCTTGGACGACAGTACGTTGAGGATAGTGGTAGCCCTCTGGCTAGGGTGTTGGATGTGTGAGCCACATAAATGCCGATGCGGGGCGTTGATTGACTCCACGGGGCGGCATGGTCTTAGTTGCAAAAGGTGTGCGGTTTCCCTGACTTCATGTGTCGATCGACGTTCCCTGTATCATAGAGCCTTTGGATCTGAGCCGCACAAGCGGTAAAAGACTCGATGGACTCACAATTATCCCCTGGGAACCGGGGCGTGCCCTGCTCTGGGTCGCGACCTGCGCGTGCACCTTCGCAGCAACGCATGTGCCCCGCACCACGATGGCCGCGGGGACTGCTGCAGAGTCGACCGCGAGCCCAAAATTAACAAAGTACGCGGACCAACTTTGTGCCTTTTGCCGTCGAGACATCGGGTGTGTAGTGCTCGGCGGCCAAATAGTTTAAAAAGAAAATAGGCAGGTGCTTGAGGGAACGCAGTAGTGATCCCCGCGCCGGCTCGTACCGGGTTCAAAGTATCTAAATAAAAAGGATTTACCAATTGGGAATAAAAAAATAAATAAAAAAAAGGAGGTAAAATGGGCACTTTTGAGCCGCGTCCGAGGTGGCGCGACATAAACTAAGTACCTAATTGCAGGTACCCATTACATTCATCATTACAGCTCATATACGTCCCCACCGAGGGGCTCGAGCCTACCCTGAATCAGGGCGATTAGGCCTTAGTCGACCACGCGGGCCCAGTGCGGGTTGGTACCCATTACATTACGTTAGTACTAATATATGTATATGAATTAACAAAGAATTTGAATTTGTGACGTTGTAATATTCATACAAAAAAATATTTAACAATTCTACCTATAAGTTCTGACTATAAAAACTCTACAAATTTGTAAGAAAGTAGGTTTGACCGTTTTGTGATTGTCGCCAAAATTTAAGGTGAGGCATTGATTGGAACAGTTGTCTCTGTTTTTTTCTTTACGTGTAAAGAGTAAAGAAAATAACCACATTTTTGCACTTTTTCAACTTTTTTTACAATTAAATATATTTGTACTACTCTGCCCAAAAGGTGATGGACAATATGTATAATGCCCGGTCAATTTGATTAATTGAATAATTATTATCAAATTGCACTCTCATATTGGGCATTTTTCATAATGACCGGGCATTATGTATAATGCCCAATTTATGACTTGGTCCATAACATACGAGTAGATACATCATCGCATCACGCGTGAACGGCTGGACCGACTTCGCTAGTTCTTTTTTTATTGTGTTTATTACTGTCAGGAGAAGGTTTTTTTATGAAATAATAAATAATATATAGATAAATGTTGATTTCTACATGCCAAACGTTTAGGCTCCGTGGCGAGAAAGTATGCACAGCGAGGCTTTACATTTAATTAATATAAACTTATATCAATACTAAGCTTAGGATATAATACGCCATGTGTGTCAATTTATCTTACAGTTTTTGCGGGAAACCGCTGTTTAAATGCTGACATATGGACAGCACAAGACCGTATGTTAAGTATTGTGAAGAAAGATGTATGTTCAGAAGTGGACCATTTTCGGCTGTTATGGTGATGATGTCTAAAACTTGTATTATTTCAATTAACAGGAACCAGAAGAAGAAGTGAGGACTGTAATGGAAAATACAGGATTTAAACAAATCAAGGTTGAGCAGAAGGTGATGAAATATACGTACGAGACCCGTGACCAGTACAAAGGTGTGTGAAATACTGTAAAACCGCCTCCGTGGCGTAATGGTAAGTCCATTTGCTTCAAACCAGAAGGTCGCGGGTTCGATTCCCGATGGGGTCAACTTGTAAGACTCGGTTTTATTGGTGGTAGGGTATTTTCTAAGCCCGCCTGGCTAGCTACCACTATTTTTATCTAAGTCTTAGCGCCAAACATCAGTGTTAACAACATTGATGTGTTCCGGCTTGAAGATAAGATAGCCAGTTCTCCATTGTTTTGGGGAATCTTGCTATGCCCGCTTCCATCTTCAGCATCAGTGTCACTTACCATCAGGTGGTATGATGCCAAGGGTTCACCAATTGTGGATAAAAAAATAAAACACTTGTACATCCATCTACATATATGAAACATTTGCAAGTTGGACTGGCGTACTATCTCCGCACCTTTGGATTAAGAAATCTAAAAACATCAACGATATATCAATTAATCAATCTAAGGTAGGTATCAAAAATGGAAAAATTTTAAAGTAAAGAAAAATTGGCTTTTGAATATTTTTCAACCGACTTTCAAAAAGGAAGTGGTTTTCAATTTGACTGTGTTTTTATGTGTGTGTGTGTTACGCGATATCTTCGCAGATTGTGAATTGATTTTCATGATTTCAATATTTTAAGATGTTTATTCTTAATAGGTGCAAATTACACACTTTCTGATAGTCATTAAAATACATGTCATTTGTAAAAAAAATAAAAAAAAACAATAATTAGTTCATCATTACAGCTCATATACGTCCCCACCGAGGGGCTCGAGCCTACCCTGAATCAGGGCGATTAGGCCTTAATCGACCACGCGGGCTCAGTGCGGGTTGGTCGACTTCACACACAACCTTCGAGTTTCTTCGCAGGCGTGTGCAGGTTTCCTCACGATGTTTTTCCTTCACCGTTAAAGCAATCGGTAAGTATGTACGTAAGTTTTTGAAAAACTCATTGGTACATTGGCCGTCCAGATTTGAACCCGGTACCTCTAGTTAGATGGACCGAGTCGTTACCGGTTGAGCCACCGACGCTTTATCATCATTGAATGTCATTATAGCTTTTGACAACAGTAGGCCAGTTCACACGGACAGCACCCGGTCATATAACGCGAGAGTCAACCATCCCTCAACCATATTAGAGGAAAAGGAACGACCCGGCTCCCGATGCGCTCGATTCTTTTTTTAGGGTTCCGTACCTCGAAAGGAAAAAACGGAACCCTTATAGGATCACTTTGTTGTCCGTCCGTCCGTCCGTCTGTCTGTCTGTCTGTCTGTCAAGACCCTTTTTCTCAGGAACGCGTGGAGGTATCAAGCTGGAATTTATATCAACTACTCAGGTCTACTGTATCTTGGAGCTGCAAAAAAATTAAACTTCTAAGCCAACGCATTCAAAAGATACAGCCGTTTATGCCGCAAATTTCCGCAAAATTACTATGGAAGTCGATTTTTTTTAAGTGTTCGCGTTTCCAATTATTTTAACAGGGGTTCTTTTCCAAGTCATCAACGAACGCGACAATTTATTTATTTTTGTCTCATTCGTTCGAGATCCTGAGCACGTGTCCGACTTACTTTGGCCTGCTTTGGTTTATTTTTTTATCCACAATTGGTAAGCCCTTGGCATCATCTCACTTGATGGTAAGTAACGATGATGCCGAAGATAGAATCGGGCCCACCTAAATTCCCTAACGCAATAGGGAACTGATTATCTTTTCTTTAAGCCGGAACACATCGATGCTTTTAATATTGATGTTTAGTGGCAAGACTTAGATAAGATGGTGGTAGCAAAAAATACTGTTATGTATGATCATCATCATTATATCAGCCGAAGGACGTCCACTGCTCGACATAGGCCTCCCCCAATGATCTCCACGACGACCGGTTCTGCGCTGCCCGCATCCAGCGGCTTCCCGCGACCTTCACCAGGTCATCGGTCCACCGAGTGGGAGGCCTGCCTACACTACGTTTTTCGATGTGTCGCCACTCGATAACTTTACTACCCCAACGGCCATCTGTTCTACGAGCAATGTGCTTTTTAAGAACAGTATCATGACAGTATTTTTTGCTACCACCATCTTATCTAAGTCTTGCCGCTAAACATCAATATTAAAAGCACTGATGTGTTTAAGGATAAACTCTACTATAGGAATCAGAGACTGACGTTGAAGTTTTAGGGTTCCGTACCCAAAGGATTTAAAAATGAGACCCCACTGCTAAGCTTTCGGCGTTAGTGCATCCTTCTGTCCTACCCCTACTTTTTAAGAACAGTACTGTTATGATACTGCTCTTAAAAAGTAGGGGTAGGACAGAAGGATGCACTAACGCCGAAAGCTTAGCAGTAGGGTCTCATTTTAAAGTGAAACTTTTATTAAATCGTCTAAAATTTTTTCGCCTGTGCGTTGCGTGTCGCGTGACGGTCGCTTTCGTCTGACGGTATGATCGTTTCGTCCTCTGTACCGTAGCGAGAGCATCCATGATCGTTTCGTCCTTTGTAAAGTTTCACTTTTACCGTGGTTTCATAAAACCACACACTTACTTTTTTATCCTTTGGGTTCTGCACCCTAAAACTTCAACGTCAGTCTCTGATTCCTATAGTAGAGTTTATCTTTATTCGGGACTGTCTTGTCTTGAGTCTGTTGATCGGTCGGCGGGTCATGGAACGGAGCTTATCGTCGAGGCATTACGCTTTGTTCTTTGCTCTCAATTAACGAATTATTATCTACGAGAAATAGGTTCCCTCCGTGGTAATACCAGTGGGTCCATAAGAAAGCCATAACACTCAAAGATATAATGTTTCCAACTTTGAACCCTGTGTTCATTATCCACGATTGTAGACGTGTGGTTTAGTGAGGTAGATAGGGTCTCAGAGTAGTTAATATACTAGGGTTAAGTCTACTAACCGTTGGACCAGTCATGAATGCTTGTCCCGTATTGGAAATTGCTTGAAGCCACCACCGACCGTGGACTATTTAAAAAAAGGATTTTAAACCTCTGTGTGTAAACAAAATAGACGTGGCAAGCATTGTGTATGTCCACCAATTTAGATAACTACCAAACCTTTGCTGAATGTATACGAAAATTTATTTTGCGGTTACGTATCGTAAATATTTTAGCGAAGAACTCGTAAAAGAAATGGTTATCCGGGGCATCGCAGATCCTCAGGTAAAATCATCTGCGATCAATAGTAAATTACAGTCTTACGATTTGTTTAACTACCAGTCAAATTTTATAAAAACCTTCGAAAAGTTTGATCGCAGATGCCAAGACCGGTTCTCGTAGGACATCTTCTGGTGTTCATCATTACAAAAATAAAGGACAAGGTTTAAGAAAACCGTTGAACTTGCGACCGCAATGTTTTACGTGTGGTGAAAATAGGCATAATAGCTATTTATGCCACTACCGTAATAAGTAATGAGAGCCACTGTAACATGAGTGCTTTCGCTTCGTGGCACAATAGATAGCACGAGTGTTACAGTGGCTAATTGCGTGCAGTGGCATACAATACTTTTTCTACGACCATGAAAGAAATAAAATACATTGAAATTTTGTCATAATTTTTGAAGCCATAGTCATAAAAATATTTAAAAAGTCTCGTTGTAGTAAAGTTGTCTCGTTAAAATGATCATTGTAAAATGACTTGTAGGAATGAATATTTTTTTTAAGCAAATGCCATTAAAATATTTGAAAAGTTTCATTGTAGTACCTACACTTGTCTCGTTTTGAAATGAATACTTTTGTGATATGATTTGAGGTTATATTGTATTAAGCAAAATTACCAAATAGGAGTAGAAAAACAGAATTTGTGCCCTAAGAAATCGAAATAAAATGACAATAGGGATGACGACACAATCAGAAATAAATTATGAACTCTTAATCGCTAAATTGCTTTCCTACTTAAACTTAGGAAAACCTTACTCGTTTTGTTTTCCATCAAGTCTTCGATTTTTACCTTACCAAAATCACAAAATGAGTACATAAATGACACTGCTATACTATGACGTCACGCCTAGGTATTTCAACATTCAGATTATAAAAAGTAACTCAGATGACTAGCATTCGTCATCCCTATTCTACCCCGGTTAAGACTGTAACCAAGCCCGAAACAAAATGCAGTTCCAGCACTGTCCCGTGTGCCTATTGTAAAATAGGAAGCGGGGCTATCACATAACAAGCAAAGGGCGGATAAACGCAATAACAGTTACGTAAACTTTTGCTCTGCTTTGATGTTGTTGGAGGCATAATTCAGAGAATACCTGTAGATATTTTACTCAAATACGCTATGTAATATTCGCTTTATATTCTTTAAAACAAGACAGGAAATACGTGATTTCATGATTGTCAAAAAATATATACTTAATAAAAAACAACTTGAATGATTTCTCATATTTCCTTCACCTAAAGGTTGTCTGGAAGAGATCGCTTGTTAGCGATAAGACCGCCTATATGTACAACTTAATTAATCATTGTATCTTTTTTTTTTTTCTCTCTTATGTTGTGCAATAAAGTGTTTTCAATCAATCAATCAATCAATCAACTTTCTGGTTTAAAAAAAAAACATTTGTGATAGTTATATATACATATATAGAATGTGCTCATCAACGCCTTTCTTTTGATACCAAAGATGAAAGGCTATATGAGTTCAGGCGGGAAACTTGTCATACTTTTCAGTAAATATTTTCCGTAGTTGGGGTTTAGTTTATTTAACTTTCATTTTATATCTATTTCTGTTAGATAAGTTGTATGTTCTCCTAAACAAATAAAATACATAGATACACGCGAAAAAACATATCCTTGCTTTGCAATGAAGTGAAAAGACAGAAGATCGTCGGTGGCGTAATGGTAAGGGCCGCTACCTCCTGTCCGGGAGGTCGTGGTTCGATCCTGCCACGTACCAATGTGTTTTCGAAATTCGATTTCATATGTACGTATATCCCACGCTCTTACGGTAAAATAAATAAATAAATATTCTGGGACAAATCACACATGGTCATCTGGCCCCAAAGTAGGATTCCCTGTGTTATGGGTTACCAGAGACTGATATACATACTTATATACGTTTAAATACATACATAATATAGATATATTTTAACACCCAGACACAGAACAAACAAATCTGCTCATCACACAAATGCTTGCCCTGGGTGGGGATCGAACCCACAACCCTCGGATCAGTAGTCAAGGGCACTAACCACTGAGCCACCGAGTCAGTCGAAGGAAAACATCGTGAGGAAACCTGCACACGCCTGCGAAGAAACTCGAATGTTGTGTGTGAAGTCGACCAACCGGCACTGGTCCCGCTCGGTCGACTAAGGCCCGATCGCCCTAATTCTGAATAGGCTCGAGCCCTTCAGTGGGGACGTATATGAGCTCATATGATGATCAAAATCAAACTGATTGCAGGAGCGCTGTTGGCGGTGAACCCGTTCGACATTCCGGACGAGTTGAGTGAAGAGTACACATGTGCGCACGAGCAAGCCCTGGTCGATCTGCGTCTTCCCACGTACCAGCTGGAGGAGGTGGACGCGCCCGACCGCCGCCGGCTGCACGTAGAGTACGGCATCATCATCGCCAGTGGCAGCAAGTGACGTCTGCCTCTCCCTCGAATCCTTATTTTTTATAATTTTCCTTTCTCTCTGACAATGTTTTGTAAAATATTCCTAAAATATGTTCAAGACTGAAGAATCTATGCAACAAAAAAACTGAAATGACCGAAAGGAAACGTAAAGCCTCTGATCCATGGAAATGTTGATCAAGAATTACATATATTAAAGTGGGTAAGTTTTGTACTTTTTACTTCATATTATATATAGTCGGGTTATAAGTTCTGTCACATGTTTTGTGCGAAATAAATGACACAGGTTAGTATTTATGTAATATTCACGCGACCAGTCGTCAATAGCAGCATGCGCGACTTCCATGTCAATAACAGCGGCTGCTTTATTGAGGGATGCCTAATTTCAGTGACTCCAAATTTAGATAGAGTTTAGCGCAGATCTTCTCCTCTAAATACTGCCACATTTTATAATCCAACGGATTCAAGTCAGGGGTGGATGAGAGCCATTCCAAGATTCCACCCCAGCTCAAAAACTGGCTGGCTGCGCGTGATATCGACTCTATCAAGCACAAGGAATGGCCTTCCTCCAGCCCAGACTTGATTCCGTTGGATTGCCACCATCTTATCTAAGTCTAGCCGCCAAACATTAGTGCTAACAACATTGATGTGTTCCGGCTTGAAGATAAGATAGCCAGTCCCCCATTGCGTGGAATGTTGGTAAGCCACTTCCATCTTCGGCATCATCGTCACTTACTACCAGGTTTGGCCGTTTTTTGAATTTTCCCTTTGTATACGTCCGAATTTCCAGTTTCTAAGTCACCTGGAAGTGGTCTACAAATTTTGATGAGTAGTGGCACAGATGAGATACTAGTTACTTGTAAAGGTGATACGGAATCCTTAGTGCGCAAGTACGACTCACACTTGACGTTTTTTGAGTTTTTTTCTTTGTATCCGTCAAATCATCATCACCATATCAGCCGAAGGACGTCCACTGCTGGGCATAGGCCTCCCCCAAGGATTTTCACGACGACCGGTTCTGCGCTGCCCGCATCCACCAGCTTCCCGCTACCTTCACCAGGTCATCGGTCCACCGAGTGGGAGGCCTGCCTACACTACGTTTTCCGGAACGTGGTCGTCACTCGAGAACTTTACTGCCCCAACGGCCATCTATTCTAAGAGCAATGTGCCCCGCCCACTGCAATTTAAGTTTAGCAATTCTGAGAGCCATGTCGCTTACTTTGGTTCTCCTACGGACCTCCTCGTTTCTGATTCGATCACGCAGAGAAACTCAGAGCATAGCACGCTCCATTGCCCTTTAGGTGACCTTGAGCCTTCTTATGAGGCCCATAGTAAGAGATCATGTCTCAGTTCCGTATGTCATCACTGGCAACACACACTGGTCGAAGACCTTGGTCTTAAGACACTGCGGTATCTGGGACGTAAAGATATTGCGAAGCTTTCTGAACGCCGCTGCCCAGCTGAGTTGGATTCGACGATTGATCTCTTTCTCGAAGTTGGACCTACCTAACTAGACTGTTTGTCCCAGGTATACATATTCGGTAACAACTTCGAGTGTAGAGCCTCCAACCTTCAGAGGAGTATGTTGATGCCAAATTTCAAGTTAACTAAGTCACCTGGAAGTGGTCTATAATTTTGATGAGTCATTCAGTCTGAAAGTCATAAAAATAGTGATTTTCCGACGTCGATATCTCGGAAATGGTAAAAGATATATTTATAAAAATTGGAATTCTAGGTGCTCGAGGGGATCTAAGTAGACACTCAAAATCGCAAGTGTGTAGTTGTATTTTGAGTTATAGGTAGGTCGAAAGTGGCCCGAAATGGTTCGTGTAATATAACTCACGGCCGTTGTCGCCCTTTTCTTATCGAACTTGACTGACACACAGCCGCGTGTTTAGTTGATTTTTTTTTCTTTAATTCAGTTCGGTGTCCTAGTACAACTCACACTTGCCAGTTTTTGTTATTTGTTGTTCTGCTTTCGGATTTGCTTGTACTACAATCACATCGTGTCGATCATAAGGGGGTGTTGCCGGTATCGCCACGTTTGGCAGGCGGGTTGGCGATCGCAGTGTTGTTGCAGATTGGCTGCAAGTCACGGAAAGACGCTGCTGCCCATATTCCGGTTTGAGTCCCTTAGTCGGCTCTTACGACACCTATTAGATGAAATAGTATGGCCTTATTCTAAGCCGGGAGTCATACGGAACGGCATACATACGCTGCGGCAGATTATACAGTAGACCGAAGAGTACAATCAGCCACTATGCTTGGCGTTCGTGGACTATGAGAAAGCCTTCGATTCGGTCGAAACTTGGGCTGTGTTACAGTCTCTCCAGAGGTGCCCAATTGACTATCGATATATGGAAGTGCTGAAGTGTTTGTATGAAAATGCCACCATATCGGTTCGCCTCCAGGATTAAAACTCGGAACCTATCCAGCTGCAGTGAGGGGTGAGACAAGGAGACCTTATGTCTCCGAAACTGGTCACCGCCGCCCTTGAAGATGTTTTTAAGCTTTTGGACTGGGGTGGACTCGGCATCAATATCAACGGCGAGTACATCACCCACCTTCTATTCGCTGACGATATCGTGGTCATGGCTGAGACTATGGACGACTTAGGCACAATGCTCAATGGCCTCAGTGAAGCCTCTCAACAAGTGGGTCTCAGAATGAACATGGACAAGACGAAAATTATGTCGAACTTCCGTGTCATACCTACTCCTCTGAAGATTGGAGGCTCTACAATCGAAGTTGTTACCGAATATGTATACCTGGGACAAACAGTCCAGTTAGGTTGGTCCAACTTCGAGAAAGAGATCAATCGTCGAATCCAACTCGGCTGGGCAGCGTTCGGGAAGCTTCGCAATATATTTACATCCCAGATACCGCAGTTTCACCATGAAATCCTTAAATCCGGAAAGCTGCTCTATTTCCGGGTGGGCGACCAACTGTTGCAGATGGATCACCGGTACTTAAAGCTCTTTAGAAATTATTTAATCGCGTTGTACTCGAGAGACAAACGCGTAAGGCATGGCAGAGAGCTATGGTCTTTATTTTTTCAAAAAGGGTGACAATAACCTGTTAAGGAACTACAGACCCATCTCACTTCTGAGCCATGTTTACTGTAATATGTTTTTGAGAGCCCTTACGAATCGTCTCGCACGCGGGTTTGACGACTTTCAGCCTCCCGAATAAGCCGGCTTCCAAAGACGCTTTAGTACCATGGACCACAAACATATGCTACGGCAGATTATTCAGAAGACCGAAGAGTACAATCAACCACTATGGTTAGTGGACTATGAGAAATCCTTTGATTCGGTCAAAACTTGGGCTGTGTTAGAGTCTCTCCAGTGGTGCCGAATTGACTACCGATACATCGAGGTGTTGAAGTGTCTGTATGAAAACGCCCTATGTCGGTTCGCTTCCAGAACCATTACTCGAAACCTATCCAGTTGCAGCGAGGAGTGAGACAGGGAAACGTTATATCTCCGAAACTGTTCACCGCCGCCCTGGAAGAGGTTTTTATGCTTCTAGACTGGGGGGGACTCGGCATCAATAACATCGGCGAGTACATAACCCACCTCCGATTCATTGCCGACATCGTGGTCATGGCTGGGACTATAGAAACCGACATTTCTCACAGAATTGCTTAGCTTAAGTGGCAGTGGGCAGGGCACATAGCTCGTAGAACAGATGGCCGTTGGGGCAGTTAAGTTCTCGAGTGGCGACCGCGCACCGGAAAACGTAGCATAGGAAGGCTTCCCACGCGGTGGAAAGCCGCTAGAACCGGGCAGTGCACGACCGGTCGTCGTGGAAAACCTTGGGGGAGGCCTATGTCCAGCAGTGGACGTCTTTTTTCTGATATAATGATAAAAGTTTAAAAAAATCTGTTTGGTAGTAACAAAAAATACTGATTTTATTAAAAATTTACATCAAGTCCCATACAATGTTCTCAGCAAATAAATATAGTGTATTTTATTACAATTGTTTCAACAATTTGATATGAAAAAGGTCTGGTCCTGATTTTTTCAATTACCTTGCCGATAAAATTACTAAAACGACGCTAGAGGCTCATAGATGCCTGTTTTTTTGTAAAAAGAATGGTACATTCTTAGATATAAAATAAAAATAATAAAAAATTAGGGGTCCGTACTTATCTCTAAAGGTGAAAACCGAACCATTATTGGATCACTCTTGTGTCTGTCCGTAACTGCTTGGCCTGAAATCTTTTAAAAATCACAGTATACGAGGTTAAACGCATAGATTACAGGATAATATATGAGAAATCTGAAGTCCTTCCATTCCCGCATGTGAAAAGTGAGAAATTAAATTTCTAAAGTCCAGAATAAGTAGATCCCTATTTACCTAGTGCAAAGTATGTACTGAGAGGTCTTGTTCTGTTGATAGCTAAAGTTTTGGTGCGGAACCTTGTTTGTGTGACCCCGAGTCACACTTGTCCGGTTTTTGGATATTTGTATGGGATTTAAGGCACATCTTTTAACAGGTCTTTTTTATAACTAATTTTTAAGACTAATTTTTAAGACTAATGCAGTACACCACACACACATACACACACACACACATAAACACACACACATACATACACCCACACACCCATACACACACGCACGTACGTACATCAGTCGCTAACACCCACTCACCCATAGTCACAAACAGACGTATTAAAAAAAGAATCTGATCTCCAAGATACAGGGTCCCCCTAGTTTGGAGATCAGTACACCAAATTATTTACTATTACCAACTCCAACTACCACTTAAGATGTTTTTTTTCCTCATTTTATCACTATAAGTAATAGCACTGTACCATTTAGTGGTTTGTCAATAAAGATTATTCTTATTCTTATAATATTCAATAACATTACACACAGACATCTGGGCTCAAAGTTGGATTCCCTCTACTATGAGAACACTGATATACATACTTATGTCTACTATTAGGTCAGGGAAGCCTCTTTATATGTTGTTTGTATAAATTTGTAATCAAATCTCTTTGCTTTTATTGTTTGAACCTGGCTGGTAATTATAATACATATAATAATTAAAAAGGTGAACAATCGAATTTTAATGAAAATAAAAAAAATCCGTCTGTCTGTTAATTGTTTTTTTAACATTTAGGTATATTTTGTTCGAAAGCTGATAAAATAAGAAAGTTTTCTCTATATTTAGCGCGCTTTCTCTATTAAGTATAACTTTTTTTAACAAAATCATGATGAATACAAGAAAATGAGATTTTCATACAAAATTCAAAAATTCAATTGGCCCGAACTAAAAAAAACCGTTGGTTTTCGACCCCTGTATTATATAACATTTTTGTTGAAAATGAGCTGTAATTAGTCCTCATAAAGGAAATGTATCGAATTACCATGTAGTCCTGTATATTATAAGTTTTTAGATTTTTCAACTGATCGTTCGTTTAATAAATCTAATTCCAAGTCTTTTTCTGAGACCATTTTGTAACGAAATCTAACTTTTTTAATGTTAAAAACTTTAATATAACTATCAATGTTGGTATGATTGCATGTTAGATAGTTTTTTTAGTTAAAATTTTGCAAACTTTCAGAAACCCGAAAGAGCTGAACTTTGGTATCAAGCCGTATTCCCGGTGACAATAGATCTTTTGGTATTTTGAAGTTGATCTGATGATATACGTTGGAGGTGGAATCAACGTCCCAGGATCGTCATTTCAGTAGTATTGTGCTCACCTTTTTTGAATTTAGAAACTCGTATTTATATTGACCCACTGACCATTTGACTTTTGAGCATAAAAACTATTAAAAAAAAAAGATTGTACCTACCTAAAAATTTTTAGGTTTTTCGAAAATTATTTATTATTATTATTTTTATCAGCCGAAAGACAAGGACAATGTAGGACAAAGGCCTCTCCCAAGGATTTCCACAACGGCCGATCCTGCGTTGCCCGCATCCAGCGTCTTCCCGCGACCTTCACAAGGTCGTCGGTCCAACTAGTGGGAGGCCTTCTACTAAGTTTTCCTGTGCGCGATTACCACTCGAGAACTTTATATTGTTTTAGTTACAACTATTTTTCCTATTCAGAATTCCAACTATAAAAAATTTTTTGGATGCAGAGTGATACATTTTTAAACCGCTCTAACATAGTGGGTCGACAGCAGTGAAATTGGTATGTAATCTACACTTGAGGACAAAATAAAAGTCCAGACGACATTTCAGAATCAGATGTCCAGCCAGTTAGCTTTGTAAGATAAGTGAAGCTTTTGTTACATGTGTTGACGATGATGATGATCTATCCGACCGATTTCGGTCATAGCGATAACTTCGACTCCTAGTCGGTTAGCCGCACGTGCACTCGAAGATGGACCAGTGTGTGTTGCCAGTGATGACATACGGAACTGAGACATGGTCGCTTACTATGGGCCTCATAAGAAGGCTCAAGGTCACCCGAAGGGCAATGGAGCGTACTATGCTCGGAGTTTCTATATGTGTTATAGGATAGGTAACTGACTAGTTTTTATTTTAGTACTGAAAGTACGCGTAAATATTGTTTTGACTGATTTTATGCACTGAACTGTAACTTAGTTACATTTTAAATCCCGCCACACGTTGCGCGGCAAACCAATTAAATTCCATTTAGTCGCCGGCAAAAAATACATTTGATTTGACGCCGCCCAGTTAGCTTCGTTCAGTCAATTTTAGATTTAAAACTGAATAAAAGTAAAAAAAATCGAAAACCTAAAAAAAATAGGTACAAGCTTTTAATATTGCATTGTCACGCGATATAGGTACATATGCATGCAAAATTTTAGCTCAATCGGAAACCGGGAAGTGGGTCAAATTTCACTTGCAAGATTTCACTACAGACACCGAGACAGGTAAAAGTAAATAAAAGCTTGTAATAACATAACACCATAGCATCTCAAACATTTTTATCCACTTGGCATCTAAGCCCTTTGCATCAAAATGTATAATAAAGTACCAATTTTTTTTTTTTTTTTTTTTTTAATGCACAATTGGTAAACCCTTGACAACATCTCACCTGGTGGTAAGTGACGATGTAATATAATTATTCTACCCATAAATCTGTAGAAAAGGCTATTTAATTGGTTGTTAGAGCATAATTTTTATAGCGTTAAGGAATTTCTTGACGGAAAATTTAATGACATATTATTATAACTTTTGACAATTTTAATATAATAGTTAATAAAATGTGTCATAATTTGGGAATGTAATTTAATAATATAAATTAATAATAAGATGTACCTATTGACTTGTTGTATAGCCTAAGTTGTATAGCCAAGTAAAATTTTAACTGTATTAACCTTATAATATATGTTTGCATGCAGATTTTTTGTGCTATGTTATCTTGCATTTTCTTTTTTTTTTATTCACAATTGGTAAGCCCTTGACAACATCTCACCGGGTGGTAAGTGACGATGATGCCGAAAATGGAAGCGGCTTACCAACATTCCACGCAATGGGGGACTGGCTATCTTATCTTCAAGCCGGAACACATCAATGTTGTTAGCACTAATGTTTGGCGGCTAGACTTAGATAAGATGGTGGCAATCCAACGGAATCAAGTCTGGGCTGGAGGAAGGCCATTCCTTGTGCTTGATAGAGTCGATATCACGCGCAGCCAGCCAGTTTTTGAGCTGGGGTGGAATCTTGGAATGGGTCTCATCCACCCCTGACTTGAATCCACTAGAGAACTTTAATAACTACCTTATTTTTGCAGGCCTTTGATAAGATGGTAGCTACACAGGTGTTCTCAGGAACGCCCTCTCACCAAACAAACCGAGTCTTACAGAGTTATACCCCACCGGGAATCTAACCTGCGATCTCTTGCTGTGAAGCGAGTGGATTAACCACTAAAATCAAAAATTCAGCTAGATACAATTTATAAACTATACTGTGATTATAATTAATTATTATAACGTGCCTCGCGCCAAGCCACAGATGAGATACTTGTTATTTGCCTAGCGCCGCTCGAGTGGCATGTTAAGGCAAGGTACCGGTAGAGAAGCGGAGAAACCCTTTTGCTAGTTCAAATTTTTTGGGTAATTACTACTGAATATCGGTCTTGCAAAAAATATCGGACATACTTAAGGATATTGTCTGAGGAATGTGCTAACATGTTACACGATAGTGTGTACTTTACTCGATCATAAAAAAATCCAAAAACAGGTCTAAAAGTCTAAAACGAATTGTTTATTAATAAAATTTCTAAATTTGCACAAAGTTTTTATATGGAGATATTTCTTTTTAAGTACTACAGAGAATCTGCTAAATTTTAGTTTTTAAATTGAAGTCTTAAGAGAAATAACAACGTAAAACATTGAAAAAGTGCAGAAGTGTGGTTATTTTCTTAACTCTTTACACGTAAGGGAAAAAACAGAGACAACCGTTTTACAAATGCCTCGCCTTAAGTGGCGAGACATACCTCAAGCTATGCGCATGCGCATTTCATTGAACAAGTAAAGACGCATCCTGCCTTAACCAGAGGTTGCCTCTAATGTGTACGCACATTAAGAGTTAACCCTTTGTTTTCGCTGCTCTTGACTTGTAAACGACTATTAATTAACTACTTAATTAATTTAATATGAATTGGCATAATATTATTATAAATAATAATAATAACTAACATAGACTAAATCTTACTAACAAGTTCTGGATCACTGTTGTCTGAAAAATAAATGATAATAATCCTTATCCTTACTAATATTATAAATATGAAAATGTGTTTGTTTGTTTGTTTGTTACCTTTTCACGCTTCAACGCCTTGACCAATCTTTATGAAATTTGCTATGCAGGTAGCCTGTGTCACGGGGAAGGACATAGGCTACTTTTTATCCCGGGAAAATTGCATAATCTGATGCAGTTCCTGAGGAAACTAAAAAAAAAATTGTTGTGATTTTTGCACAGTGATGGTTGAGTACTAGAGAAACGACATAATTTACTAATCATCCTTAAAGACAGTCATAAAAACGATGTCCACGCGGGCGAAGCCGCGGAAAAAAGCCAGTAAATAATAAGCCTGATATTGTGTTGATGGATCGGGCGCAGTCAAGGGTGTTTTTGGTAGATGTCACTATCCCATAAGATGAAAACCTTGTTCAAGCTGATGCCGAAAAAAGGACCAAGTACCTGAACCTGGCGCACGAGGCTACTGAGGAGTGGCAAGTGAAATCCACCGAAATCATCCCCGTGATCCTATCCGTAAACGGTCTAATCAGTCTAATCCCAACTGACCTTGAACGTCACCTAAGGCGGCTGGAACTCCGAGGCAGACCTATAATTGCGGCAATGCAGAAAGCAGTCCTCCTCCAAAATGCCCGGATTGTCGGACGCTTTCTCTGCAAACTCCAGCCGACTTTTCTTCTACTGGAGGTGCTCCTGCCACTTTGCCTCGTGCCTAAATAGGTAGGTGCTTTTGTAGATTAAAATTTATATTTTGAAATAATAATAAAAGCAGAAGATCAAAAAACTGAAAAAGAGTCGGATTTAAAACTGCTCTAATGATGTTGTATGAAAAATCCGAGTTAAAGCTCATAATAAAGACGAGCCTAGCGTTTAAGAAGCCATCTGACTCAACATCTTTATATTTAAAACTGCGTCTTGGCTCACTTGGAGCAAGATTAATGAGAACCGGCGTAATTAATTGTGAAGCCAGGGCCAGATTCCGAACCAGTGATGTACTGGTGTTGATATCGATAAGTAAGGCTTTCTTAAATACCTATTGTAGGTATTCAAAGCAAAGAATACTAATCAATCAATCAAATGTGCTTTAAAGTACAACAAAGAAAAATATAATACATATATAATATAATTTATATAATACATTGTGAGAATTTAATTACTAAATTCTTAACTAATAATAGTCGGCGGACAGTTTGATCATGTTGCCATTCTGGCTAGTAGGATAGTAGTTAGTACATCTATGCCATAAGGAGATATTAGGTTGATAATGCATGCGTCCAACGCTTATATGTGGTGACAGCTAGGTTCACGTGCTTTCGAGACTTTTCAACCGACTTCAAAAAGGAGGAGGTTCTCAATTCGACTGTATGTTTTTTTTTTGTATGTTTGTTACGCCATATCTCCGCCGATTGTGAACCGATTTTCAAAATTATTTTTTTTGTTCGAAAGAGTATACTCCCGAGGGGGTCCCATTGTCACCAAGTCAGGATCTGATGATGGGATCCCAGGGATATTAGGTTAGGCATTGTAACCCCCCACTACCCTTTTAAAATATATAAATATAAATATATAAATATAACTAACTAAACCTACCTATAATACGCATACGTACATACAACATACAACCTACCACTATCTACCTATAAGAAGTATGTAAACTATACTTGATTTTTATTGCATTTTAAAATACGATTAAACGTTTGGCCAGATCGTCTAAAGAACCCTAATTTGTGATCGCAGTAACTCAGAATCTTTTTGAAGGTGAATGACAAGTTATTTTAAAGAGATTAATCTATCACGTTGTGTTTGGACGAACGATGTGGTCTAACCTATAATTTTGAAGTATTTCGCGCGGAACCCTAATTTCCCTACTGTGATTGGTCCCTATTTTGGGCCCCCCCAAATTGGGGAGGGTAGCTAGCCCCCAGTGCTCGGAATAACGTAATACTTGACTGACGTCAGTACTGCATTATTTTGGTGATTAAAACAATGTACATCTAATTCAAGGTAATTGAACGAGCGCTTTTAGCTCAAGCAAATAGTTACTACTACGGTGAGCCCCGCTAGCTACTGTCTCCTGCAAGCCACTAAGGTACACGATGGGAGTCCACCCCGCTTCAAGTGTAATTTAATTAAGCTACACGACAATGTAAAGTGTACTAGGCCGTGTACCACCCGAATCCCAAAGCTAGTGTATATAAAACGCTTGTGAGGCGCCTTATTATACGTGTATAGTGTGAACTATGTCTGAAACTTTACAGCCATAGCTTGTCCATCCCTATTCGTCAGGTAGGATTAATACCTTCGAACAGTGATTGATCGCGAATACATATTAGCACTAGGTACTAAAACAAAGTAGATATTCCGCCTTGAATGTCGCTCATCCTGTGAGAAGAGCACCACGGAATGTGAAATAAGTAGATAATCTACTAATATGGTTCTTAGACCTGGAACTGTGCCATACATTTGTATATAACGGTATAAAGACCTACGGTCTATATAGCTAAAGCGAAATGGACACAATATCCACCGTGCCGTCGGCTCCAAAATAATACATAGTGTTAAAGATCTGTCTTTAGACGTAGTAAACCCTTGATAAAGGGCGAAAGTACTGACTGTCCAGCAGGTTTGCTAAACGTAAAAGAACAACGAACCAACACAGTCGCAACCCATTGTGACACCCACGCGAATCATAGTCGCAGCATCACAACTAGGTCAAAGCGAAAAGGCGTGTAAGCCAAGTGTTTGGTCGAGACGCTAGTTCAGGACGCAATAGAAGCCGACAGAACGCGGACACCGTGAGCACCCGTCCATAATAATCAAAAACTGTAGAATAGATTTAGTTTCTAAAACTAGCACATATTAACTGACCCTAGCTATGGCTACCACCAGGATGGGTCGACTTACCTACATCATAATCGATCTTACTAAAATCACTAGTAGTAAGGCGCGAACGCCTAACCTATTCGTTTGTTTGCTCTATACTTTCCTAGACGCTCGGTCCGATTCAGGTGAAATTCTGCCAAGGCATGCTTGTGATAAGCTACAGATAGGACCTACCTATCTATAATTACATTAGTATCAGAATAGGCGAAACTCGAACGCCTATAGTTTGTTTGTTAGTCCATTACATTTATCCCATAAAAGTGTGGACAGATTTAGCTAAAATTTGGTAAAATTAGGAGTTGTTCATATCTATGAACCACTAAACTACATAACTAGCCCATATTGCATGGAACTTGGTAAACAGCCATCTCAAGTATGACATAGGCCTTCCCCTGTGACAGCATAGCGCCGTATTATCTCGAATGAGATTAGTGAACTGAGTGGACCTCGTGTACACGGAACCCTAAAACTTATAATGCCGCGTGGCACTTGCAGTGAAGGCAGTTCGATGAAATAGGCCTTCCCTTCGATTGCATAGCACCGTACTATCCCGAATGAGATTAGTGAACTGAGTGGACCTCGTGTTCACGGAACCCTAAAACTTATAATGCCGCGTGGCACTTGCAGTGAAGGCAGTTCGATGAAATAGGCCTTCCCTTCGATTGCATAGCACCGTACTATCCCGAATGAGATTAGTGAACTGAGTGGACCTCGTGTTCACGGAACCCTAAAACTTATAATGCCGCGTGGCACTTGCAGTGAAGGCAGTTCGATGAAATAGGCCTTCCCTTCGATTGCATAGCACCGTACTATCCCGAATGAGATTAGTGAACTGAGTGGACCTCGTGTTCACGGAACCCTAAAACTTATAATGCCGCGTGGCACTTGCAGTGAAGGCAGTTCGATGAAATAGGCCTTCCCTTCGATTGCATAGCACCGTACTATCCCGAATGAGATTAGTGAACTGAGTGGACCTCGTGTTCACGGAACCCTAAAACTTATAATGCCGCGTGGCACTTGCAGTGAAGGCAGTTCGATGAAATAGGCCTTCCCTTCGATTGCATAGCACCGTACTATCCCGAATGAGATTAGTGAACTGAGTGGACCTCGTGTTCACGGAACCCTAAAACTTATAATGCCGCGTGGCACTTGCAGTGAAGGCAGTTCGATGAAATAGGCCTTCCCTTCGATTGCATAGCACCGTACTATCCCGAATGAGATTAGTGAACTGAGTGGACCTCGTGTTCACGGAACCCTAAAACTTATAATGCCGCGTGGCACTTGCAGTGAAGGCAGTTCGTAAATAAATAAAACGTTGGCATAGCTTAGACCTACCTACTACTTATTCAATAATATGACTCGCATTTCTTCCTAATAACGTTATTCTAAAACCTAATTCGCTATTCCCTAGTAATAGATTTATTTACTAGAATTTCTACAGCACTGTACCAACCCGAATGAAATTAATGAACTGAGTGGACCACGTGCTCGCGGAACCCTAAAGCTTGTGATACCGCGTGTCACCTGCAGTGACGGCAGTTCGATAAAGTAAAACGTGGCATCGCTTCGACCTACCTACTACTTATTCTCTAATATGACTTGTTTCTTCCTAATAGCGATATTCCAAAACCTAATTTGCTATTCCCTAGTAATAGATTATTAACTAGATTTCCTACATATCGCAATCCCCCTAACTCAGCCCTAGTTTTTCCCTATCCTAGCGAGATAGCTAAGTTTTACGAGAACTAAATTTTATTTTGATGTCCATGTTTCAACAAACAGTTACAACTCGTGGCGGCTTTATTCGTCTTTCCCCCGGGGTACTAAACCAACCGTGCCTTCGAGATGAACCAATTAGGTGTAGTGTGTCATGGTGTGGTGAGTACCTAAAGCTAACTTGTGTCCTAGTTCCCTACGGCTAAAGTGTACCTGCCCTGAATAAGAAATGCCGCTGCCACGACAGACCAGGTCTGCCGCTTCGCTGCACCTCCTAAACAGTGTGTTTGGATGGGATTTGGATAGGTAAGGCCTGTCCCAAATACGGTGGCTCCGTACATGAGCGCGCTAACGCATGTCCAACTTGTGGTCCTCATGACGGTAGGTCGTAAAATGGTACAGTCAGGATGTTCCGGCCATAACCAAACTTGGGTCGCTAGCCAGGCAAGCCCTCCTGTCAGCTTGCTTTCGGCACTTGCATTGATAAACCCACGCTTCGTTGTCACGGTTGCGTATCCACGTGAATTAAATCAACTAGCCTTCCTGAAAACATGAACTACCAACCTGGTCACTTGACGATACCTTCAGCTAGCAACCGACCTGGCATCTTGTTTCAATTCCTAGATCCCAGCTCGATTGCCCACTGTACCTCACTTCCTAACTGCACTAAACTATGGCTTGATCCCAGGTAGGAGCCTGAACTTTCGAAGGCAAATAACTAGGATTTCGGCCACACTAAATTCTATTCTAAACTCACAATATAAAGTGAGATTCCTAAGTTAATTCGCGACTAATAAGTACTTGGCGTGACACTTGCCCGGGGCGTGCGGCAGCTGTTCTTCGGATACGTCCTCCTCCTGTGATGGTCTGTTCGACTGAATCCCGCTGCGTCCGCGTGTCCGTGGTTTTAAAAGCTTTCACACAGATGCAGCCTCGGCAGCGCGCGGGCCGCCGCACACATGCATCCGACCTCGTGGCCGATCTGCGCGAGCGCCGGCCGCTGTCCGGACGCAGACAGGGCGACGCCTCTATCCCTTTGGCCTCGGTTTTCGCGCCATTTATTACCTAAGGCAATCTGTTATAACGTGCGCACCGCGTGGTTCGAATGACGACCGACAGGCGGCAGCCTGGCTTCTCGGAAATAACCTCCTGAGCTAATTTGTTTCAATAACTGTCTATTCACTCGACTCGAGGTTAATCCTCACCCGACCGAACAAAACTAGTTATGTTTTTCCCAATAGACAGATTCCTTTTAGTCTATCAAGACTTACTGTAATACCTATAGATATTTATTTATACATATGGATCGTTACAGCATCATCTCATGTTGATGAGCTGATGAAGGATAACTCCTTAACGGTTAGGAGTTGAAGGATAATTCTTCAAATATTTTACGTAGATACGTAGTTAAGTATAGACCGATACTTGTATTCTTTCAGGTCATTCAGATGAGCTGATGATGGAAGATTTAACTCCTTAACTTTCATACTGTTGAGATGATGATGGAAACCACAGGAATCCGTATCTGTTAATGAAACACATGTTTTATGATTTGATGGTTCCTATCGGCGACTGCGTGATTAGGTATAACGTTGTTAGATAGATAGCATTATCACTAAAAATCAATGAAATAAAAATAAAAGTTAAAAAAACTTAAAAACTGAACCGAGCATTGGACCGGTCCTTATGGAAATCCTTGGGGGAGACCTTTGTGCACCAGTACATAGGATTTATTTGATGACAAAACTTGTCTGAAATCTGACCATTTTTTTAAATAAATAATTTCCATTCAAAATAGATGATCCCTAACCTAGTCAAATCATATGCTAATTTTATGTCTATCAAACACCCACTAGCTTCTTAGCTTCTAGCTTCTTGGTACCCAAAATACGTGAACTGGTTGAGATAGATCAGTTGAGATAGATCAGTTGGTTGATGGTGACTGTACTTACAATCCGTGGATGACAGAACTTTGGGATTTTCCCTACTCTCAAAACAATATGTTTTTCTGTCAGATAACGACTGTAACAAACACATTATATTAGTCATGTGAATTCCCGAACTAAAAATATGTAAACATAAAACTTTTTAGATAAGAGTGGTCGGCATAGGTACATCGCATTTATTAAGGAAAACCACACTTCAATAACAAGAGATAAATAGCTTACGTGGACATTTGATAGTTGTTTGAAAAACGGTTTTAAAAATATGCAATTTAAAAGTAAAAAGGACCCTAGGTCAGTCGGGCCAATGGAGAAAGAAAAGATAAGCGAGAGAGAGGACCTACTTGGAATCTGAAGATTGTCTGAAAATTTCATCGAAATCGGTCCAGCCGTTTTGGAGTCTATAAGGAACATTTTTTTTTCCTTCACATAGCACAACAGAGATAGACTGGATTCAAGTGCTAATAACTACAGCCTCCCTGATATAATAAAAGGATTTGAATGTAAATCACATGTTAAACGCTCATAAGAATTAGAAATGATTTGAACGATTAAAAATTATTCAAAATGATTACAAATCAAATCATTTTTAATCCTTTTTAATGATTTTGTTTAATCAGGGCTGTGATTAAAATAACTAAAAAAGAGATTATAAGGTTTTCTTATTTGTTTACTTAGCTTAAGTAATAAAAATATGTATCGTTTATTTAAGTAAATAAACTTTAAACAAAAAAAAATGTTATGAGAAAGTGGTAGCCCTAGTTTTGATAAGCATTGCTATTTAAACGGAGACGGAGGGTCGAAATGATTCATATTGTTGCAACCATTCCAGTCAAATGGAGTCCCAAAAAAAACATGTATCAATTGTGGCAGAGTGTACGATTTCAGCCCATTTTGGAGGTGGTGCAGAGACTGCGGAATAAATAAATTTATCGAGGAGGAGAAGAAAAAAAAAAAAAATAAGTGTTAATCTTCCGTTCACACATCATGAATTTCGTGTCTAACATTTTTTTTGGTGTTTGTCTAAACGTACTATCCTCATAGATAGCAGTGAGAAGCCAGTGCTGTCGTTAGCTGGTAAAGATATTGAGTAAGTTAGTATTCTCAAGAACCTGGAAGCTATTATCGATCCGACTCTGCAATGATCTGAGAACAACCGGACTATACGCTGTTATCGCCGATTCCGGGTACATCAATGTACAAGAGCTCTTTTCTTGTCCTTGGAGTTGCTTTCTGGAACTTTGTGCCACCTGCTGTTTCAACTGCTGCTTCCCTGGATGAATTCAAGACGATGCTACAACCACTTACTTGCTATTGAGCAAGCTAAGTCGCGAGTGCATAGTTTCTGGTGTGTGATGTGCTGGTAGGGCTGTCAAGTGTTATATGATACAATACTTTTTGTAAATCGTTTTGTTTCTGTTTTTTTAAATGCCATGAGTTTTATATTATTTTTGTCTTTATTTTAAAAAAAAAGGTTGAGCTAAAGCTTTTGTATTTTGTAATGATAAAGCCTACTCGAGGGTAAGCAGGCTAAAATCTTAAAATATTAAAAATTTTAAATACAGAACATAATTATAAAAAGCGACTGATTATGGAATCTATGTAAATGGAGAGGCATCAAGATTTAATTAATAAAAGGAAAGATACAGAAACCATAGATAAGATCTACCATGATTTAATTAAATTAAAATAATCTTTAAAAAGTACCGTTGTTACACTTTCTTGGTTAATTAGTTGGAAATTTAAATTTGCGTTTGTATTCATGTAATTTCAAAATTTGTAATTGTAAGTGTCTTTTAAACTTTATGATTATATTTATGTAGTTCAAAATTGACAACCCTGGTTATCTGGGTAGGTGATTTGAATGACTGACTGTATAATTTGTAATATTACCAACTGTACATAAGACCAGTGTTAGCACACGGTTTTGGCTGTCAGTTGACCAATAATAAGATTTATGAACGCATTGTTCATGTGACTTTATAATTTCTTAATATTATAGTGTTTTTTAACTAACGTTAAGATAATTAAAGTTAATGAATTAATTAATTAAGTTACATAGTTGGACTCACATGAGTTTATTTATTTTAATATGGTTCCAAATTTAACGGACAAAACAGGTTATAAGTATTCACCGCTATAACCTGTCCTCATAACATTTTTTTTTTGTTTAAAGTTTATTTACTTAAATAAACGATACATATTTTTATTACTGTTAAGTAAACAAATAAGAAAACCTTATAATCTCTTTTTTAGTTATTTTAATCACAGCCCTGATTAAACAAAATCATTAAAAAGGATTAAAAATGATTTGATTTGTAATCATTTTGAATAATTTTTAATCGTTCAAATCATTTCTAATTCTTATGAGCGTTTAACATGTGATTTACATTCAAATCCTTTTATTATATCAGGGAGGCTGTAGTTATTAGCACTTGAATCCAGTCTATCTCTGTTGTGCTATGTGAAGGAAAAAAAAATGTTCCTTATAGACTCCAAAACGGCTGGACCGATTTCGATGAAATTTTCAGACAATCTTCAGATTCCAAGTAGGTCCTCTCTCTCTCTTATCTTTTCTTTCTCCATTGGCCCGACTGACCTAGGGTGCTTTTTATATTAATAATATGTATGTTGCAGTCGTTATCTAACAGGACAAAGTATTATTTTGAGAGTAGGGAAATTCCGACGGAAGTACGGTACTGCTATTGGTTTCTGGCAATTGCATGACACCACCTCGTGGTCAAATAATATAAGTAAAATAGTCTTTTTCTTTCTAATTTAGAGGTAAGGGTTAATTTTAAGGGTCTTAGGAAATGAAAATGTAAAAAAAAATACATAAAAGTTATGCAAATTTAAAATATGCGACATTAATACCGTAGATAAGTTTATATAGTTCAGGATCGTGTATAAAGATATGCATAGAGCTACTGTTTCGTAATTAATGTTTTACTTAAGAAGAAATAGGTCATAGATATAATTATAGAGTAATTTAGGTTTCTTCTTTGTTTGCTAGTGAAAACTGCCAATGTTTTTATGTTATTATTTATTATCTCGAGTTGTAAAAGGATGTCTTTCTTTCTGAAACTTTATATGTGTAATTAGACATTATCTTCATTAAGTTTTTATAGAGTGTATAGACTTCCTTTGTGACATTTGATGTGTATTTTCGTTCATTCTCTAAAAAGCTACAAAATTTGCGAACTAGTCACAGATTTGTAAGCTCTCAGATACCATAAAATTCACTATTTATCAACCATTATGATTCAGCATAGAACCATAGCCATCCAACACAATAAATGGTCATTCTTTAGCGCCTACATGTTTTAGAATATCAAAATCCACTGAATATATGTTATGAACCTGATGTGATGTCTTGTTTACGAAAATGCCATTACTCAGCCATAATAAATCATTTCGGATAACATCTGTGTTTCATTTAACGCTCCCTGTACAATTATAAACAGTGCGCATGGTTAAATTTTTTATAAGAATTTTCTAGTTGTTTTCTTCTAATCTTTTGATGCGCACTCACAGAAAATCTCGTCGAGTTTAGTTAAGTCCTTACTTTTGGATCCGAATAAATTCTGAGGTAGTTAGACGTCTCTCGACTAATATGACGATGATGAATTTAGTAGATACCTATCCTGAATTTCCTGATGTTGTTTCAAGGATCGTTTTTGTTACTTACAAGTTTGAGTTCCATTTCTATGCTGAATGTGAAGCGTGTGAACAACCCTATGGTTTAAAAAATATTTTTAAAATGACTTTGGCAGTGACAGCTGTCAGTTTCGGTGGTCTTTCATTGATCGATGTGTGAGGTGCAGCCAAACGCAGTAGTTTAAAAAAAAAGATAAATCTCGTAATATTTTTCATGGTGTTAATGCCGGGTGAATTATAGTGATTCCAAAAGGAAAACCATCGTTGTTTATATCAATTACAGGTGTACCACGTTTATAAGTCGCATCGGCATTGTTCGATGGCGCAGAATAGTTCGATGGCGCCGACTCTAACCGAATTAAAACATCAGTGAAATAATGAACTTATTGCTAGTACATAAGATTTAAAATCCAAAAACAGCTGGACTCGAGCTATCTCTCATAAATTCAGTGATCGGTCATGATGGACTCAGGGACAAGGCGCAAAGGGGTGCAATATTAATTTTAATTGTAGGGGTGTTATATTAATTTAGTTTAAGGGGCGCAAACGGGGCGCGTTATTATTTTGATATTGTTAATGGAAAGCAATTATGTCATATCTACTATTAAATTAAATCAGTTCAGTGGTTCAAAAGATATGGGCTTTATATCTATAATATTAATTCTCCTTTAAATATTTAGTTTCACTTGTGACTGTACAAATTAACAAGGTCTAAAAATATATAAGATAAACTAAATTATTTTGTAAGAACAAAAAAAAATAATCGGAGAAGACTATTCCGAGATATCACCTAGTATGAAAAATTTTATTTATATATTTGTAAAATATTTGTTTTACTCAATACTTACGTTCTGATTTTAAATAAATGTACCACACGAAATGTTATTTAACACAGTAAAAACAAGGGTTTATATACCTAATAAGAAATAAAATTAAACGTACATATAGCTCACGCCTTGGTCCCACAGGGGTAGGCAGAAACGATGAAGCGCCACTTTGCCCGATCCTGATATATCTCCTTCTCTTACATCCATAAATTTTTCATACATAACCTTTTATTTTTCTCGCTATATTTAAATAAAAGTTCTGAGTTCGGCCCTGGTTGACCTAGGACATGGCGCGTATACGCATCAGCCAATAGCAAACGAGTTTGTTCGCGGGTTCACATGGCGCGCTATAATTGGCAGGGATGTTTTCGCGCCATGCAAAAATTAGATTTCTGCGCAGGTACATCGGTGTAACTTATAAAAGTGGTAGTACAGTACCTATTGACTGAGCTATTGACGGCTTATACAAGGCTCATGTCGAGAAAACGTTATTTGAAAGCTATGCATATCTACCAAATTTGGCCTAACACTATCAATAAAAATAAAAGTTATAAAAACTTAAAAACCGACTTCAAAATGAAATTCACTCAAAAGTATGAAATAATATTATTATACTTAGATACACGACATTAACCATCAATAACGCAATTAAAGGTAGGTACGAAATAAATTAGGGTCCTAAAATTTTTTTTGAGGACGGTGATAGTGATAGTGTTAGGCCAAATTTGGTAGATATGCATAACTTTCAAATAACGTTTTCTCGGCATGAGCCTTGTATAAGCCTTGAATAGCTCAGTCAATAGGTAATTGATATAAACAACGATGGTTTTCCTTTTAGAATCACTATAATTCACCCAGCAATAACACCATGAACAATATTACGAGCTTTCTCTTTTTTTTTTTTTAATTTGACTGCGTTTGGCTGCACCTCACACATCGATCAATGAAAGACCGCCGAAACTGACATCTGTCACTGCCAAAGTCATGTTTAAAATATTTTTTGAATTATGAGGTTGTTCACACGCTTCACATTCAGCATAGAAATGGAACTCAAACTTGTAAGTAACAAAAACGACCCTTGCTACAACATAAGGAAATTCAGGATAGGTATCTACTAAATTCATCATCGTCATATCAGTCGAGAGACGTCTACTGGTGCACAAAAGTTTCCCCCAAGGATTTCCATAAGGACCGGTCCAATGCAGCGCTACTAAATTCATAAATTCAACAAAATATAAGGAATTCATTGATAAGTATCTATCGAAAAAAAATCATCACCCCAACACTACTTCAAGGCTAGGTGGATGCCGCCCCACGCTTGACCGTCGCGTCGTTATTAACTGGCCAAGTTAAATCTGCCAGCTCACAAATAACCAGCCTAGGCTTCCAATATGAACCTAACAGTTTACTAACTAATTTATGAAACTAGTCGGTCTGGTCGGTACCTATTGCAGCTATTGGTAATTTTGCTTGGGATTTTCGACAGAGCTACGAGTCTACCTACAGTATGTATATGTTTTAGCTGATGATAATGATGATAATCAATGCCAAGCAGGGCGCAGGCTGATTTAGCATACCTACTGGTGTTATTAGATAAACTATAAAAAAGAGCTTTTCGCTTGCAAAAAAGAGCTACGAGTATCCGCACAATCTATCAGACGCGATCACGTGAGAATAACCTACAATAATCACAGCATTTGGTGCAAAACTTCCTAACTGGACGTACTCGTAATAGCTTTAATATTTTGATGGTGTCCGAATCGTCAGTGAAACAATTATCTATACTAATATTATTAGACTTGATTGTTTGTTTGTTTTGAATATGCTCCGAAACTACTGGACCATTTTGAAAAATTCTTTCACTGTTGGGAAGTTACACTATCCGCGGTTGCTATAGCCTATATCATATTTTCAAAAAATTAGAGATCCTTACTAAAACTCAAATGATGTAACCCAAAAATTCCTGCAATATCTACAAAAAGTAGTGTAGTGTAGTGGTAATGTAGTGGTAGTGTAGTGGTAATGTAGTGGTAGTGGTAAGAGTAGTGGTAGTGGTGGTGGTAATGGTAGTGTACTGGTAGTGTAGTGGCAGTGGTAGTGGTAGTAGTGGCGGTAGTGGTAGTGGCAGTGGTAGTACTAGTAATAATAAAACACATTAATTTTGTCATTATACGAGTACAATATGCATCCGGTGTTGGATCAATGATATTAGTATGGGCACAAAGCACAAAAATATATGTATAATCTGGGCGGAACAGTATTATTATAGTGTGAGTAGGGCTTGACAATTTATCAAATAGATTCTAGGAATTTCACAAGTGGATATAGTCATAATATAACTATTTTATTATGTTTTTTCCTTTTTTACATAAGGATACCTAGATATACGAGTAATTACTTGTGGATACCTACCCAAATATACTAACTTAAGGATAATTACCTATTACTTATGGATATGTATTTACTTACTTATAAATAAGTATTTACTTACTTATGAATAAGTACCTACATATAATTACTTCATCATATCATATCAGCTGTTAAACTACCCCATCGAGGGGCTCGAGCCTACCCTGAATTAGGGCGATCGGGCCTTAGTCGACCACGCGTGCCCAGTGCGAATGGGCCGACTTCACACATATCCTCGCAGGCGTGTGTGTGCAGGTTCCCGCACGGTTTTTTCCTTCATCGTAAGAGCGTCGGAAGAACTTTCATCATCATCATCATCATCTTCCGAGCCTTATTAATCCCAACTATTTGTGGTCGGCTTTAAATGTTTTTTGTCGCCATTCCGGCCTTATACTGGTCAACTCCTGCGTCACTCCACACTGCTCTATATTTTTCTTCACTCCATCCAACCATCGTTTCTTCGGTCTTCCTCTGCTTTTGTATCCTTCCACCCTCATATCCATCACTCTACGTGTCACATGCTCCTTTTCTCTTCTGCAAACGTGGCCAAACCAAGTCAGTCGGACAAACGTTCATATGAAATTGAAATTGAAAAACACACTGGTACTTGGCAGGATTCGACGGACGACTTCCCGGACGGGAGTTAGCGGCCATTGCCGTTACGCACCTACGCTCATACTTTCTAATGGATAAGTACCTAGATATACTTACTGATGGAAACCTAGATATACTTACTTATGGATAAGTTTCTAGATATACTTACTAATGGATAAGTAACTAGATATACTTACTAATGGAAGCCTAGATAAACTTACTTAAAGATAAGTTTCTAAATATACTTACTTAAGGATCAGTACCTAGATATACTTACTGATGGAAACCTAGATATATTTACTTATGGATAAGTACCTAGATATACTTACTGATGGAAACCTAGATAGACTTACTTGTAGTTAAGTTTCTAGATATACTTATGGATTCCTAAATATACTTAATAATGGATAAGTACCTAGATATACTTACTTGTAGTTAAGTTTCTAGATATACTTATGGATTCCTAAATATACTTAATTATGGATAAGTACCTAGATATACTTACTGATGGAAACCTAGATATATTTACTTATGGATAAGTACCTAGATATACTTACTGATGGAAACCTAAATGTACTTACTTGTAGTTAAGTTTCTAGATATAGTTATGGATTCCTAAATATACTTAATTATGGATAAGTACCTAGATATGCTTACTGATGGAAACCTAGATATATTTACTTATGGATAAGTACCTAGATATACTTACTGATGGAAACCTAGATATATTTACTTATGGATAAGTACCTAGATATACTTACTGATAGAAACCTAGATATATTTACTTATGGATAAGTACCTAGATATACTTACTGATGGAAACCTAGATATACTTACTTATGGATAAGTACCTAGATATACTTACAGATGGAAACCTAGATAGACTTACTTGTAGTTAAGTTTCTAGATATACTTATGGATTCCTAAATATACTTAATAATGGATAAGTACCTAGATATACTTACTTGTAGTTAAGTTTCTAGATATACTTATGGATTCCTAAATATACTTAATTATGGATAAGTACCTAGATATACTTACTGATGGAAACCTAGATATATTTACTTATGGATAAGTACCTAGATATACTTACTGATGGAAACCTAAATGTACTTACTTGTAGTTAAGTTTCTAGATATAGTTATGGATTCCTAAATATACTTAATTATGGATAAGTACCTAGATATGCTTACTGATGGAAACCTAGATATATTTACTTATGGATAAGTACCTAGATATACTTACTGATGGAAACCTAGATATATTTACTTATGGATAAGTACCTAGATATACTTACTGATAGAAACCTAGATATATTTACTTATGGATAAGTACCTACATATACTTACTGATAGAAACCTAGATATAGTTAATTATGGATAAGTACCTAGATATACTTACTGATGGAAACCTAGATATACTTACTTGTAGTTAAGTTTCTAGATATACTTACTGATGGAAATCTAGATAGACTTATTTATGGATAAGAACTAGACATACTTACTGATGGAAACCTAGATATACTTACTTATTTACTTTTTTTATGTCGCAGGTTTAATAATTATTGGAAAGGATTGGCTTGGGTGTCTTATATATGAACATAGATTTTCCTACTTTAGGCACTAGTCTTATATGAAATGATTTGTTCCTTATAATTTGTTGGGTATATTTGATCTAGTTATGACCATGTAAGAAGTCAAATATTTTTTTGTTTATTTATTTATATTTTGTTACTAGAGTGTACCTACGATCGACACTTTTTCACCCGACTGTCCGCGAGAATGAGTGGAGAGAATATAATTAAGAATGTAATTAAGTCTGTTTTTGGTGAATTTAAGCCTAAACGTCTTGAAAAATTTTGGTTCACCAAGTGTTGTTAGATTTGTCCGACTGTCCATCGGGATAATACGTTTTTAATCCCCGAAGCAAAAAGAGGGGTGATATAAGTTTAACGTGTGCATCTGTCGATATGTGTGTCTGTCTGCGCCATCATTGTTCCTAAACGAATGGACCTATTTTGATGCGGATTTTTTTTTGTTTAAAAAGATCTGTTCAACCGTTTGAAGATCATCAGCTCTTTTCTAGGTGAAGAAGGGATGTGGGCAACTTGCACTGGTCTGATCGACTCGAAAGTTGATGTGCTGTTACTTTCATGATATTTCAAAAACATAGTAACCTTGATCTTATGCCGCAGCATCTCATGGAACCTGCGGGATACCCAATTCCTCAATAAATTACAGCAGAGTATCGTGTTTGGGCTCATTGGAATAGTATCAATGAAAAGCTGTTAGGTAGAACACGGTGACGCTGCAGCATCTCCTGGACTCTGCAGGATACTTTACTCCTCAACAACTTACAGTAGTGGTGTTTTGACTCATTGGAATAGTCTCAATGAATAGGTATTAGATAGAACATGGTAACCTTGACCTGTTTCTGCAGCATCTCCTGGAATCTGCAGGATACCCAACTCCTCACCAACTTACAGCAGAAGTATATAATATCGTCCGCTTCTTTTCTAGCTCATTGTGGGGTCTCAGAAACTTCCACAGGTCCAATTGATTTGAAGTTTATAGTTATACTAGCTGTCCCGGTCAACTTCGTTCCACCTTACACTACACCACACTAAACTACACTACACTACCCTACCTTACACTACCCTACACTACACCACCCTACACTACCCTACCATACCCTACACTACCCTACACTACACTCCCCTACCCTACCCTACCCTACCCTAAACCCAATTATTTTTGGACTGGATTTTGTATTTTTTATTAATGAATATCATATTATAATACTTATTATCCTATTCCGGACGAAGACAAATGCAAAAACACAAAAATCATAAAAATTGTTTTTTTTTTTTTATTATTATTAAAAATTTGAGTGCGTTTGACTGCAACTCACCTGATGGTAAGTGATGATGCAGTCGAGGATGGTACACGCAAACTCAAATAATGCCTATTCACTCTTGCCTTGAAGATCCCCAAATTATAGGAATCGGGAAACACTGACGCAGGCAAGGAGTTCCACTCCTGCGCTGTACGCATAATAAATGAAGAAGCGTAACGATTCGTGCGAAAAGGTGGAACATCAACAACAAAGGGGTGCAACCCCTCCCTGCGTCTCGTTGACCGACGGTGGAATGGAGCAGGGGGAATGAGGTCGTGAAGTTCTTGCGCGCACTCTCCGAAATGAATTCGATAGAATACCGATAGACAGGCGACCTTGCGGCGATGCTCAAGGCTTTGGAGCTTGTCATTGACTAGCTCGTCGTCACCAATGAGTCTCCGTGCGCGTCGGTCGATGGCGTCCAAGGTATCCAGCTGATAGCGGGCTGATCCATCCCATAAGTGTGAACAGTACTCCATACATGAGCGGACCTGTGCTTGATACAAGGTAAGCAGCTGTCCAGGTGTGAAGTACCGTCTCACCTTAGAGAGAATGCCCAGCTTCATTGCAGCAACTTTTGCCTTGGACTCAATGTAACGACCGAAGTTAAGATTGGGTGTTAAATCCACGCCGAGGAGTTCCAGGTGGTCAGATATCTGAATCGGTTCATTCCGGAGAGTTGGAGTCAAGGTGAATGGACTCCTTTTGGCGGAAAAAAGACACGCCTGTGTTTTAGAGGCATTAAACCTTACGAGGTTGGAATCACCCCATTCAGACACTGCCTGAAGTGATAGGTTAATGCGCTCTATCATGGCCTCTCTCAGAAACAGCGTATCAGCGCTGTTAGCTCGTGCACTGGACAGGTATCTTTCTACAACCGTGCTATCGTCTGCATAACCAATTATACCTGGTTTCAGCAGATCGTTTATGTGAAGCAGAAATAGTGTTGCGGAAAGAACAGATCCCTGAGGTACCCCGGCATCAATCGCCAATAGGTCTGAGGAACAGCCATCAACGACCACTCGAATAGACCGTTCCCTCAGGAAATCAGCTACCCAGTTACACAATCCCAAATGAAGACCATAAGAAGGAAGCTTGCCAATAAGGCTAGCGTGCCAGACCCTATCAAAAGCCTTCGAGATGTCGAGTGACATAGCGAGAGCTCTATGTTTTTCGATGGCCTCGCCCCATATATGCGTAGCATACACTAGAAGATCTCCAGTAGATCGACCTGGGCGAAATCCGTATTGTCGATCGCTAAGGAGGTCATTGTCTTCTAGGTATGCCAGAATGCGGGTGTTCAATACACGCTCCATAATCTTCCGTTCTTGGTCCATCCGTTCTTGAGTTATAAATGGTGTAACTAACACGACTTTCTTTTATTATATTTAATTATTTTATTATAAATAAGTTAATACATTTAATTGCAGCTTCAGACAAGGGATGTGAGAAACTTCCACGGGTTTGATCGATTCAGAATAGGCTTGATTTCGTGTCGCAATTTCGTGCTTCATCCCCCAAAGTATTTGTGTAAATGCGGGGATAGTTTTTAGATTGTAGCGTGTCTTTACATATTAAAGTTTTAAAAGCATGAAATAAAACTTTAATTAAAAAATTAAAAAACCCCCACAAAAACCTCTAACAATATAAATAAATATAATAAAAATAAAAATGGACGAAATTAGTTTTGTATGATAACATGTGAACGACAATAAAATTAAACTTATTAAATTTATCAAAAAAACAAAAACGTAAATGCCTAGCTTTTGTTCTGACTGACAACCTATCAAAAATTGGTCCAAATCGGTTAACATTTAAGAGGTGAAAATCATTATCACCGTTTGTATGAAAAGTCGAATTTTCGCCATTTTCACAGTCCTCAATGACATGTTAAAAATAACTGGGTCAATATGAATCGAATGTTTTTTTTTTCTTAATTATCTGCTGAATTATAAAAAATTTAATACAAAGTAAGAACTATTGGATGACCATGAAGTCATTGTAGTACCAAGATGTTTAAGTTAATTTATATATTAAACTATAATTTGGTTTTAATGCAACAACCTCAAAAGGGCAACTAAAATAATTTCTCTTTTGGAACTAAAAATGTATGGAGCTGTAGCCGTTTTATTCAAGAAAAGGGATTTTACCATTCTTCACTGGCCCTTGCTCACTACACTATGATGGTACAAATCATATGAAATGAGGTCTTATCTCCAGCTACTGAGAAAACCATAAACGCTTATAATTTAGAAATTTCCCCAATTGAAAATCGCTCGGGTCAATATAACCCAGCGTCATGGTCGCCGGGTTAAGGCGAGGCATTTGTAAAACAATTGTCTCTGTTTTTTCCTTCAAGTGTAAAGAGTCAAGACAATAACCCCACTTTTGCACTATTTCAATGTTTAACGTTGCTATTTCTCTTAAGACTTCGATTTAAAAACCAAAATTTAGCAGGTTCTCTGTAGTACTTAGAAATAAATATCTCCATATAAAAACTATGTGCAAATTTGGAAATTTTAGTTTTAGACTTTTTTTTTGACGTTTTAGACCTGTTTTTGGGATTTTTTATGATCGAGTAAAGTACACACTATCGTGTAACATATTAGCACATTCCTCAGACAATATCCTTAAGCATGTCCAATATATTTTTCAAGACCGTTATTTAGTTATTTAGACCAAAAAAAATTGATCTAGCAAAAGGGTTTATCCGCTTCTCCACCGGTGTCTCGCCTAAAAAGGAGTTTGTAAATTCATCACAGTATGCCACAATACACCACGGAGTACTTAAGTGTTGAGTACTATACAACTATTACAATACAACAAGAGTGTTACTCGCTTATCTCCGAGGCCAGTCACGAAGCCACGACATGCCTCGCGCGGCTCCAACTTGCATTCTTATTTGTTGCCATTCAGCTATAAAAAAACTGTATTAAAATTCAAATAGGGTAAATCTGTTCATTACTGCGTGCCACATGATAAGAGAGAGGGATGGAAAGAGTCATCATCATCATCATATCAGCCGAAAATTGTCCACTGCTGAACAAAGGCCTTCCCCCAAGGATTTCCACGACGACCGGTCCTGCGCTGCCCGCATCCATCGGCTTGCCTACGCTACGTTTTCCGGTGCGCGGTCGTCACTCGAGAACTTCACTACCCCATCGGCCATCTGTTCTACGAACTATGCGCCCTGCCCACTGCCACTTTAAATTAGCGATTCTGTGAGATATGTCGGTTACTTCGGTTCTCCTGCGGATCTCGTTGTTTCTGATTCGATCACGCAGAGAAACTCCGAGCATAGCACGCTCCATTGCACCTTGAGCCTTCTTATGAGGCCCACAGTAAGCCCATAGTAAGTTCGGAAAGGGTATCTATAGCCAAAATAAGTAGGTACACACATTAATGACTTTAGCAAGTTCTCACCAATGTAATCAAAAAACCGGCCAAGTGCGAGTTGGACTCGCACACTAAGGGTTTCGTACCACCACATCCCCACACAAGTATAACAATGACACCTCTCCATTTAAAACACAAGACATCAACGCGAGCGACTAAAAAATCTATTTCTTCATTCATTTCAGTCTCCTTAGCGCGAGTACGACTCACACTTGACAGGTTTTGATTATTGATATTTGTACTAAAGTATTAGTACTATAATAACACGAAGTTTTACGCTTTTTAACTAGTACCGTTTTACGATAGAGCAAAAACATAAAACCTAAAAAAGCCATTGAAAGCTTGCTCTACTTGTTTTATTATTTGTTGGGTACCTATCTATTATCTACAATAACGCATATTTTGTGAAATTTTCAGCTGGCTACCTATCGCGGTTCAAAAGATACTGCCTTTTAAATGTCGGATAGACGGACTTACAGCGTAGGCTTAGTAATAAGGTCCCGATACAAAGCGCGAACGAATCGTAAAACTTCAGCTTTCTAAGTCTAGTCTTCATAAAAATAACTTAAATATCTCTTTAAGAAAACATTCAGACAATCCTTTTATATTTTTACCGACTTCAAAAAGGAGGAGGTACTAAGTTCGCCTGTATATATATAATTTTAATGTATGTTCACCGATTTTTCCGTTTTTTGTGGACCGATTTTAAAAATTCTTTTTTCATTAGAAAGAGTATACTCCCAAAGGGGTTCCATTGTCACCAAGTCAGGATCTGATGATGGGATCCTAGGGAAATCGAAGGTAACCCTTCAAAAATAATGAAAAATTTGTATTTTAAAGGCACTAATTACGTGATTCATATGTTTCCTAAAGCTATTAAAATACTTGCGTCTGTAAGTCATATTCTCATGTTCATAAGCTGATGTAGGAAGGTACAACTCCTTAACGATTAGGAGTTGCAGGAAAATTATTTTTAATGTTATACAAAGATATATACGCAGGTATGCATAGACCGATAGTTTTATTCCTTCAGGTTATTCAGATGAGCTGATGATGGACGATTTAACTCCTTAACTTTCATGCTGCTGAGATGATGATGGAAGCCACAGGACTCTGTATATATTAATGAAACACATGTATTATGATTTGATAAATCGTATTGGTGAGTAAAGGTGATTGGATTTAACGTTGCTAGATAGATAAGCATTACCACTAAAAATAAAGAAAATAAAAAAAGTTTAAAAAACTTAAAACCGACTTCAAAATGAAATTCACTCTAAAGTATGAAATAATATTATTATACTTATATACACAACATTAACCAACAATAACGAAATCAAAGGAGGGTACGAATTAAATTAGGGGCTTAAAATTTTTATGAGGTCGGTACCAGTACACAGTTACTTACGTATTAAATGGTTTAGATTCGATGGTTTGCTGACACCGACCTGAAAAAAAATTTCAAGCCTCTAATTTAATTCGTACACACCTTTGATTTCGTTATTGTTGGTTAATGTTGTGTATATAAGTATAATAATATTATTTCATACATTTGAGTGAATTTCATTTTGAAGTCGCTTTTAAATTTTTTTAAACTTTTTTTATGCACACAGATTTACGTAATCTTAACTTCTAATTATACCGAGAAGTCCTTTCTACTCAGCAGTCACAGAAACCAGTTACTTATATAAAAAAAGTTTCGTATAAATTTAACTGTGGTTTCACACCATGAAACTGAATTGAAGAAACTTTTCTAATCACAATAGTTATTTGTTATACAAGAGTGCAAAGTTGCTTTTTAACCGCGAGCTCAATTTTGATGACCGAGCAAGCGAAGGAGTCTAAAATTGAATCACGAGCGCAGCGAGTAATTCTAAAATTAGAATCCTGATCGTCAGCGGGGGAATCAAAAGAGCACGAGGTGAAAAAACTTCGCACTCGAGTGCAACACGTAACTTTTCATTCCACCTCAGCGAGGAAATGACTAAATGCAAAAAAAAAACATTTGCCCATTACAAACTGTTTCAGTCAATTCTGTTGGCGTTAATTAAACTTCCTCGTCGCTATAATCACTCATTTTAGGTTTTTCACTTGTTTTCAAGTTTCTTGTTTTTAACCATAAGTATTAACAATATGACTTAAAAAGAAAATGGCGCAAGCAACGCAAATTAAAAAAAAGTACACCAAGAAGTTTCCAAGTCTAAGTTTTTAACAAATTAAAAAAGGTTGTATGATAAATTCGGCGCCATGGAGGTAGAAATAAATAGGTTTAATAATGTTATGAATTCACAAACTTAGTGCACACGATGTTCTAAATTCAATTTACTTTTTCCTCTAGTGGATAAAAACTTTTTTTCTCTCAGATATCGAAGATCAAAAATACAATTTCCTAGATGGGGGATGAAAAAAATAATTGTACGTTTTGAAAACAGTCTTTTCACAAAATCAGGTGATCAAATTTGTGTGAAAAGTTCAAATATATAAATTTCAACAAAAAATATTCAACATTACATTTGTTTGTTTGAAATTTTGATTCGAAGAAAATAAAAAAGTAGGTATGAACACATTCCCATACTGCATACACTGCTTTACAATGGAAATACCATCCATTATCCTAGCTCCATGACACTAGGTCTCCTGCGACTTGAAGACGCGCCGGAAATTTACAACTACCCGCGCTCCAACTCACAGCTGAGCTGAGCTGGTTGGATACAGCTGGCTTGATTTAGGGTGTTGCGACTTTAAGTTATACAGGGTAAAAAGAAAACAGGATTGTATTTACAAAACTAGCTTTTGCCTGCGGCTTAGCTCGAGTGGATATCGTTTTTTAAAGTAAAACTTCTTTACGCACGCTTGAGTAAGCTGGTGGATGCGTGACGAGAGCGTTATGGAAGTGTGGTCGGGCGAGGCGAACGGTAGTTGAGAGGGATATATATATTATACTAGCTGTCCCGGCGAACTACGTACCGCCTTACATTACATTACACTGCCCTACCCTACCCTACCCTACACTACACTACACTACCCTACCCTACCCTACACTACACTACCCTACCCTACACTACCCTTCCCTACCCTACATACACTACACTACACTACACTACCCTACACTACCCTACCCTACACTACCCTTCCCTACCCTACATACACTACACTACACTACCCTACACTACCCTACACTACACTACACTACCCTACCCAACCCTACACTACCCTACCCTACACTACCCTAACCTACCCTACCCTACACTACCCTACCCTACACTACCCTACCCTACACTACACTACACTACACTACCCTACCCTACCCTAACCTACCCTACCCTACATAAAAACCTTCTCCTGACAATAACGAACTCGACAAAAAAAGAATTAGCGAAATCGGTCCAGCCGTTCTCGAGTTATGCGCTTACCAACACATTTTGCGATTAATTTTTATATTATAGATAAGATAAAAAAGATTTGATAATTTTCAGAGGATAATAAAACTCTTTTCATGAACTGTCTATACCTCCATATGACAAAAAAGATTAGATTATTTTCCAAAGACCAAAGACTTCATCATCATCATCATCATCACATCAGCCGAAGGACGTCCACTGCTGGACATAGGCCTCCCCCAAGGATCTCCACGACGACCAGTTCTGCGCTGCCCGCATCCAGCGGCTTCCCGCGACCTTCACCAGGTCATCGGTCCACCGAGTGGGAGGCCTGCCTATACAACGCTTTCCGGTGCGTGGTCGCTACTCGAGAACTTTACTGCCCCAACGGCCATCTGTTCTACGAGCAATGTGCCCCGCCCATTGCCACTTAAGTGTAGCAATTCTGAGAGCTATGTCGGTTGCTTTGCTTCTCCTACGGAACTCCTCGTTTCTGATTCGGTCACGCAGAGAAACTCCGAGCATAGCACGCTCCATTGCCCTTTGGGTAACCTTGAGCCTTCTTAAGAGGCCCAAAGTAAGCGACCATGTCTCAGTTCCGTATATCATCACTAAAGACTTACTTTCAAACATATATAGACGGAGCTAAAGAACTTTTACTTCAGTCGTGTGGCAAAGTATATATATATTAGTACTAACATACAGTATGGACACTCCCTGCCACTCTCTAGATTGCGACCTCACGCCCTCGTCACCCAGATTGATACAGATTGGATACAGATACGCATCGTGAGGTCTAAAACACACTCGTATTTTTTTATGACTGTGCCCGCAATTTTGCGTGGAGTTTGAATCGCAAATTACTTTACTAGTAAGTTGACTTTCTCTAAATTTCAATTGCCCCGAAGAATGTTTCCTCCTATAACTCTCCACGAAAAATAGAAAATAATGGTACTACAAAACCCCCGGTGCGCACTTGGCCTGTTTTTGACATGGAATCATAAAAAAACATTTTTTCGACCAAAGAGTATAGAAATTATCACGTTTACTGTCGCCAAACAACCACTAGGACAAATAATTGGTCATACATTATGGTTTGGTCTCGTCAAGATCTTCATTTTGGATGAAGCTGTCCCACTTAAAAACGCTATAGCTTGGAAACTATTGAACCTAGGCCACTAGTTTTTAAATAGAAGTTCAAGATTCACTAACAAATAATACCTTATGACAAATAAAAATTATTGACACTTAACTATATTCAAAATTCAATTGGACAGACAAACGGACCATCGAGGTGTCAAAGGCATAGAATAAACAATAATATTATTACTGCATAAATGTCTCACGGGAAGCCGCTGGATGCGGGTAGCGCAGAACCGGTCGACGTGGAAATCCTTGGGGGAGGTCAATGTACATCAGTGGTAGTCCTTCGGCTGATATGATGATGATGAAATGTCTCACTAGAGGAGTGTGTAGGAAAAAAAAAATTTGCTACGCGCACCCTCGAGATCTAGATAACTGATAAAAATTTGAACCACACCCTTAGCCTCGCAATATATTTTTTTACTCATTTTTTTAATAAAATATCTCAATTAAAGTTAGCTTTATGTAATCCAGGTAAGTATAGCTTTCAGATTTTTTTTTCATAATTATATCTTTCATCGTTAAAAAGAAAGTTGCGTTATTACGTAAAAATATTTTTCAAGTTTTTACGTGTATTGTCAATGAAGTATTTTGTTGTTTTTTTTTGTAGGAAAATCCAAAATTTTGCAGCAGAAATTAATTCGTCGTTCTTGAATTATCCAAAAATAATATTGTATAGAGCGTCGGTGGCGTAACGCCTAGGACCGCCGCCTCCTGTCCGGGAGGTTGTGGTTCGAATCCCGCCACGTAACAATGTGATATCGAATTTAGATTTCATATGTACGTTTATCCGACGCCCTTAAGGTGAAGAAAAACATCGTGAGGACACCTGCACACGCCTGCGAAGAAACTCGCAGGTTGTGTGTGATGTCGACCAACCCGCACTGGGCCCGCGTGGTCGACTAAGGTCCGATCGCCCTAATTTATGGTAGGCTCAAGCCCCTCGGTGGGGACGTTTATGAGCTGATATGATAAATATTGCAATCGCCGTAGCATCCACATTTAGGGAAATAAAGCCCTCCCTTCCGCCACACTGCGGTGCCTCTGGTGAAATCGGGAGTTTTTTGGCGGGATTTGTGGTGGACGCATTCGTAGTTTTATTTTGTTGTTTATTCATTGTTTTCTGCTGGGATTTTGTTCAAGAAGTGGTGCATTTTGGAGAAAATCGTCTAGTGCACGTGAGCAATGTGGAGAACAAGAAAATAAAACGAAGGAGGACGTGAGAACCCAACTTGCTCTGGGTGCAGTTTTATAGACGCCCAACAGCAACTGGTTGTTCCACCTCAGAATGCAGCTGCTGCAAATGCTGTCAAGAACTTCAGAGAAGATTTGTAATGCACCGGCACTAGCATTACAAATCCAAAAATAAATGAAGAAAGTGAAAATTATTTACGAATCCGGCTGAAGGACTAGTTTCCATGGCCAAGAAAAATTTACAACAAATCTGGTGAAATCCGCTCAAGACCAACCTAACGAACAACTATGCCAAGCATCAACGACTAGTCCAGTTTAAAGCGGTTCCCATAATGTTCCCATACAAGATGATGCATTAAATTCCCAGCTATTTGAGGAAAATCGTATGCCCAAAAATTCGAGCCTGAACGATACCGTGCGCATAATTTTACCGGTGACTGGCATGTCTCTCCACGGTAGTGTTTTAAACACCGTATGCCTAGCCTAGTGACTATAATAATAATAATTATTATTTACTAGCTGTCCCGGCGAACTTCGTTCCACCGTACACTACACTACCCTACCCAAACCTTCACTACCCTACTCTACATTACCCTACCCTATCCTACACTATCCTACCCTACCCTACCCTACACTACCTTACCCTAAACTACACTACACTACCCTACCCTACACTACCCTACCCTACACTACACTACCCTACCCTACCCTCCACTACACTACCCTACCCTATTCTACCCTACCCTACCCTAAACTACCCTACCCTACACTACCCTACCCTACCCTACCTACACTTCACCTACACTACACTACCCTAAAACCAATTATTTTTTGACACATATTTTGTTATTGATGAATATCATATTTTTAATACTTATTATCCTATTCCGGACGAAGACAAATGCAAAAACACAAAAATCATAAAAATTTGTCCAGCCGTTCTTGAGTTATAAATGGTATAACTAACACGACTTTCTTTTATATAAATAGACTAGCTGTCCCGGCTAACTTCGTTACACCTTACACTACACTACACTACCCTACCCTACACTACACTACCCTACCCTACCCTACAATACACTACCCTACCCTACCCTACCCTACCTACACTACACCTACACTATACTACCATAAAAACCATTTTATTTTACATATTTTTTTATTGATGAATATCATCCTTACTAATATTATAAATGTGAAAATGTGTTTGTTTCTTAATGAAATTTGGCATGCAGGTAGCCTGTGTCACAAGGAAGGACATAGGCTACTTTTTATCCCGTGAAAATAGCATAACCTGATGCAATTCCCGAGGGAACTGAAAATATACTCTTTTTTGGTTAATTAACATAGCAACGGAACAATCGATTGTGTGATTTTTTGCACCGAGATGGTTGAGGGGGTGGGAAATGACACAATTTACTAATAAGCATATCCTGACATAGTTCCCGAGGGATGTGGGGAAAATTTATGTCCACGCTCGCGAGCCGCTCGCGGCTTGCGCACCGCGCACCCTCTAAGTCATTCACAAAAACGATGTCCACGCGGGCGAAGCCGCGGGCAAAAGCTAGTATTTTAATACTTATTATCTCGTTCCACCTTACAATAAACTACACTACATTACACTACCCGAACCTACACTACCCTAACAGACCCTACACTACACTACCCTACCCTACCCTAACTACACTACACTACCCTACCCCACCCTTAAACCAATTATTTTTTGACTGTGACTGATAATATTTTTTATTGATGAATATCATATTTTAATACTTATTATCCTATTCCGGACGAAGACAAAATATGCAAAAACACAAAAACCATAAAAATTTATCCAGCCGTTCTTGAGTTATATTATATAAATGGTGTAACTAACACGACTTTCTTTTATATATATAGATTACGATAGGGGATGCAAATACGAATCAAAAATATTAGAATATTTTAACCTAAAGCGTCAAATTACTAAGATGGATTGCCAAAGCAATAATTACAGCCTAACATATCTTATAGTAAGTGACATTTTAGGTCAAAATATCTTGTTAAATTATTATCGGTTTGTATTTTCAATCGACTTCCAAAAAGGAGGAAGTTCTCAAATCGACTGTCTTTTTTTTTATGTTTATTTGTTCCGTGATATCTTCGAAAATTGTGAACCGATTTTTATGATTCCTTTTTTATTCGATATTATACTGCCAGATTGGTTCAATATAAATTTTATTATAATATGGGTTTAGTCATCATCATCATATCAGCTGAATTAGAGCTAGCGGGCCATAGTCGACCACGCGATTTACTTATACTATGACGGTGGGCTGGTCCAGTGAGGGTTAGTCGACTTCACACACAACCTGCGATTTTCTCCGCAAGCGTGTGCAGGTTTCCTCACGATGTGTTCCTTCACCGTAAGAGCGTCGGATAAACGTACATTAACATATCAGCTCATTTACGTCCCTACTGAGGGGCTCGAGCCTATCCTGAATTAGGGCGATCGGGACTTAGTCGACCACGCGGGCCCAGTTGGTCGACTTCACATACAACCTTCGAGTTTCTTCCCAGTCGTGTGCCGGTTTCCTCACGATGTTTTTCTTCGCCGTAAGAGCGTCGGATACACGTACATACGAAATCGAAATTACGTACGTGGCAGGATTCGAACCACGACCACCCTGACAGGAGGTAGCGGCACTTGCCATTACGCCACCGACGCTCTAAAACGTACATATAAAATCTGAATACGTGGCAGGATTCGAACTACGACCAGGCGGCGGCCCTAGCCTAGTATTTTTTAGAATATTAACAAAAACCAAAAATTATTATCCAAAATTGTACTAAGCTGTTGCTATAGAAGTCTCAAGAAGAATGAAGTATGTTGTACTTTAGTTCTTAACGTTGTCAATTATTGTTTTCTTACAGAGCATTACGACTTACACAATCTTGTATTAGATAGACAAACAACGTGCATAATTGAATAGCTCCCGGCTGGAAGAGCTAAACACTACAATCAACGAACAATGTCTCTCTAAACGTACATTAAAAGGACAGAAAGTGTCAAAAATTCGTGTTATTTCATTTCTCTAAATGATGTGTGTCATAGAAACTACAACTCTGTTTCGTAGGCTTAGAAATGAAAATGAAACACGATGGCGAAGTGATATCATTTTCAGAGAAACGCTGGGTTCACATTCGTAACGTAGTGATACACAGATGTTTGAAACACTGAAAAGGCCGAATAATTTATTTTCTTTGAGGAGAGCAACATAGAGTCTCACATATATATTTTTTATTATTTTTATATAGAAAACTTGCAGTTTGTGGCGGCAGCTGTCATCTAGAACGCGCTATTAAAGTTTCTTCGCCACTGAGTAATATATGTCACCGGGATATTGTGAAAACCGCGATATTACAATCTCACTAGATAGATTATGATATAACGGTAAATTGTGAATCGGATCACAATATCACGGCCTATTCTTGTACCTCCGAGTTTTTATTCCGATGATTTCTTCTGCTGCGAAGCATTCTTCTACCCAGGGGGGGAGCCTAGCGAGCTCATTTATTTAGTGCTTTTCACTTCGTTTAGTGTTATTGTAATGTCACTAGTGAGTTTACAATTATATTATTATTATTATAACAGCTCATATACGTCCCCACCGAGGGGCTCGAGCCTACCCTGAATCAGGGCGATTAGGCCTTAGTCGACCACTCGGGCCCAGTGCGGGTTGGTCGATTTCACACACAACCTTCGAGTTTCTTCGCAGGCAAGAGTTTACAATGTCACTAGTGAAATTGTAAAAAATATGTTACAGTTTACAATCTTTCGACAGTTCACAATCTCGCGAAATTTACTATCTTACGGTGACATATATACAACTCCCGACCATTGACGGTTGGTCTGCGGCCGGACCCCAGGCAAAGTATACAGGGTGACTGGTAAGTAGTGCAAATCCTTTTAAGGGGATAAACTACATGTAATTTGCAATAGAAAAAGTCATATCAACTGAGGGTCGGAAATCAACGGTTTTCGAGTTGAAGCCCATTTAATTTTAAAATTTTGTATGAAAAACGCAATTGTTTAAATGCAATGTGATTTTTCAAATAAAATTACAATACAGAAAGCGTGCAAAATACGGTAAAAACTTCCTTATTTTAACAGATTCCCAACAAAGTAAAAAAGTTTAAAAAAAAAACAAATTAACTGCAACAAAAAACAATGATTGTTGTCTGATAAAGGGTGCCTCAAGTCCCATACAAATGTTCAATTAACATTTCATGTTTTTTTTTATTCCATATTTTATCATGTTGAATTTACAAACATCTCTGACCCTCTAGCAACATTGACTAACTTTAATTCACAAGCTCATCCAAAAATTCGAACTAAATTGTTGGATTATAATTAGTATGGGATTTGAGGCCCCCTTTCAACAACAATCATTGTTTTTTGTTGCAGTTAATTTGTATTTTTTTAACTTTTTTACTTTCTTGGGAATCTGATAAAATAAGGAAGTTTTTACCGAATTTTGCACGCCTACTGTATAGCAATTTTTATTTGAAAAATCACATTGCATTTGAACATTTGCGTTTTTCATACAAAATTTTAAAATGAAATGGGCTTCAACTCGAAAACCGTTGATTTCCGACCCTCAGTTAATATGATTTTTTCTATTGCAAATTAGATGCACTTTATCCCCTTAAAAGGATTTGCACTACTTACCAGTCACTCTGTATATATTAGTACTAACATTCAGTACGGACACTCCTTGCCGCTCTCTAGATTGCGACCTCACGCCCTCGTCACCCAGATTAATACAGATTGGTTACAGTCTGGTTGTCGAACGCATAGGATTTCGCCGCCATTTTGTTTGTTCCGTCATTCCTTTTTTGAAATGTCATTTCTGGCCCATTGTATAAAGTATCCAGGGTGTGCCCCAGGCATAACACCTCGCTGAGATAAGTTTAGGCGATACTCCGCACACGTAGGCTAAGTCCGGGTTGGTGGAGGCTGAAGGTTGTAGGCTTAATGGCGGACCTTTTAGGCATCTGACACGGCTTAACGACTGCCATTTATCTATGGTAACCGGACCAAGAGCTTGAAGTGCCTTGTGAAGCATGGAAAAGGTCGAAAAATATGCCGCTAACAGTCAAACCCATCCAGTTAATGACCGTGCTTCGGGTCGGTAAGCCTGCGTGATCGACACAGCCACGCAATTTACACTGACCAATGACCGTTTTTATTTATTCACAATTGGGAAGCCCTTGGCATCATCTAACCTGATGGTAAGTGACAATGAAGCCGAAGATGAAAGCGGTCTTACCAAGATTCCCCAACGCAATTGAGAACTGGCTATCTTATCTTCAACCTGGAACACAGCAATGTTGTTAATACTAATGTTTGGCGGCAAGACTTAGATAAGATGGTGGTAGCTAGCCAGGCGGGCTTAGAAAATGCCCTACCATTAACCAAATCGAGTCTTACAAGTTGACCCCACCGGGAATCGATCGAACCCGCGACCTCCTGGTGAGAAGCGAATTAGCATAATGACGCCACGAAGGCGGTATCTATAATCATCATCATCATATCATATCATATCACATCATCATAATTGTCAGTAAGTTAAATTATCCACATTTGTATCTTTTCCTCAGTCGTTTTAAGAATGTTAGGTCTAATCCATGGCTTGTTGTGATTTTTTGAATTCCTTTGACGTGTAAGACGTACATGTTTAGTAACTGTTTGTTCAATCTGTGTTTTAAAGTCTATCCAAGAATTTTTGATCTCATTGGCATCAAAGTCAAGATTTTCCAGCAAATCACACTATATGGATTCATAATCTGCTTTCTGTAAATTTCTACGCAGTGATTTTGCTATAAACGAGGAAGTCTTATTCAGACAAACCTGAATGGTAGCTACCAATACTTGGTGATCACTTTTTCCTATGTTAGCGTAATGCTCCACTTTAGTACATAAGTCTTCTTCATTGCACAAAATCAGGTCTAACAGAGATTCTTGATCGTTTCTTTTCCGGGTAGGTTTTGTAACCAATTGTTGCTTTCAGTGAACATTTCTACAAACTTTTCACATAATAAACTATATCCGTCTAGCTTAGTAACATCCGTCTTTTTAATTATCTTGGGCGTGTTATTTATATAATTAATAATGATATCTGACTCACCATTCGTGGCCTTTTGCTCCAATTCCTCTCGCAAACGTTGGTATGGCGTCAAGTCATTTTTAGCTTTGATAAGCATTACAATTACATTTGTTGGAAAATTTAATAGCCCGACCTGATATGATAGGAAGTCTGCCTTTTCCATAATTCTATCTATATCTCTGGTGGTCTTTCAAAACAACGCCCTCACGTAGTCGCGTATTTACGTTGGTATGGCGTCAAGTCATTTTTAGCTTTGATAAGCATTACAATTACATTTGTTGGAAAATTTAATAGCCCGACCTGATATGATAGGAAATCTGCCTTTTCCATAATTCTATCTATATCTCTGGTGGTCTTTCAAAACAACGCTCTCACGTAGTCGCCCAGAGGACGACACCAAATGCATTTGCATTTTACCACTAACGCTTTTGCTCATTGGGATCCGTGGTTAGACGAAAAGAACGCTCTCATTACCCGACTGCGCCAGAAAGAGGGTCATGGTTTTCGAGTGTTTGTATGTTTATTTCTTTGGCACGCTCTGTAGCCTAAACGGCTTTATGGATTTAAGAGTGCGAGGTGTCGTTAGATTTTTCTTGATCCCGTAAATGACATAGAATACGTTTTTAGCCGACTTGCCCAAAAAAGAGGTTATTTTTTCTCTGGCACGCTCTGTAGCCTATACGGCTTGATGGATTTTGGAATGTGACGTGGCATGAGATTCGTTATAATTTCGTCAGTGATATAGGATAAATTTTTAACCAACTGGGCAAAAAATAGGGGTTAAGTTTTAATACAGCGGGTTTTAAATTTTTATTAAATTCCTAAAGTTATTTCTGTTTTTGTTTCGCATTAAACTGAATTAACAAATTCGAGCATTGTTTGTTGATAATCTTAATATAATTGTTTACAAAATATCTTACAAATCACATCCAAATTTTAAAAGTGTACATAAACAAGTCGAAGCGGTCGTATGTGAATGCGATCCCAGAGGTTAAATAACCATAAAAACAACTTTACCTGGATGGATTTGAATATGGTAACTTAAACGAGTCTTTCCCCGTGGTCCTACTATTTTGTTCTTCTAGTAGAACCATAGACACAACCTGTGCCCTGTGGTCCTACTATATTATTTCTAAGCTTTATTTTATAAAAAATGCCGTGTATCTTGATTGAATACGGTCAAATTGGTTAAGTTTTGTGAAATTTAGTAAAATTTTTGAAATTTGTTAAAATATTGTGACATTCGTTTGAATTTTCTTTAATGTGGTCAAATTAGGTTGTTTTGGTTAAAATTTTGTTCGATTACTTAAACTTCTTGCACCTCTGCTTTGACACTCTCACATGACCTAGGTATGTTTGTAAAGCGAAAAATAATTCAAAATAAAACCTACGGAACGTTCGCCGCCGTTTACCTTAACGCTAACATACAAGTCCGCTTGGCTGGATTTTATGCAGGTACATACAGTCCGCCCCGAATTCCGTGGCGTTCAGCCATTGTGCAGAGCACTTCCCGTGAAGTACATTCAAAGGGAAAACTAGATCACCGCACGTCCGTTTTAGCTTTTCAACTGACTTTCAAAAAGGAGGAGGACAAATCAAAAAGGAGGAGATCGTCAATTCGATTGCATGTTTTTTTTTGTTATACGCAATATCTTCGCAGATTGTGAACCGATTTTCATGATTGTTTTTTTATGTGATAGAGTAAGCTGGCAAGTTGGTCCCATATAAATTTAATCAAAATCGGTGTAATACTTTTTATGGATAATTCACAAAAAAACAAGAATCGTAATGAATAATTGTGCTAAATTGTTGCGAAGGAAGTTGGTTTTGAACGTGTTTAGCGTTTACAAATTATTGCTTGTTAAATTACATAGCGTACAGGGAGTCAAAAAGAATGTAGTGTAAAGGTTGTTAAAATTGCCTATATTTAATATTATAGGAAAAGATTCTAAAGTAGGAAAAATAAAAAAACGGATATCCTATTGAATAGACGGATAGACGTTTCGGATAGAAAGTGGAAAAGCCGTGTGACGACCGACCGTCAGTAAAAAAAGGATACTTAAACAGTTCTGATCCCTGTAAAACTGTACCATAATAATATATAATATTTTGAGGTTTTTGACCAATAGACTCCATAGACTTTTTTCCAGTGTGAAGATTTCTAAACACTTCCGGTATCAGGTTTCATACAAACGTTGAAATATTTACATAAAAATAGCAAAAAAAAAAAAACAGTAGGGAACTTGTACAAATTAATATGAGTAGAAAGCCAATTTCATTAGCTAATTACATACTAATCAGTTGTTATAGATTTTATACAAAAACAACGGTACCATTCGATTGTAAGCGGAGCGCGCTCCCTCCGCTTACATTCAATACCCCGTTGGAGAGTATGCGCAAGGGTTATTTAAAGACAACAAATGGGCTTAATTTGGGTAAAATGAATCCTATTACACTCATGGAATTAAGACGAATTTAACTTCGCATTGCAAAATTGCAGGCTCAGCCGAAAGTAAAATTTTTTAATAGTACATTACTGCAGCGGCCAGCAAAAGAGGCATTGATGGATGAACGTGTAAATGTGGGCCTAGGCGAAGCCGAAGTCTTGTTTATCAACGCCTAGTTGTGGCCAAGGCTTGTATAGTACTTTTTTAATTATGCGCAGAAATCAAAACTTCAATAATTACTTTTCAAAATCAATGACGAACAACGAACAACAGTATTTTTTCACGCGCCAAAGTGTTCATTTGTTTTTTTTTTTCAATAAACAGCGTTCTATTTGCAAGTTCAGTCGAAATTTCAATATAAACTTTGATAAGTTACCTCCTTGGTTGCCATGTTTCGGAGTAAAATATAGTTCCGTTTTTAAATTAAACGACAGATATGAGTTTACATAGTAATTTATTTGGCCCCTAAACAAGACAGATATGGATTTTCATACAAATTTTGTCGACCGCAGCTCGCATATATTTGACCAGTACATCAATTTCGATTTATTTCGAAGAAGGTTGTCAAAATAAAGCTCAAATTTTCAAGCATGTCTGAGAAAAAGTATTTTATTCAATGTAATTAGATAAAAAAATTAAACTTTTTGAAAATATACGTACACTCGCCCGAAAAACCTTACCCCCTTCGTGGACAGTCAGGTAGTTCGTAAAATAATCAAGACAGAAGCCAATTAATCTAGCCAAGAACATAAGAATTCCTTATTTTATTTTCTTTCGCCCATTTCTGAAGGATATTATGCAGGAACAAACTTAATTTCGTCCCCACTTTTTGCAGTCGTCTGTACCTATATTCTAGTTGAATTTAGAACAAGTATTGAGATGAAAAAGTGGATTATAAAGATATCTATAGCAAGATATACAATCGATCGGTCACTAAATATCATCACCACAGATCAGAAAAAAAATTGCCGCTCCGATAGATTGCTGAAGGGGGCGTGGCAGACGCGTCAACGTCTTGTACAACGAGCCTGTTGCTGTCATTCGATAGTAAAACTGGGCAGTTTTACTATACTGGTATCACCTTATCATTGTAACTCTGTCAATTTTAATAAACTCAATCTTATATTGTACAATTTTAAGTCTATTTTTATTTAATTATTTTTAGGTTTGTTTTTTTTTTGTTTTTGACGGAGGTTACTTTAAAAAAATACCCAATAGCATTAACCTGTTTGTAGTGTGCTGTATGTGTTATGGCTCGCTCGATGCTAGTACTAAAAATCAACATCAGCGTTCTATAGAATTCTTCTATTATATATTAACAGAACCATGTAAATAAAATACATTTATGTACACTCATATCGTAAAATTTGAATTATGAACTTCAAAACGAGTTCATATTGATATACTTTACCGAAATAAAAATATATAAAATATTTTTTTTACGATTACTATACATGACAAATCCAAGAAGATAATATCACCAAGGATATTCCTTCAATTATTATCTTCTAATGGCATGCATATGCGGGGCGCGCCGTTTTTAAAGCATTGCAAAAAAAATTTTATTCATCTAGTTTTTTTTTCTTCGTCATTTTTTTACCTGTCTGTGACAGCGCGCCCGCTGTAGCGAATACGCGGTGGTATGCTGGGTCTTGGTGCTATTATACGTTTTGTTCGACGTAAGTACTGAATTTATTTCGTGGGAAAAAAATCTTACTTTTTTTTAACTCCACAATTGATAAGCCCTTGGCATCATCTCTTTTAATGGTAAGTGACGATGATGCCGAAGATGGAAGCGGGCTTACAAAGATTCCCCAATGCAATGGGGATCTGGCTATCTTATCTTCAAGCCGGAACACATCAATGCTGTTATCACTGATGTTTGGCGGCAAGACTGCGATAAGATGGTGGTAGCTAGCCAGGCTTGTTATGAAAATGCCCTACCACCAAACCAAACCGAGTCTTACAAAGTTGACCCCGCCGGGAATCGGACCCGCGACCAACGGTGTGGAGGCAATGGACTGACCATTACACCACAGAGGCGGTTACTCTTTCAACTTTGATGTTTTATTTAGTAGGTTTAATCCCAATGTTTGAGATTAGATGAAGACAGTAGTGTGTGAAACTGCTCATCACTAGGTATTAAAACACTCGTATGATAGTATTAACTCATACTCGTGTTTTATTACTTCTCAGTATGTAACAGTATCATAAAATACTATTTCATCACATCTATTCGAAAAACGACGATTGATTCCTCAATAAGTGCGAATAAAATTCTACTTTGCTCCCTGTAGGGACTTTTGTTTCTTTATTTTGATTGGTCCGCGTACGTGATACGAACGTGGACCAATGCGAAGACAGAATTCTCAAACCAATGTCAACAGGTACATACTAGTTTATTTCTCTCTTATGTGGTGATGAAAAATTGTGTTTGTCACTCGGGGCCAAAATATTTTATTCTCGGGCGACGTATATTGAATTTCTCGCTAAACTCAGGATTCTACTATAGATTCTCTCACTAAGTTCAGGATTGTACTCTAGATTCCCTCGCTAAACTCAGGATTCTACTCTAGATTCCCTCGCTAACCTCAGGATTCTACTCTAGGTTCCCTCGCTAAACTCAGGATTATACTCTAGAATCTCTCGCTAAACTCAGGATTCTACTCTAGATTCCTTCACTAAATTCAGGATTCTACTCTAGATTCCTTCACTAAATTCAGGATTCTACTCTAGGTTCCCTCGCTAACTCAGGATTATACTCAAGATTCCCTCGATAAACTCAGGATTCTACTCTATATTCCCTCGCTAAGTTCAGGATTCTAATCTTGATTCCCTCGCTAAGCTCAGGATTCTACTCTAGATTCCCTTGCTGCGCTCGTAAATCTTATATATAAAATTCTCGTGTCACAATGTTCGTTCCCGTACTCCTCCGAAACGGCTTGACCGATTCTCATGAAATTTTGTGAGCATTTTGAGTAGGTCTGAGAATCGGTCAACATCTATTTTATTTTAGGGTAGGGTAGTGTAGGGTAGGGTAGGGTAGTGTAGTGTAGGGTAGTGTAGGGTAGGGTAGGGTAGTGTAGTGTAGTGTATGTAGGGTAGGGTAGTGTAGGTTAGGGTAGTGTAGGGTAGGGTAGGGCAGTGTAATGTAATGTAAGGTGGTACGTAGTTCGCCGGGACAGCTAGTTTACTATACAATCCTTCGCTTAGCTTAGAATTCGAACAAAAATTTCCTTTACTTGATACTTAAATAACCCTTCAAACCGCTTTAGCGTTGGCCGGTATAAATGCCTGGTGACATTCAACCCGCTTGAAAGGATAACTAATTTTCCCTGGTGTGGTTGGCCGGTCAACCAAACCGTTCAAGATGTCCTACCGACCAGTTATTAGTTCCTGTTCGCATGTTCCTATGCTGTGTAGGTAAGTATCATATTTCCGCGCCAGCACCAAGGAATTTTCTTTGTACTGCTTATTCCTTCACTTCACCAAATATCCACTCCAAATAGTTGACTAAGGTGATCTCATTGGCCTCGAGATGTTATTATAGCTGCTTCGCAAATAGGTGACCCTCTGAAAGGACCCTATGGCCCTCTGTTCAAAAGCGCTGGCCTGGCATTGAAAAAAATTATTTGCCCCGAATATTTTTATATCGTCAGTAGAATTTAATTAACTTCGCAAATTTCTAATAATAAAAAAACATTTTTGTTCAAATAGCACCACCGGCTCGTGAAACATCCGGTCGAAAATAACATCGCATTTAATTCCATCCTTAATTGAAATAAAACAATTCAGATGCTGAAAAATAACTGCTTTGTTTAATAACGCCGACGTACAATTTTATATTACGAACAAGTTGAAAAAGTAAATTAAAAAGTGATTTTTTGGACTCTGCGTCTAATCAGAATAGGTAATGGTTTGTTAGCATTTTTATTTTTGAGTACATACCCTAACGGTAAATTTTTTCACCTCAATTAAAATGCATAAAATTGACTATTATAGGTCTAGATAAACATTGGTATATGTAGCATTTTTGAGATCTTCCCATATTTTTATGTGTTGAAAAACGTCGTATGATACACGTGTGTATTGATGATTACTCACTTGTACCATAATGTACTATTACAATAGCTGTATTTTAAAAACTAGTCATTAATTAAAGTTGCTACTACACTTACAGCAGGTGAGATGATGCCAAGGGCTTACCAGTTCTGAATAAAAAAAATATGAAAAAAATGAAATACCTAATAGCCTAATTTTTAAAAAAATAAAATTTAATTAATCATCAATACACACGTGTATCATACGACGTTTTTCAACACACTTGTAAAGAAAATAATAATAAATAATAGTTCAGTAGTTTTTGCGTGAAAGGGTTACAAACATCCATACATACAAACTTTCGCGTTTATAATTTGAATAGAATGGCCGATGGTGGTCGGGCCTTTAGCTCGTCGCGCTTAGCATCAAGCTCTGTGCGTCGCTGTGCTTTAAAGTCAAACACCTTTGCGTTCACTGTATGCATCCATTGTAAATTTGTGACCGATCTTCTGCCAGAGTTTCCCATAGAGATTCATCTATAGAACACATCTTTATACCGCAGCGCAGGAGTTGGCCGCCTTGTTTTCGCTTCCCGTCCTGCAGCTCTGAGTAGAAGATCATGTGTCGCTTTACCACATCTTTATACCATAGCGCAGGAGTTGGCCGCCTTGTTTTCGCTTCCCTTCCTGCAGCTCTGAGTAGAAGATCATGTGTCGCTTTACCACATCTTTATACCATAGCGCAGGAGTTGGCTGCCTTGTTTTCGCTTCCCTTCCTGCAGTTCTGTGTAGAAGATCATGTGTCGCTTTACCACATCTTTATACCATAGCGCAGAAGTTGGCCGCCTTGTTTTCGCTTCCCTTCCTGCAGCTCTGAGTAGAAGATCATGTGTCGCTTTACCACATCTTTATACCATAGCGCAGAAGTTGGCCGCCTTGTTTTCGCTTCCCTTCCTGCAGCTCTGAGTAGAAGATCATGTGTCGCTTTACCACATCTTTATACCATAGCGCAGGAGTTGGCCGCCTTGTTTTCGCTTCCCTACCTGCAGGTCTGAGTAGAAGATCATGTGTCGCTTTACCACATCTTTATACCGCAGCGCAGGAGTTGGCCGCCTTGTTTTCGTTTCTCTTCTCTTCCTGCAGCTCTGAGTAGAAGATACCTATATACTTATATTCTCAGTCTGTTCAGCTGACACCATTGATTTGATTGAAGAAACAGCTCGATAGCTACTGAAATTTCCTTTCTACTCGTATGTAGTTTCAAACAATAAAGTATCTTTGCACATCATATATATATATATACTAGCTGTCCCGGCGAACTTCGTACCGCCTTACATTACATTACACTGCCCTGCCCTACCCTACACTACACTACCCTACCCTACACTACCCTACCCTACCCTACATACACTACACTACACTACCCTACCCTGCCCTACCCTACACTACACTACCCTACCCTACCCTACACTACCCTACCCTACCCTATCCTATCTCTCAAGTTGGATCGAACTGCACATGGTGTGCGAATTTTATTATAATCGGTTAAGTGGTTTAGGAGTCCATTGAGGACAAACATTGTGACACGAGATTTATATATATTAAGAGATATATATCGCCGTCATCTGGTTGAATCTGCTATTTGATTAAATGACTAGCGCGTTCATTGAATGACGACATTTAATTGAATGACTAAAGGACAACTCGTCAAGTTGTTTAATGTAACGTTCAACGTCTTGACTGTACGTTATTTAGCCAAGTTGTTAAATGGGATATTCCGAATAAAAACCGACGATTTCTTCTTCTGTGAAGTATTCTGCAACCCGGAGGGAGAGTGGGAGCCTAGCTTCGCGAGGCTCTTTGACTGTATAATCAATCAAACTAGACCGAACCTAATATCGCTCGCTTCGCTCGCTCATTTACAGTTTTTTTGGAAAAATCTAATTTATGCCAACTCCCTTTTCGTTGTATGGAATTTTACGTTCACAATGTGAACAAGAATACAAAGTTACAAAGCCCTAATTCTTACAAATAAACTAAATAATAACTATGAACTAAATTTCAATCACCTGACTGATTTTACGTCCGCCCTGTTCAAAGGGCTATGTTACAATCCGCTAACTAGTTGGACGTTGAGTGACGCTTGTTCAATGAACGTTCGACCAAGTCATTCAATTGAATGTCGTCATTCAATGAACGCGCTAGTCATTCAATCAAATAGCAGCCAGATGACTGCGACATATATTGTGTCAAAAGCTCTGAGGTAACACACATAAAAAAAAAACATACAGACGAATTGAGAACCTCCTTTTTGGAAGTCGCTTGAAAATAACATAACTTTTTACCTTTTTCAATTTTTTTCATTGTTATTTTAAAAACTACCATGGAATACTACTGGCATATTGAAGTGTGTATTTAGTTAGACTAATCGACTAAGAAAATTTAGAGCTTTAAATGTGTCTGATTTACCCGTATAATGCAAATCTCTGTGCATTAAGGTCCAAGATGGGTCAAATGACAATATTCAATTCAAATTACGTATCAACCTGTATGGATAAAATAGGTTTCTTTTTCTGTTATAAAAGTTAACGAATCGTGTTTCTACAACTGAAAAATGAAGCCAATGAAATGAAAAACCAGGTTATAATCTATCACTTCCATATGTTTTGTAATTGTAGAGAAAAATCGAGATCCCTGCCACCAAAACTTCTAATGCGTCGCCTTAAGGTACTGGTTTTGTTTAGAAAGTACTTATATTTCCATTTCCAGGTCCTATGCGTAGGGATATCAAAAACAATATGGGATACCTACCAGAACACAATGAGACAATACAAATAGCCAAACAATCTTGCTGTAGCACATCCACATACACGAATCCAATGTGTTTACCTACACTGTCTCGGTCATAGACCTTCAATCTTTGGACGAGTTCGTGCAAAACTTACAACTTACTTTTATTTTTTTTGCCAGTCAAGTCATGGAAGCCATCTATATATATGTACTACGTACTAGATTTCGCGACCCGAACACTCACTCTGTTCGACTAAACTTGACTTCAGACTGTACACCTTTACTTTATTGTGGCTTCGCCATTCACGCAGTGTGGGCGCGGATACGGAACATCACTAATAATACCATACGAAAATTTGAGGCAAAGAAAAAGAACCTGGGCGTAAACAACAATTCAGTTGTAGAGTAAATCGAATTATTTTTTGGTAAATAAATAAATAATTATATCGTAATACCACAATAGAAAAGATTATTTTTTCATTTAATTTCTTACCGATTTTGGCACGTTCCAGTTTTACATCCACTTTGTCAAGCTAGGTACTTGACAGCTATTACAATCATAGACCAAAATACGCAGAAGTAAGTTCCATTATAGAACCAGTGGTAGATAAAAATATATGCCTGAACATAAACTACTTATAAATTTTTAAATAGAGTGTGATTTTATACACTACGAAGGAACGGCTTGTTTTTACACTACGTCGAACGAAATGCGTCAGTGCCATGAAATTTCATGGCGCTTACGATGTTTTGGTCGCAAGAAAACTTATAATCTATAGATGATCTAGCGCTGCATGTTTTAATGGTTTGGTTAGACGACATAATTAACAATGTTTAGCGCTGCAGCGAACTTTAGTTCTAAATTAAACCAGAAAAAAATTGTTTTCTTGAAAATTTTTGTCTATCAGTACAATAAATGTATTTGTTGGAAGCTAAATTAGGACTACTTTCAGGTCTCCGATTGAGCTGAAATTTTACACATTTAGTTTGGATCACAATGCAAGTCACTTAATTCTAAATCCAATATGGAGGACTCCAAAAGATGGGGACCAGTTATTTTTATGTACCCCCATGATATGGGTTTCAATTGAAAAGGATTATTGAGAAAAATACGAAAAAAGTAAGATAGTTCCCAAAAAAGTCCTTAGCTAATAATATCAACCTGTTAAAGACCCAAACTCCACAATTTAGGAGAGGAAATAATTGAAAAAGGCTACGACAACATGTCGTGTCACTCACTGGAAAGAGGTCGAACAAGAGTGATGGTCTTATTTATCTAACACCATCATTTGCTCGCGGCTTTGGTTGAGTGGGAATCGTTTTTATGAGTGTCTTTGAGGGTGAATGGTGTGCGAGCCGCAAAGTGTAAAGACCTGCTTGGTACAGCCTATGTGTCCTAGGAGGCTACCATGTACATCACTGCCTGACGTCTGAGATGTTTGCTGCTATACCACCTGGCAGAGCTACCCTGCACTTCCTTTATGGGAAGTGATCCTTTTTATTTCCTTTCCCAGTGGCATGTCCGCAATCTTCTTTTGGACCTAATGAACTTTTTTTTTTAATGAGATGTGAAATTAGTGTTAATCTGTAACTAAGCAAGCACAGTGAAAATAAATAATACTAGCAGTCCTCCTCGACAATGCCCGGATAGTCCGACGCTTTCTCTACTCGTCGCACTGAACTCCAGCTGACTGTGAGCTGAAGTTCTAGCTGAAATGAGCAGTACAGCTTTAGCTTAATTTTGTATGTTAATAAGTAAGCTTAGTAGATGAGGTTTACTTACTTAAAGTGCCTATACAAATTGATATAGCTGCTTGCGACTCGCGCACCACTTACCCTCAAGCACTTTTTTTTGTGTAGCTATTTATTACGTAAGTATGCCACTGCAAGGCTCGTCCAGATAAGTATAAGGTCTTTGGTCAGGCGATGCAACGTAATAGACCTGTTGATTACAATGGATTCCAATTCACATGTTTGTTTTGAATTCGGCGTAGCGTGTTTGGTTTGCTCTCGTTGTCTCCATTTCACACTAAAACAGGAAAGGTTTCAAAAGAAATTATATTGCGTCATTTAAGGGTCCCCAGGAGCAAAGTATATATAGGGTGACCTTAAATTAGTTCTTGATAGCAAAGGATATGAATGTACTCGTGATTACAAACAACTTTCCCATAGAAACTATATGTCGAATCAGAAAAAAATTTTAGGTCCTCGGTACATAACAAGTTATCAAATCGACAAAAATGTATGAAGGACCAAATATTTTTTTTCATATTTGACATATAGTTTCTATGGGAAAGTTGTTTGTAATCACGAGTACATTCATATCCTTTGCTATCAAGAACTAATTTAAGGTCACCCTATATATTAGTACAATTATACAGTATGGACACTCACTGCCGCTCTCTAGATTGCGACCTCACCCCCCCGTCACCCAGATTGATTACCGTATGGTTGTCGAACGTACAGGATTTCGCCGCCATTTTGTTTGTTCCGTCATTCGTTTTTTGAAATGTCATTTCTGGCCCGTTGTATGAAGTGTCCAGGGTGTGCATTGAGGCTCAAGTTTCCATACAAACGTAGTTCCGCTTTAATACAAAAACTACATGCCGGATTGAATCTAAACTTTGCGAATATATTATTGAGTAGAATCATATCGATGTTTCTAATCAGTTTTCACTGTAGTAAATTTAAATATAACTAAACGCAGGCTTAAATTAGTTAAATATTTATTTTTTCCGTTTTATATTAGTAATTACATCGAACACTAATTATAAACATCGATATGTGCCTACTCAATATGTTCGTAAAGTTTGAATTCAGTCCGGCATGCAGTTTATATATTAAAGCGGAACTACGTTTGTATGGAAACTCGAGCCTCCTGGGGACCCTTAACGTGTTCGAATAAATCAGGCAAGTGCGAATCGGACTAACTACAATGGTTATAAAGATACAACCCTGTGACAGACTGTCAGACGGACGGTCCTACGCTGGACCTACGATTCTTATAATTTGGGGATCTTCAAGGCAAGAGTGAATAGGCATTATTTGAGTTTGCGTGTACCACTGCATCATCACTCCCCATCAGGTGAGTTGCAGTCAAACGCACTCAAATTTTTTATAACAAAAAAATGGTCTCGCTATGTACGCTAGGGTATGCCAAATCCTATATCCACTCCCTTCTGCGAGCTGGCAAAAACCTATTAGACATAGACATATATTTATTGGTAATTAATATTACAAGTCACATTATTATAATAACACATTTATAAAATTTAAGTAAAATTATTATTAAAGTTGAAACATTTTGAAACATTTATCATTATGAAACTATTCTGAAATAACATTTTATATTTAACCCTTGTATGTCAAAAATTCGTTATATGTGTAAAAGGACCGCTCGACAAACATTTGGTCTTTTAATTTCAAAGAATTCTAAGTTTAATTTTGAAAGCCTCATGCCTTCATGCACAGGTGAACGTTTTGCTGGTATACTACGAGCCAAAATGTGCAGAAGTGTGAGAAGTGCTAAGTCTACACTCTTGGCGAACTTCAAGAGTGGAAGCAATTAGCCGACTCTTAGGACCCACCTGAGCAAACAGCGAACGAAACTAAGCGTGTAAAATATACGATAGGTACGATTCGTAAACATGACAACAACAAGATAAAACCTTGCGTTAAATACAAACTTTTTGTTTAATCACCTTAACTCTTTTAACAGCAAAATGATGCTGAGTGCTGCCACAACAAAGAAAATTTAAATTTAAAATCAATAAGTTTTAAACACTTATACCGAATTTTACAAATAATCAAAAACCTGCCAGTTACTAATACGATTAAATCCCTTCCCTACTAATCCCTACTAATATTATAAATGCGAAAGTAACTCTGTCTGTCTGTTACGCTTTCCCGCAAAAACTACTGAACGGATTTGGCTGAAATTTGGTAGGTAGACAGATTAGGACCTGGATTAAGACATAGGCTACTTTTTACCACGCTCGCGAGCCGCTTGCGGCTCGCGCACTGCGCACCCTCGAAAAGTCATAGAAACGTGGTCCACGCGGGTGAAGCCGCGGGAAACAGCTAGTAAAAAATAAAGTTACTTTTTTGTAAGCGTTCTCATTGTTTCATAAAATTTTATTGCCAGGTTTTGCCTGGTATTCATTTCAGAAACCAATTTCTGAAATGAATACCTATTCAAATTGATTTTTGAACATGAAATGAAAATGTTGATAAACAAAAACTTTTATTAGGTATTCCAGGCTCGACCCTTTTTAACCCCCGACGCAAACAGAGAGATGTGTTATAAATTTAACGTGTGTTCCGGGTATCTGTCGATCTGTGTGTCTGTCTGCGCTATTGTAGTTCCTAAACGAATGGACCGATTTTAAAGCGGTTTCTTTTTTTTAAAGCTGACGTGATATTAATTTGGTTCTTAGCTATTCTTGTTTTGTGAAGATCTGTTCAGCAACATTTTAACCTTGACCTAATGCTGCAGCATCTGGAATCGGCAGAATACCCAACTCCTCACTAACTTACATCTGATGTAACGGCAGAGGTAAAAAAAGTTAATATCAGCTCCTTTTCGATCATTGAGGGGTCTAGACACTTCCACAGGTCCGATTGATTTGAAATTTACAGGTTATAACATACAAACGATTGCAGCTTTAAACGACGGACGTGAACAAGTTCCACGGGTCTGATCGATTTATAGTATACCATTTTGTGTTTCGTCTCGGAAAGTATTTGTGTGAATGTGGGGAAAGATTTTTGATTGTAGCACGTCAACTAGTAATATGTAAAGTTTAAAAAGCATTAAAGAAAACCTAAATAAAAGTTTATAAAATACCCTACAAAAAACCTCTTAAAAGTAAAAAAAATAGTACTTATCTTACGAATAATTTCAAAGCTTAGCGCTGCGGTCCCCCAACAAAAAGACTCTTGGATCAAAATATTACTACTTATATAAAACTTGAAAGTGCCAATACATATTTTTTTTAAATTTTTAGAGGTTTTTTGTCGTTTTTTTTAAATTAATTTTCTAACACGTTTGTTTTCAACCTTTTTAAGTTTTTTTTTTCAAATTTAAGACTCAACTGACTAAAAGGATTAAAGTTCAATTAAGTATACTAAATATTATAAATACTTTGGTACTTATTTGAATCATCGTCATCAACATCATATCAGCCAAAGGCGTCCACTAATGGACAAAGGCCTCCCCCGGGGATTTTCACAACGACTAGTTCTGCGCTGCCCGCATTAAGAGGCTTCCCGTCGGTCCACCGGGTGGAAGGTCATTTAAAAAAAGTTTTATAAGTAGCTTTCTGTTTTTTTTTTATATTTCAGATTTATGTTTTTTTATCACTAAAGAAATAAAATATTTTTATTTAATTGTATTTTTAATTACTATCTTTTGCCAGCGACTTCGTTCGCGTGAACATAGTTTCTTTGACTGTCTTCGAGGATGCGCAGTGCAAAAAAGTAGCCTCTATGTTAATCCAGGTCCTAATCTGTCTACCTACCAAATTTTATCCAGATCCGTTTATCTGTTGTGGCGTGAAAGAGTTACAAACATCCATACAAACAAACTTTCCCGTGTATAATATTAGCAAGGATTTAAAACTAAAGAAAAAAAAAATTGGAAAATGTCTGTAACGTCCATCCTTGCATCAAAAAAGTAGTTTTTTCTAGTACCTATATTCTTTTGGTATGAAACATTTTTGAAGCAAGGATGAATGCAAAGCGGTTTAGGGAAGTCCCCACATTGGTAGGAGGTCTCCTTTTTACCCCTAATAATCCGTCCTACCCCTAATAAACCCCCTTTCGACCTTGCCAATGTCAGCACACTTTGTAGAGCTTTGGTCTCTTTTACAAAATTAGATCAACTGAAGTCCATCAGGCCCTGAAAGTGTTTATGCCTTTGACATGAGTAGGCCAGTTCACACGGACAGGACCCCGGTCACGCACGAGTTTATAAGCGAGAGTCAGGCATCGCTCCCCACGGCCATATTAGAGGGAAAGGAACAACCCGGCTTCCGAAGCACCACCATCCGCACGAACATTTAACCGCCTCCGTAGCTCAGAGGCAAAATTCACTGGAGGTCGCAGGTTTGATTCCCGGCGGGTTCAATTGTAAGACTCGGTTTGATTAGTGGTAGGGCATTTTCTAAGCCCGCCTGGCGAGCTTCCACCATCTTATGTAAGTCTTGCCGCCAAATATCAATGTTGATATCATTATATTTGGTGTATTCCGGCATGAAGATAAGATAGCCAGTTCCCCATTGCGTTGGGGAATCTTGGTAAGCCCGCTTCCATTTTCGGCAGCATCATCACTTACCACCAGGTGAGATGTTGTCAACCAATTGTGAATAAAAAAATGAACATTGTAAGTTACCAGATTAATAAAGCATAACTTAATCATCTGCGTATAACTAAATTATGCTTCTGACCTATTCCTTATCCGTTTGAAGTAGAAAAAAAAATATTGTCAGCCCGTGCTGAAATATTAAATTCATTAAGTTATCATCATCATTACAGCTCATATACGTCCCCACCGAGGGGCTCGAGCCTACCCTGAATCAGGGCGATTAGGCCTTAGTCGACCACGCGGGCCCAGTGCGGGTTGGTCGACTTCACACACAACCTTCGAGTTTCTTCGCAGGCGTGTGCAGGTTTCCTCACGATGTTTTCCTTCACCGTTAAAGCAATCGGTAAGTATGTACGTAAGTTTTTTTTTGAAAAACTCATTGGTACATTGGCCGTCCAGATTTGAACCCGGTACCTCTGGTTAGATGGACCGAGTCGTGACCGGTTGAGCCACCGACGCTTTCAGCCACCGTATAACTTAATGACACAATGAATAATCAACATGTCATTAAGTTATACTTTAACAATATTCCCGGTTTCTTTACGTTGACGAAAAAGGCGAATTAAGTTCATTAAACCCGTAAATAACCCGCAGAGACTTTACTTTAACATTAGTTTGAAATTGCTTTTAAGAAACTTACTATGATTTTTAGGGTTCCGTGCATCCAAAGGGTGACAAATGGAACTTGGCATGCTTGATGAAAGGATAGACGATCTTCCATATTTTAAATAAGTTTTTAATAATGTGTTTTTAATCTTCGTTTAATATTGACCATGATATTAAAGATATATTTATTTTTTGAGTTTCTGCTTTCAAATATCTAGGACACTTCATTCTAAAAAAAAAAAACTGTTTATTTCAATAAAAAAAGGAAACATGATGCCACACATAAAACGCAAATCTTGTTATAGAAGATTATGTGCGTTTATCGTTAGTTGCACAGCTCGCAACTTGAGCGTCTGGATGTCCACCAGCCTCGTCAGTTAGGTACTTTTTCTGATCAAGGAAACTTTTAAGGATGTGTTTTGTTTGGTTGTTGTTAATATCTTCTATTTTTTCTACTAAGTCTGTAGGTAGATTGTTTAGGACACAAGGTAGTGTGCACCTCCAGACTCTCTTACCATATAAATCGAGAGCGTAGGGCCCTTTCGACCATAGCTAATATGATAGCACAAAGGTTCCGTTAATATACAGCTCAGGTAAAGATAACATTGTTTAGAGCCTACTGTACATCTCTATATACTTGTAGCCTGTGGGCTGTGTATTCGCGAAGGACGATCGGCGCCCTGCGCGTCCAATATATAATAATGCGTTCAGGGCGCAGTTGGGGCTGCCGCGCTGGTGCAGTGCGTCGGGGATGTTTGCGGACGCGCAGGTAGACGGCTTCCAAGCCGTGATTCGAAAACGGTGCGCTGCGTTGCAGCACCAACAGCATCCTGGCCGTCTTGGAAACCAGGCTGGATGGGAGTATTGTGGGGGGATGGCTTGGGATGCACTCAGTAGTTGCTAACTACACTTGCTAAGTGGATTGCTTGCCCAGTGGCTCAAATACATTTACCTACCTAAACTAACAATAGATATTAAGTTATGTGTTACTAATCAAATATGACCTCTGTCTGAAATAAAAGTTTTTTTTTTAAATATTATAATAATGTGTAAATAATAATGTCAATACACCTACTCGTACTAATATTATAAACGCAAAAGTTAGTAAGAATGTATGGATGTATGTTTGTTACTCTTTCTCTCAAAAACTACTGAACAGATCTGGCTGAAATTTGGTAGGTAGACAGATGAGAACCTGGATTAACACAAAGGCTACTTTTTCCACGCCCGTACCCTCCAAAAGTCATAGTCACGCGGGTTAAGCCACGGGAAACAGCTAGTATTTTATAAAATAAATGAAATGAATATGAAATTATTGTAGACCCTGATTTGGTTCAACTATACCTGTTATTAGTATTAAAGTCTTAAAACATTAGTTAAATTAAAAACCTCCGACCAAATTTCAGCCAAATCGGAGCAACTTCACTTTGCCCCAGAAGTGGGGTCGTTATGAGTTTCTAACGTATACATACCAGAACTTTTTAGATTTTTACGTCTCATTTTGTATCGTAAGTTAATCCTTACGAATGGGCCCACACGATCCAAGAGAGAATCTCACCTTGAAGGTCAGCCCGGCTTAACACGATTAATGCGACCATTTATCTTTGTGTAACCTCTGCTAGCCCTTCTTTAACATCACTAGCACTGCCCCGCTGATTCTTCTAACCATTTGAGGTGGATTTAAAAAACAAAAGGGTATTTTCCAGTCATCATCATTATCATCATCAGCTCCTATACGTCCCCACCGAGAGGCTCGAGCCTACTCTGAATTAGGGCGATTTGGCCTTAGTCGACCACGCGGCCCCAGTGCATGTTAGTGGTGAATCGACAAACCCGCACTAGGCCCGCATGGCATGTTGCAGGTTTTTCTCACGATGTTTTCCTTCACCGTAAGAGCTTCGGATAAACGTACTGAAATTGAAATTCGAACCACAAGCTCCCGGACAGGAAGTAGCGGACCTAGCCGTTACGCCACCGACGTCTTATTTCCAGTATCAAAATTAAATTATACAATATATTATTAAGCAAATAACATACCTTCTAAAACAGTTGTTTGACTCTTTCAATGATTTTCAATCCCAGATCAAGAAAAACTTCAGACAGAATCTCACGTATACCATATATCAACCAAAAAAAAAGGAAAAGGTAAACAAAAGTACTATGCAATTGACATTTGAAACTGTCAAATCCCTACGTAACTAATTAGTAATCTGTGTCCCTACTAAGTTTGTTTACATTGTGCTTTTATTTGGTACTAGCTTTTGCCCGCGGCTTCGCCCGCGTGGACATAGCTTTTATGACTCTTTTTGAGGGTGAGTAGTGCGAGAACCGCAATCAGCTCGCAAGCGTGGACATGAGTTTTCTTCAGGTACCTCAGGAACTGTATCGGGCTATTCGGATTAGCAGTCTTTGTCACTTCCTACCCCCTCAACAAATTCTATACAAAAAATAACTTTAATCCGTTGCTCCGTTGCGACGGCACCGACGTGCGCGAGCGTAGAAAACAGTTGTCCCCAGATCCCGCGGGAACTATGTCAGGATATACTTATTAGTAAATTATATCATTTTCCACCTCATCTCTGTGCTAAAAACCACATCAACTCATTTTTTCGTTATGATTTTAAATAAGTTAACGAACAAAGAGTATTGTTTTAGTTTCTTCAGGAACTGCATCGGGCTATGATAATTTCCACAGATATAAAGTTGACTATTTCATTCCCAGTGATACAGGCTACCTGCATGCCAAATTTCATCAAGATTGGTAGAGGTGTTGAAGTGTGAATAGGTAACAAACAAACAAACACATTTTTAATTTCTGATTTCTAAATCTTAAATAAAATATAGAGCGTTGGTGGCAAAACGGTTAGGGCCCACTACCTCCTGTCCGGAAGGCCGTGGTTCGAATCCTGCCACTTACCAATATCTATACGAATATCGATTTCATACTGGTATGTACGTTTATCCGACGCTCTTTCGGTGAGAAAAACATCGTGAGGAAACCTGCACACGCCTGCGAAGAAATTCGAAGCTTATGTGTGAAGTCAATCAACCCGCAATGGGCCCGCGTGATCGTCTAAGGTCAGATCGCCCTAACTCAGGGCAGGTCGAGCCCCTTGGTGGGGACGTATATAAACTGATATGATGAAATATTATCAAAAAATTAATTCAAATCATTATAGGTATCAATCTAGTAATAAAATTTCCTAACAATATTAATATGGGTCAAATCCTCGAGTCGTATCAGCTCCAAAGGAGCCCAAGACGCACTTCTCGTTGCCGCGCTGGATGGCAATAGACAACCTTAGCAGCAGGTAGGACCTCACGTCACATCTTCTCTCTCGAAGGCGAAGGCCAATCTTCTTTGTGAAGGCAAAGGCCTCTGAGGGTTCAGCAGCCGGTTGTCTCACAGACCAGCGGCACAAAGCAGTAATTGGCCTTCAAGACCGAGTACTTATTATGCTTCTTTCTCACCGCAAATTGAGCAGCAGTACCGTACGGATGAGGAGTGAGGCAGAAAAAGTGGCTTCCCAAAGCAGACACGTTCCTCTCTGCCATAGCACCTGTTTAAACCCTCCGGCCTTTTGCCATCAGATCGCCTAAAGCCCGGTCGGCGGCTGCATCAAAGATAGAATATTCTATCTGGCCGAGACCAGTACCCTCCGAGTGAGGTCATTAAGGAATTGATGACGTGGTAATCTTCACAAACACGACTGCAGCTCAGTGAGTGATGGCCAATTGCCTCCACCGAGGACCCGCAAATACATTGATGAGGTTCACAGATATGGATATTGCAGGCGGAGAGCAACTGCCACACGCAAATAGTCGCCGTCAGAAGAGTTCCCATATCTGTGCCTCCTGTTAAAAGATGTTAAACTCGATTTATGTGTTTTTTATTTTTTTACACGATTGGAATCTGTAAAAAAATACCTATCTGTTCGTCTATGATACACATCGCTACGTGCCATAGTTCCAGAGTTAGAGTTGTGTAAATTAGCGTATGCTGAAAAATACACAAAAGAAATCCACTCAAAAGTATGAAATAATATTTTAATGTTATATTACAACTTAAGCGCGTTTTATTATCCCTGCAGTGCCATCTATTGACATTCTGCTACTATGATTATAATGTTTGGTATGTGTAGCTAATATACAGAAAAAAGTTCTCTATTGTTATTATTGTAAGTATCGATAGATAATTTCCCACGGGACCTCTTTAGTTTTCCGGGATAAAGAATACCCGACTATACAATGATGGTCAAAACACCCCATCCCAATGTAAAGGTTTCATATTGTTACGTTGAGTCATTCTAAAGATACAATTTTTTGCATTCCTGTAGGAACCCTAATTTTTTGGGATTCACAATGTCCCAGTTTTAGTTCGTGATAAGGGTATCAACGTGTAAAATTTGACTGTAATAGGTCAAGCCACATTTGCGTGGTGAGCCACTCTATAAATGAATACTTTTGATTTTCCCACGGGAACTCTTGAATTTTCTGGGATAAAAAGTATCCTATATGTTAACCCGGGCTATAAGGAACCACCATACAAAATTTAATCAAAATCGGCCTGGTAGTTTTTGCGTGATGCGCGAACATACAGACAGACAGACAGACAGACAGACAGACAAAAATTCCAAAAGTTGTTGTTTTGGCCTCTGTATCGTTAGTAATGTCCACCACAGTTATTATTTTCCAAAAATATTTCATGTACAGACACGGCCCCGTTACAGTTTTATTATATTATAGATATAGATAAGGTATAAATTCAACGTGAAGCCAATCAAAACCACTCCAAACCAAAAGAAATGTGAAAGATCATTCTGGGGCGCGGGTTTTTTGGACTCCTGCAGGTCACTTTTATTTAATATACAAATTACTTACGGTCTTTAGCCTATATATAAAACAACTGTGTCTGTTTGTGAAGGAGCATCCTGAATACTAACCTCCCCCACCCATACCTTTAAGACAATTGCGACCTAGGAAAGCCAATACAGTGCTAATACCCAAATATAAGTTGACAATGGCACAGATTTTTTTTTGTTTTATGGCAGCAAAAGTATACAACGCTTTACCTGACGAAATAAAAATGTCGTCTGGAGGATTATATTAAAAAACCTGCATAAATTGTTAATAAATAAATGTTTTTATTCAATAAAAGAATTTATACCTTAACATAAATATGAATAATAATGTAATTAATTGACTGACTCGATGGCTCAGTGGTTAGTGCCCTTGACTACTGATCCGAGGGTTGTGTGTTCGATCCCCACCCAGGGCAAGCATTTGTGTCATGAGCAGAATTGTTTGCTCTGTGTCTGGGTGTTAAATATATCTATGTATGTATTTAAACGTATATAAGATATAAGTATGTATATCAGTCTCTGGTACCCTAACACAGGGAATCCTACTTTGGGGCCAGACGACCATGTGTGATTTGTCCCAGAATATTTATTTATTTTATTTAATTAACACAGTTCACCTTAAATATTTGCACGCTTAAATTATGAGCAGGTTTTGTAAGGTTTTTTTTTAATTTATTGTATATTAACACCAAATTTTGTACTCAAAACTAAGCAAATAAATTATATTTCATTTCATTTCATTTCATTTCAAACCTGTACGTATACAGTACACGCACACGTACATATAAAACCAGTCCAAAATACTCCATAGTACAGAGGCCAGCACATCAAGCTAGATACTCGTAGTGCGATTCTGATCTATATGCATACGGCATAAGAACGTTACAAAGTCCAAAGTGTCTAGCTTGATGAGCTGGCCACTGTACATGCTGAAGTCGTCGAAGACCCTCATCATTTCAGCTCATATACGTCCCCACAGAGGGGCTCGAGCCTACCCTGAATTAGGGCGATCGGGCCTTAGTCGACCACGCGGGCCCAGTGCGGGTTGAAGACCCTCACTAACACATAATACACTATAATATAATATTATAAGTATTTTAACTTTACAATATATAGTATATTACATAATTTATTGTTATAGTTGGATACTCGTGCACTACCATTTTTTTTTTGTGCTTTTGTCTCCAAACACCGGGTTGTCTGGAAGAAATCGCTTTGAGCGATAAGACCGCCCAAATTGTACCGCTTATAAGATTTTGTTTTAAGTTGTGTTTTTGTTTAAATTTTTAAGTTATAGTTTCTAAGTTTTACATTGTGTTTATTTTTTATTTATTTTTTATTTTTGGGTACAATAAAGAGTATTTATCTTATCTTATAATACACCGATACTTCAGACATGTTTGAAAAATTTATCTTAGCGACCTGTATCTATTGAAAGACCTACTAAGGAGACCGACCGATCCACAACTGCCAACCGGAGTGAGCGATGACGGGTTCATTACCGTCCAGAACAGGAAGAAGACGCGAACTCGACCGAATAACAACATGTGCGGCACTGCGCCGACAGGGCTAGCTACCACCATCTTATCTAAGTCTTGCCGCCAAACATCAGTGTTAACAACATTGATGTGTTCCGGCTTGAAGATAAGATAACCAGTTCTTTATTGCATTGGGGAATCTTGGTAAGCCCGCTTCCATCTTCGGCAACATTGTCACTTACCATCAGGTGAGACGATTGTGAATTTTGAAAAAAGGGCGAATCATCCTGCTGCGCGCCGCGGTGCCCACCATTATTTCATGCCCCGGGATCACTATTCCACCACAGCTACAGCTCTGATGGAGTCATGAAGGTGAAGACCAAGTGCGCCTTGAGGGTAACGCCATTAGAGTCGCGCCACAGCGTCAACTTCAAGTCGTTTGTGGTGCGAGTCCCGACTGAGCAGCTGGAGTCCTTCACTTGGGAGGAGTTCTGGCCGAAGGGTGCGGTGTTTCAGAGACTTCGCGAAGCTTGCCGATCAATAACACCGATACAGCACTAACGTTACCTCGTGCTCATTATTTTAAGTAATTTATATTTCATAGTATTTTATTTTTTACAATTGTATTAGTTTTTATGTTTATCTAGCTGTCCCGGAGAACTTCGTTTCATCTTACACTAAACTACCCTACCCTACACTACACTACCATACACTACACTATCCTACCCTACCCTAAAACCTTCTCCTGACAATAATGAACTCAACAAAAAAATAATTAGCGGAATCGGTCCAGCCGTACTTGAGTTATAAATGTTGTAACTAGCACGACTTTCTTTTATATGTCAATACTCTATACTAATACTAATAAACTAATACCACAGATTACTAAATAGTTACTTCTAATACTATATTAATGTTAATATAAATTATACAAAGGAAAGATTTGATTGTTTGTTTGTTTGTTTTAAATAGGCTCCGAAACTACTAGACCGATTTGAAAAATTCTTTCACCGTTAGGAAGATACACTATCCGCGGTTGCTATAGGCTATATTATATTTTCAAAAAATTAGGGATCCTTACTAAAACTCAAATAATATAACCCAAGGTGTAAAAAATGACCTAAAAATTCCAGCAATATCTATAAAAAGTAGTGTAGTGTAGTGGTAGTGATAATGATAGTGGTAGTGGTAGTGGTAGTGTAGTGGTAGTAGTAATGGTAGTGGTAGTAGTAGCGGTAGTGGTAGTAGTAGCGGTAGTGGTGGTAGTAGTGGTAGTGGTAGTGGTAGTGGTAGTGGTAATAGTAGTGGTAGTATAATGAGGATACTTAAAGAGTATAAATACAAACTGTATCGAAAAGGATGTATTGTTCAGAAGCTTCTCGAAAAAAATACTGTATGCCTCTTTAGGCAGATTATGTGAAACTTTATATTACTTTAAGATCTTTGTACCATAATCAACAATAAAAACTCTGATTCTGATTCTGTAGTGGTAGTGGTAGAGGTAGTGGCGGTGGCGGTGGTGGTGGTAGTGGTAGTGGCATTGGTGGCGGTGGTGGTGGTAGTGGTAGTGGTATTGGTGGTGGTGGTAGTGGTAGTGGTGGTGATCGTGATAGTGGTAGTGATAGTGATAGTGATAGTGGTAGTGGTAGTGATAGTGGTAGTGGTAGTGATAGTGATAGTGGTAATGTAGTGGTAGTGGTAGAGGTAGTGGCGGTGGCGGTGGTGGTGGTAGTGGTAGTGGTATTGGTGGCGGTGGTGGTGGTAGTGGTATTGGTATTGGTATTGGTATTGGTAGTGGTAGTGGTAGTAGTAGTGGTGGTGGTGGTGTTGGTGGTGGTGGTGGTGGTAATAGTGGTGGTAGTGGTGGTTGTAGTGGTAGTGATAGTGGTAGTAAAGTGGTAGTGGTAGTGGTGGAGGTGGTAGTGGTAGTGATCGTGATAGTGGTAGTGATAGTGATAGTGGTAGTGTAGTGGTAGAGGTAGTGGCGGTGGTGGTGGTAGTGGTAGTGGTATTGGTGGCGGTGGTCGTGGTAGTGGTAGTGGTATTGGTATTGGTAGTGTTAGTAGTAGTGGTGGTGGTGTTGGTGGTGGTGGTGGTGGTGGTAATGATGGTGGTGGTAATGATGGTGGTGGTGGTAGTGGTGGTGGTAGTGGTAGTGATAGTGGTAGTGGTAGTGGTAGTGGTGGTGGTGGTGGTGGTGGTGGTAGTGGTAGTGGTAGTGGTAATGATAGTGGTAGTGTAGTGGTAGTGTAGTGGTAGTAGTAGTGGTAGTGTATTGGTAATGTAGTGTTAGTGTAGTAGTAGTGTAGTGGTAGTGGTAGTGTATTAGTAGTGTAGCGGTAGCGGTAGTGTAGTGAATTGTACTGTAGTGTTGTGAAGTGTACTGTAGTGTAAGTGTGAGGCGGTACGAAGTTCGCCAGGACAGCTAGTATAGAATATAATATAATGCATATAGATAGGCCTAATCGCCCTGATTCAGGGTAGGCTCGAGCCCCTCGGTGGGGACGTATATGAGCTGTAATGATGATGATGATGATGATGATATAGATAGGTACCTATATATATAAGGTCTAACAAAATTAGCTGAAACTATTTTAACTGGTGGTTCTACCCATGAAACTGAACAACTTTCCCCATGGAACCCATAGTCAAATCTCATAAAAATTTTTGAACTTCCCATACTAAGTTGGCTGATCAGCTGATCGAGTTAGTATGGGAGTGCCAATTTTTTTTTTGAGATTTGACTATGGGTTCCATGGGGAAAGTTGTTCAGTTTCATGGGTAGAAGCACCAGTTAAAATAGTTTCAGCTAATTTTGTTACACCTTATATATTGAACACACAGACACATAGCAAACAAACTTAATTAACATCAGTCTTACAAATTGTTTGGAGAAACTGAAATCTTATTTCAGCAGAAACGTCTAGCGAATTAAACCTATATTTTGCACATTCCTAGAACTAATACTCCAGCAAAGGCACTTCTATGAATACAAATGTGAAATCTTTGACCTAGAAAACAAAGCAATAATAACCTTATTTTAAAAACCAGCCAAGTGCTAATAGGAATGCACACATAGGGTTCCGTACCATAATACTAGATGGCGCTAGTACAAAGGGTTCCGTGCCATCATACTAGATGGCGCTAGTTTCTTAATGTTTTTAAAACAAGACGTTTTTTGTATGGAGACCTCCTTTTTTTAATTTTTCTAATTTGTAATATTTGTTGTTATAGCGGCAACAGAAATACATAATCTGTGAAAATTTTAACTGTCTAGCTATCACGGTTCATGACATACAGCCTGGTGACAGACGGACAGACAGATAGACAGACGGACGGACAGCGAAGTCTAAGTAATAGGTTCCCATCCCAAAATCAGACAAATGCGTGTCTAACAAAAACCAGACAAAACTAGCTGTCCTGGTGAACTTCGTACCGCCTCACACTACACTACACTACCGCCGCCATGCATGCGGCGCCGCCGCCGCCGAGTATCCGAAAATTCGCGCCGATCGATATCGACTCAAAATTTTCAATTTTCAAAAACTTCAATTTTCGCTTTATTGTTCGCATAGCAACAGGCCGCCGAGCGCTAGGCGCCGGGAGCGGGCGGTTGGGGCGCGGGGTGCGGTGTGCGTTCGAGTCGCGCCACAGTGGCGCGGCGCACACAGCCAGTCAGTTGCTAGTACGCTTTACTACGCAACACACGTACGTTTTCGCGCGCAGCCCTGCCGACTGCTTTATTTACGTAAAGAATTAGTCGAAATGTCGTCCAATACTAATGTTAGCAAAATGAAAATAAGTCAGTTTTCAATTTCGGTACTTTTTGATCGGAAAACCAAATCTAGCTTCGCGTGGAAGCACTTTGGTCAATTGATTTTGGAAGAAGAAAACAAAAGGAGTAAAATTTTCACTGATCAAGTTTATTGCAAGCAATGTCTTACAGCCTGCCAATCTGAAAATGGTGATATATCGTTCGAAATGTAAGTATTTATCTAAACTCACATTCTCTTATTATAGGTATATTAATTACTGTATATTATTAAAAGAAGTAGGAACAGTGAACAGCACATGCAGTTGGACATAATGGTCTTGAAAATGTTCGAAGTTGAACAGAGCGACTGCGAAAAAGAGATAGTAATTGTTTTCTTCGCATTGTTTTCAATCTGCGCTGCCGCTTACCGCTGGCCGGTGCGGGTAGGCGGGGTCGGGGGAGATCGCGTTCGTCCGAAGATTTTACATACATACTTATTGATGGAAATTCCGATTTATTTGTGAAAAAGACCAGACTTTTAAGAATAAAATATTATAGGTAGTGGTAAGGTTTGTTTATTTGTTTGGTTGTAGGGGGTTAAACTTTAGAATTATTGAACCGAATCTAAAATTCTTTAACCGCCTCCGGGGCGTAATGGATAGGTAGTCTATTCGCTTCACACCAGGAGGTCGCGGGTTCGATTCCCGGTGGGGTCAACTTGTAAGACTCGGTTTGGTTGGTGGTAGGGCATTTTCTAAGCCCGCCTGGCTAGCTACCACCATGTTATCTAAGTCTTGCCGATAGACATCAGTATTAACAACATTGATGTGTTCCGGCTTGAAGTTAAGATAGCCCGTTCTCCATTGTGTTGGGGAATCTAGGTAAGCCCGCTTCCATCTTCGGCATCATCGTCACTCACCATCAGGTGAGATGATGCCAAGGGCTTACCAATTGTGAATTAAAAAAAAAGCAGTGAAGAATGAGACGGTGTACGCTCACAAGTTTACAATAAATGCTATCTAATATCTAATTATCTATGCGACTGGACTTGGACTGACAAACGTAGTAAGTATTGGTGACTTATATTCCCTTTGGACGGGACGAGAACGAAGTGTATTATATTCTCTTTGACTGAGACGGATGAGTTAAAGTCACTCAGACTTTAATATACTGGCAGTGTTGCCGTTAGGACAATATTGTTTGTGGTTATTAAAATGAAAAAGTGGCCAATTTTGTAATAAGGATGAGGGTTTAATTAAAACAGTATCTAATACATGTAGAAAAAAAATTGTAGGTCTACAATGGCATCTGGTAATTCTGAAATCTCTACGTCAACGTCAATCGATCTGTGATGATGATGTAGATGGGGTTTCAATTTTTTTGATTGCTTTGCCCGCTTTTGTAAATATGTTTAAAACTTCAGGTGGCAAAACATAGTCGTGGCATTTTTATTATTTATTTTTATTGACTTTTAATCATAATTATGGAATTAAGTGTTAATGCACACATTTTGTTTCATAATTTATTTTTCAGTGTGTTCATGACACTTAACTACTTACTTCCGCATTAGAGTGAGGAAGACAAGACTGCAGTAACTAGGTCAAATATTTGGTCAACTGTAAACAGAAATTATCAAAAACATAATTACCAAAAGTAGCTAGAATCGTTTGGTTAGCTAAAATTATTTTTGGCTAAACCGTTATAAATATGCTAGATCTAGCCACAAAGTGGCTAAAACGGCAACACTGCTTGCTAGCTCGTGTCACTACGCGGATGCTTGGTTTATTAGATCTGTGGCGGATGCTTTGTAAGGGGCGTGGCTTATGATTTGTCAAAAGCACAGATCTGTGGTCATAAGTTTGTGTGAATTCGTTATTGGTCTTAAATAGACGCTTATTTAGAAAAGAAAGTCGATTGGTATATTTTCGTAAAGATGATGAATTCTACCAATCACCGAAGTGTGCGAGTGTTCAACTGTTAAAAATCGGTCGTAGTTATATGTGTGTATACTGTCCATCGCCACGTGCTGGCCACTGTACCTACTACCTATAAATCAATCACGTCTGTGGGACAGACTATTGACAATGACGCAATGTACCTTTTTCTAGGTTCAAGATGTACTAGATGCGCTGGACCATTCTGACTGACAGCTCAGTGCTGTATTCAGTATTTTTGTATGTATTTAGGAAACAATGTTTGTACTTTACAGCACCTAACGCAAAACTAACCTGCATCTGCGTCCTGCCGTCCTGCCTACCTACTGCATATTAATTTGCCTTTGCTGGCCTTATTTTTGAATTTTTTAATTTGGTACGTAATGAAATGTGTGTGTGTGTGTGTGTGTTTCTTAAAACTGTCATGCTTATTCTTATTAGTTTCCTTACACGACTTGAATAAAAAATTGTACGGTCAGCTGCAGAAGTGCATATCCACTCAGTGAGTTATCTAGTAAGTATTCTGACATAAGTGAATATGTGTACGAATATTTTAATTTTATTGTTTACACATAATAAATTATAAACAGATTTTTTACTCCTAAAATATGTATTTACATGTTTGTGTACCTACTTATTCAATCGATCACTTAAGCTGCTGACTAAACATATGGATGAAATAGAATAATTATATACTAATGCTCTGAAAATAAGGTTGCGGAGTTTTAATCTGGATTTTGGTTGTATTTTGGGTTTTTACTAATATTAGTTATTTTGCAGAAACTTAACAATCAGTCACATTGAAGTAAAAACAACATAATTATCTCATATTAAGTATAACGTTTTAACTAATTGCAGGGCCAAAATTAAGTCATATGGCAAAACCATCAGCACAGGGAATCTTATAAGACACTTAAGAGACTCTCACAATATAAGGGAGGACAAAACTGAGTCAACAAGACTTATAAACGACTTTTTTACCCCCACCCCACGCCCTCGAGCAAGAGCCACAGTTGCTTCCAGTTCAACAATGAATATGGTTACTAAAAAAGATAAATGGATTCTTGCAAGAGATTTAGCACTTTGGTTTTGCACCTCACTCATGCCATTTGACTCTGTTTCGGATGAAGGGATGATCGATTTCTTTAAAGTGGGTGAATATAAGAAAATAGCGTCATTAATTCATTACCTTTTAAATTTACTGAATTCTTTATATTGTTCTGTGTATTTATATTTTAGAAATATAACATAATTGTCTCTGATGAAGACATGCCATCAAGATACACTGTTGGTCGAGGTGCGCTAGATGACGTATATGAAACTATGCTTGCGACTGTGAAAACCCAAATATTAACAGGAACTCCACGACATGTCTCTATTACGTTTGATTTGTGGACGGACCAGTATCGAAGACTCAACTATATTACATTCACGCTTCATTTCATTACTGCTGGTGAGAGAGAACCCACTAATATTAGACTTACCTTTAGTTTGTGGCCTATTTTAGGAAACAGGCCTCCTATCCTTGGTTTTCTACTGTAGCAGACTATAACGTAGAAATGTCACCCATATTCCATCCATTACTCTTACAGATTTTTACTTTTTCAGATTACGAGCTCAAAAGTTTTACACTCAGTACTCAACTAGTCCAAGGAAAAAAGACAGGAGAAAAGATTCAAGGACTGATAAATACTACAGTATCAGAATTTGAGTTGTGTGATAAAGAGTTGCATACGGTAACAGACGCAGGATCAAACGTTAAGCGTGCCATTTCGCTGTCTGGTCTTGACAGCCATCTATGTTTGGGGCATGGTTTACATAACCTGGTCATTGCTGATGGGATTAAAAATGTCCCTTCTTTGAAAGAGTTGGTAAAGAAGGTTAAAAAGATTGTAAAAGCCATAAGGTATCGCTTGCCCGAATTGGAGAAAAATGGCAAATGGAGTTTTTACAACAAATCGAAAATGTTTCAGAAGTTCTGGAAAATGACGAAAATGAACCAATTGGTGATGACGACGATGAAGTTTCACAAAACTCTCAAATATTCAACGACGAGTTTGGCAATTTAAACCAATTGCCAAGCATTAAAACCGCAACGCCCACCCGTTGGCATAGTGTGCTTAGTATGTTGGAGAGTTTGGCGCATTGTTGAAATAGGAAACCAGTAAATTCTATTCTCACCAGGATTGGCAAGGAAGATTTGAAACTGGTACAAGCCGATTGGAACCTGCTGGAAGACCTCATCAGATTTCTTCGGAAATTTCGCGAAGCGGTTGAAGTTTTATGTGCGCAAAAGTCTGTTTCTCTCAACTTAGCTCTAGTGTTTCGCTCTGAATTAAAAGAGATTTAAATTCGATCTCTGACGAAGAAATTGCGACGATGATATCGCTCAAAAATAGAATGCTCGAGAAATTTGACCACAGATTTCCTTTGACAAAGAATGTAGTATTGGCATCTCTTCTTGATCCCAGATTTTCAGGATTAAAAGAAATTGATTCATATTTATTCGAAATGAACACAAACCGTGCGGCTTTTCTGGCAGATTGCATTAATGATCTCATTAGATCCTTTGATCTGCCACGTTCCGAATCTGGTGAAATTTCTCATGATGTATCAGAGCCACAACCAAGCTCTTCTTCGACTCAATCTTTGCTGACAAAATTATCTAAAAAGCACAGTAGTTGCAGCAACATTGATGAATTACCAGAGTCAGATTTCTCCCAAGAATGTTGGAGATATCTAGCGTCGATTGATCCTAAAGAGGTAGAATTCTTGAACGGGGATGTTCTTGCCTATTGGCGGGAGAAAAAGAATGTTTTCCCAGGACTAGCTGCACTTGCCAGGTCTATTCTCGCGATTCCTGCAACGAGCACCCCGAGGGAACGTGTCTTTTCTATAGCTGGATTACTTTTAAATGCTAAGCGATCACGTTTGAGCCCTACTCGCGTAAATAAAATTATTTTCATACACGACAACTACAATAATTGTAAAAACACATGAATAAAACTTTTCGCATCTAAAAATTGAGTTTTTTTTACAAAAAAAGCCACGCCGCGGCGCGGCGCCGCCTCGCCGACCAATTTTCCCCGGCGCGCCGCCGCCGGCAAATTTTAGGTCGGCGCCCACCTCTACACCGCTACACTGCCACTACACTACCCCTACCACTACCACTACCACAAAACTACCATTACCACTAACTAAACCAATAGTACCAATACACTACCACTAGCACAACTCAAACCAATACACTACTACTACCACTACCGCTACCACTACTGCTGCCACCACCACTACCACCACTACCACCACCACTACTACTACACTACCATTACCACTACCTAAACCAATAGTACCAATACACTACCACTAGCACAACTTAAACCAATACACTACTACTACCACTACCGCTACCACTACCACCACCACTACCACTACCACTACCACTACACTACCACTACAATACACTACACTACTTTTTGTAGATATTTCAGGAATTTTTAGGTCTTTTTTTACACCTTGGGTTACATTATTTGAGTTTTAGTAAGGATCCCTAATTTTTGAAAATATAATATAGCCTTTAGCTACTCCGGATAGTGTAGCTTCCTAACGGTGAAAGAATTTTTCAAATCGGTCCAGTAGTTTCGGAGCCTATTCAAAACAAACAAACAAACAAAAAAATCTTTCCTCTTTATAATATTAGTATGGAAGAAGTTATATTTTATAGCTATTTTGTATAGTTTATTTTTATCGTTTGTAAATTGTACCTGGAAATTGTTGTACTGTGCTCTAAATAAAAGTTTTTCTATTCTATTCTATTCTCGTTTAATAAAAACTATTCTTATAAGTTTTTCTGCCAAGTTTTATGGAATTTGGTTAATGTAAGTTATACGTCGTTCATGGCTGAGACAATGGACGACTTAGGCACAATTCTCCATAGTCTCAGTAAAGCCTTTCAACCAGTAGGCCTTTGAATGAACACGGACAAGACGAAAATTATGTCAAATGTCCGTGTCGCACCTACTCCTCACAAGGTTGGAGGATCTACGCTCGAAGTTGTAAAAGTTGTTGCCGAATATGTGTACCTGGTGGGACTAATAATCCAGTTAGGTAGGTCCAACTTCGAGAAAGAGTTCAATCGTCGAATCCAACTCGGCTGGGCAGCGTTAGGGAAGCTTCGCAATATCTTCACGTCCGTCCCAAATACCGCAGTGTCTTAAGACCAAGGTCTTCGACCAGTGTGTGTTGCCAGTGATGACATACGGAACTGAGATAAGTTTCTCTGCGTGATCGAATTAGAAACGAGGAGATCCGCAGGAGAAGTAAAGTAACCGACATAGCTATCAGAATTGCTAAACTTAAGTGGCAGTGGGCAGGGCACATAGCTCATAGAACGGATGGCCGTTGGGGCAGTAAAGTTTTCGAGTAGCGACCGTGCACCGGAAAACATAGCGTAGGCAGGCCTCCCACCTGGTGAAGGTCACGGGAAGTCGCTGAATGCGGGTAGCGCAGAACCTGTCGTCGTGGAAATCCTTGGGGAGGCCTATGTCCAGCAGTGGACGTTCTTCGGCTGATATGATGATGGTGATACGTCTGTGATGGAAGAACGGATGGACAGAAAGATATCATTTGAAGGATTCTTCGTAGAAACTCGGGAACCCTAAAACCACATTATAATCAGGTTGGATACAGCATAAAGTTTTCTCCGTATTGATCCACTTTTCACATGATACGCAAACGCATAACAGATTATTTAAAGCTTTTTTATTATCTCCTAACATTTTAAAGGGGTAATTTTAAAATTCGATTTAAATCGGCCATGAAATACCGCCTCCGTAGCTCAGAGGCAAAGTTCACTGGCTTTACACAGGAGGTCGCGGGTTCGATTCCCGGCGGCGTCAATTGTAAGACTCGGTTTGGTTGGTGGTAGGGCATTTTTCTTAAGCCCGCCTGGCTAGCTACGACCATCTTATCTAAGTCTTGCCGCCAAATATCAATGTTGATATCATTGGTGTGTTCCGGCATGAAGATAAGATAGCCAGTTCCCCATTGCGTTGGGGAATCTTGGTAAGCCCGCTTCCATCTTCGGCAACATCGTCACTTACCACCAGGTGAGATGTTGTCAAGGGTTTACCAATTGTGAATAAAAAAAAAAACACCTTCAGACAGTTGTAAAGAACAAGCAGGCCATTATTTAGGTATCGAGGTATCGCTTGAGTTCCGTGCCGCTGCATCAAATACTCGGCATCGATCAATATCCCTACTTATAAATTTGAAAATGTGTTTGTTTGTTTATTTGTTTGATACCTTTTCCCGCTGTAACTCCCTTACCAATCTTGATGAAATTTCGCATGCTGGTAGCCTGTGTCACGGGAAAGGACATAGGCTAGTTTTTATCCCGTAAAAATGGCATAGCCCGATGCAGTTCCCGTCGGAAACTAAAAAAAAATCTTTTTTTGGTTAATTTCTTTAACATCGCAACGGACCAATGGCTTGCTGTGATTTTTTGCACAGATATTGTTGAGGGGGTGGGATATGACATAGATTACTAATTAGCATATCCCGACATAGTTCCATAGAAACTCATTTCCACGCTCGCGCACTTCAGCGTCTTTAAAACGGAGCGACGGATTAAAGTGATTTTTGTATAGAATTGGTTGAGAGGGTGGGAAGTGACATAGACTGCTAATCAGAATAGCCCGATATAGTTCCTGAGGGATCTGGATAAAACTTATGTCCACGCTCGCGAGCCGCTTGCGGCTCGCGCACCACTCACCTTCGAAGACAGTCATAAAAACGATGTCCACGCGGGCAAAGCCGTGGACAAAAGCTAGTAATATTATAAATGTGAAAATGTGTTTGTTTGTTACCTTTTCACGCTTCAACAGCTCAACCAGTCTTGACGAAATTTGGCATTCAAGAAGCCTGTGTCATGGGGAAGGACATAGGGTACTTTTTATCCCGTGGGAATAATTATAATAGTCCGATATTATAGTTTCTGAGGCAACTGCAAAAAGACACTTTTTTGGTTATTTTTTTTAACATCGCAGCGGAAAAAGGCATTGTTGTGATTTTTTGCACACATATAGTTGAAGGGGTGGGAATCGTTTCCGAGGGATATGGGGAAAACTTATTTAGCGGCCACGCAACGGAGCAACGGATAGAGGTGATTTTAAAAAACCGCCTCCGTGACGTAATGGTTAGTCCATTAGCTCCACACCAGGAGGTCCCGGGTTCGATTCCCGGTGGGGTCAACTTTGTAAGACTCGATTTGGTTGGTGGTAGGGCATTTTCATAGCCCGCCTGGCTAACTTCCACCATCTTATATAAGTCTTTACGCCAAACATCAGTGTTAACAGCATTGACGTGTTCCGGCTTGAAGATAAGATAGCCAGATCCGCATTAGAATAGAATAGAATGGAATAATTTTTATTTCGAATCATGAGAAATTCATTATTAAATGGGTTAGTAAAAAACACAAAAATTAAAGGTTAGTAACACTAAAGCAAATAACAGTTTTTAAAGCATGCGGTTTGGGGCAAGATGGACAGTTACCCAGTGCCTTACCATAGGGCTATCAATCCTGCCCCCAACAGTAGTTAGGAGACTGTTAACTCTGCCGCGAACACGATGCATCAAGGAGGCAACCCTTTTCCTCATAATTGCAAAAAAGTCATCAATATGTGCCTCAGCAAACATCGACGATGCACTGCAGAATCGCGGCAGCCCCAACAGCATCCTAAGTCCATTATTATATTGGACCCGCAAGGCGTTGACAGCCTTTTGTGTATAGCTTACCCACAGGCTACAGGTGTAAAATAACTGGCAAAAATCCTTGAATAATGTTACTTTGACATCCATAGAGCAGCGAGCAAACCTGTGAGCAAGCATATTACACCTAACTGCCAAACGCCCTGCGTTCCCTTTCCACGTCCATATTATCACCCAGGTCCTCGGCAATGTAGTGGCCCAAGTATTTAAAATGGGTGACTCTATTGAAAGTGAGCCCACTTAGTGTCACTGGCGGAACACAAGAAGGACTCCTACGTCCCGCCCGAAACACCAGCAGCTCGCTCTTTTTTACATTATATTTAAGTCCATGAGACTGTACATATGCTTCACATATATGTGCATTGCGTTGTGGAATCTTGGTAAGCCCGCTTCCATCTTCGGCATCATCGTCACTTACCATCAGGTGAGATGATGCCAAGGGCTTATCAATTATGGATAAAAAAAAGTACATTGAAAATTATTTCTTTTGTCGCTACGGTATAGACCCGATTTTCAGCAAAAGTGCGACATCACTCTGGTGTCGTCGGTTTTGGGTCTACGTGACTGACTGGGATTAGTGATATAAAATTTTATTACAAAAAAAAACATTTTTGACAATCAAATAAATAAACGTAAAGAATGCGGTCGTTTTTTGCCCGGTTTTGATCAGAAAAAAAGCATATCTCGAAAACGAAGTGAGATATCGAAAAAAATAAAAAATCTCTTGGAGATATGACTTTGGGCTACTTTGGGCTTAATTATTGGACGTGCGTATGATGGGCTATTCAGAAGTTGTACCTTTGTGACGCGAAGTTTACGCACAGAGAGTGCGTGAGCGCGGTAGTGACGGTAAATAAATGTTTCGGAGCATAATTATGTTTTTGGACGAAGTGATCTTTGTAAATAAATAAATATGTATTTAAACTAAAAACACATGTACAATATAAGATGGATTTTCGAACAAAAGTGTTAAATTGTAATATTTATATAGTTAGATTAATAAATTTACTACACTAGTACCTACTACCTACTTTGTATTTTTTAAAATAAATATCTCTAAAAAATAAAAATGAAAAAACAGTTTTTTGGCATATTTATTTTCAATGTACCCGAAGGTAGTGGGAGACACGAGATCTGTGGATTTTTTGCATAGAAATTGTTAAGGGGGTAGGAAGTGACAGAGACTGCTAATCAGAATAGCCCGATAATGTTTCCGAGTGATCTAAAGTAAAAACTGTCTACGCTCGCGAGCCTCTTGCACCTCGCGCACTACTCACCCTAACAGACAGTCATAAAAACGATGCCCATGGGAGCGAAGCCGTGGGCAAAAGCTAGTAAATAATATATTTCACCAAAAACAATTCATGTAAAGTAGGTTGGAGACCTACAAGCTCAAAACGCTTTAACTTCTAAAAAGTTATCAAATCTCATGTAGAGCTAATCCCCTAACTCTACAAGGCATAGGCCAAACAAACTCAAGAACTCTCATTCAAGAGCAAAAAAAAACAAAAATTTTCGGGCTTGCTTCGCTCGCCCTAGAATACTTACACGTAGGCCACCGCTCTCTACTTACCCTTTGCACCTTAATAATGGTTGATACTTTAGTAAATTTATGCCTGAAAATCAATTTCGACACCTGCATTAATTAAATCGACATGCTCGTATCTATCCCCTCAAAAAAAGCGCTGTCTGGTGAAATATTTATAAAAATCGCTACTGCGCTCGACCATTTCTTGCGCGATGGGCACCCCTATCAATGTGGGCGCAAAATTCATCTCACATTTGAATTTTGCCAGTTTTTATATTTTGAAAAATATTTGACCGATCACTTAGTAAAAGCACAAGTATTTAATTAAAACAATACTTATGTAATTCCAATTATTGAGTATGAATTCATTCCGATTGCTCTCGAGACAGCGTGGCCGTGGTGCTCTGGGACCAAGTCTTTGTTACACGATTTAGGGAGTAGTATAAAGGAAAAGGGCCTGGACTCCTTTTTCGGGCTCCTTTTTGACCCAACGCCGACTTTGTCCAGAGTAGGCACTACTTTTAAGTACATTACTGTACAGCAGATGTCTAAAAAAGAAGTACCCCACAGACCGAGTACATCAGCATTTTATACTGAATTTATTTCAGAAGACAAAAAAAGGAAAATTAATAACTGTGAATTGCTTAAATATCAGCATTCAATATCAATATCAGCAAGTGTTTCAGTATTCATTGCACTGCTTTATAATGGACCAATCCCCAGAAATTAAAACAGACGTAGACAGAGTTGTAGAGGCGATGAAAGCAACATTCACTAAAACTGTGATAATACAATCGAAGAAGCAAAAAGTGGGCAGAACAAGAGCAGTTTGTGGTATGATATGCGATGTTTTTATTTATTTTTTAAAATTTAAACTGAACTTTATTGACTGTGTTGACTATCTTTTTCAAGTCCTTTTATTATTTTATTGTAATTAAATATTTGCATGCAATTAAAAACTATTTTTTAATGATGGTAAAGAAGTATAACTTCTCACGCGCGTACATAAGTACACGCACCCTTTTTTTTAAAAAAACAAACATCATCTAAATGATGGTCCTCTCTACGACGGCACTCCTCTAACTGCGAACGGAAATTATTGAAAACCGTTTTCAGTAATGCTGGTGTATTTTTTTAAATTTATAGTTGTTTTTGTTAATACCTGTAATTAACAGTCTACGGTTCACATAGTACAGGTTTCCTACTTTATTAGGGCCAGATTACCGTGTATGGTTTGTCCCGGAATATACAGGGTGTGACAAAATTGATGCAGGAGTCGTCAACTGGGACTTCTTCTACTCATCATAATGAACTACTTTCCTCAAGGTACTATAGTCCATTCGCAAAAAAACCATAACTGATGAATTGACGAATTTTGTGTTTTTTGTATCCTACCGTACGTTTGCTAATTTAACTTTACAAGCCTCCCCACCTAGCTAACCACTCACCCTCTAAGACAGTCATAAAAACTATGTCCACGCGGGCGAAGCCGCGGGAAAAAGCTAGTACAGAACATAAAATAGATAAGTATGGTATCAAGGCGGAATTATCCTAAAGTATAACGCGGCATCTACCAAAAATACCCGTATGCATTTAAATTAAGTCTCGCTTCCACTTTCATGAAAACGAGGATGAAATCTAAAAGGAGAGTGGAGTTGGGGTTTATCTACATTTTCGTACGATTTAGCTGTCCTGGATCATTAAACGAGTAGGGCTGCCAGAAGTGCCTGATTTTCAACCGACTTCAGAAAAGGAGGAGGTTATGTCGCCTGTGTGTCTGTTTTGTGTATGTTACGCGATTTCTTCTTTTCTTTATGTTTAATTAATAATTTATGCTTTCTAGTTGGTCCCATAGAAATTTAATCAAGTGGTTACTTTTAGAAAATTAACAAAAACAAATCAAATGCATAATTTTACTAAGTCGTTGCGATTGAAGTCAGTTCTTTTAATTTTTTAATTATTTTAAAGCGATTTCCCCCAATTACTGCCTAATTAATGTTATGTAAGTAGTAGTTGACATTTTTGTTAGATCCATCCGTGGGCCTTTTGCCTCTTTACATCAGGTGGTTCTTTTGGTACTTTGCATCAGGTGGGCCTGTGCCACTTTACATCAGGTGGTTCTTTTGGTACTTTGCATCAAGTGGGCCTATTGCCACTTTACATCAGGTGGTTCTTTTGATACTATGCATCAGGTGAGCCTATTACCACTTTACATCAGGTGTTTCTTTTGGTACTTTGCATCAGGTGGGTCTATTACCACTTTACATCAAGTGGTTCTTTTGGCACTTTGCATCAGGTGGGCCTATTACCACTCTACATCAGGTAGTTCTTTTGGTACTTTGCATCAGGAGGGCCTATTACCACTTTACATCAGGTGGTTCTTTTGGTACTTTGCGTCAGGTGGCCCTATTGCCACTTTACATCAGGTGGTTTATTTTGGTACATTGCATCAGGTGGGCCTATTGCCACTTTGCATCAGGTGGGCCTATTGCCACTTTACATCAGGTGGTTCTTTTGGCACTTAACATCATGTGGGCTTAATTTCTAACTTTTACAAAAAAAGAACATAGCTAAAAAGTTCTGGTTACTGGTAAATACAGACGCGGATCCAGCTGCTAATTTAAGAAAGAGAAGAGCTTTAGGGCAATTGTTAATGTTTTTGAGAAAAAAGTAATACATACATATATAAGGTCTAACAAAATTAGCTGAAACTATTTTAACTGGTGCTTCTACCCATGAAACTGAACAACTTTCTCCATAAAACCCGTAGTCAATACACAAAAAAAAACGTTAACTTCCCATACTAAGTTGGCTGATCAGCTGATCGAGTTAGTATGGGATTTTTTTTTGCGATTTGACTATGGGTTCCACGGGGAAAGTTGTTCAGTTTCATGGGTAGAAGCACCAGTTAAAATAGTTTCAGCTAATTTTGTTACGCCTTATATACATACATACACCACACACACACACATACACATACAAACATACATGCAGTCGGGTAAAAATAAGTTGGCTCACGACTGACCAGATGGTCTAGTGGTCAGTGTCGAACAATTAATAATTGTACAATAAATCAATTTGTGTGTGAATGACAGGATATTGTATAACTATTAGAGAAGTACATTTACCTGACCCTGGTAGGGCACTACAGTGTTTTATGTCTTTACTGCAATTCATTTAAGAGATAAATAATGTTAAACAATTCCTTAATATTTACACATTTAATAAATATTTTACAATAGGGGATCGGACTGCTAGTCATTTGAGTTACTTTTTATGATTCTTCAAAAACGAAATTTTGTACTAAAAATATTTTAAATACCCACAAGTGACGTCATAGATTTTTAGCGTGATTGACGAACTTACTTTGTGAATATGATCCATTAAAAATTAAAGACGTGATGAAAAAACAAAACAAGTAAGGTTTTTTGAAACTACAAGCAATTTAGGAAAACATATTTCAGAATTTATTTTTGATGCAGTCCGATCCCCTATTGTTAATTAAAAATATGTAGTGAAATATTGATTCATTGGTAACGTAAGATTATATCGTGCCCCAGCAGTGGGAATGTTTTGTGGGTTGTTAACGATTAAAGATATAAATTAAGGTTTAATAAGATAAAAATGACTAACGTGAAATCTCTTACTTTCTCGAAAAACTAGAGTATAAAATAGTCTAAATTTTGATTAAATAAAATAAAAAGACGTATATTTAATTTCATACAGATATGTTTTTTACAGAAATGTTAGTAATATCGTAACCCACAGGAGACCTTTTTTTAACATACCCAATTTTGTGACACTACTTTTTAAATACCTATATTCTGTAGTACGAGTATTTCGTGTCTTGCTTCCGTGTAAACAGTTTTATTATCATCAAACGTTAAATGTACAAACAGTTTTATCAAAATAATTTTCATCGAATCGAAATTTCCATACAATATTAATTTTTATTTTGTATGGAAGACAATTTCTGTAAGGCCCCATAACAACTTCTGTAAAGTGACAACCCTACACTCTACATGTGAACATATACTTGTATGGTTAAAATATAGTGGGACGGCTACAGTCATTATAGAGCGTTGCCTGTCTGGCCCGGACGGAGTTAGATTTTACAGCGCTTTCACTGCATGGGGCGGGGGATGTAGGGGATGATGAGGCATGAGCACATACAAACATAGGGATGAAGTTTTGTCCGTTTTGAAGTAATAATAGAGAGAGATATCTAGATTTTGGCTATATAGAGCTGGATTATACTTTGAATTGCATGCGATCAGTGCCCTGTGCTAAAATAATAATTTGACGAAATACGAATTTGGCGAATGTCGTGGCTACCATGATATATATAAAATCTATAAGATTGACCCATGACTTGACCGTGACTGCAGTGAATGACCCGTTGGTCTAGTGGCAGCGCCCCTGCCTGCTGAGTCGAGGGTCGTTTGTTCGATCCCCACTAAGGGCAAACATTCGTGTGATGAACAGGCTTGTTTGCTCTGTGTCTGGGTGTTCAGTATCTATATTTGATGTGAAAAAATGATGTAGAACCCGTTAATTGGGGGTTACTGAATACTGAATAATAACTTCCCACAAAAAAACTCACGGTAATTTTTTTTAAATGGATCCCATACAGAAATGCACAAAATTGGTCGATCAGCCGATCGATTTGTATGAAGAGTAAAATTATTTTTTTGCGATTTCTTCAAACTCACAGAACAAAAGTGGTTCAGTATGGTGAGTCGAAGCCCTAGTTACCGGGATCTGCACCGATTTTGTTACATCCCTGTATATATGTATTTAAAAAGTATATAAGTCACTGATTCCCATAGTACATGGAATCCTGTTTCTGCGGCAGGACGACCGTGCCGTGTAATTTGTAAAAAAAAATTGTACGAAAGTACTTTCGAGGAATTAGCTGCAGTACACCCGAACGAAGTTCTGAAAATGTGTTAAAGGATAAAACAATTTAAAAAAAAAAAATTGGTTGTCTGTTAAGTCGGTTTACGGACGATAGTTTAATGTGACAAACGAAACGGGACAATGAGCGTAACACGACAATGAGTCATCCTTTTTTGTGCATGCAGGCGGCGTCCATCGATTTATTAGACGTAAACACGTCAAAAAAAATCATTGACCACTTTCACTGTTGAACGAAGTATCTTCAGAATAGTCGAATTAAAGACTGAAAAAGATACGTGCGACCCCGTGCGGGTGTAATGTCAGCGGCAACGATACTGAACTCAGGGCAGCCCCTTTGTCGCTACAGTTTGACGCGAGCCAGCAGCGGCTAGCGGCATTTATCAAAGGTGCAGATAATTCAGCGAACGAACTATAAACAATGGGACCACCACAGGAGCACATCCCGCGGACACTGCATACAAAGGTCATGAAATGACATTTCTAAAAACAAATGACGGAGCAAACAAAATCACGGCGAAATCCCATACATTCAAGAAGCATCTGTGTTGAAAGAGTGATCGGACCCTGTTTTCTCGAAGACGCTGCAGGCAATGCGATAACTGTCACTGGCGAACGCTACAGAACCATGTTACGTGAGTTCTTGATACCCAGTTCGGATAAATTGGGGCCGGAGCACATCTGGTTTCAACAAGACGGCGCCACGGCACACACAGCGCGCGACACTATGGACTTAATGAGGGAGGCTTCTCCATGCCGTGTTATCTCTCGTTTTGGCAACTTGCCTTATAATCCAGTCGGTAAGTACTTTTTACCTAGACACAATTCCGAATTTAATGAAATTTTGGGATATGGTTTGTGGTAGGTGTGGGGTGCGGAATCTGAGTTTTCGACCTCGAGGGGCCTGTGGAAAATGGAGGGGGGGGCAAAAACAACGTTGTAGATCATTAAATTTCCTTTAATTTTCACTGGTAAAACTTCTTTCTTGACCCAATATTTACCGAGATACAGTAATTTAAAAACGGACCAATGTTCTCAAAATATAAAAAAACCTACAAAAATTCAGTATTTTGCCTCATTACTTTCATCTTTCATCGTATCTATGTAAACTTAAATGCTATCTAACACCCTTGCCCCCCCCCCCCCCCCCTATGTGTACCCTCTGACCCACTTCAGAAGCAACCACATCACGAGCCTTCCAAAACAATGGCTGGTCAAAAGTGGTGATGCACGTTTTCTGATGGAGTGACTTACACTCTTCTAATGCGGTAAGGATGGACGTTTAAATAGTACTGTAATTACTTGGATGTGCATTTATGAAAGGAAGGCACACATTTTGGAACATTCATATTTCTCACCTTGTGTCTTCAATTCCATGAAACCATTCCATCCGGGAACTGCAACATTTCTGCAAATTCAACACTAAAGACATTCTCTTCCTTCATGGGATTAGTGGATGTGACACGACATCAGCTCCCTTCGGCATTGGAAAGAAGAAAGTAATGCAGGTATATGGTAAATACCCATCTCTGTCAGACGTAGTCAGCATTTTTAAAGACCCAGACGCAACACCAAGCCAAATATCCGAAGCTGGGGAGAAGTTCCTGGTGAAATTGTACGGTGGGAATTTGAATAATGATAATTTGGATGACCTGAGGTACCGTACATTTTCTACTGCGGTGACGAAGCCAAAATTCCAACTAGCCAGGTTGCCACCTACCTGTAATGCCGCCAAGTATCACTGCTACAGAACGTACCTTCAAGTACAGACATGGCTGGGGAATGAAGGGACTCAACGTAAAGTACCATCGGATTGGGGCTGGAGTTTGTCCAAAAGAGGTAATATATGTTTCTCCACATATAGTTTATTTTGTACTATTACATTTTTATTGTACCAGACCATTATTTCATTGTTCCTCTACTGTGTTATGGTAAAATTAACGTATTTATTTATTTTCAGGTTTAATCCCCATAACAACAACAATGGATGCTGCTCCGGAGCACCTACTAAATATAATAAGATGCAAGTGTAAAACAGGGTGTAGTACGGGGGCTTGCAGCTGTAAAAAAGCTGGTCTTCAGTGCTCGGTGATGTGCAAGCACTGCACTGGCACTGCTTGTGAGAATTCTCCCGATGCAGACTTCAACGAAGAAGATACAGATGTAGAGTATGAAGACCAGCCAACTTTATTAGATGAAATTAGTGCCCAGGCTGAAGGAAGCAATAGTGAAGACAGCGATGACAATTTGCCACTTGCTTCAAAAAGATCACGGCTAACGGAGTATTTTTAAGTCAATTTTAATATATATGTAATATTCAATTAAATATTATGTTTTAAAAAAGCAAAGATTTATATTACGTTGAAACAACACGAAAATAAATAGTAATACAATATTACGAAGTATTAAGCTTGAATTAGAATGTCTTTGATATATAGAATGATAGAAAAATATAGTTCAGTATCTCGGTTCAGTATGCATATCTTGAAGAAGTGGGGACGTGGTTTGTGGGATAAGGGTTTCACTCATTGAGGTTGGACGTCATTCTTTACAATCACAAATGAATCTGACCTATATGAATACACTTCGGTTGAAGTGGGTCAGAGGGTACACATAGGAAAGAAAGATGAAAGTAATGAGGCAAAATACTGAATTTTTGTAGGTTTTTTTATATTTTGAGAAAATTGGTCCGTTTTTAAATAGCTGTATCTCGGTAAATATTGGGTCAAAAAAGAAGTTTTACCAGTGAAAATTAAAGGAAATTTAATGATCTACAACATTGTCTTAGATGTTTTTTTTGAGAAACGCATGGTTTAGAAGCTATACGCGAAAAACCGAAAAAAGTCCGAAAATTTTGAGGTTTTTGCCCCCCCCCCCTCCATTTTCCACAAGCCCCTCGAGGTCGAAAACTCAGATTCCGCACCCCACACCTACCACAAACCATATCCCAAAATTTCATTAAATTCGGCATTGTGTCCAGGTAACCCCCCTAATTTTTTACTTGCCGACTGGATTATTAGACTGCAAGATCACCCGATCTGACCAGTCCAGACTTCTTTCTTTGGGGTTATTTTAAATCTCGGGTATATGTGAACAAGCCACAGAGTCTCGCAGCCCTAAAAGAAAACATTCATCAAAAAAATAAATAGGGCATCGACTCTTATGGTCACCATTTAAGACAACTTCAAATCCTAATGGTACGAAATTTAATGGCACAAATATACATATATATAAAACTAAATTTTGCCAGCGGCTTCGCTCGCTTGAACATGGTTTCTATGACTGTGCGAGGGTGCGCATGGAAAAAAGTAGCCTGTATGTTAATCCAGGTCCTAAGCTGTCCACCTACCAAATTTCAGCCAGATATGTTTAGTAGTTAGTTAGTTAGTTAGTTTTCGCGTGGACATAGTTTTTATGTCTGTCGTGCGGTTGAGCGTGGGAACTGAGTCTACTCTAGATTAGATCACTTGGGAACTATGTCGGGCTATGCTAATTAGTAGTCAATTATATAATCAGTATTAATAAGCACTTCAGTCAACCCTTCATTGCGACGTGACATAAATTAACAAAAAAGAGAGAGTTAAATGGGAACCACTTAAGAAATCGGGATAAATAACTGATAAGCCCTTAGGGACTGATAAGCCCTTGGTAAGTAACAATGATGCCGAAAATGGAACGGGCCTACCAATATTTCCCAACGCACTGGGAAATTGGCTATTTCTTCAAGCCAGAACATATCAATGCTGTTACCATTGATATTTGGCGGCAAGACTTAGATAAGATGGTAACTAGCCAGGCGGGCTTAGAAAATGCCCTCCCACCAACTAAACCAAGTCTTAACCGAACCGAAACCTTAACCGAAAGTTAGACTCCGCCTGAAATCGAACCCGCGACCTCCAGATGTGAAGCTGATGGATATAACTATTACGCCACGGAGGCGGTTCATAATCTAATCAATTAATTGTAAAATAAAAATCCGACTACTTATTAAGTCACTCTCGGCCTCTCGGGATGAAGACAATATAATATCGATACCTCGTACTCCAAATTCCATCGAGCCATTTCGGCTGCAGGCTCAGCTAAAAGACAGGCATTCATACATAAAAACATACATCATAATATTAGCTCATACGTCCCCACCGAGGGGCTCAAGTCTACCCTTAATTGGGCGATCGGGCCTTAGTCGACCACGCGAGCAAAATATATTGTATAGTAAGACGACGCGGGTCCAGTGCGGGTTGGTCGACTTCACACAGAACCTTCGAGTTTCTTCGCAGGCGTGTGCAGGTTTCCTCGCGATGTTTTCCTTCACAACTTCGTGTGTAAAGTCTCCAACCTTCAGACGAATGAGTGCGACACGGACTGTGTTTACTTTAGTTTCTGAAACAGAGTGAAGCCAAGTTGGTATAGGACTACGTATCAGTTACGCAATCTTCATCTTGGAGTTACGCCTAATGAAGGCTAGAATTCGATTTGTTTTAGTATCTACCGTCTATCTGAGCCCAAGTCAATAACGAAAGCCAATTTATACGGCTTCGGTAGCCTAATCAAATGATACTTGGAAACTTATGAAGTAGCCAGGCTGTCCAATATACAGGAACCGCAATTCAGGCTCGTGTATCTCCAAACTTCGTAAGGGTCTCCAATAAATGAGGGTTTTCATACAAATGTAGTTTTCCTTTTAATTTACGAATGTTACCCGCTACGCTCGGGTACTCGAAAGTAAAAAAACCTTCAACGAAGGCTGTAATTTTTAATACCTCAAAAAATACATCAACGAGGAACGCAAAATAGATAGTCGCATTTAATTAATGAGGAATGCAAAAAATATATATAAAAAAACCCGATATAAAAGATATCAACAAAGATTTACAAGTGTTAGCCTAATAGTAATCCTTTACATAAAAAATTTAATAAACACGACTTCATAAAAATATTAACCCGCTTTTTTTGGGATTTAGCGTAAAATGTATTATATGTCACTCACGGGATCGAGTCGAATCTAACGATACCTCCAGTGAATACCTTTCTCTCTAAAATCCATCAAGCCGTTTAGAGGATATCAAATTCAAATTCAAATAACTCTATAATGTACATCAAAATAAACAAGTACATAATAATAATAATAATAAATATTCTTTATTGCATACCAAAAAAAAAACTTTACAGAAACTTAATTTAAAAATGTACAGTGCAAAGGCGGCCTTATCGCTTTTAGCGATTTCTTCCAGGCAACCTTAAGGTAACCGGTAGGAGTTGGTAGGTAAAAGGCTAAATGCGGGTGGCTGCAGATAATTTTTTTACTAAATAATACATAAATACTTATATAAATATATAAAATACAAATCAAAACAAATAAATATTATATAAATAAAAATAAACATAAAACAGTAATTCAATAGTAATTAAGAAATAAATGTTATATATACATAATACTTACATGTAACATACATATTATAATAAATAATAACCACAGAGATAAAAAATATATATATTCAGTAATTACACAGCTTACAGTAGTGATCCCTAAGTCTTTTTTTAAAGATGAACAGGGACTCAGATGTACGGATAGTAACAGGTAATTGGTTCCACAGTCGAACCGAGTGAGCCTTAAAAGATTTACTGAGGAAGTCAGTGCTGAAAGTGGGAAAAGAGAGAAGAAGAGCATTACACGATCGAGGTTGGCGGCCATGCATTGACTCCCTACGTCGAAAATTGTCCCTTAGATACGGAGGAGCCGCTGGACTGTGGAGTACATTGTAGAGCAAGCAAAGAATGTGCATATTACGTCGTAGACGGATGGGAAGCCACTTCAGCTTAGCTCGAAACTCAGAGACATGATCGTACTTCCTCAAACCGAATACGAATCTTATGCACACGTTCTGCAAGCGTTCCAGTTTGTTCAGCAGCTCCTCGGTAGCATCAAGGTAACAAACATCAGCGTAGTCAAGCAGTGGGAGTAGAAGGGACTGAGCCAGTTGAGTTCTGGTCGACACGGGCAGAAAATTTTTAAGGCGCCTAAGTGAGGCCAGGGAAGCAAAGATTTTTCTGCTTACTTCACCAATTTGACTACTCCAAGAAAGATTTGCGTCAAAAATCACACCCAAGTTTTTAACTTTTTTACAGAATGGTATAGAAACGTTGTTAAGGAGTACTGGTGGCAATGATGATGTATCAATCTTGGCCAGCTGGCGGGAGCTTCCTATGATTATAGACTGAGACTTGCATGGGTTAACAAGAAGACCATGCCTGTGGGACCAAGTCGATATTTTATCGAGCTCTTTATTCATAAAGTATATGGCTTGAGCAATGTTGTCAGGGAATTCCTGAATGTAAATCTACATGTACAGATAACATGGAATAAAGAAACATACCTGCATACATACATTTTTTTTATTCACAATTGGTAAGCCCTTGGCATCATTTCACCTGATGGTAAGTGACGATGATGCCGAAGATGGAAGCGGGCTTACCAAGATTCCCCAACACAATGGGGAACTGGCTATCTTATCTTCAACCGGAACACATTTATTCTATGCTGTAAACATTGATTTTGGCGGCAAGACTTAGACAAGATGGTGGTAGCTAGCCAGGCGAGCTTGAAAAATGCCCTTCCATCAACCAAAGCGAGTCTTACAAAGTTAGACTTCGCCGGGAATCGAACCCGCGACCTACTGGTGTGAAGCTAATGGACTTAACCATTACGCCTCGGAGACGTTTAAAATACATTTGACCTAAAAACAATACCTTCCTTTTTGTGGCCAGTCGTGTTAAAATAAAACAAACGAGGAGTTTTATGTCTAAGGGAGCGTTCAAGTATTACGTAACGCAATTTTTGGAGATTTTTGACCATTCCCTCCCTCCATGTAACGCGCCGTAACGTTTTTCTGTACCCCCCTCCTTCCTAGTAAAACGTTACGTGTAAACACCAAGTGACCATTTTTACGTCAAAGTCACAATAATAATTACGTGGCGTTAAGTACCGGAGTACAGTAAATAAGAATAAAAAAACAATGTTACGTAACGCGTAGTTCAAACCCCCCCTCCCGCCTCTGTAACTCATCGTAACGTTTTACAAGACCCCCCCTCCCCCTAATTTTTTTAAGTAATATCTGAAAGTGCCCTAAATAAAAAAGAACAAGTTCTTCACGTATCGACTCGTCATAGACCGAGAATATTAGTACTAACATACAGTAGAGACACTCCCTGCCGCTCTTTAGCATCCGACCTCACCCCCTCGTCACCCAGATTGATACAGATTGGTGCTAGTTTAGTTCTTAAACGCAAAGAATTTCACCGTGATTTTGTTTTTTTTTTCTCTAAGTAATTTCTTGCCCGTTGTATTGTATAAAGTGTCCGGGGTGTGCCGAGAGGGTAATGAAGGTCCTGGATAGCCCAGCCGTTTCTGTAATTGTACCACAGGCGACGCAGTGTCTGCGGAGAAGACAATCCTTGCGCGACACCGACTAAATCGTCTTTATAGACAATGTTAGAAAATACATCAATAAGAAAATGAATTTGTATCCTCACCTGGGTCACTTTGCCCGACAAAAAATTAAAAATAACATAGAAAGTGGAATATCAAGTTTTATCCTCACCTGGTCACCCTACCCCCAAAGTCCAACACTCAAAATGCACAGTAACATAGAAAGTGGGAAATCAAGTTGTATCCTCGCCTAGTCACCCTACCCCCCCAAATCCGACACTTAAAATGCACAATAACATAGAAAGTAGAAAATCAAGTTGTTTCCTCACTTGGTCACCCTACCTCCGTAAGTCCGACAGTCAAAATACACAATAACATAGAAAGTGGAAAGTCTAGTTGTATCCTCACCTGATTACCCTGGCCCCTAAATCCGACACTCAATGCAAAATAACATAGAAAGTGGAAAATCAAGTTGTACCCTCACCTGATTACTCTGCCCCCTTAATCCGACAGTCAAATACACAATAACATAGAAAGTGGAAAGTCAAGTTGTATCCTCACCTGGTCACTCTACCCCCGTAAGTCCGACAGTCAAAATACACCATACCATAGAAAGTGGAAAAATCAAGTTCTAAATCCGACACTCAAAATGCACAATAACGTAGAAAGTGGAAAGTCAAGTTGTATTCTCACCTGATTACCCTGGCCCCTAAATCCGACACTCAAATAGACAATAACATGGATGTGGAAACCAAGTTTTATCCTCACCCGGTCACCCTGCTCCCTAAATCCAAAAATGCACAATAATATAGGAAGTGGAAACATTTTAAAGAAATCCTAGCCTTTGTAGAATACCGCCAGGGTTCGCGTCGCATCGTGTGACAAGAGCTCATAACATTGCAATATTAAAAACAAAGACCTAAGGTTTTGAGTTGCAAGAAGAGACTGTATGATTCAGGTTCTATTTTTATTTTATTTTACCTTATTTGGAAAACAAACAGTATTTTATGACTATTTAAAAAATTTAATTAACAAACTAAGTACTATTTATATGTTATCTGACCACGAAGCAGCAAAACGACCTGAACCTGGACCGACGACCTGGTCAAGATCGCGGAAAGCCGATGGATGCGGGCAGCGCAGGACCGGTCGTCGTGGAAATCCTTGGGGGAGGCCTTTGTCTAGCAGTGGACGATTTTCGGCTGATATGCTGATGATGATGAAGCAGCAAATTTAATGTGAATGTGTTTTAGGTGTCTATTAGTTTGTCTTTCTTTAACTTCGCAACAGAGCAACGGTCAACGTGATTCTAGGGCCTATCGGCCATTTTCCCGCTTCAGCGTTGGCCGGTATGATGGCCGATAGGCGCTCGTCCTGCTTGAGAGAGAGGGTGGGAAGTGATATTATACTCGTACGACAAATCAGCATAGTCCGTCATATTTTTTGAGAACTTAACATTGAGAGAAACTTGAGAGCTATGTCGGGATCTTGAGAAAACTATTTTTGACGCTTGCGCACGTCACTTCGAAGCTGAAGATGGCCGTGATTTTTACACGAAAATTTTCATACGTATTTAAGAACCGACGACAATACAAATAAAAATACAATAAAAAAACCGACAATTTTTTTTATCCACAATTGGTTAGCCCTTGGTATCATCTCACCTGATGGTAAGTGACGATGATACCGAAGATGGAAGTACCCCCCAAAAGTAGCCCTCGTGTTTATAATTCATTTATTTACATAACACTTTTGTCTTTGGGTCACCGCCTTACATTTATGTGTACCTTTCAACTCAATCGGTCCAGTAGTTTCCGAGAAAAATGGCTGTGACTGACGGCAGGACAGACAGACAACCGAGTGATTATATAATGGTCACGTTTTTAGCTTTTGAGGTACGGACCCTAAAAATAGTTCAGTTTGCGATTAAAGCGTGTTTTAGTCTTCTTTTACACAGATATCTCTTAGTTGAGGGGGGGAGGGGGAACCGGGAAAAAAACATAGACTACTAATAAATAGCACAGCCGAACATAGTTTCTGAGAGATCTGGAGAAAACTTATTTCGGCTAAAACTCCTTGCTAATTCAAAAGCAATACCCTGGCTGTTTATTTTTATTTATTTATTTTATATATATATATATATATTTATTGAAATTACAGCTTTAAATCTACAGTAATCAAACTTTAGAAAATGCATATGCCAATAAATTTCAAGTTCTTAAAATTAACATAATTATTCTAATCTATCTATCCGGGTGCAATCGACTACAGCAAATGTGTTTTTTGTTAGTGTTAGTGTGTGTGTGAGAGTGTATGAGGGTGTGTATGTATGTATGTGTTTTGATAAAAAAAAAAAATTTCAACTATGTACTTACTATCGTCACATTATTAAGTATGTCATAAACAAACATACAATTTAGTTTAAGATATTTTTCGTCCATCTAACCAGAGGTACCGGGTTCAAATCTGGACGGCCAATGTACCAATGAGTTTTTCAAAAACTTACGTACATACTTACCGATTGCTTTAACGGTGAAGGAAAACATCGTGAGGAAACCTGCACACGCCTGCGAAGAAACTCGAAGCTTGTGTGTGAAGTCGACCAACCCGCACTGGGCCCGCGTGGTCGACCAACGCCTAATCGCCCTGATTCAGGGTAGGCTTGAGCCCCTCGGTGGGGACGTATATGAGCTGTAATGATGATGATGATTTTTTGTTAGCTTCAAGTGTTTCCACGCTAACCACACACACTCAAATAAAAACCAGCCAAGTGCGAGTCAGACTCGCCAACAAAGGGTTCCGTACCATCGTACAAGATAAAACCATGTTTCATGTAAGTATAAGGAACTCTTTATATTTAAATTTAATTTGGATTTTTATTATTTGTTGCTATTACGAGTAAAGCAGCAATAAAAATACACATTCTGTGAAAATTTCAACTGTATACCTATTATTTACGGTTCATGAAATACAGCCCGCTGACAGACGAATGGACAGTGGAGGCTTAGTGATAGGGTCCCGTTGGCACCCTTTGTATACGAAACCCTAAAAACGACGAAGCCGCGAGATAAAGCTAGTGTTCAATGTTTAGAAAAGAGATGTTGTCAAGGCTTTATCAATTGTAAATAAAAAAAAGCAGTTTTTCGTTACAGACTGAGAGAATTGCTACCAAGTTTTAAGTTGATTGTGTGTTACAAATAATAAAAATAAAAATAATAAAATAAATAATATAATAATTGATAATATAATATATTTGGATAATGCTTCGGAATAGGACCTGGTATGATTTGAATGAACTACAGCTACAGGCAAATCACCCAGACATGGATTTTGTATTCGTGTGAGTGCGCAGGAAAAAGAGGGCGAAATGCGGTGATTGTGAGGCAGGGGCCACAGATTAGATAGTGACCACTAATAAAATAATTAAATCCCGCGTTTCATACAAAACAAAATTCAAAAAACGCTTGGAAAGTTTTTTTATTAATATCAAAAACTAGCTATCGCAGATCTCGTTTTTTGGCGTTCCCGTAGGAGATTCCCAACATTGTTTCTGAGTGGATGCCTACGTAATCATAATTGCTATCTGTATTCAAAATTTCAATCCGATCCGTCCAGTGGTTTGAGCTGTGCGTTGATGATGATGATGAACTCTGTGCGTTGATAGATCAGGCATTTAGTAAGTCAGTCGCGGTTTCCTTGAGTGGGCTTGACTACATCTCACCTGATGGAAACTGACGACATAATATAATAAAGTTGTCTGAAATCAGACAAGAATAGAAATAATCAAATAGCTATGTTAGGCGTTGGCATAGAACCGCAAAAGTACACCTTTGAGGTCAAGGAACTGGACACCTGTGACCACGTGACCGTGTATCTAGTTCTTTTATATGTGATCGAAGGTACCACACGAGATGGTTTCATTTACTTTAAAGTGCTGCGACCTAGACGCGTTCTCCGTACCGCGTCGAAGCTCACACGAGTAAATGCGAATATGAGAAGGTTTTGGGGCAAGGGGATCAGGGTTGTAGAAAAGGACCTGGAGGAAAGATATTCTAAATATTGCAGATAGCAAATTTTGCTCTAAAAAATATTTCTTTATTTTTTAAAAGGTACAAAACTGCATTAAATGATTTTTTAAAATAAGCTTGCCACACCCGGGAATCAACCGGCTAAAATCCGAAAAAAGAACATCTGTACTGCGTCTTATGTTATCAATCGATAGGATCAATCATAAGAATTAAATATTTTTAACAAACATGGTAAATTAAATAAAAAGACAACGAAATCTGAGTTACACGAAATAAATATAAGAATTAAGTTGTGTATATGTCGCAGGATAATTTGATAATCCGTCGTTTCGCGCAAACAACTTCAGTTAACGCGCTTTTTTCGTTTTTTTTTTAAGTTTATATATTTTTATATATTTCGTTTTACACAGAGATATGATCCTCATGATTGAACCTATCGATTGATGCCATAAAAGTACAGGATGTGTTTTTTTTTCGAATTTTAGCCGGTTCGATTCCAGAGTGTGGCAAGCGTATTTTCGAAAAACTTTGAATGCAGTTTTGCATCTTTGTAAAATAAATGTAAGTTTCCTAAGAGTGAAATTTGCTATTTATAGTATTTAGAGTACTTTCCCTCCAGGTGGGTCTGTAAAATTCAACCTTGAACACCTACCATCAACTTTTTATTCTAAGAACTAGAAATCATTTTATAATAAGTACATAATTTAAGAATCTGAAAAGATGATTAGTCAGAAAAAACAGATAGAAGTGAAAAGTCAAATTTTAGAAAATATAATAAAAAAACAAATTAAACAGAAGATAACATCAAAAACAGCTTTTTACAAACCAAAAAGTACAATTCGTCACAGTTCCTCCCTCTGTAAACCTAAGTGTTCCAATATTATTATACAAATATTGCCTTTTATTCATTTGATAATCCTTACCAATATTATAAATATGAAAATGTGTTTGTTTGTTTGCTACCTTTTCACGCTTCAACGCCTTGACCAATCTCTATGAAATTTGGCATGCAGGTAGCCTGTGTCACAGGGAAGGACCTAGGCTACTTTATATCCCGCATAATAGCATAATCTGATGCAGTTCCTGAGGGAACTAAAAATACTCGATTGTTGTGATTTTTTGCACAGAGATGGTTAAGTAGATGGGAAACGACATAATTTACTAATCACCCTTAAAGGCACTCTTAAAATGCTGACCACGCGGGCAAAGCCGTGGGAAAAAGCTATTAATAAACGAGAAAGTTTGTAAGAATGTATGGATATATTCTTTTTACTCTTTCACGCAAAAACTATTGATAGGATCTGGCTGAAATTAGGTAAGTAGACAGATTAGGACCTAGATTAACACATAGGCTACATTTTTCCACGCTCGCGAGCCGCTTGCGGCTCGCGCACAGCGCACCCTCGAAAAGTCATAGAAACGTTGTCCACGCGGGTGAAGCCGCGGGAAACAGCTAGTCATTTATAAAACTTCATGTACTTTTTGGGAACCAAATAATATATTATTTTTAATTTATATTCGTACGCCGCCTCCTGTCCGGGAGATCGAGGTTCGAAACATGCCACGTTCCAATGTGATTTCGAGTTTACATTATGAACGCTTATCCAACGCTCTTACGGTAAAGGAAAACATCGTGAGGAAACCTGCACACGCATGCGAAGAAACTCGCAGGTTGTGTGTGAAGTCGACCAACCCGCACTGGGCCCGCGTGGTCGACTAAGGCCCGACCCCCTAATTCAGGGTAGGCTCGAGCCCCTCGGTGGGGACGTATACGAGCTGACATGATGATTTTAATTACTAGCTTTTATCGTATTAATGATTTTCGTTGAGGTTGAGTGGTGCGCGAGACACAAGCGGCTCCCAAGCATACATAGTAGTTTCCTCCAGATCCCTCGAAAACTATATGGGGCTATTCTGATTAGCAGTCTATCTCATACCCTACTCCCTCAACTATTTTTATGCAAGAAATCACGTCCCAACAGATTGCTCCGTTGCGAGGCCGACGACGTGCGCGAGCCTGGAAATGAGATTTCCCTAAATCGATCATAAATCCCTCGGAAACTATCTCTGGAGCTATGCTAATTAGGGGAATATGTCATTTTCCACCCCTTCAACCAACTCTGTGCAAAAAAACAATCCATTGCTCCGTTGCGATGTTAAAGAAATCAACTACAAAAAGTCTTATTTTCAGTTCCCTTAGGAACTATATCGGACGACGCTATTTTCTCTGGATAAAAGCCCATGTCATTCCGCATGATACAGGCTACTTGCATGCCAAATTTTGTGACGATTGCTTGAGGTGTTGAAGCGTTAAGCGGTAACAAACAAACATATTTTCACATTTATAAATATGCAAGGATTCCAGAACTTATAAATCTCTGCTAGTGTTTCAGCCATTTCCACGGCATCATGGAACGTACTTTGTTTCGTGCGAATGCTAACCTTTTGTGGAAAGAAGTTTAAAGCTGATGGCCTCTTGTGTAAACTTTTGTTTAAATGGCCTCCAAGCATTTTTATTAGCCTCTGTAATTACGATTTTTATCTCTACACATAGAGGTGAAATGGTGTCAAGGGCTAAATGCGATGTTTGAACGTTAATAAAAAAAAGCGAGACCTACAGTACTCGCATATGATGTGTAACATGTGACAAAATACTTATGAAATTAATTAATTATCGGGTCGTACATTCACGGGCCGACCCTTCGAATAGTAGTATGTCATCTTTACCTTTGCCATCACACTAGGCGGCATGGCTATGACAACCTTAGTTTTCGAGAATTAAAAAACGTTCGCATTTCCTGTTACACATTTCCGTCCCATTTCACGAAATCACTCCCACAAATTGCAGGAAAGCGAGAGCAAAGATGTTACACATCAAAAATATATATCTGCCCCAGATAAAGAACCAGAGAATATAGAGCCTAAAATACACTTAGAGGTGAAAAAGCGGTAAAGTGCAAATCAGAACCGCGCACAAAGGGTTCCGTACTATCATACTAGATGGCGCTAGTTTCTTCACGTTTAAAGAAAAACCACGTTTTTGTTCAGAGACTTTAACTTTTTCTATTTTTTTGTATTTGTTGTTATAGCGGCAACAGAAATACATCATATGTGACAATTTCAACTATTTAGCTATCACGGTTCATGAAATACAGCCTAGTGACAAACGGACAGAAAGACAGATGGACGGACAGCGGAGTCTTAGTAATAGGGTCCCGTTTTTACCCTTTGAGTACGGAACCCTAACATTCAACAGTTTTTGTAATAAGTACTGTAGTTCATTGGCACTTACCATCAGGTGAGACGCAGCCAAACGCACTCAAATTTTTAATAAAAAAAAGTGATCTTTTTGGCCATTACGCAATGTTCGCGTTAATCAAGTCATCAGAGGATTTATTACAAGATTTTATTTAACTTGCAATGTATGTATGTTTGTTCGGTTGGAATCTTGCAAGTTAAATTTGACCAACTTCCCGGTTTCCGATTGAGCTGAAATTTTGCTTCATATGTATATTGTGTGACAATGCAATATTAAAAGCTTGCACCTAAATGTTTCTAGGTTTTTCGAAACTTATTTTATTCTCAATCTATAATTAAATTTTGTTTTTGTAATAATTTTATATACGAGGGAAAATACGCCTGCCATTTTGTTTAAAGCAAACGTAATACTTTTAAATTGCTATCAGCATGAATATTATGATATATAAATTATTTTTGGGCAAATAATATCACCCGTTTCAGTGCCGCAGCACGCCTATGGCATAATCAGCATTTTTTTTTACTCTGATTGATAAACGCCTTAATAGAAAGTGATAGCAAAAACTCTTATTAATATTGCCCTAAACAAAGTGCAAGCCTTTTTTTAGAAACGAAACAACTATCTCGTAAACTCTATGGAATTAAAAGCAAAAGCTAGCGAGCCAGCTTTATAGTTTCTGTTTGCTACTAATGTGGCATATCCCAGAAAAAAACCTTTTAGTAAAATATTGAATTTTCTCAATTTGCGCTTCTACTTCGGAGATGTGGTAAAGCTTTAAAAAACTTTTAGTAAAATAATGAATTTTCTCAATTTGCGCTTTTACTTCGGAGATATGGTAAAGCTTTATAAAATATTATAATGAATTATTTTTTTGTCCTTCACATTATTTTTACTCACGACGGAATGGAGAAGGGGTATGCGTTTAGGATGAGAAATTGTTTGTGTGTGCAAACGAATGTTGCCATTTATCTCTAAAACTACTGGGCTGATTTCCTTGCGGTTTTTGCATTCAAAAGGTATCATTACAGAGCAGGTTCTTAGACACGTTTTATGGCGGTAGATCATCAGGGAGCGCTGCAGCAGCCAGGATAGTTGGCGCTTGAGATCTTCTTAGAAACTATTAAGCCGACTCCGATGCGTATTTTTGCATTAAATAGGTATCATTTCAGAGCACGATTTTAGACACTTTTATGGCGGTAGATCATCAGGGAGCGCTGCAGTAGCCAGGATAGTTGGCGCTTGAGATCTTCTTAGAAACTATTAAGCGACTCCGATGCGTATTTTTGCATTAAATAGGTATCATTTCAGAGCACGATTTTAGACACTTTTTATGGCGGTAGATCATCAGGGAGCGCTGCAGCAGCCAGGATAGTTGGCGCTTGAGATCTTCTTAGAAACTATTAAGCGACTCCGATGCGTATTTTTGAATTATATAGGTATCATTTCAGAGCAGGTTTTTACACATGTTTTATGGCGGTAGATCACCAGGGAACGCTGCAGCAGCCAGGATAGTTGGCGCTTGAGATCTTCTTAGAAGCTATTAAGCCGACTCCGATGCGTATTTTTGCATTGTATAGGTTTCATTTGAGACCACGTTTTTAGATATATGTCTTATGGCGGTAGATAACCAGGGAGCGCTGCAGCAGCCAGGATAGTTGGCGCTTGATGGCTTTTCAGGAAGGAACTACCCAACAGATTCCACTGCGGTTTTTTGATTTAAGTTTTAATTTTTACCAGACTACCCTAAAAGGAGAGTAATATTTTTCTGGTGTAATTATGTATGACCGTTTCTTTGGCTGAACCTGGAGACTAAACGGTTTTGAAGTGTGAGGTGTCGTTAGATTTTTCTTGATCCCGAAAGTGACATAGGATTAATTTAAACCGGATTTCCAAAGAGGTAAGTACCTTATGTTTTTTGCAGTCGGGTTTTTATTTTATAAATTGGTTCGGTTATTCACAGCAAGTCTAGACATGTTTTACAGCCGTAGACCATCAGGGGGCGCTGCAGCTCAATAAAAACTCATAAAGCAAGCATGCATATGTAGTAAGAGTTCGTGAAGAATATAAAGAATCTAGGACATACGGATGATAAAATCTTTAAGAGTAAGTACTTCAAGGCTTTAAATGAAAAGGAAAAATAAATAAATAAATAAATATTCTGGGACAAATCACACATAGTCATCTGGCCCCAAAGTAGGATTCCCTGTGTTATGGGAACCAGAGACTGATATACATACTTATATACGTATGAATACATACATATATAGATATTTAACACCCAGACACAGAGCAAACAAATCTGCTCATCACACAAATGTTTGCCCTGGGTGGGGATCGAACCCACAACCCTCGGATCAGTAGTCATGAGCACAAACCACTGAGCCACCGAGTCAGTCAAGGAGAACTTACTGAACGTGCATAGGTACTCTCTAAAACGTTTAAAATAAAAAGCAAAATTAAAAACTTTGGAAAATCCCACCACGGGTGTGAAAATGTAATTAAAAAAGGTTTATATAACTAGAAAAAAATAAGAATTGTAAGAATTATTCTTTTATAATCCACGAAAATCCGTCGGAGACTGCCATTCTTTGCTCTAAAATAAATTGAATATACGCTATTTTATAAGTCTGACTAATTTAAAATTTAGATTGTTGTAGTTTTTTATCAATATAAATTGATTTTAACAGAATAACTGAAATCTGGAACAATGATGGCAGATGACAGTTCCCGAAGGATATTCTTGGATTCTTTTAAATTTATTTTTGTACTTGTATATAGTGTGCAGTCGATGTGGAAGCTATTAGCCGATAGATATAAACACTTAATTAAAATAAAACACACTTTTATTTATCATGCTATGTCTCAGTTCATTTCGTTATTTTTTATCGAGATGACGCAAACAACACGTTGCTAAGTAACGTTTTTTTATATCATAGATAAACACAAACACTATGCAGATTGCACTAGCTTGGTTTGCCGTCTTCTATAACAATTTTTCGTTTCTTATTCTCTTCTATTTGGGGAACTTTAAAAAAGTTGTGTAATCCTTTTTCAATTACATTTTAAAACCCGTCGTGGACGTTCTTTTTTCTTTTTTTTTTCTTTATATCAATGATTTTATTTTGACATGATTAACTAATGATTACTAGATTAGGTATGTTCTTTTAAGTAATTTTCACAAATGACATTATGTGTATGTGTTAACTATTTTATGACCGTCAAAAACAGGATAAAAAAATTAAAAATTTTGAATTTTGACAGTTTTTTTTAAATATTTGTCCATCAAACCTCCTTGTGTGGAAGTTTTGGCCGCGCGTTATTTAAATAGCTTCGTTTAAATTTTTGAATTGACGCGTTTGGAATTTCGTCAGGAATTCTCTGGATAGATTATCCGTATAGCCTTCGAGTTGAAAGGAACTCTTGAAAATTTCCTCAAAAGTCTACTTTACCATCAGCCGCAATGCCCGCAAAACTAGCCTTTAACGTCAAAATACTTATAACCCGGCAAAATTCGTAAAGTTTCGTGAATCTGACGATTAAATTTCGCGACTGTACCATCAATACTATACTGAGCTAAGCTGCGGACAGACAGACAGACGGACAGACATGGCGAAACTATAAGGACTCCTTGTTGATTAAGAGACCTTAAAAACCGGTAAAGTGCGGGTCGGAACCGCGCACAAAGGGTTCCGTACCATCATACTAGATGGTGCTAGTTTCTTCATGTTTAAAAAAAAACATTTTTGTTGTATGGAAACTTTCACTTTTTCTAATTTTAGTATTTGTTATTAAAGCGGCAACATAAATACATCATCTGTTAAAAATTTCAACTGTCTATCTTATCACGGTTCATGAAATACAACCTGGTGACAGACGGACGGACACCGTAGCAGAGCGGAACGGATAGAGTCCGAACAGGTTGTACGGAACCCTAAAAATGAGCTATCCGGCATAGTATCATACATATAGGTAGAGAAAAAAGGGAAAAAGTTAAAATATAAAAGTTTTTTTCAGTCTGTAATAATTTTCAGCTATCCTGAACCCAATCTAACGACCTGGTAGGTCATTACCACGGATAAGATAAATAAGGTTGGATTGGCAATAGTCACACTTTAGTTTGAAAACCAGCGTCTTCCACCCATCAACTCCACTACACAAGCAATAATAATACATATACACGAATTATTGCGCGCACTAATAAACAAAACACACTTAGAACACAGGGCTGCAATTGTGTCTCACACCATTTCGAGAGTCTGTACGTTACACACAACCACACGCAAATAAAAAGTATGAACGCGTGCTTCGGTTAAGTATGATTGTCTAATCATACTTGAGGCGCGCCTGCTCAGCTCCTATTTCCAATTCAACCTTATTTATCTGATCCGTGGTTATTACAGTACCCCTAATAACCCAAAGACCACGGTCCTCAGTAATGAAGGACCGACCAGTGTGAGAAAATGATCCAAAACGACTATGTTTTGGATTTAACCAACAGTGGCGCAGGATAAGTAAGTGTGCAAGCGTAATACCTACACTATACACTTCTAAACTATTCTATAAGTCTAACTTCTAAACAACAAGACTTTCTTTGTAAAAAAGGTTCTTTCTAAAATTTTATCTTTACAGATAAAGTTGCCCCATCATTGTAGAAGAGTAAAAAAGAAATCAAAACATGAATTTATTGGCGAAACAACCCCAGCATTAAATCAAGTTTGAAACAACAATTCATCTTTCATTTAGAAGTTGCAACATTGCGGTGGGATGCGGAGCTTCTATCTCTTGGGCCAGTGGTGCTTAAACTGGCAGCTGGAGTATCTCCCTTTAGATTCGATATAGGACATGATCTATCTGCAGTTGCATAGGTAGTTTTCACGACATTATGTCGTGCTGTGTATAGTATCACGATACGACGTCATTTCGTTAGACTCGACGATGAATTTCGTAGTTTTGATGACACGACAACGTATCATGACATCATTTCCATAAGTTTTGGCCCTTATATGATTAAAATATAAAAATAATATACCTAACTGCTCTGATCTCATCATCCCTTTTAGTTGACTCAGAATTTATTATTTTTACAGAATTCAATAAAAAATATATTTCGGGATTCGCCGGGTATGCTGAGATATTTTTAAAATAAATTAGAATTTTTTTTCTATCTTAACTTTAAGGGTGTAGTCACCGCACGGTAGCGACCTCATTAATTTTAATGTTTTTTTATAAAATTAATAAGAAAATGCATTAAATTTAAAAAATAAAAAACTCCCGACAAAAGCCGCTAAAAAGTAGAAAATAACATGTCTTGGCCCTTTAAGTTTAATATAAATAGTTATATTTTGAACTAAGACTCGTCGCGTAGAGGACCGCTACGTTGTGAAATTATTAGCTTAGTTGTTGTATAGTAAAACAGTTGTTGCACTGTTGCAGTTGTGGCCCTGGCAACCTACAATACGCGCACACTACGAACCGACGTAAAGCTGACAAAACTCGAGGAAGTATTGAGCAGGTTAATATGGGACAATGTAGGATTGTGTAAAGTCCGAAGAGAGGGGAAGGACACCATAATCCTTAAATCCGGAAACCTGCTCTATTTCCGGGCGACCAACTGCCCGAGGATGGTGTCGGGTTTCTAGTCCACAAGTCCCTCATTAACAATGTGGTCCAGATCGAAATTGTTTCGGCGAGGGTAGCATACCTTATTCTCCAAATTACCAAACGATATTCGCTGAAGGTTATTCAAGTATATGCATCGTCCGCGCAACACTCCGACGACGAATTGGAGATCCTATATGAGGACATCTCTAGAGCTTTACATAATAGCTCCCGGAACCAATACACCATTGTTATGGGGGACTTTAACGCAAAACTGGGCAAACGAAGTGATGGTGAGCTGAGAGTGGGACAATTTGGATATGGAGAGAGAAATGCACGTGGCCAGATGCTGGCCGACTTTATGGAGAGGGAGGGCCTCTTTATGATGAACTCCTTCTTCAAAAAGTCTAAAAAGTGAAAGTGAACATGGTTGCATCCCAATGGCGTAGCGAAGAACGAGATTGACTTCATCTTGTCGACGAGAAGGCAAATATTCAATTATGTCTCTGTGATCAACTCAGTAAAAACAGGAAGCGATCACCGAATGGTAAAAGGCACATTGAGTCTAAAGACCAAGCTGGAAAGATGTCGACTGATGAAGTCCACGCTCCGACCAGCGCCCTTTCAGCTCCAAAACCCAGAGAGCTTTCAGCTCGAGTTGCACAATCGCTTCCAATGCCTAGGAGACTGCGAGAATGTGGACGAGTATAACGACAGGTTCGTGGAAATTGTACAAACTGTCGGGTCTAAGATTTTTAAAACTCGCAGTTCAAACAGAACCAAAAAAATCTCTGACTTCACCAGCAAACTTATGAAAGAAAGACGCAGATTGGTTTCGCAGTCCTATGAAGACGCTCCTCAGTATCGGCAACTAAACAAGCATATCTCTAAGTCTCTTACTCGCGATTTGCACCAGTACAATACAAATTGTATTAAATAGGCGATTGAGAACAACAAAGGCTCAAAAGTGTTCGCGAGAGATCTGTCTGTTGGACAAAGCCAACTGATCAAGCTGAAGGCTGAGGATGGCAGGATCATATCGTCTAAGACTGAGTTGCTGGAAGAAGTTGAGAAGTTCTACGGAGAATTGTACACGACCACACGTCTGCTTGTCAGCGATCTGGCTAAAGATTCAAGAGCTAGACTTACCCGATACTATACCGAAGATATCCCGGACGTCAACCTGTACGAGATTAGAATGGCTCTTAAACAGCTTAAAAACAATAAGGCACCGGGTGATGATGGAATTACGGCTGAACTTCTAAAAGCAGGTGGAACACCGGTACTTAAAACTCTTCAGAAATTATTTAATTCCGTTATACTTGAGGGACAAACAGAAGTGTGGTCGTGCTTTTCTTCAAAAAGGGCGAAAATACCCTGTTGAGGAACTACAGACTCATCTCACTTCTGAGCCACGTCTACAAACTGTTTTCGAGAGTCATTACGAATCGTCTCGCACGCAGCTTTGACGACTTCCAGCCTCCCGAACAAGCCGGTTTCCGAAAAGGATTTAGTACCATAGACCACATACATACGCTGCGGCAGATTATACAGAAGACCGAAGAGTACAATCAGCCACTATGCTTGGCGTTCGTGGACTATGAGAAAGCCTTCGATTCAGATGAAAATTGGGCTGTGTTACAGACTCTCCAGAGGTGCCAAATTGACAATCGATACATCGAAGTACTGAAGTGTTTGTATGAAAACGCCACCATGTCGGTTCGCCTCCAGGATCAAAACTCGGAACCTATCCAGCTGCAGCGAGGGGTGAGACAGGGAGACGTTATATCTCCGAAACTGTTCACCGCCGCCCTGGAAGATGTTTTTAAGCTTTTGGACCGGGGTGGACTGGGCATCAATATCAACGGCGAGTACATCACCCACTTTCGATTCGCTGACGATATCGTGGTCATGGCTGAGACTATGGACGACTTAGGCACAATGCTCGATGGCCCCAGTAGAGCCGAATCCAACTCGGCTGGGCAGCGTTCGGGAAGCTTTGCAATATCTTTACGTCCCAGATACCGCAGTGTCTTAAGACCAAGGTCTACGACCAGTGTGTGTTGCCAGTGATGACATATGAAACTGAGACATGGGCCTCATAAGAAGGCTCAAGGTCACCCAAAGGGCAATGGAGCTTGCTATGCTCGGAGCTTCTCTGCGTGATCGAATCAGAAACGAGGAGATCCGTAGGAGAACCAAAGTATAGCTCTCAGAATTGCTAAACTTAAGTGGCAGTGGGTGGGGCACATTTCTCGTAGAACAGATGGCCGTTGGGGCAGTAAAGTTCTCGAGTGGCGACCACGCACCGGAAAAAGTAGTGTAGGCAGGCCTCCCATTCGGTGGACCGTTGACCTGGTGAAGGTCGCGGGAAGCCGCTGGATGCGGGCAGCGCAGAACCGGTCTTCGTGGAAATCCTTGGGGGAGGCCTATGTCCAGCATTGGACGTCCTTCGGCTGATATGATGATGATGATGAAAACAGTTGTATTCTGTTTTTATTTTATTGACTTAGAGGTCCTGCTACGCGACGACTTTTAGATTAAAATATAACTACTTATATTCAACTTAAAGGGCCAAGACATATTATTTTCTACTTTTTAGCGGTATTTCAGTCGGGGCTTATTCAAATTTTTAATTTAAGTTTTTTTTCATGCTTATTAAACTTTACGTATTCCAAACACGATATATTTGCTGTAAGTTGGTATAGAGTTGGGTATCCTGCAGATACCAGGGCCAGGGTGTGCTGCAGAATCAAATCAAGGGAACCATGTTCTATCTAAAACCTATTCATTGAGACTATTCCAATGAGCCCAAACACAGTTATTTGTTGAGGAGTTAGGTATCCTTCAAATTCCAGAAGATACTGCAGCATTAGGTTAATGTTCTATTTAAAACCTATTCATTGAGCCTATTATAATGACCTCAAACAAGATATCTCTGCTGTAAGTTGGCGAGGTGTTGGGAATCTTGTAGATTTCAGGATATGCTGCAGCATCAGGTCAAGGTGTTACACGATGGAAGGAGTAGGAGTAGAGTAAGGCGTGGTTTTCAAATTCCTTTCGTGGACACGTAATAAGTTTTTATTATGAAAATAACACCTAGAAAGAAATATCTATGTATATTATATATATAAAAATGAATCCCTATTTCCCTTGGTCACGGCATCCCGCGTGAACGGCTGGACCGATTTCGCTAATTCTTTTTTTGTCGAGTTCTTTATTGTCAGGAAAAGGTTCTTATGTAGGGTAGGGTAGGATAGGGGAAGGTAGGGTAGGGTAGTGTAGTTTAGTGTAGTGTAGTGTAGGGTGGGTTAGGGTAGTGTAGTTTAGTCTAGTGTAGTGTAAGGTAGTGTAGTGTATGGTAGGGTAGGTAAGGGTAGGGTAGTGTAGTGTAGTGTAGTGTAGTGTAGTATGGTGTAGTGTAGTGTATTGTAGTGTAGTGTAGGGTAGAGAAGGGAAGGTTAGGGTATGGTAGGGTAGGGTAGTGTAGTGTAGTGTAAGGTGGTACGAAGTTCGCCGGGAATACTTGTAATAAAATAAAAATTATAAAAGGATTACACACGTTAAAAATGTATCACCAATCATAGGAAAAACAATTATAACCTACCCAAAATGGGTCTTTTATAAGATACAATTAGTAATGGATTTTTGAAAACAAATGTCAGCGCATGCATAAAAAAATAAATAGATGGAATGAAAAAAGATCGAATGAAAAAGGGTTACTTAACAGCGGTACTGCGTTACAAAGGTTCTATGTAAAACCTATTCATTTACACTGTTCCAATAAGCCCAAACACGATCCATCTGCTTTAAGGTAACGAGAAGTTGGGTATCCTGCAAATTCCTGGAGATGATGTAGCATCAGGTCAAGGTTACCATATTCTTTCTTAAACCTATATAAATAGGTATTTCAATGCGCCCAAACACGATTCATATGCTGTAAGTTGGTGAAGAGTTGGGTATCCTGCAGATTCCAGGAGATGCTGCAGCATTAGGTCTAGGTTACCAAGGTTTTGCAATATTTTATCAGTAACAGGGCACCAAATTATGAATCAGTCAGACTTGTATAATTTTCCCACATCCCTTCATCATCTAGATAAGAGCTGATCATCCTCAAACGGCTACACAGATCTTCATAAATTATAGCTTAGAACCACCATAGAGGTCACCTTTCAAACAAAAAAAAACATCAAATTCGGTACATTCATTTAAAAACTACGATTCCACAGACAGACACACAGATACACACGTTAAAATTATAACGCCCCTCTTTTTGCGTCGTGGGTTAAAAACGTAAGGCGGTATCACTAAAATACCTAAGAAATCACGTTTTATTTATATTAGCAATATTACAACGCTATACAGTGTCATTATTAGATGAAAACGTTCCATTCGTTTAGGAACTACGATGCTAAAGAAAGACAGACAGATACACAGATACACACGTCAAACTTATAACACCCCTCTTTTTATGTCAGGAGTTTAAAAAGCTTAATGTTACCATTTAGTACTACTTTAAATATAAAAACGTGTTTTCTTATGCACCGTCGTAAGTTTTAAATTTTCTTGTCATTAAAAGAAATAGCAATAAAAATTAGAATAAATGGGTAAATGTAATTAAATAATTTTATTTTAATTTTTTTCGCTTTTGTGCATTCCGATATAGGTAAAATAATCTTAATCTCTACAACCTTAAATGCAGGGTCTTAATTCTAACAGTTTGACAGTCGCTGGACTGCAGATACATTGGAGTGCATCCAAATGGGACAGTGCGGATCCTCACTCCTAAGGAGTTCTATTTATACAATAGTGACTACAAACTTGATAAAAATTCAGAATAACATGAATATTGTCACGATTTTCTGTATCTTCTCTAATACATGACGGCGAAGAATGAGTATGACATTCTCAGTACCTGAAGAAGAGAAAACATTTGATAATGAGTGTGTGAACGGACGACTTAAATTTAAATGTTGATGCTGTTGAAACTGACACGTTTCTGTAGTGCATCTGGTATGTTCGCGGAGGCAAGTACAGATAACTTTTACGCTATAAAGCGGAAAAAACTGCCTACGTGCTACCAAACTTCGGGGCAGTGGCAACAGCATCCTAAAGATGATTGCAGACTGAATGGTTTGTCCCATACAGAAATCCTGGGTGGAACGATTTATAGGGTTATTTAAATTTATTTATTTATTTTATTATTGATGTGTAACATCTTTGCTCTTGCTTTCCTGCAATTTGTGGGAGTGATTTCGTGAAATGGGACGGAAATGTGTAACAGGAAATGCTTTTTTAATTCTCGAAAACTAAGGTTGTCATAGCCATGCCGCCTAGTGTGATGGCAAAGGCAAAGATGACATACTACTATTCGAAGGGTCGGCCCGTGAATGTTCGACCCGATAATTAATTAATTTCATAAGTATTTTGTCACATGTTACACATCATATGCGAGTACTGTAGGCACAGATTACTAATTAGTTACTACTGTAGGTCTCGTTTTTTTTATTTATTTATTTACACTCATCTCATCAGGCCTCCCACTCGGTGGACCGATGACCTGGTGAAGGTCGCGGGAAGCCGCTGGATGCGGGCAGCGCAGAACCGGTCGTCGTGGAGATCCTTGGGGGAGGCCTATGTCCAGCAGTGGACTTCCTTCGGCTGATATGATGATGATTTACACTCATAGTACGCCAAAACATTTTCGTAAAGCTAATACATATAGCTTTTATAATGTAGTGTACAGTAGGCGGTCTTATTGCTAAAAGTAATCTCTTCAAGATAACCTTTAGTTACAGGAGAGCACGAAATACTTAATTTTACAAAAGGGCAGAGAAATAAGCAACTTAATTAACTAATTAAAAAACAATACATGCTTGTTTTATTATTCAATACATATATAGTAACAATTATATAATTATATAAATTTATATATGTACATGTATTCTATACATACAAATAAATATATAATATTACATATTTAAATTTATAATAAATATTGTGACAAAAATAAATGCCTTAAGTAATCGTTTTGTACATATTATATACGAAAATGATTGTGAAAATATGCTATCTTTAATAGTATGTAACATTATAATATCTGTGCCAACCTTTTAATAAAAAAAACGGTAATTTAAAAAACTAAAAAACCCGCCTGCGTTTCTGTGTAATTTGGAAATGAAAAACCCTAAAACAAGGAAGTCGTCATACCCGATTGCACTTAACTTAAGAATAATTGTAGCAGTCGGGACCCATTCTAGAAAGTCAGCCGTCTAGTCAGTATATTGGAGTAATCTGCAATTTAATATAGGTATGTGCTCTCAATTCACTATGCCTCCATTTCTAGAATAGGTCCCGACTGCTACAATTTTTCTTAAGTTAAGTGCAATCGGGTATGACGACTTCCTTGTTTTAGGGTTTTTCATTTCCAAATTACACAGAAACGCAGGCGGGTTTTTTAGTTTTTTAAATTACCGTTTTTTATTTTATTCATTTTTTTAGTTTTATTATTGAATGAGTTCATTTGAATTTGGCGCCAAAAATCCGCCATTTTGTTTTTTTTTATTTGGATATACCCAGTGTCATTCCCACAGTAAAAACGTATCTAATGACAACCCTCACGCTATAATTCATCGAGCCGTTCAGGCTGCAGAGCGTGTCAAACATTTGAATTTTGCGCCAAAAATCCGCCATTTTGTTTTTTTTATTTTGATATATCCAGTGTCACTCCCACAGTAAATACGAATCTAGCGACACGTCTCAAGCTAAAATCCATCCAGCCGTTCAGGCTGCAGAGCGTGCCAAACAATTATACATACAAACATACATACATACATACATACATACATACTCTCGAAAAACATAACCCTCCTTCTGGCGCAGTCGGGTAAAAACAAAGGTAAAGGAGTAGAGAGCTCTACGAAAATTTTACTATCGAGCCGGTTCAAGTCCTGAATTCTACTGGAATCGAAATAATTTATTTTTACATGATTCTTAGTGGACATCAAGACACATTTATCGAACTGCATGTGGACTTTTGGATTTTTGTCGTAACCTAAAGGATTTGAAAGTGATAAGTGTTTATGTGAGCGCGTGCGCTAACGGTTCGTCATCTGGCGATTAGGAAAAAACTTCCAACGTACAAAAGTACAATTCCACGCGAGCTCTATAGTACAAGTGGATATACTCATAGCCTAATATAAGAGGTTTATATGTAAAGTTACTTTACAATGGTATTCAGTTTTCAAATAACCCGTGTTTATGGATCAAAAAGAGTTGTTTCTAACCTAATGAAATGAAAAGTACTCGATTACCGATCGTTTCGGTATGCTCGTTTTAAGAGAGAGGCGGTACAGACGCGGAGACAACTCAGGAACGCAGTTCTTTAGTACTACAGCTGGTATACCGTCGTCGGGGCCACTGGCTTTATTCACATCTCGAAGTGTTTTAAGAGGGAAGAATAGCTTCGCGATTCTAACGAAATAGGTATTTGGGAAAATATTTGCTATCGCTCGTGCGCTCATGCCCCCGGGCATCGCGCACAGCACATACAAAGAGCCTCACGCACACATCGACGGACGCTGCCAGTTGGCGAGAAGTTGCGCCGAAAGGCGGAGGTTTTCTTACGTACCTACGGATAGTGATTGTTGTGGCGTCCCCGACACTCCGATACAAAGACATTGAAGGTAATAGCAGTAGGGAATAGTGATAATTTCAAGTGAGTATTTTGTTATGTAGATAATAGTAATTAGCAACGAGTATAAACTAAATTGATTTTTGATAAATCGGCTTTTTGACAATATGCTCCCTAAATGACTGAAATTTTGTATTGCAAGGTTATTTAGGTATTTGCAGTGTATCTAAAATAAAAAGAACTAAAAAACACGCTTTAAAAGTACATCAGACTAAAAAATATGAAATAATTCTTAATGTAAGTTGAAAATAATAATTAACGAAAAATATAACTAGAATTACTAAAATAATACTAGATTATTGTGAAAAAGCGTGGGGCGCTCTGTGCCATATTTTTCGTCTATCGAGCAACCCACACTTTTTCACAAATAAGACTAATTTTTTTTGTTAATTATTATTTTCAACTTATATTAAGAATTATTTTTTACTTGTTAGTCTGATGTACTTTTAAAGCGTGTTTTTTAGTTTTTTAAACTCTATTTATTTTTTTAGTTCAAACTTATGAAATTATTATATTGTCGCTGATTCTTGATAAGTCTACAAAGTTTGAATTAAATGTGTCCGTTTAAAGTGGGTCAAAATCGAGTCCAAAGGAGTTGGTTACATACAAACATACAGGTGAAGCATTTTTTTTTATTAAAAATTTGAGTGCGTTTGGCTGCACTTCACCTGATAATAAAAGCGTGATAAAATATTATGCTAGTTATTGTGAACGAAACTACTAATGTGACACTATAATAATTATACGAGTATACCTAACGTGACCATCTAAATAATAAGTAGGTTTTATGGGTTCCGTACAAAAAAACGGAACCCTTACAAGATCACTCGTGGGCCTGTCTGTCTGTCCGTCTGTCACAGCCATCACAGATCACTGTCCGAATCTACTGGACCATATCAAGTGAAATCAGGTAGGATGGTGTAATCCTATCACCCAAACACAGATGTGCAGTCAATAAATATTTTTAAAAATTAAGGGTATTTTCGGGCAACCAATTAGGAAATTTAAAAAAAAGTTTTGCAGACCTTACTGTGTCATATATCAAATGAACAACTTCGAACAATTTTGCATAATTATTTTTGGTTTTTGTTAATTTTCTTATAAAGTACTACACCGATTTTGATAAAATTTATATGGGACCACATGGGAAGCACTAGCTTTCGAAGAAAAAGAATTATCAAAATCGGTTCACCCAATAAAAGTTCTGAGGTAACACTTATAAAAAAAATAAAAAAACATACAGTCGAATTGAGAACCTCCTCCTTTTTGGAAATCGCTTGGAAAAAGACGAAAATTGACCATTCCCCCCATCATCATCATCATATCAGCCACAAATCGTCCACTGCTGAACAAAGGCCTCCCCCAAGGATTTCCACGACGAACGGTCCTGCGCTGCCCGCATCCATCGGCTTCCCGCGACCTTAACCAGAATTCCCCCCATTAGGTGATTACTCCAAAACTACAAAATATAGTTTATTGCTTGTAGATAACAGGAAAACCTATAAGAATTCTATCAATTGTAAATAAAGTGGTAAACTCAATTTATTACGTAAATTTACGGAAAATAGTTCACTAAAACACCACTAGATAGCCCTAGTGCATCTTAATGTGACGATTTCAAATGTGATATTTTTAATTATTTAAAAATCACCCTAAATGTCTTTGTAATTGTATGGAACCCTCTTTACGCGAGTTCAACTCGCACTTGGTCGTTTTTTTTAGTTCACATAAGTTGAGCTACTTATGCCTTAGTAAGTAACATGACTTCTAATATCTAAGCAGTTGTTTGCGAGTGAAAAAATAATAGGTATAGATACTTCAATTAATTTATCGTTTGGTCTGTTTGCGAAAGTGGGACGTTTTTTCCCTCGCTGGGGACAGCGGGACGAACAGCCTGAAAAAGGGTAAGGTTTAGTATAGGTACCGTATTTTTTTTAAAATTCTTATTCGTGGACCGTTGAAATGAGTAGGTGGATTAGCCACATTACGGTTTTGGTTTTATTAGGGCTCTGAAATTATTTTTTTTCGAAAGGACAAGCTTGTTGTTGGCCGTGGGGGCCTTTACAACTTCACCGGGCAGGGGAAGCGAGTACGGAAGCCACTCAACCTAGTGCAAAGCAAAAAGATAAGGGCTCTGAAGCAAAACAACGAACTCTAATGCTAGCACATCACATCGCTATTCGTGTTCGCGTATTCGTCTTATTCGTCCAAATGCGACGATGGCAAATTCGGCTACATTCACGAACATGTTTAGCTGCTGTAACGTCTTGGAACAGCGAAGTACAAACACACAATCGTTTACAAAAAAAAGCAATGTAATCCATTTTGAGTTAGGAAGAAATAAAACAATAATCACTGGTCAATCTTTTTCTTGAAAACCTACTAATATTAACTTTTCCCACTCCCAGAATTTTTTAAACAGATAGATATCGATAACGTGGGTGGGATCCCATCTCTACTATCGACTTCACCATCGACATCTCTAATGTACGTGTGCTTTGCTTTCCCCCCGACCCCCAATTGTGCGATAGAGAGCGTTGCAGCTCGCAACTGACAATAGGTACTTTTCTGGACGAAATTCCCATTTCGGGAGAAAACGGTTTCCACTAACTAAATCTCAACAAATCTCTTTGATTTTGATGTCGATCGTTTCAGCACAATATATTCTAGGTTTATAGGTTTCGCTTTTTTTAAAAAAATACATTGATTTTGTTCAAAAAACGACTTAATTCGACACAGTTTTAATCACAAAAATTACGTTACTTGAGCTGCCTATAAGTTTGAATCTATAGCAAATTTTGAAAAAAGGAAAACCTATAAACCTAGTAATTCATTGTGTCAATAACATACTAAAAAATCATGGTGATTGGAAAAAATTTAGAAGTGGAAAAACGTTTTCTCTTTTTGTATGGACGAGCACGTACTATTCTTCCCTCTTAAGTACCTCCTTATGGCTGATACGAATAGGGAGCATAGTAGAACTGCAAGGAGGTAACTATGGTGGTCACTATGCGCAGTGTCTAGACGTGAGTTTTCGACAAACATGGAGGTAAACAGGTTTGCCTTGTCAGTTGCCGTGTGAACCAGTGTTCCATCGGGTTTCAGCAGTGGAGGCAAAGACGAGTGGCAAAAGTTTGCCTCGACTGACTTAGCCAAGGACCGAAACGCCCTACTCCCATAAGGATATGAAGCTAGTTTAGATCCTATGCGGCTAACATGGTCGAAACGTGCCCTGTGCAACGTCTTTTTGTAGGACTTGGCGGCTTTGTTGAATGGTTTCTTCTTGTCTCGCGTGTCCGGAGCTTTAAGACTCCGAGCATCGGCCCACGCCTGGTGCCGAATGCTTTTGTGTCTCAGCAACTGAGCATTCGGCATTAAAACACGGGCGAGCTTTACTCTATAAAGGAATGTCAGAAAATATAATATAATATTCTATCACCTGACACATTACTTTTGAGATTTCGGTCGCACAGCTCGACGGATCGCTAGAAAAAAAAACACGCCTGCTGCCAAGGATAAGATGCAAGAAAGTGGCGCATCTCATCCCAGTACAGATTTCACCAGACAATGGTCAGACGAACCCAAAGGGTATAACAAGTCTGGTTCTGTTGTCAGCAGAAGGTACAAACAATTTTCCGTTTAGCCATCAACGTCAGGCACACGCTTCGCCTGGTCTACCAGCTGAGAAAGATTTAGTGACAACGCGAGTTTAAGTGCCTCTCTCCCAGCTTGGTCGGTCTTTTTGAACGAGAACAGCCACTCCTTATGGTGGGCATTGAATCTATCTTGAACCTTGAAGTGTCAACCAGCACCCAGATCGTCAAAAAAGAGGAGTCTTCAAGGTTACAGAGACGCCGGCAGCAGATGTTGTCGCTGACGTAGACACAGACACCGGCGTGCACCTTGAAGTGGTGCTCCTTGATTTGCGTCTCCGTAAAAAAGAGTCCTACTCCTCTGAAGGTTGCAGGCTCTACACTCAAAGTTGTTACCAAATATGTGCACCTTGGACAAACAGTCCAGTTACGTAGGTCCAACTTAGAGAAAGAGATCAATCGTCGAATCCAACTCAGCTGGGCAGTGTTCGGGAAGCTTCGAAATATCTTTACGTCCCAGATACCGCAGTGTCTTAAGACCAACGCCTTCGACCAGTGTGTGTTGCCAGTGATGACATACGGAACTGAGACATGTTCGCTTTGGACCTCATAGGATGGCTCAAGGTCACCCGCCCTTTGCTATGCTCGGAGTATCTCTGCGTGATCGAATCAGAATGAAAGGAGATCCATAGGAGAACCAAAGTGACCGACATAGCTCTCAGAATTACTAAACTTAAGTGGCAGTGGGCAGGGCACATAGCTCGTAGAACAGATGGCCGTTGGGGTAGTAAAGTTCTCGAATGGCGACCACGCACCGGAAAACGTAGCGTCAGCAGGCCTCCCACTCCGTGGACCGATAAACTGGTGAAAGTCGCGGGAAGCCGCTGGATGCGGGCAGCACAGAACCGGTCGTCGTGGAAATTCTTGGGGGAGGCCTATGTCCAGCAGTGGACGTCCTGATATGATGAAGAAAGAGTAGCTGCGGCTTGTCGGTCTAGTTGCAGTTTTATAGGCACGCTACTGCGACCGGATATTCCACCTTCGAATAAGGCAGCTGCAAATGCTGTCAAGAACTCCAGAGAACATTAAATCAGTTATTTGTGTCACATTCACTTACCTTTCCGAGTTTGGAAAGAGACCCATGGCCCAGCAGTGAGGGCGACATAGGTTGTTAACCATAGTTGTTAACGAACTTTTGTCTACAGCTAGATTGGTCAAAACTCCTTACTCACCGAAATTAAGTTTGTGTAGGATAACGTAAAGATCCCGAAGGCGATCATCTCGACAAAACTCCTTTTTCACCGAAATGAAGTTTGTGTAGGATAACGTGTAGATCCCGAAGGCTGTCATCTCAACAAAACTCCTTACTCACCGAAATGAAGTTTGTGTAGGATAACGTGTAGGTCCCGAAGCCAGTCACGTCGACGAAACTCCTTACTAACCGAAATAAAGCCTGTGTAGGATAGCGTGCAGACCCCGAAGGCGGTCCTCTTAACGAAACTCCTTACTCACCAAAATGAATTTTGTGTAGGATAACGTAAAGATCCCGAAGGCGATCATCTCGACAAAACTCCTTTTTCAACGAAATGAAGTTTTTGTAGGATAACGTGTAGATCCCGAAGGCGGTCATCTCAACAAAACTCCTTACTCACCGAAATGAAGTTTGTGTAGGATAAAGTGTAGATACCGAAGACGGTCGTTTCGACGAAACTCATTACTCACCGAAATGAAGTTTGTATAGGTTCACGTGTAGATCCCGAAGGCGATCATCTCGACGTAACTTCTTACTTACCGAAATGAAGTTTGTGTAGGATGACGTGTGGATCCCGAAGGCGGTCATCTTGACGTAACTTCTTGCTCACCGAAATGAAGTTTGTGTAGGATAGCGTGTAGATCCCGAAGGCGGTCATCTCAACAAAACTCCTTACTCACCGAAATGAAGTGTGTGTAGGATAACGTGTAGATCCCGAAGGTGGTCATCTCGACAAAACTCCTTACTCACCGAAATGAAGTTTGAGTAGGATAACGTGTAGGTCCCGAAGCCAGTCACGTCGACGAAACTCCTTACTAACCGAAATAAAGCCTGTGTAGGATAGCGTGCAGACCCCGAAGGCGGTCCTCTTAACGAAACTCCTTACTCACCAAAATGAATTTTGTGTAGGATAACGTAAAGATCCCCAAGGCGATCATCTCGACAAAACTCCTTTTTCAACGAAATGAAGTTTTTGTAGGATAACGTGTAGATCCCGAAGGCGGTCATCTCAACAAAACTCCTTACTCACCGAAATGAAGTTTGTGTAGGATAAAGTGTATATACCGAAGACGGTCGTTTCGACGAAACTCATTACTCACCGAAATGAAGTTTGTGTAGGATGACGTGTGGATCCCGAAGGCGGTCATCTTGACGTAACTTCTTGCTCACCGAAATGAAGTTTGTGTAGGATAGCGTGTAGATCCCGAAGGCGGTCATCTCAACAAAACTCCTTACTCACCGAAATGAAGTGTGTGTAGGATAACGTGTAGATCCCGAAGGTGGTCATCTCGACAAAACTCCTTACTCACCGAAATGAAGTTTGTGTAGGATAGCGTGTAGATCCCGAAGGCGGTCATCTCGACAAAACTCCTTACTCACCGAAATGAAGTTTGTGTAGGATAACGTGTAGGTCCCGAAGGCAGTCACGTCGACGAAACTCCTTACTAACCGAAATAAAGCTTGTGTAGGATAGCGTGCAGACCCCGAAGGCGGTCCTCTTAACGAAACTCCTTACTCACCGAAATGAATTTTGTGTAGGATAACGTAAAGATCCCGAAGGCGATCATCTCGACAAAACTCCTTTTTCACCGAAATGAAGTTTTTGTAGGATAACGTGTAGATTCCGAAGGCGGTCATCTCAACAAAACTCCTTACTCACCGAAATGAAGTTTGTGTAGGATAAAGTGTAGATACCGAAGACGGTCGTTTCGACGAAACTCATTACTCACCGAAATGAAGTTTGTATAGGTTCACGTGTAGATCCCGAAGGCGATCATCTCGACGTAACTTCTTACTTACCGAAATGAAGTTTGTGTAGGATGACGTGTGGATCCCGAAGGCGGTCATCTTGACGTAACTTCTTGCTCACCGAAATGAAGTTTGTGTAGGATAGCGTGTAGATCCCGAAGGCGGTCATCTCGACTGGCACCTGGCTCCGGATCATGGCCACCACCACCAGAGTACGCAGGCGGCGGCAACGGTGGCGGACCAGATGCCACCCCGAGAAGAAGATTGACGTCGAGACACGACTTGCCTGAAAAGTTTATAGCAGAACACTTAGGGACTCCCGCACCGCACTATACCGCGTGGATCCGTCATGAGCCAGTAGAAAAACGTCACAGGTATCATGCATTACATGACCTTCATGTACCTACATATATTAAAGATGAACTCGGAAAAAAAAAATCTTTTATCTAATGTTTATTCAACTTGATACCTCCTCGAGTTCCTGGGAAAAAGGATCTTGACAGACAGGCGGATAGACAATTAACAAAGTGATCCTGTAAGGGATTTTTGAAGTCCAAACTTCTTAAGGCGCGTTGGGAATTTTTTTAGATGGGAAAAGCCCATTGAACTCGCGACACCGTATCAGAAATACTCGGAGGGTCAAATTTTATAAAACTGTACTTGAGATGGGAAAATACCATTGTACTCGCGACACCGTGATTGACACCGACACCTTACCAGGAACACTCGCAGGGTCAAAACTTATAAAACTGTAAAAAAAATTCACTTCTGTCGGCAATCCTGGAGTGGTTATTTTTTTTCCTTTTGAGGTACAAAACCTTAAAATTTGCAAAAAAAAAACATAATCGATAAGTATGATTCTTACTTCCCACGTAATGTCTCCTGCTGGCACCATGTAGACACCTGTCAGGATGAGCACGACGATGATGTAAGCGAAGTTGGCCAACAGGAATGTTAAGTTACGCTCATTCCTCTGTGAAATTAATTGAATTCTACATATTATTTTCCACAGAACGCTGTTTTTCGGATGTAAACGAATAGGTGATCAAATAAAAAAGACGTGTGGCACTCGGGGACTGCCGCGGTAAAGCTATTGCATAGCATTTTTTATCAACTTTTAACACTAAGAAAGTTACACCAGTAAAATTGACTAAGTCCTTTTAGTACCGCAAATCGCTAATAGATTGCACTGTAAGTTTTTTTAGAACGCGGTAGTGTTAGATTTTTTCGTTACGAATTTCTTGATTCGGTCGCCGCGCTCAAAGCCCGCGATAAAAGCTATGCAATAGATTAATAAAAAACTTTTTAACAAAAAATAGACAGACGAAAAAAGAAAGGAACTGAAAAGCGAAAAATAAAAAGAACCTCTATAGTCTAACTGAGCTCCTATACACTTATTCAAATACCTTAATAATTTTGAGTCGTGCCAATGAAACAAATACCTAAGCAAATTAATTATTACGTAAAATTAAATGATTTCAGCGGGGCGAACGGAATGCACGGCGGCGGCGACCGACGTGATGCGCCCCGTTGTTGGCAATTGCCGAATGTTCCGTTTGTTTGTTTGGCACAAACTCAAAATTATTTAAATATATATGTCAAGGCTTAAGGTGGGTGTGAACATAAACTGCAGATTAGCCGGCTAAAGTTGTTTGGGTAGAGTCCGATCATTAGTTGGTATTCGGCGTTTAACCGTACACAACAAGGTCTACCCAACACTGGCTGGGTAATGTTTTTTTGGATGGCGAGCGAGCGAATCGAGCGATATTAGCTTCGGTCACGTTTCATTGATTTTACAATCGAAGAGGCTCGCGAAGCCAGTCTCCCCCAATGTGTGAAGTTAAGCCGGCTAATATTAAATTATTTTTTTTTTTTTGTGGCTAAAATGCACTAGTGGATGCTAAATAAGAAAAGAATTATCAAAATCGGACTACTCTGTAAAAAGTTATGCATGGTAATACATTACAATCAGTGAGTGAACAATCAATCATCCACTGATTTCTTAACCGTATGGTTGGATTTTTATTTCCAAATGTATATGGGACCAACTTTGGGGTACCCTTTCGCCAAACCGAACTGTATTTAGAGTAAATACCAATGACTTCTATATTACTATCTGTGGTAAATACACTAATTTACTCTGTATTACGTGCCGATTACAATATATGTGCACAAAAACTCAGAAATTGCAACAATTTCCATGAAGTTGTACCAAAAGCCACGCCGCGTGCAGTGACAAGCGAGAGATTCCCTGATTCTTACAAATCGAATGTAGCGTAGTCGGTCACACATCATACAAGGCTGTTGACTCGCGTAAGCATTGAGCTGTAATTTGATAAGCGCGATTCCACCTAGCGGAATCTGGCGTAGCTAAATCGAACAAAGTTTTTTTTTTAGTATATACGCATCCCTACTTTGCGCGCGTCTTGGCCACTTTCTTTTACTTGTTGTATATGTCGCAGGATAATCGCAAAATCCGTCGTTTCGCGAAAATCCTAGGAATATTGCACACTATGGAGTAGAAAACTCCAAATAAAACCGAGTCGGACGGGGCCCCGCTTCGTTAGGTAGGTTAGGTTTGGTTAGCATGTCTTTTTCTACCGTAAAAAGGAGCCCCGCTTAGCGGGGCTCCGTTCGATTTGGTTTTATTCGGAGTTTTCTACTCCACAGTTTGCAATATTCCTAGGATTTTCGCGAAACGACGGATTTTGCTATTATCCTGCGACAATTCGGACTTGATCCCCCGTGTGTGGATGTGGTCTAACTCGGGAGAAGACCCTGCTCCAGCGGTAGGGACGTTGTGGTTTGATAATGAATAAAATAAGTACTTCACTCACATCAGCTCATATACGTCCCCACCGAGGGTCTCGAGCCTACCCTGAACTAGGGCGATCAGGCCTTAGTCGACCACGCGGGCTCAGTGCGAGTTGGTTGACTTTACACACAACCTGCGAGTTTCTTCGCAGGCGCGTGCAGGTTTCCTCACGATGTTGTTCCTTCACCGTTAAAGCTTTCGGTAATTATATGTACGTAAGTTTTTGAAAAACTCATTGGTACATTGGCCGTCCAGATTTGAACCCGGTACCTCTGGTTAGAAGGACCGAGTCGTTACAGGTTGAACCACTGACGCTTATAAATAAGTTCTTACTTTGATGAACAACAATTTGACAAATAACTCGGCAGTTCTATTTCTGCCTCTAAACTAAGTGACAGTAGGCGGGGCACATAGCTCGTAGAACAGATGGACGTTGGGGCAATAAAGTTCTCGAGTGGCGACGACGCACAGTATGAAGTAGAGTAGGCAGGCCTCCCACTCGGTGGAGCGACGACCTGGTGAAGGTTGCGAGAAGCCGATGAATGCGGACAGCGCGTCTTCGTGGAAACCTTTGAGGAGGCTTTTGTCTAGCAAAGGAGGTCATTCAGCTGATATGATGATGATGATAACGAAAACAAAGAACTCACGACAAGTTTAATAAGACATAAGGCCAGGAGAGAGATGCTTTCAATTAGTTGTATGCTGTACAAGTTCCCCAAGGCGTACTGGATATTCTGGGTACACCTGAAGACGAAACATTCAAAATTATTAAAATAACAATTATATTATATAATTAATAAATATTATTTAAATATTATATTATTATTATTTTAATATTATATTATTTTATTTAAATATTATTATTATTATTTATTATTTATAATTATTAATTTAATTATATTATTATATGTTAATTATTTATTTATTATTTGTACACTTCATTATAATAACTATATGTATTAGCTTTACGAAATTGTTTTGGTGTACTATAAGTGTAAATAAATAAATAAATAAATTATTTATTATAACTATTAATTTATATTTTTATTATATTTACTAGCTTTTGCCCGCGGCTTCGCCCGCGTAGACATAATTTTTATGACTGTCTTAGAGGGTGCGTGATGCGCGAGCCGCTAGCGGTGGACATGAATTTTCTCCAGATCCCACAGGAACTATGTCAAGATATGCTTATTAGTAAATTTTGTCATTTCCCACCCCTTAACCATCTCTGTGCAAAAAATCACACAATCCATTGTTCCGTCGCGTTGCGATGTTAAAGAAATTAACCAAAAAAAAAAAATATTTTCAGTTTCCTCGGGAACTGCATCGGACGAATTTTTACGGGATAAAAAAGTAACCTATGTGCTTCCTCGTGACACAGGCTATCTGCATGCCAAATTTCATTAAGATTGTTTAATGCGTTGAAGCGTGAAAAGGTAACAAACAAACAAACACATTTTCACATTTATTATATTAAGTAAGGATTAGTTAATGTGCGGCCGTTCTATGATAACCGCTACAGCTTTATACTATTTCACTATATTCATACACTCAGTTGGCTTTTTAGGGTTCCGTACCCAAAGGGTAAAAACGGGACCCTATTACTGAGACTTCTCTGTCCGTCTGTCTGTCACCAGGCTGTATTTTATGAGCCGTGATTGCTAGACAGTTGAAATGTTCACAGATGATGTAATTTCTGTTGCCGCTATAACAACAAATACTAGAAAAGAGAATAAAATATATATTTAAAGGGGCTCCCATAAAACAAACGTGATTTTTTTGCTCGTTTTTGCTCGATATTGATAACGGCAACAGGTAGACGCTTGAAATATTTACAGAATGTATTATTCACCTAAAAAATAAATAATAAAACTAAAATTAAATAAATATAGAAGGGGGGGGCTCCCATACAACAAATGTGAAATGTTGCGAGTGCGATTTTCACTTGGCCGGTTTTTTTTAATAACGCAGGCAAAAGGCATGATATTTTTTAAGCGACTCATCCTTCAGACAACAAAAAAAAACGGGCTAGCCTTACAGTTATACCGCATATGATGTGACAAAATATTTATGAAATTAATGAATTATCTGGTCGTACATTCACAGGCCGGGCCTTTGGCTTTCGGCCTCACATTAGGCGGCATGGTCATGTCACCTTAGCCTTCGTGGCTTAAAAAACGTTCGCATTTCCCAGCACACTCTTCCGTCACTTTTCACGGAATCACTTCCAAGCAGAGCTCGTTTTTAGTGGTAATAACTAAATTAATTAATTAAAAACCCGACATAATCCCTATATTTTTCGTTCGGTGTTCGTGGTCAGTAAGGATTAAGGCAAGGATGCATCCTCTCCGCCTTACTATTTAATATGTATGGGGATTATATCATGAGGAAGGCTCTAGAAGAATGGAAATCCAGTATATCAATAGACGGCCCGTGGCACCAAGATCAGCAACCACCGATATGCAGACGACACCACACTCTTCAAGTCTTCTGAAAATGAGCTCGCTCAACTTATTGGAGAGAGTTGAAAAAGAAAGTGAGCAGGTGGGGCGGAAGATCAACAAGTCCAAGACTAAGTTTATGAACTTCGACAGAGCTGGCCAGCTCACACGCACTGGGCAACTAATCGACCTCGTGATGGCGAGTGATTTTGTGTATCTCGGATCCATGCTAACCGACCAAGGAGAATCTGATAAGAAAATACGACGAAGAACACAAATGGTCAAAGCTGAGATGAGCAAGCTCACAAGAATATGGCAGGACAGAAACGTCTCAAACTCGATCAAAATGAGACTTGCTCAGGCGCTCGTGTTTTCTATGTTCTTTTACGGTTGTGTCTTGGACAATTCGCGCATCAGAAAGAAAGAGGATGAGAAAGAGGATAGATGTTTGAAATGAGGTGCTGGAGACGCATGCTACGTGGACGGACAAGAGGACAAACAAGTCGATACTCAACCAACTGGGAGTCAAGACGAGATTTTCAACAACTTGTAGTAGGAGAATGCTCAGCTACTTTGGTCTAGTAGCTAAAAGAGACCCAAACAGCCTGGAAAAGCTCATTATGGTTGGCAAAGTAGAGGGCAAGCGACCAAGAGGTCGATCGCCAGTCCGCTGGGCTGACCAAGTGAGAATCGCCACGGGACTAACTATATCAGCCGCCATGAAGCAGGCCCAGAATAAAAATGCATGGCGAAAGCTTGTAGATACCTCGACAAAGGCACTTCAGGATGGACACGACCTTCAGAAATGAAGAATACAACTCAGTCAGTTCATCTTAGTTAGATCTGAATCGAATCTAAACACGAACACTTTTCGTTGGCCTTTCGGGTAAAAATGTATGCTATGTCACTCTCGGGATCAAGATAAATCTAACGACATCTGACACTCCGAAATCCATCAAGACGTTTAGGCTACAGAACGTACCAAGGAAATATTCACAAGTACATACATACATATACACACTCTAAAAACATAACCCTCCTTCTGGCGTCGTCGAGTAAAAAAGCAACCTAAAGTAACCTAAAAATGATTTACCGGTCGGTACAGAACTACATCCTTCAGAAGCTTATTTACTCTCTAGATTTACCACGGTGGCGGCGCAGATGCGTCGAAAAGAATACCGAAAAACTGTTGTCCGGTAATCCACGCACACCGAGAAAAATAGTGTGGCAAGCGCGGGTTGTAAGACAGCGGTTTTATGGACACAAGCATACTCGTAAAAAAGGTGGCCCGTTTTTGTCGCAGTGATTATAGAGTGACGCTCTATCTAGTGAGTATTTAATCAAAGTTCAGGAAAAAAATATATTTTACTATATTCCTAAGACATTCATATTGTATGCCTTATGTCTATCGTTACAAATACAGTTTTAACCGCCTCCGTGGCGTAATGGTTAAGTCAATTAGCATCACATCAGTAGGTCGCAAGTTCGATTCCCGGTGGAGTCTAACTTTGTATGAATCGTTTTGCTTGATGGAAGGGCATTTTCTAAGCCGGCCTGGCTAGCTACCACCTCCTTATCTAAGTCTTGCTGCCAAGCATCAATCTTAACAGCATTTATGTGTTCCGACTTGAAGATAAGATAGCCAGTTCCTCATTGCGTTTTGCATCTTGGTAAGCCCACTTTCATCTTCGGCATCATCGTCCCTTACTGTCAGCAAAAAAAAACATTGTCAAAGCTCCCCTTACCACAAATTGTACTCATGCTTCTTAATTCCTTTAACAAAAGCTTCCAAATACTCCTCCTCCAGCTGATCCTGGGTCTTCATGTCCGGGTTCTCTAAAAACTTCTCTCTCAGACTCTCAAAGTATTTCTGGAGGACCTGGAACCTGGCTGCTAAGAAGATCAAGCAGCTGGACGTCACACAGTCAATCATGGTCATCCATGCGATTATGAAATACCAGTGAAACTCCACAAAGAAGCGCAGTACGCAAGATGCGACTGTGTCGTTGGATTTCGGGTAGTAGGTCACTTCTACGCGTAGCGGTACTCCTGGGGAATCGAATAATTAAGATTAATTAAATAAAAACTACTAAACTGGAGAGGCGATGGCGTACCTAATGTCAAGGGCCGCTACCTTCTGTCAGGGAGGTCGTGGTTCGAATCCTGCCACGTACCAATGTGTTTTCGAATTTTGATTTCATGTGTACGTTTATCCGACGCTCTTACGGTGAAGAAAAACATCGTGAGGAAATCTTCACACGCCTGCGAAGAAACTCGAAGTTTGTATGTTAAGTCGACTAACCCGCCCTGGGCCCGCGTGCTCGACTAAGGCCCGATCGCCCTAATTCAGGGTAGACTGCAGCCATTCGCTGGGGACGTAAATGAGCTGATATGATGATGATAATGATGAAATAAAAACTATGCCATCGGCTAGGTGGAATCATAATTTGTGCAAGATCCCAGAAAGCTATAAATATGCACACATATTGTTTAATAGATATACAGTATGTAGCAAAATTGGTGTAAGACCCGTTAACTTGGGCTTCTACTAATCATACTGAACAACTGTCCCCAAGGAAATCATATGCAATTGTCAAAAAAATCGACATTCCATACAAAAATGCATAAAATTGGACAATAAGCTGATCGATTTGTATGAAGAGTTCTAATGTTATTTTTGCGCATTTGACTGTAAGTCTCTTGGAAAAGTTGTTCATTATCGTTTTGCGTGAATGGCTGGCCATTACATAATCTGGTCAATCCATTTAATGAAATTGTCAATTCTACGACCACCATTTAAAAAGTTATTTTTTAACGTATAAAAATTTATTAGTCTTAAAAATAATATCACACTAATTAGTAATTACACTACCTAAAACACCTAAAATACCTAACATAACCCGCCCTTCGTCATCGTTATGAAATGGTCATATACAAGGTGTAACAAATTTGATGTAGGGTCCTGTGCGAGACAGAACAGTTTTCATTAAATTTGTACAGTTTAATATAGCTAAGTGCATTTGTTAAAATTTATATATAGATAGTGTTTCTTGCATTTCATGATATTTGTAAATAGTTTACTTAAATAAACAATTGTTTAAGTGTTTTAATTCAATTAGGAGCGCCTGTATGGTCGTTGTTACGGTATTGCTCCGAAGAGGGGTCTTAGTTTCTCCGTCCCTTTCACACAGTCGTCCCTCTCTTCAGAGCGGTACCGCCTGTATGGTCGTTGTTACGGTATTGCTCCGAAGAGGGGTCTTAGTTTCTCCGTCCCTTTCACACAGTCGTCCCTCTCTTCGGAGCGGTACCGCCTCCCCGCGCCACTTCACCCCCGTTTTGGCGCGGAATAGTATATAAGCAGCGCCGAACTGGCCTGTCCGACTCCATTACGAAACCACAGCCAGACCATCACAGAGCTCCTGATCGGATAGACAACTCTAGAACAAGCAACGAGTCTTTCACTGCTCTCCGCCTACAAACCCGTCCAGCAGCGCTAAAGGAAGCGCGTCTCACGTACGGTTGGCCATAAGCTTAGTACTCCTGCGAAGCCCGGCCGCACCGTACATTTTGGTCCTTCGACGAGCCGGATAAACAGAAACCATGCCGAAGACACGCTCCATGACCGCTGCTGGAGAATCCGCCGTGGAGAGAACCGCCAACGAGTCGCCACAGAACCAGGAAGATGGAGGAACACCTGCAAACAACACAGAACAGAACACAGAACAGAACGCAGGACAGACAGAGAAAAATCCTCCACTTCGCCACGAAAACCCGCCGAATTCTCCCTCAGACCCACTTCGCAGTGAAGGGCGGGGTTCGCAAACAGAAAAAAGAAGCAAGAAATCGTCGCAACGAAACCAAAAACAGTTGCAGATGGCGAAAAAAGATGAAGAAATAGCGAGATTGAAGCTCGAGATCGCCGTGGCACAGAAGGCGGCTCTAGCTCTCGAGACCGAGGAGAGTGAGGACGAAGACAACGAGAGTCTCTCTTCATCACGAAACGAAAACTTGAAACGCACCGCTAACTGGGTACAGTCACAGAAGAGCCAAGCTGAAGAAGAGGCAGGGGACACGCCCGCCCTGCCATCCGAAGACGTTCGTCACTCCACAGCAGCGAAGTTCACTACAGAAGCCCCAGCAGCGATGTCAGCCACACAGAAAGCAACTTACTTCACACAGCTACCACAGAAAGAAGAGGTTGCGCCTCACAGATCCAGTCGCCCACTCCCTCAAGAAGATAGAAAAACAGATTTATCCGAGCTAGCGCGGGCCATCACTATGGCCGCGCGCACAGCTACGCCACACAAATACTTCGGCAAGCTGCCAATTTTCAATGGTTCTCATAACGAGTGGCTTCCGTTCAAGTCCGCCTACTTCGAGTCATCAGATCATTATTCTTCGGTGGAAAACACAGCCAGATTGCGTCAGTCCTTGGTGGGAAGAGCTAAAGAAGCCGTCGGAAGCCTACTGATCGTCAACTCTACCCCTAAAGACATCATGAAGACACTCGAAGCCAGATTTGGACGTCCAGACTCCATCGCACTCGCCGAGCTAGAGAAGATACGCAACCTGTCACGCACCACAGACTCGCCACGTGACATATGCATTTTCGCAAACAAAGTGAAGAATTGCGTGGCCACCCTACAGTACCTCGGCAAGGCACACTACCTAGCCAGTCCCGAGACCATGAAGAATATAATAGAGAAGCTAACCCCTACGCTTCGCTACCGCTGGTATGACTACGCAGCGGACCAAAAGCAGACAGATTCCGACCTGCAACAGTTCAGCTCCTTTTTAGAGCGAGAAGCCGACAGAGTCAGCCGATTCGCACCGCCCGAACAGATGGTCGAGGACACCACACCGCGAGCAAACAAGCGCGGGCAGCGGACGCACCTCACCTCAAAAAAGGAGGAAAAAGAGCAGCCATGCTCCATTTGTGAGCGTCGGGGGCACGAGGAGACGGGATGCGCAGCGTTCACAGAAGCCGACAGTGACGGCAGATGGGCACTGGCGAAGAAGCACAACCTCTGCTATAGATGCCTACGCCCAAGAAAGAGTACGCACAAATGCCCGAGACGCAAGTGCGAAAGAGACGGCTGCGTACGAAGTCATCACTCCATGTTGCACTTCGAACTAAAGTCAGACAGAGACAGAGAAGAAGAGAAAGAGACAGAGAGAGTCGCTTCGACATTCTCCGCTAGAAAAAGGCACGCGTACTTGAAGATAATACCTGTTCGAGTATCCGGACCTGGCGGACAAGTCAACACCTACGCTCTCCTAGACGACGGCTCGACCGTCACTCTGATAAGCGCCAACATAGCTAAACAGATCGGCGCTAAAGGACCTCAGGAGCCGCTTAACTTGGAAACGATCTCCGACGATCTATCATCGGACTCATCACGCCGCGTAACCATCACAGTACGAGGGCAAGACCGACCGTTCGACATACAAGCCCACACCATAGAAAAACTGAGGCTATCATCGCAAACTATAGAAGAACAACACGTGTGGAGCTGCGAACACTTAGAAGATATACAGCAACACCTCCTCTATGAAGATGCGAAGCCCACAATCCTCGTAGGACAAGATAACTGGCACCTCCTAATAGCCACAGAAATGAGAAAGGGCAACCGAAACCAACTCGTCGCATCACGAACACCGCTCGGCTGGGTCCTGCACGGTTCCGACACGCGCACTATTGGTCGCCAAGTCAACTTCGTACATCACCTCACATCTTCGTCAGAACAAGCCGAAACTATAGAAGAGAGAATGGACGAACAACTAAGGCACTACTTCGCCCTGGAATCCATCGATATCCAACCTAAACAGCCGCGAAGCGAGCCAGAACAAAGGGCACTCGCCATCCTCGACGAATGTACGAAAGAGACGGAAGAGGGCCGCTATGAGACAGCACTACTGTGGAAGCGAGATGAAATCAAACTACCTAGCAACTACGACAGCACACTCAAGCGACTCGTGATGACCGAAAGGCGTATAGACAAGAACGCCCATTTGAAACAAAAGTATAACAAGCAAATGGAGGAACTCATCGAGAAAGGCTATGCAGAACGTGCGCCCACAGACAGCACAAAAGATCGCACGTGGTATCTACCGCACTTCCCGGTTTTAAACCCTATGAAACCGGATAAAGTGCGGATAGTACTAGACGCTGCCGCCAAGACGAAGGGTCAGTCTCTCAACGACCATCTCCTCACCGGGCCAGACCTCCTGCAATCCTTACCAGGAGTACTGATGAGGTTCCGCCAGCATCGAGTCGCTGTCTCAGCTGATATTGCCGAGATGTTCTTGCGAGTCGGCATACGACAGGAGGACAGAGACGCGCTGCGCTACCTGTGGAGAGGGGAGAGGCGAGACGGGCCGCCCGAAGAGTATCGCATGACTTCGCTCATCTTCGGTGCGACGAGTTCACCATCCACCGCGATATACGTCAAAAACAAGAATGCTGAAAAATACAGAGACGTATATCCGGCCGCTGTCACCGCTATAGTAGAGAACCACTACATGGACGATTACCTAGACAGTTTCCGGAACTATGAAGAAGCCATCGAAGTCTCTAAACAAGTGCAAGAGATACACAACAAGGGCAACTTCAACCTGCGGGGCTGGGCGTCTAACTCCTCCGAGACGCTCACAGCCTTAGCAGAAAACACACAGAAACAGCTGGTGAAACTGGACAACGGAACAAAAGCTGAGCGAGTGCTAGGCCTCATCTGGAAGCCTCAAACAGACGAGCTGACATTCAATCTCGACCTGGCTCGTATCCCACCTGCTCTGCTCACAGAACAAGCGCCCACAAAGCGAGAAGCGCTCAGAATCATCATGTCCGTCTACGACCCGCTAGGCCTGGCCTCACCCATCACCGTCCAAGCCAAGAAAGTTCTGCAAGAAGCCTGGCGCCGTGGCACGAAATGGGATGACAAAATAGATGAAGACCTGGCTGACCAGTGGACGAGCTGGATGAAACACCTACAAGACTTGCGAAACATCAGCGTGCCCAGGTGCTACCCACAATATAGTGACGCACGCTCGCTCCAGCTACACGTCTTCACAGACGCGAGCACTACTGCCTACGCTGCCGCCCTCTATTGGCGAGCGGAGGCACCCGACGGTAGCGTGCACATATCGCTCATTACAGCCAAAGCTCGCGTGGCACCTCTTAAACTCACTTCAGTGCCACGCTTGGAACTTCAAGCAGCCGTTCTGGGCAGCAGAATGGCAGCCGCCGTACTAGAGGAACACAGCCAGAAGCCGGAATCCAAGACATTCTGGACGGACAGCCTTACAATACTCGCTTGGTTGAAAAACGGAGCACGGTCGTACAAGGCATTCGTTGCACACCGAATCGCCGCCATTCAAGAAATCACATCAACAGCTGAGTGGCGGTGGATACCGACCAAACAGAACGTGACCGACGATGCAACGAGAAAGGTACCAACCGATTTCAGCGGCGAGCACAGATGGTACAGAGGGCCCGAGTTTCTCCTCCAAAACTCGTCTGAATGGCCCACAGAGAAACTCACACACTCAGAACCTACAGGAGAAGAAAAAACAGTCGTGTTTCTCACCACTAACAAAGAAGAAAAGATTGCACGCGCCACTCCAGAAGCCAGCCGGTTCTCCAGATGGGAACGCCTCCTGCGGACTACAGCTAGAATACTGCAGTTCATAGAAAAATGTAAAGAAGGCAGGCAGCTGCATGTTGGGTACAGCCGCACCAAGAGAAACAGAGAGCGCGACCCCGAGTGGAAGCGAGACAGACAATCGAGCCGCAAACAGCCCCTGAAAGAGAAGTCCGAACAGAAAGAGCGAGACAGAAAATACTTACCGATTGAAGCGTACCTCCTCAGAAGAGCCGAAAAACAAATTGTACGTCTAATACAAGAAGAATCCTTTAACGAAGAGATTCAATCGCTGCGGAAAGGTAGAGCAACACACAGAACAGACAGACTACATTCTCTATCCGTAGTACTGATCGATGACGTCATTCATCTGAGAGGCCGGGTCAACGCAGCGGCGGGAGTGACAGACCAACAGAAAAACCCGCCTGTGTTGGACGGAAATCACCGCGCTACCAAACTGTGGGCAGCCTACATCCACAGACGGCTGCTACACGCTGGCGTAGAAACAACAGTCAACGAGTGCCGGCAGCACTACTGGATACTCCGACTGCGCCCGATCGTGAAAGAAGTCATAAGCCACTGCCTACACTGTCGCATCAGAAAAGCGATGCCGACAGAGCCACCTACAGGGGACCTACCGTCGTGCCGTCTCGCTCACCACCGTCGCGCCTTCACATACACAGGAGTGGATTACTTCGGCCCGCTCAGCGTGACGGTGGGCAGACAACATCAAAAACGCTACGTGGCTCTGTTCACCTGCCTGACTATGAGGGCGATACACCTTGAGATGACTTCATCACTATCTACAGACTCAGCTATTCTCGCCGTGCGTCGCTTTATAGCCAGACGAGGGTGCCCGGCGGAGATGTGGTCAGACAACGGCACGAATTTCCGAGGTGCTGATGCAGAGCTACGACGCGCCGCGCTAGAAGCTACACAGAAGGAAGCCACTGCCCGTGCCATCACCTGGCGCTTCATACCGCCGGGAGCACCGTTCATGGGCGGGGCGTGGGAGCGCCTCGTACGCTCCACAAAGACGGCACTGTACGCCGTCCTGCACGAGCGCCACCCGCACGAAGAGGTCCTCCACACCCTGCTGGCGGAAGCTGAATACACGGTCAACAGCCGCCCACTAACGCATGTCTCAGTACAGACGGAGGATGACGAAGCGTTAACTCCAAATCATCTGCTGCTTGGAGGGTCCGCCCTGATGCCAACGTCCGGCACCTTCGATGACAGAGACCTGGACAACAGAAGCCACTGGAGAGCCTCACAGCGCCTAGCCGACCTGTTCTGGGCCAGATGGGTCAAAGAGTACCTGCCGGAGCTCCAAAACAGGCGGGAGCCCAGAGGAACAGGAGATCCGATCACAGAAGGCGACGTGGTACTGATCGTGGATGGCAGCCTACCCCGAAACACCTGGCCGCGAGGCGTCGTGATCGCCACCTACCCTGGACCAGATGGAGCCATAAGAATAGTGGACGTCAAGACCAAGGGTGGCGTCCTGCGAAGACCTGTAAAACGCCTCGTGATCCTGCCAACCAGAGACGTCTCGCAACAATAAGCAAAGATGCAGATGCAAGCACTGCACGGCGGGAGAAATGTGCGAGACAGAACAGTTTTCATTAAATTTGTACAGTTTAATATAGCTAAGTGCATTTGTTAAAATTTATATATAGATAGTGTTTCTTGCATTTCATGATATTTGTAAATAGTTTACTTAAATAAACAATTGTTTAAGTGTTTTAATTCAATTAGGAGCGCCTGTATGGTCGTTGTTACGGTATTGCTCCGAAGAGGGGTCTTAGTTTCTCCGTCCCTTTCACACAGTCGTCCCTCTCTTCAGAGCGGTACCGCCTGTATGGTCGTTGTTACGGTATTGCTCCGAAGAGGGGTCTTAGTTTCTCCGTCCCTTTCACACAGTCGTCCCTCTCTTCGGAGCGGTACCGCCTCCCCGCGCCACTTCACCCCCGTTTTGGCGCGGAATAGTATATAAGCAGCGCCGAACTGGCCTGTCCGACTCAACTGATTCGCTCGCCGTCTGCCGCCCCGGTAAGACGTGCGCGCCCAGTACCCCCGCTCTCGGCGCCCCGCCGACTCCGCCCTCGCTGCGCCTCGCGATCCGTCGTGCGTCTTCGTGCTCTGTCGGTTTTCCGACAGACGCGCTGCGTACGTCACCCGGCCCCTGCGTCTCGCAACTCTGTGCGCCTCGCAATCACCGGGCTCCCAGCCAGCCGCACGTGGTGTTATTCACGCTGCGGTCCGGCCAGTTTCTGACGATTTATATCCGTTCCCTCGCGCGTTTTTCTAAAACCACTGTTTGGTGGTTGTCCGGTGCACCCCTTTAAGGGGCAGGCTGCCTCACGGCGCTGTGCGTGAAGTCGGACAGGGCGTGACCCGAGCGCTCGCGGTTCCCTACTGGGAAACGAAATACTTGGTTGGGTCTGGAACCACCGGCCTTGGGGGTGGCCCCTAGCCGACACCAGATATCTCCCTCCCACCCCTCCCATCCCTAATCCTATTCTTGTTGCGCTGTTTGGGCGTCTGCGCTGGTTCCAGTTCGTGCAGGCTACCCTCGGCGCTTCAGGCAGCTAGGGAACGTAGGACCCGGATCCCATTGCACTGGGCTTGCCCAAGGGAAACGGTTAGGGCACACCTAGGTCAACTCACCCCGCAGCACAATAAGATTGGCTCGGGACACACTTTTACACATACATGGCAGGCACTCACGCTACCCAACTCACCCCCGGCCTCTCCCAGCCGGAGGATCTGTCCCCCGTCCACGTCGCGTTTTTCTCAGCCATCTCGGCTGACTCGCGTTATTTACACCAGCTTATCTTAAGCATCCCCCCGTCCGTCTTGGCCCAATACTTGCCATGCCCGGCCCCGGAGCCCGCGCCCCGCGCGCCCCCCGCGCCCCCCGCGCCCCCCGCCAGCCCTCTGCCCGCGGACGACTCCACTCCGCCACCCGTGGTATTAAATGCCGGCGATGAGTCATCGTCGCTGGTGTTTAACCACGCGACCGACGACGCTCGGACTGACATACACGACGCCATGGACACACAGGATGTCCCTATCGCTTCCGACGGCGCTACTGATAACGACGGTTTTACGCTCGTTGAGAAGCGCGGTCGCAAGCGAAACGCGACATCCTCGGACGACCAAAATGCCAAGAAGGTTGCAGCCGTAGGCAGCGCCCCCGCCCCCGCCCCGTCCGCCTCGCAAGTAGGCACCGCCCCCGCTGCTTCACAGCAACCTCGCAACTCGCGACCCCCGCCCCTATTCATACAAGATAAGGCGAGATGGAACAACGTTTCATCTCTCCTCAGGGAACGCCATATTGCGTTCACCTCAGCCCGGACCACCCAACAAGGGATTAAGGTCCAAGTCCCCACCTCTGACGACCACCGTCGTCTAACTACCACCCTGAAAGCCGAGAAAATCGGCTTTCACACATACGCCCTCGAAGAGGAACGCGTCCTACGCGTCGTCATTCGAGGTGTCCCTAAGGAGCTTCCCTCCAAAGACATCCTTGAGGACCTTAAGTCCCAAGGCTACCCCGTGCATGAAGTACACCGCATGCACAACGGCCGAACCAAAGCTCCCTACGACATGGTTCTGGTCGTGTCCGACTTGTCCCCCGCCGGTAAGCGTATGATAAATACGCTTACAACGATCTGCAACCTTTCCGGCCTCTCGATAGAAATGCCCCACAAAAAAGGTCCCCCCGGTCAGTGCTATAGATGCCAACTCTATGGGCACTCAGCGCGTAACTGCTACGCCACACCTAGGTGCGTCAAGTGCCTAGGCAACCACGGCACAGCAAACTGTCCCCGTCCCAAAGACAGGAACGAGTGCACGGAACCCCCGGGTTGCGTGCTCTGCGGTGCCCTGGGACACCCAGCGAGCTATCGCGGATGCCCCAAGGCACCACGTTCTAGCCGTAGGCCCCAATCTAAAGGCGCCGCGCCCTCCGCCTCTCAAAATCGGCCCGCTAGCCGTCCCGTCCCGCGCAGAGAGGACTTTCCCTCCCTACGCCCCAGCAAGCCCCTTGCATTCACACCCATCGCCTCAGCCTCTCAGGACCTACAGCCTGCGTGGAGGAGGAAAGTGGAGTCGTCCACGGCCCCCCCGCGCCCCCTACTGGAGACACCGGTCCCCAAGCCCCCCACCGCTAGGCCAACCCCTCAACCCGCGCCTAAACCAGCGAAGGCTGTAAAGGTCTCTTCCCCCGCACCCACGACGGAGGAAGACGATCTTAGTCTGCTCGCCAGGTTTGCCTGCTCCATCGACATGGCGCAGGTACATGACTTCGCTAGGGAACTCCGCGCTTCCCAAAACAATATAGAAAAGCGTTGCGTCGCAATGCTTAAGCACTCGCGTCTCATCGCAACTATTTCTGAATTTAATGCTATCTCCCCATAATGGATTTAAGCCCCACAAAAGGTAGACTCAAACCCCGCTCCATTTCCGTCGCGTTTTTCAATGCCGACGGTATCCGCTCCCAGCGGCAGGAAGTCATTGAATTCCTCCGCGAACACCAAGTCGATGTGTTTCTAGTGCAAGAGACCCACCTTAAATCTTGCCATCGAGGGCCTAGGATCCCTAACTATGAATTTGTGCGTAATGATAGAGCCCACTCTGAAAAGGGTGGCACTCTCATCTATTACAAGAGGTCTCTGCACTGCATCCCCATCGACACCCCCCCTCTAACCCACATTGAGGCCTCGGTCTGTCGGCTAGCCATGACAGGACACCAACCTATCACCCTTGCCTCGGTGTATCTCTCCCCCAGTAGCGATAAGCCACTGCTGGAGAGCGACATCGAGACCCTCTTCAAGCTAGGAGGCGCAGTCATTCTGGCTGGCGACCTAAACAGCAAACACGTAAGGTGGAATTGCATAGCCACCAACACCAAAGGTAGGGCACTAGACCGACTCGTCGACCGACACAACTTCGACATCATAGCCCCCATGACCCCGACTCACTTTCCGTATCAAGCGGACCACACCCCCGACATTCTAGACATATCACTTCTAAGGAACATTAGCCTCCGGTTATGTTCCATAGAAGTGCATCACGCCCTCACTTCTGACCATCGGCCGGTCGTCTTACAGCTAGGCCCCCCCACCCCCACCGCCCCGCCCACTCGGACGATAGTTGACTGGGACAGACTCGAGGAAAAGCTCCAAGCTACCACCTCACCCGACCTCGACACGATACCCGACTTAATCAGGACACCAGATGACGTCCGCGGTGCAATCGATGCCCTCAGCAGCCACACACAGACCGCCGTCAAAGAATGCTCCCGACAGGTCCCAGTGTTGCCTGAGCACCACTGGAACCTGCCGGAAGATGTGAGAAGACTGCTGACGGCTAAGAATGCGGCCACCCGCGCTTACGACAGTTTTCCCAGCGCCGAAAACCGCACTCGCATGCGAGCTTTACAGAGGGACGTAAAGCAGACCATGACAGAGCTGCGGTCGAATCGCTGGGACAAACTTCTTGAGGGAATCGCCCCCTCCCATCTCGCGTACTGGAAGCTGGCGAGAACCCTCAAGAAGGACTGTGAATCCCCGATGCCCCCTCTCAAACGCCCCAACCAACCAGATGCCTTTGACGATACCGAGAAGGCCGAATGCCTGGCCGACAGCCTAGAGGCCCAATGCTCCCCCAGCACCCTCCCTGCCGACCCCTCCCACCTGCGTGAGGTGGATGAGGAGGTCGACATGCGAGCCACCATCCCTCCGACCGACCCTCTCCCCCCAGTTACACCCCATGAGGTAGAGACGGCCATTAGGAAACTCAAACCCCGAAAAGCCCCCGGCTCTGACGGCATCACCAACAGAGTCCTCAAATGCTTCTCCCCCAACCTCATTTTACTCCTGGTTAGCATATTCAATGCAGCCATGGAAAACTGCTCCTTTCCCGACGCGTGGAAAGGTGCAGATGTAATAGGTTTTAGGAAACCTAACAAACCCCCCTCAGAACCCTCCAGCTATAGACCCATTAGCCTGCTCAAGGCTCTTGGCAAGCTATACGAACGTATCCTTTTAGCCCGTCTTAACGACGTAGTGCAGTCCAAAAACCTTCTCCCCAACGAGCAGTTTGGCTTCAGAGCCAAACACTCGTGCGTCCAACAGGTGCACCGCCTAACGGAGCACATAATAAGCGGCTTCGCCCGCAAACAGTATACAGGAGCCCTCTTCTTTGATGTGGCGAAAGCCTTCGATAAAGTCTGGCACAACGGCTTGATATACAAGCTATATCAGCTGGGACTGCCAGACCGGCTCGTACTCATCCTACGAGACTTTCTCAGGGATCGGAGCTTCCGCTACCGCCTAGAAGGAGCCTTCTCATCCCCCCGACCCATCAGAGCGGGAGTCCCCCAAGGCTCCGTACTTGCCCCTACGCTCTTCTCGCTTTACATCAGCGACATGCCCCGATTCCCCAGTGTCAATCTCGCGCTTTTCGCAGATGACACCGCGCTTTATCTGTCCAGCCGATCCGCGACTCTTATAGTCAAAAGCCTCCAATCCTCAGCCCAAGTCTTAGGAGACTGGTTTAGGAAATGGAGGATCGAGGTAAACCCACAGAAGAGCGCAGCGATTCTGTTTACCTTCAAACGACTCAGTTCGATCACCAACCCCATCGTCCGCAACATCACTATGTTCGGTAGCACTATCCCTTGGGAACACTCGGTTAAGTATCTGGGGGTAACCCTAGATAGTCAACTGACGTTCAAGGATCACATAGAACGAGTTCGTAACAAAGCCGCGTTCGTACTAGGCCGTCTCTACCCCATGACCAACAAGCGGAGTAAACTGTCCCTTAGAAATAAGGTGACACTTTACAAAACTTGCATCCGCCCCATCCTCACCTATGCCGGTGTAGCTTTTGCTCACACCCGTCCTCGCCTCATCCGCCGACTTCAGCTTATCCAAAATCGCTTCATGCGTAGAGCCACGGGCTGCCCGTGGTTTCTACGTAATGAAAACCTCCATTGCGATTTAGAGCTCCCCACCATAGCTCAATACCTGAAGCAGGCTTCCATCCGATACTTTAAGTCTGCCGAACACCACCCCAACCCGCTACTCGTAAACGCCGCCGTTTACGAGCTACCCGCGAACCCCATTCGCGTAATCCGACGCCCCAGACATGTACTCACTGACCCTGACGACCCGACCACGCTAACCGTAGCTGCCCTGACCCCGCCCCCTAACCCACAGAGAAACACTGCACCGACATTCTGCCCTCGCCGGCGAGGGCGGCGTCCCCCCGCTTCTGGCGCTTACCAGCGCTACCGGCATATACCAGGCCGCTTCTCTCCGATCCTCCCACGTCCAAGCAACGACCTAAGCCGAGGTCCGTGCCCACCTGGGCGCCCTTAGGCAGTTGCATCTTTTTGCTTTGCACTAGGTTGAGTGCCTTCCGTACTCGCCTCCCCTGCCCGGTGAAGTTGTAAAGGCCCCAATGGCCAACAACAAGCTTGTCCTTTCGAAAAAAAAAAAAAAAAAAAAAAAAAAGCCTGTCCGACTCCATTACGAAACCACAGCCAGACCATCACAGAGCTCCTGATCGGATAGACAACTCTAGAACAAGCAACGAGTCTTTCACTGCTCTCCGCCTACAAACCCGTCCAGCAGCGCTAAAGGAAGCGCGTCTCACGTACGGTTGGCCATAAGCTTAGTACTCCTGCGAAGCCCGGCCGCACCGTACAGGTCCGTTAACTGGGGGTTCTACTGATGAAGAGACTGAACAACTTTCCCCAAGTAACCCGTAGTCAATTCTAAAAAAAAAATTGCCCCTCCATACTAAAATTCACAAAATTGGTCAATCAGCTAATCGATTTGTAAGAGTATTTTTTTGCGATTTCAGCAATGTCGAAGAACAAACGTTGTTCAGTATGTTGAGTAGAAAGCCCCAGTTAACGGGACTTACTGCAATTTTGTTACATCCTGTATACTCGTAGCTTCCCGCACAGCCCCCTTAGCCCCGGTGCGGCCTTAGGCACACCTTGGACAACGGGCCAGAAACACAGATTACTAGAAATGACATTTCAAAAAACGAATGACGGAACAAACAAAACGGCGGCGAAATACTATACGTTCGACAACCAAACTGTAACCAATCTGTATCAATCTGGGTGACGAGGGGTTAGGTCGCAATCTAGAGAGCGGCAGGGAGTGTCCATACTGTATGTTAGTACTAATATATATACTTTGACTTAGGCTTTTGTTGAGGAGCGATGTGTGTTCTGTTTCACGCTCTCTCGTTACTTTATTCACGTGACATATATTTTTTTTATTACCAATTGGTAAGCCCTTGCATCGTCTCACCTGGTGGTAAGGTACATATTTTAACGTTTCAGTATATTTATTACTGTAAGTAGCCTTTCCATTGTGGTTTTTTTGACGTGATAACGTCTAATAAATCGTTGGACGCCGCCTGCACGAAAAAGGATGACTCATTGTCCCTTTACGCTCATTGTTCCGTTACGTTATGACTTTTTCACGTTAAACTATCGTCCGTAAACCGACTTTACAGACAACCATTTTTTTTGCAATAATACTGCATGGTTATCTATTATACTGATTTTCAATTGATATTTAGTAAGAACTAGCTTTTGCCAGCGGCTTCGCTCGCGTGAACATAGTTTATATGACTGTCTCCGAGAGTGCTCAGTCACAGTATTACGATATGGCTTACGGTAGCGGTACGCCTTTGATGTCACACGATGCCGCCACGATGTAGGTACGAGCAGTACTAGCCTGGCAAACTCGCGGAGTTTGCCAGGCTGTGCCCCGCTACCCGTTGCCCCGCAAATACCCTTCCGTTGCTCTGCGTAAGTACATTCGTTGCACTACTGTAAGCCGCTATATTGTAAAACTGTGGTGCTCAAATATTAGGACATAATATGATCAATTTAAAAGAAAAGCTATCACGTCTAAGTAGTTTTTTTTTTATTCACAATTGGTAAACCCTTGACAACATCTCACCTGGTGGTAAGTGACGATGTTGCCGAAGATGGAAGCGGGAATATTTTCTTGGTTTAGCATTAATAATCGACGAACGTAAGATACATACAGTTGAATTTGTCAAATGTTAAAAGATTTTCCATACAAAATGTTCTATTACCAACTGAAATTATAATTTTGTTTTTCACGATATACCTATACATTTATTTTTTGAAAAGATTACAGAATCCTACTTTCCTCTGGTCCCACTCGCACTTGGCAGTTGTATAATTGTGTTTTCTCTGCTATGGTTATTTTTTTAACTTCTATTGTTTAAATTTTATATTGCGTGGTCAATTGGACAATATACAATTTGAAAGCCAGATTCGGGGTTACTGATTATAATTTTCTGTTTTCGTTTAGATAACTAAGATTTATGTGCAAGTAAGATGATTACATCGTAACTGATATAAAGAACTAATATTTTTTTCTATTTTCGTTTGGTTTATTTCAATCCTTACTAATATTATAAATGTGCAAAATGTGTTTGTTTGTTTGTTAGTTAGTTTGTTTGTTTGTTACCTTTTCACGCTTCAACGCCTTGACCAATCTTTATGAAATTTGGCATGCAGGTAGCCTGTGTCACAAGGAAAGACATAGGCTAATTTTTATCCCGTGAAAATAGCAAAGCCCGATGCAGTTCCCGAGGGAACTGAAAATATACTCTTTTTTGGTTAATTAACATCGCAACGGAACAATGGATTGTGTGATTTTTTGCACCGAGATGGTTGAGGGGGTGGGAAATGACACGATTTACTAATAAGCATATCCTGACATAGTTCCCGCGGGATCTGGAGAATCCGCTTGCGGCTCGCGCACCGCGCACCCTCTACGTCAGTCACAAAAACGATGTCTACGCGGGCGAAGCCGCGGGCAAAAGCTAGTATATTAATAAATCCTTACTAATATTATAAATGTGCAAAATGTGTTTGTTTGTTTGTTAGTTTGTTTGTTTGTTACCTTTTCACGCTTCAACGCCTTGTCCAATCTTTATGAAATTTGGCATGCAGGTAGCCTGTGTCACAGGGAAGGACATAGGCTACCTTTTATCTCGGGAAAATAGCATAATCTGGTGCAGTTCCTGAGGGAACTAAAACAATACTCGATTGTTGTGATTTTTTGCACAGAGATGGTTGAGTAGGTGAGAAACGACATAATTTACTAATCAACCTTATAGATAGTCATAAAAACGATGTCCACGCGGGCGAAGCCGCGGGAAAAAGCTAGTAATAAATAAAAAAAATAATAAATATTCTGGGACAAATGACACATGGTCATCTGGCCCCAAAGTAGGATTCCCTGTGTTATGGGAACCAGAGACTTATATAAATACTTATATACGTTTAAATACATACATTTATAGACATTCAACACCCAGACACAGAGCAAACTAATCTGCTCATCACACAAATGTTTGCCCTGGGTGGGGATCGAACCCACAACTCTCGGATCAGCAGTCATGAGCACTAACCACTGAGCCACCGAGTCAGTCAATATTAATATTGATTTGTGTTTTTCATAACTATAGTTCTAGACTACTACCCACCTACCTGTGGATTTTTAATCTGTTAATAAAGAGTTATTTTGTTTTGTATTTTTATTTTAATGAAACAGTAGATAATTTTTTTCAAGTCCACTGATGGCAACTAAGTCAAAGTCCAATCAAAGTGACGGTTTCCAAATAAGGCAACCTTTGCATTTTTGTTTATTTCTGTTTTTTTTATATAATTATAGTGGATGCCCGCAGCTTCGCCCGCGCAGATCCCGATTTTTGCGGTTCCCGTGGGAATTTCCCAAAATCCTTTCTTAGCGGATGCCTACGTCATAACATCTACCTACATGCCAAATTTCAGCCCGATCCCTCCAGTGGTTTGGGCTGTGCGTTGATAGATCACTATGTCAGTCAGTCAGTCACCTTTGAGTTATATATATATATATATATATATTTATATAGATTTATGAAAAGAATTTTTTTTTTTTTTAATTCTTAATTGGTACCTTAGTAATATGAAACTATATCCTGTCATTACTTGAATGTAAAGCCTTTTAACTGAGGTGTTCAATTTCTCCTTACGTGGTGTGGTTTGGAATCTACGGCTATTCAAAATTAAAAGGTCCAATGGTGGCAACCTCATACTACTTACTACTGTATACTATGCTTCAAACAGTGACGTTGAAAGGTTGTCGAGGTTCCAAATTTCACGCTTCGGCTCGCGATTATATTACTATCATACTATACAATAGAATATTCTTTATTGTATCACAACATAAAAAAAAATTAACAATAAATAAGAAAGCCTATACAATAGGCGGCCTATGTTAGGTAGCAATTTCTTCCAGGCAACCTTTGGGTAGGGAAACAGCGACAGAATAAGTTAAGAGGCGGTGCAATAATAAAAACAGAAAAATAAACAGTTGCAAATAAACAGTATATAAAATACTAAATATTATAACAACAATATATAAAATAATAAATATACACATAAACAAACAAAAACATAAATAAATTAAATATTTACCGTTTTTTTATTTATTTATTTATTTACTATACTTACCGTGCCTCTGTCCGTCCTGCTGTCAGTCTGTGCGTCTGTTCTTCCGTCTGTCTGCCCATCCTTCCATCTGTTCGCCCGTCCGTCCACCCATCCGCCCGTGCATCTTTATTCGCTCCAAGCAATAACTACCCATATTCTAGAATATTACTGCCCATCAAGATTAAATAATGACCCTTTAAATCCTACTAATATTATAAATATATATAATATTATAAAAGAGCGTCGGTGGCGTAATGGCTAGATACGCCGCCTCCTGCCCGGGAGGTCGTGGTTCGAATCCTGCCACGTACCAATGTGATTTCGAATTTAGATTTCATATGTTCAGGTGAAGGAAAACATCGTGAGGAAACCTGCCCACGTTTGCGGAGAAACTCGCAGGGCCCGCGTGGTGGACTAAAGCCCGATTGCCCTAATTTAGGGTAGGCTCGGGCCCCCCGGTGGGGACGTATATGAGCTGATATGATGATGATGATATGATAATGTCAGTACAGACCTTCTCTGAAGTGCGTTGTGATCCCATCCACTAGAGTAGCCAACAACGTAATGTACGATCCGACAGTAATTGCAATGCTATACTTTACTGCTGTCTTCACCGACACCTCCTCTACTTCCACAATCGAAATCCTTTTGTCTGACTCCAAAAACTTTTCCATGACCATTTTAATTCTGTTCTTCTGCAAAATCAACAGTGTAATTTTGCTCGTAACAGTGAAATGTGCCCAACAAAATTGTAACAAGTCATTTTTTTCTTTCTCTGATAAGTTGGTGCGGAAATAAGCACAAAACTCGTTGAGGGTTCCAAGGTAAATGTAGATCATGGCGATGACCTTCCAGCAATCATACAAGATCTGTTGATAAGCTGGCAATGGGCGTGATGCTTCGTACCAACAATTTCCGGCGCCAAAGAAGTAGAGCCAACTGCAAAGGTATTTCAAGTAGTATTTTTGTGGGTGCGTCTTTTTCAGTGTTTCATTCATCATTTTACTGCAATCTGTTTTAGTTCTGTTTATGTCAAGTACCTATCAGAATTTATACTTCGTAAGATAGTTTCACGATATTTATACCCTCCTCGCATATGTATGTATGTTTTATTAGTTTTAAACTCATATTATTTAACTTTGTAGTTTCTTTATAATTATACGTAGATACCTACGTTTTTACATTTTTAATTGGTGGGCACCTAAATTGACTAATTGTCTATGATTATTGGGCAAGTGTAGTTGTAGTAAGGTAAAGTTGATCCCACCAAAATATTGATGTTAAATTGGTTGCCAAGACTCACAAGTTCATAATGCTTTCACTGCTATAAAGTTATGAGATCTCTAGTAGTCAAGTCCCTAGCTGAGCTCCGATCCGAATTCCTAGTCTACATACCAAATTTTTGTCTTCTTCTAGGACTTCAGGAAGTACCCTGGTGTTTTTGATGATCATTAGTGAATGAGTGAATGAGTGCATCACGAAATCGACGTATTTCAGATGTGAATATTTCTGTAACCATAAAAGCTAGAAAATTGATAGTTAGTATGTTTGATAAGTCTGCCAAGGAAATTTCATTCTCAAAATTTAATTTTTCTAGTATCATCCGGACCAAAGCTTTGACGGTTCGAAAATACGACGTAACGCTTCCAGAAAAGGTAGGTAGTGCCCCGTTTCTTTGGCTCGTTTGGCGAGGACCGTGCACTTCAGGCTTAGGTTTTGCTCAGACCCTCAATAGTGGCAACTCCAAAGTTTTAATATCATACAGCCAGGGTGTATTGTATTATTATTATTATAGTTAGCCTACACTTTCCCACCTCCCCTCGATTACGCATACGCTATACCTCTTTCCATCGATCTTCAAACTTGTCCAACTCATCCCACCATCTCGGTCTTGGTCTGCCGTGACCTCCACGGCTTTTCAGATCCCACTTCGTCACATCTTTCTGGATACATGCGGCAGATGTGTCCTGCTTATTCCCAACTGAGTTTGGCAGGTTCCTAACGTCCACAAAACAGGATTTGGAGGGCAGTGTCGTATTCCGCGGATTCCGCTAGATGTGCTAATGCTTTAAGTATACAGTTTAACACCGGCTGTGCTTATGCTATAAGTAAACAGTTTAACACTATCTGTGCTGATGCTTTAAGTACACAGTTTTAAATTTCTATATTATTTTTTGTTTTTTCTGTTTTCGAGAGTCATTACGAATCGTCTCGCACGCAGGTTTGACGACTTCCAGCCTCCCGAACAAGCCGGTTTCCGAAAAGGATTTAGTACCATATACCACATACATACGCTGCGGCAGATTATACTGAAGACCGAAGAGTACAATCAGCCACTATGCTTGGCGTTCGTGGACTATGAAAAAGCCTTCGATTTGGTCAAAACTTCGGCTGTGTTAGACTCTCCAGAGGTAACAAATTGACTATCGATATATAGAAGTGCTGAAGTGTTTGTATGAAAACGCCACCATGTCGGTTCGCCTCCAGGATCAAAACTCGGAACCTATCCAGCTGCAGCGAGGGGTGAGACAGGGAGACGTTATATCTCCGAAACTGTTCACCGCCGCCCTGGAAGATGTTTTTAAGCTTTTGGACTGGGGTGGACTCGGCATCAATATCAACGGCGAGTACATCACCCACCTTCGATTCGCTGACGATATCGTGGTCATGGCTGAGACTATGCACGACTTAGGCACAATGCTCGATGGCCTCAGTAGAGCCTCTCAACAAGTGGGTCTTCGAATGAAAATGGACAAGACGAAAACTATGTCAAACTTCCGTGTCATACCTACTCTCCTGAAGGTTGGAGGCTCGACACTCGAAGTTGTTACCGAATATATGTATACCTGGGACAAACAGTCCAGTTAGGTAGGTCCAACTTCAAGAAAGAGATCAATCGTCGAATCCAACTCGGCTGGGCAGCGTTCGGGAAGCTTCGCAATATCTTCACGTCCCAGATACCGCAGTGTCTTAAGACCAAGGTCTTCGACCAGTGTGTGTTGCCAGTGATGACATACAGAACTGAGACATGGTCGCTTACTATGGGCCTCATAAGAAGGCTTAAGGTCACCCAAAGTGCAATGGAGCGTGCTATGCTCGGAGTTTCTCTACGTGATCGAATCAGAAACGAAGAGATCCGTAGGAGAACCAAAGTAACCGACATAGCTCTCAGAATTGCTAAACTTAAGTGGCAGTGGGCGGGGTACATTACTCGTAGAACAGATGGCCGTTGGGGCAGTAAAGTTCTCAAGTGACGACTACGCACCGGAAAGCATAGTGTTGGCAGGCCTCCCACTCGGTGGACCGATGACCTGGTGAAGGTCGCGGGGAGCCGCTGGATGCGGGCAGCGCAGAACCGGTCGTCGTGGAGATCCTTGGGGGAGGCCTATGTCCAGCAGTGGACGTCCTTCGGCTGATATGATGATGATGATGATTATTGTTTTTAATGATATTTAGATAATAACAATTAAGACAAAAAAAAATGTTTTGAAAAACCCAAAATATAATGGGTGTCAATTAAATGGTTAGCATAGTATTGTTATTTCTGTGAGCAGAAAAATATAATCGGTCAGCAGAAATAGCTAATCGGTTAGCAGAAATAGCTAATTGGTCAGCAACTCATGGTCAGCAAACATTTCAAAATCAATCAGCAATTTATGTCATTCTGGATGGCTGTAATTATTTTAAACATCCCCGTACTACACTCTTCCTACAGTGTTGAGTGGTCGACGGAGCCCCTTCGGGGCTCCTACTTCTGTGTTCTCATGTTAAACCTAACACTACGACTGTGCGGGGAGGCGAGCTTAGCTCGCCTCCCCGCACAGTCTCCGAACCTAACGGATCCGAGTCGGGGTGCTCCGCAAGTCCGAGCTCGCTTCGCTCGCTCCCGCTTCCATTTAGAACTCCCCGTACCACACTCTTCCTACAGTGTTGAGTTGCTGCTTATAAACACGTTTTTCTGCCGCTCAATCATGAAATCTTGCCGCTCAAGTAGTTATTTTGCGGACCGAATGTTTATTATGCCTTTAAAAAATATATATTTCAAATATAATTACGTTCACTTTTAACTAACGAAGTAGTCGCTGTAGCCAAATGCAAAAATGGAACGGATTGCCTTTTAAAGTTCACCGAAAACATCAATAAAACCACAGCTTTAGGTTCATCGTGTACGTAATTGATTTTCCAAACTTTTGGAAATCAATCCTTGTTATCAATTATACTTGAAACAACTCCAAACTTGAAACACGGACTGAAGAAAATTACTCACTAACTCAATATTACAGCTGTGCCGTTTTTACGCATGGGTCAGTGATTCCAGGCCCCAGAACTACAGTTCTAGGCCCTGGTTCTGGACCCACCAAGCAATAAGTGTTTCAACCAATTAAAGCTTTCAATATATCTAGACATTTTTAATTTGACGATAATATACGAGTAGTTATGACAAAATTGGTGTAGGACCCGTTAACTGGGGCTTCTACTTGGCATTCAGAACAATAGTTCCTATTTGGGAAAATTCCCTACCCTGGTAACAGCCTACCCTGGCCTCAGTTGACCACGCGGGCCCAGTGCGGGTTGGTCGACTTCACACACAACCTTCGAGTTTCTTCGCAGGCGTGTGCAGGTTTCCTCACGATGTTTTCCTTTACCGTAAGTGCGTCAGATAAACGTACATATGAAATCGAAATTCGAAAACACATTGGTACGTGGCAGGATTCGAACCACGACCTCCGGTAGCGGCCCTTGCCATTACGCACCGACGCTCCAACGCCACCGAAATTTGGTATATGATTATTCAAATCTATGATGGCAGTAAAATTATGGATTAAAATAAGCAAAAAAAAGGGTACCATTGTAAAGTAGGCATGATTTTTTTCATGCACGTGCAAGGACTTTCATTATTATTGAGGGCTTGCGAAGAACATTTTCAAGCAAATGTTTCGGTGACGAAATATTTTAAATAGGTAGTGATTTTAAGAACATGTCCCCACTCCCATACCAGCAAAACCGCTAGAAAAATTGAAAATAGTAGGATGAATAATTAAGATAAGATAAATACTCTATATTGTACACACTAGAATAAAAATATAAACAAATTATAAAAACTTAAACTTAACTTAAAAATTAAAAAAAAACAAACACAGTATAAAAAAAGGATCTATAGCGGTACAATTTGGGCGGTCTTACCGCTCAAAGCGATTTCTTCCAGACAACCCGGTGTCTGGAGACAAAAGCATAAAAACAGGTAGTGCACGAGCATCTACCTAAAAACAATACTTAAGTTAAATTACAATACTTATAAATAATACGATACTTTATAATAAATAATACTATCATATGTACTTATCAATAAAACTTAAATAGATAATTAATAATTAATTTAAACTTAATTATTATTAATTTGACTACAAGTCAATTGAGTAACTTTTTACCAACTGTCAAAAACGACATTTTGTTTTGAAATTGTTCGTGTTACTTGCTTGTGACGTCATTGTCTTTGACGAAGTAATTTAGTAATTTTAATAAATATACAATTTAAAAGTGATTAAAATATCAAATAAGTAAGTTTTTGCGCTTTTAAAGGAAAAATGGAATTTAGTGAATAATATTTTTTTTATTTATTTAAGATACCTACTATCAAATAATAAGGTGATGGCAAAATTAAACTAAAACCAAATTCGCATGTTTGTTTTTTTTTACAGTATTCATCTGACCGCAATATATTGATTAAACCGCCTCCGTAGCTCAGAGGCAAAGTTCACTGGCTTTACACAGGAGGTCGCGGGTTCGATTCCCGGCGGGGTCAATTGTAAGACTCGGTTTGGTTGGTGTTAGGGCATTTTCTAAGCCCGCCTGGCTAGTTACCACCATCTTATCTAAGTCTTGCCGCCAAATATCAATGTTGATATCATTGGTGGTTTCGGCATTAAGATAAGATCCCCAGTTCCCCATTGCGTTGGGGAATATTGGTAAGCCCGCTTCCATCTTCGTCGGCAACATCGTTCAGAGACATCAAGGACCTTCAGATATCAATTAGGTGTTTATTAAAATTTCATTCTCATAACCTTCATTTTATTATAACATATATTTTAACTACTAAAACATTATAATTATAAACTATTAGCCTTACATATTTTCCTTAACTCAAAAATACACAAGATGTTTGTGATAGATATAGTGCAGAAACAAAACAAAAGTACAACCGTTTTCAGTTTCTTAAAAAAAAGTTATGGTCTGTGCTTCTAAAAATATGCTTTTAAAGCACGATTTGCTTACGCCTTCTGGGTAACGTTCTTTTTAAAAATCATACACCAAAGAGAGAACGGAATCAAAGTACCCTAACACCTTTTTGCAAATTCCATTTGTAGGATAGAACGTTTTGCAAAATGTTGTTTATCTAAATAAAGACAACAGTATATTTTTTTGTGTAATACAAATTTCTCAAGTCGATAGACGTCGTCTCAACGAACACGGTGGTATATCTTCGCGTCCCAAATACCGCAGTGTCTCAAGACTGCCTCTATACTCGATTTTTTGCCAGTTGACACCTTTATGCTTAACAGTATCCATATATGCGTTGCTTATCAACCTTATTCGGTTGATTTCAAATTTTACTGTTTTTACGAATGGGTAACAAATTATTATTTTTTTCCGCCACATACCTGTATATATTTTTTTGTATGTTTTTTAAGCCTGGAAATACTTTAATGCTTACCTGTACTAATTATTCATTTCATTCAAAGAAAACTAAATTAAAACTCTATTTTACTATAATTTTTACTTTTAAAAGATAATTACCGAAAATAGAAATTATTAATTAAAATTAATTTATCTAATATATAAAATTCTCGTGTCACAGTTTTCGTTCCCTTACTCCTCCGAAACGGCTTGACCGATTCTCATGAAATTTTGTGAGCATATTGAGTAGGTCTGAGAATCGGCCAACATCATTTTTTTTTAGGGTAGGGTAGGGTTGGGTAGTGTAGTGTAGGGTAGTGTAGTATAGTGTAGTGTATGTAGGGTAGGGTAGGGTAGTGTAGGGTAGGGTAGTGTAGGGTAGTGTAGTGTAGGGTAGTGTAGTGTAGTGTATGTAGGGTAGGGTAGGGTAGTGTAGGGTAGGGTAGTGTAGGTTAGGGTAGTGTAGGGTAGGGTAGTGTAGTGTAGGGTAGGGTAGGGTAGTGTAGTGTAGGGTAGGGTAGGGTAGGGCAGTGTAATGTAATGTAAGGCGGTACATAAAATATTCATGAACAAATCAAACAAGGTCATCTAGCCCCAAACTATGTTTTCTAGTACTATGGATTGTAAATAGGTAAAAAGTTAAGAAAATATTAAAACGACCGATACGTACTGAAAACAGTATGCAAACGTCCACATGAGGCAGTGCAGAACATTTTATGCATTTCTTGTGTGGTGTAACCACAAAGTCATCATCGCTGAAATGCTTTGAGTAAACAGTGCTTGATTTTGTAGGAAACAAATTCTTACGTTCATTTGGAATTTGTGGACTATGAGAAAGCCTTTGATTCAGTCGAAACCTGGGCTGTGCTGCGGTCTTTCCAGCGGTGCCAAATTGACTATCGATACATCAAGGTGTCAAAGTGTCTGTATGAAAACGCCACCATTTCGGTTCGCCTCCAGGATCAGAACTCGAAACCTATCCAGTTACAGAGAGGGGTGAGACAGGGAGACGTTACATCTCCGAAACTGTTCACCGCCGCCTTGGAAGATGTTTTGAAGCTTCTGGACTGGGGTGGACTCGGCATCAATATCAACGGCGTGTAGAACCATAACCCACCTCCGATTCGCTGACGATATCGTGGTAATGGCTGAGACTATGGAAGACCTAAGCACAATGCTCGATGGCCTCAGTAAAGTTTCTCAACAAGTGGGTCTTGAAATGAACATGGACAATACGAAAATAATGTTAAATGTCCGTGTCGCACCCACCCCTCTAAAGGTTGTAGACTCTACACTGGAAGTTGTTGACCAATATGTATACTGAAACAAACAGTTTAGCTAGGTAGGTCTAACTTCAAGAAAGAGATCAATCGAAGAATCCGACTCGGCTGGGCAGCGTTCGGGAAGCTTCGCAATATCTTCGCGTCCCAAATACCGCAGTGTCTCAAGACTGAAGTCTTTGACCTGTGTTTTGCCAGTGATAATATACGGAACTGAAACATGGTCGCTTACTATGGGCCTCATAAGAAAGTTGAAGGTCACCCTGCGCGATCGAATCAGAAATGAGGAGATCCGCAGGAGAACCAAAGTAACCGACATAGCTCACAGAATCGCTAAACTGAAGTGGCAGTCACAAAACTAGTAGAACAGACGGCCGTTGGTGCAGTAAAGTTCTCAAGTGGCGACCGCGCACCAGAAAACCTAGCGTAGGCAGGCCTCCCATGCAGTGTACTTACGACCTGGAGAAGATCAAGGGAAGCCGCTGCATGCGGGCAGCGCAGGACCGGTCGTCGTGGAAATCCTTGGGGTCGCCTTTGTCCAGCAGTGGACGTTTTCAGTCTTCTATGATAATATGATGATGATGAGTGTCCTTATACAACTAACAGACTACAAATAAAAAAAAAACATTTTTAATTGGTTTTAGAAGTTTGACTATCAGTCCACCGAAGATCTTCTTAAATCTATCATCTACTATGGTGTATACACACAACACGCGCGCAGACACACGCACACATACGCACAAACACACTCTCTGTCTCTCTCCCTCTCTCTCTCTCTCTCTCTCTCTCTCTCTCACACACACACACACACACACTTCTTTAAATTATAATAAATAAGGATACTGAAAGAAATATGTAAATAAGGTTACTTAATGTACTCCTTTAAAAAGGAAAGGAACTAGTTTCTAAGATACAGTACAACGACTAGTTTAGAAATAAAGGCTTGATTAAATGTTTTTTATAATAACTTTAAAGTGCCAAAATAAACATTTTCATTTCACTTCACTTACTAAGAAATGAAGGTTGAGTTTCGACCGCAAGGCGTTTTGGGCGGGGTACCTTGCAAGCCGAGTAACATGCACATATTTTGATTAACATTTTTAAGTCATATCTCCACACGAGTACTACATTACATACGTACTCATTTCCACAAAAGCAGCCAACGAAAGGGACAGAAAAATGTTTTCTTTAATTCTTATCTGGAACCTTAGCGAGAGTTACATCCTCGGCTGCATCGGCACTTACCATCGGGTGAGGTGCAGCCAAACGCACTCAATATTAAAAACGCTAAACACGTTAAAAAACCGACTTCCATCGCAACTACTTCGTACAATTTTGCAATATTACTTATGGTTTTTGTTTATTTTCTAATAAAGTACTACACTGATTTTGATAAAATTTATATGGGACCACACGGGAAGCACTAGCTTTCAAATAAAAAAAGACATTAAAATCGGTTCACCCAGTCAAAAGTTCTGAGGTAACACACATAAAAAAACATACAGTCGAATTGAGAACCTCCTCCTCCTACTCATACTATTCAGCCGGTTCATACTATTTTTTGTATTACTTTAGAATTTGTATCTTCTATAATCACACCAATTTTTACGCTTGTATGTTTTTACTAAACAGCAAAACCACAGCTTACTAAATAGTTACTTGCAAAACTAAAAAAAACTTTTAAAAAACATTTTTTTTTTTATATCTGTAAAAATTATAATTTAATACAAAAACCTTATACGATTCCAAAGATACATCCTTTTGATGGTCGGACGGATAGACTTCAGAGTTTCGTTACCTGCAAAGGAACCCCAAAAAATGTGGATTCGCAACTTGGCAATACAGGACTCGGTTTTTTTGTTAAGGCGCAGTGGTACTTAAAAATCTGTCTTTGTCTTTTCCTTTACGTGTAAAGAGGGAAGAAAATATATTTTTTTTTATTCACAATTGGTAAACCCTTGACAACATCTCACCTGGTGGTAAGTGACGATATTGCCGAAGATGGAACCGAAACTTTGGCACTTTTTCGATGTTTTCGTTTTTATCTTAATTATCTTAAATAAAAATCCATTATATATTTTCCCTTCAGTCACCTATAATTTTAATTCAGTAAATAAATCATATTAACAAATTACTTATTTTAAGAATAAAACTGAAAATAGACGATATAATATCGCTGTTTCCTCGTGGTCATACAATGGCTCGAAAAGAGGTACCTTTTCGAAATTATTCTATCGAGACAACTTTATTAAATCGTGTTTCCAGTCGATATAGTTCCTCGTAACTATTCTCAATATTACCAATATGTTTTCCTAGAATTTAAATTTACTGTTAACTACTTCAAAAATGAATTCTAAAAACCTGTTTAAGTGGGTTTTAGGTACCACTGGGCCTTAATGTTAAATACAAGCCTGCCAACCTTATGGTTCTCATGGATCTCTTCCGATATCTGATTAATTTGTCAAAATTTTGACAATAATCATGTACCAGCGTCGGTGGCGTAACGGCTAGGGCTGCTACCTCCTGTCCGGGAGGTCGTGGTTCGAGTCATGCCACGTTTATCCGACGCTCTTACGGTAAAGGAAGACATCGTGAGGAGACCTGTATAATACACGCCTGCGAAGAAACTCGAAGGTTGTGTGTGAAGTCGACCAACCCGTACTGGGCCCGACTAAGGTCCGATCGCTCTAATTCAGGGTAGGCTCGAGCCCCTCGGTGTGGACGTATATGAACTGATATGATGATGAATCAGGTACCTATCACAATAACAGTATGCCCTTGGGTATCAATAGGTCTACGGTAGAATCAAAGTTTAGTTTAGGTAAGTGTTTACGTTTCCTTTAGTTTGTAATCTACCTAGTCTCTTTAATAAACAAATTGAATTATAGTATTATTTTTTTCACTTCAACATTATCGACAAAATCTATATTCCAACGCAGTGGGTACACGGGTAAACAGGAATTACCCCTACACAAACCAGTGGGTGCACGGGTCGCGAGCGCAATTTAATATTGTTAACGCGTTATTAGGTGTGTATTCCCTTTGTTTACTTTGTGAGACCCTGATTTCCTGAACATCTGGCATGCAGACCAGGGATACCGGTATTGCCAACAAATTAATTTGCCGTGCCGGGTCGGCTCAGCCCCCTTGTTGCAATAAATCTGCTGGATTATCCCCGATTTGAAGCTGTGTAGATACAGTCTGGCGCCTAGAACTGGAAGCGGTATCGGCTATTTCACAAAGAGATGTACATTGCTTTTGAGACAAATTGCGAATGTGACGTACTGCTCTGTTAGGTAATTAATTACAGAGTATATCAATTGAAGGCTGAATTTGTGGGATGAAATTACACACCACCCACACACCCATACACAACACACGCAAGTACGTACATACAGTCGCTAACACCTATTCACCCATAGTCACAAAACAGACGTATTAAAGAAGGAATCTGATCTCCAAGATACAGGGTCCCCCTAGTTTGGAGATCAGTACACCAAATTATATTTCCTATTACCAACTCCAACAACCACTTAAAATGTTTTAGTTCCACATTTTATCCCTGTAAGGAATAGCAGTGTACCATTACGTGGTTTTGTCAATAAAGATTATCTTATCTAATCAACTTACCCGACTGCCCGAAAAAGAGTGATAATGTTGTTATGCAGTCGGGTTCTTAATTTTCTTATATTATCTATGAACCAGAAGGTACCATCACCTGGTCGTCGGTCATACCACACATACATACAAAAAGTTTCGCACGTATACCTGACTTGGATGATGAAACTGAAGAGTGTAGTAGAAAAGATATAGCCTTTGCCATCGATGAATTTAAAATTAATATAGCCAAGTATCCAGCGGCTTCCCGCGACCTTCACCAGGTTATCGGCCCACCGAGTGGGAGGCCTGCCTACACTACGCTTTCCGGTGCGTGGTCGCCACTCGAGAAATTATTCTACGAGCAATATGCCCGCCCACTGCGACATAAGTTTAGCAACTCTGAGAGCTATGTCGGTTACTTTGGTTCTCCTACGGATCTCCTCGTTTCAGAACCGGTCGTCGTGGAGATCCTTGGGGGAGGCCTATGTCCAGCAGTGGACGTCCTTCGGCTGATATAATGATGATGATAGCCAAGTAAGTACCTACCTTCTTACTCGTACTTAATACGACGTGTGTATTAGAGTATCTGGGCGATTAAGGGCCGCCAGGAGGCTCGAGTTTCCATACAAACGTAGTTCCGCTTTCATACAAAAACTACATGCCAGATTAAATCCAAACTTTGCAAATATATTGAGAAGATACATATCGATGTTTGTAATTAGTTTTCGATCTACTTATATAAAACGGAAAAAAATAAGAGCAGTTTCAAGCGTTCAGTACAAAACTAATTTAAAACTTCGTTTAGTTATGTTAAAATTAAATACGATGAAAACTAATTACAAACATCGATATGTGTCTACTCAATATATTTACAAAGTTTGGATTTTTGGATAGTTTTTGTATTAAAGCGGAACTATGCTTGTATGGAAACTCGAGCCTCCTGGAGACTCTTAAGCTTTGCTCGGAGCAAAAAACAAAAAAATAATAAACCGTACTGGTATCGAGTAAAGAGCGTCGGTGGCATAACGGTTACGGCCGCTGCCTCCTGTCCGGGAGGCCGTGGTTCGAATCCTGCCATCACGTACCAATGTGTTTTCAAATTTCGATTTCATATGTACGTTTATCCGCCGCTCTTACGGTGAAGGAAAACATCGTGAGGAAACTTGCACACGCTTGCGAAGAAACTCCAAGGTTGTGTGTGAAGTCGACCAACCCGCACTGGCCCCCCGTGGTCGACTAAGGCCCGATCGCCCTAATTCAGGGTAGGATCCCCTTGGTGGGGACGTATATGAGCTGATAAGATGAAGATGACTGTTATCAGACCCAAGATTTACGAGGAGGAGAGGAAGTCGAACGCTTTGACCACTGGACCATAGCTTATATCAGATGCAGTGAAATTTCCCACCCTGTTATTGCGCGGAAAGACGATGTGCGTAAAAACGCTTTTTTCCGGGTATGAAAGCCAGCTAGTACAATTTTTCGCCCCCAAAAACTTCCATATGGCAAATTTTATGCGTTCCGAACCCAAAGGGTAAAAACGGGACCCTATTACTAAGACTCCGCTGTCCGTCCGTCTGTCTGTCTGTCTTTCTGTCCGTCTGTCACCGGGCTGTATTTATGAACCGTGATAGCTATACTGTTGCCGCTATAACAACAAATACTAAAAATTTGTAAAAGTGAAAAAATAAGAGGTTCTCCACACAATAAACGTGTTTTTTTTTAAACGTGAAGAAACTAGCGCAATCTGGTATGATGGTACGGAACCCTTTGTGTGCGGTTCTAACTCGCACTTGGTTGGTTTTAGGATGGGATATTCTGTGCTGGCTGTATTCTTATTTGTGAGTCGTAGGTACGATGAAGAATTAAATTCTTGCTTTAGAAATTTAATTATCACGTCATCTCCCTCTGCTTATTGTCATCGTGGTCGTGGATCATACGTAATTTCGCGTGACGTTACCAATCTGTCTTTTTAGTTGGGACTAAGGGGCCCAAATATGTATGGCGCACTAAGTTTCTACATTATTTTATCACCCGTTAAATTAACCGTTTAGTTTTTTTTTTGCGCTCAATGTTTTTTTCAGTAACTTCTCACATCTTTGTAGTTTTACACTTCATCACTTCTTAATTCAGAGATTAGCTGGATCGTTGGTAAAGTTGGGGGTTAACAGAGACCCTCGCTTTATCGCATTTAAGCTTATAGTATGGAACTAGTTGGTTTCAGAATATTATGTCTAAGAAATTTAGATGTGATCAAAGCCAGTGGACCTGGCACTATACCAGCTATGTTGTAATAAATCGTACAGCTACGCTGTGCATGTTTTCGAGCGACTTCCAAAACGGAGGAGGTTCTCAATTCGTCTGTGTGTATTTTTTTATGTGTGTTACCTCAGAACTTTTGACTGGGTGAACCAATTTTCATGATCCTTTTTTTTAAAGCTAGTGCTTCCCGTGTGGTCCCATAAAAAATTTATCAAAATCGGTGTAGTACTTTATTGTAAAATTAACAAAAACCAAAAATAATAATGCAAAAATGTACTAAGTTGTTGCGATGGAAGTCGGTTTTTTAACGTGTTTAGCGTTTTCAATTATCTTTCAAGCCTTCACATTATTCACAAAGTTTCATAAACATCGTTTAAGTCATTTTTGAGAAAAGTAACAATCCCAGGATTGTATGGGAGTAACCTACCTTAATCCGATTTTCCTGGAATCACAATCTACGACGTACAGTAGGCAGTATTAAGTTACAGTAACGTACATAGTCTCATCAAAATCGTTTGAGAAAAAAAAACGTATGGCAATCGGGGACTGCTGCGGTAAAGCTATTGCATAGCATTTTTTATCAACTTATGCAATTATAATTATTTAAGTATTTATTTTTTATTTATTTTATACTTATGCAGTATTTACCAGTACCATATAGTCCTTGGGGCGCGGGATGTTTATGTAATAAGTAACACTAAGAAAATTACACCAGTAAAATTGACTAAGTCCTTTTAGTACCGCAAATCGCTAATAGATGGCACTGTAAGTTTTTAGAACTCGGCTGAGCGTGGGGTGTTAGATTTTATTTTCGTTACGGAATTTCTTGATTCGGTCGCCGCACTCAAAGCCCGCGATAAAAGCTATGCAATAGCTTAAAATCGACTATGAATTCTGAAAAATCAAGATAGGAGAAATAGATTTAAAAAAACGTGCGAGGTGTCGTTAGATTCGTCTTGGACCCCTGAGCGACGCAAGATAAAATTTTACCCTACTGTCAAAAAAAGAGGGGTAACGTTATTTATTACGCCGCAGTCAGTTTCTTAATTTTTAATTAAACTGGTTCTTTCTACGGTTCTAATTTAGGATAGGCTCGAGCCCCTCGGTGGGAACGTATATGAGCTGATAATATTATTATTATTATCTATGAACCTAGAAGGTTGTCATTAATAAATAACAAGGCTTAGTCAAAGTAAATAATATTATAATAACGTTACGAAGTCCCTCGCAGGAAATTATCCTACTAATATTATAAATGTGAAAGTTTGAATGGATGTGTGTTATTAATATTAATTCACGCCAGAACCGCTGAACGGATCTGGATGAAATTTGGTAGGTAGACAGATTAGGTTAAAGGCTATCCTGATTTTTAAGTGACTCCCGACGGATAGCTGTTAACTCTCTCTTTTTAGTTAATTTCTGTTACATCGCAATGAAGCGAAGGATTGACGTACCATTTCCAAGCGACTTCCAAAAAGGAGGAGGTTCATAATTCGACTGTATGTTTTTTGGGAGTTTGTAACGGATATCTCAGCAGATTGTAAACCGATTTTCATGATTTTTTTCTTTATTCGATAGGGTGTACTACCGAGTTAGTCTCATATATTTTTTTTCAAAATCGGTGTAATACTTTATTAGTAAATCAACAAAAACCAAAAATAATAGTGAAAAATAGTAGGTACTAATAGTTGTTGCGATGGAAATCAGTTTTCAACGTGTTTGACGTTTCCAATTATGCACAGAGATAGTTGTGGGGTTGGAAAGTGACAGATTACTAATTAGCATAGACCGACATAGTTCCCGAGGGATACAGAGAAAATTCAATTTCCACCCTCGAAGACAGTCATAGAAACGATGTTCACACGAGAAAAGCCGCGAGCTAAAGCTATTGTAAATAAATTGTTAAAGAGAACCATCACTCGAAATCGCTGGCACCAGCTATAGAGTCAGAAAAACGACATATTAGGTAACGTATCGCGTCTTTCTTCCATGAGGTTGCTGGTGAAGTCCGAATTTTTTTTGTTCTGTTTGAACGGCGAGTTTTAAAAATCTTAGATCCGACCGTTTTATAGGTCATTAAAGTTTTCAAAACTGTTACATATTCTAAGGGTTAAGTATTTGTTCGATTTACGTCTCCAGGACAAAGGGAGGCTCATCGAAGCGCTGGCAGTAACACCGCGTAACTTAATCTACTAAGTCCCTAACAGTCTCTGCTACCAGTCTGAAGTAACTAACGAGAGGCAAAAGGGGGATTGATAAATCACCCCATGACACCCACCCTGATTGCCATGTCAGACACATAAAACTAAATTTCGTACGATGCCTGATGTCTCTTACTAAAGAACAGAAACTCTGATACTTAGTCCAAATGAGACTCTGGCATTATACGAAAGCCCCTAAAAATAATAGGTAAACAATTTTTCAAGTAATGGGCCTCAATACCGTACTTATTGGTCAAATACCCAATTACCAAGTATCAGGTACTCGTGGTAGAGAATGCTCACACGCGTCGTGGGGTTAAGATTTCAACAGCCATAAAACTACTCTACATATTAGTATGTACTTACCTGCGCCGGACGACGCCCCGACAAAAACAGACAATATAATTTTTAGAAACAAATAAGGAAATCGTACTCGGTAGCGGACTTTCTGGCGACTAAGGGAGCTTTCCACAAACTTATGGGCAGAACTTACTAAACGGCTCAACTCTGAAGGTCCTTCGAGAACACCAAAAAAGTGGTTAAGAGTGAGTATTAAATTAGTATTTTGCATTAAATCACTCATTTCAAAACAGCGTATAGTACATCTAGCATAAATTACACTTTTTGGCGTTTTAACTTTTTTTCCTGATTGATTTCGTTTCCGTATTGGATTAAGTATTTTACAAAATAAACAAAATAAGCCGTACTAGTGGAGGCCCCCCATTTACATCACTTGAATGGCGGGCGGCTAATATTGGATTAAAAATAAGTTTTGTCTTTCACAATTTTTTTTAATAACATACCAGAATCGACCATATTTAACAATATTCGACAAAATTTCATCAATATTCACCAACTTCTAACAAATTTCAACAAAATCTATCAAATTAGATAAGTGTTCAACCAAATTCGACCAAATTTTAATCAGTGATAAATTTCGACTTGACAAAATTTCAACAAAATCAACCTAATTCGACCACATTCAACAAAGTTCGAAGAAATTTCACAAAATTTTTCCAAATTCTAAAAATTACTAACTCAAAATTTTTACAAATTCGACCAACTTGGACAAAATAGTGGGACTACGGGGAAACAGTGCGAATACCCTTAAATTATTTTCAGGTATTTTAGAAGGATCATTTACACTAGAGGTCATACAAATTATTTATTTTGTTTTCGAGATATTTGCATTACGTCTTGTATTTACGATAACGATTATGTAGGAATGAAATCTTCTTTTAAAGATACATTATTTGATAATTCCCTTGTAATCTAATAGATACATATTACCTAACTACGAAAAATATAACTCGTGATGTGATTTGTTATCGTTCTCCTTACTTGGAATTTTTAAAAAAAATTTGCGTTTTAAGAGTCTTCAGGAGGCTCAAGTTTCCATACTAACGTAGTTCAGCTTTAATACAAAAACTACATGCCGGATTGAATCCAAACTTTGTAAATATATTGAGTAGATACATATCGATGTTTGTAATTAGTTTTCACCATAGTAAATTTTAACGTAACTAAACGAAGGCTTAAATTAGTTTTGTAGTGAAAGTTTGAAACTGCTCTTATTTTTTTCCGTTTTATTTTCATCAAAAACTAATTACAAACATCGATATGTGTGTACTCAATACATTTGCAAAGTTTGGATTCAATCTGGCATGTAGTATTTGTATTAAAGCTGAACTACGTTTGTATGAAAACTCGAGCCTCCTGGCGGCCCTTAACGGCCAGCAGGGGAATCTACGGGTTTTTCCCCATGGTCCAACTGCAATGTCCAACTGGTTGTACCAAAGGGAATTTTACTTCCCCGTGGACCAATCAAATAGTTGTACATTAGAAAATAGTATTTTCCATGCCCCTTCGTACAACTACGTGCATAATTAAGTAAAACTGTTATCTATCATATTATCATCTTCGTGCATGATTCTATGGAACTGCAATGAATCTATTTTAACTTATTATTTCTTTATTAACTGTCAATAACTTGACACTATTTTGTTGTTGTTTGTTTAATCTTTTCATGGGTGTATTGTTGGAAAATTGATTGCTTGATTGGGTGAAATGAGCTATGTCTGAAAATATTATATATATTCCAAAAAAAGGGTGGTACAGTCCTCCTTTTAGATGGTCGACAGTACCATAAAGTGCGGACATATAAAAACAAGTCAACGTTTTGGAGGTGCTCGGAATTTAGAAAAAATAAATGTTCCGGCTCTTTGACCGTCAAGGTAAAAAATACAAAAATAACAGATCTATATAATAACAGTAACAAAACAAGATAGGTTTTCTTTATGCATATATATTTTGCAGGACACCACCTTATAGCAGCGGCGGTTACATTTATGTGAAAAAAATGATTTAAAAAATGAAATGGACATAAAGCTTAATGAACTAAAAATTAAATTAAAAACGAGCGATCTACCAATAACTCAGATGTATAAAGATATATAGAGAAAGAATGGAATAGTAAGGGATATGATCTAATAAAACCGTTGCCAATATTTAACAATGTCAAACACAGTCTGTATGACGCAAGAAATAACTCACTGAATGTTTATAAGACAAAATACAAAAAAAGTTCAAGTACCTGTGCAACATAATGAGTTTATTTTGGCTGATTACAAATATCTGGGTACAAATATATTGATATTCTGTACTGGACATGCTAGAGCCTTATTGTCCAATGTTACAGAAATATTCGGAGACGCTACTTTCAGAAGTTGCCCTGCCCCATTCGCTCAACTTTTTACTATTCTTGGTGATGTTGGGAGTACGACCACCACTACAAATGTAGTGCCAATAATATTTGCTTTGTTGAGTGACAAAAAAACGAACACTTACATCACACTGTTCAATTTACTGAAGTGGCAGTTCCCGCAGTGGCAGCCGTCTAAATTTCATTGCGACTATGAACTTGCAGCGCTAAATGCATTAAATGAAGTTTATCCTAATATTGAAGTGGTTGGGTGTCATTTCCACTGGACAAAATGCATGTGGAAAAAAGGAAATGAGCTATTTGGAAAGCAAAAAACCAAGACCGAAAAGAGGTTGGTGTCACTTTGCTCAGCATTGCCATTACTTCCCAAAGACAAATTTAAAGCTGGCTGGGAGTTCATTAAATCAGAAAGCCAGATCGTGACACCAAATTCCAAAATTGAAAAATTTTAGAAATATGTTGAACGCTGTTGGTTATCAAAAGGAATACAATACTCTCTGTGTTTTTGGTGAACGCCACTGTACTCATAATGCGGCTAAGTCTTTCCTCCGCCAACTTAACAAAAAGTTAAATAAAACTAACACATGTATAATGCGTTTGCTAAATACCTTAAAAGAATTTTCTGGTGTTAAAATAAACAAAAGTAAGCAAAGACCGATAAAAATGATTTTAAATGACAATTTTATACGACAATGAAGCTAATCAGTGATGAAATATCAGTGGGTCATGCCCTGGACAAACTAAGATAATTAAGAAAGTATATTAATCGCAATATCTACATAAGCATAATTAACGCTTTCCTTGTATATTAATTTTGAACAATAAGATTTACTTTCTTCTTCATCCCTACTAATATCCCTACTAATCCCTACTAATCCCTACTAATATTATAAATGTGAAAGTAACTCTGTCTGTCTGTTACGCTTTCCCGCAAAAACTACTGAACGGATTTGGCTGAAATTTGGTAGGTAGACAGATTAGGACCTGGATTCAGACATAGGCTACTTTTTACCACGCTCGCGAGCCGCTTGCGGCTCGCGCACTGCGCACCCTCGAAAAGTCATAGAAACGTTGTCCACGCGGGTGAAACCGCGGGAAACAGCTAGTTATCAATAATCCGGTGGCGTTCACCAAAAGCAGACACATTTGATTTTTAAGTGATTAATGTTAAAAACATTAATTTTTAGTTTTGCCTAAATACAGAATTACTTCATATTTTAAAAATATTACAAATAAAAAAAACCCTATATTCATTTCTTAGATTATTTTTACTTCACTTCATTTGAATAGGTATGTCCTTGTTAAACCCTTTGAAATAGTTGTACGAAGGGGAATGAAAATTAATGATTTCCGTCGTCCTACTCTTCAATTGGACCACTGGGAAAAAATCCGTTTGGTACAACCAGTTGGACAATGCAGTTGGACCATGGGGAGAAACCTGAATCTACCTTTATTTCTGAGCTTATTAAAGATTGTTGGTCTAATGGCAGCCAAGTTTATCAACATAGATCAATACAAATTGACATGGCGACATTACAGTGGTTCAGATTCTTGCCGTTTTTGCTCCGAAACCCTTATAAAAATTAAAAAAAAAACATAACATACTTAACAGATTGATTGGTCTGCAATAGTGATACTTAATACTAATGATCTTTATTCTTATCATCCATCAGTCATTACATTAGCACAGTATATATATTAGTACTAAACATTAGTATAGTGACCGATTTGTCAGCATTCTTCTATGATGCCTCTGTGTGCTATCTATTGACTTTTTGACGTCCAGGCCCATATGAAAGACGACGCAAAAATAATATCGTATTCCTCTTTCCATCCACTAATAATACGACTTCGTGTTTAACTACTCGTTTTCTGCAAATAGAAATAATCAGTGACATATTGGTAATAAAATAACACCTACTTTTATTATTTAATTTCTACTATGACATGTATTAACTAGGGTTGCCAGATGTCCTTTATTTTAAAGGAAGTCCTCTATTTCAGACCTCTGGTCTCGTCCTCTAATTTGAAATTTAGAATAGAGGACAATTAATTTAAGAAAAATGAACACATGCTTGCCGCAGGTGAGGCGCGGCGCACAGTATTCGATATGGCCAATTTAGAGGGACAAAAGGTATATTTACAAAATTAAACAGATGTTAAAAGCAGTATGTTATATAAGTCGCTAAACGTTCGGTGTGCACGTTATGAGTGCTAAAAGTACTGCTCGAACATGTCCATACATGTTTCAATAACCAATAAGAAGAGCTGTTCTGACGCGTCTAATCAGTGCGTTCGCTACTCTCAACGATTGAATTTATGTAGTTTAATATTCATTTTATTCAGTCTAGCTATGGATCCGTCTTCTAAAGGTATCGCTCTACTAATATAACAATATTATTCATCATATTACTAAACTTTTAGTAAACCCATAAGCCATTTGTAATTACATTATATAGTTAATCACTCCTAAAAATACCGGATTTTAATAACAAAAATATACTGCAAGGATTACAAATCTATTTTAAACATTACTTTAGTTAATTTCCTGTACAGTAAGTATAAGATTAGAGTGCTGAGACTTGCGAGTTTAATAATAATTGTATTTTTTTCAACAGATCGGCGAATAAGTAGAGAAGAGCTTTTTGATATATTGCGTTCTACGAAAATCACAGACCCTTCAGGACATTTGATTGAATCTGTGCGACAAAAATTAGATTTATTAGACTTAAATGACCAGGATTTAGTCAAAATAAAGCGTGTAGTAAAAACAGAAAGTGAAAAATTTTGGCAAAAGTGGAATAAAAAAGGCAGGCAATATGATAATCGGCCTCAGAAAAGTTTTGATGAGAGTTCTTCTAAAACCAAACATAGGAAGGTTAAGAGCCTTGTAAAAATATTTAGCAGTGCGGAATTGTCTTTTGCGGCAGCGACAAGTGTAAGGGCTAGTGGTAAGAGATACAGCGCTAAATTAATTCAAAAAAATTTAACATCGTCTCCGAAGTCTTCCAAAGTATAAAAAAAACTAACAAGGACTCCACTGGAATAAAGGCCATACAAGCCTGATGAAGCGTTAGCTTTGTTTATTAGCAATAAAATGACAGTAAACCAATATAAAAATATTCAGCAGGAAGCACGTCAAAGGGGATTTAATATATATCCATGTTGTGAGTTACTTTTTAACGAGAAGCGCAAGTGTTACCCATCTGTCGAAAATACACAAGTTACAGACATTTCTGCGGAAATAAATCTTCAATCATTACTCGACCATCAGCATCAAGGCTTTGTTGTAAGGTTATCCCAGAGGTATTTGATCGCTTAGACATGAATCACTCAAATTGTACTCAAGTTTATTGTTCTTTTTTAGACGGAGAATCTGACATAACATTTTTATCTCTTTCTGACGCGTGCACCTGTCTTAATTTCAATGAAGGATAGGACCTATCACATGTCAAAACTCTAGTCGAGGTCACCACTTAAAGTAAAGATCCATACGTATATATATACAGGGGATGTAACAAAATTGGTATAGGACCCGTTACCTGGGGGTACTACTCATCATTTTGAACAATTTCCTCCAAGGAATCCATGGTCAATACTCAAAATAAAAATTTACCCTCCATACAAAAATACACAAAATTGGCCCGGTGGACTTATAAAATAACCTACCACCTGCCTACCACCAACCAAACCGAATTTTACTAAATAGGTCCCGCCAGGATTCGAACCAGCGACATCCTGGTGCTAAGCAAATGGGCTAACCATTACGGATGAGGTCTTAATAGAAGGGGTGAGTTTTGAGTATCATCAGTAATTAATTTTTTTTAGTCCTACGGTTCCTTGGGGAAAGCTAAGTTAAGATATCACTGCGTAAATTGGTGAGTATATCAAACTAGTATTACTGTACTATCAAAGTCATAGCCTAAATCAGTACCATCTAACTTACTTTCTGAATTTAATTTAGCTTGAATATCTTCCACTGTCTCTTCTTGAGATCTGTATTTGTATTCATCAATAGAATTTTTTATTAAAGCTTTATCTCTATCTTCACATCCATCAAGGTCCGATTTTTCACCATTAAAATTGTCTAAAGCTTTTGAAACTTGAGATATATATTCTAAAGATTTCTCATATGTAAAAATAGGTAAAATAGGAGAAGAATATCCATAATTTTGTAATTTTTGTGATAAGGATGGACAAGTTGCAAAGCCCTCTATTTTTTTTACTTTTGCCAACGGATCAGATGGATTCCGATTTATAAATTTATTTAACTCTGAATGTGAATCACTTATAGGTATTTTCAAGTTTTCACTCTTGGCTCCTGTTATCTTGCTTAGTCCTTTTAGCATACCTGTTTTAGAGTTTTCTGGATTATTGTTTTTAGCAATCAAAGAATTATTCAAGGTAGCCACTTCAGAGCCTGTAGTGGTTGATGTTACTAAATTAATTGTTCTAACCACACCATTGTTATTGGCGCCTAAAATAGTACAACCCTGAGTGGATGTTGTTAGTAAAGGAGGATGTGGGTGTGAAAGAGGCGGAGGCGGATGTTGAGTACCCACGGGTGGAGGGTGCTGAATAACTGGAGTTAGTGGCGGGTATTCAAGAGCTGCTGACGACACCGGGTTCTGAGCAACCGATGGCGGCAGCGATTGCTGAGAAATTGAGGATGGCGGCGGTTTATATGTAGAAATAGGGAGTGGCGGTGGATGCTGAAAATCTGAGGGCACTAACGGATACTGAGACACCAGCAGTGATGGTGGATGCTGAAACTGTGGGAGCCCTAGCTGGTGCTGAAAAACTGTAGGCAGTTGCTGAGATTCTTCGGGCTGAGGATAGCCCTCCTGCCATCTATCACCCAAGTAATTTACATCTTTCCAATACGCGCAGTCCATATCATCCATGTTTTGTAAACCATAATCATAAAGAGGTGGGGTATACATTAAGGCGTTTGTATCTAAGTTAGTTATCGTGTTTTGGTGAGACCAAGTCGCATGTTCATTTAGTTCTTGCTGCTGATAGGCTGTTGCCTGACAACTACTATGGTTATAAAATGATTCATGTTTATTTTGCCAAGTCGGTAGCGCTGGCTGCACTGTTTTCGCTGATGGCTCTGTTTTTAGAATTGCATCATTATTGTAAAATGACCGATGTTCAATTGGTTTTTGGTGCTGACTTGACAGGAGCACCAGATTTTTATTTAATTGTGACTGGTCATTAAAATAATGTGTCTGATCAGTATTCAATGGTGGATTCTGAACATAATTCGACAAATAGAGGTTTGGAAGTGGCGGCAGATTTGGATGTTGCACCCGAAGATTATTGTGATTTTGATTTGGAACTGTTGGTTGCTGCGGCTGCAGATTAGGGTATAGTGTTGAATTTTGCTTATGTCGACTTGACGGCGGATTTAAAACTGGTCGTTTATTCTCCGACTTCTCCTTAAGCGCAAGATTATTTGTATTATTTGACATGTCCGGCATTGAATATTTATTTTGGATCACTTGGTTGTGCTGGATTGGCATAGCGTGTAAGTGATGCTGCTCGAAATTAAAAGATATGGAATCGGTATGTTGCTCACGCACTTTGCTGCTGTCAGTAATTTTCTTGTTTATTAAAAGATAGCGACCTTTTGACATTGAAGTCAAAGTCGGGATTAAATTCAAAGTTTTATTTGGCGTGCTATTATTTTGGCCATTCTGCTTTTCTGACAGTTGTTGTTCGGGGTTGGAGACTGGTTCTGAGTTTGGGCGTTTAATGATAATACGCGCATGGCTTAAAATACTTGGTCTTTTTGAAATACGTAGTGGTGTAGGTATCAAGTTTTTGTTTTGCGAAGGTTGAGAAAAAGACCTTGAAAGTACTTTTGACATCGGCACATTTGGTGAAACTTGGTATTGAATTCGACTTTGATTTGAACTAGGCAACATTTGGTGAAACGATGTTGGAACTGTTACCTGCAATTCATTATGAGGAGACATCAGTTTTTCATTATATAATGACTGCTTTTCTTGCGCAGCTGGGCTTGAAGTTGATCGGCTATTTTCAGCTACAGAATTAATATTGGAAACTGGACAAATTACTTCTCTTTTAGTGAGCGCAAGCGCTCGTTTTAATTGTGGATGTTCTGATTTGCCAATACTAAATTTTTTTATAGATAGAGCTTGCTTTTGTTGAGACTCACAATTTTTTTCTTGTTTACTTAAATCAGGCGTTTGGAGTGCAAGTTTATGATTCAACTGACTGTTGGCAACTTTAGATGGTATTTGATTTCTCTTATAGGAAGTATTGTTATAACCTTCATTTAAACTGACAAGTTTACTTTCAGTTTTAATGTTGCCACCTTTATTTACGTTTTGTCCTAAATTTATTCTTGTAGACTTTTCAATATTTTTTTTAATTTTTTGTTTTTCACATCGCCTATCGTTATTTTGTTGTAATTTTTCCATTGCTTTCTTTTTTACAAGCTTGATTCCGCTTTTTGTTAAATTACTGACCGGTAAATTGTACTCCACATTCATTTTCAGGGCAATTTTATTCTTTGAGGCGGCCTCGTTTATATCCATAGTTTGTCCGATTGCATTGTTACTCTTTGGATTATTTTGTCGTTGTTCACATCGTTCACCAATATTTTGTTGTATTAGTTTCGTTATCTTGTGTTTTCCGGGCTTGACTTTGTCTTTTGTTATAATACTGAGGGGGGTATTGTCCTCTACACTTATTTTCAGTTTACTTTCATTATTAAAGACAACATCTAAAGTATGTCCGAGTACTTTACTTTTACTTACATTTTCTGCCATTCTATTTTCACCATGTGTTGCTTTCATTTCATTATTCTGTACTGTAAATTTTTCTGTTTTTTTTACGTAAGCATGCTTTTCTTGATCCATTTTAGCATTTTCCACTTCTTTAGTTTCCTTTAAAACTTTTTGTTTCTTTCCAGATGTTTTTGGTTTTGTTCTTTGTTCAGAAAGTTTCTTTTTGCTAATATCTCTTTTTGATGCGACTAAATCATGAGTCTGGCTTGATCTCTTGTCATGATAGTGTTTTTCTTCTGCAGCTTTTGAACCATTTGTAAATTTCAATGAGTCACTGTTTGATGTTAAATAAAATTCTCCGTGTTTATTCTTCTTTAAGTGCATCGGCCTTGACGGATCAACCAATGACGGACATTCCTCAATGTCTCGTTTTTTTCCACTATTTTCAGGTGATCTGAAAGTTCCAACACTTTTGTTTTCCATATTTTGTGAACTACATCTAGGCATTTTAGCCTCGTTCGACTGTTTATTGCCTTCGCAAAAAGGGTTTGAATCAGTTATGTTTCCATCATACACAATCTTTAAACCTACTAAACCTCGATTCTTTTTAAAATCAATATTTCGAAATTGTACTGATTTCTCGTCATTTCCCTTTTTTAATGCGCCTTCATCATTATTCTGTCTACACTGTGCAGTTTTTATATCTCGTATTGGTGATTTCAAATAAGTTTCAATGTCAACAGCCCGAATCTTGAGTTTCATTGTATCTTTTAAATTTCTGCCTTCTACTGAAATTTTGTATTCTCTTTTATTTATGGTTCTTAATTTATTGACAGATTCTTCAAATTTTATGTTTTTATATTTTTTTCTATAATACCATGAGTGATTAATACAATCAACAACTTTTATACGTAAGGGAAGACATTTATTCAGGAGCTGGATGTTCCTAGATTGTTTTTGAAATGCTTCAGGTAGGTTGGAATTCACGATTTTACACGACGAAGCTCTTGCATATTTTGGAAGCATTGCGGATTTCGCTGGCTGGGGCGATGGGACAGTTTCGGCATCCACATCGGAGTCGCTGATCAATATGCTTTCTTGTACTGAAATACAGAGATTTTCATTAAATTGCAGGTTAAATTTGGAAAAATAACGCCAATGTACAGCGACAAGATCCAAGTTAATCGGCGTATTGGAATTTGAAAAATGTTTTAGATTTAATGGCTTTACTGGCACCGATCTCAAAAAAAATTGTAGGCCCCTTTTTTTTAGTACCTACCTTTGATTTCATTATTGTTGGTTGATTTCGTATGTTTATAAAGATATTATTGCATAATTTTGAGTGAATTTCTCTTTGAAGTCGGTTTTCAGTTTTTTAAACTTTTTTATTTTTAGTAATAATGTTATCTACCAACCCTAAACTCATTCACCCACTCGCTAATAGGATATCATCAAATCATAATGCATGTGTTTCATTAACCGATAGTCTTTTTTTATAACATGACTAGCTTTTGCCACCGGCTTCGCTCGCGTGAACATATTTTCTATGACGCGGCTCGCAAGCGTGGAAAAAGTAGCCTATATTATGTTAATCCAGGTCCTAATCTGTCTACCTACCGATAAGATAAGTTCAGTAGTTTTTTGCGTGAAAGAGTAACAAACATCCATACATACAAACTTTCGCGTTTATAATATTAGTAGGATATCAGCCGACAAATCCACTGCTGGACAAAGGCCTCTCCGAAGGAATACCACGACGACCGGTCCTGCGCTGCACGCATCCAGCGGCTTCCCGCAACCTTCACCAGGTCGTAGGTCCACCGTGTGGGCTGCCTACGCTACGTCTTCGGATGCACGGTCACCACTCAAGAACTTTCCTACCCCAACGGCCACCTGATCTACGAGATATGTGACCTGCCCACTGCTACTTAAGTTTAACGGTCTATACGTACCTATAATAATTAAAAAAATAATCCTACAACTCTTAAGGAGTTGTACCTTTTATCACCAGCTCATCAACATGAGATGATGACTACCGGACGCAAATACTTCAATAGCTTTAGAAAATATATGAAACACTGCTGGACAAAGGATTTCCACGAAGACCGGGTCCTGCGCTGCCCGCATCCAGTGGCTCCCAGCGACCTTCACCAGATCGTCGGTCTACCGTGTGGGAGTACTGGCTACGCTACATCTTCCAATGCGCGGTCGCCACTCCAGAACAGCTGTCCCAGCTGCTATATGTTCTACGAGCTTATGTGTCCAGCCCATTGCCTTTTAAGTTTAGCCGTCTATACGTAGGTACCTATAATATTTAAAGAATTATCCTCCACCTCCTAACCGTTAAAGAGTTGTACCTACCATCACCAACTCAT